>JANXHW010000001.1:297785349-299035349 GCA_026170595.1 Plestiodon gilberti rubricaudatus | reverse complement strand
CCGTCTTTTTCCCATTTGGTGGCCAACAGTCCTTGTTTCATACATTACAAAGCCAAAAACGTAGCTTTGCTCCGGTGGTGCATTCCATAAGGAGCAGCATCCAGTCCTGGTTCTCCGACAAGTGTACCTTCATGATCCATGTGTTTTCAAATACCTGTTTGTTTCATTCACACTTGACATGTTTAGATGTACATGCATTATAATCTTAAGATGACCTTAAACATTTTATTTAATTATTAGGGGGGAAAAACCCACATTAAATCCTGCTTTGTGTTCTCAGCTGGGACCTCAAGATGTCTAACAACATATGAAATTAAAAAAATAAATAGATGAAATAGTAAAAATGCATGAAAATAACACATTAAAATGGCAAATCATTCATTTCAAACCACATCATTCATCAGTCATTTCAAACCACTCTCAAAACAGCAGCAGTTCACTCCCACGTTTTTCTATCCAATGCTCGCACCATCAAAGGTGAAGTCAATGGCAACTGGGGAGAAGGTGTGCCTTGCCAGGGATCTCTCTCCTCCTCGAGGAGGCTCGCAAGGTGCGAGTCTCCTTGGGGTTGTGTTCCACCAGCAGGTCCACTCCAGATGGTGGATGCCTTGCGAGCATCTACAATTCCCAGCTGTAAATGACAGCAGTATACATGTTTGTGTGCACATGTGCCTTTGTGTGTGTCCATGTGTCCTAGGAGGCCAAATTAGCTTGGCTTGGAAATAAGCGGAGATATTTCCCAATTGGGAGGAAGTAGCTCAGTTCATTTCCAATTCCATCCAGAACCCGCCCTGGGGAGCGGGTTCGCTCCTTGCAGTGCAGGCATGCCAACAATGGCCGCTAGAGATGAAATTTATTTGTTGTTGTTCAGTCGTTAAGTTGTGTCCGACCCTTCGTGATCCCATGAACCATATCCCGCCAGGCCTTCCTGTCCTCCACTATCTTCCTGAGTTCGCTCATTTTCATGTTTGTTGCATCGGTGATGCTGTCTAGCCATCTCATCCTTGGCCTTCCCCTTCTCCTTTTGCCTTCAATCTTTCCCAGCATCAGAGTCTTCTCCAGAGACTCCTCTCTTCGCATTAGGTGGCCAAAATATTTGAGTTTCAGCCTTAGTATCTGTCCTTCCAGGGAACAGTCAGGGTTGATTTCATTTAGGATTGACTGATTTGATCTCCTAGCAGTCCAAGGGACTCTCAGGAGTCTTCTCCAGCACCACAGTTCAAAAGTATCTATTCTTCGGCGCTCAGCCTTCCTTATGGTCCAACTCTCGCAACCATACATTGCTACTGGGAACACCATCGCCCTTACTATACGTACTTTTGTTGGCATGGTGATATCTCTGCTTTTTATTATGCTGTCTAAGTTTGCCATAGCTTTCCTTCCAAGGAGTAAGCGTCTTTTAATTTCATGGCTGCTGTCTCCGTCTGCAGTGATCTTGGAACCCAGAAAAGTAAAATCTGTTACTGCTTCCATTTCTGCCCCTTCTATTTGCCAGGAATTGATGGGACCCGATGCCATGATCTTAGTTTTATTAATGTTGAGTTTCAAGCCAACTTTTGCACTCTCCTCTTTCACCCTCATCAAGAGGCTCTTTAGTTCTTCTTCACTTTCTGCCATTAGGGTGGTATCGTCTGCATATCTGAGGTTGTTGATATTTCTCCCGGCAATCTTGATTCCGGCTTGTGATTCATTCAGCCCTGCATTTCTCATAATGTACTCTGCATATAAGTTAAATAAGCAGGGTGACAATATACAGCCTTGCCGTACTCCCTTCCCAATTTTGAACCAATCAGTTGTTCCATGGCCGGTTCGAACTGTTGCTTCTTGACCCGCATACAGGTTTCTCAGGAGACAGGTAAGGTGGTCTGGTACCCCCATCTCTTTAAGAATTTGCCACAGTTTGTTGTGATCCACACAATCAAAGGCTTTTGCGTAGTCAATGAAGCAGAAGTAGGTGTTTTTTTGGAACTCTCGTGCTTTCTCCATGATCCACCGCATGTTGGCAATTTGATCTCTAGTTCCTCTGCCTCTTCGAAACCCAGCTTGTACGTCCGGTAGTTCTCGGTCCACGTACTGCTGAAGCCTAGCTTGTAGGATTTTGAGCATAACCTTGCTAGCATGTGAAATGAGTGCAATTGTACGGTAGTTTGAACACTCTTTGGCACTGCCCTTCTTTGGAATTGGAACGTAAACTGACCTTTTCCAATCCTTTGGCCACTGCTGAGTTTTCCAAATTTGTTGGCATATTGAGTGCAGCACTTTCACAGCATCATCATTTAGGATTTTAAGTAGCTCAGCTGGGATATTATCATCTAGCTTTGTTGTTAGTAATGCTACCTAAGGCCCACGTGACTTCACTCTCTAGGATGTCCGGCTCTGGGTCCGTGACCACACCAGTGTGGTCATCAGGAACATTCAGATCTTTCTTGTATAGTTCTTCTGTGTATTCTTGCCATCTCTTCTTAATCTCTTCTGCTTCTGTTAGGTCCTTGCCTTTTTTGTCCTTTATCATGCCCATCTTTGCACAAAACGTTCCCTTGATATCTCCAATTTTCTTGAAGAGATCTCTAGTCCTCCCCATTCTGTTGTTTTCCTCGATTTCCTTGCATTGTTCATTTAAGAAGGCCTTCTTATCTCTCCTTGCTATTCTCTGGAACTCTGCATTCAGTTGTTTATATCTTTCCCTTTCACCCTTGCTTTTTGCATTCCTTCTTTCCACAGCTATTTGTAAAGCCTCATCTGACAGCCACTTTGCTTTCTTGCATTTCTTTTTCTTTGGGATGGTTTTAGTTGCTGCCTCCTGTACAATGTTACGAACTTCCGTCCATAGTTCTTCAGGCACTCTGTCTACCAGGTCTAATGCCCTAAATCTATTCTTCACCTCCACTGTATACTCAAATTTATTTTATTTATTTATTTTTCACATTTTTATACCGCCCTTCCTCCCTTTTTTATTTTTTTATTTATATTATTATTTATTATTATATATATTATTTATTATTATATATATTATTTATTTTTCACATTTTTATACCGCCCTTCCTTTATGTGGAAGGGGAAAATTCTCAACGTTGGAATTTTCTTATTCATGATAGGATATCCCAACTTTTCTTTACCTTTAAAGAAATCATGATGAGCCTCTGATTTTAACTGCTGTAGCATTAGGGGTGGGGTGGGGTGGGGTGGGGGTTAGCCCTATTCCCTGCACCATTTCTCTGCTCTAAATCAACCCCCACCCCACCTGCTCTTATTAGTCTACAGAAAAACATTACCGGTACTTGTGTGGCACTGTGTGCTTTTTCCTAGCACAGAGAATAGCCATTTTTGGGACAGGGCAGTTTAGATCTGGGAAATGGCATGGGGAAAGAATTAACAGCACAATCCTGCACCATCCCTACCGGGCTGGTGCAAACCGTTGCAAAAGTGCTGGAAAGCACTTTGCAATGGCACAGCGATTGCCCAGACCATTGTGAAGGATCTGCACCGAGCGGCGCGGAGGCGGAATGGGGGAAGAGTGGGGAGGGGTGGGTATGTAATGGGGTGGGGTGGATCGGGCCTGGGAGGGGGTTGGGATCAGTGCCACTGGCGTGTGCCTGTTTTTGCGACACGGATTGGCTTGGACCTGCGCCAGTGATTTAGCTTGTGCAGGTCCGAGTAGACCCGTTGCCATGGCTGTGGCCTTCCCTGGAGCAAGGGGACAAATGTCCCCTTACCTCAAGGAGACCTCCAGCCTGTGAAATTCCTGCACAGGATGCAGCGCAGCCCGCACTGGCCTCGCTGCACCGCTGCACGGGCCGTTACGGTGGATTGGGCTATAAATTCACCCTCCAGCAGCCCTGCAGCTTTGATCAAACCTGCAACGCTCTGCAGTTGTTTTAAAATGTCAAAATAAGCAGGGTGTGGGAAGTTTGATTATGGATCTCTTGCATTGCACCTGTTTTGGACCGCAAAATATACAGTATATCTTGGATGTTTGAAAGTCACAGGTTTAGAATTTTACTTTCAGTTCTGAAAGAAACAGGTTAATATCTCTTGTTCTCTCTCCCTCCCCCGCCCTCTTGCTCTGTGCAACCATACGTTCCATTATGCATCTGTTTGATGCCAAGACTTGACTACGTGCAGTACCAGGAAAGGGCTGTGATTGCCCCCAAGAGTTTATCATCTAAATCTGGCACAGGCAGTGGCTCATTTCTGCCAGAAAGCGCAAACCTCTGAACCTCTAGGGCTGGCCTTTGCCAACTGCCACAGCTTCTGGAGGGAGATTTCAGCACTGCGGGGAAATCAAACAACTGCTGAGACATGCTTTGCCCTGGCAGTATGCATTAGGGATGGGGGGGTGGCCACCCATGTGGGAGAAAAATAAAGTGAGATGAAAAGGAATCAAAAAATGGAATCAAAACGGTGTAAAAAGGTGTAGTTCCTTTTGGTTAGTCAACTCCTTTGCCAGGCTACTTTGACAGCTTTCCAAGAGTGGTCACAGAACCAGGTTTGTTAGATTCACATTGTAGGCTGCTGAAAAAGGAACACAGCCGATGGCAGGAAGCCCAAAGCATGTCGTTTGAATGGTGCAGAAGCGCAACCCTCTTCTGCATGCCTAGTTTGTATTCCAACCTAGAGCTGTAAGTGACTCCCTAGTGCAGCAGTGGTTCCCAAACGTTTGAGCGCTGCAACCCACCTCATCCTCCGTGGTGGGTCACGACCCGATGCTCAAGGCACTTTTGGGAGCCTCTGCAGGCCACTTCCGGGAGGTATTCTGAGGCCTGCGGAGCCAATGGAATGGGTTGTGGGCCCGGTGCGACCCAGAAGTGGCCTCCAGAAGCTCCCAAAAGCTCCCAAAAGTGCTTTGCAGGTGAAGCACTGAGCATCAGTTCGCGACCCACAGCACATCAGGTTGCGACTCAGCAGTGGGTTGCAACCCATTGTTTGGGAAATGCTGCCCTAGCCACAATACACATTGTGTTCAATCCAGATGTTTTACTAACTGTGTTCCAGAAAGCTCTGGGCTTGCTTGGTTCTTTCTTTCTTAATTATATTTATGCCCCACTTTTCTGCCAAGATTGGCTCCCAAATCAGGTTATCATTAAGATTCAGCAGAATATAGAATGTAAGTAAATGGATCTGTGTAAGTTAGCTGAGACAAGAGTCCTCAATGAAGAAAGGAGGGCCTTCACTCAACTCAGCCAAGCCCCCATAGACCATACACTTGGAATCTTCAGCCCAAATGCGTTCCCCATTTTAAAAGATGAAGAGCGCAATCCTGCTGTAAATACAGGCGGTGGAATGAGCGTTCTGCCACCCGCAGTAGTTGCAAACGTGCCGCAAGGCTGGCCTTCCCAGCTCCGCTGCCTGAGGACTTGACCAGCCGGCGGATCCAAGCACGGTAGGATCCGGTGGGTGAGGAGAGGGTTGGTGGAGCTGGGAGGGTGGCCATAGGCCCAGCTGCCCGAGTGGGGGCGGGGGCATGGCTCCCGCCATATCCCGGTCCCTGCTGGGCGGCTGGGCCATTACACTGTCTCTTCTGACTTCCACCAGCAAAATAGCTAGCGGAATTCTGAGGAGGCCTATTGTCCCCAGTCACTGTTACACTCAGGGAAGCGGATGAGTGTCCCCTTCCCCGAGTAGACTTTCCGCTGTGGGCTGCCTGCTTCAGGCTGCTGGCAGATCGTTACGCTGGATTGGGCTGCCCGACAATAACAGTGACAGAGCGGGCTGCACAGGCAGCAACAAAAGACGAAGGGAACGTGAGGAGCAAAGGTGTAAAGCATAGTTCATCACCATGCTTGCTACTGTTCTTCACAGGGCCAGTGGCAGTCTGGGAGGGGCCCGTGGGCAGAAGATCTTTGTGGCTCCCAGATGTGCACATATGCCAGCTACCGCTGCCCCCCATCCAAAATTCAGGGGGGAGGGAGAGGAGTTTTTCTTTAGGCTTATATGGCTGCAGCTGTAAGCGTTTCATGGCTGACCAGGTGATGGAGAAGGGATCAGCAAACACAGCAGTCCATCTTCCTTAGACCGGGCACCATTTTCATTTCCAGATGCCCCAGTCTGTTGGGCATCTGGGTATTAAAATGACTCTGGGTTCCAAGGAAGACTATAGCTGCTATGGCTACGCACTATGGTTAGCACTATGGCTGCTACTCCCCTCCCTATCGCTAGGTTTGCCAGGTGATGGGAGAGGAAAGCAGCCGACAGGTCAGGTGGGGCTGGGCATGGGACCCCAACAGCAGTACAGGCCAATGTGCAGTGCCTGGTCAGGCCACAGGGTGATGCCAACTCTGGATGTGTACAATGTCAAGTGCTTGACACATCTGGCAAACAGAATTAGTGGGGCTTCCGAACCATCCCTGAAACTGGAGTGCTTCCTCTGTAATTCATTTTGCTTTGTTAATTTGACACTATGTAACCTCCATCCTTGTGACTCAGCATACTGGGGATGAAAGCATCAAATGACCGCGGGAGTCATCTGATTTACAGAAGCTTCTCTTCTTAAGAGCTTGGCCAGTGGCCAGTGGTAGAGTCTCCAAGCCAACCAAGAGAAGGCGCAGTTCAGATCCCAAAGCAGGCTGATTCGAGGAGGTTTCTTCCCTTTAAAACCAAGGCAGAGGGCGCAGCAATTCAACCTTGTCAGAATTAAACCACTGGCCAACGTTTCGTTTTGTTTCTATGGTTATACTTGAAAAATCATCCCTTGGGCCAGACTGGTCAGGAAACTGGCTGCGACAATGAAGACCCACACCTAAGTCAGTCCATGGTCAGAGCTCTTTCAGCACGGAAATTGGCTTGAAGTGAAGCTCTAGATTAAGTTGAAGTTTCCATGAAAACAGACGACAAGCATGGCAGGTAAACATCCCTTGACTCATGGGCAGACTTCATGTTCTCATCCTGTTTTTCATGTGCTCACAATGGGCACAATCTAGAAAGCAAAGCAGTGTGTGCTTGGAAATCACTGCAACTCCAGCACTTAACAGGGAGTTTAAGGCTGCAAAGCAGAGCCACTCACAGGAATTTTACCAGGGGGTACAAAGTTTCTTTTGGGCCCCTTCCATTCATGTGAATTTGGCTCCTGGGCCCCCCTTTTTGCTCCTGACCCCTTTTTGACCCTTTTTGGCCCTGGGCCCAGGTACGATTGTAGCCCCTTAACCCCCCCCTCTCAGAGGCCCTGCTGCCAAGGGTTGACCTTGATGCAGTTTGACCGCCTTGAATGGTTCCGAAGGCGAGGGGGCGGGGCCGCTTCGTGCACCGGTGTAACGGAGGGTCGGGCCGTTTCGGAACTTAGAGCTCCACCCCCTGCAGCAATGCCAGTGGGCAAGTTGTCTGAAAAAGACTTTAAAAATGTCAGCTGGGTCTCATATTGCAGCAGGCTCATAATCAGAAATTTTGTGGTTAGCTCCAGAGCTACTTGGCAGGGATGTGGGGGGGGGGGGGGAAGGGAGCAAATCAACAAAGAAGAGTCAGAAATCACAACCTAAACACAGATAGCATCATATGCTTTAAAGTTGCACATTAATACTGTTTCATTTGATGAAATTTGCAAATAAGCTCCATTTTTATGAAATTTGAAAATAAGCTGAATGCTCAATTGTTCGTTTATTTTAGAAAGGTTTTAAACATCTCACTCTTCAGGTGAAACCTCCCAGACAGGCTAACAATTCCAAACAGTCGTCCTTTGGTGTTCCTGGGCCAAAATATTATAAGGCAGGAGCAGCTTCCTGAACTTCTGAGTAACAGTAATTGAAAGTTCAAAGAAGGAGGCTGTATGATCTCTGAGGGGCCCTGTAGGAATGGCACATATAGCATTCTATAGCACATATTCCCTGCTGTGGCTACAGCCCCTCCTGGAGGATGACTGAGCTGCTTGCCTCCAGTAGCAGATTGGCACAGTGCCCATCTCCACCCGCCCACTTGCCTCCACCCTCCTCTCACTCTCTGGATTGGAAAAGGAAGAGGGGGGAATGGAGCGGAAGATGAAATATGAAAGAGAGGAGAGTGGTGGGCTAGAGTGTCTGTAACTCCCTAGCCCACCACTTCTCTCCCCTCCACACTTCCTCTTTTGCTTTGTCAGCTTTGTCTGAAAAAGAAAACACAACTATCTTATGTCACAAAAAGTGGATTTCCTTAACTTAAAACTGACCAATGAGGCTGATTGTTCTGAAAGCCAATGAGGCGTTATGACACCGCGTGGAACCAATAAGATGTTAGTATGCATCAGCTCTCATTTCAATACTAGAACACTTATTCTGTTGTGTGAGTGTCATCAAGTTGGTCACTGTGTTGTTGTTGTTGTTGGTTACTGATTTGTTGGGTGAGCTGTACTGTTGTATATTAAAATAAAGTAAATGGGGGGGTTGACACCACGAGTCACCGCACCGGGTGACACCAACTCTAATGACACCACTGTTCTTGGGCCAGCCCTGACTATAGCCCTGGTTGCAGGTCTGACCTAGGCCCAGGTCTGAGAAAGATGAAGTTGATGGGTGTTGGCAATGAAGAAAGAGTGCAGACCGTTGCTCTCAGTTTTCACTCAACGGTTCTGGAGAAAACAGTTCCTTTAGTTTTGGGCACTGGTCCAGTTTGTCTTGACACATGATTATTTCACATGATGAAGAGCTCTGAGTGAGACCATCTCAAGCTCCGTAAGATCTTTTTAGGATCAAAGAAGGCAAGTAAATCTTCGAAAACGATTATTGTTATAGTAATTCCTAAAGCTGTCTTGAGTTTCCCAAGGGATGGGGGTGGGGAAGAGACATAATTTGAGAATTCAGTTTCTGTGGAAGATGCTGTGCATCACAAGACCATTTATTATTGTCTTTAATTATTATGCACAGAGAGGAAAGCAGCTGGAGCCCCCCCCCCCCAGAAGCTGCAATGAGGTAATATGATTCCTTTGCACTAAGTGAAGGCAAGCCTCACACTGCAAACCGAACCGTTGAGAAAAGAGAATCAGTGGCAAATTAAAATTCCTTCGTAGGGAGGCTAACAAAAGTAACGCTTTTGGCACCTGGCCAAGCAACTGCCACTCCTCCTTGGCTGAGGTGGCTGCAAGTGTGATCCTGCTCACTGTTATCATTGAGCCCATCTCCTTCTCTCCTTTCCTGTCATAACTGATCTCCTTTCATCAGCCCTCACCCAGCTACCTACAGATTTAGGCTCAACAGCAACAAACTAGAAGCCAAACTATACATTCCGTTAAATGTGTGGTTTGGCCCTGTGTGTTCTTTTTAAGAAGCTTAAATAGCCACAATTGGGGGGAGGGGCTATTTAAACCTTTCCTCTTGTGAAAAAGCCTCCACCCCATTAGCCCCCTCTTGCCCACCGCTTTTCACCTGAAGCCCCTTTCATATCACTGGCAAAAACAGGACAAGGAAACTCATGATCATGCAAATGGTGTAGTTCTACACAAATGATTTAGATCAGGGGTTCTCAACCCCTTCCTGGCCGAGTACCACCTCCGGCACCACTCTCCTGCTGCATACCACCGGAAGTGACTGGCAACATCATTGCCACTTACTTCCAGGTTTTCAGAGGCAAGAAAACGCAGATAGGAGGCTCTGGGTGGGTGGCAGGGCCTTTCTCAGCGTTCCTGGGAGGCTCAGCCAAAGGCAGGAGCCTCTTGGGAGCAAAAACATGCCGCCGAAAGCACCACGTCAGAGCGAGGATCTGGTGGTCTGGCGGTCCAAGTACCATGCAGCCAGCCAAAGTCCCACTGGTGGTACTAGTACCACTGGTTGAGAATTCCTGATTTAGACTGTGAATTTCATACAGTTTAGTGGCTGGAACTTAGTGAGCCACTGGGTACCCCAATGGCTGACACAAAATGGTCCACTGGATACCTTCCAATTGTATTTTTCTGTGATGTATTTTCTGTATTTTTCACCTCACCTTCAACTTCTTCTCTCTGAGCTACACATCTCCAGGTCCTGCAGTTAATCCTCATACGAATTGTCTTCCATCTGACACCTTGACACAGTTGAGATGTATTGGCCGAGTCATCGGCACAAGATAGTTGCTGCAGCAGAGCTGAGCTGGGAAAACGCTGGAAAATGATCTTTGCAATCATTTGAATGAGTCACCATGAAGGAATGCAATGAAAGACAGAGTGATACACTTGAAAAGGTGTCAGTTCTCAGATGCGGCTCAGTTGCCTAGTAGTCGATGCAAGACAGTGACCCTCTTCCTACTGGTGCATCATGTGGTTTGCTAGGATTAGGCATCTGGGAGATTGCAGCTCTCTCACACCTTGCACCTTGCTGTCAACTTGTCATGGGCCCTACAATATTGTTGGCACTGCTGCGGCTTTTCCTCCTTCTTTGACAGAGCCAAACATACTGTGTTCCAAGTCACACCTGTGCTGTGGTTTAGCAGTTCCTACCCATTGGTGTACAGCCAAGTGCTGAAATGGCAATAAACCGGTTTGCATGGTGAATATTTCCAAGAAAGAGGGGGAAAACAACCTTGTAAGGAACTGAAGAGTGTTGAAGATGAGTCAGGTTGATGTGGGGAGAAGTAAGCGACAATTCCCTGGGGAATCCTGGGTTCCTTTGGCCATGGTCCACTGAAGCCAATAATGCTGACGGCCTTTATAACAATGCCTCCCTCTAATAATGCTCATCTGACAGCTAATAAATGCAAACCAATGGAAGGGATGCAGAAGAAAAACGGTTGGACTGCTATTTGCTTGCTCTGCACCAGTAGTTGTTCACCTTTTCAGACCTTGGGGGCCCCTTCTTATTCCATGAAAAATATGAGGACCACATGACTCGAATCTTGCAGACAAATCTTTTTCAGTTGAGATTCTTATTAATCTTATTAACAACAGAAACAGGCAACTCACAAGAGATGGCCAACATGATCTACTGATTTAAAAGGGTGTGAGTGTATAGGCAGGTTCATGGGGGAGAGGGTGGTCCTAAGCCACATAGGGCCTTAAAGAGAAGCATCAGCATTCTGACTTGTGCTCGGAAATGGACCTTGAGCCAGTGGAGTTGTTGAAGAACAGACGACACAACATATCATGGTAACCACCATTTTAAGGAATTGGTCTCTCTCTGAACCCTGAAGGAGTCTGGTGGTTCAGGTCAGAACTGAGTCAGAATCTGGTAGGTCAAGGGAATGGAAACATGGGAGAATATGGAAGGTTATAGATGGAACATAGCAGAATGTGGGAGGGTTTGTAAACTGGAGTTTACTGGCTTTTCAGACTGCAAAGCTGGTTACTCGAGGAAACAGAACCAGGTGTCATTGATCAGATGAGCGGTGAATCAATAAATTGTGGAACCTTTAGGCAGCTTCCTAGCAGCCACATGACTTCCTTTGTTCAAGAGTTGGAGATGAATATATTGCTATGACCTCAGCGTGCCATGCTCATTTGCTACCATTCCCTCGCTCCCACACATAGGTTGCCAAGAAAGAGCCAAGTACTGTGAAGAACCATTATTTATCAAAATCAAAGTGTTCTCAAAACAAATGAACAAAAAGACCCAACACACACACAAAAAATACTTCTGTGTCTGCCTTTAATGTTCATGTCTGGTGCAAATGCTCATTTTTCTTTTGCTCTTTGCAACTTCATTTCATTAATGTGAAATAATAAGCCAATGGAAAATGACATGTCCTTTTCAGTGGACCACCAGGTCACAGGTAGTTGTCGGCATAATAAAATGATATCTCAGACCATTGAATAAATTGATAAATTAAGACAGATGATTGCTTTCCAGGCCTCCAAACAGCAGACACTATCTGAGTGAAAGGAGCAATGCTTTCAAAAAGCAGATTATGAAAGGAAGAAAAATGAGATGTTAAGGTGGAGTGGTTGGTGAAGCACTTCAGAACACTGTAAATGTTAGGGAAAGTGATACTGAAAGTCGTTAGAGAATATGCTGTTCTGAAAATGGAATTTTGCTGTTCTCTGAAGGTTCTTTCACATGAAATATATGCTCCATGATGTCAGGAACCCAGGCTTTTTTTTTTTTTTTTTTGCACAGGCTACACTTCCTCAAGTGGTGAGAAGTTCCAGGGGCAGAATGACCCAGGTTCCATTTCCTTTGTGTGGAAGAGTACTTATGACATTTTTGTACTGTTTGCTTTTTTGGACAAACATCCACATACAAACAGGAGGCACTTGCACAAGGAAGCAGGTCTGTTTGCTACCTACATCAGATCCGCAGGAAGAGGCCCTGCACTTTGAAAGTGCCTTCTTTCAGCCAATTCAATTATGTCTTTGCCTGACCTAAAGAGTAAACTGCTGTTTTTGCAAACACCCATTCATATGAAGTCAGTTCTCGGTATCCACAGGGGTTAGGTTCCTGCAAACCCCAGTGGATACTGAATTTGCAGGTTGTGAACCATTGATCCAATGGGATCAATGGGGTTAGGAGATGGGGCAGCCTACCTGCCAGCAGGATTCCAACGAAGACCTTCAAAATCTGCGACTTCATGAGCTTCCCAGCACTCACGGGCGTCATTTTGAAGGGCTCCATGCCATTTTGAAGGTCTCGGCTACATTCAGAGACCTTCAGAATGCAGCGAAGACGTTCAAAATGGTGCCTGTGAGTGGTGCTGCTGAGCCCTTTAAAATGGCCATCGGAAGCTTCAAAATGCCAGCACTGAAGCTATCCGTGCCATTTTGAAGCTTCCCATGACCATTTAAAGGGCTCAGCACTACACACGGGTGCCATTTTGAAGGGTTTTGCTGCATTCTGAAGGTCTCTGAACGCAGCAGAGACCTTCAAGATGGCGTGGAATAAGTCACAATAGTCAGCCTCCCCCCCCCCCCCAGTTTTGCAATATTGCAAAAAGTAGTTTCAGTTAGAGCAAAGTACCTTTGATGTATTGACCTTTGATGTTGCTTCATAAAACTCTTGGCCCAAGATAAACATAATTCCACAAGACAACTGAGTCAGGAACCCAGAGATGCCATTACGAGCTCTAATGGGAAATCTATATGATATTGTCAAAAACAAAGGAAAAGTCAATGTGAACGCATCAAATAACAGGTGCAATCAGACTGTGTGTGTTATTTCTTAATACATAAGCAGGCTTTTTGCAGTCAGCAACCTTTCCGTCCCACATTATTTCTGTTTTTCCAACTGTAAATCTTTTCAAGAGTACTTAGAATCAAGAGATCAGAAAGCAAGAAAGGAAGGAAAGGAATGTTTTCTTTTGGAGTGCAACAAGAACAGTATGAGCACCCAGAACATCTGGGAGACTCCCAGGGATATTTCCTTTTGCTGTTGACAGGGCCTCTTCCTTGAAGGAGAGACGGAGTCAATTTATGCTATGCTATGTTTATTGAATTGTTGGCCCTGTTTATTTGAATCTGTCGACAAAATGAATTTGCCATCTTGGAACAAATTGTTAACTGAACTGTTTCTACCAGGATGCTGCAGTTTGATATTATTATTCTTTGACGTTGGTTTGCTGGTTATTTTGGCACTGTCTATCATGGAAAGTGGCATATAAATACTCAGCGCAATCCTGTGTAACTTTGCACTGGTGTATCTACTGTTACACCAGTGGAAAGTTACACAGGATTGCGCTGTTAGAGTATTGCTTTTTAATGTAATGCATGTAATGCTGACATCACCAGTTCAAATCTAAGCTAAGCTATGAGCTTACCGGGGGGGACCTGTAGCCTGTAGTAAGTGTAGAGCACTTAGATTTCATGCAGAAGGACCCAGAATCAGTCCTGGGCATCTCGGGTACAGCTGGGAAAGATTCTGCTCATGCAGTGTCCTTGGGCCAATTACAACCTCTCAGCCTCTCTGTATCACAGAATAGATATGATAATGAAGGACCCCCACCCCACCCCATCATGTATGCCAGTTACTGCTCCATTTGCAGGCAGAGAAAATGGGGAGCGCATTTCAGTGATTTGGAGGAGGGGAAGAGAAATTTTGAATACGGTTTCACTCTTCGCTGGTAATTTTTTTAATTTTTTAATTCTCTAGAAGCTCCCCTTGGTTTGACTCTACTTCAACAATTTAAAATGTGCATGACATTAGGTAAGTAATTTCAGTTTAGCCTTCCTGATACGTCAACTGTTTACTTCCTTGGAAAGTGACGACTGACTGGTTATCTCTGGTTGTGTAATTCTTCCCCCTGGACCAGAGCACAAACAGTAGAGTGTAAAACAATTTCTCTACTTACCTGTATTTAATGCTGCAGAATATCTGGTCTCAGCATAGTTCAGTGATGAAAATACAAGCAGACATGACATGGTTTACTGGAAGAGGTTGGATGCCCTAATCCATTATTTATAGCAGTGTTTTATGGCTCAGGCTCAGAGTAGCAGCAATAGCCGAGCTTTAATTGCAACGTCAACGCCGTGCTCAGGGAAACGTGCGCATAGCAGATCCAGAATAACTATGCGTACCATCCATCCACATTCCTCTACTAAAACCAATACACAGACCCAAAGAGAAAAGGACTCAGCAAACGGACCACAGTGCCAGATCAAACACTTCCCTCTCTCTGTAGACAATGAGAAAGGCAGGTGTGCCATCCAATTCACCCTGGAAAGCTGCTGTCTTTGTCATGGCCCAATTGTCTGACTTGTTAAAGGGGAATGTTTTGTGCTCCTGTCTAAATATGGTGCTTACAATCTTACTTACCAATCTCTGCATTGCAATGGAAGGAGGAAGAGAGGAAGCAATTTCAGACTTAATGCTTAACAGAACTGTGGGCTGACTCTTGCACCATTTGTGTGCATCTCTGACAGCGCAATCCTGTGTAACCTTGCACCGGTATAACAGTAGATGCACTGGTGTAAGTGCACCGGTGCATCTACTGTTACACCGGTGCAAAGTTACACAGGATTGCACTGTCAATGTGATTAAATTACCTGCAAGGCATTCTGGGGCACAAATAGGACCAGGAAGTGGGTCACGAGCTTGGCGCGACCCGGAAGTAGCTGTAGCCATGGAGGACGACATTAAAGCAAAACGACAGTTAGCAAAACGACGGTAAGCAAGGACTTATTATTAACAGTATTTATATACCGCTTTTCAACAAAAAGTTCACAAAGCGGTTTACAGACAAAAATCAAACTTACTGTACTGCATTCAGCCCACCCCCTTCTGGGTTCTAATTCCGCTCTAATCCACACACGGTTCTACCAAGCTAATCCCATGACACACACTCATTTTCAGTTCTAATCTGAAATGAATTCACAAAAATACAGCCATAACTTTAAAACAACAACAAAACATTAATTATGACACGCCCATGACTGAGGCATGAAATTTACTTGTATGGAGGATAAACTACATCTCTGTGTAAAAGCTGATTTATGTTGAACCAAACAACATCCACTATTGTCTGAGCATCAATGATCTCCTCTTGTAAAAAAGTCATGCTTTTGGTAAGGAAGAAAGATCTTCAGTACGGTAGCGCTGTCTTGCTGGCTTTCTCCTAGTGAAACAGCTGGAGCTTTCCTAATTTCAAGAGTTGGACGCATTTTGTTTTGTCCCCTGAGAGGACTTGAAAAATTCTCCATGGTGTCCCTGATGATGACATTAATCTGCTTGGGGATCTGCAGAATGCCTTTGAGGATTTTCACTTCTTGTTAGAAACCCCCTCCCCCTTTATTTTGCACCCCTTGAGAATTCTCAGATGCTTCTCTTTGGGACGACCCCTGAAATTCACGTTGAATGTCACTTTCTCCGAATTTTCGTGTCAAACCCATTTTCAAACAGCAGTTTTCCCAGCAGTCTGGATAGCCTCTATTGGTGATTTTGTTGTCGTCAAAAACATTTTTTCATTCATCAGGTGATAAATTCATCATCATAATCTTTATTGCAGTCACAGACCAGCGCAAAAGTTACCAGTACAGAGCCAAAAGAAGCATCATAAACATCAATTAAGACAAGAAGTTAAAATAAAATAGATTCCCCCAACCACCAATCAACGCATACTTAATACTATAAAATCTAAGATAAAACGTTTGTTCCGAATTAGAGTGTTTAATATATCTATAAATCTGTAATCTATAAAGCCAGGATGGTGTAGTGGTTTGGGAGTCGGACTTAGACCTGGAAGATCCAGGTTCAAATCCCCGCTCAGCCACGAAGCTTCCTGGGTGACTTTGGGCCAGTCACTATCTCTCAGCCCCACCTATCTCACAGGGTTGTCGTGAGGACAAAAAAGAGGGGAGGAAATATGTACACCACTCTGAGCTTCTTGGAGGAAGGGCGGTATAAAAATGTGAAAAATAAAAAAATAAAAAATAATCTGTACTAATAGTAACAATAAACAGAAATAAGAATCAACTATCTTAACAAACTATAAATTAAATACACATCCCATCAGAGATCTCCTATACCAAGTTAGAAGTTACCATCTTTCTTTGGATACTTATTGCAGCTGCAAAGAATTTAGCAACGCTGTATGTAACAGCAGAGTTGGAACCTGATAGAAGCAGAAATCTATAGAACTGTCTTGTACGACCCGGTAACTTAACTAGCAATGGAGAGATGGTGGTACATATATCTCTATATAACATGCAGTCCAGCAGAACATGTTCAGTAGTTTCTATTTGATCTGCCACAAAAGGACATAGCCGCTCTGCAAAAGGGATCTTTCTGTAGAGACCCTCTACAGAATTGTAGGGATATTTTGGGATCTCCAACTGAGCAAGATAAGATACTGGAGCCACAATATATTTAAATTCCTCACCAATACAAAATTATGTTACGTTGCTAAGATCTTTCTGTCGCTCAATATCAAGAACATGCTGCTGTATCATAGACTTCGCCTGATCCAGGCCCAAGCTAAGCAAGCTCATCTGAGAAAATCCTATGGAGGCCAATTGCAGCTCAATTGACTGGGTCCAACTAGATTTATATTCGTCTTGAAGAATTAAAGGGGCAAAGCGAGGTGATAAATTGGGATTTTCCTGGGGACCACAGAAAAGTGGCATTTTCACCATTTTTAATATTTGTACCCCCCTCAACCCACCCGTCCTCTGAAGAGCTCAGGCCAGTAGACATGGTTCTCCTTCACTCCATTTTATTCTCACAACCATCTTAAAAGGTAGGTTAGGCTGAGAGACAGAGTGATTGGCTGATGACAGCCCAGTGAACTTCACTCAGGTCTGCATGACCCGGAACGCTGCCTTGGATTTGCTGCCTCTGCACTACAAAAAAAGAACACAAGACTTTACTGTTCTCCTTGCATGTGTCTGTGAAACCCAGAAGTGCTGGCCTTCTGGTTTCATTTACAGGGATAGCGTGAAAGCGTGCTGTCCTGTAAATAGAACTGGCCATGCGCAAGGAGCACAGTAAGGAGCGTAATGATCTGCTTCTCTGAATGAAAATCTGATGAATGAAAAAGAGCCAGGATGGTGTAGTGGTTTGGGAGTCGGACTTAGACCTGGAAGATCCAGGTTCAAATCCCCGCTCAGCCACGAAGCTTCCTGGGTGACCTTGGGCCAGTCACTATCTCTCAGCCCCACCTACCTCACAGGGTTGTTGTGAGGACAAAAAGGAGGGGAGGAAATATGTACACCACTCTGAGCTCCTTGGAGGAAGGGCGATATAAAAATGTGAAAAATAAATAAATAAAATAAATTCTCACTGGAACAAGCGGGAAGCAGGTTGGCAGTAGGCAGCAGCAGACTTGGGGTGAAAGGCACCCCGAATCTGCTGCCCCCCTCAGGCCCCTCGCTATCTGCCACTGATGCAATCAGGTGGCCTTATGGATGGGCTGGTTTCTCTAGTCCGTATCCAACCCTGAAATTACCACACCACACTGCCTCTCCATTGGGTTCACTAGTGAGCTTGCTATAAGTTAAGGCCAAGCAGTGTTTATTTTCATGAGCAGAACATGCACAACAGATTGATCCATTCACTGGAATCAGGGACCTCCCACAAAGAGAGATAAAAGTTCTCACCAACAATGCTGGGTGTTGTGTAAATCAACCTGAACGAATAAATTAGTTTGCTTCTTGACTTGCTGCAAAGGACAAGGACAATGTTCAAGAACTTCCACAATAGAGAAAATGGAGCCATCTTATGGGCAAATTGTGTTACTACATGTCTGTATATCACTGTGTTCATACAAATCCCAAGCCACTAGGTGATTGATCTTTTTTATGTTGTTGCTATTCTTGTCAATGGTGCTTCAGTGTGAGAGGAGAGGTGCCTCCTCTAAAGAGTTAATCTATGCACTGACACAAGGCAGTGCATAGATTTGATGGCAGAGGCAGGGGAGGGAAATGAAGAATAAGAAGGGGAAGAATCTGAGACTATTTCAGGTATGTGCAATTGGCTTATGGCCCAATCCTACTGGCCCATTGTACTGCCAGCACTTGCATTCTGGCAGCAGTGTGCTTTATAGCGGTCACAAAACACGACCTGTCATTTTGTGCAGCCAGGCCACTGCCGCAAGCGGTGAGCAACCATAGCTGAACACCAGCAGTATCCGGAAAAGTCCCAGCACCGGTAAATCAGTGCCAGGGTGGGTAGGCACAATGGGACAGAGACTGGGGCAGGGTGGGGTATGTGTTGAGGCCGGGAAGGGGACGATATCGGTTGCAGCAGCTCCACCGATGTCCTATCCCCTTCCCAGGCTCGATCTGCCTTCCTGAGTCCTCTTGGACTTGTGCCAACAAAATTGCTGGTGCAGGTCTGAGCAGAGCCATCACAGCAGTGGAAGCTTACCCCTGGGCAAAGGAACAAATATCCCCTTACCCAGAGGAGGCCTTTGGGACCCCCCACCCCAGGATGCAGTGTGTTGTTCAGTGGCATAGCTGCATCGGTACTTTTTTTAAACATAGGATTGAGCTGTTACAGCGCAATACTATCCAACTTACACCACTGGTATAACCAGCGGTGCAGCGAGAGCGGGAGGCCCCAGAACGGAAAGGGGATTCAAATCCCCTCTAAAGAGGGATTCAAAGGTGATTTAAATCTCCCCTCTTTTCCAAAGCCTCCCGCCCTGGCCTCCCCTGCTGGTTACACCGGTGGTGTAAGTTGGATAGGATTGCGCTGTTAGTAACATAGTATATGGAGCCTGCATCAAAGGCTTCACAGAGAAGGTGGGATTTGTAGGAAGACCACCATGGCGGTGTCCTGGGAGACAGTTCAAGGCATCAGGGCAGCAAGGGAGAAAGGTCAGCGAGCAGATGTTTTGAATGCTTTAAAAACATTAATCAAAATTTACCAAGGTTTCAATCTCTTGGTTCAGGGCTTAAATAAATGTGCATGTTAGTAAATAACTGTCAGAGATCTGGCAGCAGATGTGCAAGGGGCCATGCGCCACAGTCCTTGAACGGTTTCAACGTGTGCTCTCTAAATTAAATTGGTTCCAAAAATCCTTGAAAGTCAGACTTTGAACTAGACTTTGAACCCTGTGACAGTGGGAGTTCCAGGACCTTAGGGTCCCTCCCCGAAAATCAAATGAAATACTTTAGTTTTTTCTACCCAGTGTGAGAAAGGAATGAACCTTGGACGGTGTGCATATTCTTGGCGTACCCACAAGCATTCTCTTTGACTAGAACGATCTTTTCTCAAGGCTGTTGTGTAGATAGCTGGCTGAAGGGACTTGCTGAATGACCTTTGCTGGCTGATGGCTATTGGCTATGACAGATCCCCACACTTGCTTGAGTTGGGCTGAAGAAGAATTTGGCAGCTGGAGTGTGACAGGCTCACTAGGGCTTCCACTAGTATGCACTTACTTTGCGGTGGTGGTGGTGGGGAACGGGACGGACGGACCGATGCCAATTTACAGACCCACAGTTCTCTCTCCAGGTGCCCGTGTGTCTGCTCCACTTGCATATTTGCAAATAAACATGCTAGAAAAAGCTCACAAGGAACATTATCCTGTAAAAGGCTGCTTAGCGGTTTGGGAAATAGGGAGCGCGAAACACTATAAACCAGAAAGAAAAAGCAGCAATGACCCCCCAGATGGCACGTCACGCAATATCACGATTAGCCAGAGTTGTCATAATGTTGCCACAAGAGAAATGGGAAACGGAAACATTAATCCATGATCAAATGGCCAGAAACCAGGTCTTGCCTGGCCTAAGTGCTGGCTTATCCCCCCCATGAGGATAATTACAATAATTTGGTCTGTCTACTAAGGAGTCTTTATGGGCCTGTTTTCCTGGTACATGTTAGAACATGATTCATTTTATTGTTCAACTCCTTGATGGCAAAAATGTCAGGAAATGTGCCTCACAGAAACTCAACGTCAGAGACAAGGAGCCCACAGTAGGACTCGTGCTGTTTAGTGGTACAACAACATGATCTCACTTCTTGTGTAATTGAAAGTAGATTTTGAAAGGCAGGAAACTGTTCAAGTGGGGAGGGGGAGAGGAAGAAAGTAGCAAGAGGAAGAGAGCACTTGAACAATGCGATTCTTATGCATCTTTATGAAAAAACGGCAGGCTTGTAAATGTATTAAATATAAGCAAATTTATTGCACAGGTAGTGTACATATGCACAAAGTTGGAAACATTAAGTTACAGAATTATCCGTCCATTCAGAACCAGCCACGATGGATGTTACCCTTATAATCCAGGGTCACAAGCATTTTTGCCAAGTTCATGTTGAATTCCTACTGCTACTGGGACAGTAGGGTTGTGCCAAAGTGGCAAGTTTGGCAGCTGAAGCTTGCCATGCAGAGGTTGGAGGGCTGCAGCCGCAATCGTTTCCACATAAGGGTGCACAGACCCCATCTTCCTATGCATTTGGGCACCTGAGGTGAATGGATGGTTGGAACCTCACCACAACCACCACGGCAGAGAACTCTGCCATCCAGCCAGGCTTCAGTCCCATAGCTTCATCTCAAGTCCCATAGCTTCCATCTCTGCATTGTTGTTGACATCTCCCATGCTTTGGTTTGCCCTCCAAGGTGCAACTCTGGCGCTCTGCTATTTCCGTATACTTGTGCCTTGTTTGACTCACTTTGATGAGTCACACCCTTTTACAGGAATACAGTACAGTACCTAGTTTTTCCAGGGACAAAGTAGTGACCAGCTGGAGGACAGAATTTTGCTCACAAAAACATCCCCCAAAGGCTAACCTAAGTGGATAACCAGCTCTAATGTGCCCAGCAGATATGTTCAGGATCTTTCAAAAAGTCATCCTGTAATCACCAAAAATTGCCAGAATTGATGCCTTGTTTCAACAGTTTTTGCTGTCCTCACAGCCAGTTTAAAAACAAACACATAAAAAAGAATAACGTTATTACCTGATATTCCTTTCATCTCAGCAGGCTGTTTAGTCTGACTTGGCATCAACATGTATTAGTTCAATTAATATTGTTACAAAGCTCAGCATTTTGATCCATATAAAATCATCTCTACACTTTCAACATCATATTTCAAGATAATATGAGTAAATAGACAGGAGAAAGTAGCTATATACAAATCTGTGTGACAGTAATTATAAACAGAATGCATTGAAAAAAGCTTGGTTGTTAGGCTAGAATACAGCTGGTTCCCGTCATTAAAGACAAAACAGTATAATCCAATTAATGCTATAACCTGTATAGCCTCCCTGGAGTTCAGACAGCCACCTCCCCCCCCCCCTCCCAAGTTTGTCATGGAAAAAAAGATTGTGAGAAAAAAAAATGTTGCCTTAATAAGTACTTTGGCAGCAGCTGTTCTTGCAAAGACATGCTGAATTCTGACAAGGGCCCCTGAACTGAAAAAAATGAATTATTGGTTTTATTAAAGGCAGGAAGAGAGATGATAATAATTGGTGATGCAACACCAGATGATAGGCTTAAATGTTAAGAGAAAGAAATTCTTAATGGTGTGGAGAATGTGACTAGGAAGACACCCTTTCTCCCTCAAAATCATAGGGATTCATCCCACAGGTTATGTGGCAGCAAACTCTGGGCTCCCTAATGAGGATATTTGCACGATACAGCTGTTCTGTGTGTCATTCATATGTTACAGTTTTAGGTGAAGTTGAAGGCTTTTCCCCCACCAAGTGTACGCCTAACACACGCAACCAGCGTTTGGTCCCAAACTCAGGGTTCTCCCATAAAATTTAGGGGCCATAGGTTTAGTATTTCTTCACACAACACCTAATTAACTTAAGGCATTATATTGCCACAAGATGCAGCAAAAAAAAAAAAAAATCGACCCTGTAAAAACAATTACACAAATTCATGCAGAATATAAGTCTACCAGTTATGAAGAGCTCTAAAATCTCAAAGTGAGGCATCCATATTATTTAGGTTGGGTGCATTTTTGAGTGAGTGCGCGAGAGATCCTAAAAGGTGTTGCAGCTTCCTCTGTAGTACAAGTGGTTTGCTCACATCCAGTAAAACCTATGGCACTGTCAAATCTATAAGTATGCTCAGGACTGGAGTCCAAGGCCTTGCAGGAGCACAACCTGACATAAACTGAGACGAGACACGCAGCGTCCTCCTAGTGAATCAGAACATTGGTCTCTCTAACTCAACTTTGCCTAGACTTGCCCAGGCCTCCCTTGAGATGCTGCCAGGGAATGAACCTTTGTGCTGAGTAAGTGGTCCATCACTGAACTACAGCTTGTCCCCAGGTTATGACTCCACTGCTTAGATAGCTGAGCGTTTGCCTTTCCTATAGCACAGTTGCACTATCTAAACATGCTATCTGTTTATGTGCGTTACCCAAGGTCTTTAAGTTAGTCCCTCTTCATTCTCAATCATCAGTGTCCATTTATATGGAGAATTGAAAGCACTTCTAACAAGAAGTGGATGGTACTGAAAGCGAGTGTTCAAATGACCTCTGCTGTTCGGTTCTAGAGGCAACATGTGGGCCCACAATTCCCTTGGCTTCTGTTTCGTCTATGATGACCTGGAAAATTTTGACCCAATGTGAAGTTGGTCAAACCTGTTTCTATGGCATGAAACCAGTAGGGAATTTGTATATGGAATTAAAACATTGTATAAGGCACACACTGAAGGCATTTAAAAAAAAAACTTTTGGAAAACACTTGCATCTGGGCGATACCTACAAAATAGTTAAAGCCTCCACAGACAAAATGAAGACTCTGTCCCAACACCAGGGGGTTTCTTCAACAGTGGATTTTGCTGAAGAATGGCTTGGTTTTTGTTATTTTTTCTGTCTTGTTGCGCCACCTGCAGAGGGAATTCAAATCAATTTATTTAGGGACATTTTTGAACTGAATAGGTTGCTTCATCCCAAGTTCTTACTGAATTCAAGGTCTCAGGTGCTCTGCCAACCAGAACAGTTTTCCCAACAGAAGGACCACACCTGATTCTAAGTGTACCTTGTCTAGATGTGTTCTAGTTAGACTCAGGGCCAAATTACAGGTTACAATGACTCCATCTTTAATATCTGGGCTTAAAATGAAAAACATGAGTTTTTATGTGGATTCTATCCTGGCATTGACCAGGCTGCGATCTGCTTAGCTTTAACACTATAACTTCATCACATGGCCATGGACAATCTTCTGGGGCCACAGTTGAGAATTACAATAGCCCTGAAACCTTTCCGGTTCAAAACGATAATGAAATTTGAGTAGACTTTGCCTTGACTTACGTCTTTCACATGCTAAGCAGGAATAGAGTGAAAACGCTTGGAGATCTCCACCCAGTTAATTCGGAGGACCTTATACACAGTGGCCTCCGATAGGTACTGCCTGCATGTTCAATAGCAGCACTACATTTATAAAAAAAATGCTACATTAACTGCACCACTGCTATGAAGATGAATATTTTAAGATGACAATTAAAAAAAAAATCAAGTAGCCCTAGAAATCTACATACATTACATCTAGAGCTGGGGGTTGGTGGAAGGATAGAAACCTGAATGTGGTCCTTGTTCTTAATCCCCCTCAGCTACTATTAAAAAAATTGATGAACAATTGTTGGGATTCCTTGGGATAGATGCTCCAAACTGTTTTATATTTAATACTGTAAGAACAAATGGAAGGTTCTGTGAAATAAACACACATTCGTCATGTAACATGGCAATGAGAGATTGTTTTCAAGCCATTCATTGATTTGCTTATGTTACCACTGCCGACATTAGAATGCAAAGGAAAAGCCATAGTCATGCAATTGCAGGAAGCTCGTCTTCTTGCTCAGGCACTTTGTATCATCACAGGTGACATCTGAATGAAGTTTCATTGAGCCACAGAGGGGTGAAGACTTCCTGGAGCAGCGGCTTTCTGAAATGGTTGGCATTCACGCTAAATCCATAATGGATAATTCATCAGGTCAGGGCTTTAGCCAAAGGGACCTGGCCCAGTTTGGGCTATTCCAGGCGCTCTAAATGGCGCCGATTGTGTTCCAAAGCCCACTTCTGGTTTTCGCCGGCGATCAGTGCTGTTTAGAACCTTGGGGTGGCCTGCAGGGGCGGCAGCAGACCCTCCGGTCCCTTTGGGGAGCTGGCAGGACAACCAGGTATGTTTAAAAAAGCATTTTTGGGTCGGGGTGGGCACGATCCTGGAGCACTGCCTCTGACATCACACTACCCCTGCAAAGTCTTACAGGGCAGTCCCCTGTAGGACTTTGAGAAACGTTGCTCTAGTCCATAAAAGCTTGTGCTCAATACATTTGTGTGTCTTTGAGGTGCCACACAACTCTTTGATGTTTCTGCTAGGAAATAGTTCTCCAATCCCCCAGTCCAGGGAGGGCAGTGCACCAGCATCCACACAGTAAGGATGCTGCACACCAGAGATGTCGCGATGCCCCCCCCCCCTTTGACGTCAGCCAGTGATCTTCATGGCTGCTTAGAGAGCTCTCCAGTCCAGGCACGCTCTCTCTCAGCCTATCGTAACTCACAAGGTTGTTGTGAGGATAGTGTGAGAGTGAGAAGTTCAGACTGACATATGTGGTTCTCACACTCACACTCAGTGTGAATGCGAGAACCACATATGTCAGTCTAAACTTCTTGAAAGAAGAATGGGATCTAAATGGAATAAATAAATACATTAAAGTAAGTCTCAAGTCCTTTTATTTGTGGAGCTACCAGAAAAAGTAAGCAGGCCTGATTCAATCTCATTGCTCTCTAAGCAATGACACATCTTTAAATGCATTAGGCTACCTGTGTTTATCTTCTGGCTGTTCTGCAAACGATCCCCTGCCCTTCCAGGCCCTCCCACAACATTTCTGGCTAGGGGCTTGAATCAGATGCTGCCTAGTAATATGTGGCTATGTATGAAGCGGTTCGACAACTGGGGTAGTAGCTACGAGACTAAGAGCACAGTCCTACATAGGTTAACCCGGGAGTTAGTCCTATTGTGTTCAATGAGACTCACTGCCAGGAAAGTGTACACTGATCGCCGGTGATCAGTGCAGAGTAAGTAACACACTAGGAAGCCCCCAGTAAAAGCCTGGTCTCGGCCACAAGCTCAGTTGGTGGCCTTGGGCAAGGGGCTCTCTCAACCCTTATCCCCCAATATAGGGAGATAACAACACTGACTGCTGTTCTAAGGATTACAGCAAGGGAAGGCATGAGAAATAATCTTAATACACTCAAGTGCTAAGCATTTGGATAGGTTTGGAACACTTGGGTAGCCTTTCCAAGTGGCACCACTATTGTGGGTCGGAGTTGAGGGTCATCTCAGTTCAAAGCTCTGTCTGGCTACAAAGCTCAGTGGGTGACCTCAGGCAAGACGCATCCAATTTTGTGGCTGAGGCAAAGACGAGCACTCTGAAACTGCATTTTATAGGATTGTAAAGAATGACAGAAATCGGACAAAAGGAAGGACAACTGTTACTGCAACACACCCAACAACATCAAATGATTTGACAAAAGCAAAAAAAAAAAAAAAATCCCATAAGGACATGGTAATTGGCTGACGCGGAAGACGATGTAGAGCTATGGCCCAACTCTGCACAACCAAGAGTCTTGCAAGCGGCTCCAGAAGTTGGAACCAAAGAGCAAAATCACAAAGGGTTTATTTTTTTTTTTTTACAAAAGTAGCGCATATAATTAGCCACAAAGGCAGAAGCACAGCTTTACGTGGTAATGATCAACAGCATCATTAATTGTGTAAAGACCCAACATGGCGGTTAGTTGACACAGAGAAGCCCCTCTGTGGGTTTACGTACCTCACTGTATCTGACAATCTCTTTTTGTTTTATTAGCTCCAGTGTCAACCACCTCTTTTATATCAGTGTCAAATTCTGCTTTCAAATGTAAAAGAGAGACACTAAATGTAGCCAGGCAATTAGCAAATCAACTCTAACAACACAGTCACGGGGGCGAAGTCAGTTGGTTAGGAAATGGGCTGCTGCTCACTCAAAGCAATCTCAGTTGATTAACTGTATGATGTTCAGTTGATTAATCAATTAAATTCGCATAGATTTGTGTGAGTAACATGGTAATTCGGAAGTAAAACTCATCATGATTTCATAGAGTGTAGCAGTAGGCATCATCTCAAAAACAGGGTATAGAGGAAAAAAATGTTGAGAGTGGGGATTGGCCTCTGATGAAGTGGGCTCTAGTTCAGGGGTTTTCAAAAGTGGTGGGTCGCGACCCATCACGTTTTCCGGAAGTGGCCGATTTACCTTTGAGAGGCATGGCCAGCAAGAACGTCAGCGTCAGCGCTCCAGGATCGCGCCCACCCGACCCAAAAACGCTTTTTTAAACATACCTGGTTGTCCTGCCAGCTCCCCAAAGGGTCCAGAGGGTCTGCTGCCGCCTCCCCAAGGCTCTAAATGGCGCCGATCGTGTTCCAAAGACCACCTCTGGTTTTCGCTGGCGATCAGTGCTGTTTAGAGCCTTGGGGTGGCCTGCAGGGGCGGCAGCAGACCCTCTGGACCCTTTGGGGAGCTGGCAGGACAACCAGGTATGTTTAAAAAAGCGTTTTTGGGTCGGGGTGGGCGTGATCCTGGAGCATTGCCTCTGACATCACACTACCCCTGCAAAGTCTTACAGGGGAGTCCCCTGTAGGAATTTGAGAAACGTTGCTCTAGTCCATAAAAGCTTGTGCTCAATACATTTGCTTGTCTTTGAGGTGCTACACAACTCTTTCCTGTTTCTGCTAGGAAATAGTTCTCCAATCCCCCAATCCAGGGAGGGCAGTGCACCAGCATCCACATAGCAAGGATGCTGCACACCAGAGATGTCGCGATGCGCCCCCCATGACGTCACCACTGGAAGTGATGTCACTGCCTCTGCAAATCCCTTTGGAGACGCAGGGCGGGAGGGTGGACCAAACCCAGCACCATCTCTGCAGCTACCCGCTGTTCCTGCCACCGAAATGACGCAGTTGTCATTCCCCACCGCTTTGTCACCCCCCCCGCTTGTCGCCTGGCCGTCCACTGCTCCCCCCGGTGACGCTTCTGCTGCACACATGATCCCCAGAGATGCATCTTTACACCAGGTGTGGCCAACCTTTCAACCTGAATGCTCCTGGCCCTTTAATGGCTGTATAGGTGAGGACATTTCAGCAGGTGCAGCTGCTTTAGCAGCACCATCAGCAATTGCAGCTGCCAAGATTCCGTCTTCTACACAACTCTTAAGAATGCAGAGGCCTTCACAAGGACATCTGAAGCCAAATCAGACTGAGGGCAGTCTGGACGTTTAAAAAGAAAGGAAAAACATGGTGCCCAGCAGGAGAGGGGAATGTGTTTGTCATCATCACCAAGGAGGAGACACAAAACACACTTTGTCCCTGTTTGCAGGCCCCCCTTGACAAAACCCCTACCAAAAAGGGAGGGCGAGTCTATTCCCAGCCTGTGGATAGGGTGGCGAGTTACATTTTGGTTCAGTACTACTCTTGAGCAACTGCAACAGGGCTTACCTGAGTGGCTTTTGCTGTGTCTCTTCTTCTTTCTCCGCTTGGTGGAGACCTTTGGGCCATCCTTTTCAGCAAGTGCTTCTTCCGAGGGGACAGCTGCTGAACAGGAAGACTCCGTCACTGGCTCTTCGGAGAAGGACTTGTCCAGAGAAATATCCAGCAAGGAGTCTAGGGAAGGGGCTGCATTTTCTTTTGTGGCCTCTATCGGTGCCAGAGTCTTAGGGGTCATTGTCATCTCAGAGGTTGGCAGCCCTTCCGCATTTCCAGCCGTTTCCTCCGCTCTGTGGTCTTTTCTGATAGCACGGCTTACCTGGTCCTTGGAATGAAAGCCACTTTGTGAGGCAAGAGGTTCAGTTCTACTAGTTTGAGCTTCTGATTGGATTGACCCTGCTTCACCCCTCAAGCCGGTTGAGCTGCCCAAATCTCCACTCACAAACTTCACACATGAGGATGACTGAGAAAATACTACGTCATTGTAGTCCACGTTGTTCTGAACACGGAGGCAGCCAGTGCTCTCTTGCACAGTCATTCCATTCGTAGGTTCTCTGCCTCCCTCCATCGCTAGTACATTGAAGGAGTTCTTCTCGGTAGTGGGCTGGGTGGAGGAATTCCCTCCACCAGCGAGGGGCTTGTGAGATGCCAATGAGTCCGTGACTTCCTGCTTGTCACTTGGGGTTGCAGCAGCTTCTGATAGAGAAATCTTTCCTAATTGGTCCTGGATACCTTTTTCTGTGCTCAAACCATAATTCTCTTTCACCGGGTCTGTTGTAGACTGAACACTTTTGCCTGAAAACAAAGAACACATACAAGGGTGACACACCCACATGCACATTTAGGATTTCGGCACTTCTCCCTCTCGCACAACACCAGAACCAGGGGACATGCACTAAAATTGAGTGGAGGGAGAGTTAGAACGGATAAAAGAAAATATTTCTTTACCCAGCGTGTAATTCATCTGTGGAACTCCTTGCCACAGGATGTGGTGATGGCACCTGGCCTAGATGCCTTTAAAAGGGGTTTGGACAGATTCATGGAGGAAAAGACCATCACAGGTTACAAGCTATAAGCAACCTCCTGGCTTTAGAAGTAGGTTTTCTCTGTGCCTTTAGAAGTAGGTTTTCTCTGTGCCAGGTGCAGGGGAGTGACAGCAGGAAACAGGTTATCTTGTTGTCTTGTGCTCCCTGAGGCATCTGGTGGGGCCACTGTGAGATACAGGAAGCTGGACTAGATGGGCCTTTGGCGTGATCCAGCAAGGCTCTTCTTATGTTCTTATGATTGCTCATTCTCAAAAACAACAAATGGAGGTAGAAAACGTGTTTGCAGACTGTTACAGATTGCAGATGAAGGAGTTAAAACATGTTTTTTTCCCTGCGCACAAAAAACTTGCATGTGAGGGAAAAGGATTCTAGCCTAGCCTTTTCTCAGACATGTCCATTTTTTGCGTAGAGGTAGATGTTCTGAACGGAGGAGTTATTCAGTCAGGTAGCCTGCGGTCGAAAGTAGTACAATCTTATGGTCCATGTAACAGGTGACTCCTCGGCTGAGGACTAGGCTTCAGTGTCACCTGTGAAAACACCCCTAGTTTGGTCAGGGGGACTCCACGGCTGGAATGAGATGCTACAGAAAATACAAGACCACTGCCTCAAACAGCAGCCTTGTTCTCACTCTCTTCCAACCCTGATAGGTACAGCGAAGCTCAATATGTGGCATGGCATTTACATGCTAGGAGGTCACCCTATTTGTTAGGTGAAACATGTTGTTTGGCTTTGCATGTTTAAAAAACTTTAAACAGCAGCTGTAGGGTTCTCTCCAAATGCAAATGATCAGCTTCTCTCCTAATGCAAAATAGCAGCTGCCAGCTGGGGAGGGAGATGATTTTTGTCAGGACTTGGTGGAAAAGGTTTAAAAAAAAAAAAAAATCCTTGCCTGACCTTGTCTGATTCACAGCTATTATTTAAGTAAATAAATACAATAAAATAAAATATATATAAAAAAATGCAAGGCCAAACTAGGAGCTTAATATAAGGTGTTATTTGGCCCTAGGTTTACCCATCCTGGGCCGCGGGGTGGCGAAGTGGGTTAAACCACTGAACCATGAGCTGTCGATCGAAAGGTCGGCAGTTCTAATCCATGCGACGGGGTGAGCTCTCGTTGCTTGGCCCAGCTCCTGCCAACCTAGCAGTTCGAAAGCATGTTAATGTGAGTAGATAAATAGGTACCGCTTGCGGGAAGGTAAACAGCGTTCCGTATTGTCATGCTTGGCCACATGACCACGGAAGAGTCTTCGGACAGCGCTGGCTCTTTGGCTTCAAAACGGGGATGAGCACCGCACCCTAGAGTCGGATACGACTGGACCTAAATGGCAAGGGACACCTTTACCTTTTTTTTAACCCATCCTACTGTACTTCACTGTTTGCCATTTGCAGGGGAGGGGGCGAAACTCACTGCATGATGAAGTCATGTCACACATTGAGTAAGCCTAGATGCCATGGGGGAAGAGAGAAGGAGACGACAGAGGGCAACTGTTTGGGGTGGCAGCTTTGCATCTGCCATAGCAATAGCACCAAGCTCCAGCCTATGACATGGTAAATCCCAGATCTTGCCACATGAGGGCTCATGCAAAAGAAATGTTTCCTATAACTTAGCAGCATGAAACAAAAGCATGTCAAAAAGTGCTTAGGCAGCTGTTTATGGGTTAAAGCTACTCATTAACTGTAGGACGGCACCTGGTTGCTGCTCTTTCTGCTTTGGTTTAATTCTGCTGGGCTGATATTCAGACTGTGTGGCTGGTTTCCTATTTTGTTGTTGTAAATGGCGCTGATTATTTTGGGAAGCAGAAATAGGATGCAGATTTTAGAAGGATGGGTTTTAGAAGGATAGAACAGGATAGAAAAAGTGGTCCCAAGAAATAAAGACAAGTTATGATGAAACACACAACTCTTGCAATAGAATGCAAAAACATGTTTTTTTTAAAAAAATCCAAGCAAGGGATATTGCAAATTGATGATATGCCCGGATCTCTGTTCTTACCAGTTTCTTTCCCTTTCTGAGGCTGACTGGCTGAGATTTTGGCAGAAGTATCTGTCTCAGTCTTGTTGTTCCTGGCAGTTTTCCGTAGCTGGAACCCCTTCCTTATATCGGCCAGTAAGGCATCAATAACACACACCTCCTCTTGCTTCACAACTCCTTTCTTAACTGGAAATGGAAATGGAAGAGCATATTAACTGGCCAGACAGCTGGATACAATGGAAACACTTGAGCTTCTATTTGATTAGGCGAGGATCAGGGACAGTGGCGTCGCTGGAGGTGGGGCAGAACGCTAAGCTCTGCACCGCGCTGACCCTCCGTTACTCACCGGCACGAGGTGGCCCCGCCTCCTTGCCTTCGGAGCCATTTAGTGTGGCGAAGGCAACGTGCAGGAGACTCCCTGTACGTTGCCTTCGCCCCACTGAATGGTTCCGAAGACGAGGGGGCAGGGCCGCCTCGTGCCGGTGAGTAATGGAGGGTCAGCGCGGTGCGGAACTTAGCGTTCTGCCCCACCTCCAGCACCGCCACTGGGAACTGGTCAGACCTAGGAGTCCAGACAGCCTTGATTGTACCAGGACGTATTACGACTTCCAGTTGCTCCTGCAGAACCTTGAGAATGGCTCTGCTTCTAAAGAAAGCAAAATGAGCAGCAGATCCACGTCATTTCAGGAACGTTTACTCCAAGTATTTTACTTTATTTCCATGTCAGCTGTGTGCTGCCTCACTGTGCCAATTCATTGCTGAGCTATTTCTTCCTTGGCATCAGAGCTACCCCTCTCCCCCAACCAGCCAAAAATCCATTACTGGGGACAAGGGATTGGACCAAAGAGGACAGGTCAGACTTGCATCAGTACCAAAACCAGCATAGTGTGCAATTAAGAAGGTCAGACAAGGACAGGAAGGACCTGGGTTTGAATCCCCATCACTCACCGATCTTTCCATTTTCTCCTTTCTGCCTCTTCGCGTCCTCTTCCTCCAACTGCTTCTTCCTCTTTTCAGCCTTTGCAGCTTGTTCCTTTCGGTCTTTGTTTTCCTGCAGTTGGGAAACACTAAGGTGTGATAGCTGCTTCTAGTTTTGCTTTATAACCAGCTGTTACATTGTTGCTGGACATGTACTGGGAAATGGGCACATATCAGGCCTCTGCCACAAACTCTGTAGCTGGCCTTAGACAAGCCTCAGATTCTCAGCCTCAGACCTGCATCTGCAATGTAGGTGTCATATTACCAGCCTACCTTACATGGGCTGTTGTAAAGACGACAACAAGTACTGTGAAGTACTCTGAAAAGAAATGCTTTATTATTTTCTAACTTGGCAATAAGAACACCCTTGTGGGTTAAAACCAAAGGGCCCCTCTAATCCAACAGTAGGCTGACGGATGGTGGCCTGGTAGTTTATAAGCCTGGCATAGTGGCAATATCCCTCCCCTACATGTCTCCAGTACCTGGCAATCAGTATGCTGCTTCTGAATACGGAAGCTTTTTGCCTATATATTCTGGCTAAGAAGAACTGACACATCTGGTCTCCATGAACTTTGCACACATGACTCAGCCGGCTTTCCATAAGGTTCTGTGCGACAGCTCTCTGACATTCTTCCCCAAACCTTATAAAACAGTGTTTCTCAAACTGTGGGTCGAGACCCATTTGGTGGGTCGTGACCTGATTTCTGGTGGGTTCCCAGGTGATGGAAAGATCAGATAAGTAATTGCCACAAGCCCTGAGGCTATTCAAAAATCAGATAGCTACTAATTGCCCTTCAAAGAGCTGAGCCCCTGCAGTTTACAAGATAGCTGCTAATTACCCTGCAAGCAGCTGAACTCTTTACTTGTAAATAAATAAATAAATAAATAAATAAATTTCTAGATCACTTTTTTAAGTTTCGTAAAGCTAGGTGGGTCCCGATACAGTGTCATTTTAAAAAGTGGGTCCCGGTGTTAAAAGGTTTGAGAACCACTGTTATAAAAGATTTATAATCTCAGCTCCATCCTGCTTTCAGCCAGGGATAAGCATTCTCTGTCTGGGTTACCAATTCACCAAGGGTTGTTCTTTCTTACAAAAATCATAAAGAGCTTTACTTTATCATCTCTTCTAACACAACCTTCTCAAGTTTGGCAAGTAAAATGAACAAGGTGGGGCTGAGTTCTTTGCACAACTGCAGATGAGCTAGGAAACTCCCCATACTGCAGGTGGAACCTCATATGATTTAATGCTTCTCCTTACAAAAATATTCCCTACTCACAGAAAGGGGGATGTCAGGAAGAAGAGTTCTAGTCTAGCCTTCTCCCTGACATGCCAGTTGTCTATGAGCATGGATGTGTTTTTTTCCACTGGGGGGGACTTCCATCCTATAAGACACCACCTGAAGTGATACAACCCCCAAACAAGTTTACCATCTCACCTGCTATGTGCTAGGCCCAGACCAAATGATATGCCTATCACACAATTAGGGTCTGCATACTTTATTTTTTCAAACACAAATACTGCACTGCAATCCTGATTCACATTAGGACCCCATGTGGCTTCTAGTTATGTTTGAAAAATCAAACGCATAGGCCTCAACTATGTGAGGTGTGTTTTGTCTAGTTTGGGCTTTATAACAACTACAATCCCACAACTAGTCATGATTTCAGATGCAAACCTTTAGTGCTTTGATGTAGAGGTCTCGGAAGGTTTTCATGGTGCTAAAAATATCTTCCAAAGACAATTTGTTTGGGTCCTCACAGAGGTAGTTGGCCAGCTCCACCTTTTTATTTTCAACGATTGCAAACTCCTCCTCCAGCGTCTTATTGGCACTTATGCTATCCTGAAAGAGATTGAGCCAAGGTTGAAAAAAGCATCAGCTCATCTGTGCTGACAAAATGGAGGGAGACAATCCGAGTAGCGTGTGAGGTAGCTTCAGTCCGAGTCACACCAACCTGGATAGCTTTTCCATACTGCTCTTTCACTTCTTCTACTGACGACAGTTTTCGCTCAAGTTCTAGCAGTTTCTTGATATTGGAGCTGGATTCGGATCGTATCACATCAAGGTTGATTCTGAAAAGGAATCAGCCATAACTTACATGGACGAAAAGCAGTTCAGCATTTGCAGTACCCAGCAAACTGGAACAGAGGATAAGCTAAGGGGTTCATATCTCTTTCCACATCACTAAGATCATAGATGGATCTAGGATGCAATCCAATCCTACTTACGCCACTGTTGTAACCAGTGGCGCAGCGAAAACGGGAGGCCCCAGAACGGAAAGGGGATTCAAATCCCCTTTGAATTCCCCTTTTGGATTTGAATCCCCTTCCCGTTCTGGGGCCTCCCGTTTTCGCTGTGCCGCTGGTTACACCGGTGGTGTAAGTAGGATCGGATTGCGCCCCTAGTCTGATAGAGAGACTGATAGATTCTAGTCTCCATGAACCAAGCACCGCATGATTCATTGAAACATAAGAAACAGGGATTGACTGGGCCATTATTTCTCCCTTAAGAGTGTTCCCAGGTGAGTGATCAGGAGCAAGTCTTGGATTAGTACTCTGGTAAGGATGCTCACCACAAGACAAACTGAACAATCAAAGGGAAGATACTGTGGTCTCCCAGGCTTCACTTCTTGTGACAATGGGCAAACGGGTGGAGTACATGAGACTTAAGTTCCAGCCTCTTCTTGGGGACAATCCTGGAGGAAAACAATGCCTGCACAGGTTCTTGGTATATGCAGCATGTCTTGGAGAAGCAGATTGCTCCCATATCTATCCAGGAAAGACATACTGTCAGTAGCGTCGCTGGAGGTGGGGCAGAACGCTAAGTCCCGCACTGTGCTGTGCCTCCGTTACTCACCTGCACGAGGAGGCCCCGCCCCCTCGCCTTCGGAGCCATTCAGTAGGGCGAAGCCAACGTGTAGGGAGTCTCCTGCGCATTGCCTTCTCCCCACTGAATGGCTCCGAAGGCGAGGGGGCGGGGCCTCCTTGTGCAGGTGAGTAACAGAGGGTCAGCGCGGTGCGGAACGTAGCGTTCCGCCCCACCTCCAGCGGCGCCACTGTATACTGTGCGAAGCATAATGTGATTTTTTCCCCCTCCATGGTTAGTCCCATGACCTCCCGACTTCACAGTGGGTGTTGCCATGCGAACCTGCTAGAAGACTGGCCTCCTTCAGCCTGCTTGAAAGTTTTGATAAAGACGACTGTAGAGATGCCAGAGATTAAACCTGGGACCTTCGGCAAGCCAAGCATGCACTCGACCACTGAGCTATGGCTGCTCTGTGAGGTGGCAACTTTTAAAAATAAGATTAAAAAAAATGCAGACCCACACACATGCAATGCATCCCTACCCAGCTGCCTTTGAAACGTATTCAAGATCTTTGGGAAGCTGTAGCAAGTCTGTGTGATTTTTTTCCACTTCCTAAAAAAGAAAAAAAAAGAAGGTTACATTCTGAATATTCATTTGCACTGGTGATGGCAACGTGCAGATGGGCAACGTGAGTCAGTGATGACTGGGAGGCTCCTTTGGAAAACCCTCTGGGCAAATCCGTACAATGGGGGAAAATGCCATTAAAATAGTACAGCTAATCACTAGGGGCCAATCCAGTGGCATTGCTAGGACAACCAATAAAATGTACAAAAAGAGATGAAAAAAGCCTCAAAAAAAGGAACTTTTTTTTAAAAAAATGTTCAATTTGGTCTACAGGTGATGGAGGCAAATGGGATGCATTTGATAAAGTCTCACATAATCAAACCACCAAAAAGGAGTATAATCAAACTACAAAAATTAGACTTCAGAACTATGATTTTTGCAATAATTTATTCAGGAAAACATGTCATGATACAGAAGAGTGTAAGATCTTGAATACACTTTTTAAGACTTTAATTAAAAAAATGGTTGACTCAATCTAGAGAAAATTAAGCCAGATTAAGTGATATCAACTGGATTTAGAGCCCAATCCTATCCTCCCCCCGTCGCAACCGTGCCAAAAAAACATGGGCTGCATCCAGCGCGGGGGGGGGGGGGGAGGGATTGGGAATTATTTCCCTATACACCATTGTAAGCCTCTTGCTACACAGTGGGTCTCCTTAGGCCAGCTGGAGCAAGTCTGTGGAGAAGGGGTGGGGAGGCTTGAAAAAAAGGGATGCCATTGCCGCCGGATCCACCCCCTTCTGTAGACTTCCCACCTCATCCCTCCCTGCCTGGTTTTTCCCCCTCCCCGTCCACCCCCTGCCCCCACTGCTGCCTTACCTTGTCCGGCGGGCATAGCCTGTTGGTGGGGTTGTGGTGCTACCACATCTAGTGGCAGCACTCACAAAATGGTCACCGACGGAGCACTGTGCGCTCTGTCGGCAGCCATTTTACAACTGTGGAACCCGAATGGGACTGGGCTGGTAATGTTGCAATGAATTACATTAAACTGAGTGGGGAAAAATGAACAATGAATTATGAGGTAACAAATGGAGTGCATACACCTGCTGAATTTCCGAGTCTTAGCCGAACAGAACATACCTCCAAAATGTGGTGAAGCAAAGTGATCCGGGTCTGGTTTGCTTTGGTTTCTGTTAGTTTGAGCAAAGTGCCGATTTTAAAACCGTCTGCATCTCCTGTGTGACTTCCCTGAAAATGGAAAAAAAAAGTCTCCAGAAAAAGACATGAAACAACAATCACTTTAGTTACTACGGCTGCAATCCTATACATACTTTCCTGGAAGTAAGCCCCACTGAACACAGTGGGACATAATTCTGAGTAGGCATGCCTAGAATTGCGCTGTAACACTACTTGTAGTAGTTTATTATATTTATGTGTATGCAAGAGGAAGGAAAATCTATATCGATAATCTTTAAAAAGTAGAGTTTTTAAAAGATTACTTACATAGTTCAAAAAGTTTCCAACTTTGAGAATCAGTTGACAGAAAATCGGCAGCCGGTGGCTTGTAAGGAGATCTAACAACAACAATAATTAAAAAAAAAAACCCAGATGATTCAGTCAACAAGTTGGCACTATTGTTACGATTATACAAGGTTTCCAAATCTGCCGCTACAGTAAACAAATGTGAAAGCATTTTAAAGTTGAAGGTTTTGGACACCTACCTACCTAAAAGCTAAACTAAATGTTACATGAAACATGATTGACAGTGCAATCCTGTCCAACTTACACCACCGGTGTAACCAGTAATGCAGTGAGAATGGGAGGTCCCAGAACAGAAAGGGGATTCAAATCCCCTCCAAAGGGGGATTCAAAGGGGATTTAAATCTCCCCTCCCCTCCCCTCCCCTCCAAAGCCTCCCACCCTGCCCTCCCCCACTGGTGGTGTAAGTTAGATAGGATTGAGCTGTGAGTCGCCCAAAAGAGGAGGTCCGAACTCTCTCATGCCCAGTAGAATGTACACTTGTCCTGATGCTACATCATCCTGCACTTCCCTGGTCTCACTGCAACTGGGTGCCTACATGTGGAATGTTGGGACATGAGGAAGGTCTACTAGACACCAGAGAGGGGGAGAAGCGAGCTCAATGCATGGCTACCATTTAGCTTAACATCAAATTTGGCCCTAATTATTTTATTGTATTTATTTCATACATTTATACTCAGCCTTTCTGTAAATGTAATCAAGGTGGCTAACAATTTAAAATAATGGCTAACACTTTTACCTTTTCTGTTGAGTCCATTAAAGTGATGAGGAAAAGAGAAAGATGCAAACAGAGGTGAAACTAGACTGGAGCGGAGGCAAGTAGTTCTGCAAGACTCCGTTACACCGGAGTCAGCGGCCCCTCCCCTTTGCTGTTGGAGCCATTCCAGCAGCGACAGGGGAGTGTCCTGCGTGTTGCCACTGCCGCCAGAATGGCTCCAACAGCAAGGGGGAGGGGCCGTTGACTCCGGTGTAACGGAGTCTTGCAGAACTACTTGCCTCCGCTCCAGTCTAGCTACGCCACTGGATGCAAATTCAGGTACCAATTTTTCATCGTTTTCATTATACATGAATGGCTTCTGCATGACGGGGGTCTGGAGGAGGGGAGCCACATAGCAACTGCTTGCAGCCAAGCTGGTGGAAAGGGCTGCCTCACCTCTCCCCCTGCAGGAGTCAGGGGGGCATCTTCTGTCCCCCCAACTGCTGCAGGGGGACATCTCAAAACAGCTGCTGATGGAGGCAACTTTAGGAGAGAAGAACCAAAATGGTTCCAGCCAACATGATACTCCATAGAAAACTTTATGGCCAATTGAAAACCCTTTTAAAGAGGTGTCCTCTTATATCTAGCAGGGGGAGAGCAACTGTCCCTCTTCACCCCAGCATGGTGTCTTTTCCAGTGGCTGCTGCTGGTGTCTCTTCTGCATCTCTTTTTAGACTGTGAACCCTTTGAGGACAGGGAACCATTCACTGATTTATTTAGCTATGTAAACCACTTTGTGAACTATGTAAACCACTTTGTGAACAACGTTTTGTTGAAAAGCAGTATATAAATATTCTGAATAACAAACAAGAACAACATCTGTGCACCAAAGTCCTTATGATGAGTGCACAGAGAACGTCCATGGAGTATCCCTTCAGCAGTGGAAACATGCTGAAGTCCGAGCATCTTTTGGAACTGGTGTTAGACCTGAAAAAGTCAATCCATCTAGTGTAGGGCTAAGAGTTTGCTTGAGGACAGATATGCCATGCTAAAATTTACAGCTCATCACTCTGTTAGCAAGCAGAATGGCACATAAGAACCACCCTGCTATAAGGCCCATCTAGTCCAGCTTCCTGTATCTCACAGTGGCCCCACCAGAAGCCTCAGGGGGCACACAAGACACCTGTATCCTGTTGCCACTCCCTTGTATCTGGCATTCAGAGATAGGCTACCTCTAAAACCTGGAGGTTGCATATAGTCATCATGGCTTGTAACCTGTGATGGACTTCTCCTCCATAAATCTGTCCAATCCCCCTTAAAGACAAAATGTGTATGTACTGAAGACTCCCTGCATGACTATCACATAATGTAGTCAGAAGGGGTCACCATAGGCCAGTGGGTGGCGCAGTGGGTTAAACCGCTGAACCATGAGCGGTCGATCGAAAGGTCGGCAGTTCGAATCCGCGACGGGGTGAGCTCTCGTTGCTTGGCCAGCTCCTGCCAACCTAGCAGTTCCAAAGCATGTTAATGCGAGTAGATAAATAGGTACCGCTTGCGGGAAGGTAAACGGCGCTCCGTGTTCCAGCTGCATGCTACGCGCTGCGGCAAGGAGAGTCATGCCGGCCACATGACCACGGAGGCGTCTTCGGACAACGCTGGCTCTTCGGCTTTGAAATGGGGATGAGCACCACACCCTAGAGTCGGACACGACTGGTCTTAATTGTCAGGGGTCACCTTTACCTTTACCTAGTCAGAAGTACAGCTTGTGTCATCCCAATGTGATTTTTTTTAAACCGGTGAATTTCAACTTTACACACACACACACGCACACACACACACACACCCATGTATTGGTACTACATAGAGAAGATAAGAAGATAAGGAAGATTGGCAATGTTGTGAAAGGCAGTACCAACTGAGCTGAGAGGCAGACTGAAGAAACTCTGAAGAAACTCCATAGTACATTGAAGAAACTCTGTTGCTATGCAGATGGGATGAGTACACTGCATACCAAACAGACATGGCTTCATTCTAGTTATAATCATCTGCGCGAGCCAAACCTGCAGACATCAGATAGCCCTGAGCTCCACTTGAGTTGGAACTGGTCCTTGAGTTGGAACTGGATGCTCAGAACACACAAAACAATGCTGAAGGCTTCACTCTTATTTACCTTCACAGGCCCTCCTTATGGTTTCTGCTTTTGGCTGCAGCATCTCCAGGAGAACAGTGGTCTCTTCACACATCAGCATGCACTCAATCCTAAGCTGGTAGCTAGGATGAAGGAAAAAGGTACAAATGCCATTTTGCATATTCATAAGAAGCAAGGTTAGCTTTTCAGGCTAATTATTACTGAGGAGCAGAATTATATTCGAGCTATGTTATGAATTTAAATGACGGTTACTTTAAACTAAGTGGCTTGGCTTCTCCTACAGTCACCCTCTAAAAAGCAAGAATTATTAGAAAAAAATGACTAGAATTGTTAAAGTATTAACTATTGCCCCATCATATCCAAATGGAACTTTCAACTCCAGAGGTAGGATACTGTTTTATGTGTACCGAGTCAGACCATCGGACCACCTTAACCCAGCATTATCACTATATTTATTTCATACAGTTAAACTGCAAGCAAGACAGTTTGATATGATTCTGCATGAAATGTATCTAAACTGGTTCAAAGGGTTTGAACCAGTTTCCAAAACACTTTTTCAAGTTAGTGGCTGAACTGAAATTGAACTGGAGAGTTAAACATAAGAACATAAGAAGAGCCTTGCTGGATCAGGCCAAAGGGCCATCCAGTCCAGCTTCCTGTATCTCACAGTGGCCCCACCAGATGCCTCAGGGAGTACACAGACAACAAGATAACCTGTTTCCTGTTGTCACTCCCTTGCACCTGGCACAGAGAAAACCTACTTCTAAAGCCAGGAGGTTGCTTATGGCTTGTAACCTGTGATGGTCTTTTCCTCCATGAATCTATCCAAACCCCTTTTAAAGGCAGCTAGGCCAGGTGCCATCACCACATCCTGTGGCAAGGAGTTCCACAGATGAAGTTCCACAGGAGTTCCACAGATGAAAGTACTGATGAACCTGAAATATACCCACATTTCGAATAGTTGCGACTCTATTAATGCCAGAGATTAACCCTAAGCCCTCTAAATACCAAGCATGCACTATATACCACAGAGCTCCGACTCCTCCCCCACATTCCAGGTAGTACACCTGTCGGATAGTGCTTAGTGGGAAATTCCACTCAGGCTGTCCTTGACGTTCTTTGGATGTTTCAATTGAGCAGGAACTGCCTCAACATTTTGATTTTGGTAAGTTTCAATTGGAGACGCTCACAGAAATAAGCCCAGTTGTTGCCAAGTCCTGTTTCAAAACTAAGCCCTGAGATGGCAAAGTGTTCAGGCAAAGCAAATGCAGTCATGTGACCTGGCACCACGGGAATCACCTGGTGTTACTTTTAACATGAACGACCAACAAAAAGAATATTCTGGGACTAGACAGACAGCAGAATGGAGTGGAAATGAGGTGGCAAAATGGACTGCACCACTGCAGATAGGTAGATGCATTTAAATACTGCCCTCTGTAACACCCCCTCCCAGTGGTGTTGCTGTAGGTGGGGCAGAACACTAAGTTCCGCAGCGCGCTGACCTTCCTTACTCACCAGCACGAGGCGGCCCCGCCCCCTCGCCTTCGGAGCCATTCAGTGGGGCAAAGACAACGCGCAGGAGGCAATGCCTCCCCCAGTAAGGATAAACTAAGGGTGCAATCCTGCGCAGAATTAGGTGTTGAATAAGGTGTTGTGAAAGTGTCAGAAAGCACTTTCGCGGCACCTCTAGTATAAGTGGCGCCAGTGCAAAGGCTGGCACTGCTTACACCTCTGCCCTCCAGCCACTGCGCTGCCGGACACAGGTAAGGCCTGCACCGGTCTGCGGGAGGGCGGGCTGGGGTGGTAGGGGAGGGGACCGTTGGCCAGTCTGGCCTGGGAGGGGGGTGGGGATATCGGCAGCGTGCTCCACCATATCCCCGTCCCCTTCCTCGGCCAGCCTTACACGGCCTCCCCGGATGTGCGCCAGCTAAAGAGCTGGTGCACATCCGAGGAGGCACATTGGGGCCTCAGGCACTTACACTGGAGGAAGGGGACGAGATGAGCCCCTGCTGTGTCAGTCGGCTGCCACACCTCAGGCAGGATCGGGCTGTAACAGCAGGACTAGGCTAGGCCCTTTCTCCCTTGTGTGTCAGTATGTTTACTTATAGGGATTTTCTACATACAGGAGCATTGAAAATGATATACAGTATTCTGCCTGAAGTGGTATAGTCGACCTCAGCTTCCTAACCCATCTACGTTCAAAGTTCCCACCTGGTTCTAAGGGCCAGGCCTTAGCAAAAACAGTGAGGATTTCTCTTACCTGGGAACCTGGAGGAGGAGGAGATAGAACTGATCTGCATTCGCTAATTTCTCCTTTTCTTCTTTGAAGGATTTCAAGTTTTCTATCTAAGCAGAGGAACAGAAGCTTCAAGTTTTAATAAAGCCATCACATTTACATAGTCATTTGCAACACAAAGAACAATTGAATTAAGAGGACTTTTAAAAAAAGAATTCTTACTTCATGTTTTTCGGGTAGGAGTTTAAGCAGCTGCTTGAGAACCTCAACGTCAAACTTTGCTCTGTCGCCTTTCTGAATCATGGCTACAACCTCCCCATTGGGACTGTGGATAAAAGAGACTGCCAATGAGAAGCAATCGCTGCTTTATACGCTTGTAACGTTTTTATACTGTTTTATGCCTTTGAAGAATGTTTCACCCTCTCCTATGAACAGACAGATCGCTCTGTTTCCGTTGCATCTAAATTTTGCATAGTTCCCTTTGATTTCCTTAAGAAATTTCTCTCTGCTAAAAAGAGAATCATGCATCCTCCCCACGGCACCTTGGAGGAAGTATGGGATACAAAGGCAATCAACAGCAATGAATAAACAATTCCAGATAAGCGCTGCAACAGCATAGACGCAGCAATTTCTAGACAGAGCAGTTCTCCAGTACATGCATGGAATTCTTCCTCTCCCTGTCAGACAGAACTCTGCTCTGATCCTCTGACCCCCAGTTGCCTGGGGACAACAGACCTAAAGGTAAGCAATCCTTTGTCATTAGCCAGAGGACTAATGCCTGCTGCATTGTGTGCATGTGTTGAATGCACTGGCGTCGCTAGTGGTGGGGCGGAATGGAAAGTAAGTTTTGCACAGCGGGGTACCGCTCCGTTTCATGGTGGCCCCGTCCACTCACGTCGGAACCAGTCCGAGCGGCGAAGGCAATGCACAGGAGACTCCTGTGCGTTGTCTTCGCCGCTTGGACTTGTTCCGACGTGAGTGGGCGGGGCCATCATGGAACGTAGCGGTACCGTGCTGCGCAAGACTTACCGTTCCGTCCCACCTCTAGCAACGCCAGTGGTTGAATGGTTATTGTAAGCATTCTGACCTTGAATATCGGTCAGTCAAAAGATGAGGCATGCAACGTCTAAAAACAAACAAAGAAACAAGCCAAACAAACAAAGTAAAGCGAAAACTATTATGACCGGCAATGATATACCAAGAACGAAACATCTTCAGCGGGATTAAGGTCATAAAAACAACGTGGAGTTTAAAATGTAATTGAAACTTTAACGTTGTTTCAAATACACTTTAAATTCCACTTTGTTTTTATGACCTTATTCCTGCTGAAGAGGTTTAGTTCTTGGTAAACAAATACAGATAAGTGCTTCAACACAGAAGAAAGCTGTGCAGGTGCAAAGAGATGTTCCCTTCACTTGACTGAATCAGGATGGCTCCTTGCATGCATCACATGCAAATTCTGGATATGAGGCAATGTTTGTATAGACACATAAAATGCAATCTGATGGACTGATAATTCTGATCAATGCCCTCAAAATCCACCAGAATTCCATGGGCAAACTAATGGCAGCATTAACTAGGATTGCTCAGAAATACCACTTCTCTTAATGGTTTGACCTATTCATTCTTTCAGAATCGTGAAAAGACATCTCACCACTTAAACTGCTTCAAAAAGATGTTCAAATTGAGACTCTTCTTGGAATCCAAGAATGTGATCTGTTTGGAAAACACAATAGAATTTTAGGGTCAGCCTTACAAATACCTGTATGTCTGCAATAATTTTTGTTACTCGCCTGTCTTATCCACATAGATCTGTGCCAAAGTCAAATCCACCTGAAACATGTTTTCATGGACTAGATCCCACTTCATCAAATGCATGAAGGGTTATCCTCAGTTCCCCAAGCTGCCTTACTAAGGCAGACCATTGATCTATCAAGCTCAGTATTCTCGACATACGGTAGGGACAAACAGGGGTCTTTTCGCTGGCCTACCTGGAGATGCCAGGGATCGATGCAAGCAACATCATTGACTTATCCCTAAGTTTGGAAGTAACCTAGAGATGAGCAGATTCTCTCGGTTCTGCCTGTTAATTATTCTGATATCCATGGGTTCCTCTACATTTGAATTCTGGTAGAAATTACGGATGGTGAAATGTCAGTGGTGTTTTTTTTTTTTTAATCCTTTCCAGGTTTTTACAAGTAAAAAAACCTCAGAAATAAATGTCTCAAAACAAACAACTGTACAATTGTGAAGACCAGTCCAAAATAATAAGGGATTGTTTTAAATTTTTTAAAAAGAATTTTGCAAAATCCAGAAATGCATATCTTGAAGAGTGATGGATTTGCACATCTTGGGTTCCACTCCAAGAAAGTTGCCTGGTAGAGTGGAATGTTCACAGTGTACAGAAAAAAAAGTTTGCAAACAGTATATACAAATAATAAATATAAAAAAGAACAACACTGTGCATTTGACAAAGTGGGTCAAATGCACAGTGGGTCAAATGCACAGTGGGTCAAGTGGGTCTGTGAAAACAACAATCCTTCCTTGGGCCTGAAGCCTGGCTGAAGCTAATCAGGTCCAGGAATGGTAAGTCGCTTTATATATATATATATATATCACAGGCGAGGGGCTAGCTACAAGCCTGGTTTATCAGTCCTGTTGAATACAGGAAGCTGGACTAGATGGGCCTTTGGCCTGATCCAGCAGGGCTCTTTTCTTATGTTCATCCAGGTGAGGCAGGGATGATATAAATGAAGCATATCGTACCTCTTTTGGTTCTGTCTTCACTGGGGCTGCTTCTTTTTCTTTGTGCTTTGTTTGTGGGAAGCAAAACAGCTGCTCTATACTAGTGTAGTCCGGCTCAATGGTTTCCTCACTGCTGCTCGTTGCTGAAGCCCACATGGAGTGGCTCTCTGAAAGACATGCAGGGCATTAAGGTAAAGGTAAAGGTATCCCTTGACAATTAAGTCCAGTCGTGTCCGACTCCAGGGAGCGGTGCTCAACTCCGTTTCAAAGCCGAAGAGCCAGCGCTGTCCGAAGACGTTTCCATGGTCATGTGGCCGGCATGACTCAACACCGAGGCGCATGGAACGCTGTTACCGTCCCGCTGACGCGGTACCTATTCATCTACTTGCAATTTCTTGCTTTTGAACTGCTAGGTTGGCAGGAGCCGTCGCAAGGATTCGAACTGCCGACCTTTCGATCGACAGCTCATGGTTCAGTGGTTTAACCCACTGCGCCACCCGCTGGCCTATGCAGGGCATTAGGGTTGGCCAAACAGGACATCTTCAAGTTGAATGTGGGGCTTTGGAGGGATAATGGTTATTTGGTATTTGTTTTCCAGCACTGAATTGGAATGTGGGCTGTCCCTGGGCACAATCAGCAGCCAGGCCGGCATCAGGTGCCAGCATTGCTGGGCAGCTGCTGAGGGTCCAGGATTCTCAGAATGACTGTCTGCGGATCCTGGAGACCACCTCTGTGCCCAGAGCCTTTGTGTGGTGGTCGCAAAATGACTTTCTCAGGGCCCACCCAAGTAGGAAGGGGCCTATGGGGGGGCAGTTTGCTGAGGGCCCCTGAAACCTGGAGTTATCCCTGAATAACAGCTTCACAAGGTAGGCTTACCAGATCTCCAACCGGGACAGAGTGCTAGACCTTTAGGAGAAGGAATGTGGGCAGGTGTAGCTTGTTAAACCTTAGAGCACAATCCTAGGCATGTCTACTCAGAAGCAAGCCCCACTGAACACAATGGGGCTTGCTTCTGAGAAGACATGCCTAGGATTGTGCTCTAAGGTTTAACAAGCTACACCTGCCCACATTCCTTCTCCTAAAGGTCTAGCACTCTGTCCCGGTTGAAGATCTGGTAAGCCCATCACAAGGGGGCTGGGGCAGCACAGCACAGGTAGAAAGGGTTAGTGCCTCCTTCCATGCCCCGGGGTCCTAATCCAGATTCCAGCCCCCATAGCTGCTGTTTTTTTTTTTTTAAAGGTGGAAGGGCAAAGACATGTTTAACACAATGTCTAGCTTGACCTTTAGATTCCTGAACCTGTCTATCAAGATACAATTGTCAGTTCTAATCAGAAGCTAAACTCATTGGTAACCTGTGAATTTGCCAGCTCAGAGGCTGTTTTTCTGTCGGCTATCAAGGGAAGCAACAGTACTTCTGGTGTGTCCAGTATAAAGTGAATCTGTTTTATACCATTTGGGTCACCAGCTGAAGTCATCCGGCCTACGCGGAGCTCGGCTTGGGAGGCAAAACCTCCTGCCCAGTTTGCTGCACGCCAGAGGGAGAATGGCAGAGCCATCCACTCGGGCTTGCAGAATCCCTGTGCCACTCTGAGAGCCCAGAGCTCGCGGGCTCTGCCATTCCCAGGCAGCAAACTGGAAGGGGGGCGTTGCCTCCCAAGCCGAGCTTCCAAGTGCTCAGCAACCTGGAAGTTTGGCGATGACATGATGATGTCACCACCTAATGTCTGACCCCTTTAAACAAACAAAAAGGTTGCTGATCCCTGCTCTAGATTTACAAGAATAGATGATTGATTCTGGGTGATTTGGGTTGGGCTGCCATATTTCCTGTATTTAACATGACCCAGATGCACAATTCTCTAACAAAACAAACTGCCAATTTACAAGGACAAGACACTCAGCTGGCTTTTCAAAAAACTAAGCCCCCATTAAACTCTTGTTAAACTCTAAAATGTTAAAAGAGTTTAAAATGTTAAGATCTACACACTGTCATCATAGCCATACCGATTCCTAATCTGGAATGCTTGAGGAATGAAAGAAACCCGAGAATGCAACCCGATACACACTTTCCTGGGAGTAAACTCTATTGAACATAATGGAACTTGCATTTGAGCAGACAGGCACAGGATTGCACCATATTCGACTTTCCAAAGGCAGACATTTCCGCCTATGTGAAAAGCTAGACATAATTGAGACAGTTGAAAGGTTTGCATTGGGAAGGTTAAAACGTCTGCGTTTCAGACGGAACAGGGCAACACACTGGGATCATTCAATGAACTGAACTATGTTGGTTCTTTTTGCAGTTCTTAGTAGTGTACGCAAGTGGCACCACTGTTCACCTTGGCAAGAAATCAATGATGAAACACCATTTTAGAAGAGCCTACCTCTCACCACATTGGAGGGGAGCTTCTGCCAGTTCAGTTTCTTCATCCTTAGCGTTGGAGGCTTCACCCTCTTGCGGAAGGGTCTGGCAGACCCAAGGGAATAGTCCACATGCGCGACCACAATTTCCTCCACGTGTCCTCCTAGGGGTGGGGGAGGTGGGATGCCTGCCATGCCGGGCAATGGGGGAGGGGGTGGCACACCTACCATGCCAGGTAATGGGGGTGGGGGTGGGGGCATGCCAGGGAGCGGGGGAGGTGGAGGGATCCCTGTCATGCCAGGTAATGGGGGTGGGGGTGGGGGCATGCCAGGGAGCGGGGGAGGTGGAGGGATCCCTGTCATGCCAGGTAATGGGGGTGGGGGTGGGGGCATGCTGTGGAGCGGGGGAGGTGGAGGGATTCCTCCCATACCAGGCAGAGGCGGTGGTGGAGGGATTGCTGCCATACCGGACATTGGGAGAGTATGAGAGGACATGCTTAATGTGCCAGGCAGAGGAGGCGGTGGTGGTGGAGGTGGTGATGGTAACATGCATGCAGGGGGAGGAGGTGGTGGAACACTAGATGGACTTGAGTTTTGTCCTGGCAATGCGGAGCATGGTGGTAGTTGGGATGGTGTGACAGTCTCAGAAACATCTGAGGGATCTGGGATAGATGAGGTGCCAGAAGAGGAAGTCGACAGAAGAGGGCTCTGGCTGGCAGTCGAAGGTTCCCCCAAATCGTCACTGGTCTGAGTGCTCTCGTTCACCTTGCTGGCAACTTTTCTGGATTCCGAGCTTCGTTTCTTTGGGCACTTCTTGATGGACAACAGCCTCTCCATGACTTCTTCCACGCTGTTGCTTTGAACTGCAAAGCGATACACGGAAGCAAGTGCAAAAAAGGAGGCTCAAAACCTTTTAAAGTCCAACTCAAATTAACTTTCGGCACAAAGCAGCAAACTAACAATGCTTTGTAAAGACACTTCCAGCGCAATCCTATCCAACTTATACCACCGGTGTAACCAGCAGTGCAGCGAGAACGGGAGGCTCCAGAACAGAAAGGGGATTCAGATCCCCTCCAAAGGGGGATTTAAAGGGGATTTAAATCTCCCCTCCCAAGCCTCTCACCCTGCCCTCTCCTGCTGGTTACACTGGTGGTGTAAGTTGGATAGGATTGCGCTGCCAATCTAATAAGTGGAGAGGTGAACTAGTGGAGGAGAAACAGCCTCTCAAGATGGTTGTGGAAGAACTACATATCTCATCAGTTGCATACATTTCTAGGGAGTAATGCGCAAGGCTTTCAAATGTTCTGGATGATTTAAATCACTTGATTCCAATGATCTTCCTAGGAACCCTGTAGCACATTGGCGAGATGAATAATGGGCTTTGTAGGAGGATATTGGGTGCACTTTCAGTTTACACGCGATGACCTCTAGGCTTGATATATCTTGCCAGTGCCTCATGCAGACGGAAGGTGCGTCATTGAACGCCCCCTGGAATTATTTGCAATTCCATGGAAGACGCACAGGGTTCTTACATAAGAACGTAACATAAGAAGAGCCCTGCTGGATCAGGCCAAAGGCCCATCTAGTCCAGCTTCCTGTATCTCACAGTGGCCCCACCAGATGCTTCAGGGAGCACACAAGACAGCAAGATACTTGTATCCTGTTGCCACTCCCTTGCACCTGGCATACAGAGCAAACCTACTTCTAAAGCCAGGAGGTTGCTTATGGCTTGTAACCTGTGATGGACGTTTCCTCCATTAATTTATCCAATCCCCTTTTAAAAGGCATCTAGGTCAGGTGCCATCACCACATCCTATGACAAGGAGTTCCACAGATTCTTAGGCAGACAAACCTAGAGATACAGACAAGACTTGTATTTTGGACGCTGATAAGTATGTTTCAGGGGTTAGTGGCTCACCACAAATAAGAGAGCACTGTGACCCTCATGCCTTGCAGCAGAGAAAGATAAAGGGTGTTACACTCCCTTCTAGTAAATGCCAAGTTAAATGTGAGGAGTTTATACAGGGAAACATATAATGCAAAGTTCTCCTTTGTTGGATAGCAAGAAAGATTCTTGATATGAAAGACCAGGTCCTGCCAGAACAGAGTGCTGCATTCTCAATGCAGCCATACAAATGCATCACTCGACAGGATGGAAACATGGTCCCTCCCTCCTCCTACTTCTGAAGATACCTCCGATGCTGGAGGCTAAACGTAAACGTTTTTAACCATCTGTTTATAATAATAAAAAATTATACCATACGACAGAGTTTCCCGGCAGAATGCTTGTTTTAAATTCTAAGATCAAGAGAAGACAAGCACCTGGATTATCATGTCCCATTAAACCTCCTTGCGGTATACACGGTATCACGGGTTACAGTGTGCTTCAAACTTACTGTCATTGGCAAGCAAGATGGCTCTGTTGACTAAGATTTCCAAGGATTCCCAGAGTAGTAAACTGGAGCGATGGGAAGGTTCTAGATGCAAGAGGCTCTGCAGAATGGACAGGAGCTGGATAGAGGCCGGGAAGCTGCTCACCTGAAACATAAAGCAGCCACCTGCAAATTAAAACTATCATTGATATCCTATACCATTGTTTCTCAAACTGTGGGTCGGGACCTTAGCGGGTGGGTTGCGACCCGATTTCTGTTGGGCCCCGCAGAGCCTCCAATGAAAACACATGTGATGGAAAGATCAGATAACTAATTGCCTCAAGCCCAGAGTCTATTCAAAAGTCAGATAGCTGCTAATTGCCCTGCAAACAGCTGAGCTCTTGCCATTTGCAAGATAGCTGCTAATTGCTCTGCAAACAGCTGAGCTCCTGCAGTTTGCAAGCTTGTGTAAATATAGGGAGATAAATATTTGAGCCTCTTTTTTCTCGTGCTTCCCCCCCCCCAAGTCCATCAATGACAGACAGTGGGGGCAGGTGAAGGCTGGGTCACATAACTAAGCCCATCAAGCCGCCTCATTACGAAAAATGGATTGAGGGTTTTTTTTTTTTTGGCAAATAAATAAATTAATTATAGTGCTTATAAATAAATAAATAAAATATTATTTCTTTCTAGACCACCTTTTTTTTAAAAAGTCTCATAAAGCTAGGTGGGTCCTGATAAAGTGTCATTTTAAAAGGTGGGTCCTGATGCTAAAATGTTTGAGAACCACTGTCCTATACCATTTTTTTTTAATGACGATGCCATTCCTACTGTGGAAATCTAGGCCATCATAAGCCCAATTTTTTCTTACTTTGAAGGATCTGACTTTTTCTTACTTTGTTGAACAGTGAAGAGAAGACCTCTTGATGGTTGCTCATGTCAATCCCATCACATATCCTTAACAATTCCTCATCATCTTCAGCCTTGGCATCCTCAAACGTCTCACACTGGATAAGTAGGTCCACATCTTCTATGTCACTGTGGAAGGCACATGATGGGAGATATCAGCAGGGTCCCCAACAAAAGGGACATACCGTATTGGTCTGAGTATAAGACTCACTTTTTTCTCCAAATTTAAGTTTTTAAACTAGGGGTGCATCTTATAATCAGGCTGTTGCAATAATGCCAGTGATTTAATTAAAAATTTTTAATAGCACCAAACTTTAAGGGTGCGTCTTATAATCAGGTGCATCTTGTACTCGGGACAATACGGTATATATGTTCCATTTACAGATGGGGCTAGAAAGAAATAACCACAGACCTAATGACTGGTCCAAGGATTTGAACTGATAAGGAAATGTCCCAACAATCTGCCCACCACTGGATGACACGGTTGTAAAAGAAACCTCATTTATATATCCAAAGGGTTAATAAATCACTCACCGCAGCTTGGTTAAAATATCCAGCAACTGGAGACCTGGGGAGGAGCAAATGGGGAAAAAAAAGTGCTGACATTGTGGTCCACTGGGCATAAGCTACCTCCAACAGGCACTTTCTAATTGCAGTTTTAATATTTGTACTAAAAATGACACATTAAAAAACAAACAAATCTGTTGCCTGGGGAAAGGGCGCCCTCTAGGGGACAATGGATGCAGTAAACAGATGCAGCCTGGATGGGATTAACTGACCTCAGGCCTTATAAAACCCTTGTCTTCAAACTAATCCAGGAGTCAGAGCGACCCTTCAGAGTAGCCAAGCAGACTTGCTCTCCTCACCTCTCCCTCGCTGTTGGGCTGACTCCCTGGACTTCAATCCTAGTCTGGGTTAGACTTGTGCGTTTGATCTGTTTCCCTGTGGTCTGTCCTGGCCCTAGTCAAGAATGACAGAACCACAAAGCCCCCAAACAGCCCACCAGCCACATACTGTGGCCTGCTAGATGCTATGACCGCTCCTCGTTATTGCAGATCCCAGGCAGGTTTCTTGAGCCTCTCCGGCGGGAAGGGACTGCATTTGGCATGCCGAGTCACATGTTGTACAGACTTGTGATAGACAGTCATTTGCCAGCGATTCAGTTCTACAGTGCTATGCATGTTTACTCAAAAGCAAGCCCCACTGTGCCCAATGGGACTTATTCTCAGGTAAGTGTACATCACACCGCAGCTTTAAAAGTGGTTTTGGCCAAGGTTTTTAAATTTGTGGTGAGGCAGAAAAAAATCTAGGTTAAAACATTATTGGGTTCTCCTCAGTGGCGTCGCCAGGCGCCCACGCAGCTGGGGCAGCACCCCAACGCCCCTCCAATAAAACTCAAAAATTTTAGGTTTCGGATTCGAAACCTATTTTTGACAGTTTTATTGGGGGGGTTCTGTTTTTTAAAAAAGGTTTTTTAGCGCTTTTTTAGCGCTCAGGGGGCTTCTATGTGTAAGTATATGCTTTGCGCCCACTTAACTTGATTCTAGGAGCCTCCAGCGACGATCTCCTCGACTCCTCCACCGACGATCTCTTCCAGGGGCGCAGATCGCATGAATTCCTGCGCATGCGTGAACTCTGTATAGCGGCGGTGCTTACAGAGTTCGCGCCAGGGGCGGCAGAGGAGCGATCTGTGCTCCTGGAAGAGATCGTCGGTGGAGGAGATCGTCGCTGGAGGCTCCTAGAATCAAGTTAAGTGGGCGCAAAGCATACACGTACACATAGAAGCCCCCTGAGCGCTAAAAAAAAACCTTTTAAAAAACCCGGAAAAAACGGAAAAACTTTTAGACGAAAACAAAAGTTAGGCAGGCCTCCGCCCCCCCCCGAGCCCTTCCGCCCCTACGCCCTGGGGCCCACCGCCCCACCGCCCCAGGTCAGACGACGCCTCTGGTTCTCCTTTCTGTTCTAACACTCTTCGCAATACTTCCTGCTATAGCCCTTACTGGTGCAGCTGGGAAACCTAGAGCCGAGGCGTATTGCCCTCAGAATATCTGAACGAATCATAGTTCTTACCAACAAACTCATTCCGGAGCTGTGTCCGCGCCCAGAGTTCTTCTGTCCCCAAAATGACCGCATTGATGGCACTCAGGAGCGTTATCATGTAGGGCACATTATCCGTGGCTGTGAGCTCGTTCATGATGACACTGAACCGGTATTGTTGGTTTTTCACAGTCTGGTAACACAGAAGGCAAATCACGGACATGCCAAATCACGTTTGAAAAGCACCTCAGTTCACATGAGCCGTACTCTGAGAGATACTTTGATCCAGTACTGACAAGTGGTAAGGTTTTCTACCATGTTTTTCCTTGTATTAACGAAAACATGATGTGTGTTTTTCTGCCATGTTTCTCTGTCACGCAATACATAATTAAAGGAATTCACCGCTACATAATGTGGCGACAGGAACTGGTGTAGGCCCTATCAACCCTCGTAGTAGAATGATGTGGGGATGACGTGGTAGAGCTCTGAGGTGGGAAAATGGAATAGACCATTTCAGCTTGCAGGTGGCGGTATCACATTTTTTCCACACTGCTTCCCAGTGAAAAAGTGTACATTTTGCACAACAATGAATGCACTATGCTAGACCTTTCTCCTTAAAGTGCTGGGTTTTTTTTTAAAACTGCACAGTGTTGTTGGGTGTTTTTTTTTAGAATCTAGGGGAGAATGAAAAAAAAACAAAATGACACTCTTCACTTGCAGGGTCAAATAGTACGATTCACTCACCTGAGCCAGGATTCCACCCTCCTGCTACATGTGCTGCCTAGGCTTTAAGATGGCTTGACAAGGGGACTGGGACAGAGGAGACTGGGACAGATGCAGGACAAGAAGGATCTATCAAAAGTTAGCAGCAATGATGGCTCTAGGCCCAGAGGCAGGATGCCACTGAGCGGGGATTTGAACCTGGATCTTCCAGGTCTAAGTCCAATACCAGAGCCACTATACCAGTGGTTCCCAAACTGGGAGGCGTGGCTCCCAGGGGAGCCACAGAAACCAGCCAGAGGAGCCGTGGAGTGCCACGAAATCCTCTTGGAAAACAGTGCAATGCCAATTGGCAGGCATCAACATAATGTAATGGGGAGCCACGGCCAGTGGTCACCAATGGTCAAGGGAGCCGCACTTCAAAAACGTTTGGGAAACACTGCACTACACCATCCTGGCTCTTAAAAGAAACTTAAAAGAGCTTGGCTTTTTAGCCTGGGGAAGAGAAGACTAAGGGGAGATACGATAACTGTCTTCAAGTACCTGAAGGGCTGTTACACAGAAGAAGGGGAAGACTTGTTCTCTGTGGCTCCTGTGGGCAGTACCAATGGGCTGAAGCTATAGGGAAGTACATTTAGTCTAGACATGTGGAAGAATTTCCTAATGGGAAGAGCTACCCAGCACCAAAACAATTTGCCTCGAGCAGTGATGGACCCTTTTGCAGGGCCCTTCCCATGTTCCGCGCTTGATGGTCCGTTTCAGGTTTTGCTTGCCTTGTAATGATCCAAAGCATCCAGAGCCAGCGCGTGGCCGTCCACCGAGTAAATGCAGAGAGCCGCCAGGAGTTCAAAGACCTGCTTCTTGACCATGACGTTGGAGGTGTCCAGCGCTGCAGAAACAGAGGAACAACGTCAGTCTGCTCACCTGATGGCAAGTGTGACTTTATCCCCGAGACAACAGCTGGGAAAATGGTTTCGCACAGGTGTCCACAAATCTCCTTGCCTCTTCCTGGTCCTCTGGCACAGAAAGATGCACAACAGCAGACCTCCCCTGAGCTCTGCCTTACGCTGGCATTCGGAGAAGATGAGAAGCAAGAGTCCCTCGCTCCGGTTCTTACATTCTCCATGCCTCAATGTACAAGAGATAACTCCTTGCCTGCCTCTCCTTGTGCATTCTGCTGGGGGCTCAGCAAAGAGGCAGGGTCTTCTCTCATTTGCACTGGGATATGGAGAAAGAAAGACTAGCACGAGCTTCTTACCATTTCCAAAATGCAGAGCAATTGAGTGCAAAACCGTGCCTCTTCTGAGTCCCCTGGTAAGCACAGCCAGCTTGGGAGCAATGTTCCCTCTAATCCTCGAGGGGGGAGTGCACGCAACTGTATGGTGGCTGACCGGGGCCAGCTCCGGGGTGCTTGGTGATGATGTCATCATCATCCCCAGGCGAAGCATCATCCGCAGGCGAAGCACCAGCGGCGAAGCTGTGCAGGGCTTCAGGTCCATCTGTGTGGCCACGCAGCTTAGAGGTAACAGTGTTTGGGGGATTAGTGAGAGGATGAATTAAGTAAAAATTGTACAGCACTGTTCCATCTTTAGAGCCACACCTTAAACAGGTTTACTCAGAAGTAAGTCTCATTAATTTTTTTAATGGGGATTACCTCCAACATATAGGGCTGCAGCCTTGAAACTTGGATCTAAGTACATTTCATCAGTAGTCCTGTTGCTTTCAATGGGTTGCTATCAACCTCCTAGTAAGTGTGAATAGGACTCCAGCTTTAAAATTGCACAGATGTGAATCATAAGAACATAAGAAGAGCCTTGCTGGATCAGGCCAAAGGCCCATCTAGTCCAGCTTCCTGTATCTCACAGTGGCCCCACCAGATGCCTCCGAGAGCACACCTGTCGTCACTCCCTTGCACCTGGTGCAGAGAAAACCTACTTCTAAAGTCAGAAGGTTGCTGCTTGTAACCTGTGATGGTCTTTTCCTCCATGAATCTATCCAAACCCCTTTTAAAGGCATCTAAGCCAGGTGCCATCACCACATCCTGTGCAAGGAGTTCCACAGATGAATTACATGCTGGGTGAAGAAATGTGTGTTTCTTTTAGTCAATTTTAGTCCAAATAGCCTATTTCCTTCTTTGTGTGTATGTAAACATATAAGTGAACAGGAAAAAAAAACCCTTGCTCAAACCTTGGGAAAGTTTCCTGACATAGCCTTCATTGCTCACAATGTATTCAATGCCTTGCTGAGAGTTCATCACCGCTCGCACGCAGTTAATGCACGTCAGCTGCAACAGAGCATCGGAGATCCTGGAGACGCCCCTCCCAGACAGCCTGTCCAGCGCTTCCAGCAGGAGATCCAGTCCGCAGAGCTCCAGAAACTGGACCATCCAGCTGTCATCACTGCTCTCCAGTCGCTTTTTGAGACCCGAGTAGTTCACCACGGAAGGCATTTGCAAGAGGCGAATGCAAAGCTCCGGCTCAGCGTTTTCGAGGTTGGCCTCCGTCTGATCGGAGTCCTGGGGCCCCAGCTTCTCCTTCAAGGCAGCCCATTTCTTGTGTGCGCCTTCCTTCTTGAGAGACATTTTGGTCGAAGGCTTCTAAAAGGGGGACAGAAGAGAACAGACGTGAAAGCAACCGGAACGTTTCAATATTGGGCCAAACTTCAGAGAGGGGAGCTTCCCAAGGAGATTGGTGACCCAACCCAGGGACAGATGAAGCTCTATGCACAGTCCAAAGGCAAGCCCAGATGTTCTAGCAAAACACTAAGCAGCATAGATCTTCCTCCTCTCTCAGTTCTATGGTTTTTGCTTTAGACAAGACTCCCTAGGGAACAGTCATCTTTTCTTTTGTGGTCTTTTCCTCCCCCTCCGTTTGCACTGTAAACCCATTTAGGTAGGTTGAAGCATCTCTGTATAATCATTCCAGTCTGCAACAAGGACTCGTGGGCAACTGGCATGGCTTGAAGATCTCAGGACTTTTATTGGGAGCTGCATGCTTATCCACCTTTTGGAAGGTTCTCAAAAAGCTGACCTGGAGACCCGCTTGTAGAAATGTAGCTCTCTGATCAAAGTACTTCACTGACTCTAAATGCTCAATCACCATAATTTCTGCAGGCTTAATTTGTGGTACCACAAAGTCAACAGCTGAATCACATCAAGCAATGAAGACAGTCTAGTTTTTCTTCAATGGGAGGAATAGCCTTGGCTGTCTATCGGGTATCACCTCATAATGCAGGGGTGGCCAACCTTCCACCATTTTAGGGCCTCTGTGTTCTTAAGAGTTGTGTAGAAGACAGAATCTTGGCAGCTGCAAGTGCTGAAATGCCCTGATCTATGCAACCATGAAAGGGCCAGGAGCATTCATGTTGAAAGGTTGACCACCCCTGTCATAATGGATTGTTGAAAAGTTCGGAGACAAACTGCCAGAAAATAATCTGGACATACATTGCAATATATGCACATGAGTCAACTCCATAATGTTGCATGCAGTGGCGTCGCTGGAGGTGGGGTGGAACGCTAAGTTCCACACTGTGCTAACCTCCGTTTACTCCCTGGCATGAGGCGGCCCCGCCCTCTCGCCTTTGGAGCCATTCAGTGGGGCGAAGGCAATGCGCAGGGAATCTCCTGCGCATTGCCTTCGCCCCACTGAATGGCTCTGAAGGTGAGGGGGCGGGGCCGCCTCGTGCCGGTGAGTAAACGGAGGGTCAGCGCGGTGCGGAACTTAGAGTTCCGCCCCACCTCCAGCGACGCCACTGCATGCAACATTATGGAGTTGACTCATGTGCATATATTGCACATGCTACTGGTTGCATGATCAAGACACAGACTTGATAGAATTAGGGGGCTGAATGAAATAAAGAAGGAGAGGCTGAACAACTGAACTTTGTTCACATTAACCAGCCTTCTGACTCTTTCCATTTTTAAAAAACATATAGAAACGAAGAGTTTTCCCAGGATTTCAGTTACTGGGATTTTAGGAAAAGCACACGAGTATATGACTCAGTATGCAATCAAACTGCATATGAGTCAGCAACAATTTGTTTGAATAGGTTTAGGCCTAACCCACTATTTTTTTTTTAATTCTAGCACTGACAGCTTTGAGTTCTTGACATTTAAAATGTCATTTCTGATTATGCTGCTTTCTTATTTTGTCTGTCTTCATGACTTGTTTTGTGCTTTATGAATTTATAGGACATTTTCAGCAGACTTTTTTTTAAACAGGGAAGTGACTCAAAATTTTTACAAACTGATAAATGAGAAAAAAATTAATAAAGATGCAGTGCCATGCATACTTAATTGGGAGTAAGCCCCATTGAATTCAATTGGATTTACTTACAGCAGCCATGAATTAAAAGACGCTTACTCCTTGGAAGGAAAGCTATGGCAAATTTAGATAGCATAATAAAAAGCAGAGATATCACCATGCCAACAAAAGTTCGCATAGTCAGGGCGATGGTGTTCCCAGTAGCAATGTATGGTTGCGAGAGTTGGACCATAAGGAAGGCTGAGCGCCGAAGAATAGATGCTTTCGAACTGTGGTGCTAGAGAAGACTCCTGAGAGTCCCTTGGACTGCTAGGTGATCAAATCAGTCAATCCTAAATGAAATCAACCCTGACTGTTCCCTGGAAGGACAGATACTAAGGCTGAACCTCAAATATTTTGGCCACCTAATGCAAAGAGAGGACTCTCTGGAGAAGACTCTGATGCTGGGAAAAATTGAAGGCAAAAGGAGAAGGGGAAGGCAAAGGATGAGATGGTTAGACAGCATCACCGATGCAACGAACATGAAAATGAGCGAACTCAGGAAGATAGTGGAGGACAGGAAGGCCTGGCGGGATATGGTTCATGGGATCACGAAGGGTCGGACACAACTGAACAACAACAAGTCTCATCTCAGCAGGACATAGTGTTACACTAGGACCAGGGAGACATGGGTTCAAAACGCTGTTCAGCTATGAAATTCGCTAGGTGACCTTGAGTCAGCCATTCTTTCCTAACCTAGATCACAGAGCTGCAGTGAGGATTAAGGGAAGGGGTGAAATATGTATGCCCCCCCCCCGGTCCTCTGAGGAAGGGTGGGAAAAATGAAATAACTCATAAGGGATACACTGTATAAATGTGTGAAGGTTCTCAAAATGTTACTACAACTGCACCCTTGGCTCCTGTGGGTTCTTCGACCCCTCTCACTCCTGTGAAGAACAGATGATCAGAATTTAGTGACTTTCACAGAGCACGTTTGCCTCCTCCTTTGCAACAGTGAGGGATAATCTGCTGCCCTGAAGCGATGATGATCTGCTGTACTGCCCTGGGGCACAAGTGTAGGTAGGGACACAACACCTGTGGTGTGATGGAGAGGAGAAAGAAAGAGGAATGTAAACCTGGTGCAGGAAGCCCTGCCCAGCCTAGTCATCCGAGTTCCCCCTTCTGGCGTTTCCCCCACATTCCAGACAAGATTTTCATCACATAATTAAATATCAGATGCTCAAACTGCCCCACCTATCTCCCCATGGTGGCTATGAGGGCGGGGGAAGAAGGATTGATAGGGAACTTCCCGTTTTGCCCAGTAATCTGGAAGTATGGAAGCAGGAAGCCGGTCTCACTTCCTACCCTGCGACAAATGCTCCAGTTGCTTAACAGAACTGGAATGAAAGGGAACCACTGAACAAAACCGAGAGAACAGTTTGCACAAGGAGAAAAAAAAAAGCAAGTCAGTAGGTGTGCAGCTCCATTCTGGGATTCATTTAAGGCTTTAAGTGTCTTTAAAACACTGTTTTTCCCCCCCCCCCTCTCTCTCTCCCTCCTTCATTTTCTATTCCCTAGCAACACTCAATGGAAAAAAGAAAAATCCTTTAACCAGTGGTGTAAGTAGAAAAAAAATCTTGCAAATAAAAAGCTGGTCTTGCACGTAGTCCCATCCTTCCTCTTTCAGCCATAACTAGGCTTACCAGGTCTCCAACCGGGACAGAGTGCTTGACCTTTAGGAGAAGGAACGTGGGCAGATGTAGCTTGTTAAACCTTAGAGCACAATCCTAGGCAGATCTGGTAAGCCTACACTGGCTGCCTCAGGGGCAGAGGTGAGGCGGCAAGGCCTCTTCATGCAAAAATGACTCACACTTGACTCGTACCCGTGCACAAAAGGACTTGCACTTGACTCGTATTTGCCCAAAAATCTTTGGCACTGACTCGCACTCGCAATCGTGCAAAAATGACTTGCACTCGCACTCGTGACTTAGTGACTGAGATACATCCCTGGCTGCTGCTCTCGTGTACCAACAAGCCTGAGGACGGTACTTGCTTTCCCCACTGTTTCCCACTGCTGCTTCCCCACAAGCCTTTAGAGCAAAACCTAGCTTTTCCTTTAAAAGCTAGTCCTTGCACTAGAGATGTTTCATCAGAAAGGAATGTGCTGGACTTCCAGTTTTTCTCTGCAGAGCCTTTATCCATGTGACCAGATCACTCCCTGCAGCCAAATACCTCAGATTAATCATGCAGGGCTCCAAATAACCCCAAGGAATCTTGAAAAATAACTGAGGTGGGTGGGAATATCAGGGCAGAACTGCATGTTGCTAGGTAAGACAGAGTTCCCACCTCCACAGCCCTTTTCTCATACTCCCCCTGCATGCACACACCGGCTGGCACCAGTTCCTGACTAGAATTCAGCCAGCAGCCCCTTTCAAGGCCCGAGTTCGAGTCCGCAAGCAGGTCTGATGCACATATAGCTACATGTGTGTAGGTCCTGTGCTTGCATTCGACCAATGCATTACAGGCAGCCATCATGTGCTTCTTGGGGGGGGGGCAGTTCAGCTGGCACAGAGAGGTGTTTGAAAAGATGGGCTGGTGTCCCTCCTAAAGGCAGGGGAAGGTTTATTTGCAAGCAACAATTAACAGATGGAAAGAATGTGTTTCACTCTTCCCTGCCCGTTGATTCTCTCCAGAAAATCCCACGACCCTGTTTCATGGCAAGGAGACACATTTGAGCACCCGTACGTGGTGCTGCTACTAGGTGCCTGCCTGGAAAGCAGGGGCCAGACCAGCGTGGCTGTTTTACAGGCCTGATGGGAAGAGGCCACAGAGCCACAGGCCAGGAAAGCCAAGCTTTGGATGCCTCGCCAAAGACCCACCAGCTTCCCTCTATTTTCCTTGTCTTTGTCTGGTGTGAGTCACACTGACTGCGCACTTAATGTTTGCTGCCTTTCCCCTCTGCTTGTGAGTGCTGTGTGATTGTGCATGTGTGTGAAGCCATCTTCCTGTTTTTGTTGGCCTCCATCCCCAAACTCCCTTGGCTGATCCTTCAAGCCACACAAGAGCTGGGAAAAGTCCAAACTAGGGCTCTCAGTCCCACTGGAGTTTCCCGTTATATCTCCCTTGGGAGTTTGGAGCATCAGTCAAGAGTGCTTGTTCAGTGAGAGAGACTGGCTCCCCCACCGCGACTGGGTGAAGTGCATTCATGGCCTGTCTCTAGGTTCACTCTTTGCCAGTTGCCATCAGTTCAGGCTACGAAAACCTGCTTCTAGCTGCAACCTTTTGCTGTGGTATGAAACCTTGCACTCCTTTCCCATTAATAACCCATTTTCTCCAAGCCCACAGGTGTACGCATTTAATTCCTGTTGCGTATATACACCCAATCTCCTGTTTCTTGCCTCTCCCTCCTTCCCTGCACCCCCAAAGCCTCCACTTCCGTCTCCCAGGTTCCTCTGGGAAGCCCAGCTAACCTCCGCAAGTCTCCCCCCCCCCCACGTTTCCCTCCTCCTTGCTCTTCCTCTTCTAATCTAAGCAGTTCCTTTCTCCTCCTTTGAACTGTGTTCCCCAGGGCCCTATTGCGTGTGCCGGTTAGCTATAAAACGCTGTCTAGAGTTAAGTGTAAGTTATTTTAGTCAGGCCCTAGTTTGAACCCCCTTCTTAGTTTTTGAACACGGCAAACTCTTTTTGCGCCATTCACCCTTGTCTCCCGTTTCTTTTCCCTGTCAAATGACATAGCTGTGCCACTGGCCGCTACACAGGATCCCTGCACAGATTTTGTTTTTCCCCTGTGTGGGCACATTATTACATGTGTTTTAAAAAGCACTGCTGGTAACCACTCGCCAGCCATTTAAATCAATTAATTTTCCTTCAATTAGGTTCCAAAATCAGAAGTGAGTCCATTTGGGGGGGGGGGAACTGGCAACAGGGAGACGTTTGCAGACAAAAAACGGGGGTTACCTTTGGCGACAGCCCCCTTCGCTATTGTTTTGAGAAGGCTACTGGGGGCATAATCTAGCAAAAGTTGGAAAGTGTCAGGGGATGGGGCTTGTGGACCCCATTAAGGGTCCCCTACTTTCCCCCTCATAATATGAGCACTGGTTAAGTATCCTCACCCTCCTGCCAATTATCCCCTACAAGTGATTCCCTCCACATTCACATTATCTCAGTAAATGGTTTGGGAATGCATATTCACCGAAACAGAACGTAGTCTACCCTCAAGTGCTAAAGAAAAACTGTTCTGTTTAGGGCTGATCTGTTCAGGATGAAATAAGTTGTCCAATGTTATTTATTTGTTAGACGGGATGAGAGAGCTCTGAATTCCCTCCCCTCGTGGCTGTTATTTCCCCTGGACAGCAGTTCCCACTGCCAGCACTGGAAAATAACTACGGGCGGGGGGGAAGAGTGAAAGCCCCCCATGATGCTAAGCATGGCTGCCCCCCTCTCGTAACTGCTATTTAAAGATTAAACTACACCAAGCACACCAGCATTAAATACATGCTTAACATAACGTGTAGTTTAGCCCTAGGTGCCACTGAAAACAATTGGATTTGAACGGGATCAGGCTGTTAGTCCTTTCTCCTCCTTGGCGTTCTTGAATTCTGATTGGCTTGGACAAGAGCCCAGCTGCTAAACCTCTCTGTTTGCTGAACAAGAAAAAAATGGGCCACCAATGCTGGAAAATGTGAAACAGTGAATAAGCTTTTTGTGCACACACTGTGCAGCTAAAAAGAAAAAAAAAAGGCACACACCAAACCAAAACAAAACCCCAGCAGGGAGCAGACCCGTTTTCGATAAGTGGCTATTTCTTGCAGAACTCCTTGGCCTTCACTTGTGAGTCTGACTCGGGCACAAGGCTTACAAAGGCCTGAGAGCAGCCAGGCCCTCTTTACTGTCTGCTCCTCAAAGACCCCTTCCAGGCCAAGCCCAAGAAACCGGGCTTGGAAAAAGGGAGGAATGTGTAGGGTGGGGGTAGCGAGAAATTGGTCTTCTTTTTCTTCAAGTCTCCAACACAGTTATACAACCACACCTATCAGAAGAGTTATTTTACATGATCTTCCTCCTGCGAGGATTACCAAACCCAGAGACAATCATATACGTAAAATTGGGGAAATCATATACGTACAATTGCTGTATATTGTGCTCTCCTTTTCTCCTGACTGAAAGCTTTACTGGGGAATGTTACAGGATTTATACAGGATTTATTCCCTTGGACAGAGAAGTCTGGAGAGGGTGGTACTTTTGTAATATCTGCAGGGGAGCACAAATGTTGGCTGGCTTTGGTAGCTGACCAAATGTGATCGCTATCAGGACCAAAGGGTGGGGACTCTTCCCAGACCTCATTAAGCACCTCTGAAATTCAGCACATTGTCAGGGATGATCCCTCCTTTCTGCAGATCAAGCTTGGGAGGAGGTTCAAGTTCAGCTGTGTTGGGCTGCCTGTCTATGATGCTAAGCGGATCTCAAAAGTACACAAATATGGAAGAGTCCCAGGTCTCCTTCCAAGGATGAAGTTCAGGAGGGTGAGGGATCATTCCTGTAGTTGTACGGTGCACCTCAGAAGCATTAACACAAGTGATGTCTAAGGCACAGTTTAATTGTTAAGAATTCTGATTCTCATTTCTAGGCATGCTCACACTTGTAAGAACTTGGCTTTGAGGGAACATTCGTCAGAAAAAAACAATATTTCTCTGAGTGTCGAGACAGACTTGCCATAACTGAGGGCATACCATGCATTTTAAAATAATGCAATGAAGTTATGTCTGCTATTTGAATTAGTCACCACTTAATACTCATTTAGGAAAGGTGGCACACACTGAATTGATACCGGAGGAGAGACAAGAGCTTAGGTTTCAGGGGAGGCACGCATTTCTGGTGAAAGTATGGGGAGAGGGACGATCCGTTACAGCAGCGGTTCCCAAATTGTGTGCTGCGGTGCCCTAGGGCGCCACGGCAAACGCACAAGGGACCGCTGGAGTCTTCAAAAAAATCATCTTCTCGGCTCTCCCAAGCACCACCATTTTGGATGGGCCAAAATCGTGAGAGATTTCATGAGATCCATGCGAGATCTTACAAAAACCGCACGAGATTAGCCCTGCCAACATGGCAGCATGGTGCCGCCATGACAGGGCACTGTGGAAGACACACTGGGATGCTGAGAGCACCGTGACCAGGGTAGGTTTGGGAACTGCTGAGTTACAGGATAGTACACTACACTGAAAAAATTTAACTGGAAACTCAATGTTCATTTGCTTTGTAAAAGCCATAAATATACCTATATGAAATCTGATTGGTTACTCTTCCACTGTACCTATTTAAGAAGTACACTATCTACATTTAAGATCCACATTAACAGCGCAATCCTGCGTGAACGGCCGGCCGCTGCATCCTAAGCAGGATGTGGCCAGCGCCGGTGGAGCTGGGGCACACCTAGGGCATGTTCATTCCTTTCCCCTGGTCTCTCCCTTTTGGTAGTTGACCTTTTATGCCAATAAAGGTCTATCTATCCTCCGGTGTAAGCCCCAGTGGCCCCAATGGGCCTCCTCGGATATGCGCCAGCTATTTTGCTGGCGTACATCCGGGGAGGCCATGTAATGCCGACCAGGTTCGGGAAGGGGGTTAGAATATTGGTGTGTGCCGCCGATATCCCCGCCCCTTCCCTGGCCTGGCTAGACAACCGCCCCTCCCCCATCCCGGCACGCCCTCCTGCCACCGGAAGCAGGTCTTACCTGTGTATGGCAGCGCAGCTGGGTCCGGTGGCGGAATGAGCGGCACAGGCGCCACTTACTCCGTGGGTGTTGAAAATGTGCGTTACGGCATGTTTACGACACCCAACACCGGTGTAGTGGCAGCTCTGCTGGCATTAATGTGCGCTGGATTGCGCTGCCCCTGTTCCAGTCACTGGAGTGTATTGAATTTGTACTCAGTAGTCGATCTGTCTCCCAACTGTGGTTATTGGTGGCAAAATGCACTCTGCATTAATCTGGGATCTGGATCTCAAAACTGGTGTAACCATCAAGATTTCTTTCAGTACGTCCGTAGCAAATAGCAACTATGGGATAGGGGAAAGACGATTTGGATTTGGGCCATGGCACGGAGGGAAGGTTTAGACCCTTTTACCCCAGTACCATGGTCCCAATCCAAATCAGGGACCCACAGGACTGCTTTGAGTAATGAAAAAGGACGCCAGGAAATTCAGTCATGGATATTGCACACTTTGTCTAGTTTGGCCCTGAGATGTTAAAAGCAACACACATGTTCAAATGTGACATCTATGGACATAGACATCACTGCACATTTTGAAATTAATTTTCCAAGAGTACCTAATTAGGACATGTCACCAGACCTCATAGAAGTTGCTTGCTTATACCCATACTATGAAACCAGGTGTTTGGACGGACGGACGGACGGACGGACGGACACACACACACACACACAAATTTATCATGAAAGTGCTAATTTTGCTTTGAAAAAAGATGAAATTTCTACTCCCTTAGTCACCATGGAAACATGAAAACAAATTATGTTATTTTTCTTGTTGATTTAACATACATATGCAGCGGGGAAGGTCAGGCAGGAAATCCTGGTGACAGTTTCCTGTTGATCAATCTTTTTCTTCTTGAAGTAAAAATATTTTTTTTTAGAGTTTCCTCTCCACCTGTATCAAAAAGATCTAAAAAGGGGCAGCTCTGTGGTACAAATACAGATGAATACCTCTGAGGCTGCAATGCTATACACACTTACCGGGGAGCAAGCCCCATTGAATATAATGGGACTTGCTTCTGAGTAGACATGCTTAGGATTGCACTGTCAGTACCGCTCACCTCCAAGGAGAGGCAAGATCATCAATGTTCTTCTCCAATTCGGATTAAAATCCAAGGAGAAAAGACCCAGTTTATCCGCACCTGAAAAACTACCCTTGGGAAAACTGGAGGTAAAAGGAAGATCTCTAGTTATAAGCAAGCAGGGAAATAATGAAGAAGGAAAAAAAATCAGGCTGTGTACATAGCAAAGGACAGAAAACCAAGAACTCATAACACCACTGCAGTGATATGGAATTTCAAATACCAATTGAGGATGGTACGGCTAAACATGGCCACAGAATTTTCCATAAAACACCAGCAGCTCTTTCAGTCTGCTTAACGTCCTCTTTTTACTCATAGTAAAAGAGGATCATAGTAATGACTTTTGTAACTGATTAATGGGTAGATGACTAACAGCACAATCCCATGCATTACTCAGAAATGAGCCCAACTGAGTTCAATGGGACTTACTCCCAGGCAAGAGCATATAGGATTGCAGCCTGAGGCAATGGGCAGAAACAGACCTTTCCTGGATAAGAAGCACTTTGCATGGCCCTGAAAAAAGAAAATGTGAGCAGTGTCACGTTGCCAGAAAATGAGCTATGGCCCTTGTAACGTTCATCTCAAATAATAATAATAATAATAATAATAATAATAATAATAATAATAATAATAATATATGCAGTATTTATATACCGCCTTTCTGGTCATTGGATTTCTCCTCCGACTTTATTCAAGGCGGTGTACATGGGCAGGCTGTTCTAAACCCCAAAGGGTTTTTACAATATAATGACGTTCTAATCTTTCATAGAAACCTTCATTCGAGATGTTACTTTCACAGTCCATCTCTCTCTCTCTCTCTCTCTCTCTCTCTCTCTCTCTCTCTCTCTGGCGTTCGCCTCAGCACGCTTCAGCTTCAGCTGCTCCACTCCCCCACAGGGCTCTGCAGCTTATCAGCTCGGCGTGCCAGCAGCTCTCCGACAGACTTCCGGCCATCTTGAACTGCTGTCCTGCAGATCTTCAGGCATTTGTGAGACGAACGCTCTAACCAACTGAGCCAGATGCTCAAAGGCGCTAAAAGGCCTCTGAATTCTTCTCCTCTTTGGATTCAGTTCCAAGTTGGAGAAAAAATCCCAGTTTGTTCACCAAGCCCCCAAACCCCCTCTATTCCACTCACCACAAGAGCCTCCTGTTCCCCCCCCTATTCCACTCGCCCAGGCCGCCTGTCCCCCCCCCCAATCCCTTTCATATTGATGTTTTGGCATTATTTGGCATTAATATATACCCAGCCTGTTTTACAAAACAACACAAGACAGCTTACACAAACACCAAATACTATAAAAAAAGAATAAGTAAGGTATACAGTAAATATAGCATAAAGCAAACCCACACATTTAAAACATGAAATCAAAGTCCTACAAAAGCCTCTTTAAATAAAATCACCTCCGCGGTTCACCTAAACGCAGGCAGGGAAGGGGAGCCACTGTGGGGAGGCTGTTCTGTTTTTTCCATAGCCAAAAAAGCCTTCTCCTCCTGGTACCCACCCACCTTATCTCAGGTGGCGAAGGGACCCAATGGAGGGCCTCTATAGTAGACCAAAGGTCTTGGGCAGGCTTATAGGCGGGATGGGATTCTTTAGGTCAGCGGTTCTCAAACTTTTGGTCCCTGGAGCCTTTGACAATCCTAAGCGGAGTCTCAAGGAGCCCCCCTGGTGCATGTGCAGAGTCTTGGGGAGCCCCAGAGCACCGGTGCATGTGCGGAGTGGGACAGCACTGAGCAGATGGGGTTCTTGTGGAGCCCCTGAAGGGGTCTCAGGGAGCCCCAGGGCTCCTAGGAGCACACTCTGAAAAACCTTGCTTGACATATTCTGGCCCCAGGTCATCGAGGGCCCCAGGTCAAAGTCAGCACCTTGAATGGAGCCCAGAAAGAAACTGGTAGCCAGAGAAAGCGGATCAGTGCGATATGGCCAGGCTGCTCCTGACAAAACTCCAGCTGTAGCTCCTGGACGGTTTTCAAGGGAGCCCCACATCAAGTGCATTACAGCGGTCTAGCCTGGAAGCAATATGTTTGTGAATGACTAAGGCAGGGTCCGTCCGAGTTCTTCAAAAAAGGATGCAGCTGGCACCACAAGGCAAAGGCAGTGAAAAGCACTCCTGGCCACTGCTGACTCATGTCGGGACTGCAGCTCATCTCCCCCCTCCTGACTCACTTACACTGCATTTTGGAGCCTTTCCAGGAAGCGGGGGGGGGGGGATCAGTACAATAGCTTCAGAGACTGAGCAGCGCACCAGGAAGTCCCAGTTCAAAACTCATCTCAGCTAGGAACTCTCTAGGGGACGTACGTTTAGGCAAACCACTCACCCTTAGCCTCAGTTCCCTCTGTATCTGCGAAATGGGTATTATAATATTGACCTTACTGTAGGTCAGGGGTGCGCCAGGGTGACCAGATATAATGGAGGACAAAGTGCCTATACCTTTAACCATTGTATAGAAGAGGAAATTTTGGCAGGTGCAGCTCAACATGGAAGGGTACAAAAAACTGCACCTGCCAAAATTCCCTCTTCTATATAATGGTTAAAGGTATAGGCACTTTGTCCTCCATTATATCTAGTCACCCTGGGGGTGGGCAGAAAGTAGATTGGGATCCACTTGTATCAGTGTGGATCACAGCTTGATGAGATGCAGTAGTGTGACAATGTTTCTTGCCTAATTGTTTCGAATCTGAAGTAAGGCTGCCAGAATCCCTGATGTAGATTTATACATTATTATTATTATTATTATTATTATTATTATTATTATTATTATTAACAGTATTTACATACCACTTTTCAAAAAAAAAAAGTTCACAAAGTGGTTTACAGGCAAAATCAAATGATTAAATGACTCCCTATACCAAAAGGGCTCACAATCTAAAAAAGATGCAGAACACCACCAGCAAACAGCCACCAGGAAAGAGACTGTGCTGGGGTGAAGAGGGGGCAGTTACTCTCCCCCTGCTAAATATAAGAGGAGCACCCATTGAAAAAGTGCCTCTTGCCCAGTTAGCAGGGGTAAATACTACCCCACTACATAACACATACGGAACCCTGATGTAGATTTATATCTGTATATGCAGGCCATCCTGTAGCGTGGCTCATGGGATTCAGTAGGCAATTGGCTTACCCTAGTTACCATTTTCCATTTTCCATTTACCCTAGTTACTGGAAAGGTACTTTAATGCTGAAATATCAACAACCTCAGATATGCAGACGATACCACCCTAATGGCAGAAAGTGAAGAAGAACTAAAGAGCCTCTTGATGAGGGTGAAAGAGGAGAGTGCAAAAGTTGGCTTGAAACTCAACATTAATAAAACTAAGATCATGGCATCTGGGTCCATCAATTCCTGGCAAATAGAAGGGGCAGAAATGGAAGCAGTAACAGATTTTACTTTTTTGGGGTTCCAAGATCACTGCAGACGGAGACAGCAGCCATGAAATTAAAAGACGCTTACTCCTTGGAAGGAAAGCTATGGCAAACTTAGACAGCATAATAAAAAGCAGAGATATCACCATACCAACAAAAGTTCGTATAGTCAGGGCGATGGTGTTCCCAGTAGCAATGTATGGTTGCGAGAGTTGGACCATAAGGAAGGCTGAGCGCCGAAGAATAGATGCTTTCGAACTGTGGTGCTGGAGAAGACTCCTGAGAGTCCCTTGGACTGCTAGGAGATCAAATCAGTCAATCCTAAATGAAATCAACCCTGACTGTTCCCTGGAAGGACAGGTACTGAGGCTGAACCTCAAATATTTTGGCCACCTAATGCGAAGAGAGGACTCTCTGGAGAAGACTCTGATGCTGGGAAAGATTGAAGGCAAAAGGAGAAGGGGAAGGCAAAGGATGAGATGGTTAGACAGCATCACCGATGCAACGAACATGAAAATGAGCGAACTCAGGAAGATAGTGGAGGACAGGAAGGCCTGGCGGGACATGGTTTATGGGATCACGAAGGGTCGGACACGACTTAACGACTGAACAACAACAACAAGAAGTTACCATTTTGTACTTGGCTCTGCCCATCCAGCCAGTGTTTTGCATCTGGCTCCAGCTGGTGGACCTTGGGATGCTAGTGCAAAGCTACGTCAATCTTGCAAGACTAAACTGTGCCCACACCTTATATAGGTTCATTATATGTGATGTAGCACAGTTCTTTTGTAAGCCTGCTTGGATCACATGCACAACTGCAACTTTCTTAGACTTCTACAGTCCTCCATGCTCTTCTCAGTATTACATGGTGACTCACAGGTGGCTTATTTATTCTTCATGGGAGCAGCAGGAGGTGGTGATACTGTACAGATACTTATCTTTCCCTAAATTGGTGAGAAAAAGGAACGTTTCCGACAGCTAATTGCATACTGTTACAGAGCAGGGCACAGATGGTGATGGAAAAGGTATGTTAGTATTTACATAGAGCCATTATGCGTGTGGCACTTTACAGATTACCAACAAAAAGACAGTCCCCTTCTCCAAGGAACATACCCCCCTGCAAAGAGTAGCTATAAAAATTCCTACTTTTTACTTGGCTTTTTATTTGACTGTGATGGCCAGTTGCCAGGGAATATGTTGGCCCAGCGGAAGTTGCAGCATAAATTACACAGCAAAAGAACTCAAATCTTGTGCTCAGGAAATATGGATTCTGGGACCTGTCTGAATTACACAAATTAAGCATATTTGCTTATTATTGGGCATACAGTTGTTCTGCTTCTACTCATGGTGAAGGGCAAAGAACTATGCAATTGCACACACAGTGATTCTAGTTTTTTCTAAAGTTTTTTTTTTCCACCAGCAAAACAAATTCTGAAAAAAATCTGAAAGCCTGTACAGTATTCTTTCTCCATCCAAAAGCAGTTTGCACTGTCTCTGTGTCTTAGCTCAGATACGTACAGTATGTACCCAGTACACTTTTTGTCGCTTCTGTTTAATACAAGTGTTTATCCGGACTCAGGAAACATGGCTGAAACCTTCTGTTTTACTGCAAGTAAAACTAAAGACATAAGGAGAGCCCTGCTGGATCAGATCAAAGGTCCATCTAATCCAGCACCCTGTTTCCTGCTGTGGAGTCAGATACCTTCGAGAAGCTACAGGCAAGGTATGCAGGCAATAGCCCCCCCCCAGCTGTTGACCCCCAAAACCTTATTTAGGGGCCTACCTGCCTCCGAGCAGGCAAGGTTCCATTTAAACATTGTGACAAATAGCCATCGACAGACCTCTCCTCCACGAATTTTCTCTGATACCCATTAAATCCCTTGAAGTCAGTGGTCATAACATTTTGGGGCAACAAATTGGATAAGTTTTGAACGTAACATTTAAACTGAACTGAAGCAAACAATTCTAAAAGGGAAAGCTGCTTTGGTTTAGTATGTAGACCAGGGGTTCTCAACCTATGGTACGAGTACCCCTAGGGGTACGCGGACCAATGGCAGGGGGTACGCCAGAGCCTGCCCCTTATCAGCATCAATCAGTAGTTAATTACTTGTTAATTAGAACTTAAATGTAATCCCCCCTGTCTGTCTGTCTGTCTGTCTGTCTGTCTCACTCACTCACTCACTCACTCACTCACTCACTCACTCACTCACTCACAAGTTAACCACAGTGAAAGTCCTGTGATAACTTAAAGACTTACAATTGTATTGTGGAATAAGTGTGGGGATTGCCGGAACATCTTTCCCCAGCGTGTAATTAGTTTGTGGAACTCCTTGCCACAGGATGTGGTGATGGCACCTGGCCTAGATGCCTTTAAAAGGGGTTTGGATAGATTCATGGAGGAAAAGACCATCACAGGTTACAAGCCATAAGCAACCTCCTGGTTTTAGAAGTGGGTTTTCTTTGTGCCAGGTGCAAGGGAGTGACAACGGGAAACAGGTTATCTTGTTGGCTGTGTGCTCCTTGAAGCATCTGGTGGGCCCACTGTGTGATACAGGAAGCTGGGCTAGATGGGCTTTTGGCCTAATCCAGCAGGGCTCTTCTTATGTTCTTATGTTTCCTCTGGTGCTTAAGCCCATGAAAGCTTATACCACAGCAGAAGAGCACCCCAATGGCTTGGCGACCGCAATACTGCCGGTCATTGCAGGGAGGGACCAATGCTAGTGCCAAGTTGCTGGGGGTCCTGGAGCAAAGCCCTGTGCCCATGGCATCTCCTCACCCCCCCGATTGAGCACTGGACACTACCATGGCCATTGGTAGTGGGAGTTGGGGTCAGCTCAGCATGGTCAGCCCTCTGATGGGCATGGACACTTGGCCAGTGCCCTACCACTTTGACCTCTGACACCAAGTCCACATAGCTCAGTAGCAACAGAGCACTTGCTTTGCTTGCAGAACGACTTGGGTTCAATCTGCTGTCTCTAACTGCAGGAGCTGTAGCTGGTGCTACAGAAGACCTCTGCCCAAGACCCTGAAAAGGCACTGCCAACCAGAGTAGCCCGGGGTGTGCAGACACCAGGCGTGCACAGTCTGCTTTGTTCTAGAACCCTGAGGTCTGCCAGCTGGAGCCAGGTTACGAAACAGAGGCTCATAGGGCTGGACTCACCCTTAAAAGTGATGAACAGGGTGCTTCTGAGCACATGCTTAGCCCAGAACAGAGGGCACAGTCAGTTCACATAAAAATGCACTCCTGGTTTCCCTCCAATCATTTTTCAGTTTAGCATCCTAACTGGGGACGACAACAGGGATGGAAATTCTTTTGTTGTAGTTGCCACTTCTACTGTCAAACAATTGGAGAGTCAGAAACCTTTGCTGATCTACTGCAACTCATCCAGAGACCTATCTGGAGATGTCAATCTATCTTCTATCCCTGAACAGTATTGGTCTAGAGATGGACCAATGGTCTCATACCCTATACTTAGTTCAGTCTGCGGGAGGGGAAGGCAGTTCACTCCAGCCTAACAAACTTGGATTTGCGAGACTTGCAACCCAATCCTGAGCAGTGATGTTAAATGTCTTCCACTCTCTGGATTTTTTTTTTTTTAATACTGAAGAAAGTCACCCACCTTTAAAAAAATAGTGTAAACTTTCACTTCCATCATTTTATTGCTCTGTGACACTGAACCACTTGCCAAAAGGAAAGAGGCAGGCTTTAATCTATTATCCTGACAGAGAGCTCAACAGGATGTCAGCATTTACATTATAGAAACATCAGTCTTATATTGTCTCCAGGGAGACAAAACAAGAGCCTGCTGCTGCTGCACCATCTAGAGAAGGGTTCCGTTGCAATTTTCGATCCACATCATGCAAACAGAAACGAAAGTCCATGATATTGGGACTATAACATCCTTTCACATAAACCAGGCAGAAACCTTTGACTTTCCATTCCCCGTGTCAACACAATTCAGTATGAATAATTATGATTTTTTTTCTTTAACAGTGCTGCTTCTAAGAAACTATATGTTGCCCAGGAAACTAAATTGGTTGGTTTTACTAATTCATAACAGCATTTTAAAAAAATGCTTTTGAATAGTTGAACTGTTCCTCATTCTTCTTACAGATGAGGGTGCCAAATCCTAATTGTGATTTGGGGTAACCTCCCTCATTGGGTTGCTTTCCCATGTGTGTAGCTTACTTCTGTGCAGGGGATCCACGGTGCTGTTTGAAAGTTGCGAATACAACTTTGAATGCTGCTCCAAGCACCTGAGGTTTAATTAAACCCTGCCAATACACTAGTGTTAGGATGGCGGTCAATTTCCTGTCTATTATTTTAAGCCTGCATTTTCCAAAAAATGATAACATCCAAGTCAAAAAATGACCATAGTCAAACATCCAATCAAGCCAAGGGCCCAAACTACACATGACATTTACAGCGCAATCCTAACCAATTTTCCAGTGCCGGTGAAGCCGTGCCAACAGGGCGCACACTGCATTTTGCAGTGCAGGGGAAGTCATGGAGGCCTCTTCAAGGTGAGGGAACATTTGTTTCCTTACCTCGGGGCTGCATTGTGGCTGCACCAACTCTGGAATGTTGGTTAGGATTGCTCTGCCAGTATCATTGCAAGCACAACTTGCAATGATACTGGCAATGATACACAATTTTCTTTTGCAAACAGCACATGTGCAGCTGCTCTGCATTAGAATCATGGCAGGAAGTATCCTACTTGGGCCCTTGCAAATGTGCTATTGACAGAAGAAAAAAGCCCTGATGGACTTGCAGTGACGTTATTAAATATCATGTCCTTTGGCCCCAAGAATGCATTTATGCAGGTGACAACCTAGCTTTTTCTTTTTGTCATGATCTCATCGCTAAACGGCAAAGCTATCATAATTCAATGTAAAGTGTTGTATGGTCATGGGGCAGGACACTGGGGTTCAATGGGGATTCGAACCCAGGTCTCCCCAGACCTACCATAATTCAACTCTAACCACTACACCACACTGTCTCCTCTGATTACAAGATTCAAAGGTTTCATGATGCTGATTTACAACAGCAGTATACCTTGGCCAGCGGGACTTAATAAAACCACCGTGCTATCTCCAGAGTTGAACGTCTGCCCTCTGGATTTTTAATAACAAGACCAGAGTTTTATCTGGGCTGACTGTTGTGTTCGTTGTTCCGGGAAATGACTTGACAAAAAGGTTCATTCCTCCCTCTAATGAGCAAAGAACGAAACTGAAGTGCTATTTTTGTAGCACAGGGGACATGATCATCTGTTATGGATTTCAGATCTGTAAGGCATTTTGTGTTAGGCTTATTTTAGAGGTGCAATCCATATTTCTTAATAGAGTTAACTTAACCAGAGTTAAGTTAATAGAGTTAACCATATATCTTATAGAGTTAATAGAGAATGGGCCGAGCTTATTCTCAAAGCAGAAATTTTTCATCGTACACTGTCGGGGGGAAGAGAGAGAGAATATAATGGAAAGACAGTCAACACTGCCAATTCCATTGTATACGATTCTAGGAGGAAATTGCAAAGGGCTGTTGAAAGCCGGACGTTTTTCTTTTCATTGCTGTACCATCTGTGGTACCATCTTTTTAATACTGGTAAGGCGTGCAGATACAGATCGGACCCCTGTACGTGCGCTAATTGCAAAAGACAATAGTCCTGTTGTGTTTGCAATGATACTAATTGGATACAATAAGACTAGGCTGGCTGCCTTATCTGTTTTAATAATTATTAGCAATAAATTAATAATTATTAGCCTCTTCTTGTGCTTAGTATCCAGTGCAAAGCAAGCAAAGGTAGAGATCTTGACTCATTCACTCACAGCACAATCCTATCCAACTTCCCCCACCGGGCAGCCAGCTGTGCAGCGAGAACGGGAAGCCCCAGAACGGAAAGTGGATTCAAATCCCTTCTAAAGGGGGATTCAAAGGGGATTTAAATCCCCCCTCCCCTCCAAAGCCTCCCGCCCTGCCCTACCCTGCTGGTTACACCGGTGGGGGAAGTTGGATAGGATTGCGCTGTCAGTATTTGCAGTGAAGGCTTCAGATTTCACCAACCAGAATAAGGATTTGGTTTACCATGTTTGGAGCATGAGCAGACATGCCTGAGGCATCTGGTGGGGCCACTGTGTGATACAGGAAGCTGGACTAGATGGGCTTTTGGCCTGATCCAGCAGGGCTCTTCTTTCGTTCTTATGTTCATGCTTGGATGACAAAAATGTGAGTTCGTAAGGGGAGGCAACCTGGCTTTGAGCTATCCGTGGATTCCACCCACAGGGCATTAAGAAATCACAGGAGGAGGAGACTGAAATGAGATCAATGGCGTCACTGCAGGGGGGGTGGAGCTCTAAGTTCCGCTGAGATTGGAGCCTCTGTTACACGGAGGAACGAAGCGGGGCCCCCGCCCCCTCGCCTTCGGAGCCTTTCAGGGAAGTGAAAGCAACGTTGCTTTCGATTTCCTGAAAGGCTCCAAAGGCTTTCGATTCCCTGAAAGGCTCCGTGTAACAGAGGCTCTGATCTCAGCGGAACTTAGAGCTCCGCCCCCCATGCAGTGACACCACTGAATGAGATTATTACTGAAAACCATTGCATATTGCCATTTTCAGTGATACTGATGTCAAACTGCTGCACAAGGCTGGCAACTGATGTGTTCTACACTGCTAATGTGTGCAGGTTTAAAAGCAAGCCATTATTAACCACAAGGTCTGCTTTTTATGTTGTCAATATGGCTGCTTAGCTGTGATTTGTTTTGGATGTGCAATTTTATTCATTTAAAATATTTATATCCTACCTTTCCATCCCCAGGGGAACTATCGTTTTGAAATCTCCTAATGTCTTTTACGATGTGCACATGGTTTTGTACCTATTAAGTAAAGTTGTTGGATTACGTATAGCAGTTTCCACAGATGGTTTTTTTCCCCCTCCCTTACTAGTGTAACTCAGTACAGTCGTGTGCCAGGAGCATTTTTAATTTGCATTATTGCAACGATTCCACTAGTTTTTGTGGAGATCCCAAGTACTGGCAGAGCGCCACCTTCACTGGGGTATGTGCTGTGCCCAAGTTTGCCTTCCATCCACACAGGCACCAGAACTAACCGCAGGTGAAGCACAAACACCGCTGCCTTTGCTAAGCATGGGATTGAATGCGCCGGTAGAAAGGACGCCGTGCTAGGCAGAACTTGAGCATGGGAAGGTTGTCCCCTGTTGCAGCATGGCTCCACTGAGCACATTTACGAAGCCACGTTTCTGAAGTGAAACAAGCATCCGAGCATGTTTTGTACAAAGGACGCACTTCGAAGAAATGGGCAAAGGACAGGGGCAGGGATGGAGAACAGACATTGTAGTGATGAGCAGCATCCGTGGGGCCACTCTGGATAAGCAGCACTTGTGGGGCAGGACGTATACCAGGGGTGGCCAACCTTCCATCATTAGGGCTACTGCGTTCTTAAGAGTTGTGTAGAAGACAGAATCTTGGCAGCTGCAAGTGCTGATGGTGCTACTAAAGCAGTTGTACCTGCTGAAATGCCCTCACCTATGCAACCATTTAAAGAGTCAGCATTCGTGTTGAAAGGTCGGCCACCACTGACATATACACTGAGGAACTGGGGCCACTGGGCTACTGACAAGGAAGGGAGAAGCAGCAGGGAGTCGAATCATTGAAAAAATGGAGCTCAGTTCAGGTTCATCAGCATTTTTTAAACTCTTCCGTTCCAGTGCACGTCAAATGCAAACTTTACAAAGTGGCTTAGAAACAGGTTCAGACCCAACGAGCTGATTTGGAGCTGGTGTAGTAGATACATTTCATGCAGAATTCTATAAAACGAAAACAGCGATAACTTTTTCACTTCAGAAATTTTTTTATTTTCTGTTTATTTTTGAATTTTTTAAAGAGTGTTTACAAATAAGATGCAAACAGGAAATTAAACATAAGTCATACAATTGCAAGCTTGATTATTGAACCAGTTACCACTTTTTGAGTTTAGGGGTTCTGTTCCTGTTCAGGTCACCAAATGTATTTCTCTGAACCAGTTTCCGGGTTTGGGTTCAGATTCAGTTCGACTCCCTGGCTGGGCTGGTGTAGTGGTGATCTGAGTCAAACTGAGATGTTGGTACATAGTTCTTGGGGTTAGATTAGGAACTGTGGCCACCGCTGATATATTATTTACAGAGCCTGCCTGCAAAATCTAAACTTGTTCTTCCAACTGGATGCACTAACAAAGGAAACAAATACAGTCTGGGTGGGGTGAGTGGGGGGAGAAAAGGACATATCCCTTCCTGGGCTGGTTGGGCATGACTTGACAGAAGAGAACTGCAGTCCCAGAGAATTAAGCAGGAAACAGCTTGCAAGATGACTTCAATCAACACAAAGCAAGATCCATAGAGAAGGAAAGAGAGCTGCCTTGCTCCCTAAAAATAATGTATTGTAATTGACAGCAACCAAGCAATTTCCGGCTATCAAGACAGACAGACAGGGCCAGCTAAAAACAGATGCCGTTTTATTATGTGCAATCTTTAGGGGTTTGTCTATACAGTACTGGGGAAAAGCATGCATAAAATGAAATGAAAGCTAATACAGGTCTTGACAACACACGGTCTAGATATAAAAGGCTTACTGGTAGACAGACTGAGGATTCCCAGTTTAATTTCCGTATAAGTTGCTGCGTAGAGTCCTATACCCTTCACTTTTGCAGTTAACAATTTTAGTTGAAATGTACCATGTTGAAGTCTACTGCATCTCCTCCTGATGAGGTGAAATGCCAAATTAGCTACATGCAGGTGCATTAAAATTAATGAAAATTCACTACTGCAAATAAAAGGAAAGCGTCGCCTTGAGCATAGATTAATAGACGTTAGAGTCTAAAAGGGACCTTAGAGGTCATCTATGCATGCTCACGAGAATTGGGCACCCAGATTGGGCAAGACTGTGTGAGATCCAAGATGGCGGTGCCAGAAGAACAGGTAGGAGGAGCTACTGGGGACATCTCGGGGCCTTTTTCCGGCTTGCGGCGCAGGCGGGCGGGTCCTCCCGCTCGCGCTGCAACCTAGAGGGAAAGGGTATACGGGGGGGGGGGTGCGTAGGGGTATGCGGGCCTCAAAAGGTCCGGCGGTACGCAGAGCAGCTGGAGGCCTGCGTCAGGGGTACATGGGCCTCTGAAGATTGGGAGCCCCCAATCTAGAGTACAGGGTAAGTGTAAGCTGCCAAAAACAGAGGCTTCTCTCTGACCACACGTACTCATGATCTCATTTTACATTCTGAACCAGAGAAGAACTTCTGGGGGAGTGACCACTGATTTGTAATGCAGCTGAGCACTGTGAGCGGGACAAGTTCATATTCCGAACCAGATAATTACAGACTTTGATATACACAAAATAGAACCACTTTGGGTGCAGAATGCTCTTCTTAGACACACAGCCTGCTGGGCTTTTGCATTGAGGCCCAGCTATGTGCACCTCCTGTATTGGTAAGAAATCTTTTTAATACTGCACAGAAACTGTTTCCCAAGTGTAGGAGCAAAGCAGTTCTCATCATGCAGATGATTTACTGTTCACATATTCGACAGAGAACTCTGCCTGCCTTTCATCTTCCCATGGAAGAAAAGGACAAGGCTGACAAACGGTGGTGCATGCTCTGTAACCATGTTCCCAATTCCGTTCAGCAGCAGTAAGTCTTGTACTTGCATATGCTATGATGACTCAACAGTGGGCGAACACACACACACACACACACACACACACACACACACACACACACACACACACACACACACACACACACACACCCTCTTTTATTCCTATTTCGACACTTGGCTCCATCACACTGTCTACCCATCCGCTGTCGTTGGCGTCTGGAAGCAAATTACCAAGGAAGTCTGCTGTAGAGCAGTCCGTGTTTTTCTTTTCAGAGGGAAATTTTATGTCTTTCAGCCCTCCATCCACAGGATAAATGAGGCAAGCACCCTTCTTTTGCAAGCAGCTCTAAACTGTGGCGCTTCATTAACATTCCTACCCTGTAACACCTAAATGAGAACAAGGGAGAACTGCCTGTCAAAAAAACCACACCCCGTGCACAGGAGAATTAACCAAAAGGAAAGGGAGAATGCTAAGGTTTGGGAGGAGACTCCCCTCTGCCCTGGCTGCCTTCCTCGGAGCCCATTATTCCTCTTCTGTTCACTTTCATGGCCCCTGGAGCTCCACTGCATGAGAACCTCCAAGTTGTTTACAAGTCCACTGCTCTTTCATACAGTTCAACAGGGAGCAGCAGAAGCAAACCCAGAAATGACACTCCTCAGAGGCGTCGCTACAGTGGGAGCAGTACTGTAAGTTCTGCGCCGTCCTGGTCCCCGTTTACTCCCCGGTACGAGGTGGCCCCGCCCCCTTGCCGTCAGAGCCATTCAGTGCGGCGAAGGCAATGGGCAGGAGACTTGCAGTACCGCCCCCTCGTACCGATGCATCTGACACTTCTTCCTAAAATAACCAAACCAGCAAACGTTAAATGAGCCACTCCTGACTACACTTACCCAAAATTTAAAGCGTTAATACAAACAAGTGTATCAAACAGGGACACTCACTGACTGCAACTCTCCCTATTGTGTGTACGCACCCAGCAGTCAATCCAGGTTTACCATTGCCTTGCGTGGGAAATGCCTTTTTATCTATTCAATTGATAGGGCACTGTACGAAGTGAAATCGTACCAAATCAATCGGCCTCCAATCGGCACCAAATGTTCCTTTTCAACTGAAATCTAAATTAAGCTCTATAAATGCCTAAATACAAGAGATCCTCAAATATCACAGGGATTATGTCTACGACAGTACAGTAAACGCTTAAACTGTGACCCTCAAAACTTAAACCTTACCAGAAAAATGGGGTTAAGTCCCCAAGTGTAGAGAATATTTAAACAATCCAAAACAAATGCATCACAATTAAAACAAAACTAGCACAATGAACAGAAAACAAAATAGCTGAAATAAACATGTAAGAACCCTATTCAAAAATAGGCCACAGTCATGAGAGCTAAACCCGTGATAGCGGAGGGTCTGCTGTATATAGGCAGAAATGGGAGGGGCCGTAGCTTTGTATATCAAAGGTCCCAGTTTCAATCCCTGGCACCTGAGGGTAAGGCTGGGAAAAACCCCCTACCTGAAAGGGGACCCTCTGCTAGTGAGTGGAGACAGTGCTGAGCTAGAGGGACAATGGTCCAACTCCGCATAAGACAGTGTCATATGCTCAGAAAACGTAAACGAGAAATTGTACAGGGGTGAAATGTGTGTGTGCAGGGTCAGAGAATCGTGGCCTTTGTGCTATGAAAGAGGAAGGAGTGGGAAAGGTGGTTTTTTTAAAAAAAAATTATTTAAATCCTGTGCAAAATTTGCAAATCCTGTGCACATCTTTTGGAAGTGACTAGACTAGAATTTGTAGAATAGTATCCAGACTAGAATTTGCCATAGGGCTGGGTGGAGAGAACGACATTGCCTCTTGCTCCTTGTCATCCTCACATAGGAAGGGACAGTAGTGTAAAAACACGCTGGCCCAAAATAAGGCCTCTTGCTCAGGAGTGAGGAAGGAAAAGAGCAATCTCATACCCACAGTACTGGTAAAAATAAATGCAATGCAAGCGAACTGGCTCAAAGGTTCAAGCCGCCACAGGAGGAGGTGTCGAGGGGGTCTGCCTACATTTGTCAGGGCCTTTTCCAATATTACCTTGGTTGCAGCGCGTGAGTCATTGCAACAGGTGTGCCTTCCCTACTGCTCAGGTAACGTCCAGCATTCCACGTCACATGAGGAGTTCCCCAAAAGACTCCTTGCTCGGCTCCCAGGACAGCAGACACTGGCTCGGGAGGAAACGGCTTTGCCAATGCTTCCCACATAACCAGCGAGTCCAGTGTTATCAGGTAACATCAGAAGAGGCCCCAGGACAACCTCTGAAAAAACTCAGTTCAACATCTCCAGGGCTAGAATGCAGCTCCATCCAGTTCACAGACCAAAACTCAATACCCTGTATTTAAACAAATATTCCTACCGAACCCCACTCGCTCGGAAGTACAGCATAGTTTCTCAAAGGTCTCCACACCAGGGAGACAAACCGCTAAAAATATGGGTCCCGTTTGGTTCAGGTTCATCAGTATTTTTAAACTCTCTGGTTCAGATGTGAACTTCAAAATATCATAAAAGACCTCTTTGTTCTTTTGAAAGATGAACACATTTATTTCATCATACAGTAAGTGGTTTGGTCACTGGTTCAGACACGCTGAAACCAGTTTGAAACTGGCTTAGAGACACACTGCATACAGAACAACATCAAAGCCATAATGGAGTTAAACAAGAAACTGAAATTAATGTTTCGGTTTTCCAGCATCCTCATTTTCTCTTTCTTTTTCCTACATAAACCACTTTGTGAATGTTTTGTTGAAAAGCAGCATATTTGTATCAATTGCAATTATATATTCTACCCTGGGAAGAAAGTCTCCTGGACTAGTGATCGGAGGGTGAAAAGCTTTAGTCCCAACCACCAGAGCAAATAATTGAGGCAAAGTTTTTTTTTTTTAAAGGTGCTTTTTTTAAAGGTGCTTTTTTTATTTGGCAGTTAAAACTGCTAAGCACCCCTATTTACCTAATACAATATTCATGTGATATTTCAGTTCCGCATCAAGAGTTACTCCCCTGAAATTTTTACAGCTGATCCTATGCATGTTTACTTGGAAGAAAGTCCCATTGAACTCAGTGGAATTTTCTCAAAAGAAAGTGGGGGGACTTTGGGTTTCTTTGGGAGAGTTGTGTTAACAAACGTCATCTGGACAGAAAGCATGGCTTGAACTACCATGCATTTCTGGAAGCTGTTACATTTGATCTGTTGAAGAATAGTGTCTGAGCTCAAAATGCAGGTTGGTTTTCACTCTCCTGAACATCCTTCATGATTCCTTTGGATAAAAGATGGCTTATTAATTGATTGCATTTATATTCTTCCTCCAAGGAGCTCGGACAGCAGGCCTGCTCTTCAGCTGCTCCCGTTTTAACCTTACAGTCGCCCTATGATTAAGGTGAGCGATGGCTGGCCCAGGGCCCATGAAAGGAGGGTAAAGGCCGACCCACACCGCACGATTTCTGGTGCGTCCCAGACGCGTGCTAAGCTGTGTGGTCACCATTCCGGAAGAGAGCAGCTGAACGCGGAGCAGCTGCGCTCTCCCGAGTTCCAGCACGAGCGAAATTATTTGTTGCCCATCTTTGAGGGGGCGGAGCTACTGGCGGAGGGGGTGGAGCTACTGCAGCCACCAATCGGATGAGAGGGCGGGATGAAAGGGGTTGTCAATCAATCGGAACTCACTTGAGTCTCCGATTTCTCTTGGATCCATTTCTCCTTCTCACAAAAGTTAGCAAGATGAATTCTATTCCGGGCACAAATTGTTTTGTTAGTTTTCTCTCCTTCCTGTCCCTCTCTCTCTTCTCTCGTGTATCGGACAGCACTTGTGCTTAGCGAATCACTGCTGCGCTTTCTAAGAAGGTGGGACAACAGGAGGGACTATTCACTGGGGGACACTCGTGGAGACGAGGTCAGCGCGCGGAGGCGAGCGGCCGGGTACCTACGCTCGCTCGCCTCCGCGCCAGAGCTCGTGCGGTGTGTGTCGGGCTTTGAGGGGGTAAATTGTACCCAGACCCAGGGTCAAAAAGGGGGCCCAGGAGCCAAAGGAGGGGCCCCAGAAATTTCCTGGGATCTCAGCTGACCTCATGGAGAGAGAACGACGGTGGCCGGGCCAGGTCTACCAGGCGGGTAGACCTGGGCGCCACATCGGGAAGCCTGGTAGACCTGGGCTCTGAAGACTTTTCCAGCTATTGCTGCCACCCTGTTTTGCCACCACCCCGATTGAAAAGGGGCCCAAAAGAAACTTTGTACCCCTGATAAAATTACTCTCAGAGGACCAAGGGCACTCCAGTGAGATTCGTGGCTGAGAGGGGCCATGAACTGGAATCCGTCTACAAAGCTGTTCTCAATGCCCACAACTACCCTACAGCTGTCCAGGGTGAACAGGGAGAAAGGGCACCAGGACACCCTGCCTTCCAGCTCAACCAAGCAACAGGCCAAACCCGAAACACTTGTGTCCCGTCCCCCCCAGCAACTATCTTCATCACCCTTGGGAGAACTGATGCACATGTTTACTACCTGTGGCTCTTATGGCCACTGTCACTGTATTTCTCCACATTCCTCCTACCCTAGCCTTGGGTCTCCATCCCCTCCTTTTCTTGTGTTTTCTACTGTCTATATGTAAGCTCTTTGGGGCAAAGACCTATCCATTTAACTCTGCAAGGCATCGTGTACATTAACGGTGCTGCATAAACAACTATTTTTTCACATTGCAAGTTTAGTGCTATGACAGAGCCCTTGCAAATCACTTCCCTCTCTACCCACAGGAAAGCTTGTAAGACATCTCCCATTTACCAAAGGCGATTCGTAAGTAGCTACTTACAAGCCTCTACCACCATCCCTGCAGCTGTTGGCAGGACTGCATATCATGACCAATCTTTCTTCAGCTTTGTTATTTCTATTTATCTTTCCCATGCTGGGTTTTGTGGCAACACTCCCAGCATATGGAAGATTGCCCCCAAGAGAATGGTGGATAGCTCCTGCTGCTGGTTTTGATTTAATCGTAAGAACTACTTTTAGAACTTGGGGGGAGGGGAAGGGGGACTGGGAATTTTTAGGAAACCAGCCCAACTCCATTTTCCATAGGAGAGCACAAAAATATATCTTGGCTAATTCGTTTCCCTGCTATATTTACAATCACTCACCATTGTAAGCCTCCAGCCAGCTGCTTCTGTTCCTTTGAATGTACTAGTGATTGGGGGAAATCTTATTCTTAGCTGACATTCTTTCATTTAGTTGGGCTCCAGGCTTTGGCATTTCATACACATATTTTTAATATGTTAATATGCACATTTGGTGATCACATTTCAGCCCAGCATAGGCAGAACACTTAAAACCATGGTTTGTTGCCTGAATCTGGTTAAAATCCTAGGTGCACAGTGAAACCATTGGCTAGCTTGCCAAACTAAGCCTTGCCACTTGAAGGCATTTACAAGGAGGCACCAGTGAGACCTGTTTGTCACCTTGTAATTAGACAGGTAGGAAAATTGACTTAACTATGATTTGCTCAGTGCAGATGTCATAGTTAAGTTAACCCTAGTTAACAAAAAACACAGTTTGCAAACCCTCTTCAAACTGTGGTTTCTTTTCCTGGTTTGCAACCAGTCCTTAACCATGATATTCAGGCCTTACACTTTTAACCATGGGTAGGGAAAACAACATGATTATGTCTGCATAGTTACAAGTTTTATAGGATTACACAATTATTTCAGCGTAAGTTTTTGTGGACTGGAGTCTGCTTCATCAGATGCATCAGTTACATCAGTGTAAGGGGTGGGGAAAACTTTACCTGGTTATCTAGATCAGTGGTTTCCAAACTGGGAGGCGCAGCTCCCAGAGGAACCACGGAAACCAGCCAGGGAAGCCACAGGGTGCCATGGAATCGTCTTGGAAAACAGTGCAATGCCAATTGGTAGGCATCCACATAATGTAACGGGGAGCCACGGCCAATGGTCAAGGGAGCCACGGGTTGAAAAAGTTTGGGAAACACTGATCTAGACGGTCTTTCCCTCGGAGCTGGTTTACATACATCTACATCACTTGACTTCTCTGCTCTCAGTTACTGTACACCTGATGGTCAGCAGCTGGTTGTACAAACCGACTCTGTTGAAAACCACGAGGTCGGAGTTGAGGAGACGTGCTGTGCAAAGGTCGGTCATAATATGGATCGGCCACATTCTGACACTGCATTAGATGGGCCATTCACACATGCGAGTCATTGCGAGATTCTGTAGCCATGAAGGGAGAAATATGCACATATCAGCAATTCCCTCATCCTGTAAGCTCCTCACCTTCCCTTTCTGCATTTGACTTGTGTGTGACCTTGTGCAAGCATCTTAGGATACAGCAACAACCTGGGTCTTTTGCTGTACTGCTGGAACACCACTACAGCATAGCTAGCGACTTTGCTCCAACAGCATTTGCTTTTTGCCTTGAGTGCAGTGCAATTATTATTATTATTATTATTATTATTATTTAGATTTCTATCCCGCTTTGTTCCCCCACATAGGGGAGAAATTGTGGGTTCGAGCCTGTACGTTTTTAGAAAGAAAAAGAAGTGGCTCTCTCTCAAACCACAGAGTAAAGAATTTTGCAGAGATAAAAGCTAATCATAACAAGTCCTGGGTTACATTTTCTATCTAAATAAAAGCTAACGGATGTCATTAGGTACTGCATTACAGAACAGATCAGATTCAAAGAATAATAAACTGAAATGGGATCCAAGCTTTTATTTAGGGCCCAACTATGTGAACGAGAAAAGATGGATCCGTCAGCCAAAATTGGAAGGAAGTGAGAACGCTCTTCTTAGATTACATGTGCATCAGTCAAAACGAGATGGTTCGAAGGAGAAGATGCGCTGAGCCAGCATATGATTTAGGAGAGGGTGACTGATTGGTTACAGTTGCATCTGTGCAACTTCACAAGTTGAATATCGAAGCAATGCTCTAAAATAAGCATCATGTCAGCAGAACTGTTAGTTTATTTTAATTTCATTTATTTAAACAATTTCTGACTTCAGGAAACCTATCAGGGCAGCATACAATTATTTAAAAAAAATAAACAACAACAAACAGAATATAGAAAGAATGCCAAAGCATCAACAATTCTATACGATCAAAAGTTCAGGGAGCAGAGAAGGATTAAAACTAACTTAGTTGGAAGGCCTGGGCAAATAAAAAACCTACTTACTAGAGCTGAAATGATTGATTTCTTTTATTATGTAAATCACTTTGTGAAGTACATAAGAAGAGCCCTGCTGGATCAGGCCAAAAGCCCATCTAGTCCAGCTTCCTGTGTCACACAGTGGCCCCACCAGATGCCTCAGGGAGCACACGAGACAACAAGATACCTGTGTCCAGTCGCCACTCCCTTGCACCTGGCACAGAGAAAACCCACCAAAAAAAAAAAAAAAACCAACCAGGAGGTTGCTTATGGCTTGTAACCTGTGATGGTCTTTTCCTCCATGGTTGAAAAGTGGTTTAATATTATAATAATAATAATAATAATAATAATAATAATAATACTGCAGCTGGCACCAGGCAGGCTTCCTTGGAGAAGGAATGCCGTGACTGAAGTTCTTCTCCCTGGTCACCACCTGCCTACACTCTGATGCAGTGTAAGATAAGAGCGCCAACCATTGCTACCCCAGTAAAATGATTTCAAATGGTGTTTTTGGTATGAAGATCTAGCGGCTCGATTACAGCCCCAGGGTGTTGGGGTTTATCATGGAATCCAGGTTCCAATCCCCATTGGGCACGAGGGGTCACAATTCAGCGCTAAAGCTATGTCTTGCATGCATGACGTCCCAAACTCAATCCCTGCAATCTTCAGATTAAAAAACAAAACGTTCAGAGTGAAGGCCAGAAAGAACGCTTATTTAAAAGATTTATACCCTGCATTTCCTCCTTTTTGGAAGCTCAAGGCAGCTTACTTAATAAAAGACGTCGTCTTCTTGGTACCGGGGAACTCTCCGTCAGAGAAGACACTACTGGGCTAGGTGCAGCCTAACTAAGAAAGACAGTTCAGTTTTATAAGCGAACCTGAAAAACCAAATCTAGCAACAGCTTTTAATTGCTGTGGAAGAGCTGCTGCCTTCTGGCCTTGCTTGACAGCTTTCCAGAACCATCTGACCGGCTGCTGTTGGACTGAGATGGAAGTTTGGTCTGATCCAGCAGAGCTCATCTCATCTCATGTTTGGATCCCTGCTTAACCACAAAGCTGGGTATATGCTGGGTTTTAGAATACTATAAATCGTTTCTTCCATTTAAAGAATCTTATGGCAGATTGAGCTGGTTCTCTGGCTTCTTAAGGAAGCTAAGAAGGAATTGCCTTGGTTTGTTTTTGGATGGGAGACCTGTGGTGAAATTTTCTTTAAAAATAAAAAGGGGTGGCAAAAAATTGGAAAAAGGGGTGGCTAACAGTGTAAGCTGAGTAATTTTAATGATTAAATTTTACCTTTTAATAATTAATTAAATTAATTAATTAATTGCTAATTAATTAATTGGCACAGGGGGTACTTCAAAGAATTTGACCGTGCCAGGGGGTACACTTGGTGAAAAAGGTTGAGAACCCCTGCCTTGGGGCCCAATCCTATCCAACTCCCCAGTCCCGAATGCAACAAACATTCCCTTACCTTGAGGAGGCCTCTGTGACTGTCCCCCCTCCACCGCAGGATGCAGTGCATGCCCCTTTGGCACTGTTGCATCAGTGCTGCAAATTTGGATAGGGCTGGGCCCTTAATTGCTGTCTCGCAGCAGGGCACAGTTTATATGTCAGAGGAAGAAACTGTCACTGTCCTGTGATCACTGACATATTGTTCCTTATCAGATCTGTACATCTGTTCATGTGCCAAGGGAAAGTCATGTGGTTACCTCCTACACCAGTAATGGCATGGATACTGGTAGCGTGATATGCAATCCTGCATTTCACCCTAACCAAGTAGTAGGAAGTAGATGCTGACATTGCCAGGAATGGTGTGGCAAGAACAGGCAGTGGTGTGATCCTGGTAACTTAAAAGCAAGGCCTCAGCCTAAGCTCCGCCTTCACAGGGTTGTCACAAAGCAAAAGTCATACAAGGATATACAGGTATTTACACAAACGGGACTTATGGTTGGGTAGAAAAGAATTTTGAGGCTGCAATCTTGGGAGTATCCCCACTGAACTCAGTGCCACTTTTGTTGTTGTTCAGTCGTTAAGTCGTGTCCGACCCTTCGTGATCCCATGAACCACATCCCGCCAGGCCTTCCTGTCCTCCACTATCTTCCCGAGTTCGCTCATTTTCATGTTCGTTGCATCGGTGATGCTGTCTAACCATCTCATCCTTTGCCTTCCCCTTCTCCTTTTGCCTTCAATCTTTCCCAGCATCAGAGTCTTCTAAGAAAACACACACCAGACTAGGCTGCACACATGGGGGGGGGGGGGGGGAGTGCAATAAACTCAGTGCCAGCACCCAGTTTGCTGGGAACCCTGGGCAAAGCCTTCACATTGTCACCCATGGCAGCCCCCGCTACCACTGCTACTGAAGGCACCCGTTGGCCCATTCAGGCGGCTCCTCTGATGGGTGTGGACCTTAGCCCATGCCAGCCCCTGGCCAACCCCTGCTGTAACTCCTGCATAAACCTGTTCATTGTGACTGTGCACACAAGACCACACCCTTGTGCCCATGTTTAGCAAGCAATTATCAACCACTGGCTTCATGCTCATCACCTCTTAACCTCCATTAGACATATGGGGATGGTTCATATAGCCCAGTGGCAGAGCAGATGCTTTACAACCAGAAGGTCCCAGGTTCAATCCCAATCCCGTCTGAAACCCTGCAGAGCTGCTAACAGCCAGTGTCAACAACAACAATAATACTGAGCAAGATATGGGCCAAAGGCTTGAATCAGACTACTATAACTGAGCATTCCTACTTTAATTCAATGTGCACACCCTGTGGTTAAAGTCATTTTGGTTAACCCCAAAGTACACCGAGACTTCGAATAACCACACATTCAGTGGGTGGAGGGAAAATAATTCACCCTCTCACCACTCTGGCTGTTAAGGTGGTATTTCTTCTTAAAAGAAGCAATGCGCAGTGCAATCCTCTGCATGCTTATTATTCCCAAATAAGCCCCACTGTGTGCCCCAACGGGGCAAGCTCCCCAAGTCAGCATGCACAGGACTGCAGCCTACGGAAACTTCCCTTAGACTTACCCAAAGTGCAGAGTTAACTTACTGCGTTGTCACAGCAGAAGAGAAATTTCATTTCATTTCATTTTTTTGGGAAGGAAAGTGCATTTGAAAAAAAAAGGGTGGGGGGAGGACCTCTCTAATCAAGCTACGTCTCTAGTTTAGGAACGCTGAAGCACCCGACATCCATCCGACAGCCTTCCAGGTGCCACAAGACAAGAGTCCTTTTCTCTTTGGGGAAACCAAACCAAACAAACATCAGCGCGCTCCGTGCGAGACTACAGAAGAGGAGAGGAGCACTTCTTGGACGGACTGCCGACAATAGTTACGCGGAGATCAAGGCGATCCCGCCCTGTGGCTGCGGGGCCGTCTGAGTGACCCCGAGGGTCCCACCCCCTCCATGTCTTCCTGTCCTAGCCCAGAGCCCTTGAGAATCAGCGAGGAGGAGGCTTACTTACCCAGGAGGACTCCTGGCTCCTAGCTTTCCTTCGTTCTTCTTCTTCTTTCCCCCTTTACAGGCGTCTGCTTCTAGCCAAGGAGAACAGCAGCAGCCACATCCTTTGGCACCAGCAGCTCCCGGATCGACGAGGGTCCCGTCCCGCAGCACCAAAACCGTCCCGGCGACAAGCAGAAGGAGCCACCTGATCCCACCACCCGAAAGGCTCCCCCAAGTAGGCGAGAGGCTCGCGGCGGCGCCTCCTCCACTCCACTCCACGCTCCACCCAGGCAGAAACTCGCTCTGGCCCCAGGGGTGGAAGGAAGCCCAAGAGAAGTCAGCCCTGCCCGCGGTCCCACGTGGAAGGCGTGGGGAAAGAGAAGGGCAGGGCCGGGCGCCTTGCTGGATCTTGCACTGGGCGGAGCCTCGGAGCGGCTTTGCGGGCGGCTGCACCGCGGATGAGCGTCCTGCGTTCTCCTGGCAGGGGAAGGCGCGTTCCGGGGCCGCCGCCGCCGCGGCGCTTTGAGGTTGGGCTGCTGGCCGCTCCCCGGCTGCACCATCCAGCTATAGAGGCTTCCTAGCCAGATGGCTCCGAGTCCGAGAGACGTTTCACACGTGGCGACTTAACGCGAGGCTTGGCGCGCGGAATCCTCCACGGAAGGGCCTTGTCTGTGTGTGGGCATTTTGCTGTCGTGTCCAGTGGACTGGCGCCCTGAGTTGCTTTTAGGAACAGGGAAATGGCGCTGAAGGATTCCCACGTCCACGGCCTCTTTTCTAGTAGAACGTGATTATTTTCGCTGTCTCCCAGGGTTTAATTCAAACCAGAGTTGAGCTCTGCACCTCGTTTTTCAAGGCAGGGTCGGTTCCGGTACATGTGTGGAGTGCACTAAACATATACAGAGTGCTTTTTTTTTGTCTTCACCACAGCCTAAAAATACATCTTGAATTTGGAGAGAGGGCTTCCAGGCAGCCCTAAGCCCGGCACCTCCTTTGTTTGTTTGTTTGTTTGTTTGTTTATTCATACATACATACAAATCAACCAAATCAAAAGGCGCCTGAGGGAGAACATGATTGAGACGTATAAAATTATGCATGGGATGGAGAGAGTGGATAGAGGGAAATTCTTCTCCCTCTCGCACAACACCAGAACCAGGGGACATGCACTAAAATTGAGCGGAGGGAGAGTTAGAACAGACAAAAGAAAATATTTCTTTACCCAGCGTGTAATTCATCTGTGGAACTCCTTGCCACAGGATGTGGTGATGGCATCTGACCTAGATGCCTTTAAAAGGGGTTTGGACAGATTCATGGAGGAAAAGACCATGCAAGGTTACAAGCCATAAGCAACCTCCTGGTTTTAGAAGTGGGTTTTCTTTGTGCCAGGTGCAAGGGAGTGACAACGGGAAACAGGTTATCTTGTTGTCTTGTGCTCCCTGGGGCATCTGGTGGGGCCACTGTGTGATACAGGAAGCTGGACTAGATGGGCTTTTGGCGTGATCCAGCAGGGCTCTTCTTATGTTCTTATGTTAACCATTTTAATTTGTGCAATATCCAGTTTCTAATTTCTAGAAAAAGAGATTCTGGACTGGAGAGATTCTGGAGTTCAGCTCTGGAAACAAAACTGTTTGATAGCCCTTTCCCCCTATTGAGGCCCAAACTACATGTCATCCCCTGAACTAGGCTGCTGACTACCTGGAGGTAAAATGCTGTTAGATCAGGGTCCCTCAACCTTTGGGGACCCGCATACCCTCAACTGGGATCCCCCAAGCACCCCACTAATCCCCCCAAGCCCCGAGTACCCCCACCCCCAAAAGTGCACCCCCCGAAAGAGAAAAAACGCTTTTTTTGGTCATGCGGCGCTTCTGAGCATGTCCTCCGGAAGCACAGCATGGCCAGAATCGTACCCCGTAGCTCTCCCTTACCTTTTTTTTCAGCCATGTGGCGCTTCCGAGCGGGTCATGTCCGAGATGATCATGTCACACATGGTTTCACCTGTGCTCTACTCTGAAGTCGTGAATTGGTGGTGCCCGTGTGCCCACCTGTAACATATAGTTGGTTTATGTATTTACTCATTTTAAAACTGTCTGTAGTAGAGTATATACACTTACACAAGTTCAAGTCAACAATACTAAAACGTAAAAATGCAAAACGATACGAAAACAGAAGAATACCTTACTTAAAATAACAAAATCAGTAAGCAACAGCAATGATGGTTATGGATCTGGGTAAATACAAAGGCCTTTGACTGATTCCGCCTAAATAACATTACAGTTGGTGACAGCATTCCTTGGGGACAGCATTCCAGTGTCCGGACGGTGTAGTGTAGTGGTTAGAGATGCAGACTTGGACTGAGAAAACCTGGGCTCAAATCCCTACTCATCCCTAACACTTACTGGGTGACTGTGCACCAGTGCCCACTTACTGTCTGTCCTTCTAATCTACCTTTCAGGGTTGTTGTGGCAATAAAATGGGGTGGGGGGTGGGGAGAGAATCTTGTAAGGGGCTCTGAGCTACCTCAGCAGGGTCTTGGGCAGAGAGAGGTCTTTCCCAACCCAGCTACCTGAGAGCCTGTTAAGTGGAGGTGCCAGGGCTGAATTGGGACCTTCTGTGCACAAAGCAGGCGCTGCACACTGAGCTCTCCACCAGTCATTCTGTGGCACTGAGTCTCTCTGAGCAGGGGCCCAACTTTAGCCCTGGGGATATTCCCTGGAAGGCAATGCCTGCCTAGCTCCTGGCAAGGAAGCCTGATGCCCTAAATGGACGGAGGTGTGCTGCTTGTTGTGTTATCTGTGCAGCTGTGTTTGGACAAGTGTTTTATGACTTGTTTACTGTTGGGAGTGATCCATTGTTGGTTTCTGCTTCAGGTTTCCATTTTGAAATCAGTTCTGTAGTCCTTGAAGCTCTTTTGGAAGCAAGGGACAAAGAGAGGATTTTTAAACTCGTGCAGAGTTCCTTTCTTTTCTCCCCTGAATGACCACAAGCAACCCCGATCGCCACTGATGCCATTTTAGCCTGCAGGAGATCAGGGAGGGGGAAGAGGCAACTGCCCACCCAGTAGCTATGCCGCATAACCACCCTGTTGCCATTGGTGTCTTTTCCCCTTACCCTCACAGAACAACTTTCACCTTGTAGAACTGCCAGGCTTTGCAGGCTGTTTGTAGTGCCTCTCCATCCTACCTCATGTGGAACTCACTGTCACAAGATGTAGCGATGGCCAGTATCTTAGATGGCTTTAAAATGAGGGGATCACAGAGGATAGTTCTATCGAGGCTGTTGATGATGATAGGTTCAGTGGAATCTCCGTGTTCCAAGGCAATATGTCACTGAATACATACTAGTTGTTGGCGAGCCACGGTGAGAGAGGGCTAGTGTCTTCTTGCCCTGCTTGTGGATTTCTTGGAGGCCTCCACGTGGCCCTGTGCAAACAGGATGCTGGACTAGTTAGGTCTGATCCAGCAGGGCTCCTCTTCAGAACAGTCGCTGATGAAACCAGTTCCACTCGCAAAGTGATCTTTCCCAGTCACGTTATTCCACCTGTCTTCTTTGCCACCCGTATCATAGCCATCTCGCAGAATTAGGCTTACCATAGTCCCGGTATTCACCGGGACATTCACGGTGGGGAGCCCAGATCCCGGGCACCCGGCCAGCCCCCTCTTCGTCCCGGCCGGCTGGGACTGCCCCCCTGCAGCGCTAATACGCTGCCGCTGCCACTTCTTCGTCCGGACTAATCGTGGACTCTTTGCGCGCTTCCGCGAGGCTAGGAGCACTCCGGAAACGTCCGACTTCAATCGGACGTTTCTGAAGTGCTTCTACCTCGTCGCGTCCCTGCGCGAGGCTAGGAACACTCCAGAAACGTCCGAGTGAAGTTGCGCGCAAAGAGTCCACGATTGATCCGGACGAAGAAGTGGCAGCAGCAGCGTATTAGCGCTGCAGGGGGGCAGTCCCAGCCGGCCGGGACGAAGAGGAGACGCGAGGAGATGGAGAAGACAGAGGCTGGGATGGAGAGGCAAGACAAGAGGAACAAAGGCAAGGAACATTAAGGAGAGGACATGGAGTGCAGGGCATTAGCAGGGAGCAGGTGCTTTTGCCCTACGTGACATAATTAATTAGATCCTCAGTGCATTCAAGATTTGGACTCACTGCTTGCCTGCGTGCCTAGATTCACTTCAAGGAAGGGCAGGGGAGCAGTAATTGCAAAGAAGGGAGCATTGCAAAAATGTCAGATCTCTGCCTGTTTGCTTTTCTTAGTTTTTACCCCCGTTTTGGTAACAGGTGCAGTGGATAACTCTGCACATGCTCAGAGGCATGGGGGAAAAGGTAAAATAATTATTTAAATTGATTTTATTATTTATTTAATGTTGAGAATTAATTATTTAATGTTGAGCTGTCTGGACACGCTCCTGTGGACATTTCCGGTGGGCATGCCCACGGACACGCCCACTTCCGGCAGACACGCCCACTTCCGGCGGAAGTGACATCATGGTTCATTGACCCGCCTTCCATGATGTCACTTGCGTCCCCCTCGGGGTGCCAGAAAATCTGGTAAGGCTACGCAGAATCCTTTCTTAGCATCCTTAGAACGGCATTACAGCCACACCATCAGCCCCACTTCTGTTTCTCAAGCACAACCACAGGAGTCTCAAGCACATTTGCACCATCTCTCACTGCCAGCTCCTCTCATTCATCACCTCAGTATCTATTCCTGTGCCCACCAAACCCCTCCTGCTTCTTCTCCCCATGCTGCTGTAGAGCAAGGATGGTGTAGAGGTTTGGGAGTTGGATTTATACCTGGAAGATCCAGGTTCAAATCCCCTCTCAGCCATGAAGTTTCTTGGGTGACCTTGGGCCAGTCATGATCTTTCAGCCTCACCTACCTCACAGGGTTGTTGTGAGGACAAAAGGAGAGGGGACCATGACCTATGTACACCACCCTGAGCTCCTTCGAGGAAGGGCAGTATAAAAATGTAAAAAATAAAAGAAATAAGAAATACCTTTTAGCCCCCAGCATCCCCATCTATATGCACCTATAACACACTGTTTCCTAGTAAAGGTTCCCCTTCCTCAAAAGCCAGTCATTACCGACTCTAGGGGCAGTGCTCATCTCCATTTCAAAGCTGAAGAGCTAGTGATGTCCAAAGATGATTCCATGGTCATGTGGCCGGTATGACCTAACACCAAGGCACACAGAACGCTGTTACCTTCCCGCCGAGGCGGTACCTATTAATCTACTTGCAATTTCTTGCTTTCGAACTGCTAGGTTGACAGGAACTGGAGCTGAAGATGGTAGCTCACACCGTCACGAGGCACTCAGGTCTCGAACTGCTGTCCTGCCTACCACCCGGTCTGCAGTTCAGCGTCTTAACCACTATGTCACCGCGGCTCCTTATACTGGGCTATGCTACCCAGTATAAATATTCCCTCCAACAATATCTTTTTAATAGTACAGTGCTTATTTTGAATTCTGTGTACCAGTTACTAGTATATACAGTGGACCTGTGCTTTACAATGGGTTCGCTTCATGATCAAATCACTTTTCAGTGGACTCCATAGTAAAACAAGGTTCACTATATGATGAGTTATTCATTTTATGACTTCACAGTTGCCGCCAATAGGACCTCATGGGTGATAGATAAGCCAATCAGTGACACGAATGCAAAGCACCTCAGCCAATAATAACAGTGTTTTTAACATCATGGCGATGTGTCTGGAGGGAAGGATACAGCCTTGTAATTTGTGTTTTATAGTTACGACATTGTGTGGACGGATAACTGTTCTCTGTTTCTTCAGAATGAACTATTAACAATGTGCATTTGCCGTTGTCAAGAATGAAGAAACTGATGAGCAGGAGGTTCAGGATCACCTGCTTCGCATAAATCATGTGACTCAGTCATGGAACGCGAGTTGTGGTGACGGCCGCTAGCTTCCATTTTAGCTTGCTAGTCCTTATCCGGCCCATCACTGACTCCAGACCGCGATTCAGGACTTCCATAGCCTCCTTGGCTGGTGATGTTGGAAATGAGAGATTGAGCCAGGTCATATTCAGGACACCCAACCCTAAATTCCTGGGCAACCTAGGCCAGCAGCTTCATGTGGATGTTAAAAAGCAGATGTTAAACTAGGCACCACTAGGGTGATGGACATCTGGATGAATCCTCAGGGTTGCTGCTTCTTGCGTCACTTTGTATGGGTGACACCAACTCTGTCATATTTCCTCTGTGTGCGCAAATCTTCTGATGATCTCAAATGAGAAGCAGAGAGAGGTCATAGGGAGAAAAGCTGATGTGAAGATTGGAGGAAGCTGTTTTGCAAGATGTCTACGTTATGCAGTTGCTGTACGCTGTGGTTAGCCAAACCCCTTGACATTAAATGTAGGTCACAGAATCAATATTACGGGAGAAGAATGCAACTCTGATGGTGATGCTGGAAGACCTTACAGTGGGGAAATTAGATCTGTCTAACTCTGTGTTTTAACTTAAGAGTGTTAGAAGAGCCTTGCTGGATCAAAGCAAAGCTTCCCCCCCCCCCCAGTCCAATATCCTGTCTTCAATAGTGTTCAGCCACTGAGCCAGCCTAAGACCTCCTGGCACTTGAGGTGGCATGCCAAATGCTGCCCCCCCTTACTTGAGGATGTGCCAGCCTCTGTTCCTCCCACTGTCTAATGTCGTAGCTCAGTTCCTTTCATATTTCTTCTTCCTTTCTGTTCCCCTCTTCCTTTTTCAATCCAGAGAGTGGAAAAAGGAGGAGGAGCAGTGGAGGCAAGTAGGCGGATAGAGTTGAGCACCCTTCGCCAATGTGTGCCTGAGGCGACCGCTTCAGTTGGCCTCATAGATGCACCGGCCCTGTTCAGCTAGAAATCTCATAAGCAGGACATGAAGGCAACAGCTGTTCCCTGTTAGCTATTATGACTAATAGCCATTGGTGGACCTATGCACTGGCTCCCTGAGTTACGAATGCCCAAGTTACAGATGTCCGAATTATGGATGACTGCGTCAGCGCTTTCGCACAGGCAAGTACGTCCTTTTGTGGTGCTTTTGTGCAGGCATGATAGCACTGGGCCAGCAAGAGTTGGCTGTTTTGATGTGTGTACATTCAGACTTCCGTATATAGACCTCCAGAACAGAAACGGTATGTATGTTGTATGGTGGGGACTTACAACACCATCCTGTGCATGTCTACTCAGAAGTAAGTCCCATTGAATTCAGTGGAACTCACTCCCTGGTGTTTATTATAGGATTGCAGGTTTAGCGTATTCCATAAAGTGGCCTAATCTTTCAAAAAGCAATCTAAGCTTTACAAACTTGCAACAGGTCCAGGGTAATTGGGTCCTGATTTCTTTGTCATCTCTTTCATGGTGCTTATGTCCAGAAAGCATGTAGGGTTTTCTTTTCAGCAGCCTTCCACACCTCTGATTACTGAGAGGGTGTGGGCTCTGCAGTGCTTTTACCTGCATTTTTATAATTCATTGTGCAAATGATTCTTAGATTGGCTGAGCCACTTGAAGACAAGGTGTGTTGCCTCCTATCAGCCCTGGCAGGAGTTATCAAAGGCGGTTTGCCATTGTGCTGTATTGTCCCTGCACAGGGTACAACACGATTGCAAAGTATTCATTCGCTGATTATGTACCTTTGTTACAATGAGCATGATAGTGTTGACTGAGCCTGGTTCTCGCAGAGGTGGGAACTGTGCAATTGAACAAAAAGGTGTCTCCAGATGTCAGGGAGAAGGGCTTCAGCCGAGCTCTGTCTGGCATGCTAGTTTCCCATCTGATGGGGATTCCTTTTGCGTAGATGAGTGTTCATGGTAACTAACATTCATATAGTTATTATTTACTGTATTTCTTCAATTCTAAGACGCATGTTTTTTCCCAATTAAGCATTTCAAAAAATGGGGTGCGTCTTAGAATCGAAGGTCTCCAAAAAGCACCCCAAAATGCTATCTTCTTACTTACCGGGGCTTGCGGGAGCTTCAGGGAGGCCTGCGCAACCCTCTGCGAAAACCAGAAATGGCCAAAAATCGCTGTTTTTCGCCAAACTGAAGATCAGGGAGGCCTGCAGAGGGTTATGCAGGCCTCCCTGAAGCTCCCCCAAGCCCAGGTAATGAAGGAAATGGCACTTTCTGACGGGGCCAGAAATACTATGCAAAGGCAGTGCACTCAGTCATCCTCAGCTGCAGGAGACATGCTGGGGAGAGTTGGTGCTGAGCAGGTAGATTTAATGAAGGGAGGCGAGTCTTACAATTGATGGATTTTTTTTCCCTGCTGGTGGTACTGAAAGTAAAGGTGCGCCTTAGAATCGATGGTGCCTTAGACTCGAAGAAATACGGTATTATAACTATATACCAGGGGTGGCCAAACTTGCTTGCTGTAAGAGCCACATACGATAAACTTCAGATGTTTGAGAGCCGCAATATTTAAGAAGCATTTAAATTCTTAAATATATTTTACCACGAACAATAAACTTATGTTTTAATCCAGTGAACTCTCAGTTTGTACCTGGTAAATACAGTAATTACAAAGCTTGAAAATTTCTTATTTACCTTTTATATTAATTGTGATGCAAAAAGGAGCTCAGCCAACATTTCTGAGAGCCGCACAGTATATCGGTATGTCAAAGAGCCGCATGTGGCTCAGGAGCCGCAGTTTGGCCACCCCTGCTATATACAGTATTTGTTTATTTATTTATATAATTGTTTGTTTTAATTGTTTTAATTATTTGTTTTTAATTATTTTAATGTATATACATATTTTAATGTTTTTTGTAAGCCACCTTGAGTGCCCTTGCTGGGAGAAAGGCGGGATATAAATTCTTTAAATAAATAAATAAATAAATAAATATACACTGTTTATATAAACAAATAACTATATAAATGTTAATTATTTCCAAAGTTTGTAGTGTTTTCCAAGTGTGCAAAGCTCTTCACATGTATTATTTTGATGTCATCCTTCAAACAGGCCTGTAAAATAAGTAAGTAGTATTATCACCATTTTGCTGCTGGGGAACCGAAGCTGAAAGGGAGTGGCTTAAGAACCTAAGAAGAGCCCTGCCGGATCAGAGCCCATCTAGAGCCCATCTAGTCCAGTTTCCTGTATCTCACAGTGGCCCCACCAGATGCCTCAGGGAGCACACAAGACAACAAGATACCTGTATCCTGTTGCCACTCCCTTGCATCTGGCATTAAGAGATAGCCTATTACTAAGACCAGGAGGTTACTTATTCCCATCATGTCTTGTAGCCTGTGATGGACTTTTCCTCCATAAATCTGTCTAATTCCCTTTTAAAGTCATCCAGGCCAGGTGCCATCACCACGTCCTGTGGCAAGGAGTTGCCAGTGATGGGGTCTCGAGTCAAATGACTCGACTCGCAAGTGTGACTTAGCCACTTTTTCCCTGACTCGTACTCGTGACCCACTGACTCGCACTCGTACTCGCACTCGTGACCCACGGGACTCGTACTTTACTTGCACTCGTGGGGGTAACGACTTGCCATTTCTGAGTCATTTTCCTTTAATGGCCGGCATCAACACAGGCAGGCAGGCAGGCAGGCGCAGTGGAGACCTCGGAGGAGGAGGGCAGCAGGGAGGAAGGGTTTTCAATGGGGTGGGGAAGCAAGCCTGGCTCTGAGCCCCCCCTTTTGTTGCTGTCTGTTTGGCATTGGCCACAACTCCGAGCGTGAGGGGTGGGGAGGAGTGAGGGAAGGCGAAGCTGCTGCAGCAGTTCCTCCTCATTGACCAAAACTCCAAGCCCAAGGGATGCTTGGCTCAGCAAGGGGAAGGTGCAGGGAGGGAATAATAAATGGTTTGAATGTAGACACGCTTGTTTTTCCCAAACCAGATGGGTGGTGACAAGACTGAGAGGTGAGGGAAAGGGCATAGGGGGAGCCAAGTGGGTGCTTTAAAAGTCTCAGAGGTCCCCACACACACCCCACACACAGACACCCACCCACCCCATTTTCAGGGGAAAAGCCATTTTCCCCAAAGTGACTCGACTCATGACTTGTGACTCGTGGCTTCTGGCCTTACTTGTACTCGACTCGCACTCGTGCAAAAATGACTCGCACTTGACTCGTACTTGCCCAAAAATTTTGACACTGACTCACACTCGGACTCGCACTCTTGCAAAAATGACTCGTACTCGCACTCGTGACCTAGTTACTTAGATACATCCCTGGGAGTTGCACAGATTAATTCCACTCTGGGTAAATAAATATTCCCAGTAATGTTAAGAAAGATCTTAATGTTCCTGATGACCATGCTGGTGTGGTCATTGACCCAGAGCCGGACATCCTACAGAGTGAAGTCAAGTGGGCCTTAGGTAGCATTACTAACAACAAAGCTAGCGGAGATGATAATATCCCAGCTGAGCTACTTAAAATCCTAAATGATGATGCTGTGAAAGTGCTGCACTCAATATGCCAACAAATTTGGAAAACTCAGCAGTGGCCAAAGGATTGGAAAAGGTCAGTTTACGTTCCAATTCCAAAGAAGGGCAGTGCCAAAGAGTGTTCAAACTACCGTACAATTGCACTCATTTCACATGCTAGCAAGGTTATGCTCAAAATCCTACAAGCCAGGCTTCAGCAGTACGTGGACCGAGAGCTATCGGACGTACAACCTGGGTTTCGAAGAGGCAGAGGAACTAGAGATCAAATTGCCAACATGCGCTCGATCGTGGAGAAAGCACGAGAGTTCCAAAAAAACCACCTACTTCTGCTTCATTGACTACGCAAAAGCCTTTGATTGTGTGGATCACAACAAACTATGGCAAATTCTTAAAGAAATGGGGGTACCAGACCACCTTACCTGTCTCCTGAGAAACCTGTATGTGGGTCAAGAAGCAACAGCTCGGACCGGCCATGGAACAACCGACTGGTTCAAAATTGGGAAGGGAGTACGGCAAGGCTGTATATTGTCACCCTGCTTATTTAACTTATGCAGAGTACATTATGAGAAATGCAGGGCTGAATGAATCGCAAGCCGGAATCAAGATTGCCGGGAGAAATATCAACAACCTCAGATATGCAGACGATACCACCCTAATGGCAGAAAGTGAAGAAGAACTAAAGAGCCTCTTGCTGAGGGTGAAAGAGGAGAGTGCAAAAGTTGGCTTGAAACTCAACATTAATAAAACGAAGATCATGGCATCTGGGTCCATCAATTCCTGGCAAATAGAAAGGGCAGAAATGGAAGCAGTAACAGATTTTACTTTTCTGGGCTCCAAGATCACTGCAGACAGAGACAGCAGCCGTGAAATTAAAAGACGCTTACTCCTTGGAAGGAAAGCTATGGCAAACTTAGACAGCATAATAAAAAGCAGAGATATCACCATGCCAACAAAAGTTCGTATAGTCAGGGTGATGGTGTTCCCAGTAGCAATGTATGGTTGCGAGAGTTGGACCATAAGGAAGGCTGAGTGCCGAAGAATAGATGCTTTCGAACTGTGGTGCTGGAGAAGACTCCTGAGAGTCCCTTGGACTGCTCGGAGATCAAATCAGTCAATCCTAAATGAAATCAACCCTGACTGTTCCCTGGAAGGACAGGTACTGAGGCTGAAGCTCAAATATTTTGGCCACCTAATGCGAAGAGAGGAGTCTCTGGAGAAGACTCTGATGCTGGGAAAGATTGAAGGCAAAAGGAGAAGGGGAAGGCAAAGGATGAGATGGTTAGACAGCATCACCGATGCAACGAACATGAAAATGAGCGAACTCAGGAAGATAGTGGAGGACAGGAAGGCCTGGCGGAATATGGTTCATGGGATCACGAAGGGTCGGACACGACTTCACAACGACTGAACAACAACAACAATGTTAAGAACATAAGAAGAGCCTTGTTGGATCAGGCCAAAGGCTCATTTAGTCCAGCTTCCCGTATCTCACAGTGGCCCCACCAGATGCCTCGAGGAGCATCCAAGACAACGATACCCGTATTGTTTTGCCACTGCCTTGCCTAAGGCCACTTGAAGAGTTCATAACAGAGATGAGATTTGAACTGGTGTGGTCCTGACTTGCACCTCAGTCTGTTTGGAACTTCAGCTCTCAGTCATGTTAGCCCCCAGCTCCAGTCTGAAGCCATACAAAGTTCAGACAACCTCCAGTCTGAAGTCATACCCGGTGTACCAACCTCAGTGAGAATGAGGGATCTGTAAAGGAGTGTCAGGGCAGCCACAATGACATCCATATTGTTGGCCTAGTCTCCTCCTCAAATGATGTTGTTCAGTTTTGTACGGTTGTGGACAGGACCTAGAGTGTCATATCCTGCTCATGGATGCATCTGAGTAAACCGTGTGGACAACCAGTTTGCACGCAATGTTTCCATGTGCATACAGTAGGATGACAGGATCTCTCTGATGAAAAGTCACTGAAGAAGTGGTTTATGGGGGTTATGACTTGCAGCAGGTCATTGCTGTCCTGGTGTTGTGCATCCAGCTGGGAGGATCAGACTGTGTGGCTGCCATGGGAACATAGGAAGCTGCCTTATGCGGAGTCAAGTCATTAGTCCATCTAGCTTAGTATTGTTGGCTCTGGCTGGAAGCAGCTCCTGAAGGTTTCAGATGAGAATTTTTCACTGCCCTTCTGGAGCTGACCATGGGACCTTCTCCATGCAAAGCAGGTGCTCACCTCAGAGGATAACTGAGGTGCAGAAGGAGAAAACCTGTCAGAGCCCCTTATACCGATCACACTGCAGGAGAGAAGCTTTGACTCTGCTCGGGCCAGTGGTGAAACAAGGGTGGAGCGAAGGCAAGTAGTTCTGCAAGACTCCGTTACACTGGAGTCAGCGGCCCCTCCCCCTTCCTGTTGGAGCCATTCCAGCAGCAACAGGGGAATGTCCTGCGTGTTGCCTTTGCTGCTAGAATGGCTCCAACAGCAAGGGGGAGGGGCCGCTGACTCCAGTGTAACGGAGTCTTGCAGAACTACTTGCCTTCGCTCCACCCTTGTTACGCCTCTGGCTTGGGCTAATGCAGAAATGAGTCTGTGGCAGAGCTACTTCTAGTAGCCTTTCAGCCCTTGTTCATTCCAAACACCAGGAAAAAATGTTGTTTTTATTCTGACCAAGAGTATACAGTAGAACCCCCATGGGGAGAAAGTGTGAGTCTCAAAACAATTTCCTCCATCACAAAGCAAGTTTTTCAGCAGTATTTTGGGCCTGGAGGTGGACAGAAAATAGAGACTTGGAGAGGCCCGACTTGAACCACTGGAGTCTTGTTTAAGGAGCTTGTGTTTGGAGAAAGATCTGACGCTCTGTTCAGCACTTGGCGAAGTGACTTGTGCTCTCAAGGACCCGTGGGATGACTCACGTTTTAAGTTCATTCCTGTAATGTTCTGGAGTGTTCCATCAAGACGAGGCACCATTTGAAGCAAAGAGCCGAGCAATTGTGCAGTAGCACTTCTGAAATGCTAGTTTGTGGCATAATCCACTTGTAAATGTTCCTCGGCACAAAGGTCAAGAGGCTCAGAACAACTGCTCCCCTGAGACTGGAAATGCAAAACCTGTGCCAAAGTTTCATTTCTTGTAAGAAATGGTCTTGGGCAGGAGAGATCCAGATATCATCAGCAGATGTTCCACCTACAGAGTATAAGGACTCCCCCCCCCCATTTGAACTCTGTAGTCTTTGCAGTTTAAACAAGTCTTGGCAAGCACAATTCACAAAATATCCCACACAACTCATTTAAAGCACTGATGATACCAGTGTCCTATAACAGGTGTGAGCTGACGTCGGTCTTGCAGGATCTAATTAGTTTTTCACTATGTTTTTCACAAGCATCTTTCATTAGTTTTTCACAAGCATCCTGAAGCTGTGCAAAATAGTGGCGGACGGCGGGTGGGTACAGCTGATGCAAAGTGGTGGCTTGGGGCAGAGCCAGTTCCCTAGTGCGCCTCGTCGGCTGCAGTGCACACTTGGATGACCTGTATATTTCAATCTACATCTGAATTTCTGAAGAGCAGGAATTCTTCCAACAACCCAATAGGCGGGGAGAAAGGAGCCTTTTTGTTGTTGCTATTGTTAAATACTGTAGCTGGCTGTCAGGAACTCTTGATAATCTACTGCAAATCATTTGGTGTTCTACTAGTGAATCCTGGTTGATCTTCTGCTCACTACAGGGTTACTGAATCATGGACAATTCCTTTAATTCAAGCTGCAGCTCTAGGTTCTCGTGCCTGGGAATAAGCCTATAATAGTAAAAATGCCTGATTTTGTCTACTAGTTTTTGCTTATTTTTCCTCTATTTTTGTACACTTTCAGTCCCCCAAGAGAGGTTTCTGTGCAGTCTCAGCACCCTAAAAGTTACTGAGGCCGCTTCTCCTGCAACGTCTTTTGCCCTTTTTAAATTCAGAGCCAGTACTGAAGGACCACATGGCATCCCTGACAAGTCTCAGGTGGATTGGTTGTCTCCATGGCTGGATTTCTTTCAAAGCATCCCGGCCAACTCTCATGCTGAGATTGACATGTGACCACTGATTGGGCAGCCAAGCCCACATGGTTAGGTAAAGGAGTATGGAATTCCCTGGTGATGGTTCTCACTCATCCAATCAGTTGACCCTATGGCATCAGTGACCCTGGGTTTTTTGAGTCTGTGCACAGGGATGCTTCGGGTTATTGCCTCTGGTTCATCGCTGATGTGCTGTGTCCATGAAGGACATATCCACTTCAAGTCCTCATAAGAGTGCAAGAACCAGGCCCCTCCCCTTTTCCTGGACTGAATAGCTAAGGATAGGGAAAGTATCCAACAATTTGCATTCAGGGACTTTATTTTTTGCTTGTCTTTTAATCTCTGTGCCCATTTTTTGGACTAGCAACCACACCTTCCTGTTTCTCATCCCCTGGTTGCAGTTAGAACTGTGCCCGTGTTGCTTGTTCCAAACGTTAGCCACCAATGGACAACCGCACATGTGGGACAACTGCAACATCCAAGCCAGTTTTATGGCCATGTTGCTACTCACATTGTCATCATTTTGATAAGCATCTCTCTGGTCAATATATATTTTTCCCATGCTCAATTTACAGAGCCTTTCCATAGCTTAATGATTTGTGTAAGCAACTGCAAAGACCCCTTTACATATAAAAGGTAACATTGTTTCCTTTCCATTCAGAGACAAGATAAGGTGAAGGAGCCATCTCAGGTAACAGATTCTGGGGCTTGGTGAAATATATCCGAGTGGGAGGCAGACCAACCCGATCCAGGGGTCCCAGGCTCCTAGGATGTCCGACCTGAGCAAGTACCACTGAAATGACTAAGCTCTGCGCAAGAGCAGGCGTTTCCTAACAATTATTTAAACAAAGCTTGCCTAGAACTTGGTGCTCCATGTAAATCAGTATGAAGAGTGGAGTGTCACTTGGGTTTTCCATCCCAGCAATGCTCCCATCAATTCAGCTCAAGTCATAGCAAACGAGTCTTTGCTGTGATAATCTCTTGGGACAGCATTGACTTGTACATGTTATTTATTTATGGGCATTTTATACATCCCAAAGACTAGTCAACTCCTGCTCTTTCTAGACTGGGCACTAATGTACTACACCTGCGTTTGCTTTTTCTCGACTGCTGTGTTTTCACCATCTGTTCAATTTCTTTGTTTCTCTCTGAGCTGGAGTCGGAAGCCCTGGCTCTGCACTTTAACCCACCAGCCCAGTACGTCACTTTGTTTCCTGCCAGCCTTCGCTAAATGGAATCACTGTTTGGAGTGAGCAAATCAGACAGATCTCCATTGTGAGCAGGACTTGGAACGAGTATAGTATGTGACTTTCCATGGAGGGGTTGTGTGGTGGAGGAGAAATGAGAAATATTTGTTACAAGCTTTGAACAGATTTAAAGCTGGGACAGATGCAAACAGCAGTCCTCCTTTGCATACAAGGCAGCGCTTTTGATGTGTTTTGTCTTCTGCTTTACAAAAGGCTGCCTTTGCTTGTCAGGTGGAGAGGGAACAAAAAGGCAGAAGGCTTATGAATGGGCCTGTCCTGGTAACGGAGACATCATGGTTCAGTGTAAACAAACAGAAGTATGGGCGGCTAGGATGGAGAGGAGATGTTGAGCCTAGCCCCAAAGACTGGTGTTCTGTGTTTTGACACAGTCACCTACCCTGTTTTTCCCAAAAATAAGACATCCCCTGAAAAGAAGACCTACTACGTTTTATTGGAGCCAAAATTAATATAACACCTGGTCTTATTTTTGGGGAAACACAGTATTAGGGAGAGGGCTGTAGCACATGCTTTGTACATAATAGGTCCCAGGTTCAACCCCTGGCATCTCTAGGTAGGAAAGAGAAACTCTTCCTGTCTGAAACCCTTGAGAGCCACTGCTAGACACTGTCTATATCATGCAGAGCTAGATAGCGCAATGCTCTGACTCAGTATGGCAGCTTCCTGCGCCAAACGCAAAAAATAACACAGGCTCGAGCTGGCATGATGAGCAGGTGCAAGGGAGTGACAACAGGAAACAGGTTATCTTGTTGGCTGTGTGCTCTCGGAGGCATCTGGTGGGGCCACTGTGAGATACAGGAAGCTGGACTAGGTGGGCCTTTGGCCTGATCCAGCAAGGCTCTCCTTATGTCCTTAAAAGGGAACTATGTCTTCACCCAGCGTGTAATTCATCTGTGGAACTCCCTGCCACAGGATGTGGTGATGGCACCTGGCCTAGATGCCTTTAAAAGGGGTTTGGATAGATTCATGGAGGAACAGAGTATCACAGGCTACAAGCCATAAGCAACCTCCTGGCTTTAGAAGTAGGTTTTCTCTGTGCCAGGTGCAAGCTGTGCTTGCTGGCTAGGGGAAAGCATCTGCTTCTTTCCTTGATGAAGAGCTCTGTTATCTTGAAAGTTGAGGTAATGTTACATCAGAGATGTTGGCGGGAGAAATAAACATTGCCTATGTTTTTGCGCTAGTTCAGGGGTGGCCAGTCTTGGAGACCATTCTGTTGATCTCCATGATAATCTCCTCGTGAGTGATTGCTTGGCCGCCATATTGCCACTTCCATATTGCCATAGAAGTAAGAGCGTCACATTTATGTAGCAAAAGGTCTCAGGTATAGCGTTATGTACACATCAGCATGTTTATGTATTCTGTGCAAAATCCCAAAAGAGAGATGTTACAAGAGAGTGAGGTCTGTCTTTTATTCTCAGTGAAAGTATGGGCATCTTTTTTTTACCATATCTTGGGAGGAAAATTTGATGGAGCCTCTAGGGCTGGGGTCGGCAACCTACAGCCCATGGGGCGGGTCTGTCCTACCACCCAATGTAATCCAGTCCACGCGGAGCTCAGCTTGGGAGGCAAAGCCTCCTGCCCAATTTGCCGCGTGCCGGTCAGGTTATGGCAGAGCCACCTACCCAGGCTCATGGAGTCCCTGTGCCGTGCAGCATTCCCTGTCCGGCATGTGGCAAATTGGCTCCACATAACCTCTTCTGGGAGCTCCACACAACCTCTTCTGGGAGCTTGGCAACCCAGAAGTTGCCCGAAAAGGTTGCTGACCTCTGCTCTAGGGCCTGAATATAGCTTACTCGCCATCATTTCACCATCCCTGTCTTACTTTAAAGGGGGGGGGGGCAAGGGAGAGAAGAGACAGAACTGAAACCGAAATGTTTTGCTGAATAACACTGTTTTCAATGGAAGTGGTGCTCTCACATGTGAGTTGGGATTAGGCAAGACTTGTGCAGTAATTTTATGTCTGGCAGTAACAGTTGTTGTTGGCATGGGTACGAGGATCCTGTGACTCATGGATTGCATACAAGGAAGAGCTGAGGGCGGTCTGCTTCCATAGACAAGCAGGGGAAAGAGAGGAGGGTGGGTGTTTTTTTTTCCTGTTGCAGTGCAATTGTGCAGTTGCATCATTTCATGTGAAAAAGGGAAAGGGGAAATGCATTGGAGGTCGGGGTGCCTGTTTTTCAATGGAAAGTGGCTTGGCTTAGTTGCATGGCAAGCAGCAATCTACAGACTGGTTTTGCTTTGTCTATGGGCACAGTCCAGCACAGCTGGCGACCAGCCCCAGCCCAGGATGATGCCCCCCTTTGAAGCAGAACATCAAATAGCACCAAGTGGCAGCCCTTTTTTCCCTATTAAAAACACACTCCAAATTCCTTACTTCTTTCAAATCGAAAAGCAGGGTGGTGCCATTTCATCTTCCTTCTTTTGCAAGCGATCCACGGGAGGGGGGCACTGGGTCGGCTGCCCTGCCACTCCTGAGAACGGATCCACAAGCCACCACCTGCATGGTAGCACCAGCCCTGCTTGTGAAGGGTTGCCCCTTTGAAGGGTTGCCCACATTGACTAGTGAACCCACACTGGCCTGTTCAGCTTGAACTGCGGAAATCAGCAGTGGAATTCTTTCCACAAGGACGGAAAGGAGCACATGCTCCGCTGGTGCACACGGCGCTTAGGGTTGTGCCATACGTTTCTCCCTGCATAGCTAATCGCAGCTTTGTAGGGGAGAGAGGTTCAAGCCAGAAAATTGGTGCCGGGGAAGTGGTAACTTGTGACCCCACGTGTAAGCTTGTGACTGATGGGCAAATGGTAATTTGTGAGTGATAACTTGTGATCCCGCATGTAACTGATTTTGGAAAATACAGAGATGCGACGTCCCACATCATGTTTAGTTTGGCTCGAAGCTCCATTGACTTCCATGAGAGCAACTGCTGAGAGCAACTGCTGGAGCGCTGCCTGGAGGCGGTTGGGGTCTGGATGAGGGCTAATAGGTTGAGACTGAATCCAGAAAAGACAGAGGTCCTACTGGTCAGGAAAGCTTCGATGCAGGTACTGAGTCACCTGCCCGTTCTGAATGGGGTTGCACTCCCCCTGCAGGAACGGGTGCGCAGCTTGGGAGTACTTCTGGATTCACAGCTCAACCTGGAAAGCCAGGTGGCGGCTGTGGCCAGGGGTGCGTTTGCCCAGCTTCGTCTGGTGCGCCAGCTGCGGCCGTACTTGAGTCGATCAGACCTGACCACGGTGGTCCACGCCTTAGTGACTTCAAGACTGGATTACTGTAACACGCTCTACGTAGGGCTGCCCTTGGTTCGGAAGCTGCAATTAGTGCAGAATGCGGCGGCCCGGGTGGTCGCTGGAGCTAGGCGGTTTGACTCTGTTGAGCCGCTGCTTCAGCGGCTGCACTGGCTACCCATTCGTTTCTGAGCCCAATTCATGGTGCTGGTAATGACCTTTAAAGCCCTTCACGGTTTGGGTCCAGGATATCTGAGGGACCGCCTTCTCCCATACATTCCGGCCCGCTCTCTTAGGTCATCTGAGGGGGCTCTCCTGCGTGTACCACCTCTATTGCAAGTTAGGGGAGTGGCAACACGTGGACGAGCCTTCTCTGCTGTGGCGCCACAACTGTGGAACTCCCTGCCAGGGGATCTGAGAACAACCACCTCCCTCATGACTTTTCGGCGAGGGCTCAAAACGTTTTTGTTTCGTCTAGTGTTTGGGTGATGGGTTGTCGTCTGCCTCCTGTGTCTCAAGATGCTCTGCCATGCTGCTTTTGTGCTCCATACTGTTGCCCCCCCCCAGTGGATTTTATTGTTTTTAAATTAAGTATGTATTGTTTTAAACTTATTTCTGTATTTTAAACTATGTTTTTTAATTTTTGTTGTAAGCCGCCTTGGGCATTTGCCTCGGCATAGGATAAGGCGGGATATAAATTTTTTAAATAAAAATAAATAAAATAAATACTGTATACGAAGCGACCTTGCACTGAGTCAGATCACCCAGCGGAGTATCGTCTGCATCAAGAAGGAGCAGCAGGATCTCCGGAAGGACCTGGTGGAGATACCAGGGATTAAACATGGAACTTCCTGTGATCAAGGCAAGTGCTGGGGCCCCTTCCAAAGCGCACATAGGATCAGGCAGTGACAACAGCCCTACCAAAAAGGGCTTACTTAGAGACGAGGCTCGTACAGTGCATTTCCTCCTAGGCTGTTTTTCTCCCCAAACCAAAGAGCAACTATGACTCAGGGATCCTGTGACTCATTGTCATCGTTGGCCTAACCATGGAGGTGGTGCTACTGACTGACGCACCGTTGTTTGCACTCCGACGTTCACCCAAACTTACAACCCAACCTCTTGTTTTCCAGCTATCAGCTTTGCACTGGAATGTGCCACCAACAGGCCTTATCTCTTTGTCACTTCATCTATAAAATCTGTGTTCAGAGCAGGGCTGGGCCTATCACAGAAAAAGTCTTGGGAGTTGCTAGGCCAACACAGTTCATTCAGGGCCAAACTAGACCTGAAGCCGGAGAGCTGTGATTACTGTTGGATTCCCATTTTTCAGGCCTGAGTTCATCACCTTTAGCCATCGTACTGCACTGGTCACAGTGCAAAATAAAATGCACCCACCCATGATGAGGTAAAGCTGTTTTGAACTCTGAGCTGGGGCACTTCTGAAAATTAACATTCCTCAGGCCTCTCTGTCTATTTTATCATGGGAAATGAGCGCCCCCCCCCATTAGTATCGCTGGACATATCACCCTATGGAAATTCAGAAGGTCACTTCTCCCAGCAGCAGCAAAAATGCAATGAGTAACTTTCGAATGACCCTTGCAAACTGCAAATGACTGGAGGAGAGAGAGAGAGAGAGAGAGAGAGAGAGAGAGAGAGAGAGAGAGAGAGAGAGAAAGACTTTATCAGAGTAGAAGTCAGGAAACTGAAAACGCTGCTTGTTGGGATTATTCTCATTTATTGCTGAGCAATAAGAAACGTCAACCTGTTCCTTTATGTGCGTGAACCTGAGTTACACGCCACCCACTCTGCTCAGCAAGGGTAACTTCTGGGTGAAAAGACAATATTGTTTCTAATTTCACTTCACGCTGTGACAATGCTTCGCCTGTGTTACTTGTGTATGCAGCGGACAAGCATTTGTGATCTGCCAGGTGCTGGACATTCCCCCCCCCCTGCTGTTTTTTGCCCTTCCAGGCAGGAAGCAAAACCAGGAGGTTTCTAAAGCCCCTAAACGAGCCACTGTAGTATATGACCTGGTTCAGATGATGATCTAATCCAAGGTTTAGAGAGGATTGTGAACAATCTGCTTTCAGGCCTAGGACAGAAACAGCCCCGGTCACTTTGGTGGATGATACATGCCAGGGACTAGACAGGAGGAGTGTATCCTTGTGGGTCCTGCTGGATCTCAGCTACCTTTATCTCTCAGCCACATTGACCATGGTTGGTACCCTTCTGGGGTGGGTGGCCTGGCTGGGATTTGGAGGCACCATTTGGTGGTGGGGTTCCAGACAGTCCTTTCTGGCTGACAGATCTCGAAGGTGGTATTGGACTCCTGTACTCAGCACCCTGGACTTTGGCCTGTGGTATACCACAGGGAGAGCCAGCGGGTGGCGCAGTGGGTTAAACCACTGAACCATGAGCTGTCGATCGAAAGGTCGGCAGTTCGATTCCGCGCGATGGCTCCTGCCGACCTAGCAGTTCGAAAGCAAGAAATTGCAAGTAGATTAGTAGGTACCGCGTCAGCGGGACGGTAACAGCGTTCCATGTGCCTCGGTGTTGAGTCATGCCGGCCACATGACCATGGAAATGTCTTCGGACAGCGCTGGCTCTTCGGCTTTGAAACGGAGATGAGCACTGCTCCCTAGAGTCGGACACGACTAGACTTAATTGTCAAGGGATACCTTTACCTTTTAATACCACAGGGATGTCTTGTCTCCCATGTTCAACATCTACATGAAGCTGCTGGGAGAAATTGTCTGGGGATTTGGAACTGGGTGCCATCAATATGCCGACTTGGAATGGGGAGAACTCCAGGTGGGTGTTTAATATGAAAAGGGTCCATTTTCTGTCATCTCACACATGTGCAGGGAGGACAACACAACTAAGAGCTTTTCTTGAAAAACAAACATGTTTCTAGCTCTCATGGCTATGGAACAGGGCTGGTACGTAATTAAATACATTTTGATTCATTAATTATTCATATGAGTATTTGTGCATCAGTCAACTAATTTGTTTATATTTGCATACAAGTAAAACCATGGTCCTGAAGCAAGTAATAGTCTTTCTTAGAATAGTTCTTAGAAGCACACACAGATCCCAGAGCAATAATCCTAGAAGAGCTCTCTCTCTCTCTCTCTCTCTCTCTCTCTCTCTCTCTCTCTCTCTCTCTCTCTCTCTCTCTCTCTCTCTCTCTCTCTGTGTGTGTGTGTGTGTGTGTGTGTGTGTGTGTGTGTGTGTGTGTGTGTGTGTGTACACCATTTTTGGATGATACTTAATTGGGCACTTTTATATATGATTTGTGGACCAATCCTATCTAGGGGTCTCCTCAGTCTTATCTAGGATTGGGCCAGCGTGCGCAGGGCTTTACAACAGCGGAACACAGTTGGGTGGGGAGGGGCAGTGAGGGGGTGAAAGTGGGTTGGGAGGAGGCCGTAATGGGATGGGGAGGCTGCGGGAGGGGGTGGAGCTAGCAGTGATGGTGTGCGCCAGATCCTATCCCCCTTTTCTACGGCCTGCCCCCTTTCGATCCTCAGACGTGCGTTAGTAAAATTGCTAGCACAGGTCTGAGGAGACCCATTGCAGAGCAAGAGGTTTATGCAGGGGTTAGGGGGTTTAAATCCCCTTTCCCTGCTGAAGCCTCCTGATCCAACCCCCCCTCCCCCCGCTGGATAGAGTGCCTGTTTTTGGTGCAGCTGCACCTGCGGGGGGGGGGAAGGATAGAATTGGGCTGTAACACTTTTAAAAAGTATTGATTCAAAGATTAAATGTTTTGGCATTACTATGGAGCTATGGTTGAAAACATGGAGGCAACGCCAGGCCAAGGAGCCCGTGGCCAAGAGGGACTGAGTGAAGCTGTTCTTGGTGGTGATTCAGGACACACACAACAGCTCCTGACAAATGAATGCATAAATATCTCAAATTCTCCAAAAACTCAAATATCAGGCTCACAACAAGCCACAGAAACTGGACAAGTGAATGCCAAACAAAGACATAAGGAAAACAATAATTGATTGTGTTGGAGCCAAGTTTCTTTTTTTCCTCCAAATCTGAGTGGCATACTAACAGGCTGGGGAGACTGATATAAGGGCAATGTTCAGATTGGCCTATATCTGCTTACTCATGTACAATGCATTGTGTAAACCGACCCACATGTATGAAATATTCAAGATTAATATAAGCTCCACAAACAATACTCCATTGTAGGCACACAATTCTGTGTTTGATTAATAAATCTGGCTACATGTTTCTAAGTACGGTACTAATCTTGCACGTCTAGGGCTGAGTCAAAAGTTCAACTTTGGCTCAAAATTTGGGGTGATGGGGGAACAAAGGGGGGGGCTGAAACAGTCCACATGGACGTATCTTTCTTTGGTGCCTCCACAAGAGGCAATTGCACTGCTTGGCTTGGCTGCCTGTGGATGTCTGGGTGGATGTCACCAGGTTTTCCTTCAGCAGTCTCTTGAAATGATGCCATGTCATGCAATGTTTTAAGGGGGCTTCTGGGAAAAAAATGGCAGTCGCCAACCAGCAGAGCCACTGTGAAGAGCTCTCCCACTGCTGCCAGTGAAGCCCCCATTCTCCCCCTCCCCTTTGAAGATCACTCACAATTTTACCTCCAACAACTGAGGTAGCGAAATCGGGGAGGATGGCCATTTCCGTTCAGCCTTAACAATGACTGCTACAAATAATACTGTAAATCGTGCAGAGTTCTGTGACATTTTCCTCTGTTTTTTTTTTTTTTAATTCAAAGTAGCCTGGAGCAGGATGCATCTGAGGAGAAGTCTGGATAGGAAAAGGCTGTTCTTCACCCCTTTCCTCTCTGGCTCTTCTTCAGCTCAAAAAAAACCTATCCTCTCCATCTTACCTTCTGTGAGGCAATGAAAGGGTTTGCATAGTTTTCCAGTATCTTCCTATTCTCTCTATGGATGAAGAAGTAGATTGGGGAGGGTGATTTTGAGATGAAAATGACAGGAAAGGAACAGGCTATGTAGCCTTCAGACCCTTTTCTGTGCAGGTACAGCCTACTCCAGGCTAGTTTGGAGGAAAGAATCATCGTCTTCTTTTTAGAAACAGGTTCATTCTCACACTTTCCTTTTGTGATGACTTGTACAGCTCGCATCAGCTCCCATGGGACATTAAAAAAAAAAAGTTCTGTAGGATGCTACTCAAATATGCAGGGAGGAACTCTCCCCGCCTCTCTGCTGCTCCACCAGGGCTGGCCCATCTATAAGGCCAACTGAAGTGGTTGGTGCAACAGATTGGTGAGGGTGCCCATCTCCGTCCACCTACTTCCCCCCACTGCTCCTCTTTCCATTCCCTGGATTAGAAAAGGAAGAGGGGGATAGAGAAGAGGAGGAAATGTGGAGGGGAAGAGAGTGCTGAGCTAGAGCACTGGCGAGAGGGAGGAGCAGAGGCTGGTGCATCCTCGGGTAACAGGGGCAGCATTTGGCATGCTGCCTCAGGTTGGATTCACACTATGCGAATCCCGGCACGTTACGGAGATGCGCGGAGCTCTTTGACAGCATTTCGGAAGCAAGCGGAGCAGCTGCGCTCTCCCTTGTACAAGATGGGGAAACCCATCTTTTGAGGGGGTGGGTTCGTGGAGCTTGGGGGTAGGTTCGCGGAGCTACTGCAGCCACCAATCGCATGAGAGGGAGATGAGCCATGCCATGCCAATCAGAACTACTTCCAATCTGTAAGCTGTGCTTTCTTAAGAAGGTGGGACAGCAGGAGGGACAACAGGCGGGAAGACACTCCCCAGCTCCACGCGCGTTGGCAGGGGCAGAGGCATCTGTGCCTGGATTCGTGTAGTGTGAATCCGGCCTCAGCTGTCAGGAGGTCTTGGGACGGACCTGTGCCCCAGCAGGTGTTGCAATTGCTGTGGTGCACAGGATCAGGTTACCACAAGAAACACACTTGCTCACATGCGGTATTCTTTAATGTGTGCTTAGTACTTAAGCTACGATGCTTTTTGCAGGATTAAACATGCCTATAAACAAATCTCATAAGATAAAACTTGAATCATCGATGATAGCTTACCATACATTCCTCTCCCTGAAGCAACAGATTATTTTTTTAAAAGTGTTGAAGTGCAGCAAGGTATTTTAGCATTCTTCTTTACAGTGTCCCTGCATACAGAATGTTGTTCCTTGCTTATTGGCTGTCCACATGCAGTCAGCTTGTGTTAACCGGAGCAGGGTGGTGGAGGGGCTGCAATAAGTACAGGGAAGGGTCCACATTCCTACTTGGGATTATAAGTGCCTGTTTTCCCCACCCCTTCTTCACCTCCCAAGGAAGGTGTGCAATAATGGAGAAAGGTGGGGGCAGCTTCTGGATAATGTAAAGTTTGGTCCTTGCTGTATAACTTTAAATTACACATGAGATATTTTATTTATTTATTTATTTAAAAAATTTATATCCCGCCTTATCCTATGCCGAGGCAAATGCCCAAGGCGGCTTACAACAAAAATTAAAAAACATAGTTTAAAATACAGAAAATAAGTTTAAAACAATACATACTTAATTTAAAAACAATAAAATCCAAGGGGGGGGGGCGACAATATGGAGCACAAAAGCAGCATGGCAGAGCATCTTGAGACACAGGAGGCAGACTACAACCCATCACCCAAACGCTAGACGAAACAAAAACGTTTTGAGCCCTCGCCGAAAAGTCATGAGAGAGGGGGTGGTTCTCAGATCCCCTGGCAGGGAGTTCCACAGTTGTGGCGCCACAGCAGAGAAGGCTCGCCCACGTGTTGCCACTCCCCTAACTTGCGATAGAGGTGGTACACGCAGGAGAGCCCCCCTCCTAAAATTTAGATTTCAAAACCTTGGTTTATTTCTAAAGCAACCTGAATTCACCCCCTCCCCTTGATCAACCATCCCACCCTCCAAAACAGCCCCTGGAAAATGTTTTTCCCCAAAGCTCAAGCATTGGAGAGGGAAGGGGGGGGGAGAGGGATCCTTCCCCCCCCCCACTTCTGACCACCACCACCATCATCACCAGACCTGGAGCTGTTGCCACTGTAGCCTGGTAAGTGGGACAGAAGGGATCACTGGATCACTGGATTGGTGGGGATCAGGTCGGGAGGAATTGTTCTCTGCTTCAGACTTTAAGCTGAATCAAAGAAGAAGTCAGGTGTCATTAAACTTGCCTTTCTGTTGAGGCAAATATTGCAAGCCTCCTGGAACTGGTACTGCTGAGTCTGGAAATCTGAATTTGGCAAACGCCTCTGCGTTGTATGGGGAGAGTCTTTTATGCAATCAACAAGGCAGCCTTTCTGGGCATGGGAATACAGTGACCCAAAATGCTTCCCCTGTAGATTTCTGCCTGCTCCAAAGCTCAGAAAGGCACAATAGATCATGAGACTGAAGCTAGTTCCTGATTCCTAGTTCCGGGTTCCTAATTCCCAGTTCCAAACACATCAGCATCTTTGTGGCTCAAAGCATTGTTTTTGCACAAGGTACTTTGAACCCGCGATGCCCCCCGGCCACATTTTGGGCATAACACTGACATAAAACGGGTATAATGTTTGGCAGTGACTTGCACAAAAAAACCAGCATTTGGGCTGGACATGATGCTAGAGCATCTATCAGGGGACAGTATCCCAGTAACGGGTGTAATTTTGGCTGGCCTAACACTTATTTGGAGTATAGCCTCCAGTTCCTCATTCATTCATTCATATATGGCAAATATTGGAAAGAGCTTGAGACTGACTGGTGCAAAACAAAAACATTAGGGCAGACACAATGATAGGGCATCTAGCAGGGAACATTCTCCTTGTAGTTAGGGATGTCATTTAGGGTGACCCAAGGCTTATTTGGGGATGCAACCTCCTAGTTCTTTGTCCATTGATAGATAAACATAAGAAGAGCCCTGCTGGATTAGGCCAAAGGCCCATCTAGTCCAGCTTCCTGTATTACACAGTGGCCCCACCAGATGCCTCAGGGAGCACACAGACAACAAGATACTTGTATCCTGTCGCCACTCCCTTGCATCTGTCACAAAGAAAACCTACTCCTACAACCAGGAGGTTGCTTATCCCCATCATGGCTTGTAAGCTGTGATGGACTTTTCCTCCATAAATCTGTCCAATCCCCTTTTAAAGGCATCCAGGCCAGGTGCCATCACCACCTCCTGTGGCAAGAATAAGATGGACAGGGAGCAGCAACCTTAAAAGTGACTTGTGCAAAAACAAAGGAATGATGTTAGGTCACAATAGTAGGGGGTGGTCCCCTAGTGATGTGGAGTTTCAAAGCTTATTTGGGTTGCGAACCCATAGCTCCTTGTTTATGTATAGGTCTATTGGCAAATATTTGGGGAAGGAGGGCAGCATGCTTGAAAGTTATTTTGGCAAAACAAAAGCACAGGGTTTCTCATGAGGGATAGTCGCTTGGGCGTATATTTTGAGGAGCAGCAAAGCTTATTTCAGGCCAAGTGCAAACCCACAGTTCCTTCTTCTTAAGTGTGGCCTGGGGCGGGCATGGCATGCTAAAGCACATTGTATAAAAACCATGCTTTGGAATGGAGATAATTCTGGTGCATCTCAAAGGGGACAGTCTCCTGAAAATGGAGGTGAATTACACAGAATAGCCCAAGGGATACTTTGGTATGTGTGTGTGTGTGGGGGGGGGGGGGCATGGCAACCTCAGTTCCTTATTCAGGCTGTTTGTGCAGCTCTGGGTTGGCTAGGGAACTGGGAGCGGAAATAAGGAAGTAGGAACAAGGCTCTGGAAACTATGTAGGAGTAGGAACTGGGAACTAGGAACCAACTGCTGCCTCATCAGATGCCTGCTGGAGACATTTTGCCTTTAGCAGCTGCTTGTTTTTGATGCTAGTTGACAGCTGAAGGTCCTTGTTTCCTATGTTTCTTAGGTTCCTCGTTTCCTATGCTAATTGATAGCTGAAGGATTTAACCTGCGTTTTTTCTCCAGCAGTTAATTCCATTCTACACAGTTTGCCTGTGGTTTCCTTGAGAATGTCCAGAGTACTGGATGAAACGTTGGATTAATATTTTACAATGTGTGGTTTTTTTCTGATGATTTTATATATTTTATATATTTTAAAGTTTTTGGAATTCCTCCTACTTGTTTAATATTTATAAAAATCTTTTTACATGACTTTTTAAACCTATAAATCTCTACCTTTTTGCACTATGTCTGGTCATGAGAATATCCATGCTACATTTTGCCTTTGCCATTTCGGAGCTTCTGTGCCGCTTGCGGAATTTCTTGTCTGTTCTGCAATCTGCCAATAGCTTCTGCTCATTATGAGAGGCAAATTCGCTAGCCAGTCTGACCTGGGGACGAATTTCCATTTTAAGTTGGTTGAAGGAGGGCAATATGCAATCACTTGGTGTATCGAACCAGTGCCCACCTGAGACAGGCACTCAAAATGTCTCAAGCATAGAGCAGGGAGCAACTCACCCCTCTGGCTTATTTCAATGGCACCCTGGACCTAGTCCCAGATGAATTCCTTCCTGAGCCAAATCTCTTGATCAATCAGATGGTCCATCTACTGAGTCGTCCCAAGAGACGTGATGGGCCACCGAATGGTCCAATAGCAAAGCCCCCGGGTTCACTGGGATGATCCACTCGCAGCATGGGTGGTCCCAGTGGGTTTGCTGGCATGAGCCCTGGTTCCACACACCAACATTCTGTTATTTGGGTCAAACTACATATGACAAGGGCCCAAAAATCCTATCCTCAGCCAGCCTGCACAATGTTGCAACCCATGGGCTGCCTGGGGACCAGGCTGGCAGGGAGAGGTAAGTAAAGAATTTTGTTACTTACCTCCTCTGCCACTCCCTGGTCCCCAATGGGCCTACTCAGATCTATGCCAGCTATTTTGCTGGCATAAATCTGTTGGGCTGAAGGGGTGTGCGTCGGGCCTGGAAAAGGGCTCCAGATCTCGCAGATTCTTGTTGCCACCAAGATCCAGGTGCCACCAAGATCCAGGTGCAGGTGCTATTGCCACCCCTGCCCTGCCCCTGCCCAATCCCTGACCCAATCCATTGCCAGTGAACAGCCTCCTCGTCTTTGCACCAACGGCCAGATTCAGCAGACCGTCGAAGAGGCGGCTGCAATGGTGGACTACAGGATACACTCGCAGATTGCAAGTTCCACCAGCATATCCCTCAGATAAGATTGGGCCGTTAAAAAAATATTAGCCCTGTCAACAGCCAACAGCGCAATACTAGGCATATTGACTCAGAAATAAGTCCCACTGAGTTCACTGAGACTGACTTCCAGATTGCAGCTGTCGTTTTTCTTTTGTTGATGGTAGCCAGATTGGAGGCCCCCGCAGATCAGGATGATGCTAGGATAGTGGGTTTTAACTCTATGCCCCAACATGGATCCAGTCCATGGGGGCACCAATTCAACTGCTATTTACTCCAGAACAAAGCTCCTTTTAGTGCAAAAGGCATCCTTTGCACTGGCGTGTATTTAAGCATCATGTCTAGCGAGTTTTCACATACCGGCAGTGTGACATAAACAATTAATTACCACCACTTTGCTGACTGTCAATCATCCTCATTGATGAGCACTGACTTGTATCAAAAATGACTTTTCCAGCTAGACATGGAGACTTCTGCAGCCACCTGGGATCTCATCTCCCTCAGCTGTGCGCTTTGCATCCTGTTCATCCAAGGTTCGAGGCTTTCCAAATACATTAATCCACATTTACACAGTGCAGATGGCAGCTGAACTCTGTTTTTTTCATTATGCTGATATGAATTAGAAGCCAATTTCCAGAGCACAAGACAGTGGCTTCACAGCTGTAGCTTGCACTTCCTTTGCAAGATCAGAATTTGGCCCCTTGACATTAAACAGCTGTCTGTGGCTATTTTTTCCCCACAAACAAAATTTGAACATAATTGAATCATTCCTCAGAATAAGTATCTTAATGGCAAAGATTTTTTTTTTCTGCCTGGCAGTTTCCCAGGGACAATACACACAAATACCAATGTTCCAACACAACCTGTTTCCACCCCCAGAAATCCAGCATTAAAAAACAGGTTCTAGGGCTCAACTTGGATTCATATTTTGGGCTGAAATAGCAAGAGAGTACACATGGCAGCGGGTGGCGCAGTGGGTTAAACCGCTGAACCATGAGCTGTCGATCGAAAGGTCGGCAGTTCGAATCCGCAACGGGGTGAGCTCTTGTTGCTTGGCCAGCTCCTGCCAACCTAGCAGTTCCAAAGCATGTTAATGCAAGTAGATAAATAGGTACCGCTTGCGGGAAGGTAAACAGTGCTCCGTGTTCCAGCCGTATGCTATGCGGCAAGGAGAGTCATGCCGGCCACATGACCACGGAGGCGTCTTCGGACAACGCTGGCTCTTCGGCTTTGAAATGGGGATGAGCACCACACCCTAGAGTCGGACAAGACTGGACTTAATTGTCAGGGGTCACCTTTACCTTACACATGGCATGGGCTAGCGTCAGAGGATGTCATCCTTGGGTAGTTGCCATGGGCCCCACATCCTTAGGGGGCCCACTGTTGAGCCCTGATCATCTTCATGTTATATTCAAAGACACAATGTTTATGGGATTTCATGTTGCAAAAGAATGTCTCTCTTGGCTAAGAGAGTTAATTCACCATCATCTCCTGTCCCATCAATTTCTGAAACTGTCATGGCCAGATACAATGCAACAAGAATGTTTAAAAGTCGGGTTAAAAGCCATGTAAAAATACTTCCTAATAAAAAATGTTTAAAAAAGTAAAAACACTAGTAAAAACATTTTTTAAAAACAAGTGGTCACAACGTTTCCTTCATATTCCATGAACATTCTCAAGTGGAAATTAGAGCATCAAGCTGCTAAGATGTTAAAAGAAAGGAAAAAAGCAGCTTGGTTTTTATGGAGAGCAGAGCTCAACATGTGCTACCAATTAGCACAGGAACTCAAGTGTGTGCCTCTGGCCACAGGTGACCTGAGGCATGTTGTTTCAACACCTTCACCTCATGGCCACAAGGAAAATAGGAAAAAAAATGGGAGTTTTCCACCTGAGGTCCATGTGTCACTAGAGGGGCCTTCAAGGGAAGACTCCCATTTGTGGATAGGAGGCGCCTGGAGGAGCAGGTTTGAACCTCAGTTTTTGCCCCTTCTCTTCCCTGTTCATCCCATCTGGAAATGGGAGGTTTTCCCCAGAGCCCTGCTCCCCAAAGCTCCCATTTGGAGATGGGTCATAGAAGACGGAGGAGGAAATGGTGGAGTGTGATTCTTTTCTGGACTCTGTACCCATGGAGAGAATGGGGGTGAGAGGGGAGAGAGGGAGACCTTCGGAGCAGCTACTGTCTGTGGTGGTGGAAAACACACATACCAACCCACCAACAACACCAAGGAAAGCCCCCCCGCAAACCCTCAAGGGAGGCCACAGGTAGGAAAGGGTACTTTGCCAAGGGTTCCTTGGAGCTGTGCCTGAGAAAGAGACCAGTCTTATCCTGCAATAGTTGTGGTTTCTACTGTTACTGCAACAATGTGAGCTGGTGTGCTGAAGGGGGCATTGAACCCTTCAACGCAGTGCAGCTGCCGAATTGCGCATCCTGCTCTGAACTAACCTGCCCTTTTCAGGTAAAGCCGGCATTCTTCATGTTTCTGATTCTGTGCATTTTGTTTCCTTCTGGCGCCACCTAGAGGTCTTTGCTATGATACTGGATTCGGCATTTAGGATCTCCCGCCTCAACTAAACTCACAGCTTCTTCTCCTACCATCCTCAGAGCTGCAACTAAAGGGGTGGGCAAGACTCACAGTCAAGTTCAAAAGCCTGCCACTGCATACATTAAAGATTAAATTGCAAGAAGGAAACAAAAACGTGTGTGTGTGTGTGTGTGTGTGTGTGTGTGTGTGTGTGTATGGTGTGTGTGTATATATATATATATATATATATATATATATATATATATATATATATATATATATATATATAATGAGCGCTTGTTGTGATTACTTTACATAACTACCAGCAACATCTGAGAACAGTTCACAAGCTCCCTTGCCCTGGTTCCATGGTTCCTTGCCCTGGAGGAGGTGGGGCCATGGCTACCAGCCCCAGTCCACATGTTGACAGGCTTCTTGCCCCGTCCCTAACATCTGCACATTAAGATGATGCCTGTGCAGGTTTGTGTGTGCATAGGCACCCAGGGGATGTTCCATTCATCATGTGGATATGGTTGGATGGGGCCAGGAGGCATGCTGTTGAAGACACACGAGCCGGGGGGGTGGGTGGAATCTGAGCACCTGTATAGATGCTTCTTCTGAGCCTAGTCACATGATCTAAGCATAGGGTGGTGCTTCTGTCCTCTCTATATGACATCCTTGCTTCCCTTAATGGTTCCCATAAGCACCTGCTCTTCCCCTTTCTTCCCTATTGGGGGATGCTGTAGCTTGGCGGTTCAGCACATCGTTTGCCTAGAGAGGGTCCCAGGTTCCATCTCTGATGTTTCCAGGTAGGACCGAGAAGAAAGAGCACTGTTGGTTCGAATCCCTGGAGAGCTGCTGCCAGTCAGCACAGACAATTCGAAGGAAGATAGACCAGAGGTTGACCAGAGGCCAATAAGGCAGCTTATTGTGACTATTAGTCACATTTCTATTCCATCCTTCCAGAGCAGCAGCCAGCCAGGCTGGGCATTGGTGGCCGTGGTGATGTGAGTCTGAGTCAGCCAAGAGATTTGCTCTTGGCACCCTATCTACAACGGGAGAGTCCCTCAGAGACCCCTGCATCATTGTGGGGCCTCTAGGGGATGCTCCTATTGGCCAGTGGACAAGGTGGAAGGATCCATTGGCCCATCACTTGCTGCGACCTGGCTTTAGAAGTAGGTTTTCTCTGTGCCAGGTGCAAGGGAGTGACAACAGGAAACAGGTATCTTGTTTGTGTCCTCTCGGAGGCATCTGGTGGGGCCACTGTGAGATACAGGAAGCTGGACTAGATGGGCCTTTGGCCTAATCCAGCAGGGCTCTTCTTATGCAACATATGGGGACTCAACACACCATGTGAGCCCAGGGCAGAGCCTTTCCTCAGGCCCTTCAGCACACTGGGACCGGCATTGCATCTTCCTCCAAGGAACTCAGGGTGGGGTACAAGATTCTCCTGCCCATTTTATCCTCACAACACCCCTGTAGGGTAGGCTAGGCTCAGAAAGAGTGATTGCTCCAGGGTCACCCATTGAGCTTCATGGCTGAGAATATGCTTAATCAGTGATCTTTGGGGTATAGGTATATTCACAGACCTCTCCCTTCCAAACATCTTCTCGTGGAACATAATATAGACATCAGACATTCCTTGCTGGATCAGACCAAAGGGGTCATTGATTTCCCTCCATATAACTTTGCACCTGCTACCTGCTCTAGGTGTCCTGGTCCCCCAACTTTGCACCTACTCTAAGTGTCCTGGTCCCCCAAAGTTGATCTGCTGCACAGCTTGAGCATCACTCAAGCTGTTTAGGGGCAAGGGACTCAGGCTAGGCCGTTTCAGTTATTTGTAACTAGATCATACATAGAAGAAATCAGGCAGCCAGAAATGCGTGGAGGTTACGCAAAGGAAACCCAAAGAAGTCCAAGGACACTAGTCGATCATCTGGGCCTTTCTGCAGTCCGGCTCAGGCAATATATAATTAACTAGGAAAACAGATGAACAAATCCGAGATGAAAATGATCTCAATAGTCTGTGGCAATTGATGATGGAAGAAAATGTAATGCCAGAATTCAAATAGAAACTTTACGGTTCATGAGATGGGATCAGATCATGGTATGTGTGGGAGGGGACTCTTGTTCCAAGTTTGAAGTCTCCCTCCCCCCAAATGATGCTTGGGCCCTGGCTGTAACACATGAATCGGCCCTGAGTAAGGGATGCGGTCAGCTAGACAATCGTCACCAATGAAACAGGAAGACGACAGCCCTTCAGAAGCCGCAAAAATGTAAACTTTGCTTAACCACTTTAAAATAACCATAGACTGGATGTCTGAAGCTATTACGAGATAAGCCTAGAGTATGTGGGAGGAGAAATAGAAGGTTTTCTTCTCCGAGATGATTATGGTGATAAATTAGGTATACAGTCCAGCTAATGCTTGAATTAAATAGCGTTATGAATATGGATTAGGCGTCTTTCCCAAGGTCAGAGGTACGTGTTCTTCCCAGAGAGGTGCCATTCATTGACATTCAGGGCTGAAATACAGCCGAGACGTTGAGGCCCATTAAAGAAATGGAAAGTGGCCAAGTGACATTGCAGTGTAATTCAAGAAAGAACTTAGGGAAACTGAAATGTGGTTCTTATATCCCACTGTTCTGTATCAAGGTGACTTATGACAGAAAATGTCCAAACCATTCAACTGAAAGCAAAAATAATAAATGAAGATAAACGAAACACAGCAGGTAAAATTAAACAAAAAACACCAGTTGTGCATTGCCTTTTTAAAAGCAAGCCAAGAAGGCTTCAGGATGAGAAAGGCCATGTGAGAGAACTGGAGAAACTGTTTCCGTTTTGCAGCCCAAGCCTATGATTGATTGATTGAACATGTGTGATTGCAGGGACCTGAACTGTCTTAAATCAAGATGGGCAAGAAACTAGAGACAGTCCTCAGATAAACTGTGCTGTCATTTCTTTTCCTTTTTAACCAACCTCAGTGTTTCTGCCCTGGGTTTTTTTTTCCATTGAGTTTGTTAGCAATAAATAGTTGAGTTAATGGAAGCCGGCTGCAGCGTGCAGCTGTTCTCACATCTTTGAGAAAAACAAACAGCGCAAGATGCTGGCAATATACTGTTAATAATAATACTGTTAATATAGGTGTCTGCTGAAATAAATAATCCTTAGCATTTGTATAGTGTTTTCCAGTGTTCAAAGCGCTTCATTTACAACCTATAAAGCAGGGGTCGGCCACATACGGCCCATAGGCAGGATCCATGCAGCCACCCAAGGCCATTCAGCCAGCACGGATCTCGGCTTGGGAGGCTTTGCCTCCCGCTGAATTTGTCACACGCCGGACAGGGAACGGCAGAACTGCCTGCCCAGGCTCCCAGAGTCCCTATGCCACTGTGTTGAGCTCAGCAACCTGGACGTTCGGTGATGACATCATGATATCATTGCCGAATATCTGGCCCCTTTCTGGAAAATGTTGCCGACCCCTGCTGTAAAGTAACAGAGTAGGACTATCCCCATGGGGCAGCTGGAGAGCGCGAGAAGCTTGCCTAAGGCCACCTCGGGAGAATTCATGGCACAGGCCAGAGTCGAACCAGAGAAGTCCTGATTTGCACTTCAGTCGCATAGGCTGCAGTTCTCTATGGGTGTCGTCTCCTTGAATTTAATAGGACTGACTTCTGACTAGACATGCATAGGACTGCACTGCTAAAAACTGTCTGTCTCCAGAGGGGCAATTCAATCTTAACTATACTTCCCCATGCTGATGCAGTGGCTCTGGCATGGCTACACTGTATCCCACGGGGGAATTTAGCAGGCTGGAGGTCTCCTCGGGGTAAGGGGACATTTATCCCCTTGCCCCGCGGTAAGTCCCAGGCACCGCTATGGAGCAACCTGGACCTGCATGAGCAAGTCTGAATTGCCCCATGTTAGCGGATCTGGCCTAAGAAGGGGATAGGATACAGCGCACGCTGGTGCCACCAATCCCGCCCCCTCCTGGGCCTTATCTGCCCACGCTGTTCCCTCCCCACCCTCCCTTCGACCCATTTTGCCCCTCTCCGCCTTCCCCCTGCCACATTCCACCCCCTACGCAGACTCACCTGCTCCGGCGGGCGTTGCTGGAAGCACCAGCGGGAAATTTATGGCCTTCCCACCAGTGCTGCTTCCTGCTGTGCTGTTGCACCATGCTTTTCGGCAAGTTTGTGACAGCATGCGCTGGCGGAGCACATGCTCTGCCAGCGTAAGCAGAGCATAGATTGTAACATGAGACAGACAGCTGTCCTGGGGCAGGGAGTTCCACTGTTTGCCACAACAGAGAAGGCCTTTTATCTGCAAACTGCACCTCAGAGGAGAACAGAATGTGTTGCAGTGTTTCCCAAGCCGGTTTGAGTGGACAGACAGGTTCTTGTGGGAGTGGACAGTCTTTTAACGAAGTATTGTGAATCTAAGTTATTTAGGGATTTAAACATGGTAACCAACTTCTCTGCATGTGGGGTCTCATATGATGGGATGCTTCTACATCCAAAAATGATCCTTTAACATAGAAAACTAGATGTCAGGGAGAAGGACAGTGGCGTCGCTAGCCCTCCGGGCGCCCGGGACACGGGTTGCCCAGGCGCCCCCCAGAAGGGCCCGAGAGCCACCCCCCAGAAGAGCGCCCCCACCCCCACCACTCTCCTTACCTTCTTCAGCCTCCTCGCCACCGCCACCGCCGGCCCCGCGCTTACCTCGGCGCGCGCCGAGGTGAGCGCGGGGCCGGTGGCGGCGGCGGCGAGGAGGCTGAAGAAGGTAGGGAGAGCGATGGGGGTGGGCGCTCGTGGGCCGGGAGCGCCAATGCTCCCCTTACCTCCTCCTCCTCCTGCTGCTCCTCACCGCCGCCGCGGCTCTCACCTCGGCGCGAGTCGGCTCCTTTTAAAATTGGCTGTTCTGCGCATGTGGTGAGCACGGCGGCGGCGAGGAGGAGGAGCAGGAGGAGGAGCAGGAGGAAGGAGGAGGTAAGGGGAGCAATGGCGCTCCTGGCCCATGAGCGCCCACCCCCATCGCTCTCCCTACCTTCTTCAGCCTCCTTGCCGCCGCCGCCGGCCCCGCGCTCACCTCGGTGCGACTTTTAAACAGCCGCGCCGAGGTGAGCGCGGGGCCGGCGGCGGCGGCGGCGCCCCGGCTGAAGATGGCACCCCCCAGAAGATGGCACCTGGGGCCCAGGGGTATAGGGCCCCCCCAAAGAACGTCACTGGAGAAGGATTTGAGCTGATTTTGATCCTTGATATGTTAGTTTTCTGCATGTAGGGCTTTATTTTTGTATGGAGAAGCATCCAACCGATGCTTCTGATGACCTGAAGCATGTCTTCTCCGATGACCAGAGGGGTGGGCCGGATTGTAGGAAAGTAGGTGGTCTCTCAAATAGCCTGGCCCCGAGCCGTATAGGGCTTTAAAGGTCAAAACCAGCACCTTGAATTGGGCCCGGAAACGAATTGATAAGATAGCCAAGATCTTTAAGAGATATGATGTGAAACTATTTTCAGCCCAACAACGAAAATAGAGCAACTGCTACACAATCCCAAGGACCCCAGACCAGCGTTATTTAACCCCAGAGTATATGAAATTGGCTGCGAATGTGGGAAAGTTTATCTGGGACAAACGAAAAGACCAATAGGGGTCCGGGTACGGGAACATCAAAGAGCAACAGATGCAAAGCAAGAAGAAAAATCAGCAGTAGCTTTGCACGCGAAAGAATCAGGACACAGGATAATGTTTGAGCATGCACGCGCCTTGTTTCATGAACCCAGATTAAAACAGAGATTAAATTTGGAGGCTCTAATGATTTCCCAGACGAAATCTTCAAAGTTACTGAACCACCAGCAGGAAATGACATATGCTAATAGGATATGGATGCCAATTTTGAATAACCAAAGTAATAAGTGTTGAATAACTCTGAGGACAAAAGTAGTGGGTCCCTTTAACTTTGAGCAACAGACTGATGTTTAACTGTCACCACTCCGTAACATTCTTTTTCATCCAGCAGTTTTTTACTGCCAAATTGCCTTGAGAAAGCTCCGTGAATGGAGTGAAACGTCGGCTTGGGAAGTAGGATCCCGTGTTGTTGTTATTGTAAGAAAACCTTTTCTGTGTATGTGACACCTGCACAATATAAAGAAATCTAAACAAACAACAAAAGCGGTAAAGGATTTTATTTCTCTATTTTTACATTGACATGGCTGCAGAACCCATACAGTTAAGAACCTTGTCAATACAAGGCCTGATTATTATCTGTCAAGCCTTAAGTAGTTTGGATCAGGATCTTACAGTCAAGCCCACCCGCTGCAATCAGGGGAGGAGCCAGGTCCTTCTGCAGGTCCCATCCTCAACTAAGGTGTGGTTGGTGGGCAAGGGCAGCACCCAGGCCGTGGAACTCCTTGCTCCGAGAGGCCCTTTTTGCCCCCTCCCTGATGGTCTTTTGCTGTTATTTAAAATACTTTTTTGTTTATGCAAGCATTTGACTTGCCTCCTGTTCGATTGTCATGCATTTTACAGCGCAATCCGACTTAACTTTTGTGTCGATTTAAAATATTTTGGCCACCTAATGCAAAGAGAGGACTCTCTGGAGAAGACTCTGATGCTGGGAAAGACTGAAGGCAAAAGGAGAAGGGGAAGGCAAAGGATGAGATGGTTAGACAACATCACCGATGCAACGAACATGAAAATGAGCAAACTCAGGAAGATAGTGGAAGACAGGAAGGCCTGGCGGGATATGGTTCATGGGATCACGAAGGGTCGGACACAACTTAAGGACTGAACAACAACAACCAGCGGCCCAGTGTGAACGGGAGGCCCCAGAACGGAAAAGGGATTCAAATCGCCTTTGAATTCCTCTTTTGGAGGGAATTTGAATCCCTTTTCCGTTCTGGGGCCTCCCGTTCACACTGGGGCCTCCCGTTTCTCGCTGGGCCACTGGTTAAACCGGCACAAAAGTTGTCAGATTGCGCTGTTAGTATATTAGTGTGGCTAAATACTATTCAGCATTTTCATTTTCAATACTATTTTCATTTCCTTTTTATTTGTGTTGCTACCATCTTGATTTGTCTTTTAACTCTTTGTATTGAGTGGTTTTAAACATTGTAAGCTGCCTTGACAGGAAAGGTGGTCTTAAATAACATTCTGAATGAACGAAACTCTTTTCACAAGGCATGCTGAAAGAGATGTCTTGCGTTTCCCGTATGTTGACTTACAAAACCTACACTGACTACCGCATCTGCTAGATTTAAAAGTATCTCTCATTTGCCTTCTGTTCCACATTAACTGCAGTCACGAGTGATGCATCAAAACCAGCATTCTTTACATCACTTCTGAAAACGCCCCATCTCTTTTATTCAGCAGAAAGATGTTGCAGTAGCTTCCCTTTGACACAAGAGGGAGACAAAGGTCTGTTGACAGACACATTGGCATAGGTCTTGGAACCTCATACAAATTATTTTCGAATTTCCACAGAAAGGAAACATTAAATATTGTTCAGGTCAAAAGAAATGATTGATGAAGTAGAGTTAACTAGCTTTGGAAGGCTAGAGAACTTGGTATTGTGTGCTATTAGTAGAGCCCCTCCCAGATCAAAAAGGCCATTCTCAATCTCTATTATCAGATGCATGTTTTTCACTGAAATCTGCGTAGAGTGTGTATAAAGAATTCTTTCCAGCGTCATCAGTTACTGCAGTTGAATTCTTATTGGGTGGTAGAGGGGCCTAGCAATGGCCAACAATGGTTTGGGGTAGGGGCCACCGCTCAGTCAGAGAGCACAGGCCTTACAAATAGAAGGTCCCACGTCTAAGCACTACATAGAACTGGGAAGTATGACTCTGAATCCCTGGAGAGCTGCTACCAATCAGTGTCGTCATTACTGAGCTAGACGGACCAATGGTTTGACTCCGTGTAAGACAGTTAATTATTTCTGTAATTGCAGGAAATATCAGGGTTCAGGCCTAGTTTCTCAGTCATCCTCTCTTGATTGCTTTCACGCCAAGGAGGAAGGGTGCTTTTAGGGGCGTTCCATAATCTTTGCTCATACTTGAATATTTCCCTCACTGCTGCAGAGGAAACCACCTTCCTGTCAGGGCCAATCGGAACATGATGTAACATCCTCCTCCTTGGAGGAGGACCCCTTCCCCATTCCACCATGTACATGGACCAAGTGGAGACAGTGAACCCTGATGGACATCCCAAGGTGAACACTCTGGAAGATGCCCAAACTGGGGAGATTGCAGAGTCACGGGATCATCACTCCGCACGTCTCAGCCTCTCCATCATCCCTAGAACCCCAAGAGCAGAGACGGTGAGGAGTTTAAATGGAAGACCAGAACAGAAGGCAAAGCAAATGTCTTGCATCACAAGACTTTCTATTGCTAAGCCCTGCTTGGGAGGAAAACACGTGAACCGAAGTGGATCAGGGCCCCACTGATGCTCTGTCAAGGGCTGGGCAGCAACATAGGTAGTGCCGCAGCTTTATGTGGCTCCTGGGTGGGACATCAAACTCCACAGACCTGTTGAACAGCCCCCTGGTCTTGCTGGTAAGATGCGGAGTTGAAGCCACGTAGCAGCAGCGGTAGGAAAAGGAGCAGGAGCAGGAGCAGGAGCAGGAAAAACAGCAGGAGCCAGGATTGTGCTGGGATTCTTACGACTGAAGCATGTCATCCTTGTATTCTGAGGATATCTGTCCCATGTGTGTTTTCTTTAAAACAGCAGCTTTGGAGTGCAATGAGACATCCCTGAGGCATCTGGTGGGGCCACTGTGTGATACAGGAAGCTGGACTAGATGGGCCTTTGGCCGTATCCAGCAGGGCTCTTCTTATGTTCTTATGTTCTTATGAGAATCCGCAGCATGATGTGCAAGCAAGAGGATTGTGCTCCAGTGCCACAATCCTCATGAGCATCATGGGTCCAGGCTGGTATTTTCCCCAGGGAGGGAAGCTTCCATTGGCTAGGCCACAAATTCTCCCATCTCCAGTGGGCAATAAAAAGTGGATGGCTTTTTCATTCTTTCCCTCCTGCAGAGAATGATATCATATAAACATATGAAGTTGTCTTTCACGGGCAGCCCAATCCTGTCTAGAATGCAGCGGGGGCACACCAAAGGCAGTCGCTGCATAACTCCTAGGCAGGGTTAGGCCCATGCCGGCAGAGCTGGAACACTCCTCAGGAGAAAGGGACATTTGTTCCTTTCCCCGGGTAGAGCCCCAGCAGGCCCAGTGGGCCTCCTTGGATGTGCGCCAGCAAAATGGCTGGCGCAAATCCGAGGAGCCGGTGTAAGGTCAGCCAGGCCCAGGACGGGTGATGGGATTCGGCAGAGCATGTCAACCATGATCCCTCCCCCCTCCCAGACCTGGCGGGTCAATCTGGCCCTCCCCGTAACGCCTTGTTCCACCCTCCCCTGGTACCTTCCCCAGCGGACGCAGCTCCAGGTCTGGCGGAGAGTGAGCGGCGCCCGCCTCTCCGCCAGCGCCACTTACCACCTGGCACAGGTGGAGCCATCGCTCCGCCGGCGGTTCTTTAGTTAGGACTCGTGCTGTAAGTCAGACTATTGGTCACTTTAGTTCAGCATTATCCACACGGACTGACTGCAGCTCTCTAGAGTTTCAGGCAAGGGTCTTTCCCAGCTGGGGATTGAACCCAGGACTTTCTGAATGCAAAGCATGCGCTCAGCCCCTGAGTTATGGCCCCTCTCCCAGCCATTATGCAGCAAGAGGCAGCGCTGGAGTCGGTGCCTGTAGCAGGATCAACATTGCCGGATTGGGAACTCGGGGTTTTTATATTTGATGTCACATATTTCTCCATAAATTGCATTTCTTCTAACAGCTGATTTCGTAGTTGTTTTATACCCATTGACGGTGGTTTATGTCCCTGTGAATAAGGCACTGTGAAGAATATTGTACATTATCTCCTGGAATGTCTCCATTTATGGGAGATAAGAACTAAATGGATTTCTCCTTTGTGCTCCTACAAACAATGCCTTCACTTTTTCTTTCTCTGAATGCCTAGATTTTTTCCCTCATTGGCATACAAATGGGAAAACATTATTTATCTTGTCACAGTGTTTTCTTTTCTAACGCATCCCAATAGAAGTTCATATATTTATTGATATTTTGTAGTCTGCAAAATAATTAGACTGGGTGTGTGTGTGTGTGAGAGAGAGAGCTGTGAATGGGGTTGAGTATAAACAGAATTGTTCCCCCCCCCCTTTATTTGGGTTTTGTTTGCTTAGGATAAGCACAATAGTCCCAATCCAGCCAAAGGGAGGCGTTTTTAAGACACATGAATAGTCACCCATAAGCACATGTTTAACTCTTGCATTGAAAACAAGGGGACTGCAAAGTGCTTACGGCTGGAATTGCCCAGTAGCAATGGACACCTGGGTGGCCAGCGGGTGGCGCAGTGGGTTAAACCGCTCAACCATGAGCTGTCGATCGAAAGGTTGGCAGTTTGAATCCGCAACGGGGTGAGCTTTCGTTGCTTGGCCAGCTCCTGCCAACCTAGCAGTTCCAAAGCATGTTAATGCGAGCAGATAAATAGGTACTGCTTGCGGGAAGGTAAACAGCGCTCCATGTTCCAGCCGCATGCTACGCGCTGCTGCAAGGAGAGTTATGCCGGCCACATGACCATGGAGGAGTCTTCGGACAACGCTGGCTCTTCGGCTTTGAAATGGGGATGAGCACCACACCCTAGAGTCGGACACGACTGGACTTAATTGTCAGGGGTTACCTTTACCTTTACCTTTAATGGACACCTACCCACCTGAGCAGCCGTTTCTGAGACTGGGGTGTAAACACCAGGTCCAAACCCTTCTCTCTCCCCCCCAGCAAGTAGCCGAAGTAGCCCATGGCAGCTGAGAGAACATAGAAATGGGAGAGACCTGTCCTCTAGCCCCCTCTTCTCTGTTGCTGCCGCAGCAAGGCAAGGAAGGCTAACCAGGAACCTGGCAAACAAGAGCATAGCCTATCAGTGCAAATGTGAGTGGATGGAAGTTGAGAGAGAAGCCGGTGACCTTGGTCAGTTCCCCTCTCTGCATTCATTTATCGTATACAGAGACTTTTGCACAATCTCAGTGGGATTCAAGCCCCAAACAACAAAGTACTGATGGTGAAAATTCCCGCTTAATAGTGACTATTTGGGCCCCCTCTGCGAAGCAAATTGTGGCATATTCACAAATCTGGGGGACGTTTTCTTTTTTGATGGTCAAGACAGCCACAGCATCTCAAGAAGAATCACAGCATGCTCTACACTTGTGGTGTGAGCTTGACTTTCTTCTGGATTGGCAAGGAGCATGATGGATTGACATTCTATCCTGTCCAGCTCTGCCTCCTCCGAGAGTCCTGCTCCTCCCCATCTGCTTTGCTTTACACTCTTGTGTCTTGTTTTTTAAAAGCTGATCTACACCTACCCCTGTTGGGGACAGGATGCGCAAGCGTTGGGGACAGGATGCCCCGCCCGAAACGCTGCCCTGGGTTCCACCAGTTTCTTCAACGTAAATAGTCCCTCCTGATTGTCCCGCCTTCTAATAAAGCTCAACGCTGATTGGCTGAAACGCAAGTGCGCTCCGATTGGCTGAAAACCCCTTCTCATCCCATTGGTCAAACTATTAGCTCCGTGTCCTGCCCTCTCAAAATCATGAGCAGGGTCCACGGCAGATCGCAACGGAACTCGGGAGAGCGTGGCTCTCCCGCGTTCCGATGCGATCAGATAAAATGGAAGCCACACAGCTCCGCACTCTCCGCACGCGCCCAGGACACGCCGGAATTCGTGCGGTGGAGATCAGCCTTAATGGGGAAAAAGTCTGTGAGATTTGCTTCTGAATTAACATGGATTCCAGCTTCAGAGTATGCCATGGATCAGTGTCACAACTTGCATGAAATGCAACTTTCCAGCCCTCTCCCATAATGGAAATTACTCTGTGGGTGTTCAACATCACCGCAGTTTTGCAAGCATGCCACGTTCCCCCCTTCCCGCTGTCCACCTATCCACATAATCCCCTTAGGTCTTAAGGTATCATTTTGGTTGGCACCTGTGTGTTTCAAACCTGTTTGCATTTTTATTGGCATTGGCTTGCAATCCCTATAGGCTTTGGTTGAGCTGTCTGGTAGCTGCTTGAAATATACAGTAATAAGGCATTTGGCTATATAGCTTAGTCTTATCAGTAGAGTTCAGGTGGGGTGAGATGGAAATGGTACCACTCAGAAGTGTTCCCCAGACGCTGCTTGTAATAATGAAATGCGATCGAAGAGCTAAAAAATATGACCATTTTGCACATACAAGCAGGACCTGCTATCAAACTGATCAAGGTGCACCAAGGCAGCCCATTCATTAACAGCCCAATCCTGTGCATGGTTACTCAAAAGTAAGACCTACTGAACGCAGTGGAACTTCCTAGTAAGCATGCTTACAGCCCAACCCAATCTCCCACCATAGCATGCAGTGCCACCGATGGAGCATGCACTACATGCTATCATGGGGGGGGGGGGAGAGAAATCAGACTGCCAGCGAGAGGCAAGTAAAAATATTTTTCACTTACCTCTCAGTAGGCTGCCTGGTAACCATACATTGACATACATTGACATACATTAGACATACATTGACTGTTTTGCTGGCATAAGTCCGAGGAGAGGAAAGGGGGATAGGATCCGATGTGCATATCTGCTGCCGAGATCCACCCCCTCCCACCCTCAAACTGCCCCCATTTCAGCCCACTTCCTGCCATGAACTGCTCGTGAACTGCCCCTTCTGCCACATTACCTGCACAAGCAGAAATGGGAGGAGAGTGGAGCGCGTGGAGCAGCTGCTCCAGGTGCAGGCGGACCTCGGGGCGCGGTGTTGGGAGAGTGGAGCAGCTGCTCCAGGTGCAGGCGGACCTACCGGTCCCGTCCTGGCGCATTGCTCGTCTCTGGCGCGTTGCTCGTCCTTTTTCCGGCCCTCCCGCCCTCCCTGGAGCCCGTACGGCTCCGAAATAGGTAGGAAACTGGCGGGGGGTGGGTGGGGTCGGTGACGCGCTGGGCGCGTCACATCACCTAGGCCCCGCCCCCTTCCTCCGGGCGCCGGGAGGCCTGGTTACGCCTCTGTGCACAAGCAGAGCATCCAGGCAGTTCTGGCGCATGCACGGACCCTCCGGCCATTTCCGCCACTGACTCTGTAGCGCATGACAGTGGTGTGACATTTGCACTGTTGCAAGGGGACTTAAGGCAGTGGATCACTAGATCCATTGCTGTAAGTTCCCAATAGGATTGGGGCATTAGTATCACAGTCTTATCCACTAGAACAGTGCTTTGGATTTTAGCTATAGGCTGAAATCTTCAATTTACTGCCAAGGCTCTAAAGTTTCAATAGGTCTACTCTTGGGTAGAATGAGCTTTGCTTTATATAAAATTACAGTTTTCAGGCGTTTCAGTTGTTTTTAAGAGGGTTTCTTATTTATGCATTTGTTGTGGGAATGTCAGATTGTGGCTTGTTTCTGAAACCAGTTGCAGATCATATTAGGATTATTTGAATTTGATCACTGGGCTATACTTTAAAATTGGAGGAGGAGACCCTCCCATACCAGTTCTGCAAAGACAAGCTGCTAGATACCCTTCATTTCACAAAGTTCATTGGTAGCAGAGAAAACAGTGTTGCCTTATGTGTGATTTTTGCAGTTGGCTGAGCTGGCAGTAAATGGATTGATAAACTATGAGTAGAAATAAGTGTATAAGAGGAGAAAGAAGATAAGAAATTATAATGGAGTACAGCCTGCATTTATGGATTATGTCATGAACTAAATAGCAGTGAGAGTTTTATGTATTTAAGGTTTGTATATACAGTATTTATATGTTGGGATATTGATCATATCATGGCATGCGTTGATCTGATTATTATGTTTCAGATTGGATTTTAAGCAATTACTATATTGCAGTGTTGGGTGCATAAGATTTATACAACAAAATTAAAAGTGACAACAACAAAGTGCGTTGACTCTAGAAATACTGCTGTGAGGATGGAGAAAATACTGCTGGGTTGATAGGCAAGAAAAAAACATAAAATACAGTAGATCTCTATTTTTGCAGTTCCTCTTCAACTACGACAAATAAGGCAATCGTCTCTTTCTCTAGAGCTTTTCTCTGGGCCTGTGTACCTGGGAAAATATTAAATATAAAACTATTAAAAAGAACTTATCTTTAATAATAATAATAATAATAATAATAATAATAATAATAATAATATACGCATTTATGGAGCACCTCTGAATGATCAAGGAGCTTTTCATACATTAACTTGTTTTTATCCTTATAACATCCCATGAGGCAGGGAATTATTATTCTCTCCATATTGCAGACGGGGGGCTGAGGCAGAGAGAGGGGTTTGTTCAAGCCTACTTATTTATTTAATGTAATTTAAATATTTATTTCTTTAATCTAGTGAATGCACAGCAATAATAATAATATTATTATAATAAACAGTATTTATATACCGCCTTTCTTGGTCATTGGATTTCTCCTCCAACTTTAATCCAAGGTGGTGGTGTACATGGGCAGGTTGTCCTAACCCCCCTTGGTTTTTTTTTTTTTTTTACAGTATATAAATGTCCAATCTTTCATGAACAGCTACATTTCCAGGTGGTATCCTTTTGCAGTCTGACTATTCTGCTGGCTGGCGCCTCCCACACTCGACCGACGCAGCTGGGAGCTCTTATCTCTCCTCCCGGAGGCTTTCACAACTTTTTGTTGGCGGCGTGTCTCAAACTTGTCAAGTTCACCGGTCTTCAGGCTTACAAGACGGCAGCTCTCCCGACTGAGCCAGACCCTTCTGTCTGCACATCTGTCTGCATGTTAAGATCATCATCAGATGCTGGGGGGGGGCTTCCTGCCAGGTGAGGGGACGAGGGTGGTGACCCTGGATTCTGTGTTGTGGTGCCCCATCTTTGGAACGCCCTCTTCGGAGGCACGTCTGGCATCAGCTCTGTTAACCTTTCAGTGCCAGAGGACGACCTTTTTGATTTGGTCAGGCTTTTGAGTGTGTTTCTAGCTTTGACTGGTGGTTTTCTCTGACTTTTAAGTCTCTCAGTTGTCTTGGTCGTTTGGTGCTTTATTGCCGATTGTCGTTTTGATGTAAACTGCTTCAGAAAGTGAGATAAAAATATCTTCAGCGACAACGAATCGAGCAGCAGAGTGCTTGTGTGGACCCAGGCTGCTGGACTTGATGAGGATTTGGTCTGATCCAGCAGGGCTCTTCTGATGTTCTGAAAAGCTCTTGCAACTGGCAGAGCTCCAAGGACTGTAGACATCCTGGGCCCCAAGACTCTCAATACTGGTTGCTGGAGAGGGTGAGACAGCTCTGGCCTTCCTGGCTTGCCCAAGGGCTCCCCAGAGGCACCCGGCCACTTGGGAAACAAGATGCTGGACTAGTTTGGTCTGCTTCAGGAGGGTTCTCCTTAAGTCCGTAGGTTTTTATAAGATGAATAAGATTTCCTGATTTGTAGCTATTATCATCCTGCACCAGAACCATCAGATCTCAAAAGATAACAATGAGGGTTGTTAAGTCTTGACCCCAGATTAAAATTTCTCCTCTTTGATTAAAATCAGCCCCCAATGCTGAATCAATTGTGGGCATAATTCACCAGGAAGTTCTCCCGTACAACCCCAACTCAGTGGCGTAGCTGGCGTTTTTCCGAGGGGCTGTGGGTGGGACGACACATCTTCGCCCCCGCCCACCCCGCCACCAGAATGGAGCGGGACCAGAGCCAAAAGGTTCCATTCCAGTGGTGGGGGGCGGGGCGAAGATGCGTCGTCCCACCCACGCCCCCCTTGGAAAAACGCCAACTACGCCACTGCCCCAACTACTGCAATAGCAGACTCATGGCCTGAACTTCACCCTTCACTTTCAAGAATCAAGAATATTCCATATCTGTGACCAAAAGAGGTCAGTTCTGCTTGCAATGTACCTCCGTGTTGTGTGTTCCACAGAAACCCTGATTTCATTGCGTTGGTGGATCCAAATGACACATCTGGTTCATTAAACACCCCATTTTGAATTTTTAAATGTCTTTAATTCATTGCAATAGAAAAATAAAATAAGAATGAAAATTATGAGTGGTATTGGTCCCAAGAGGCTCCCCCACTCCCCCCCCATGGAATGAAGAGGGATGAGAATTATACATGAATGAATAAATAATAGATAATCCTATCAAAATTTATTAAGATGTTATTTTCCCCCCTATTCTTTTGGAAAAAAAAGCATTTGGAAGTTATTATTAAATGTGTGGCAAACTCATATGAGTGTTTCATCAATATTAATGATTAATTAAACCTTAATGCATAATCAAACCTAGTTTTTATTTGCTTCAACAAAACGATATGTAAGAAAATAGTTTTCATTTGGTGCTCGGAATGGAAGTGTCTGGGGTGCTGGCTGGAAGGTGCCATGGTTGCTAGTTTACAATGGGATTCTCTAGGTTCGTTGGCAATTTCTTGGTTTTGATTGTTCCTGGTGGGACGTATCCAATTCCAAGTTCTCTCTCACATGAGTGCTGTCTTGTGCTCACTCAAGAGGGAGAGGGGTGTGGTTTTCAATGGTTTCCCACATAGTTGGGGCATAATGGAGAGGGGGCAGGGAAGGGATGAAAAGGGTGAGGGTGGGGTGGGAGGCTGTGGCATAATGGGGCGGGAGGCTGTGGGAGGGGGTGGATCCAGCATCAATGGTGTGCTGGATCCTATCCCCTCTGTGAGCAGCTTCCCCACCTCCTTTCTATCCTCGGACTTGCGCCAGCTAAAGAGCTGGTGCAGGTCTGAGGAGACCCATTGCAGAGTGGGAGGCTTCCAGAGGGATAAGATGATTTAAATCCCCTTTCTACTCCCAAGCTTCCCGATTCTCTCTCTCTCTCTCTCTCTCTCTCTCTCTCTCTCTCTCTCTCTCTCACACACACACACACACACACACAAACACACACACACACACACACACACACACACACACACACACACACTGGATACAGCATGTACCTTTTCGGTGTGGCTGCACCAGCGGGTTGAGAAGGATAGGATTGGGCTCTTAATGATCCTTTACATGGAATCTGTTTTCTTCACAGCTGTTGCACACTGGGTCAACATTTTCATTGAGCTATTCACCACGACCCACAACATCTCTTTTCTGATTCATCACTGACAGCTCAGACCACATCAGTCTATTTGTGAAGTTGGGATGTTTTTGCCCCAACGTGCAACACACTTGTAGACACTGAACCACATCTCCCATTTGGTTGCCCTTTCACAAGAGTTTCTTTGAGAGCTCTGTGTTCCTAAGGAAGCTTCTGGCCTTTGGCGTGGTAAGGCACTGTGTGTGTGTGTGTGTGTGTGTGTGTGTGTGTGTGTGTGTGTGTGTGGTGGGTGGGTGGGTGGGTGGGTGTGTGTGTGGGTGTCTTGCCCCCTCAGGTGCTGGAGGCTTGGGCTGGCCCTGCATAGAACACTAGATTAGGGGCAATGTGTGGACAATAGTGAAGACATATCTTTTAGTATGGAAGTTTTCACAGAAATAGGATTGGATGGAACAATTGGCAGGAGGGACCTTAAGTTCTGTTTTTACTGCAATATTTATGCATCAGCTGCTGCCCTGCACTGGTATAGATTTTTTTTTTAAATCCATTACGGTTTCCCCATAGGCTACCATTATACTTAAGCAAGATCAAGGAACCACTTGCCCAAAGGTATTTTTCAAAGACTCTCTTGTTAAGCTCTCCATGTTGTGGACTGGAACAAATACATCAGATCAGAGTTGTACGTTACCAGATGCTTTCAGGGCTTCCATTTCAGTTCGCATCTGCTGCTTCAAAGATCCCTTAAGGTGCATCAAAGAGTGGGGAGGTTTTATTGCAGACTTCGTTTCACTGTGCAGCCCTCTGAAGCACCAGAACATAAATTGGACAGGAAGTGAGGAAGTACAACGACCTCAAGTTGCCTGTTCCACTCTGGGCACTGGAGTTCAAGAACGGGGCTACTGAGAGAGCTCTGAGTACTGTAAGTGACCATCAACAAAGCCTAAATCCTGGAAATCCAAACCATCCAGATGTCTCCATTTTTAAAATCTAGACTTTAACTTGGGGCAGATGACCTTTCCAAGCTGGATGCAACACCTGCAGGTGGAATGGATTCCCACAGAGCTCAATATTAAGATGGTGGTGGTGGTGATGATGATGATGAAATATTATGTCATTATGCTGTTATTCTGTTAAATAATGCTGCACTGTTGCCTGTTGGGTAAATTTCACTAGCCAATAGCCAGGCCAGCATCAGGTTTTGAAGCAAGTTCCAAACTTTATATAAGCTCTTAACATGAGAACATCAGAAGAGCCCTGCTGGATCAGGCCAAGGGCTCATCTAGTCCAGCTTCCTGTATCTCACAGTGGCCCCACCAGATGCCTCAGGGAGCACACAGGACAACAAGAGACCTGCATCCTGTCACCACTCCCTTGCATCTGGCATTCAGAGATAGGCTACCTCTAAACCCAGAGGTTGCATACAGTCATCATGGCTTGTAACCTGTGATGGATTTATCCTCCATAAATCTGTCCATAAATCTGGCCTAACAGCACAATCCTGCTCAAGTCGGTGCTGGTGGAGCACATTTTTCCAGCACACTTCCAAGGAGCCCCATTGGGTTGTTAGGGATAGTGTGTAGGTAAGAGTCTACCCAATGATGCACTAAGACGTACGCTTGCTCCTACCTTCTATTATTCTGGCCAATGAGCCCAAAGGCAACGGGATAACTGGCAAACACTAGCAGCAGTGGCAGCACCAGAAAAAATAATGGGGGGGGCAGAGGCGAAACTAGGGCGGAGCACCGGCTCCGGGTGCCATCTCCCGAAGGGCACCCTGCCCGCCCACGAGTCGGACTCAGACTCGAGTCTCCGAGTCCGACTCGGAGACTCGAGTCCGACCGGCCCCCTCAATCAGGAGAGCCGGCCCGGGGACGTCTTCCTCGGCCGGCTGCCTGGGGCCTTCTAAGGAAGGCCCGCTGCGAGAACAGTATTTATACCGTTCTTTTTGCGTATGCTCAGACTGTTACTGAGGGAGTGTCCCACCGGGCCGCCCCCTCCGGAGCGCGCCCCCCCTCCGGAGCGTGCCGCGGCCTGTTGGCCGCGGCGATATTTTATTGTGGGGGGGGGGCGGCCAACCCCTTGCTCCGGGCGCCTACGGAGGCACTTATGCCTCTGGGGGGGGGGGGAATAAACACGCACACACACAATTTCAGGGTCCCTTCCACCTTCTCTGGCACCACCTATGAGCACGACCCTTATTTTTTTAAAAATCCTTCTTAGTTTATTAATATTAAATACAATTAAATAACTTTAAGCAAATGAGGCTCTCTATACTTAGCGTCTTGCTGTTCTGCTGAGATTCTCTGTCTCCTTCAGCCTCCTCACTGGAGCTGCAATCCTATACATATTTACCAGGGAGTAAGTAAGTAACACAGCGCTCCGTGTTCCAGCCGCATGCTACGCGCTGCGGCAAGGAGAGTCATGCCGGCCACATGACCACGGAGGCATATTCGGACAACGCTGGCTCTTCGGCTTTGAAATGGGGATGAGCACCACACCCTAGAGTCGGACACGACTGGAATTAATTGTCAGGGGTTACCTTTACCTAAGTCCCATTGAAGTCAATGGGACTTACTTCTGAGTAGGCATGCATAGGATTGCACTGTACAACATGTCTGGTTCTGGGTCTCCTTTGTTCCACAGCTTAGCCAAGTTTTGGGAAAGGTGGTGGCAGCAGCTAGAGTATCGGTAAGACTTCTTAATTATTCCGTGATTTAAATGAGATAGGCAACGCAGCTTTTATTGATTTCCATATAAAAATTATGAAACCCAATATAATATAGGAACACAGACAGATTAGGAGGCTATAAAAACATGAGTGAATTATGGTTTTATTAAAGCTGCAAGATAACAGGCTGCAACACATCTGAAAATAAAAGGTCAAAGGAAAAATTTAAGCGCACGGCGCATTAATGGACTAGGGAATGGGGCAGCACTAATAACTCCCGTGCATAAAAATTTATATTTTTCAACATAGCAATCATTTCTTTTACCCTATTGGGTGTTTTAAAAGTGCTCTTGTGTATATAACATTAATTTCACTGTAAAATAAAAGGTAGTAATTCAGACAGTTGCCCATGTGAGCCATTAAGTTTAAAAGTACCCTATGAAGTATTTGTGGTTATGGCCTTTTTTTTTTTTTTTTTTTGCAATTCTGGAAAAGGTGAAACAGCAATCCACTTAGGATAAAATAATAATGTTTGTCTGTTCAAGTACACAACCTCCAGACTGAGAGAGTTCACATGTGGCTCTGTTCTGCATCAGAGGCTCACCATTTATGGGGAAAGAGCCCTTCTTCTGCCACAAAGAAGTGAGCATGTAGCAGGATGTCCTCAACTGAAATCAATGGAGATGCTATTTTGGCTCTATGACTTATTTTATGTTATTTATTTACTGTATTTACACACCATCTTTCTGCAAAGGCATTTAAAGCAATTTGCAATTAAAAACACTAACAGCACAATCCACAGTAAGGATCCTGTGCACTGGTGGTTAGGCTGCCGCCAGGTCGGAGGTCTACTCGGGGAAGGGGACGTTCGTCCCCTTTCCCGGATGTAAATGCCAGCCGGCCCGACTGGCCTCCTCAGATTTCCGCCAGCAAAATTGCTGACGGAAGTTGGAGGAGGCCGTGTAACAGCCCAGCCGACCGGCAGGGGCCGGGATATGGCCGAGGCCATCCCCCGCCCCCTCCTGGACCGGCTGGGTCAATGGCCCCCTCCCTCACCCGGCGAGCCGCCCCCCTCCCACCGGATCCTTCACTGGTCTGGCGGCCGCAGGGGTGCTCCGTCGATGGAGCAAGGGAGGCCGTCCTCTGCACCGGCTTTCCTTGCTCTTGAGGCATCGCGAACGTACTTTACGTTCACGATGTCTCCCGGTGACGGAACGTTTGTTCCGTCGCTGCCGGTAAGTAGAGGATTGCACTATAAATAAAAAAAATAATAATAATGAGGGAGCTTTCTTCTTCTGCCTTCGTCTCAGGGTATGCAGATCATAAGTAGCTCTGGGAAGGTGGAGAAGAGGCTGATGTTCCCTTCAGAAGCTGGTGATATGAGCATCCTTGGGGACGGCTCATCCATGAGGCCAACCGAAGCAGTCATGTTAGATGGGGGATGGCAGGGGCCACCCATCTCCACCCACCCTCTTGCCTCCACTGATCCTTCTCCTCCTCCCACTCTCTGGATTGGAAAAGGAAGAGGGGGACAGAGAGGAAGTGTGGAGAAATGGGGGGTCAGAGTGTTGGAGGAGCACAAGCTAGTACATCACCAGGTGGGGGGGACAGCATTTGGCACAATGTGTCAGGCACCAGGAGATCTTAGCCCTGAGATGCTTGTGTACTCACTAGTGATTGTTGGTGACCTTTCCCAGCCCAAGCCTATGAGCTGCAAGGACAGACCTCAAGAGGACAACATCCTGCCTTGTTGATCATGCAGGGAGTCTAGCGCAGGTCTGGCTTGTGAGTGCTGACTTCTAAAGAGAGATGTGAGGAGAAGAGAAGCTGGGGAAGAAGGGGCACTTAGGGAGGTTCTTTGATGGGTGGAGGGTGGCTTCTAGGCCCCACTGGGCTCTCGATGATCATTGGGAGCATGACAGTCTAGTGGCCTAGCCCAGTGTTTCTCAAACTGTGGGTCGGGACCCACTTGGTGGGTCGGGACCTGATTTTTGGTGGGTCGCGGGTGATGGAAAGATCAGGCCCTAGCCAATTTGGAATGAAGCTGATTTTAAAATGAACTAAATTTGAACATTAGCTGGAATTCTGCAAATGAATCCATTTAAATTGGACTCACTGGAATCAGACATGGTGCATGTGTCACCTGCCATTTCTGGCATATTCCATTATTATGTATTATTCCCCCTTGCATTCATATAGAGCTCCTCTTTAAGGTCTGGTTGGCCACTCTTGCAGAAGGGAAACTGGAGTAGATGGACTGTGTTTATCCTTCAAATCTTTTCTGCAGTTGATGAAAGCAGCTTCTTCCCCACCTGAACAAGCAGGAATATGTCTTGATTGTCACGGCTTCTCTAGCGGGCAGGCAGGCAGGCTAGCGGTGAGGCGAATGGGTTGCGTGTTGAAGCTTATCCAACATGAAATATTCACATGCATCTGTGCTGGAAACCTTAGAGATGATGATATTCCAGGCACAGACAAATGGAAAGACGCAAAATAGGACTTAATAAAATCCCTGCCATGGTTGGACTGCCTGTTTGCTTATTTTGTCTCTGGAAAATTGCAGTTTGACTTGGAATACTGTAAATCCATATACCATGTTGCTCGGCCTGCAGTTTCATTTTGTGATTATTTGTTTCCTGATGTCTCCTTTGATCAAATCCTGCCTTTGTGATCTCTTCATTCTCGAAGAGAAATCCATTGATATTATATATAACTCGCTGGAACATGAGATGTTTTCCAACCTGATGTGCAAAAAACTAAAATGTATAGCATGTGATGGACTCTTAATTTTTCACACACAGGCTGTCATTGAATGGATGAATGAAGCAGTTTATTTTAAACGTTCCTGTATTTCCCCGAGATGGGATCTTTCTCCTTTGGCTGTTTTATTGGAGCTGCTGCGGTGTGGCTCCTTCTCACACCACCAGGATAGTGTGAAAAGCTCCTCTTGGGTATGTGGGAGGAGCTTACAGTGAGGCTCCTCCCCATGTAAGTCTCGCCAAGTCATGCAATTTGAGCTCAAATTATTTGGCTCCTAAAAATTCTGTCCTGTAAATCTCACTTGAAATCTTTATCTTGTGATTGTCCAAATATATGCTCAATATTCTCTGACTATTTGATATCAGCTCCTGACATCTTCTGATAGTTAAGTCATTTGATTGGTATTGGATTTTCCAATTCCAGCCCTTCTGTGCTCACTCAAGGGCTCCTGTAGTCGCTTACATATTGAAACATAACACGATTGAAACAATAGCAATGATTAAAAAATACTTAATATGAATATTTAATACAACGCACTGAAAATTACTAAGCAGAGACCTCAGATCACTCACAGTTAAATTCATTGATTGAAAACACTTTCAGTTTACTATGAAGATGGCCACAATTAGCCTAGCTGTGTGTGTGTGTGCGTGCGTGTGTGTGTGTGTGTGTGTGTGTGTGTGTGCATGCACGCGCGCATGTGTGCAATTTTTAATACAAGTACATCTAAAAATTACAGATGGCAAGAAGCACCATCTTTTGTCTGTAACACAGGGTTAAATGCCTTTTTTTAAGATGATGCTTGCTATCACATGCATGCATCATCTAAAAACAAAGCTTCACAATTATCATTTTTATCTATTTGATCATTGCCTTGTCGTGGCGAAGGGGCTTGCATAACTCAATGAAGCCATGAGCTACGCCGTGCAGGGACACCTAAGACGGACAAGTCGTAGCAGAGAGTTCTGACTAAAAGTTATCCACTGGAGAAGGAAATGGCAACCCACTCCAGTAACCTTGCCAAGAAAATCCCATGAACAGTACCCCACCTAATGCGAAGAGAGGACTCTCTGGAGAAGACTCTGATGCTGGGAAAGATTGAAGGCAAAAGGAGAAGGGGAAGGCAAAGGATGAGATGGTTAGACAGCATCACCAATGCAACGAACATGAAAATGAGCGAACTCAGGAAGATAGTGGAGGATAGGAAGGCCTGGCGGGATATTGTTCATGGGATCACGAAGGGTCGGACACGACTTAACGACTGAACAACAAAATGTGAAGAGAGGACTCTCTGGAGAAGACTCTGATGCTGGGAAAGATTGAAGGCAAAAGGAGAAGGGGAAGGCAAAGGATGAGATGGTTAGACAGCATCACCGATGCAACGAACATGAAAATGAGCGAACTCAGGAAGATAGTGGAGGACAGGAAGGCCTGGCGGGATATGGTTCATGGGATCACGAAGGGTCGGACACGACTTAACGACTGAACAACAACAACAAATATATGAAAATGTAATGAATCAATTAATTCAGTTTAGATTCTGCTGGCGGAAGGAGGAGGATGCCAGCGGAACGTCACTTCCATGGGTGAGGGCTGCAAGGGCACCAGCGCAGTCGCTGGCAGCCTGGCACACTGACAGGCAGAGCTGAGTGCGTTCACTGGTGCCAGTGAATTGGTGGTGGGGGCAGGTGGTGGGAGGGATGGGGAGGAACGGAGGAGTTTCTGGGCAGGGAGGGAGTGGGGAGGGAGGCGGAACCAGGGAGGGAGAGGGAGGGTTCGGCCACAATCGCATGTAGCCAAATCATACCCCTCTAACTTGCCCTTTCCACCACCCTTACAATTTTTGGTCCTGCGGCAGCAAAATAGCTGGCACAGGACCAAGGAGACTCACTGGGAAAGTGGAGGCTTCCCCCAGGCCGAGTGAATAAAAGTTAGCTTACCCTGAAGAAGAGAATTCTCCAACTGCTCCCCCACCCTAGAATGCAGCATGAGCTCCATTGACACGCCAGCATCAGCTGCAGGGTAGGTAGGCTTGGGCTGTAAAACTCATTTAATTCACTGACCGTTATTCTTCTCATTGGGTGACAGTCTGAATCATAGTTGGTAAGCCTTTCTAAAAAGAGATATCTTGGTAAGCTTATGGAAACTTGTAAGGGAGTCAGTCAGGAATATCTCTCTTGGGAGAGTGATTCAAATAAAGGGGCAGAGGCGTCACTACCCCCGTTGGCGCCTGGAGCAACGGGGGGTGGCGCTCCGCAGGGGGGTCGTCGCGCTCCGGGAGGAGGCTGCGGCACGCTCCGGGAGGCGGCGACCCCCTCCCTCAATTGGGAGAGCCGGCTGGGGACGTCTTCCCCAGCCAGCTGCTGGGGGCCTTCTGGAAGGCCCGCGCGCCCGCGCGCATGCTCAGACTACTACTGAGGGAAAAAGGGCAGCCTTTTTCCCTCAGTAACAGTCTGAGCATGCGCAAAAAGAACGGTATAAATACCGTTCTCGCGCGCGGGCCTTCCAGAAGGCCCTGGGCAGCCGGCCGGGGAAGACATCTCCGAGCCGGCTCTCTGGGGCTGGTCAGACTCGAGTCTCCGAGTCCGACTCGGAGACTCGAGTCCGACTTAGAGACGCGAGTCTCCGAGTCCGACTCGGACTCGCGGGCGGGGCGCCCTTCGGGCGATGGCGCCCGGAGTGGGTGCTCCGCTGGCTCCGCCCTAGATCCGCCTCTGAAAGGGGTCACCACAGAGAAGGCCCAAGATCTAGGCACTCTTCTTTGTCATGTGGTGAATGAGAGATCAAAGAGCACAGGAGGGAATGTACAAGTGTCCCCCACTTAACGACGGGGATACGTTCTGGAAAACCCGTCATATACTGAAACCGTCATTAAGTGAGTCCTCAATGTAACACAGTGGAGTTGTAATAGGGAATGAATGGCAAACGTAGTGTACATTATGTGTGTAACACAAAGCACAACAAGAGTTCTACCTGTCAATGGAAGTAGAAACACACACACAAACACAAAGAGTTAAAGACAGCATATGTTTTGCATTTCAAATACAGTGCTGTAGCTTTAATTCTTTGTTTACACTTTGGGAACCTCCGTTATATATGCGGATCATCATTAAGTGATCCGTCATTAAGGGGGGGGAACGACACCTGTATTGGAGAAGGTGCTTCAAATGTATTAATTTCAGTTTTATCCAGGTTTCATTCCTTGAAGAGGAAGGTTTCATTCATTATTCAAGGTTTCATTCCTTGAAGCTCAGAGCAGTGTTATATGTCCCCCCCCATTTTTCTCACAACTCATGAGGTAGGAGAGCCCCAGATCACCTAGTGAGCTTTATGGCTGAGTAGAGATTTAAACCCAGATCTCCCTGGTTAAGTTCAGCACAACCCTACACCATATTGGCTCCCACATATTCTGGACTTTAAAGTAGGGCTTTAAAGAAAAACACAGCATTTTGAAAAGAGTCTGGAAGCGTAATGCAACCAACTAAGTGCAAATACCTCAGAACAGATGTAGTATGATCTCTGCAAGCTGGGACCAAATGAAGTTTGCAGGTGCGTTTTGCAGTAGTTGCAGTTCCCAAGCACTTGTCAAAGGCAGCCCGATGTAGAGCCCATTGCGGTAGTCAAGCAGTGATGTAACCATGGTCAAGCTGCATATGCTCTAATTCTGCACTCTGTGGACAGGTTAGGATTCAACAGTGTGGTGAGTATGGCAAAACAATATAATTCGTCCCATGGCATGAGGCAGGCTACCCTATACTGCAAGGATTATAGAGCCACATCACATTCTTCCGCACTGCATGTGCCAAATCAATCACTTCCAAAGGCAAATTTGTCCGATCACTTAATGCAAACCGCACACTGCCAGACAGCAGGAAACTTCATCGGTCCTCTAGGCAACTTAAACAGTGATTAATCATAAAAAGCTCCGCCTTCTTTTGTGCCATTAATGCTGCTGTTAGGTTGGAAGCCGGATAATTTATGGCTTTTCTTGATGCAGTTAGCTGGGATGTCTGATTAATTTTGGCTCTGGGATTAAGTCAGCAAACGAAATTTGACTTCCACAAGCGAGTGATATATATCCGTTTGCCCTCAAAGCTCCGGGGGAACTGTACTATCTGTTCAGACAATGTTTTTATTGAATCTTCAAATATAGCCAGAAGGTGGCATTATGTACCAGTGGCTTATTATTACTTCTGTTTGGGACTTTGAACTGATTTTCAGATTGCTGCAGCTCTGATATAAGAGCAAAAACAAGCAGCTTCATATTTTGGAAACATTTATTCAGCTTCTAGGCAGAAAATCTTAAAAAAGCATGTTGGTTTTAATTCATAACACAGGCCAGACATTCTTTTAACAAGGGCTTATTCTTTCTTCTTTTCCAAGCACTATCTAAATGTGCCGACACAATGTATAAATTCATAACTTCAGAGTGAACTCAGGGTACTCTAGTCTGACGGAACCCTTCCCCAACGCAGAGCCATCCAAATGGAAGGTGCCTGAAGGGGGCGGTTACATGGAGCCCTCTGCTTCCAGCAACACAGCTTAGTAGAAGCGTGTGCAAAACTGCCTTTGACGGAGTCAAGACCCTTGGCCCGTCCAGCTCCATATTGTCTACGAAGACTGGCAGCAGCTCTTCAGAGTTTCAAAGATCTGGATCAAGGTGGTACCTAAAACAGCACCCAAATTTTGTCCCCCCTTTGGGTTATGTATGGGCCTGCATGGGCCACCTGCATGCACCACTTCCACCTACTCATCTTTGCTGCTGTCTTCTACCACATCTTCAAAACTAGCTGAGCAGGGAGGATCTTGGAAGTTCTGCTTGGGAGTTGAGCTCTTAAAATCCTCCCTGTCTGGCCAGTGAAGGCACAGAAGAGGAGAGACAGAGGAAGGAGGTGCTGGAGGGAGAAGAAGGGGTAAGCCCCTGCCATCGTCTTCTCGGTCTGCCAGTTCACTGCCTCCCCCCAGCCTGAAGTGTGAGATTCAGCCCACCTCATGGATTGGCGGCATTGGCCTCCCCTGGGTCTCTCCTTACCCCACCTGGCAACAGCAGGGGTTGAACGTGGGACCTTCAGCATACAAGGCATGTTCTCTATGACTGAGCCACAATTCCTCTCTATGGTGGTGTGTTCCCAGCTGCTACCTGTATGGCCAGTCTAGTGAAAAAGGTCCTAGGCAGTAGGACTCAATGGATCTCACCGAGATTCTCGAGAGCTGCCATCTATTGCCCTGGATGGATCAATGGTCTGACTCACTATGAGAAAGTTTCCTATTGGATATTCTCCAATATCCACACACCAAACTACAATACGCCAGCAGAATACTCACAAACATCTAGAAGCCAGTCAGTGCTTTATTTGCTGAAGCCAAAGGTCAGTGCAGCAAACACCTACAAATGTTTTTCAGTTGGGGGAGAATTTCTCTTCCATCCTGAGAATTCTAAGGACATGAAGCAACCAACGCTTTAATGTAAACGAATAGAACTGGCTGCCCGATGAATGCGGAATGTGGACTTCCTATTTTCGTGAGATTTGCTTAGCTGTTGGATGGAAGGCTCTCCCTTACTTGAATATGCTTATTGCACACATTGCACATGCAGCTACAAAACAGGCTGAGTGCATTTCGTAGGTGTATGTGCAGAAACTTGTTTTACCTTCAGAACTGGAGGAAAAAAAACATCTTGGAGGAATGATGCTCAATTCTGAATACATCTGAGCATTGGGAGCTGAAGAAATTTATATTCTGAACCAGATAGGAATGAACTTTGGTGACATCATGTGCTTGGAAGTTTCCTGCTATGTTGCTGAGTATGGCCTAGGATTGCTCCCTCTGCAGTCTTCATTGGGGATTCCTTGAAGAACAAATTACTCAGGTGGGTCGTTGGGTGACCCCATTTAAACTCTGCAAGGTTTAAGCTTGTAATAGTATCTCCTGTTACAGGAGATAAAAGCACCAAAAATGCAGGAAAGCCCAGAAAGGAAGCTTTGCATGAGGTTGGTATTTAAAAGTCAAAGATAAATTTATTTAACACATCTTTCTAAGGATGGAAATGGATCCTGCATCTAGTCTGTCTCTAGCTACATGTCTTCTGGTTGAGGAAGGGGGAGAGACAGAAAGCAGAAGGAAATAAGGTCTGAGAATCGCACTCTTGGTAACCGACATGCATGCATTACCTGAGGATAGAAAAGAGAGAGATAATGCCTTGTCCCAGGGCTTCTGGGGGGGGGGTTAAGGGGGTAATTTGTACCCAGGCCCAGGATGAAAAATGGGTCAAAAAAGGGGGCCCTGGAGCAAAAAAGAGGGGCCCAGGAGCCAAATTGATATGTAGGGAAGGGGCCCAAAAGAAACTTTGTACCCCTTGATAAAATTCCTCTGAATGGCCCTGCCTAGTCCCCCTACCACTGTCCCCCTACCCTTACCACCTCCTGCTGGTACAGGTGCAATGGTATTGCATTGCTGCATACTCCCAACGTCTTTCTGGTTTGAAGCCTGCCAACTCCACATTGAAGGAGAGTTTTGAGGGTTTCCACTGCAATTTCTGGAGGATTCAAGTGCTGTTAACTCTTGGGGTGACTATTCTGGCTTGGGATCTGAAGGGTTGGGACTGGAGTTGGATGGAAACTCCTTAGAACAGTGTTTCTCAAACTGTGGGTCGGGACCCACTTAGTGGGTCGCGACCTGATTTCTGGTGGGTCCCAGGTGATGGAAAGATCAGATAAGTAATTGCCACACAAGCCCTGAGGCTATTCAAAAATCAGATAGCTGCTCATTGCTCTTTAAAGAGCTGAGCTCCTGCAGTTTGCAAGGAACTGAGCTCCTGCAGTTTGCAAGCTTGTGTAAATATAGGGAGATAACTGTTTGAGCATTTCGTAAAGCTAGGTGGGTCCTGATAGAGTGTCATTTTAAAAAGTGGGTCCCGGTGCTAAAAAGTTTGAGAACCACTGCCTTAGAAGAAAGAGGGAGAGTAGCAGAGCTGGAAGCACAGTCAGCCCTTAATAAGGTCAAATATTTATTCATTTTTGGTACTTAGTTCTTATCTTGGCAAGCCATGTCAGATCGTATCTACTTCATGCTTGGAAGCAAACCATTTTTTTGCTAGTGTTGGCCTGTGGTGCCAGCATTGTATGGGAAGGAAGAACCGGCTGGCTTTCATCTTGCCCTGTTCTTCAGATGCAAAAATTGTCAGCAAGGTTCTGACAACAGGACTTTTATTACTGGTGATAAGTGGCAGATTGATTTCTGCTTTCTTACTACAGGTTATGTTTGCAGCCCTGACAGTTCAGGAGAAAAGAACTCCCAGGTCTTGACTTGCAACACAAGGATACAAATCATTGATGGTCACTGGCGGTGGCTGTGCTTTGATGTTGAAAGCATTTGGGCCTTTGAAAAATTACTGAGGAAATGTAGTACCAAAAAGCGAGAAGCCATTCCTTATCTCTAGCAAATCTGACGGAATGGAAAATGAACTGTGGTGAGAAATGAACGGCTGCTTTTAAATATCCCGATTCAACGTGCGTTTGCTTCCTGACTTGGCAGTAACAACACAGTTTTAATTTCGCAGGCACTTGTCCGTCTTGTTATTTACGTATCTCACTCACCATATCATGGCCTCCTCTGGCTACTGTTTGACAGTTTGTAATTAAATCAGGGATTGTTTTAATTTGTGTTGTTTGATGGAGAAATTGGCCGCTAGCCAAAGAGGGATGGAAAAAATGAAGTAAGCAAAGGAAATAAAATGTGTGAATTTAAAATGGTCGGTATATTCCAGTCCATAGTAAAAATGGCCTCCAAGGCTGAAGACAGTCAACAGTTCTTAGGAAAGCTGACTGTGGCCTGATAAAGGCATCAGTGGTGCACATTGCATATTTCTTTCCGTCTAGTATCTTTCCGTCTAGTCTAGTCAAAGAGGACTAGCAAGTTGCTCATGTCGATAAGGTTGGCACTGAAATTTTGACAGTGTAATTAGAAGCAAATTGCAGGTCTCCCCTGATGGAGAAACGTCTGAGAAAGGGTAGGATCATGTATGACACCCTGAGCAATTTGGGAGGAAAGTGGGATAAAAGACAACACAGGTGACTACATAGGCTGTCTCAGTCCACTCAAGCTTTTTTCCTTCCTTGGCGTTTCCATTCTTCAGTGACAGGCATATTGCCACTAGCCTCAGACAAATAGACAGACAGACAGCTCTTGGATGTCCCCTTCAGACTTGTTCCAAACTGAAAGCCAGCCCTGCATGACCACTCTCTCTCTCTCTCTCTCTCTCTCTCTCTCTCTCTCTCTCTCTCTCTCTCTCTCTCTCACACACACACACACACACACACACACACACACACACACACACACACACACCACAGAGTTATGTTGTGCAGCATCATTTAGTGGTGTATTCAGAGTGACTAGGAGAAATTTACAATGGTGATTTTTCAACTGACGGGGAAATTAATGTTCTCTATTATGGGCATTTAATCAGTGCCAGCTTCTAAACACACCACAGAGATAGAAGATGGATTGGCCCAAATACATCATACCTATAAAACAGGAATGCTAACTTCATAGCAGCAGAAATGACATGCTGGTTTCCTACAAAGGAAGCTCTAGAGCCAGGCGGGGGGTCGGGGCGTTGGCAAGATTGCAATCAGCGGAGCAAAATAAAGTGTGTATATGTGTGTTGGGGGAAATGAAGGGACAATGCGCTGCAATCACATTGGCTCTTTCATAAAGGCAGGTGTGTAATTCATGTGAATGAGACACTGCGTTGCCAGTGCAAGGCTGATACTCACACTGTGCTATGTATGCCATCTAACTGATAGGCTATTACAATGTTATGAAATTAGCTGTTAGCATTTGTACAGGTGCTTAGAAGAATTCTCTGGCTGGTGTTGAATTCCTTTTCTTTGTTTTGCAGCAATGTTGGGGAAGAAGTCCCTTGGCATGCCTCCTGCCATATTCTGTAAGATGCCAAATCAGAGGCAAATGGAGTGGGCCGTACCTCAACGGCAGAATACCTGCGTTGCATGCACAAAGTTCAATTCTTGGCATCTCCGGATAAGGCTCAGAAAGACCCCCTGTCTGAAACCCTGGGGGGGGGGGCTGCTGCCAGTCAGTGTGGACAATCATGTGGTCTGACTCAGTGGTCTGACTCAGCATAAGGCAACTTCAGATGTAAACACATATGCGTGTTTGTATGTGCATGTAAAAGTCATGCATGCTTTATTTATCCAGCTCCTTGTGTGGGTGATTTTGCACATGGGGCTGAACTGTGAGCCAAAGTGACATGTGCCATAAACATCAATTAACACCAGAGTGGTGAAGAAAGCCATTAATTCAGTTCATGTTAATGAAAGTGAACACTGGATAAAGCAAGTTCCCAAAGTTTATGTGCAGTGCACGCATGTCGCTTCCAGAAGCTATGCCGAGAGTGTCCAGGGATGGGGTTGAGGCCAATGGGTGCAATCATGCTCTCTCCACACATTTATCATCACATCTGCATAGCCCTATACTAAGGCAAATTCTTCTAAGCTGATTCTCAAAGAAGGTGCACTCAAGCTGAAGGAAGATCAGTACAGATTGCGGCCCTAAGTGCTGGGATCTGTTGCGTTTTGCATGTGGGTTCACTTTCCCAGGAAGGTACACAAGGGTATCATTTATGGCACAGTAAATCCAGGCCTGGTACACTTGGCCTTCAGTTCGGTGCTTAACAGCACACAAGGCGTGACTCGCCACAGCCGTAACTCATGCCCCGTCACAGCTTCCGGCTTAATTACAAAGCACTAAAACACAAAATAACAAAAATAACGATGGGAATAAAAACGGGTGAAATAAAATATGTATAGCTGAAGGGTGGGGGGAGCAACGGCAGTGACCAAATATTAACTCATGGTTTGCACGGACTCATTTGGTGTTGGATTCTTGCATGCAAGAATGACACATAAACCAAACCGTCCCTTAGTTCAGAATGTGGAATCAGGACAAAAAATGAAGGTCACCCACCAAATGGTCCTATCCGTGAGTTATGCCTATTCAGTGGGATAGGATTGCCACGAAATCCTATCTGTGCATGGGATTACACGAGCAGAAAATATGACACTGGTGCAGCAATAGCTTTACTCCAGCAGGAGATGTAACCTGTACACTAGGTAGGACTCCATTAGCATTAGAGGTAACAACTGGGCAGAGTTGGAGATGTGATGGAGGAGGTATGGATATTAGCAGAGTCCTGTGATGGAGGAGGTATGGACATTAGCGGACTCCCTCAGATGACCCAGTAAAGGAACACTGATCTCATCTCTATGGATCGATGGATCATCTCTATGGATCGATGGGATGGGGCTATATCACCATTCACCTCAAGCCTTTAGAAGTATGAGCACGTATAGGGCAGTTGGCATGATGGGGACATTGTACAAACAACAAACAACAAACAAGCAATAGCGGGGGAGGGGGAACAGACGGACGGGCTTGACCTCTCAAAATACTCACGGATAGGTACCATGTCTCAGGAGTTCAGACACTAACAGCCCAATCATATCGGGCTCGTGCTCTTATTCTAGAACCTTGTTAGAGCATCCTTATTGTATGCTTTGGAAGTTTCTCCATAGAGCAATTGCCTGAACAGTACAGGAAAGATGTTGTCAATGCTTCAGAATGCCTGGATAGGATGCAGCAGGTTTTATTGTATTCTTGGAGAGGGTTGGTGCTCCTCTAGGGAGGAAGGGGTGGAGCTTGAGACAATATCCATCGAATGTTTAAGAGAGGTTGAAAGGAAATGGAGGAACAATAAGAGTGTTTGAGGCCAGTGATTCACAGGTAAAAAGCACATTGAAAAGCTAATTTGGGGCTTGTGGGAACTTTTTTCCTGTATTGTATTAAAACCTACTTAATAATGGTACCTTTCAGTGCAATTCAGCATGCACCGCTTTCAGAATGAACCCCAAGGGGGTGGTTGTGGTATCCATGGAAGTGAAGTGTGCAATTTTTTTTTTTTTGGTTTGTTTAAAGAAATTAGCTTCTGAAATGAAATGAAAGCAGCTCCTTGGAGGAAGCACACCCCCACAAATCCTTTTTGGTTTTCATATTTAATTTGTTTTACTGTCATCAAAATGTGTGGTGCTTTTGGCACAGCTGATGGGGGGGAGGGCAGGTTGCACAGTGCAGCAAGCCAAGGGCTGGATGTAGGTAGGTGTCACCAGTCAACAGTAGCGTCACTAGGACACGTGTCACCCGGGGGCAGGGGGCGCGCGTCACCCTAGTAACGCTCTGTCATTGTGGCGCGGGGGGGGTGGGGGCGACCCAGCTCCCCCCCTGCGTCACGTCGCGTCGCCCTTCGGACGCTCCGAGGCCGGCCCAGGAGCCGGCCTCGGAGCGACCGACCCCGTCGGCGCTCCAGGGCCTTCTGAAAGAAGGCCCAGGCAGCGCGTCCATCCGGGTATTTTTCGGATTTTCGCGCATGCGCAGACCCGTTTTGAGGGCAAAAAGCCCTCAAAACAGGTCTGCGCATGCGCGAAAATCCGGAAAATACCCAGATGGACGCGCTGCTTGGGCCTTCTTTCAGAAGGCCCTGGAGCGCTGACGGGGTCGGACGCTCCCAGGCCGGCTCCCAGGCCGGCCTCGGAGCGTCCGGAGGGTGTCGCGCGTCACGGAGGTGACGCGCGAGGGGGTGCGCGCATCACCCCATGACGCGCGTCACCCTCAGGCGGCCCGCCCCCCCGCCACGCTCCAGTGACGCTCGTGCCAGTCAAAAGCTCAGGTGTCACCAGTCAAAAGAGTGGGAGATCTGTGATCCAGTCTCAGGTGTGTTTTAAAAAGGGTAAATGCAATTGAGGGGGGGGGTAATGATTCAGATTGGGGCTGTGGCACTAAGGGAGGAGGGCAGGTGAACTCTTTCCACCCCTGCTGTTTTTGTTATCAGACCCCATGATAATCCATTCATCCCATGGGGGGGGTGAATGGATTGGGGCCTTGGGGGGGAAGTCATGGGTGGGTCGTGGGTGGGTATTAGCAGAGCCTTTTCTGCCAATACCTTGACCACCATTTCGTCCTTTATACAATTTCGACAAGGTCCAAGTAGACCCATTGGATGGCACACGGGTGCTGAGTACGGTAAATAAAGAAACCTTTTACTTCCCTTTCCACCCCTGCATGGTCTCCAACTGCCCGCAGGATGCCATTTATTTGGGGTTGGGCTCTCACTAATCTTGACTAATCTTAGTTGATGGAGGTCCTAATGACTAATCTTAGTTGATGGAGGTCCTATTGCTAACTTGCATTACTGGATGGTTGTGAGATATGGAATGAGATTAGATATAATGTTTGCAAATCCCCTTAATGTTTGGCCTGGCGTTTAGCAGGCAAGGCTAAGCAAGGTATTTTATCATGCACTGGTTACAGTATTCTAGTTTATTTTGATTCATTTTGCAAGTGTTATTCGGTTGCTGTTTAAAGTGTTGGTTACTATCCTGAATTCTGACTACAGAAGTGAGATAGAAATAGGAACGATAGAAGTGGGAACGAAAACTTGCTCTTTTTCAACAACTATGATTTTCAAAACCTTTTTTTTACTGGCTCTGCTCCTGCGCCTTTGACAGCAGGCAGACATGGAGCAATTTAGCTAGCAAAATAGCTTGGTGTTAACGCCATAGCAGCACGGCCTGTTAAAAAGCTGGCAACCGTACTATATGCTGCAACAGCAGTTAGCATATGCTCTCAGATCCGACAGTGCAGATCCAATGCATTTTGCAGCAGTTGCATTAAGTCAGCACTAACCTACCATAAAAATACCGTACTATATGCAGAGCTTAACTGTCTTAAAATCGGTGCTGCCTGCTTACCAAGAAATAGTGTATCACCTAAATCACACTGATATCAGTAATGTGGGGTGATGATTACACAATTACCCTTAGTTGCCTTCGCTTGCATTTCCTTTTTGTTATGGATTTCAGTTCTGGGGAAAAAAAATCTATGCAGCATTCTTCATGGTGGAACAGAGTTTTCTATCAATCAATTAGAGGAACAGACATGCTCAGGGTGTTATTCATTCATGGAAAGTTCTCTTCTCCCCTTGGATCACTGGCCGTGTATTTCTCCTTCCATTTACATTTGTAACTGTACTTAAGGCCGGATATGTTTTATTTCACACTGGTTAGATCATGTGCTGCCCCTGCTGATCCGGAATGCATGATTACCCTGTAGATTAAAATGAAGTAATTAATTGATGTCTTAATTACTTACAACTTTTAATTAATGCTCACAAGGGCAAAAAAAAAAAAAAAAAGGTTCCAGAATGCAAAATAAGGATTATTCTCCAAATGAAGGTGGGGAAAGAAATGAAAATGTATCTGTGAGCGTAGTATCATTGTGGCTGGTTCTGATGAATATGTATACTATGAACTGAGTGTCAGAATTATGGGGATGGTTATTTCTTGCTGGTTGGTAGCAGCTTTTACTGTGCTCAAATGAAGATAAAATAAGTTCTCCCTCCTCCTGTAGCCCCAACCTCCCCCCTGCCCCAGACTACAATTAGTTGGGTCTGTGATGCGCAGACACACTTCTTCTCCCTTGGCAGTTGTCCTGATTCTGGGTCTTTCCCCCTTTTTAATCTCCTTGCTGTCCTGGGAAGACAAAGACCTGACCTCGGGTGGTGTCTCCTCCCACTATGCAAAGATCTGCCATCTCAATGTCCAGCATCAGTTTTGCCCATGATGGCTGCTTGTCACTCCTAGGTGGTGTCACTCCCAGGTAACAATTGCTGGGGTCAAGCTGCCCCTTGTCTTGTCAGTGCAGTTCAGAATTCTACCTCCTCACTTTGCAACAGAAGCATAGCTGGGGGGGCAGGGGGGCGGACTGCCCCTGGGTGCATGGCCGGGGGGGTCAAAGCTCCCACACCGGCGGCAAAATAGTGGAACATTTTTGCACCACGTGACATCACTCAGGGGGTGGGACGAGTGATGTCACGGGTGTGTGTGTGTGTGTCGCAGGGTGTAGCTACGCCACTGCTTTTCAAAATGTATAGCTTGGTTCCAATGCTCTGAAAAGTCATGAATGTGGTCTTCGCTGTTATGAGCAGAAGAACTCATTGACCAAAGGCACCTGTTTCCTTTGTGTGAAAAATGGGAGTGTTGCATCCATTCCGTGTGTCTTGTTCAATATGTCCAGCAGTGGTTGAAAGGCTATAATAAAGCCTGCCCTGGCGTTTTCTTCCCAGCTATAAAATATACCCTCTTGAGACAGCAGTGAAAAATTATTTGTTTTACTCAGCTGCCAGGAAGTCGGGAGGGGCTGGGAGAGAAAGAAGCCATCCATCCTGCCCATAATTTAGTATTTAGCTGAAAATGGAGCTCCGGTGTTTATGATGACAATCTGATGAGAGGAAATGGTTATAGCCTGTTGTTTTCAAAGATCATGACAAGAGGGTGCTGCAGTCAATGAGGCCAGGTAGAGAAGATATGTGTGCTTTTTGACATGACTGTGAAATTTATGGCTTATAAAGGGCGAGGCATTGCTATCAGGAATGGCTTGTCAGCACATTGCCTCCTCTCAGTCCAGTACTTCTTCGAGAACATGGAAGCTGTGATGTCTCCAAGGAAAGGGAGCCTCTGTTGAAGAAGGATGCATGCAAAGCCACAAAGTCCACTCATGTTGGAGCTCCTCGTGTGCATTTGAGTTCATGTGGAGCTCCAGACTACTTAGGAGCTTCTGGGCTGGACTTGTGCCAGGGTTCAACTAGACTTAGGAGAAGAGATGGATGAGAGGATGGATTAGGAAGTTAACCCTGCCCCTCAACAATGGGAACATTGTGATTGGACTAAAACGAATGTACTGGGCAGGACAGATTCTCATTGAGGCCAAGTAAGGGGATAAAATAATTGAATTCTGAGCATGCACCAGCAGTGTTTACTGGCCTGGTGTGAAAAATGCTAACTATGTAGGCACTAAGGTAGGACATCAGCTAAAAATACAACTCTATATTTATTTATTTAATAAATTTATATCCTGCCTTTCTCCCACATTCTGGGTAACTAACAGCCCATTCCAACCCAAGTGCTAAGCAGCCCAAGTCAGACCTAAAGTCAGCCTAAGTCGTTTAGGTCGAAGTTAGGTCTGGAACGCAACCATTTAGGGCGAAGTTAGGTCAAAGTTAGGTTGAAGTTACGACCGACTGACTAAGAACAGCCCATTCCAACCCAAGGGCTAAGCAGCACAAGTCAGACCTAAAGTTGACCTAAAAGTGGGCGGAACATGGGCGGACCGTGGGTGTAACGGGGGCAGAAACCAATTAACGTTGGATTCCAGACCCTGGAAAGTACAGACACGCCCCCTCCAACACAAATGCTGACACAAAATTTAGGTCGACCAAAAAGGTGGACCCAAATTCGAGGAGACCCATAGGAGCCATTTTACCTTACCCAAGCCAGCCCTCTCCTGAAAATTTCTAACACCCTACTCCTGAGTTAGGTCAGAGTTAGGATGGAGTTGGGCCTGCTAGGTCTGGAAACCGACAGAGTTATGCCTAAGATAGGGAGCCTATCAGCACCCAGCCCCACCCAGCCTCATTCCCACAAAAGCCCAGCCCCAGACCTCCAGTCACTCTCTCTTTCTCTGAGCACGTGGCGTGGGGTTCTGTCCCCCACAGCCACAAAGTGGGACTTTGTCGGTGGAGGGCAAAATTCACAAACACCCCACTTCTCTCTTCTCCTCTCTGCCTCCCTCTAGGGCAGAGAGGGCTGTTCTGGTTGTGGCCAACCTGTTTACAGCTGTGCCTGGGCAGCTGCCTCCATGCAAGTGTTTGCTAACCCATGTCTTTCTCCCAGCCCCTCTTCCCCCCCCCCCCCAGGCAACAACACCAGCAGGTAAGAGCAGGGTTTGTGCTGACATGTGGTCTGACTGCTGCCTCTTTGCATTTAGAAATATAGGAAGGATACATGCCTCTTTACCAATGTGTTGTCTCATAGCTGTCTGCATAGCCTGCCATGACATGCCTCTCTACCAATGTGTTATCTCATAGCTGTCTGCATAGCCTGCCATGATATGCCTCTCTACCAATGTGTTGTCTCATAGCTGCCTGCTTTGCCTGCTATGATATATAGGATACATGCCTCTTTACCACTGTTGTGTCTGATTGCTGCCTGTAGTCATGTGAGCAGACAATGCCACAAGTGTGGAACTGTTAGCCTTATGTAGACACCAGCTGTCTCCCCCCCCCCTTTTCTCCACAGGGTCTACTGACAGGTCAGTATTGCTAGGTTTGCCATGGTTGTGACCCCCAAGTTGTGTTGTTGTCTCTCTCTTTGACCCTTTCCCCTTACAGGATCATGCTCTCCTTACACCCAGGTAAGCAGCTCAGACCATGCTATGTGTCTCACACCACTCAGCTGTGTTTTATTTCTCTCCCTGCAGGCTTTTGCAACCGGCACACTGGGTTGTCTTCACTGGCGATTGCTACCACATACCAGCTGACATGTAACTCCCCCTTGTTTTTTGTCTCCCCAGGAACGTCCACTGCCACCTACCTTCCTGGGAGCACCCCTGGGCCTGCAGTCTGGTTGCCCCACGGTCCTCTGCCTCACTGCTGCCAGAGGTCTGGGAGCCTGCCCTGCAACCCTCCTCAGCTGCTGATGCTGATGCTCCACCTCCCTGGCTGTCGTTCTTGCTGTCCCTCCCCTTTCTATGGAGCAGGCTGTGGTTCCACAGGGGAAGAGCCTGCATCTCCAGGTCCATGGGCCACGCCTGATGCTGCTGCTACGTTCTGAGTGGCTGCTGTGCCTACCCCTGGCAGCCTCGCCTGACCATCTCTGCTAACGTTCCAGAACAATAAAGATGCCCCTTGGGCAGAGCCCCAGTGAAACATATGTGCTCAGTGTTTATACAAGCATTGCCCCACACACACAGACAGCCCCCAGCACTGAAGCCCCTACATGAGTCCCAGCCAGGGACTGCCACAGCCTTCCCTGGGAGAACCCAGCAGGGGCGCTGCCAGACCCCCATGGCACAGAGGGGAGGGGGGAGTCGGGGGGCCTCTCAGGCAGGCAAACAGTGACAGCCAGGGCGTCCGCCCGTAATGCAGGCGCCTCCGTCGAAGGTCCGCCCATAATGCAGGCGCCTCCATCGAAGGTCCGCCTGTAATGCAGGCGCTTCCGTCGAAGTTCCGCCTGTAATGCAGCCACTTCCGCCCAAAGTCTATCTGCATAAGAGGCGCCTGTTTATGCATCACCTTCATCTGCGGAGCGCCCCCTGTGTCCCTATCAGTCTCTGCAGACCCCTCTCTCGGAATCTGTCTCCCACCAGCCTTGTTGTCTGTCTGTCTGTCTCTGACCCACCCATGCCCCTCCCCAGCACCCCCTGTCTGCCTGCCTGTGTATCTGCCTCCCCTCCCACTCCCTGATGATGGCTGCTGGCCACCCCCCACCCTGCCAGAGCGCCTGCCGCGAGGCGCCGTCGTACGGGCGAGTCATGTCAGAGGCAGTTCCAGTCCTCATGAGACCCCCCCTTGTGTGTGACGTTCCCACCCCCTCCCCTTCCCTCCCCCGCTCACCCCCCAGTGCAGCCTCAACGTGGCTTGGGGGTGGCATCGCCTTCTGCAGGAGGGAGGGGACGGCCATTCTCCCCTGCAGCAGGTGGCTGATGCACAGGGTGCCCTGTGGCGGCTGGGCTCAGGCACCTCGCTCACCTGTCACCTGCCCTGCGCCCACCACATGACTGGCGCAACCCCCATGCCTGCGGTCAGCCCCTTTGCGACTGGGCTGCGACAGACCCTGCAGCAGCTGCCATGGATGGACGCTGACACATGCAGACAGAGGCCTGCACATGCCTGAGCCAGACACGGAGCCTGGAGAAGAGCCTGCCTGCCTGGGAGGTAAGTGTTGCCTGGATCCTGGGGTGGTGCTGGGCCACAGAAACTGCAGCCTGCCTAACTCAGGCATAACTCTGACCTACCTCAGGCGTAACTTCTGCCTAACTTAGGCTGCACTTAGGCCACACTTATGCCTGACTTGGAGAGGAGTTGGGTTGGAATGGGCTGTAAGGTGGCTAACAATATACCAATAAAAGTGTAATAAATACCGTATTGGTCTGAGTATAAGACTCACTTTTTTCTCCTAATTTAAGTTTTTAAACTAGGGGTGCGTCTTATAATCAGGCTGTTGCAATTTAATGCCAGTGATTTGATTAATTTTTTTTAATAGCACCAAACTTTAAGGGTGCGTCTTATAATCAGGTGCATCTTATACTCGGGACAATACGGTATTGTACAATAACTAATTACAAGTGGAGTCAGGGTTTCAGGGTAAAGGTGACCAAAAACCAATATTACAAGCCCGTTATTTGCAAATTAAATCAGCATAAAGCTTAAGCTTCAACAAAATGTGCCAGCATCTTTGAGCAACGTTTCAGAAGTACATCAAACATACTTCCAAACCCTTTCAAAGCCTCCATGTGGAGGAGGAGTCCATGAATTAGAAACAAACAAAGAAAAGAAAGGCTGGGTCATTCCATGTGAAATCAACCAATGAAAAATCCTTGACGTCATGGATTTTGTTCATTTTCAGTACATTTGTACCTTACCATGAGATGTTTAAAAATTATTTTTTTTAGATTTTTTTGTCCATCCATTTTTGAGATATTGAATGTTCAAAATTGCCAAAAAAGGCCAAAATTCACTAGTCACCATACCTTCAAATGCCAGTTACAGGATAACGAGGAATGCTACAGACATGGGACAGGTGTCGTTTTAAAGCGTATGAATGGGGCTTTCATTTGATATACAACATGAGAAAATTGTAAATTTTCAAGAAATTCAAAAATATTCAAATAATATTAATTTTGAAATTTTGGAAAATCGAACTTTTTTAAAATTTTCAAAAAAAATCACACTTAAAGGTATATGTCTTGCAGTCAATCAGTCAAAATTTCAAGATGGTATCTCAATGGTATCATACAAAAATTAAATTTTCTTGTTGGCAATGACCAGGAATTAAACCCCTCAAGTCCATTTTTCTACAGTTTACATTGATAAAATTATGTGGTAAACTGAAACGAATCCAAAAATTTATAACAGGACTTATAGAGATAGATTTATAGAGAATGAATTCACTTTCTATTCTTTTACAGGATCAGCTTTTTGGTAAAACTATCAAAATCATGAGCTTTTTACTTCTGTTTGTAGTTTTAAATTTTTCCTTTAAATTTAAAACTACAAACATTCAATATCTCAAAAATGGATGGAGAAAAAAATCTGAAAAAAATAATTTTTAAACATCTCATGGTAAGGTACAAATGTACCGAAAATGAGCAAAATCCGTGACGTCAAGTTCCAAAATGTATTTTTTATTGGTTGATTTGACATGGAATGACCCAGCTGTCTTTTGCCCAAATAGAGGGAAAGAACCCACATTATCAATACGTCTCTTTCAAGAGCCTTTTTTTCTTGTCTGTCCATCCTATTCTTATGCAGTGTCTCAGTTGCAGTGGCTTGTTTAAGAAGATGCAATCATTACAGAAGATAAATGGTAGTCTTTTGGTGCCTGTGGAAGAAGCCACACATTAGTCACCAGCAAATGGTGTGTGTGTGTGTGTGTGTGTGTGTGTGCGCGCGCGCGCGCGCGCGCGCACACACACACACACACACACACACACACACACACACACACACACACACACACACACACACACACACACACACACTGTATTGAGCGTGGAAATAGGATAATGGTGGGTCCTGTTCGAAAATGTAGAAAAATGCACGATCTGGAGAGCCCGGATATTTCATCAATATCTGTGTTGCTGCCTGTCAGGGAGAAATCATGCAGGAGATGGAGATATTTATAGACTTCTGCGATGCCTTTTTATGATGGAAAGGGCTAATAAAGGCAACTTACAGCCCAATCCTAACTAAATTCCCACACTACGATGCAGCCGCGCTGGTACGGGCTACACTGCATCCCGCGGGGCATATTTTGGCTGCTGGAGGTCTCCTTGGTGTAAGGGGACATTTGTCCTCTTGTCCTGGGTAAGCCCCAACAGCCCCCACAATCGGTCAACTCATATCATATCAAATCTAAAGCTGGTGCAAGTCCGCGTTGATCTGTGTCAGCAGATCAGGCCTGGGAAGGGGGATAACCTGATCTGGTGGGTGTCCCTATGGCCGCTGGGCTGGCACCAGTTGGCTCCGGCATTCCCACTGGCGCAGCAAACCATGTAAGACTGACTGGGCCTGGAAAGGGGCTTTGGATATCGGCGGAGTATGCCATGCCACCAATATACCCGCCCCTCTCCTGGGTCCAGTGGCCCAATCTGGAGCCTCTCCTTGGCCTCCCCACATCCCTGCCCCTACCAGTGGGTCTTACCTGCACTGGGCACCGCTCTGCCAGTCTGCGACTGGGGGAGCAGCATCACCGGTGTCACCACCGGTGCCGCTTACTTCCCGAGTGCTGCAAATGTGCCTTATGGCATGTTTTTGCGACACCTTTCCCTGGAGCAACCATAGTTCTGCAGGGGCAACATTGCGCAGGATTACACTGTGTGTATTCTATAGAGATTAACACAAAGGATTGTCATCCTTTTGTTCTGGAGTTCAGCTGCAGTTCTATTCTTTGTGGAACTTGGGCTCAGTTTACCTGGGAACCTCCCAAAAGGCCTGCAGGTAGTCAAAAGTCTCTAGTTGACTGTAGGTTGATACTGACTGGTGCTACAGTCAGGCAAATGACCCCATTCCAGTCTTCTCTCCCTGCTATTTGCCTGCTTACTCACCCTCTGATATCACAGAGGTTCATGTTGCAGTGAGAGGACAAGGTAGTCACAGCATTGCAGTTACTTCGTGGCTTCTTTAGAATCTGCACAGCAATGGAAGGCAAGTGAGGGGGCAGCTTTGCAGGGGAAGTTCCTGTGAGAACTAGTGATGGTGCCAGGTCTCAGGGTGGGAGGGGTTCAGTGGCATCACTGGAAGGGGTGTGGAGCTGTAAGTGGCGCATAACACTGCAATGCACCTTGTAAGAGGCCCCTCCCACCCACCGTCAGAGCCATTTGGGGCAGTGACGGAAATGCACAGGAGACGCCATTGAGGTCCTGCGTGCTGCCATCGCTACCCCGAATGGCTGCGATGGTGGGTGGGAGGGGCCCTTTACGTGGCACGTTGCAACGTTGTGCACCACGTACTTACACCTCTGCACCCCCTCCAGCGATGCCACTGGAGAGGCATGAAAAGGCAAACTTAAGGCCTTACCTTCCCAAGCCCATCACAAAACAGGTCCAGACCATCTTAGAGTTCAGGTTCAGTACATAATGGGCTCACCCAACTTCAATAGGTTTTCCAAATGGTTGATGCCACTCCCTTCCCTTACCTGATGCTGATGGGGGAGACTTGCAGTGGGGCCTCCCTTAGGCCCTATGTTGATGCAATTTGCCCTGACAACACTCAGAGCCATCAGGAACATATTTCTTCACCCAGCGTGTAATTCATCTGTGGAACTCCTTGCCACAGGATGTGGTGATGGCACCTGCCCTAGATGCCTTTAAAAGGGGTTTGGACAGATTCATGGAGGAAAAGACCATCACAAGTTACAAGCCATAAGCAACCTCCTGGTTTTAGAAGTAGGTTTTCTCTGTGCCAGGTGCAAGGGAGTGACAACAGGAAACAGGTTATCTTTTTGTCTTGTGTGTGCTCCTTGAGGCATCTGGTGGAGCCACTGTGTGATACAGGAAGTTGGACTAGATGGGCCTTTGGCCTGATCCAGCAGGGCTCTTCTTATGTTCTTATGTTAACCATGGGGAAATAGCCTCTTGACCAGCAGTTGCAATGGCACAACACAATTATTATTTTAAAAAAGATCAAAAACTGTTATGACCAGCTGCAATATGCCAGGAACGGAACATCTTCGGGATTTTGTTCATAAAAATTTTTATGACCAAAAATTTTTATGACCAAAATCTGAGGAGACAGCAGAGGGGACTTTCAAAAGCAGTCTTCCCTGGTGCAGTCAATTTGAAGGTCAATCAGGATGCAGAGCAGGAGATATCTGACATGCTGTCTTGGTGGCTGATTGCAGATAAGACCTTCGGAAAGTGGACAGAAACCAAAACAACAACAGGAGCAATTCTAAGGGCACAATATTGCAAACTACCCAAGCTTCAGAAGAATAAATTAGATAAAAGCTGGAGTTAACGAACCTACAGAATTCACTTAACCTGTGTTTGATGGGCTGGAAACGAAAAAATTAAAGGGTTAGAAGGAGACTGTGGAGCACCAGAAAGTGAAAGTAATTAAAGAGAACATTTCATTTCAAAAATGAATCATTCCTGAGAAGTTTCTAGAAGTAAAAAATTAACGAGTGGAGCATGTCTTGAATGAGCAATGGTGGGAAAGTGAGTGCACTGAACATGAGTTAACAAGCATGGTGACATGGCACAAAAAGTCCCTAACATTTAAAATTGTGTTTATATAGCTGCCTTTCAAATGTGACAAAGGAACTGGTGATTTTATGGATTACAACTTTTCCTGTATTTGGGAGGTGGGACATTGTTATCCATCATTTAAAAGATAATGGTATTTGTGCAGATTGTAAACATATTTCTCTCATGGACTTTCTTCCCAGGGGAAATACCTGCTGCGGGGACCCCTTGATCTCTAGATGGAAACAGTTCCTGATCCAGCAAGGCTCTTCTTATGTTCTTATTGTGTTTCTGCGTATGTTTGTTTTGGGAAGGGGAAGAAGGGCAGTTGAATTCCCAAGCAGGACTTCACCATGACGAGTGCTGAGAACTACATTTCCAAGGGGGCAATATGACATGGCTCATGTGCACATGTGCCAACATTGCAAGCTGAGAGATCACTCCCCACCCCGGACCTTCCCCACGAAAGCACGTAATTACCAAGCTGATTTTGAATCAATCTGAGGAGGGTTCCCCCCCCCCCCCAGAACTGTATGTCTTGGCTATCCTCTTCAGAGATCTGGGGTGTGTGTGTGTGTGTGTGTGTGTGTGTGTGTGTGTGCGTGTGCGTGTGTGTGTGTGTGTGTGTGTGTGAGAGAGAGAGAGAGAGAGAGAGAGAGAGAGAGAGAGAGATGCCACTTTCTGAAATGCCAAAGAAAGACTGTTCTCACTGAAAGCAGAGCCGGACCTACTAGCTGCTCAGGCAACAGATGAATCACACAGCTGCAGGAAATAGCCCCGACTATCAGTGTCACTCAGAGATGAAGGATTTGACATTGTATCCCGTGGGCATGGGCAGCTTGTCCATGGAATGCCAATAATAGACATGAAACTAGAGAGGCTAATGCAGGACATATGGCCGTGTCGGGGTGCTCAGCCTGTCTGCCTCCAGCCAGCAATGGAAACCCGTCGTCTCACACTATATAAAGCACCATGCACATGGATGGTGCAATAACGACCACTCGGTTGCCATTATCAGCACTGTAATGCGGATATAATTGAATCATTTTGAGTTGTTTCTTGCCTGTTTGGAAGCCCAATCCTAACCGGCTGGAGGTCTTCTTGGGGTAAGGGGACATTTGTCCCAGCCTGCGCAATGGGGATACTCGGATCTGCACCAGCAAAATAGAAGCCCCTTGTCAGGCTTTCAAGTCCAGGAGAGGGAATAGGATTTGGCATGCACCAGCGCTGCCAATTCTGCTCCCTCTCAGGCCAGATCTTCCTTCCTCTCCATCCTCCCCCTGCTCCATTACATGCCCTTTCCACCCCCATTCCGCACTCCCCCTGCCCCTCCGTTGCCCTACAGTAGCTTACCTGCTCCGTCAGGCGCTTGTTCCAGATCTGGTGCTGGCAGGATGGTGCAGGTTTTCCTTACTCTATTTCCAGAACTTTCCAGAGTTCCTTACTCTAACAGCGTCACAGATCACTTTACGGTACTTTTGCAACAGCCTAGGCTAGTGCAGTGGTCACTGCAGTGGCGCTAGGCAGGCATAGGATTGTGCTATAAGTGTCATGACTAGAGTTGCCACATTGAAACCCAGAGATTTCCCCTTTACCTTTATATTGGCTACTGAATCAGAAGGCAAGGCTGCAGTTGCTTCTCCTACTGGTTCCCCTGTTACCAGGCATGCTCTAAGACCCAAATGTGGCAATGGGCATTTTCCACAGAAAAAGAGCACATTAGAATGCAAAACTCACATGGGTTTCCTTATTCCGTGGGTTTTGTGCCATGGAATAGCCAAGCATCACTTTGCCACTCATCGCCTTCCTAATCCTTGAGTTCAGATTCTTCCATGTGGGTTACAAAACCCGCATGGATCTCAATATCTGTGAGTTTGGTAAGTGAGACGGCATCCTAGACTGGCTGCTGGCAGAGCCCTTCTTCGCTACTGCTCCTCCTCTCGTGGCCCTCGCCTTCAAAGCACAGCTATCTCCTTCCTCTCACCTGCAGTGAGTAGGAGAGAAAGGTGGAGAAGTGGTGTGTATTTGAACTGTGTTCTGAGAAGCTTTAGACTGCATGGTCAGGATGGAGGGGAGCGATATGTCTGTGGATATTTGAGAGGTTTGCCCTTCTTGCTAGTGTTGTTTTCTGTGTTAGTGTACACAGGGCATACATGGGAGCAAGCCACTCCTTCCGAGCAAGCAGGCATTGGATTGTGCCCCAAAACAGGAGCTCGTGGAGATCCTGTGCTGCTGTATGATGATGCCATCCCAAAACGTCTGGCCCCTTTACCCAAAAAGGTTACTGACCCCTGGTGTAATGGCTAGGTTATCAACCTTGATTCTTTAAGATTGCAGAGGGGTTGACAGAGGTTGCTTTGCATTGGAGACAGTCAGAGAGAACTGAAAGTGGTTTGAGTGGACTCTAGTGTTCCATGGTGTGTACATACACCTTTTCTTTTGTCCTACTGTCCCCATTGGTGAATTAGTTTTTGCAGGCTTTTGAAACAATACCAATACTTGCAAAAACCAGCTTCCCAGAAATGAACGTGGAATAAATACACAGCATTACAAGCAGCAGGTCCCTCTTTCAAAATACCTTCAGGTTGAACAAACAAACCACCCCACCACCACCACCACACACACACACCATCTTTGTTGTTGTTCAGTCGTTAAGTCGTGTCCGACCCTTCGTGATCCCATGAACCATATCCCGCCAGGCCTTCCTATCCTCCACAATTTTCCTGAGTTCGCTCATTTTCATGTTCGTTGCATCAGTGATGCTGTCTAACCATCTCATCCTTTGTCTTCCCCTTCTCCTTTTGCCTTCAATTTTTCCCAGCATCAGAGTCTTCTCCAGAGAGTCCTCTCTTCGCATTAGGTGGCCAAAATATTTGAGTTTCAGCCTTAGTATCTGTCCTTCCAGGGAACAGTCAGGGTTGATTTCATTTAGGATTGACTGATTTGATCTCCTAGCAGTCCAAGGGACTCTCAGGCGTCTTCTCCAGCACCACAGTTCAAAAGCATCTATTCTTTGGTGCTCAACCTTCCTTATGGTCCAACTCTCGCAACCATACATTGCTACTGGGAACACCATCGCCCTGACTATACGAACTTTTGTTGGCATGGTGATATCTCTGCTTTTTATTATGCTGTCTAAATTTGCCATAGCTTTCCTTCCAAGGAGTAAGCGTCTTTTAATTTCATGGCTGCTGTCTCCGTCTGCAGTGATCTTGGAACCCAAAAAAGTAAAATCTGTTACTGCTTCCATTTCTGCCCCTTCTATTTGCCAGGAATTGATGGGACCAGATGCCATGATCTTAGTTTTATTAATGTTGAGTTTCAAGCCAACTTTTGCACTCTCCTCTTTCACTCTCATCAAGAGGCTCTTTAGTTCTTCTTCACTTTCTGCCATTAGGGTGGTATTGTCTGCATATCTGAGGTTGTTGATGTTTCTCCCGGCAATCTTGATTCCGGCTTGCGATTCATTCAGCCCTGCATTTCTCATAATGTACTTTGCATACAAGTTAAATAAGCAGGGTGACAATATACAGCCTTGCCGTACTCCCTTCCCAATTTTGAACCAATCAGTTGTTCCATGGCCGGTTCGAACTGTTGCTTCTTGACCCGCATACAGGTTTCTCAGGAGACAGGTAAGGTGGTCTGGTACCCCCATCTCTTTAAGAATTTGCCACAGTTTGTTGTGATCCACACAATCAAAGGCTTTTGCGTAGTCAATGAAGCAGAAGTAGGTGTTTTTTTGGAACTCTCGTGCTTTCTCCATGATCTAGCGCATGTTGGCAATTTGATCTCTAGTTCCTCTGCCTCTTCGAAACCCAGCTTGTACTTCCGGTAGTTCTCGGTCCACGTACTGCTGAAGCCTAGCTTGTAGGATTTTGAGCATAACCTTGCTAGCATGTGAAATGAGTGCAATTGTGCGATAGTTTGAGCACTCTTTGGCACTGCCCTTCTTTGGAATTGGAACGTAAACTGACCTCAGCCACTGCTGAGTTTTCCAAATTTGTTGGCATATTGAGTGCAGCACATTCACATCATCATCGTTTAGGATTTTAAGTAGCTCAGCTGGGATATTATCATCTCCACTAGCTTTGTTGTTAGTAATGCTACCTAAGGCCCACTTGACTTCACTCTCTAGGATGTCCGGCTCTGGGTCAGTGACCACACCAGCATGGTCATCAGGAACATTAAGATCTTTCTTGTATAGTTCTTCTGTGTATTCTTGCCATCTCTTCTGCTTCTGTTAGGTCTCTGCCTTTTTTATCCTTTATCATGCCCATCTTTGCACAAAACGTCCCTTGATATCTCCAATTTTCTTGAAGAGATCTCTAGTCCTCCCCATTCTGTTGTTTTCCTCGATTTCCTTGCATTGTTCATTTAAGAAGGCCTTCTTATCTCTCCTTGCTATTCTCTGGAAATCTGCATTCAGTTGTTTATATCTTTCCCTTTCACCCTTGCTTTTCGCATTCCTTCTTTCCACAGCTATTTGTAAAGCCTCATCTGACAGCCACTTTGCTTTCTTGCATTTCTTTTTCTTTGGGATGGTTTTAGTTGCTGCCTCCTGTACAATGTTACGAACTTCCATCCATAGTTCTTCAGGCACTCTGTCTACCAGGTCTAATGCCCTAAATCTATTCTTCACCTCCACTGTATACTCATAAAGGATATGGTTTAGGTCATATCTGACTGGTCTAGTGGTGTTCCCTACATTCTTCAGTTTAAGCCTGAATTTTGCAATAAGAAGCTCATGATCTGAGCCACAGTCAGCTCCAGGTCTTGTTTTTACTGACTGTATAGAGCTTCTCCATCTTTGGCTGCAAAGCACATAATCTATCTGGTTTCGGTATTGACCATCTGGTGATGTCCATGTGTAGAGTCGCCTCTTGTGTTGTTGGAAAAGAGCGTTTGCTATGACCAGCGTGTTCTCTTGACAGAACTACGTTAGCCTTTGCCCTGCTTCATTTTGCGCTCCAAGGCCAAACTTGCCTGCTATTCCGTTTATTTCTTGATTTCCTACTTTAGCATTCCAGTCTCCTATGATGTAAAAGACATCTTTTTTGGGTGCTAGTTCTAGAAGGTGTTGTAGGTCTTCATAGAACCGGTCAACTTCATCTTCTTCGGCATCAGTGGTTGGGGCATACACTTGGATTACTGTAATGCTGAATGGTTTGCCTTGGATTCGAACTGAAATCATTCTGTCGTTTTTGAGGTTGCACCCCAGTACTGCCTTTCCCACTCTTTTATTGACTATGAGGGCTACTCCATTTCTTCTAAGGGATTCATGCCCACAGTAGTAGATATGATGGTCACCTGACTTAAATTCGCCCATGCCCGTCCATTTTAGTTCGCTGATTCCCAAGATGTCAATGTTCAATCTTATCATCTAATTTTTGACCACATCCAGCTTGCCTTGATTCGTAGACCTCACATTCCATGTTCCTAAGCAGTATTGCTCCTTGCAGCATTGGATTTTCCTTACAACCTCAGACACATCCACAGTTGGACGTCCTATTGGCTTTGGCCCAACCGCTTCATTCTTTCTGGGTCTACTTGGAATAGTCCTCCGCTCTTCCTCAGTAGCATATTGGACACCTTCCGACCTGAGGGGCTCATTTTCCGGCATCATATCTTTTAGCCTTTTGGTTCTGTTCATGGGATTTTCTTGGCAAGGTTACTGGAGTGGGTTGCCATTTCCTTCTCCAGTGGATCACTTTTAGTCAGAACTCTCTGCTACGACCTGTCCGTCTTGGGTGTCCCTGCACGGCATAGCTCATGGCTTCATTGAGTTACGCAAGCGCCTTCGCCACGACAAGGCAATGATCCATGAAGGAGAACACACCATCTACCTCCTGCCTAAGTTGGGTGAGCTTCAGTTTACGTAATAACGTTGCTTTGTTTTTTGTTAATATTTTATATTCCTAAAATCAGAGGACTAGGTAGGATAAAAATGCAATAAATGGATAAATCACACAATTTGTGAGTACATTCTCTGGAAGGTGTAAACCACTTCGCAATTTTGCTTAATCGCTTCATCTACTGCTAACAGCCAATGATTTTGAAAGTATGAAACATGTACATTTCTTCTCCATCAACCTGGTGGATGTGGTCATTTGCATAAATACTGTTGGCAAAGAGAAATTAGCACTTCATTTACATGTAGCTGAGTAGTCATTTGCACATGTTTTGCTCAGAAAACCATTTCTTCACCCATATGCACCAACCTGGTGCATTTTGTTTTTGACACACATTAATAAAATTAAAAAAATGCCTTTTTTAATAGATCATTTGAAAAGCAGGTTTCAAGAGGGTGGTGAAATACTGATTCCGGTAACTGATGTTTTGATTTTGCATTGGTTTGTGAAAGAAAGCAAAAAACAAAACAAAAACTTGCTTATTCAAAAAAATTTTAAGCTGCTCTCTGAAAAAAAATCCAGAATTTATGTGATGCATGTGGAAGAGGGGCTTTAATGAATGACTTTGCCTGGAAGGTAATAAATCTTGATACTACCACTGCCGCTAGTGAATATTGGGCTGGCACCGTCAATGTGCTATAAGCAATGGCCGAATAGGACCTGAAAATACTTCCTTTCCCACAACTGAACCTGATTCTGAAATCTTGGATACCTTGAAACTGAACTGGGGTGGTAATAACGGGTTCAAAGCAAGTGCTTTGATAATGAGGCAACTCACTTTCAACAGTATGATTAATGTTTTGTTTTTCTGTTTTTATCCCATTGTATCTACTGTATTTTTACAGGCATCTCTAAAAATTCAATGAAATAGGAGAGTTTAAAAAATAATAAATATTAACTTTCTCAGGTCAAATAGGACGGAATTAAAGACAGGCAAGTTGTGGGCTGGTAAAAAAGGAGCGAAACAGTGTCCACCTTAATAACAAAGCTACATGCTGTTCCAATGGCTCCTGCAGTCACCTGGTGCCTGGAATCTCCCTGTTGTGAGGTTTTGCTTAAGACTGCAGGAGGGGGAAATAACATCTTTGAATGCTCCTGTACCTTAAAAGGCTTTCTGCAACCAGAGAACCAGCACAGCAGACACAGGATTCAGAATGGATTAGGATTCTCTCCTGTTGCATGCAAGTTTCCCATTTGCTGGGAATATTTTACATGGCACAGCATTCAGAAGCAGTTTCCCCCACCTGTAGTCAAAAGTCAATATTCTTCTACCACCCCGGTCTGCTGTACATTTAGAACCAGCTTCGGTCACCCACCAGGAAGAGTCTTTTGCCCTGAAATGCATTGGGATCCTTGAACCATTGAGATGATTTCTTCCCTAAAAAGCAGGACAGCTGTAGCCCAGAACCTTTTCTAGAGGCCACCTGATATTACAGATCATAAAACGAAGACTTCACTTTCAGCTGAGGGGCTACGGAGCTATATTTTCCCCTTGGCAAAGTGTTGAGAGGGGATATATTTTCGCTGAGCTTCCCCTCCTCTCTCCCTCCCTGCCATATTATCCAATGCATCATCTGTTCTGGACAGTGACTATACATCAGCAGCTGTCACTAATATTAGTTATTGGTAATCAACATGAAATTGGGCAGCCCCATTGGCTTTCAAATCAATACACTCGGGGGCTTTCTGAAAGTCAGCTGAATCCCTAATGCCTTCTGTCATTATTGTTCTCTAGACATCTGCTTCCTTTTGGATGCTCTTGGATGTTTGCAAAATACATATATCTATTACGGCTTTGTGGGCCAAAGGATATAGTCGTTAATTTCTCAGTCATTTGCAGAGCTATGTAGGCCAGCTAGAAGATCAATGTCATATGCAAAATACCAAAGCTAATATTGGGAAGGAGCAGGCAGAGTATACTGCTTGGTTGCTGCTTCTGAGTGGTAGCTGGAGGGCCCAAAGTAGACCTCTGTGCTCACCAGAAGGTGAGAATGGTCTTGGGTGACATGGTACCAGTGTCACAAAATGGCCCCTGGGGCATGGCTGAGCATGACATACAGCCTGCTGAATAGTCTGGGAGCATCGGAGGTTGTAGCATTGTTGAAGCTAAACAGGAATGGGTCTGATCAGCCTACTGGATGAGAGCCCACTTGAGACAGAGCCCACGTCTCAAATAAGAGCAAATAATTGTGTGTGTGTTTGTTAAAAGTAGGGCCCGATGTGGTCTGTTTTGAGCCTTTTGCCTATCAACTTCATTGGGTGAACCCAAGAAGACCACCTCCCCCCACGAGACCACAATCACCTAAAAGACCACCTCCCCCCACAAGACCACACATCACCTGTGTTCATCCGGTGAGGCTCTTTTGGATGTGTGAGAGGGTCTTTTTTCTAGTGGCAACCACCGGATCTATCTATCTATCTATCTATCTATCTATCTATCTATCTATCTATCTATCTATCTATCTATCTATCTATCTATCTATCTATCTCAAGATAAGATAAGAATCTTTCTATGCTCCAGTGCCTCTTTGGCTCTGTTCTCTCTTTTAATCCCCCCCCCTTTGGCAAGAGCCTGCTGCATAAAAACCACAAAGACCAGCTCCCTGATAATAATTGCCAGGAAAAATGAAGAGGCTGTTTCTCACATCGGACTTCTCACCCTGCATGACAAATGCTGGCCTGGGCAGATTAAAAATCAATGCACGGTACAATATGTCATACATAAAAGCAAGTACATGCAGTTAATTGGCAGGTCATCCATTAGTTGCTATTAGTGTACACGTCTATGGCTGTAGTACAGACACTATTGAGACAGGGAAGGAGACAGATTATTGGCTGACGTAAATCAACTGAGATCTATTGCACCCAATAGAGTCCCAAGGATTTAAGGTTTTCTGTTCATGGTTTCAGCCACTGTTTACATGAATTGTTCTATTATATACTGCTTCTAGTGTGCACACCCCACATCTACTGTGCTAGTGCCAGTTGCTAGGGGCCCCTGGGACATATCTACATGGGGTCCTCCCTAGTTCCCCATGTCCACTTCACGATGACACATTGGGTGCTTCCACTGCCGCAGTACTGGGAGTATTGGGATCAGGCCAGCCAGGTGGGCTCCATTATTATTTATTGTTTATATAGAACCTGCAATGCGCATGGCACTTAACAACACAATCTAAAATAGAGGAAGGGAAAGTGAATGACGCCAGGAAAGATGTGAAAGAATATGTGATCATTTCATGTTCATGGCTTTTTCAAAATTCCAATTTGCAGCTGATTTTTCATATCCCGAAAGAGTATACTTATACTGCTGGGGGGAAAAATGCTCTCTCTGGAGTGAACTATCCCTGCCCTGGCTGTAACTTTTGTTCATTTTTATCACAGGCTGTAGTTATCTCTGCACGCATCTTTTTTCCACACACAGTTGCTTAAACTACTGTTCTTAACCCCACAGCTGCTCAAGCAGTAGTTCTTGGACAAATGTATTTCACTCAAAATTACATTGCATCATGGATCCTGTAGTCTTAAGTCTGAATAAATAGAAGAGTATTTCCAAGAGGGACATGCAGCACCTCCCACAAAAGCATGCCAGATTTTAGTAAATCGCACAACAATTCTCAAAGATGCTGACACACAATAACAGAACTTCACATTACAAATATTGTTACTGTATAGGTGGAAATTAGCTGTCCTTTTTAGTGCACAATTGTACTACTTCAGCAACCTGATCGTCATTAGTTTTGTGTCCCTACTTATTTTTTTCTCGCTTTTTACTCTTCTGCATTCTTTCCTGGCATTTCTCAAAGGGCACACAAACCTGGCTGCATGCAGATCTGACATTAAGAACAAAATAACAATGAATTCTGCCTAAGAAGGGAATAAACAGCCCTGCAGTGTGAATGGAAGTGCTTGTAGTTCCCTCCTCTGACCAATAGAGAGCCAATGGTGGTATAGACTGAGAGGGGCAGCGCAATCCTGCCCAAGTATCCGGTGGGCAGCCTAGGCCACCGGCCAGATCCTATCCCAATTCTGGGATTGGCCCGGAGGTCTACTCGGGGGAAAGGGCCGTTCATCTCTTTCCCCCGGTGTATTGGGGGCTCCCTGGATTTCTGCCAGCTATTTAGCTGGCGCAAGTCCGAGGAGGCCGTGTAAAGGCTGCGCCGGCCTGGGAAGGGGATGGAGATATGGCAGCCACCATCCCCGCCCTCCCCCCGGGCTGGCTCAGCCAATGGCCCTCCTCCCTCCCTGCTTGAACCACCCCTGCAAGTGCTGCACTTACCTTCTCCAGTGGCCGCAGGGATGATCCAGCGGCAAACTTACTTAAAAGTCATCGCAAACGTGCTTTATGGCATGCTCACGACGGCTTGGAACGACGGAGCTCTCACTCCACCATTTTAAATTTAGGTGGGATTGTGCTCTCAATGTCTGGTTCATGGTGCTTCTGATTTGAGCCTGGCAGCACCAGATGGCAATAACCAGCCATCTTCCTTGGCTGTGCCACCAAAGGTTGCCACCCTGAACAAGAAAGCCCCAAAGTGTGCAAACAGAACCCAGTCGCAATCTGCACACTACGATGTTTCATGATATCTCAAGCAGACTTTTGGAACCTAGTCCTGTGTTTGTTCCTTCCGCTTGGACCTGCGCATTCCTCCACCCTATTGAGCCATCATTGCTTCCCTTCTTCCCCACCTCCGGTGCTGTTTACTAGCTTGTGAAATCTAATGAAATGTCACTGAGTTCATGAATCTTTCTGTCCCAGGCTTGTGAGTTACTACCTGAATTATGGGTCCGTTTCAATCATCTCCAAGAGCTGATCTCTCTAGTCTCCCAGATGGCTGTGCTTTGTGTTGCTCAAATAACTGCAAAGCTGCCTTAAACAGACAACTGGGAATTTCCCCTCATTCACGTGAATCCCGGAGTGGAGCAAGGCCGGCAGAGTTACTACCGATGCTAATATTTAACATTTATATAGTGCCAGCAGTGCAAAGCCTGGCTCAGAATACAGAAGTGAGACGGTCCCTGTTGAGGGGGGCTTACAGTCTACAACACGTGGTCTGAATCAGGTTGGCAGGTTCTTCAATACAAGACTGAGAGAAATCAAGCTTGGCACATTAATAGGTAAGGTAGGAAAAGGGCAGAGCAGAGACACAATATTGCAGGCATGGGATGCTAGCAGAATTTCCGAATGCATCAGGAGCTGCTCCAGGAAGGCTGCATTTAATGTGCCTGCGTGCTTGGAGGTCTGCTCCTTCCAACGTGTGGACTGGTCAATGAGGTTTGCACAGGAGGTAGACTAGAAGCAGTGGCTGCATCCCAGACCTGGTGTAGACACGACTTTCACCATAGGGCTCAGCATTCCCATTACAACTTTCTCATTTTCCAACATTCCAACATTGCAACTTTCTCATTTTCCAAGTGCAACACACTGGGAGGGTCAGAGTCTTTGGGGACCTATGGTGAACTATGAGGGGCTGCATGCACTTAGGCCTCGGAGTCCTCTCCTGGAATGTAGGACATCAGTCCATGTAATTCATAGGTAGTATCAAATCTCTGGATTGGGCAGACCTGGTATGACTATGAAATACGAGGCTCTTGGCCTTCTGCCTTTGCCTTGTCCAGTGTTTCCCAAACTTTTTCGACCTGTGGCCTTGACCATTGGCAACCATTGGCTCCCCATTACATTCTGTTGATGCCTGCCAATTAGCATTGCACTGTATTCCAAGAGGATTCTGTGGCACTCCGTGGCTCCCCTGGCTAGTTTCCATGGCTCCCCTGGCCCCCTCCTCTGCCCCCCGGCCCTCCCTCTCACCGACCGGTGCGGCTCTTACCTGCAGTGACTGGCACAGGTCCAGGTAGGTCACGGAGTGAGCAGTGCTAGCCTCTGCACCAGTGCTGCTTACTCTTATGGCATGTTTATGAACACTGGCGTCACTGGAGGTGGGGCAGAAAGCTAAGTTCTGCGCGTTGCTTTCTCTCTGCTGACGGGCTCCTATGACGAGGGGGTGGGGCACCTCGTACCGGAGAGTAATGGTGGGGCGGAAAGCTGCAGAACTTAGCTTTCCGCCCCACCTCCAGCAACGCCAGTGTTTATGACACCCTAGGCCAGCGGAGCTGGATTGCGCTGTTAATCTCCTGCTTGTGAACTTCCCATAGGCATCTAGTTGGCTTCTTTGGAAAACAGGGTTCTGAACTAAACTGCCTGATTCAGCAAGGCTCTTCTTGTGTGATCGTGCCACATAACTTTGCATTGCTATCCCCATATTGGAGGCTGTGGCTGAGAAATAGTGACATGCCTGAGGTCACCTACAGCCCAATCCAGTGCAACTCCCCTGCTGCTGATGCAGTCACTCCAACGTGGCATGCGCTGCTTCTCGTGGGGGAGTTTTGAGCCACGAAGTTTTCCTCAAGGTAAGGGAACATTTGTTCCCTTGCCACAGGGTAAGCTTTTGCTAGGATATTGGCGGAGCGGCTGCCGCTGATGATACTGCCCCCTTCCTGACTTCGGCTCACCTCCCTCCTTGTCCCAGTTTCTGCCCCATTCCTCCCCTGCCCCTCCCCATTCCTCTTACCCTCGCCCACCCCCCGTCAACATACCGGTGCCAGGTCTTCTCCAGAGGCTGCTGGTGCATGGCCAGTCGCCACTTGGTGCAGCAGCCCGGCTACGCAGAGTGGCAAGTCACATTTTGCGACCTCTGTAGAGCACACTGAGCTGCCAGAACTCATGTTCCTGTGCGCAGTGGCTCAATAGGATTGAACCCCAAGTGACCTTACGGCAAAGGTGCAAACTTGGAACCTCCTGATTTTCAGCACAACCTCTTTTTCTCTTTCATATCTGCTTGTGTGGCCCACACCTGCCCATCCCAACAACTGGCAACCTTGCCAGGGTCACAGAACTGTGGACCCCTGTATTCCTGCTTGTTTTGAGCAATAGGATTCATTAGACATGACAGTCACTTGAGGTGTTTATCTGTCCACTTGTGTGTGCAGGAGGAATTTCGGCTCAGCACAAACATGCTTTGTTTTCCCAAACTGCAAAGCTGCTATTGGCTTCAGCTCCATTTTTACACTGTCTAATTGTGACAGCGATACATCAATAATGATTATTTGGAATCCAAGGTCTTACCATTTTCATAGGCATTTCTCTGTCTGTTTGAATAAATGAAAAAAAAATCATCTTTGACATCATGGCAGCATTCTCTTTATTCGGAATAGATGGTAATATTTTTGGGCATTATGGGAATGGGGGGGCAGATGTGAGCAACATATCCTGGGGAAATGGTGCTCTTGAAATAAAATTGATGGTTGATTAATCAGCAAATCTCCTCATAATAAAACATGTCTTAATGAGCTCTTTGGAGGAGAAGGAATTTATCATTTATTGTACAACAATCAACTTGAGAGCCTTGTTCACGTCAGACAGAATTAATGGCCTGAGAGGGATCAGGAAGCAACAGCTCAAAATGTACTTGCCCATCAGTCATTCTGTGCAAACCCCACAACATACACTTTTGTTTGCCCTGTGGGGGTTTGGGATAGGCAGCTAGACAGAGATACGAGGGAAGAGGGAATAACTTCAAACCTTGCATATCATGCCCATCGTGATTTATCCATGTTGTTGCCTGGTTATCATATAAGCCAGGGATAGTGTGTGTGTGTGTGTGTGTGTGTGTGTGTGTGTGTGTGAGAGAGAGAGAGAGAGAGAGAGAGAGGTATAAAATCTCTCTCTCTCTCTCTCTCTCTCTCTCTCTCTCTCTCTCTCTCTCTCTCTCTCTCTCTCTCTCTCTCTCTCTCAACACTCTCTCAGCAACACTCAAGGCCTACTCCATTTTCTTGCAAAAGGTTTAGGGGATACAAGATGATGTCCCCACAAATGGCCTAGCTACATTATAAAGTTGATGCCATCGACTGTATTTTTACTGACACCTTTATCCCAAGCTTTATCCAAGTTGCTCAGGAAGCTGTACATGGTAGTCTCCCCTCATGAAATGAGAGTTTCATTCTCACAGCAACCCTATCCTTGGGTGAGAGATATTGAGAGAGATCTCCCTGTACATTGGGAGAGAGATACATCAGGCATAGAGATGATGATGGCTGGCCCAAGTTCATGCATGTTTACATGCTGATAGCCTGATCTTACACATGTTTACTTTGCAGCAAGTCCCACTATATTCAGCTTTCTCCGCAGGGGACTGGCTCCGACAGTGAGGGGGCGGGGCTGCCTCCTGCTTGCTCGGTAAAGAGACTATGACGGAGCGATACTTAAAGCCCCGCCCCTACCGAAGCGACGCCAGTGGGAGGTGCCACTTCTATTTTGAGGGACATATGAACACTGGATTTCATTCTGGGGGGGGGGGGATTGGTGCTTGTGCAAAGCTAATAAAGCTATTTTTTTTCTTTCACCCACTGGCCTCTTCCTTGCCTCTGTACCCCAAAAGCACCTTTGCCCTTCTGGCAATACATACGGTAGCTCTTCTAGGGGGCAGGAGCAAAATAGCTGTTATCCTTAGCCAGCCCAATAGAGGGAGTTTCACTATCTCACATCTTCCTCTGCTGTAGCCAGGTGACACTCTATTGGGACCCACGTAGCTTTGCGAGATGCTCAAACATTTATCTCTCTATATATACACAAGCCTGCAAACTGCAGGAGCACAGCTGTTTGAAGGGCAATTAGCAGCTATCTGATTTTTGAATAACCTCAGAGCTTGTGGTAATTACTTATCTGATCTTTCCATCACCCGGGACCCACCAGAAATCAGGTTGCGACCCACCAAGTGGGTCCCGACCCACAGTTTGAGAAACCCTAGTATACAATGAAAAACCCTGAAATCATATACAGGTGGGCCCCCATATCCACTGATTCGCTATCCATGGTTTCAGTTATCCACGGATCGTGGGGACCCCCCCAGGCTTTTACTTTTTTTACCAGTAAGCTTCGTTTCTTCCTTAAAGAAACAGGAGAAGCAGCTTATTACAGGCAAGTAGAACGAGACTAAGTACTAGAGAGGCTCTGCAAGGTTAACAGAAACCTTGCAGAGCCTCTCTAGGACTTAATCTCGTTCTACTTGCCTGCAATGGAGGCTGCTTCTCTGTTTGTTTTAAGGAAGAAACAAAACTTGCTGAAAGAAAAATAAGAGCTGGGGGGGGGGCAAGCATGCCTGCCTGCAGGGGAGGCAGGGTGGGGGGGCCCTCAGGAAACCATGGAGGGGGTGTTGGCTCTTATCCATGGTTTCAAGTATCCACTGAGGGGCCTGGAACATATCCCCAGCGGAATAGGGGGCCCACCTGTATTGCAGGACAAGATCTGCAGATATTTAGTGAATAGCTGGCAATTGTTCAGGTATTTGGAGAATAGCTGGAGAATAGCTGGAGAATAGCTTCAACGACAACCATTGTCAGAGGAGGAGAATTGGTGGGAACAAATTCATTGCAGCTGAAGGCCCAATTGCTTGATAATAAGGCTGTCTCAGCACGGTACTGTTAGGACCATTACAAAATATTGCAAAGGAGTTCGATGATTTCCCTGAATTGTAACCGTTTCCCTGTTCTTCGCTGTAGTCTTGACGTGAGGCTCAGTTTTATTAGACTTGAAAAGGTTACGTGAAAGGGTGAGCTCCAGCACCACACAACCTCCTTGCAAAGAGAAGCTGGTGTCAGCAGGTTTGTAGAATCGACGAAGGCATCTCAGGGGCCAGAAACAGTCGAAATGAAATGAACGCTGCCCTCTCCGCGACGATTGCGAGAACGTGGGCAATCTCATTTCGCTTAGCAACATGGCAGGAAAGGTCAGGCTGGCCAGAACGGGAAAAGAGCCTCCTGGGAGAGCTGAGAATATTTGCTCGCATGCTCTCTCTGGACCCCTGTCTTTATAACGGAAAAGGGGAAAATCTCTTTGGCGCTTCAGAATAGCCCTGTAGCTGCAGGCAGGCCCTGCTCAGGTAGAGTGGTCAGAGGCCCAGGAGATCAGGTGGTTGGGGCAAGTGGAGCTGGTCATGCGGGGGGGGGGGGGGAGAAAAGCTGCAGCTTTGGTCAGACCTGTCTTCCATGAAAGGCATTCTCTTCTCCCTGAATGACCGCAAGCAACACCCTGGCCCCCTGAGGAACGAGGGAGAAGGGTGTGCAGTTCAGAGGTGCGGCTTGGTGTTTCAGAGCCAGGGCAAGCTGAAACTGCTGCCCCCCTGCCAATGCTGCCCCCTACAGCCCCCACACCCCTTGTCTTGCTCCTTCTTCCTTAAACCACAGCACAAAATGGAGAGCCTGCTGGGAGCGACCCCAGCGCACTTTATTTATTTATTTTTCACATTTTTATACCGCCCTTCCTCCAAGGAGCTCAGGGTGGTGTACATATTTCCTCCCCTCCTTTTTGTCCTCGCAACAACCCTGTGAGGTAGGTAGGGCTGAGAGATAGTGACTGGCCCAAGGTCACCCAGGAAGCTTCGTGGCTGAGCGGGGATTTGAACCTGGATCTTCCAGGTCTAAGTCCGACTCCCAAACCACTACACCATCCTGGCTTGGCATTTACTGTTTAGCTCCAAGAGCCCCCGCGGAGGTCGGATCCAGGAAGCAGGCAGGACCACAGGGTTGCGAGCGCAGTGCTCTGCCCCCCCCCCCCGCTGTCTTCTCACACTACTCCTCCCTCCACCGGGCTCTTTTAAAGGATTCAGCTGAGGGAGCTGAATCACTGTGCTCTGAGGATTGAAACTTAGCAATTTCACTCCTTCCTCCGTGCAGGCTCTTCACACAGAGCAGGAAAGGTGGACCTGCTTTTCTAATTTTTAAGTGCCACTTACACAATTAGATGCGCATACAGTGCTGTCATTATTGGGCTCCCTTTGCTCACTACTTGGCCCCCATTTCCCGCAGTGGGTTAAACCGCTGAACCATGAGCTGTCGATCGAAAGGTCGGCAGTTCGAATCCGCGACGGAGTGAGCTCTCGTTGCTTGGCCAGCTCCTGCCAACCTAGCAGTTCCAAAGCATGTTAATGCGTGTAGATAAATAGGTACCGCTTGTGGGAAGGTAAACAGCGCTCTGTGTTCCAGCCGCATGCTACGCGCTGCGACAAGGAGAGTCATGCCGGCCACATGACCACGGAGGCGTCTTCGGACAACGCTGGCTCTTCGGCTTTGAAATGGGGATGAGCACCACACCCTAGAGTCGGACACGACTGGACTTAATTGTCAGGGGTCACCTTTACCTTTACCTAAGGTTCAGTAGGAAAGAGACTACTGTACAGTATTATTACCATTACTAATCAAGGAAGACCATTATTTCGCAGATCTGTAACTTTTTAAAATATGAGGGTTTAATTAAGAAGAAAATAAACCTTCGTGCAACTGCTCCATGACAGAGGTGAAGATATGAACTTGTGATAGTGTTACTAGCCAATCCATGCTATGCATAATCAACTTCTACTGCCAGTCATGTGGCCCTGAAAATTAACAGGTGCATTTGATTACAATGTGAAGATGAGTGCACTTCCAGAGTGCAGCAAACCATGTGTTTTGGTACAAGTACTGTACACACCTTTTTATTTTCAACAGGAAAAAAAAGACATTGATCTCTGTATAGGAAATTGCAGTGACTGAAGTGGTCCTAAGAGGTTTGAGGACCACAGCTTGAAAATAACATTCTGATCCACAACAGAAAAAGTCTCGTTCCCATCAAGGGAGGCAGGGTTTCATTCTGTTTCTCCAGCATCCCCTCTAGTAAGCAACAAATTGAGCTCTGTGTCTATATCGATTCCCATCTTGCTCTTAGAAAATACCTGGGAGACATAAAATGTTAGATTTCAAAAGAAAGAATTTCCCATCATTCTGTAGGTTTGGGTTTTTTCCTCCCAACCTTCCAGGCATGAAGTAGTATAAAACCTTTGGGACTCTAATGAAAAGCCAGATGCTATCAGCAGTCTTCCTCACCCGTAAGACCCTGAATTATCAGCAAAATCACTTTGCCCAGGGCACCCCTTTTGTGACTTTTTTTTTAATTCTCTGAAGAAGAGGCTGGGGCTCTCTCCTGAAGTTTAATCAAGTTCTCAGCAGTGGAAATGAAATCTTGCCCAACTATTGAGAGAGGGAATATAGATTGACGCATGATCAATGCGCAGCTTCTGGAGGTAAATGCTTCTATTCCAGCTAGATATATATTTGGACCTACAAAAAAAAATTAAAAATTAAAAAATGGCCTACTTTAAATTAATGCTGATAATAATTTCTCTTGAACATATGAAGCTGCCTCCTATTAATTCCGACCGTTGTACATATCGCCGAGATGATAAGTTGCAGAGCCTCTGTGGGAGAGTGGAACTGCAGCTGCAGCATTTGAGTGGCAGTCAAGGTTGCCTGTCAGCTGAAGTGTGGTGAGGCAAATGCCAGAGAGAGAGAGAGAGAGAGAGAGAGAGAGAGAGAGAGAGAGAGAGAGAGAGAGAGAGAGAGAGAGAGTCTAGTTCCCAAAATACAATTTATTTATTTATTTATTTATTTTTCACATTTTTATACCACCCTTCCTCCAAGGAGCTCAGAGTGGTGTACATATTTCCTCCCCTCCTTTTTTTTTGTCCTCACAACAACCCTGTGAGGTAGGTGGGGCTGAGAGATAGTGACTGGCCCAAGGTCACCCAGGAAGCTTCGTGGCGGAGCGGGGATTTGAACTTGGATCTTCCAGGTCTAAGTCCGACTCCCAAACCACTACACCATCCTGGCACAAAACAACCATTTGTGTTGCTTGCGTGGCAAGACCCTGGGGGTGGCGATATTTCTCTTGGGTTCACTGTGATCCTCGCAAGGACAGCAGTGGTGGAAGCTCCAGAGAAAGGGGGAGAGGCTGTTGACAACCAGTCCCTATAGTTGCTTTGCATTATATTCTTTGATTGTTTTAATCTGTTGTAAGCTGCTTTTGAGATCATCTGCTCCAAAGGTGGGGTATACACTTTTTAAAATCTACAAAACCTTATTGATGCTTGGAAACGAACTGATTCTAATGCATATTAGCGCACTAGTATGCACGGAGTAAAAATTGACTAATCTATTATACCAAAACGCATTCAGCTTGAAGGATCGATGCAGCAACCCTCCAACTGTGTCTTCTTAATGGTCCCTGTGAACTTCAAGAGAATGATATGATTAACTTACAGCAGAATATAAAACAGCAAAATCTGCCAGTGGTCAAACTCTTCACGACTGAATATATTTACAGCCTAATCCTCTGTATTCCAAAGTAAGTCCTGCTGAGTTCACTGGGAGCCCAATTCATTTGTGTCCCCCCCCCCCGCTGATCCAGTGGTGCCAAAATAGCTACTGCTGCATCCTGCAGGGGCAGTGGCCAGGAAGTCTCCTCTGGGTAATGGAACAAGCATTCCTTTAACCGGGATAAGCCTCTGCGGTGCGGTGTGGTGCGGTGTGGTGTGGTGCGTGTGTGTGTGTGTGTCTACTTGGACCTGCGCTAGCTAAATAGTTGGCACAGGTCCATGTGGACCAGCACCACAGGATCAGGATCAGGAAGGGGGTTAGAATTCAGCAGCTGCCACTACAACCAAACCTACCCTTCGCTGCCCCGTTCTGCCCTCCTCCCCCCATTCTGCCTCCCCCCACCCCTCCCGCCTCCCCCACCATCTTATTTGGATCAGTGGGCGACTCTGAATCTGCTAGCACCAGCGGAAAGGCTCTGGTCTTCCCGCCAGCATCCCTGGCAGCACACTAAGTAGTTGTCCGAGCGCCTTTTACAGTTGGCACTGACTGCTCTATGGCAGTTAGCACCAGCAGAAGAGACGCGAAGACGACAGCCGGTAAGTATAGGATTGGGCCGTGGGGCTTATTCACAGATCAGCATGTACAGGATTGCAGCTTAAGTTCTGCGTTATGTGTGCAGAACTTTGTGTTCAAAGTTCAGCACAGTGAACAGCAGACTGCAGAACATCAAGCCCTCCAGTCTGGATCAGACTGGCTGAGCTGTCCTTGGTGCTGATTAATGCCATTTACCTCCTACATTTCTGAGCAGGTTTAAAATAGAACAGTGTGGCTGCAATTACTATGTTAAGTTTTGCTAATCACTTATATAAAGCATGGAATCATTGGGATCTGGTACCTGACTGTTCTCTCTTTCTCTGTGTTCTTATATAAACACAATGCTAAGTACTGCATCAATAATGTCATATTGCTCACCTCTGCCTTGAAATGACTTGGGGAACTTCTGGCAAGCCACTCCCTCTCATTCACAGCCCTCTTTCCATTGCAACATGGGGATAATAATTCTTTGGCTGCAATCCTATACACCAGGGGCGGGGAACCTTTTCCCTGGCGAGGGCCGTTTTAAATATTAGAAATTTGTTTGAGGGCCGGCCGTAAGGCCGGGCACCATTTTTATTTATTTAATTAACTTTTGCCCCTGCCCCCCATCGGCCTCCAGAGGCTCCGCGCTCACCGTCCGAAGCCGCCGCCAGGTCCGCGCGTCACCTCCGGCGTACCATGCCGATGAGGGCAAGAGGGCAAGAGCTTACCCTCATCGGCGTGGTATGCATGTGCGAAATGGCCAATGGCCTGGTGAGAAGGGGTCGAGGCGGTGGCCGGTGAGGACATGCAAAGGCCCTCTCCCGGCCTCCGGAGGTGACGCGTAGACCCGGCGGAGCCTCCAGGGGCCGGTTGGGTGGCCTCCCGGCAATCTCTCCGGGGGCAGGACCGGATGGCCTCGGGGGCCTGATCCGGCCCTGGGGCCGGAGGTTCCCCACCGCTGCTATACACACTCACCTGGAAGTGTGTGGGAGAGTTGAATGGAGGGAGAGTTAGAATGGACAAAAGAAAATATCTCTTCACCTAGTGTGTAATTCATCTGTGGAACTCCTTGCCACAGGATGTGGTGATGGCACCTGGCCTAGATGCCTTTAAAAGGGGTTTGGACAGATTCATGGAGGAAAAGACCATCACAGGTTACAAGCCAAAAGCAACTCCCCTGGCGTTAGAAGTGGGTTTTCTCTGTATGCCAGGTACAAGGGAGTGACAACAGGAAACAGGTTATCTTGTTGGCTGTGTGCTCTCGGAAGCATCTGGTGGGGCCACCGCAAGATACAGGAAGCTGGACTAGATGGGCCTTTGGCCTGATCCAGCAGGGCTCTTCTGATGTTCTTCTTAAGTCTTTGTGGGGGGAGGGAGGTGGAATTGCTTGAGTACAGCTGATCTCTGCAAGCTACCAGCAATTTCAACTGAGCTCACAATTGTCTTCAACCACCTTGAAAGTGGTGCTTGAGTATTAATGCTGCAGGCTGACTTAGAAGTAAGCCCTATTGAATTCAGTAGGGCTCAGGTTCATTTCAGAGTAGGTGCATGCAGGATTAGGACTGCTCAACTCTGAAGCTTGGTCCACTTTCTCCGTACTCTCAGGGTGTGTACATGGAGGGTGGGCTGCTGTGAACACTCAGCATGGCACTCTTCACATGCTCAGAGACAGAGTGGCTCTCTTCTTTCTGAGTGCTTCATGCCTAGTTGGCCATAGTACTTCCAAGGGGTTCGCTAAAAAGCTTGACTCCAAGGAAGCTCTGCGGCAGAGCACATCATGTTCTGCTCGCCCAACATCCTCCGACGAACAGTCCCCGGAGGTCAAGGTGTCAGGGGTAGAAAGGCTGTCAGGCAAGGAGACCTTGGAGAGGCGCTGCTGCCAGTCCGAGCAGACAATACCGGGCTCGGTGGCCAGAGGTCTGCCTCTCTGTGCAAGAGCTCCGCGTGGCCCTTCTGCTACCCCCCGCCAGCCTCGCTTTCGCGGCGCGGGGGATGGGAGGGCAGCCGCTGGAGGCGGCGGCGGCGGCGCGCTTCCCATTGCGCAGCCTCCTTTCCCCGGCTGCAGGCGGCGGCGGCTGGGCGCGATCATGGCGCTGAGCAATTTCCTCTTCGCGCAGTGCATCTGCTACTTCCTCGCCTTCCTCTTCAGCTTCATCGTGGTGGTGCCGCTGTCGGAGAACAGCAACGACTTCCACGGCCGCTGCCTGCTCTTCACCGAGGGCATGTGGCTCAACGCCAACCTGACGGCCGAGAGGCAGCGCTTCACCGTGCAGGAGTGGGGGCCCGAGTCCGCCTGCCGCTTCAGCCTCTTCGCCGGCCTCCTCTCCCTCCTGCTCGCCGCCGGCCAGGCCTGGAGGACCCTTTTCTTCCTCTGCAAAGGCCACGAGGAGTAAGTGCCGGCTGGACTGGGGCGGGCGGGCGGGGGGTAGGAAAGGGGTCTGCCGCGGGGGCGGAAAGAGCATCTCTCCGAGAAACCAGCGCCTTCCTGGCGCCCCAGGAGCTGCAGCGCGTTCGGCTTGGGGCGCAAGGAGCGGGCTGCGAAGGGCAACTGCCTCAACGCTACGCTTGCACCTGGGTGATTTCCCTGCTGCGCTGTATAGCGAGGGTCTGTAAATAGATGTCTGCGAACTGGCCCCTTAAAACAGACGCATCACCTATGGATGATGCTGATTGCATTTGTTTGTAGGCCACCCCAAGGGCTCAGGGTCGGTAACAATATGTTAATCACAGTACCCCCAATCTCCTTGATTGAACCCCATCATCCCCCATCTCGCAGTATGCCTGGTCACCAAATACCAATGCTGAATTTAACCCCCTCCCCCCAATGTTACACTGCAATTGGCCACTTCATTCCTTGGCTCCTTTTGGGGAAACTTGGAAGGGCTATCCGATAATTTATGATGGGGTCTTATTTGTCATATCTAGCTTTAGCAATCCATCACACATGGGAGCACAAAACCCCACCTCATCAGACAAATGCCAATGGAATCATTAGATGCCAATGGAATTATTGAGTCCCCCCTATGGCCCCCCATAGCGGCATAGAAATCAAATAAAGCGGCATAGAAATCAAATAAATATTATAGATTTGTGTTTGCCATCTAGCTTCCCACCCCCACCCCCCAAATCTGGGTGAGGGACAGCAAAATGTGTATATAAAATAAACGAGTTAACACCAGTACAGTCAAACCATTGGGCTGCAAGTGTTAAAATCTTTGCTGCCGAATACCAGCCTATTTTGAGAATGCCCAGATATGTGCACCAGATATCCTACCTTGGTGATGGGGGATGCTAAAAAGATGCTTTGAGCTGATTTGAGATATTTTTGCAATGGAGTTTTAGAACTGCAATAGGTGATCTAGTCCAACCCTCCCTTCCTCTTGCTCAGATAAGGGCAGGATCTTTCATACTAAAAACCAAACATTCAAGTTTATATACAGTATTTTTGCAATCTGCTCCACATTAAAATAATGTCTGCAAGTGCAACAAAAGTAGAGGTGAAGCATAGCAGTACAGTAGTGCACTGCTCTTTAACATGGCAGGAAAGACACTTTCACCCCCACCCTGCTATCCATATTTCAAAGGAAAGTTACAGCAGGCTGCTCCAGAATTATGAGCGGAACTACACATGCCATGAAATTTGCTGCTGAAAACAGCATGCCTACATCTACTTCCCCCTATAATAACTAGTTCCTGGAGCATGCAATGCCATCATGCCTCTTCTGAGCAACAGCCAGCCAATCGTGTATTATGTAGGTGGGGAAACCTACAAAGTGGTGACATCATGTAACATTGTAGAGACTAATGGCGCAATCCTATCCAACTTACACCACCGGTGTAACCAGTGGTGCAGCGAGAACAAGAGGCCCCAGAGCGGAAAGGGGATTCAAATCCCCTCCAAAGTGGGATTCAAATGGGGATTTAAATCTCCCCTCCCCTCCAAAGCCTCCCACCCTGCCCGCCCTTGCTGGTTACTCCGGTGGTGTAAGTTGGATAGGATTGCGCTGTTAATGTCATAGGAAGACTAGGGGAAACTGGATACGTACTTGCTTTAATTAATATAAGAAGCTGCCTTATACCAAACCAGACCAGTCTATATAGCTCAGTACAGTGGGCCCACCTTACCCGCGGATTGGCCATCTGCAGACTTGACTCACCACAGATGGCTATCCATGGAGGAGGGACTCCCGCAGGGGGATGCGCCACAATACCTGATCTAGCAACCACGCCGACCTACCGTCCGCTTCTTGCCTCTCACACCACTTTGTAAAGGTCCAAAGTGCCTGTAAAAAGAAAAAAAAAGTGACTGGAAGTGATCCCACCCCAACCACGGAATTAGTTATCCGTGGATTTTTGTATCTGTGGAGATTCCGGAAACAGAACCCCTGTGGATATGGAGGGTCCACTGTATTGTCTACGCTGACTGGGAGAGTTCTCCGGGGTTTCAGGTAAGGGCCTGTGTACCTGGAAATGCCAGGAATTGAACCCAGGACCTTCTGCGTGCAAAGCAGGTGCTCTACCACAGAGCATAGCCCCTCTGCATCATTGGCAAAGCTGTGTCTAGTTCTGCCCTAAGTCCCACCAAGTATAATGGCACTTATGCCCCAGTTTTGAATTGCATCCCAGATGGATTTGCAGTTCTTTGTATTACTACCATGATTTTTGATGCATGAAGTAATTATAATCTATGTATTTAGCTAGCCAGTTGTGGAATATGGGACCAGGGGAAGTTCTTCATGTTCTAAAGTCAATCCTCAAAGTAGCCTAAACCAGAAACACAATTGGCAAATAAAAGCAGAGGTGATGTGCCAGCACATCATAGTGCTTGTTCCTGTGATTGGGCAAGTGTTCCAAGCCACATGTGCCATTGATCTGTGTGTGTGTGTGTGTGTGTGTGTGTGTGTGTGAGAGAGAGAGAGAGAGATATTGCTAATGAATGTACAGGACAATGGATTGGCCTTTAAGAACTTTTGCGTATGGCAGTCTGACTCAAGACCCCCTATGAGGTGGTATAAGTCCTAGAAAACTGCACCGCCACAATGTGAACTGGACTGGGCAGGCATAGGAAAAGCATGCTTTACCAAGTTTGTCTTAAAGTCATGGAATCAGATGGGCCCAGTGGATAATCCAGACCAGGGGTGGCTAATTGAGTAGTATCTAATCCAGAACACATCTAGCCCATGAGATGATTTTTTTTCCTGGCCTGTAAGGCTTTTCAGTGCTTCTTGGGTTACATTGTGTTGGCCACATGGTCTTCCATCTCGTGCTCCAATGCTGGAAACAATGCTCACATTATTACAGCCAGTAAGAGTTGAAAGGTGCACTAGGATTTCCCCAACACTGATTGTGCCATAGCTAGAAATGTATGATGCCTTGTCTCCACCTGCTGATTCATTACATATGGCACGACTCCTCATTTAGCTTTCTGGCTCATTGTTCCTTATGTTCTGCCACCTTTCAGCTCTCCCTCACACATTTTTTTTTGTTTCTGAGTTGTATCATCCAAAAATGTATCCCCATAATGGGAAGCAACTTGCTTCTCTTCGAAGTCATAGGTGCTGTGATGTACAGCTTACCAGGTGAATCTGGCTTTTCAACCAGATTCAGGATGCTGAAAGGCGGCATCTTGAATCTGGCTCTGCCCTTTCACGGAATATTGGAAGGAATCTTCAGCATTCCATGGAATATTAGAAGGAATCTTCAGCATTCCACAGAGTGAATGGACATAGATACTAGATGGACTGATTAAGACCTCACCTGAGCTGCCAGTGACAAGTTTCTTTTCTCTGAAGATGTGTCCTTTTCTAGATCAAGCAGATTTTGGGGCTGTGAGACATGAACTGGAGGTTCCTGGCTGGAGGTCCTTATCAGAGCGGTCTGCCATGGGGCTGGTTTTAACAATGTTCAACCTATTTCCCCAACATGAATATTTGTTTTCTTATCATATAGGTCTATCTCTTATAACTGGGTCGCACACACATGCTTGTCTTTTGATGAGTTATTGCTTTATGACTCTTGGCCGAATGTGTGAGCTATCACATTTTGTGGTAATTAATCTGTGAGAGCTGATCCGTGCTGAAAGCCAGCAATGATGTTAGTGAATGATGAATATGCTTTGTGAACTGGCCCTTATTCTTGTTTTGTCTATTTAGAATCCTTGCATTTGGACTTGCTTTATTAAAAATAAATTTAGACTGAACAAACAACGTCCTCTTTCTTAAGAAAGGATGTTCTGATTTCTGTTCTGTTCAAAAGTTAGTGTGAGTTTAAATTATAGGTCAAATGGATGCAAGTGTGATCTACCACAAGGGGGGGGGGAAAGAGAATTTTTTTTCCAAACCCAAATCTGTCAGCAGCAATCTAAAATACCGGAAGAGTGCTCCATCTGAGTTTTGCTGTCTTAGCACTGAGTGAATGTTTAGTGTTTCAGACATGCATGAACTGATGAGTAAAACAATACTTTGAATATATAATTGTGCTCTTCTGAGCATTGCCCAAAGCAGTTGAGATTGATTAGACCTTTTGCCATTGGCAGCATTGTAAATTGGAGTTGATTCTGTGTTGGATGTCTAAGGGTCAAACCAGAGGAGATGACAGAGATCCATATGTGAACAATATTTGAGCTAGATGGATCAGTGGTCTGATTTGGGAGAAGACAGGTTCATATGTTCAGCCCTGTAGATGTGTGTTGAATTAAAATAGTTTCTTTTGCAGGTACTCGCTATGTTGGGTTTTTCACAACTTACTAAGCCAAAGTCCGATCATCAGCTTTGCGCAGCAGCCTGCCAGGTGCTTTGACAATTCACTGTTTTTGCAACCCCAGGCAGGTTGCAAAATGGGCCGCTATACAAGGCTGATGGAACACAAGCTGTACAATCCTGTCATCTGTGCAATTTAGATGTTTTAAGTTTTTTCACAGCCCTTCCTGGAGATGCCAGCTATAGGACCATGTGCTGTACCACTGAACATGTGCTATAGCACTCATCCCTAACTATGCCTTATGTAGTTTATGAGTTATACTTAATTTTTCTTAATCCTTCTCTCCATTTTGTTACAGCTCTTTCTTTTATGCCTTCCTGAATCTGCTGATTAGTGCCTTTGTGGTTTTCGTCATCTTTATCGCCAGCACCATTGTCAGCGTCGGCTTTAACATGTGGTGTGATGCTATTACTGATAAAGGAACCATGTCTAAGAGGTGGGTATTGAAGGTGCTGCTGCTGTCCGTTTATATGTACAGACAGATACATGTAGCTGTTCAGTGCAAGGGAAGCAAACCAGAAGAGGTTCAACTTGGGAAATCACCTGGAAAGGTATGACTTGCACAGAAAGGAAGACTCTTTCCCCTCTTAGCGTTGAACTACACATGACACTAGAGTTCGGTAATTGGAACTCCTGATGTCTCTTTTTGGATCAGGGCTGCAGCATTGGAGAAAGAGGGAGTTAATCCTTTGGTTCTGTACTGATTCTTTGCTTTAAATTTCCCCTGGCTGAGGCAGCAATTAGCTGTGGAGGGGAACAGCACAATCCTAACCAACTTTTCAACACCTGTGCAGCCTCAACGCAGCTCTGAGGTAAGGGAACAAATGTTCTCTCACCTTGAAGAAGCCTCCATGACTGCCCCTAGCACCGCAAAAATGCAGTGTGCGCCCTGCTGGCATGGCTGCATCGACGCTGGAAAGTTGGTTAGGATTGCACTGGAAAACTTACAGGGACAATCTGGGCCTGTAAGTTTCCCCCTCTGTAGCCAATAGCAGCTTCACAGCGCAATCCTAACCAATTTTCCAGCGTCGATGCAGCCGTGCATTGTGGCTGCACCGACGCTGGAAAGTTGGTTAGGATTGTGTTGTCTGTCTGGATAGTTTGAATTGGGGCTGAAGTGCAGGCGAAAGAGGTAAATCTCGCCCTGCACCGTAGCCTTCATCAGAATCCCAATACCCTTTCACATCTGCACTTCGAAAAAGAAAAAAAACGACATTGAGAGTTGTAGTCGCAGAACTTCCACTTCACATCTAATTTGGTCCTGGATACAGTTGGGCAAATTCAGCACAGGACAAGGGTTCAGTGCCTTTTTAAGAACTCCCACTGCTACTGAGAAGTTCCTCCTTGTGTGTTACTTGACTACAAAAAACACAAGGGGACAGTCCAGTATTGAATCTGGTGGCTCTGGTGTTGGTATACATGTAAGTTTCTTGGTTGATCTAAAATAAAGATTGATCATTTAGATCAGTGGATCTCAAACTGGTGGGTCACAACCCACCATTTAGAACCAAAGCTGTCCCCTGCCCCCTTAAGGGGTGGGGACAGCATGGCGGCGGCGATCTAGGGGATCGCCACTGCCGCAAAAGTGCCTGAAAGCGCCCCCGCTGTACTTACCAGGGCTTGGGGGAGCTTTGGGGAGGCCTGCGGAGGGTCGTGCAGGCCTCCCCAAAGCTCCCCCAAGCCCTGGTAAGTACAGCGGTGGCGGCGGCGATCTGGAGGATTTCCACTGCTGCTGTCTCCCACCCCCGCAAACACTCAAAGTTCTCCCCGCCTCATGGGGAGAACTTTGGGAACCGCTGATCTAGATGTTGAATTGCATGGCTGGAATCCCAATATCCCTGTGTAAGGATAACTTGCACTAGGCTGCTGCCGGAGGGGATAGGATCTGGCGCACACTATCCACCCCCTCCTGCAGCGAACCCACACCCATAACACCCCGCCCTGTTCTGCCTCCCCCACTATCGTACCTGCCAGAGCACACTTTATGGTCATTTTGCGACAGTTGCCGCCAGCAGAATGCATGTTCCGCTGGCAGTGAGGCCCATTAGGATTGAGCCGCTAGATTGATGGAATTTACTAAATGCATAGCCTAAGGCATCCAGATTATTGGAATAATTTGAAAATGGGACATTTACACACAACTCGCTCAAAACACAGGGCATGGGTGTGTATTGAAAAGCTTTAAGGTACTTCTATACTGCACAAATAGCTGCATTTAATTTATATCCAGCCTCTTCAAAATTATTCAGGGTGGATACTTAACACAGTACATGGCACTCTGATTACTAGAAGTGAGAGGGGAAACATTTGTACATCTTTTCCCCAAGATGCAGGACATGTGCATCTCCTCAATATCTGGAAAGTTGAAGGTATAGTCAACACATAGTGGAAGGTTACAGCACTGAATGTGTTATGTGAGTTGTTACCCCATCACACTGGACCGGTTCAGGTGATGGCATCCAGCCAGCTGTCCATTGTATGCGGAGGAGCATAGCACACATCTATTTCCTCCACCCAGAGCATTGTCCTGTCCCTGTTACATGGAGGTGAACTGTACTGAACTGGACAGTTGGGTGCAGCTTAAAAGTTCTATGTCCTTCCATGTGTCTGTGTGCAGATGGAATGATGCACTGAGTGGGGAGGTGTGTGTGTGCTCATTCCACCTCTGGTACCACTGGATGGTATCATCCAACCTGGCTGGTTCTTGAATTAGCCTGGTGGTGGGAAAGAATTTCCAGCAGCATGCAGGAAAACGTACATATGTTTGCGGAACTGCAAGCTGAATTTATTATTCAGTATTTATTGTACAGTATTAAAAAACAGCGCTATATTAAAAACAGAATTTGAGAAATCATCCAGTGTATTCCAGTGCTCTTTTGAGTTTGGTACTGGAAAAAAAAAATAGAGATTAAGTTTCTTTTTTTTAAAATCTGCTGGGTACTAACAAAGTAGAAAAAAGGTGACATTTTATGTCATATGATATAGAGTAACTGCACTGTTAAAACGTCAATTTTATGTTTCACATTGTCATATGTTGTAAAATGCCATAGTGAATGTTCTATTTAGGGCTGCAACGATTATTCGAATATTCGGTTAAAAATCCTCTTGGTTTTTTTAAAAAAAACCCTGACTAATCGAATATTCGGATAAGCATCCAAGATGGCCGACAACACTGGAAAGGCAAGAAAGAGAGAGAAGAGGCCTTCTGAACCCTCAAAACCCCTGGAATTTTTTCACAGCACCAAGTAAAAATAGAAGTTACTTCTAAAAAACAAAACCTGTAGGCAGACTATCTTACCGACTCTTTGCTCTGGAGCATCTGAAACAAAAACACCCAAACACTCCCTTCTTCGGAAGTCTTCTCTGTCACAAGGTAATGGAGGCTTCATTAGCTTGGGTTCATTGTCATGTGAAACTCATCTTTTAGGATGATGCCAAAGTGGGTTTGTCTTTGGGTAATTTGGTGGGTGGGGCATAATGAAGAAGAAAGTGCTTAAGATTTATTTTTTTCATAATAAAGACTTAGGGCTTTTCACAGTCTGTTTTTGTTTTGCACCATACATGTACATCTGTTTCTGTTCATTGCACTCAGTCTGCACTTCTATCCTCAAGGTAGTGCTTTTAATGCATGGTACACAACTGTGCTTAAGATGCAATATATTGTATGTGGGAAAATGTCATTCTTGCCCCAGGTGGGGCACTGGTTGCTGTTATGGTTGATGTGTGGACCACAGATGCACAAAAGACAATACTTTTTGTGTGATGAGTGCCGCAATGTCTCCTCTGTTTCCTTGAATGATGTCTTCTCCTGCTGTATTGCTCTGATCATGCATCTAGCCAAAGGCATAAAGCTGAGTCTAAAAATGCCCTGACCTCATTTTCACTGTTGAGTTTTCACCATTTTGGTGATTTTTTTCCCCCCAAGACTGGGAGGCAAAATTGGAAGATGGCCCCAAACCTGCCCCAGGCAGCTGTGGTAGCAACCAGTTATCCTCCCATTTTTTCTGTCTCTCTAGAATCCTCTCCAAGTGATGCTACATCATTACATAGTGGGGAGGGGGATGTTCTGAGAATAAAAGTAGTAGCCACCAGGAAGATCACTTCTGCCACCGCCACAAAAAAATGCAGTAAAAATTATGAATTGGAGGGACTTGTTGCTTCCAGTTTACTCCCAATTCCCACAACTTTTATGGAAGTCTCTCATTAGAAAACTTTTGGCTTAGCATTAAGGACCTGCCGTATCATACCAAAGGTTCATTTCGTCCATCGTTGAATTCCCACGGTGGAATTCAGATGCCTCTGGGAAGGCTACAAGCAGCCTATGTGTGTTGCTTGCTCCCAGTATCTGGAAGTCAGAGATGTGGATGTACAGCCTCTGAACTGAAACAGGCAATACAGGAAAATCTGTTGTGTGAATATTGTCCAATGGCTAAAATACATGTGTGTGATACTTTTAGTGATAAGTGTGGAAAGGTGCTGACTAATAATACAGTTCACTTGTAAACATGGACTTGGATGAAAAGCTCCTATAGCCTCTCTCTTTTTCTTCATCTGCAGGCAATTGGGCAGAATTGGAACAGTTGGCAAAGTATTTGAAAGGACACTGACATTTTGGCCCTTGTTCCATTATTTCTGTTTGAGATAAAACTGTAATAAGCTCAGACTTGTTCAACGGCTGGGACTGTAATATTAAAGTTTATCTGTGTTTCAAGGATAGTAGGATGATTGTTTTATAATGAAGATATTGTCATTGAGTTGCTATATATAGCTGCAGGCTTTTGCCACTAGAAGTTTTACAGAACAGGATTTAGAGGTCTGATTCGGTTGGAGCTTGGAAAGGTCATTTGGAACTGCTGAAATGATTTTCTTTTCTTTCCCTCTCATCCAAAATGTCTTCTCCCTCTAGCTGTGAAGAATTACAGGATATAGATCTTGAGCTGAATTTAGAAAACTCAGCGTTCTATGACCAGTTTGCCATCACACAGGTACGTCAAGGGACAGGCCAAAAAGTGTCTCTGTTCATAGAACTGATAGAATGTAAGTCCAGAAAGGATCTGGACTCTTTGAGACTTCTCCATACAACAAAATAGCATCTTCCATATTTTGACAAATATTTAAGTTTACCATGCATGTGCATTGTTGATTTCTCATCATTACTTAACCCTTGGTGAAGTGATGAGGCCAGGGGCATATGCAACAAATTGGAGTAGAAAAGCAATATATGTTGTGCAGTGGTTTTGAGGGATTCCACCTTCAGGGAACCCTTCCATATAGTGCCTCTATTCCAGCATGTCACAGAGGATTCTGGGGCACACTCAATTAATATAGGGCATTGGCCTGACCTGTTGGACCTTACCTTTTTACACAAACACACACACAGCACACACATAGAGTACAGGGGGGGCGCCGTATCCGCGGGGGATACGTTCCAGCCCCCACCGTGGATACCTGAAACCGCGGAAAGGGGCGAACGCCCCCTCCGTGGTTTCCAGAGCCCCCCCTGCGCCCCCCGTGGGCCGGTGCCCCCCGCAAACTCCACAGCCCCCCCCAGGCACGTACCTTTAGCCGGAGAAACCTCCGTGTTTTTCTTCAAATGTTACGAGGCTGTAGCTGCTTTGCAGGCCTGACCAACAAGACTTAGGTGATAGCTAGAGTCTCGAGATTCTAGCTATCACCTAAGTCTTGTTGGTCAAGCCTGCAAAACAGCTACAGCCTCGTAACTTTTGAAGAAAAACACGGAGGTTTCTCCAGCTAAAGGTAAGTGCTGGGGGGGGACGCGACCCCCCGCACCTTCCTCAGCCCCCCCGCCCCAGGCACTTATGTTTAGAGGAGAAACCTCTGTTTTTTTCTTCAAAAGTCCCTGCAAAGAAGCTGCAAACTCGGGACTTTTGAAGAAAAAACCCGAGGTTTCTCCTAAAAGTAACTGCGGGGGGGGGGGGGCTGTGGAGGGTGCAGGGGAGATTCCTCATATGTGGATAACTGAAACCATGGATGAGGAATCGGTGGATACGGGGCCCCCTGTAGTCTCCTGAACTTGTGTCCTGAGGAAAAAGGCGGGCAAACTGTTTTTGAAGGAAGCTTTTTGCTCTTACTGATAGTTGAGAAACCCCTGATTAGGACTTTTCCAAAATGGGTGGGGCACTTTTGATGAACACTTTGTCCCCCTTTGAAAGGTGCTTCCCATAGTTGGTGATGGGGGACTCACAAGGGCACAAAAGTGGGAGGAAGCATTACCTTCTTGCTGTGAATTGACTTTGTTTGGCCTCAGTTGTGTCGTCATGTAGCCCAGTGGTTCTCAAAGTTCTCCCCGCGAGGAGGGGAGGGCTTTGCGGGGGTGGGGACAGCAGTGGCGGCAATCTCGGGGATCACACCGCTGGCAGGGGGAAAATTGTTTTTCCTTACCTCACTGGGATAATACAACTGTAAATTGTATTAGATATCTATTCAGCAGGTATACAGTAATAAGAATTGCTTGATCTCTTCATCTCCCTTTTTCTTTCTCATCTCCTTTTTCATCTCCCTTTCTCTCTTTCTTTCCCTAGTTTGGCCTGTGGGCTGCCTGGCTGACTTGGCTAGGAATTACCATTCTGGCCTTTTTGAAGGTTTATCACAACTACCGGCAGGAGGACCTCCTGGATAGTCTGATTCATGAGAAGGAGCTTTTGCTAGGACGATCCTCATCACGAACTTCTTTTCAGGAGGAGAAAAGTGGCATGATCTAACAGGTGGATACGCCACCCTGTCCGGCAGGTTGCGGGTTTTATAATTCTATGATTTGGCAGCTCTAGTTGGAATTCAGTTAGGAACATGTTATTGGGATGCCTGCAAAGCTTTAAGAAAGGAAACTGAATCTGGAATTAAGCATTCTATTAAGGGGATATTATCTTTAGGCACATCGACCCATATGGCTGGTTCACACCCTCATGTACATCATAATCTCCCATCAGTTGATTATGCAACACTTGATGGTTCATAGGCCGTATGTACAAATGAGTGATGGACATGCATGTGAGAACCAGCCCATAGACGAGTGAATTGCATGCCATTACTTTGCTATAGATTCCGTTCCTTGGCTAAAACGGCCATCACCAACCTGCTTGCTCTTCAGCGCCCTCTGGTGTAAGGCTAGTGCAGTAGTATTTCAGTCTCCAGAGCTCTTTACACCTTTAAATGGAGTCTTGGGGACCCCACCGGTGCAAGCAGAGTCTCGGGGAGCCCCAGAATGCTGGTGTGTGCAGTGCCAAGCAGATGGCGGCCGCTTACGGTGTGCTCATGGAGCCCCTAAAGGGATCTCGGGGAACCCCATGGCTCCTACGAGCACACTTTGAGAAACACTAGGCTATTGGATTGCAGCTTATGTTTCTTCTCCAGATGTTTGAAGGCAAAAGTCCAATTAATAAAGTCCAGTTAATATACTCAGCAGGCCTCTAGTTCACCACAAGGATAATGTTGTGTTATGATGTTGGCACTCCATGTAGATGCCCAGTTCATGCAGTTCTTTCCTCTTAAAGTACAGTATGTGTGGGATTTATGCAGATGGTGTGTCTGTGTATAGTGTTTGTGTCATACTTGAGATGTTTTTTTGTGGTGAAGGGGAGGGAAGCACGCCTGCTTTGCCACCTTGTCAAGATAAGTTTGGGGGAGGTTCAGGGAGGGTGGGGAGCAGGCTGGAGGGGGTGGATCTTGCCGGGTCCTATCCCAGATTTTCCAGCCCACCCCACCTCCTTCCTTTCCTTAGACTTATGTCAGCAAAATAGCTTAGGCGGCCTACTGGGAGGTAAGTAAAAAAGATTTTTTTACTTACCTCTCGCTGACCGTCTGATCACCCTCCCCCCCCATACCATGCAGCGCATGTTCCATCACCGTGGTTGCATGCTATGGAGCTGCAGGGGATAGGATTGGGCTGTGAGCTGTACATTTTTAACACATCTGGGTGTGGTTGCATACAGTAGGGGTTCTCAACAGTGGCGGCTCGGTGTACCCACCTACATGGCGGCTGCCAAGCCGTGTACCACCGGAAGTAAGTGCCGATGGGTTCCCACCGCGCCTGAGGCCTCCCAAAGTAAGCCAAGGGACCAGGGCAGGCAGGAGGGCCTTTTTCGAGTCCTTGAAACCCGCGGCTTGAGGTCTGTAGGCTCTGCAGAGCTCAAGCAGCCAGTTCCAGGACTCTGGCATGGCGCGGTAAAGGCACCCTGGCGACCGCCATCTACTAGTGGTGCGCGTACCACTGTTTGAGAACCCTTGGCATACAGCCATCATGCTTTAGTGGTTGGGGGAGGAGGAGGGAAACTGCTTGAAATTCCTGCACATTTTGCATCCAGCCACCTGGTTGTGTACATCAGCCCGCTTATACAGGATTCAGCTTTCTGCAAGTGCTACCACAAACTCTTGAAGAGCAACAGTTACAGTAATGTGGTGCATAGATGCATATAGCATAGCCATCAGCTTGTAGAAGATTGACAAGTGCTGCAAGCTGCCTAATAGTCGCATGAATCGGCAGGTTCTCTACAAAATTATAATACAAACTGTATTTTGTCCTCTAGAAAATTACAATACAAACACAGCCTCTGAAACATTTTAAGAGAACTGAAGGAAAATTTCACAAGCATTCATGAATGATAGGTGGAAAACATTTCATTTTCAGATGTCAAAATGTTGAAAATTGCGTACTAAGAATGTTGAGTTCTTTTGTCAAAACCTTAACATACACTAAATCCCAACACTCCCCGCCCCCCCCTGAATGATCCCTGAATCCTCATTTTTTAAAAAATCTGAAGGATCATTTGCCAAATTTACATTTGGCGGATTAGTGTCCAAGCTGCAAATTTGAATTTTTGTAGTTTTGCTTTCATAAAACTCTGCTCCTGTGGGATTCAGCTGAGAAGATATGGAGCAGGGTAGCTGGCTAGAGACTTTGCTAGATTACCATAATGATGAGGAAGAAAATAAGCCATTGCTTTATATTCCGTGTACTTTGTAGATCTCCAGGAGGGATTGCAGGGTGCCCCTTTGCTGAGCTTCATCTTTGAGGTTGGCATGCGAAATATATTATTATTGCTTAGTCCAATGTAGTGTAACGGGCAATAGTAAACAGCTTGCCTTGTAAGCAATTAATATATAATGCTTGCTTCTTCATATATGCAACTAGAATCTTAATGATAGACTCTACTGTACTGGCGTGCATTTGTGATGTTGCTTTTATAGAGTTGTGAAATTATTATAAGCTACAGAGTACAGCTACCTGTGCATACAATAAAGAGCAGTGTGTTTAGGTAGGCAGTTTGTCTTTGAACTGGGGTACTTCTTCCCTTTTTAGTCAACTATTACAGATCTGAGTTGCAATCCAAGCCAGGGAATGAATGACAGGGTTAGAATTTGTTTTTAGGATCAAGCATGCTCAAGGATACCATGGCCAGGCGCTGACCTAGAGAGGCATCCCAACTAGTTCTGGCACTGCTGGGAGATCCCTCCGCAAATTGAAATTTCCTCTCTGAATGGAAGGAGCATTCTGTGCATGCAAGGACTCCTTCTGCTTGCACAAGGATCCGTTTCCTGAGCGGAATGCGCCTTCCACTCACGAAGGGAACTTCCATTCGTAGAGCTCCTAACAGTGGAAATGCTAGCCAGGGTGCCATCCACCATGGTCAGCATTGTCCATGATTTGTTGCCCTAACTCTGGCTAAGATCTCAAAGACATAGCGAAACCATGGTTTAATTTGTCAAGCATTATTACAGCGGGACATTACAGAGTGAGAACTGCTGCGGAGGACATGTATAGGAATGTGCCAGTGAGACATGCTTCATACCTTGTATGGAGAGAGGCTGGAGAGGCAAGGAAACTGCCTTAAACATGATTTACTCAGCACAGATGGTATAACACCTAACCAAGACCCCAATCCTGTTGTGGCCTTGCACTGCCGGAATTAGCGTTCTGACAGTGGAAGACCCTTTATGGCAGTGCGAAAGCCGGACTGCTGTCACGCACTGCTGGGCCGCTGCCGCAAATGGCAAGAGGCGTATGGTGTGTGGGGGGCAGTGGCTCCAGGAGGCTTCACAGGTGCTGGTAAGTTGGAGGTGGGGTGGGGAGTTGGAGGGCAGGGAGTGGGCTGGAGGGGGAGGATCTTGGTGGCAAATATCCGTGCCATCCTGTCGGCCCATCTTGCCCTCTTTCTCTCCTCAGAGTTATGCCAGCTATATAGCTGGTGTGGTTCCGAGGAGTCCCATAGGCCATCAGGATGCCTACTCAAAGGAAAGTAAAAATATTTTTACATACCCCTGGCAGGCCTCCTGATCAACCCTGCCACTATTGGATGCAGCGGACGCTCCACCAGCGTGGCTGCATTGGCGCCAGTGTTGGGGGGATGGGATTGGGCAGCAAGGTTAGTGCAAAACGTGGCTTGTAAAAGCCATTTTAATTGCCGCCAAACCATGATCTTAGGGCTTCAGACATAAGTCAATCATAGTTTACTTTTAGGAAAACAAACCAGGGTTAAGTGTTGGATTTGCATAGGACCTATGCAAGGTTGTTGATTCAGGGTTGTTCTGAAATAACTACTGTTTACAGAGGTAGGAAAAATCAAGAGAACTTACCCTCAGTACCTCAGGTATTCTTGGGGCATAGCAGGTTTATTAGTTTAACTGTTTCAAGATGTGGTGCAGCTAGCCACTACATCACATCAGCTCCCTCCACACAGATCATGATGGGCATTTTGCTGTCAGATACATAAAACTCTCTTTCCGGAGTTTCATCACCCTCTAACAGGACCAAGAAATAGATCGCACCATCCTTAACTCTCATTTATTCAGCTCCGCCTATCCTGGTAAATAGATATGTCTTTAAAAACAAACAAAAAAACTTTCATGGCCTGCTACAATACCCAAAGAAGTCAAATTGATGGGATTAAAAGCCATGTTGAAGCTAAAAATTGATGTCTTTATATTTAAAAAATAGTAAAAACACGTTTAAAAAACATGTTTTAAATGTGTTTTTACTATTTTTTAAATACTGTATTTCTTCAATTCTAAGACATGTTTTTTTCCCAATTAAGCATTTCAAAAAATGGGGTGCGTCTTAGAATCGAAGGTCTCCAAAAAGCACCCCAAAATGCTATCTTCTTACTTACTGGGGCTTGGGGGAGCTTCAGGGGGGCCTGCGCAACCCTCTGCAGGCCTCCCTGATCTTCAATTCGGCAAAAAACAGTGATTTTCAGCCATTCCCTGTTTTCGTGAAAACCAGAAACGGCCAAAAATCGCTGTTTTTCACCAAACTGAAGATCAGGGAGGCCTGCAGAGGGTTGCGCAGGCCTCCCTGAAGCTCCCCCAAGCCCAGGTAACGAAGGAAATGGCACTTTCTGACGGGGCCAGAAATGCTATGCAAAGGCAGTGCACTCAGTCATCCTCAGCTGCAGGAGACATGCTGGGGAGAGTTGGTGCTGAGCAGGTAGATTTAATGAAGGGAGGCGAGTCTTACAATTGATGGATATTTTTTTCCCTGCTGGTGGTACTGAAAGTAAAGGTGCGCCTTAGAATCGATGGCGCCTTAGACTCGAAGAAATACGGTATAAAAACCATGAATTTTTAGCTTCAACATGGCTTTTAATCCCATCAATTTGACTTCTTTGTGTAGATATGTCTTTTTTCAGACAGTGCAAATTAACAGCTTTATTCATTGTATATGTACCTTACCTTTCCTCCAATGCTCTCCAAGCAGCAGTTTAGCCTGTTCTAGCATGTTTCTGTGGCTGGTTAGGCTGGGAGATGCTGAATTGCCCAAGGTCACTCAGTGAGCTTCATAACTGAGCAGAGGATTTTAAACTGAGTTCCCTGCAACCAAACCCAGTACTCACCCCAACCCAGCACGGATAAACAACCTTGTTCGTGTGTTGCCAGATGTGTTGCTACACATCTTGGTACACATTCCCAAGCCCTATTGGATATGTCTTTTGGGTTTGCATGAGAGATCCGCCTGTGTGCAGAACCGCTAGTTCTCACACGTGGATGGAACAGCTGGATCAACAATCGTTTGACAGTATTATAGAGGTGGATACTCTTGTTACTGAGTTATCAGTTGTTATCAGTTACTGAGTCAGCCACTGAGAATCTTGTCACATTTTTTTAAGTACAGTATTATAATTCTTTGATCTCGCAAAGGCCTCTTCTTAATTTGCCATCTGCATAAATATGCCTGCAAGTTTGATGAGCGTTGTAAAATCCAAAGAAATCAGATTTTTAATTTTGTACACTGAGGAGGAAAGTGTCTGTATTTTCCCATGGATTTCCAAGGTCGACATCCCGATATTGTCATAGATGAGCTGCAAGAGCGCCCCCCCAAGCCCTCCCATGTTTCAAAATGTATTTACCTTTTATTATTTCCACTGCTTTTGAAAAGCATGTACAGTGTTTGATTATACTTCTGTTGTAGGTTTTTACCCTATTGCTCTTTCAAACCAAAGATCAGCGATGTTTTGACAATTTCCCAAGTCTTTGCAGATGGGTACAGGTCCAGTCTGTATCACCAGAACATTTTCTTCTTGCAAGACTGGCCTTTTGCATTTTTCCTTTGGTACGAGTGTGCTTGCTTGGAACTCCTAGCTACATTTGCCATCAAATCCCACATCCAGCCGAATGTAAAGCTGGATTTTGGGTCTGTATGGGCAGAATATGAAGAGCCCCTTGAATAACTCCAGCCCGAGCAGAAATTCAGAAATCTCTTAAAACTGTGCCAGTTCAGGAGGGTAATTTTCAGGGCCTATAAGATGGCATCTCTCATAGTGAAGGCATTCTAGGCCACAAATGGGATACTCCTATTCTCCGTCCAGTCAGCCATCATTTTTCTGGGTCATGGCCAACTAGTTTCAGTAAGAAAGCTCACACTTCACTGTCCGTGGTTGAGTTTTGATCCCAGATGTAAACATGTCAAAAATGCAACAAGAAAATGGCACAATTTGAACTTTTTACATAGTCTTCTTGAGATCCTTCTGAACTAGAGTTACTAGGGATGGAATTTGGGACCTTCTACATGCAAATCGTGTGGTCTACTGCTGACTAGTACAACCAGTGTCCCTACTGTACTGTACTGGCCAATTCTGAAAAGGAATTATCAAATAGAAATGGAAAGGTACCTTTCTGCCCATTGACATTCAAGCTCTTGTCTTCATTGCTTATATAAAGAGGATGAATATTTCAGCTTCTAAATATATGTCCTGTGATATGTATGTTTGTGAACTTTTTTTAAAAAAATGTGGGAAAAGCTTTATGACAATATGGTAAAAAATCTCTGTGTGAAATGGATATGGTGGGCCACAACAAAGGCATGGATTAACTTCTCCAGTGGTGTTGTCGGCTACACCTGTGTCGCCCTCCAGGAAATGTTTCTGTTAAAAATGAATGAAAAGTTCAGATTCTACGTACGCTTTTGAAAATGAGATAGGAATACCAACCATTTGCCATTAAAGAATGAGAACTGGTATCCTGTCCATCACCAAAACTTGAAATTCTCCCAGATTCTAGAACTCTGGCCAAACTTTATTTATTTATTTATTTATTTATTTATTTAAGTTCTTTGTATTTATTCATTTTAAATTGTTTGATTAACAAACGGTATTTATTGGGAAATCTGTGAGCATGTCTTTTTTTAAAAGGGCAAATGCAGCTGTGGAAGGGGAGCTCTCAATTTAGGTCAAGGCCATGTTGCTGTTGGTGGGTGCGGGTTTACCCTTTTCCCATGCCGTCTTTCTGATCTGAATCGCGCATGCGCCCCCCCCCCCCCGGCTGCCGTTTTGCTTCATGGGGTGAAGCATCCAGGTATCTGTGGCTGCATTTGCCTTTCTAAAAAAATGCGGGAGATGAGGCCACATATTTTTGGCCGTCTTGTCTATTTGCATCTTCAGACTTAGAATCTGAATTTCTGAACCAATTAAACTTTTGAGAATTTTGGGTAGAAACGGCACAATTTATTTATTTATTTCAGCTCTTATTGAAAGACCATTTGCTAATTTACACTCCTGCCTTGCGTTGTCATGTTGGAGTCTTTATTCACTGCTTAGTTGGGCATGAATTGCATGCAATGCATTAGAAAATCATTGCGATCAAAGATGTGTAGTACTGCTTTTTTTATACAGAACTGAACAAGGAATCTGTTATGTTCAGATTTTTTATGTTCAGAAAATTGTAGTTTTAGTCCTTTTGACATCACTTAGACATAGCAAGGCCAGTTCTTCTTCTTGTTTGAACCAATGGCCTGGCTTCCACTGGCTTTGGGAGGGGCAGGTTTGGATCCAGTCTCTGCCTAAACTAGCATATTTACTGTTGGTATCTAATGAATGTTTTATATCAAATGTTTTTTTCCCCTCTGGAAAGCACATTGGGCGTCTGATCTAGTGCCATATATAAATAAATTGTCTGAAAAAGCAGTCTCCTCTGGCATTTTATTTAAGTTGCATTGGAATATGTACAGATTTTCAGGCATCTTTGTATTGTTTCTCTATTTCCAGGTGGAATGATGCATTATAAGAAACTTGAAGCTAACACCCAAAATGGCAGCCCTGAGCTGTAAGGCCCTCCAATTTTGCGACCCTTATCGCAGGCTGCAAGAGGGGCACCCTCTTTCCCTATTTTTAGGGCCTAGCTCTTGCTGAGACTATACACCTGTGTCTGTGCTCAACTCCTTCAGCTTGCAGCTGGGAGTTCACATAATGGAATTCTTTTCCAGAGTAAGCAAGTGTTGTAGCCCAGCTTCCTCCTTAACCTGGTCGTTTTTATGTGCGTGTACGTGTGTTTGTGTGTTCCATCGTGTGAGCTCTTGCCTGCAGATGAACCTGGTACACAGCGCAATCCTGTGTAACCTTGCACCGGTGTAAGTGCACTTACACCGGTGCATCTGCTGTTACACCGGTGCATCTACTGTTACACCGGTGCAAGGTTACACAGGATTGCGTTGACAGTCTAGACACAGATTTACTGATTCAGTGAGAACTAGAGCTGCCTTAATTAAGAACAATACTTTTGGGCAAGCCTAGTTAAGACTAAGAGGAAAACAGAGAGTATTTCTTATCTGAAGACTTTGTCTCGCTTCCTTTTGATTTCTTCATTGGGGCCTCTGATGGCTCAGAGACCAAGCATCACCAATGACACAGGACCACAGAGCCAATTGGTGATGTCACTGAGGACAAGCAATGTCCTTTGGGCTTGTGTTGCTCTCACTCTGCATGGTAATGGACCACATGACTGAGACAATTGTGCTGATGTTCCCTACATTGCTGGAACTGGCCATGCCAGGCACTCGGGTAACATTTGATCTGCATAAACCGCTTTATACTGAATGCTTTCCCTGGGACTTGCATCTTGTGGCTGATGACGAAGGAACAAAGTTGTCATGAATGAGCGAGCAATCAACCCATTTCCCATCTTAAATCATGGCATCAGTACAGCACACAGTATGAAGGAGTTCCTAATTTTTTAATTTTTGCTTTAGGGCATTAATTAAAGGAGCAGTTCTGTTTTCCTCCCTAGTGTGCCACATAGGCCCTGTTGGCCTAAGAAGTTAATCTGCTTTTTTTTTAAAAAAAACAACAACAACAGGGCAAAACCTCATTGTTATAGAACTCCCATATGTAGTCCTTCAGAGGTGGGGAGGGCTGCCCCCCTTCTCATTCTCAATAGCTGCAATGCACAAAATGACTGCTAAAAATATTACTTTCCATATACATATTTTTGCTATGCAAACAAGAGCTTTTTGTCTCAGCAGGAATAATGCCCGGAGAAGGCAATGTGGTTCGTGTAATTGACGCAGGTAGGCGAGCTCCATTATGGTGCAACCTATATAAGGAAGAATGTGGGATACGCCAACCTCATGCCACTGTTTTGAACATGTCGGTCTGCATTTGTAAAGGCTCCTGATGCTGCTGCTGCTATCCATTAATGCTGCTCTTCAATTTGTTTGCTGCTAAGGCTTCTATTTAGTGTTCATTATAATAGCCATGTATTTTATAGGGAATGCTCGCATTTGAAGAGAGATTTTAGCTCCCCTACAAACCAGATCACCCTTGCTGCCCTTTTGGCCACCCCAGAATCTCTACAGCACATGGAAGGCTTCATAGTAAAACTGGAGTTTGAGGATTTATAGGAAGAGGCACTGGCGTCACTACAGGGGGGGCGGAACTGTAAGTTATTCCGTGATCGGAGCCTCCGTTACACAGAAGAACGAAGCGCCCGGCCCCCGCGCCTTCCGACCCATTCAAAGCAGTGAAAACAACATGCTCTCACTGCTTTGAATGGGTCGGAAGGCGCGGGGGCGGGGCGCATCGTTCTTCCGTGTAAGGGAGGCTCCGATCACGGAAGAACTTACAGCTCCACCCCCCCCTGTAGTGACGCCAGTGAGAAGAGGTAGTGAGATGTAGCATCATGCAGGAAGCCTAAGTCCATGGCACTACACTCTCTCTCATTCATTCCTCATTGCCTTCCATCTTTGTGGCCTTAGAACAATTAAAATTTAGATTGTAAGGTCATTTGGGCAGGGTCGTCTTTTGCTTATAAAACTCAGTAAAGCAGCACAGCAGAGCTTTTTCCATCAAGCCACAGTATTTTGCTTAGTTATTTTCATGTGTGTCAGAAATGGTTTGGGTGCTTCAATCTTGATTACATCACATGGTCAGTGACCCATGTTGAGACAAATAGAATTCATCTGAGATAGCAGCAGCCACATAACTGGAAGATACGGCCATCTTGTGCCAGACACGTGTAATGTGGCGACTGACCGCATCCGAGATGGCGGTGGTGATTGGTCCTATGCCTGTTACCCTCTTGAATGTGTCCATACTTACACAGTAAACATGTAACACATGTGATTTTAATCAAAATTGGCAAGACCAGGAAGAACTGGGTATTCATTGGAACTGTGGAGTGTTCGGAGCAGATGCACATGAAAGTGGCTCCGTTTGAGGGCGAGATACAAATCCTGTGAGGATGCGTCCACTCCCGTTCGGGTTAGCGCATCCCTTGGGAGAAATGATTATATAAGACGTTGGATAAGTCTTCACACTTCATGATTTAAAACAAGAAATAGGGGCAGCAGGTTAACTCCACACCATGTCCCATTGACCTGCGGCTTGATGGTCAGAGAGCTGAGCATTCATCTTTCTGCCTCTTCCTGTTAAACACTACTGGGATTAAGAAAAGGATTCTGAACCTATACCAGCAGTCATTGAGCCTCAGATTAGCAGCTGGGATAAATGCCCTCTTTGGTCCTTTCCTTTGCAAGTTCCTTGACCAGTTTTTAACAAAGATGCTGGATGTATTTCTCAAGAGATCTGGTTTAAACTTATAACTACTTCCCCCTTCTTCAAGTAGTGAAAAAGTCATGACTTTGGAGGAAACAGGGCCTGAAACTGATGGTGTTTTTGTAATAATTTGCTTGTTTAAATAGAAACAAAATGTACATGTTGAGAAGATATCGCTATGGAAGCGGCAGACCGAAGGCGGGGAATAGCAATAACCAGGCAGTGTTGTTTCTAAAACAACTTCAGTTTAGCCCCCCAAACTCAACCAGCATCACTCAGCATCAAAAAACCAAAACCAGTTACAATGGTCTGTGAGATTAGGCAAATATTCCTCCCCACCCCTTGCAGGTGGGTGTTTCTCCCAAGTATATTCTGGGTGGCTTGGAATGAACGACTTCCCACTGCAACAATTTCCGATATGTTCATTGGCTCGTAGTTTCTCTCATAGTCAAGGCCATGTTCTTATTGCACAACAAATTGTGTGTTTTCTGTGGATTCTAGAATACATAATTGGTTTGCGTAATGTTGGTAAGGAGATCAACGTCAGCGTTTATAAAAAAAAAATTTTATCACAATTTTTAACAGTAGATGCAATTTTATCACAGCGTTTATCATAATACAGAATGTAACGTTTACATGGTGTTTGGTTTTACAGACAGTGTTATAATTTCAATAAGTTATAAATGGCATAAAAAGTACCTGTGGGGGATTTGTCTTTCCATGGTTGTTTATAAAAAAATTCAATTTGTTCATCAGTATAACATGCTGTATTTTATGAAGACATAAACTGACCATATGGAGTGCAGCAATTCTATAATTTTAACTGTCAGATTGGGTTCTTAGCCTGGTCCCTTCTGAAAGCCTGAGACCCCCTATGCATCAGTTAAACATATCTAGATGAGTTGATTAGGTAAAGGTAAAGGTATCCCTTGACAATTAAGTCGTGTCCGACTCTAGGGAGCGGTGCTCATCTCCGTTTCAAAGCCGAAGAGCCAGTGCTGTCCGAAGATGTTTCCGTGGTCATGTGGCTAGCATGACTCAACACCGAGGCGCATGGAACGTTGTTACCGTCCCGCTGACGCGGTACCTATTAATCTACTTGCAATTTCTTGCTTTCAAACTGCTAGGTTGGCAGGAGCCGTTGTACGGATTCGAACTGCCGACCTTTCGATCGACAGCTCATGGTTCAGTGGTTTAACCCACTGCACCACCCGCTGGCTCATAGACGAGTTGATTGCAAAGAAACAAATGGATAAAATGTAAGGTTACATGTATGCAACTCTAACTTGCTTAACTTTGACCATACAGTTCAATTAAAATAAAAGGGGGCCATGATCCTGCTTGAATTAAACATATTTACATCACATTGACTTTTATGGGATAGTTAAGTATGCAGTGTCTAGTTCTGCCCTCAATTTCACCCTCTGTTTCACTGAGGGCAAAATTTTATGGTGCGCTTCAGGGTTCCTGCTCTGGATAAACAGAGTTGGAGTCTTGGGGGAAGCAAGAAGTTTCAGTAAAGATTAACACACATGCCATGTGCGTGTTTGCACTCACACCTGTGTAAGCAAGATCAGAGAGAGATTATTTCAAAGCTAGCAATTTTGAAGACCAGTCTTTTGTGTGATTTAGTTCACGATTTTTGTTTCCAAGTGATTGGCAATACTTTAATATCGTGGCTCCCACACATTGTGAGCATTGAAATAATAATAATAATAATATCCGTACTTGGAGGATTTTACACAATGAGGCACTAATTGCAATTGAGATTGCTAGGAGAAGATAATTGCATTATGGAAAGAAATGGATATAACCCAAACGACTATAGAAAAAAGAAAGTGCTCACTGCGGACAGCTTTCTTATTGTACAAGAAGATGTTTTACAAGAGATTCATTCTCAGTTTCATTTTTAAATGCTTTCCCCCAAATGCATTCAGATGTTGTGCGAGAGGAACAGACCATTGTTCCCAGCTCTTCATGATTCCACATGTATGACTGCCTATTGCCTCATAAGCCAAGTCCAACATTTCATAGCAATGTGTTTCATCTGAAGAAAGACAATAACAAGCTGGGAGTGAAATTCTTCCAAGACTTTGAAATCTTGCCTCATGCTGCTATAGTAGAGACTGACAACCAGAAGCAGTAGCACACAAAGCAAAATTCCCAGGAACAAAGGCACAAAGCTGGCTGGCCTCTCGTACGCTGAGATATAGCAAAGGTGAGACAGAGGTGGGGAAAGAAACAAACATGAGATTAAGGTTTTGCCAAACATGTTTAAAGAACCCTGTCTCCCAGAACAATTGTGTGGTGCCACCTCCCTTCCCCCCCCTCTCTCTCTCAACCTACCTTTTTTCTGAAGCCTTTGGCCCAACCCCCTAGTCTAAATTCCCTACTGTAACCATGCCTAAGTATGTACAGTATGCCTGAAATGAACACACAGAGGGTTGTATCCAAAGGAAGATAGTTAAGGAAGTTCCAAGGATCACAGTGGGACGGAAGATAATCTCTCATGACTAGCCCATTGATTTCAGTGGTGCTTGGTCATAACTTGAGACACCGCTTTGCCAGCCCAATCCCAACTAGATCTCCGCCAGCAGAATACAGTGTCGGGATCCAAGCAGACATGCCTGGATCCAGCACACATTGCGTGACATTATCGTATTTGCTGCTGCCGCCGCTGCCGCCACCAGTGCAGTTTGTGAGGCAAGACTTCCCCTTGCAGAAGCCATGCTGACTCTCCCTCAGCAGAGCTTGTTCCTATGTATTTTAAGATTTTATCCTTAATGAGACTTTCCACCATCTTCCCTGGAACAGATGTTAGGCTGACCGGCTTGTAGTTTCCCGGGTCCCCCCTCCTTCCTTTTTTAAAGATTGGCGTGACATTAGCTATCCTCCAATCCTCTGGCACAGTGGCTGTTTTAAGGGACAAGTTGCATATTTTGGTCAAGAGGTCAGCAACTTCATTCTTGAGTTCCTTCAGAACTCTTGGGTGGATGCCATCCGGGCCCGGTGATTTATTGATCTTTAGTTTGTCAATTAAGTCTGATTGGTGCCTCAGTTCTCTAGTCTACCCGTTTCCATTTTCTCCCTTTTCACAGTTTGTTAGCTCCTTCGGCCAGGGCCCTATACATACAGTATAATAATGTAAAATACTTGCAAATAACAGTGTGTGATTTCCACCTGGGCTTGAAATTTGCCACATTCCATTTTATAAACTGACCCATTAGACTGATGGTAACTCTCTTAATTTTGTTTAGTTGACTGAAGAGAACCTTGTTGGTGTGTAATCCAAGATTAATTATGAGGGATGACAATCAGCTAATTTTTTCGTTTCCTAGATCAATTAAATGAGTTTGCCAAGAACGTGGACTCTTTCACACATTTTTCAGAGCAAACCAGGATTTGTTACAAAGTACAAACTCAACAGGGAATTACAACCAATTCCAGAAGCTCCCTATCAATTATATCTCTGCGACACTCACGTTTGCAAACGTACATTTGTCACATTACCCCTTTACGTTTTAGGTATACACCTAAAATATAGGTTGTGAAGAGGTCCAGCAGAGTTTCAAACACTGGGAGATGGGATCAAGACAGCGTTGCCCCAATCCCTTTAGGGAGAACTGCTTCTCTCCCCTCATCTCCAACAAATGGGTTGGCCCATTCATGATGCAAGTTGCATCAGTGGAAGATTGTGAGGGGTCCGAGGGGGTGGCAGATTTGGGATGCCTTTCACCCCGAGTCTGCTGCCATCGCCTCACTCCAACCTGCTGCAGACGCAAGCGGCAATGATCCACTTCCCGCTTGCTCAAGCAAGAAGCACAGCATTCCCCTCCTTACCGGGCTCCTTGTGCGCTCAAACTGCACTGTAAATGAAACCAGAAGTCCCACACCTCTGGGTTGGATAGCAACATACAAGGAGCATGGAAAGGGTTTTGATTTGGAGTGTATGTGTCAAAGAGGCGTCAGACCCAAGGTGTCATTAGGCAGTGTTCCAGGTCGTGCTGCCCCTGTCTAGAGTTAGGCTGGAGTTCAGAACCAGGGTCTCTGCCAAATACCTGGAAAGGTAGGTGTGTGTGTGTGTGTGTGTGTGTGTGTGTGTGTGTGTGTGTGTGTGTGTGTGTGTGTGTGTGTGTGTGTGTGTGTGTGTGTGTGTGTGAGAGAGAGAGAGAGAGAGAGAGAGAGAGGAGGATAAACAGTAGTTGAAGAGAGCCTAACTCTATCCTGCCTATCTCTTTTCCTCAGCTGATTTCCAGTATGATGTGCCACCCAAACACACAACCAGAACATTAGCTGCTGGAAATGTGGCAGTGGGCGGGAGTTACCGGGGGGGGGGAAGGAAGCAATGAGGGGGGGCAAGGGTTAAGCATTCCTCTTACGAATGTCACCTCGCTGCTATATGTCACCCCCACATTCTGCTGGTCTGGAACTGTGCAACAGAAATGAATGTTCCTAGACCCAGGTGTGGCACCCAAATGTATTGTTCCAGCCTTAAGCGCTTGAAAACGGTTCTTGGGCACACTCTGGTTAAATAGCAACAACATACACCTCCCTTCAAAAGGAGACTGAATAACAATAATGAAATCTAATGGACTGTTGAAAGGGTTTGATTATACACAACAAGAATAGGATTACCATAATTAATGCATGTACTTGGATATCCTCCCTGCCATTTTTTTAAATGCATTTCAGCAAAACATGAGAGCTTAAATACTTGTGAATGCTAGACAGCTCTGGCAAATTATTTAATGCTTCTTGGCAGTCTATAAAGAAATTAGATTTCATTGCTTTGTGCCTGTAACAAGAGCAAGTCACATCCAAGCCTTTCAGACTAAAAGGGAAAAAAATCCCACCCAAACATCCTCAAACCAAAAGAGATACAAATTCAATAAGAGTGGCTTATTTATATAGCAGACTTAAAAGTGACCATCAATAAATATTCATTGTGTTTTAATTTTTTAACAGGCTGCTCTAGGAAGAATTTTTATTGACTTGTTTTAATGAAATGCATATCTATATATATTTAATATTCAGAGTGCTTATTTTCTGTTTTCGTTGAAGGTAGTGATGACATTTAATGGGATTTACAAAACTGTTCAAATGTTCACTTACATGGAATTGGCAATATAGGCCATGTTTAGGTAAAGGTGAAGGTGACCCCTGACAATTAAGTCCAGTCGTGCCCAACTCTAGGGTGTGGTGCTCATCCCCATTTCAAAGCCGAAGAGCCAGCGTTGTCCGAAGACGCCTCCGTGGTCATGTGGCCGGCATGACTCTCCTTGCCGCAGCGCATAGCATGCAGCTGGAACACGGAGCGCTGTTTACCTTCCCGCAAGCAGTACCTATTTATCTACTCACATTAACATGCTTTGGAACTGCTAGGTTGGCAGGAGCTGGCCAAGCAACGAGAGCTCACCCCGTCGCGGATTCGAACTGCTGACCTTTCGATTGACAGCTCATGGTTGAGCGGTTTAACCCACTGCGCCACCCGCTGGCCATGTTTAGACGTAACTAAAGCATTGTACATGTGATCTAGTGTTTCATGCATGACATGAGCCTCAGGCTTGCACTTGCCCTCCTCCCCCTCCCTGCTGGGATCGGAAACTTCTAACTGTGGTTAGCGGCAAACCGTTGCTATTGTGGCCAACCTGGCAAACTATGGTTGGTGCCAACCACAGTTGGCCCACAAACCAGGAGTAAGGCCAGGATCAAAGTATGATTAGCAATCCTGGTTTGTGGGCAAATGATGGGTTGTGCAAATCATTTTTAATAGGTCCAGACACAGTGGCAAGCAATGGTTTGCTGCTAACCACCATGAGAAACTTCTGATTGTGGTGCACATGGGGCAAACAGAGAGAAAGGCGGGAGGGAGCAAGGAGTACACAAGACCAAGGTTTAACATTACGTCTAAACAGTAAACAGTTTTATAGTACTGTATAGGGACTGGAACTGTGAGTCTTGGATACCTGTCTGAACCATGAACTCATTAGGTGGACTCGGGCAAGCCACTGTCTCTCGGCATCAGTCACCATACCTGTGATATGGGGATAATAATTTTGATGGACCCAATGAGGTTGTTTTAAGGATGAAAGTGATAGGGTATGTGAGACATGCTGAAGTCTCAATGCAGTCTGGAGAGCTATGGTCAATGCTTAGTGGCCAGCTCAGTCCCCTGTGGCCTCCTTTCTTCTCCTAATCGGACAACAGTCCCCACCTGCTGCTCCCACCTCCTTCTGGTAGTCTTCCCAGGCACAGAAAATTGTACTTACGGGAGGGCTTCATGTTCCTACCTGGGCATTTGGGGAAGGTAGTGTTGGACACTGGTTTCAGCCCCAGTTATTACTAATTCAAGACAAAAGAACTGCTCTACTGGACCAGACCATCATGGCCCTTGGTGGATAGATCGCCACACTGGCCACAATCCTTGTCCCAATGAATGTGTACTTAAAAGGCACTATTAAGAAACCGCTCATCGGGAGGCATGCTGTTCCTGGGCGATGCTAGTTGAAGGTGCTGGTGGGGACTGACCTGTGCCTGGTCTCTTATGGGTCTCCTCAGACCTGTGCCAGCTCTTTAACTGGTGCAAGTCCAAGGAGACAAAGGGGGTGTGCTGGCTGCTATTGGAGGGGATAGCATCTGATGCAAGTTGCCCGCGCCAGGTGCCATCCCGCCTCTGTCATGCCCTAGCCCTCCCCCCATTCTCCCCCCCCCAGTCTATCTGAGTTGGCAGGCCTTCCTCAACCTACCATCGCATGTGGGGCCGCTCTGGCCTCTCCACCAACATTCTGGCAGTGTGCGGTTTTTGCAACTGCTGTAAGGCTGGTACCACTAGCGTCACTAGACACGTGTCACCCTAGAGCAGGGGGGTGCGCGTCACCCCCCCGTCCTAGGGTGACCCACCCAACACCCGCACTCGAGGCTGGGGAGCCGGCCGGGGAGCCGGCCTCTGAGCGTCCGGCCCCGCCGGCGCTCCAGGGCCTTCTGAAGGCCCGCTGGTTCAAAACGGAAAGTTTTCCATTTTTCGCGAATGCGCAGTACATTTTATGAGGGCAAAGGGCTGCCCATTTGCCCTCAGAAAAGTACTGCGCATGCGCGAAAAACAGAAAACTTTCTGTTTTGAACCAGCGGGCCTTCAGAAGGCCCTGGAGCGCCGGCGGGGCCGGACGCTCAGAGGCTGGCTCCTTGGCCTCGGAGCGTCCGGAGTCAGGGGACGGTGACGCGCGGGGGTGCACGCGTCACCCCTTTGGTGCGCGTCACCCCCTGGCGGTCCGCCCCCCCGCCACGCTCCAACGACGCCCATGGCTGGTACCACTGCTGGAACACTAGTAGTGGCTGTGAGAGGCCACCCAGCGAGTATCATGGCTGAGTGGGGATTTGAACGCAGGTCTCTTCAGACCTAGGACAACCCACTAACCAGCACACCACACTGGCTTATAATCATGAGTTCTGAAATGGGGGGGGGAAGGTTTCCTGCACTTCTGTTTTCAGGGGCAGTGCCACTCTGACTATCAGATGCCCAGGATTAAAAACAGAGCATGAAAATCACCACCATGCTCTGCTGGTGAACCGACGTGAGGCGCTGTCAGGTCAATATCTGCTGACAGATTGCTGAACTAGACCGAACATTACTCTGACCCGGCCTGGCCATTTCTGTGTAAGTCACTTTGTTATTTTATAATCACAGCATCCTTTTATAAAGCGATCTGTGAACGGAGAGCGTACCAAATGCCCGATTCATGCCTCAAATACCCCCCCCCCGCCCCGTATTTAAAATACTGCATGGAGCATAACTATTTGTCTGGTATATGGACACAGTCGGTGAGGGGAAGATAAAACACAGTGGCCTGCATCATTATGGTTAAAGGTCTACTGTTCACTCTGGCCTATTTAAATTAGCTGCTATTACTAGCCCCAGAATTCATAGTAAACAATTAAGCTGTCATGCCGAGGCACACAGAGGAAAGGGAAAGTCATAAAGGCAGGCAAGCAACCCATAATAATGTATCAAAAAGTGTGGAGGGAGAAGGCAGAATGCTAAGAGCAAATCATTTTAAAGTACCCGAGAAACTGAATCAATGTTCTCTAATAGAGTTGGGGGGGAACTATTTGCAGCAAATGATTTATTCATCTCAAACGAAGCCCTTCTTTCCGCTTGCAAATTATCTCTGAACAGGCTTCCATTTTCTTTGTTAAATCGATTGCTATTTAAAATTACTCTCTTTGTGCCCTCTGTGTGAATAAATGTCAGCCTCTGGCTTGCTTGCTAACTCCTCCTTGCAAGTGCTGATTCAAATGTTATTCCACTTGTAGGTTGATATTTTTGTACCATTGTCGCTAGGTGTCTGAAACAAACAGCATGAAATTGCTTCCATGTCTTAACTGGTGAAGAAAACGCTGCTCTCTTCTCAGTTCCAAACTGTCTTCTGGAAAGCTCTCCTGTTTCTAAGAAGCTCATAAGGACATAAGAAGAGCCTTGCTGGATCAGGCCAAAGACCCATCTAGTCCAGCTTCCTGTATCTCACAGTGACCCCACCAGATGCCTCAGGGAGCACACAAGACAACAAGGTAACCTGTTTCCTGTTGTCACTCCCTTGCACATGGCACAGAGAAAAACTACTTCTAAAGCCAGGAGCTCATCAGTCAGGGTTCCTCAATGAGATGATAATTAATGGTGGACAGATTTCCTTAAAATACAGCTACCAACTGTCTCTTAAAACAACACAAAACTATCAGATGTGGTAGACCAGCATTCCCGCGCCGCCGCCCCCCCCCCCCCCATTTGTCAGGGACAGAAATCATATCTTTGTCATATTACTATTGTTTCTTTCCTGGAAATTTGCCATGGGTGGACCAGCAGCCAATGGCTTGCAGACTAGCAGGAATCCACGAACTACCACTTTGAGTAGCCCTGCCCTAAAATACACACCTACAGAGAAGGACATCTTTTCAGTTCATGTGAAGACCTCTACAGGCTTGGTCAATGCCTGGCCAATGAATTACTGAGGGTGCACCTGAGAATATTTCCCAGAATCCTTTGCAATACACAGGTGTTCCATTGCGGATGTAGTCAGCACCCACTTAATGTGGAAAGGGTTCACAAACGTCATCATGTGGCATTGGCATGAAACCAAATCAGACTGAGGGCAATATTTTCTCCCCTCACTCTGGAATCTTGTGGTAAACACCTGGAAACCCACCAAGGAATAGAAGCGTGATCGCTGCTGCTAATAACCTAGCCCCACACTTTATTTATGTACCCACCCCTTAAAATTCCCTCTTCACAATTGGTGAATGGCATGTGAAAATTGGGGGCACATTTCAGCTCAGCAATGAAGTACTATAGCACCTACAAATTACTTCATACATATGCTCTTGTTGTAATTCTTACAACGCTCAGATAAGACAGGTCAGTTTATTATCCCCCAATTGCCGTCTGAGGCCGAGAGAGAGAGAGAGAGAGAGAGAGAGAGAGAGAGAGAGAGAGAGAGAGAGAGAGAGAGAGAGAGAGAGAGAGAGGCAGGCTTGCCTACGGCTACCTAGTAAGTTCAAGGCAGAGGAGATTTGAACCAGAGACTTCCTGATTCATAGCTCAGTTACAACTATGCTATGCTATCATTTCACGTCATCTTTATTCTTGAAGCAAATCTGTGCCATTAATCATCGTAGCAGCAAGAAGTCGCCAGTCAGTTCTACAAATGCCCCACGGTTAATATGTGTTAGAATTTTCAACTTACCAACTATGTAGTCACAGCAGGGAATGTCTAGAAAATAGAATGAAAAGGACAAGATGTTCATAACATTGTAGAGAGAGAGAGAGACCTTTTAGGGCTAATGAAAAAAGAGAGAGAGGCAAATGTGGTGGAGGGCCTAGCTGCAGGTTGGAAATTGTCCATTTACACAGTTCAGAGGCAAATGCAAATTTACACATTTCACCTGCAAACATAATGAGCTAGATGGGTGTGCAAAGAATTCAAGTTAGCTGAGGTGCTTCCAGCTGAATCCTGCACAGAAACTCTGATTTATCCACCAAAGCAAGACATGCCCAAAGTCCAAATGTGACCAAATCTAAATCAATTTCAATGAATTAACTTGGGGCACAATTCACTGGGAAGTTTATTTATTATGCTGCTTCTCAAGAACAAAAAGTTATCAAAGCAGTTTACGGAGAAAAAGGATGTAAAATGAACGTACGGGTGAAATGTAGATTCATACTCTCGAAGGGATCACAATTTTTTTTTTTTAAAAAAAAAACCAAACCACCTAAGGGAGACACCAGCAAACAGCCTCTGGAAAAGGAGCTCTGCTGGGGTGAATACTGAAAGTATAAGAGAGTCACCACGTTACCTGTTTGCCCAGTTAGTAGGGGATTGTCAGAGATACGTCAAAGTGAATGGAAGCAGTTCAAACAAGCCCTGGGTGGATTGTGTCTCCTGGCTTACAGCGCAACCCTATCCAATTTACACCACTGCTGTAACTCAGCGCAATCCTATCCAACTTACACCACCGGTGTAACCCAGTGGTGCAGTGAGAACGGGAGGCCCCAGAACGGAAAGGGGATTCAAATCCTCTTTGAATCCCCCTTTGGAGAGGATTTGAATCCCCTTTCCATTCTGGGGTCTCCCGTTCTCGCTGCACCGCTGGGTTACACCAGTGGTGTAAGTTGGATAGGGTTGCGCTGTTAGATGTGTTTGTTTCTGACTCTACTACCCTTATGGTGCAATCCTCGCTAAAGAAGGGCCGGCAGGGCGACAACGCCAGCACTGAGGTCAGTGCTGGCCTACTCACCTGGCATCCAGCCCATCCGCTGCGCCAAGCAGGTATGTCCCCGCCGGTTGGTGGAGGGGCGGGAGGAGGGCAGACCAGGTTGGCGGGGGAGGGGTGATTGGCCCGCCGGGCCAGGGACAGAGGAGGGATCATTGGTGGTGTGTTCCACCGCCGATTCCTAGCCCCCATCCTGGGCCCGCCAGATGTCTTTCAGTGTCCAAGCCTACACTTTTCAGTGTTTGTATTAACATTATTAAACATTTCGTTTAGGATAATTAATGTGTTCTGGAAGAATCTAAAGCTTGAGTATCTTCCACAGATGGTGTAAATTGTTCTCTTTACATTTTCTGTCTAAAAGCTAAGCTAAATGTTATGATGGCAAGTCTGTCTTTCATACTACTAATGTTAGGGGCTGGGAGGGGCACATTTGAAGGGACAAATCATGGGCCAGAAGGAGGTTCCTTAAACGTAATCCCACCTTCCAATTCTCCCCTGCAGATGCCCCACCATCATTTTAAAAAGTATCCCCCAAGCTAGAATGGGGAGGGGGGGAGTTTTGAGGGATTTGCATGGAAAAATATGGGGAAAAAAAATCTCTAGTCACTCGCTCCACACGATGAATAATTTTAGAGGTCTCAGGACCCAATCCTGTCCCCCGCCAGTTCATAGCATGCAGTGCTGCTTGCAAAGTGTGTGCAACATGCTATGGTGGGGTGAGGTGGGGGTTGACCAGATGGTCTGGGAGAGGTAAGTAGACCTGTTTTTCACTTACCTCTCTTGGCTGTCAGTGGGTCTCCTCAGACCTATGCCAGCTCTACGCTGTCTCCAAGATCCACCCCTGCTGCCCTCCCTACTCCTCACCTCCCATCCTCCCCTGAACCACCCACCCCTGCTGCCACCTTACCTGTTCCGGTGCAACCTAGTTGGGCCATTGGTGGGTGTATGGAGCCTCCAGCCATTTGTGCTGGTGGCTTTGGAGTGCATGATGGCTGTGTGGTTTTTGCACAGCCATTACATGATTTATGGCAGCAGCTCGTGAGATCTGCTAACATAGGCTCTGGTTAGATTTGGGCTGTCAATCATGTCGTCCTTTAATCACCTTTTTTCCAAGCTAAAAAGTTCCAAACGTTGTAACTTCCCTTGTAAAAATGATGCTCCAGCCCTCTAATCATTTTGATCCTCTTTTGCACCTTTTCCAGCTCTACAGTGTCCTTCCTGAGATGTGGTGACCAGACAGTATTCCAAATATGGTTGCATCACAAATTCATATAAGGACATTAGAGCCCAATCCTATCTGTTCCCCAGACGCCAAAATGGCTACCACTGCATCCCATGGGGGGGGGGGCAGTTGCAGAGGTCTACTCTGGGTAAGGGAACATTCATTCTCTTACCTTACATTCAGGAAACATTCATTCCATTACCTGGGGGGTAAGCCTCCGTAGTGCGGGAGTGTCTACCTGGGCCTGCACTAGCAAAATTGCTGGCGCAGGTCTGCATGGACCTACGCTGCAGGATTGGGTCCAGGAATAGGGCTAGGATTTGGTGGCTGAACCTGTGCCCTTCCCGGACCTGATCTACCCTTCCCCTGTTCCTGTCGCTGCCCTGTTCCACCCTCCCCTGCCCCATCGCTGCCTCGTTCTGCCCTCCCACATCTCCCTTGCTGTCTTACCTGCTTCGGTGGGTGGCCGGCAATCTCCTGACATTGCTCAGGCAACGTGCTACTTCGCGCACTGCCAGAAGATCTTTTACAGCAACACTAAAGCAGGTAGTACTGGTGGAATGCTTGTTCCACCAGTGCTACATGCCAATTGGATTGGGCTGTTATAATATTACCAATTTTCAATTTCTTTCCTGATAATCCTTGCATGCAATTTGCCTTTTCACAGCTGCCACACACTGGGTCATTTTGACTTGTCTGTCCACCATGACCCCAAGATCTCTTTCCTGGTTAGCCCCCGACAGCTCAGATCCCATGGGTGTACGTGAAATTGGGATGTTTGTCCCAACGTGCATCACTTTACGCTTGCTGACATTGAAACACATTTACCATTTGCCTGCCCATTCACCCAGTCTGGAGAGGTCCTTTTGGAGCTCTTCACAATCTGCTTTGGTTTTTATCACTCTCAATATTTTGGTGTCATCTGCAAATTTGGCCACATCAACATTTATCCCTAACTCTAGATCATTTATGAACAAGTTAAAAAGCACTAGACCTAAGACAGATCCTGGAGGACTCCTTATTTCCCTCCACGGTGAAAACTGCCCAAATATTCCTACTTACCGTGTTTTTCGCTCCATAAGACGCACCGGACCATTAGACGCATGCATATTATGGAGTGAAAAATAGGGGAAATTAAAAAAAATGTCTTCCTTAAAGAAGTTTTCCGGCGGCTTGGCCGCTTACCTGCTTGTTGTTCTGCAGCTCCGTCCCGCGTTGCCGGCTGTCCCCAGTCAGAAGCTCGAAGACGCGAGCCTCCCAGGCACTGGACGTGACCAGGAGGCTATCCGCAAACATCGCAGAGCCTCCAGGTCGCGTCCAGTGCCTGGGAACTGCGTAGGCTCTAGACGCAACCTGGAGGCTCTCCGCAAAGATCGCAGTTGCTGCAATCTTTGCGGAGAGCCTCCTGGTCGCGTCCAGCACCTGGGAGGCTCGCATCTTCAAGCTTCTGACTGGGGACAGCCGGCAACGTGGGACGGAGCTGCAGAACAACAAGCAGGTAAGCGGCCAAGCGGCCGGAAAACTTCTTTAAGGAAGACATTTTTTACACTTCACTCCATAAGACGCACAGACATTTCCCCCTATTTTTTTTGGGGGGGGAAGTGCGTCTTATGGAGCGAAAAATACGGTACTCCCTACTTCTCAGTTAGCAATCCATAAAAGGATTTGTGCTTGTATTCCATGACTGCTACATTCAATCAAGAGCCTTTGGTGATGGACTTTGTCAAAAGTGTTTTGAAAGTCCAAATATACATTGTCAACCAAATCGCCCCTGTTCACACGCCTGTGGACATTCAAAGACTCTCAAAGGCCTCCTCTTATGCATCAATTCTCCCTGTTAGTGCCTCCACCTTTACATTCTTTATTTCTCATTAAATGTCAGCCTGGGATCTGGTGTTTGCTGGGATAACATGTAGGTTGGTCCTGATTAGCAGCAGATGTACTGTTGTCCAGAACAGTATATTGGGGTGGGAAGAGGAAGGGGGCTTCCAACACATTGCACCGTGTAGATATTTGGATGTGTTTTCAAATATTCTGCTCTGTGTCTTGAGCCCATGTGACAGGACAGGATACACATTGACATAAATATATAAACAGAGCTATGACAAATTAAACAAGGGGAAGCTTCTTGAACCATTGCAAGCAAACCATTAAAATGAAGATTTGTGGGAGTCAGAGTTTGGGCTTAATGGAAATAAAGCTGACTGTTTTATGGAACATTTTACACACATACCCACAGATCTTCATAAATTGTGTTTATCATGTGACAGCATTAGTTGCTGAGTATCTGGCAACTTTTGTCCAAATGAATATGAACAACACACAAGATCTCCAAAAGAAATTTAAACAAATACCAAATTTGGTTGAATGTTAAGAATCTGAACCTGGTTTTGAAATGTTAAAACATGATTGTAATGGATTTGTTAATAACATCTAAAGTCTTGTTGATACATTTTGCAGCAATATTGTTACCTATTATCTTGCCATATTTAATGCATCACTTCCCCCAAACACATATACCCCACAGCATGTGCCATTGGGAATGCTGGAAAAAGAATGTTGCGTAACACGTTAAGACATATGTAAAGGTAAAGGTAAAGGTATTCCCTGACAATTAAGTCCAGTCGTGTCCGACTCTAGGGTGTGGTGCTCATCTCCATTTCAAAGCCGAAGAGCCAGCGTTGTCCAAAGACGCCTCCGTGGTCATGTGGCCGGCATGACTCTCCTTGCCGCAGCGTGTAGCATGCAGCTGGAACACGGAGCGCTGTTTACCTTCCCGTAAGCGGTACCTATTTATCTACTCGCATTGACATGCTTTGGAACTGCTAGGTTGGCAGGAGCTGGCCAAGCAACGAGAGCTCACCCCGTCGCGGATTTGAACTGCCGACCTTTCGATCGACAGCTTATGGTTCAGCGGTTTAATCCACTGCGCCACCCGCTGGCCTTATGTACCCATATGTAAACTGGAACTTTTGCAAGGATATTCAAGTTAGGAGAATTTGCTTGAGTATTTTATCTTCCCAAATAAACGGCATCAGTTAAATCCCTAGATTCCAGATTATACACTGGAGGTGTTTAGCTGAAAGCCGCATTCCAGTGTTTAAACATGTCATCATGCCTGGCAACTGGAACGATATAAGTTCATAGAATGTGCAGAGCTGAATGTTTATTGCCACTGTTCCTTGCAACTCTGAGATGAATGAGGAGGTGCATATGAATGTGCTCAGTGCAGAGAGATGCCCATATTATTTCCCAAATGAAAATGTGACACGATGAAATGCAGGTTGTGTGTGTTTGTGTGTGTACAATTTTTTTAAAAAAACTACTTGCATTATACAGTGGATATATCATCCAACAATGTCTTGGAATGGGATTTGTTGACAAAAAGCATCCAAACCTCGATACAGGGTGAAATGTACAGCAAATGGAAAAAACGTCCGTGGTGCCAGAAAGCTTTCATTTTCCAATCCGTAGCTGAGCCATATTGATGGTTTGTGTTGACACACAGCAAAATAGAATTTGTCAGAGACATTTGTACTAAAGGATACGAATGGCAGACTGGCAGGACAAAATGAGGACTCCGCATCCTACACATTCCCCCCTCCCCATCCCCCCCCCTGTCTTAGCAAAGCACTCCATTTATGATTCTTTTCATGTTGGACTTTGGGACTAAGATAACTCTATAATAGCCAGAATAAAATGTTAGTTCCTGGCAGTCTTAATCATGCTTAGGGTTGCAAACTTAAGCACAAATGATGCCTTTCTAAGTTCCATGAATTCCGTAGGATTTAACTCTCGGTCAACTTGCAGAGTATTGGACTGTCTGTGCAGACCCAGGCGAGGACAGTGACCTGGTGCATCCCTGTCTGATTGTCCCTTGATAGCCCATAATTAAGTGGGAGAGAGGCGCGTATTCGGCTTACCATACATTTCTGGTATTCAGAAACGAAACGGGAGGGGCCTCAAAGGCGCACAACTGATCATTTATTGCCCCAAATGGTTTCTCTTTGAAAGATCGGAACCAGAATTGTCCTGAGGAAGAGTTATGATGCTTGACATGTGTTGGGCAAGAAAAAAATCTTCTGTGCACCTTTGAGGTAATCTCCCCTTTTATTCCTGCAGTTGGTGCCTTCCTTTCATTCTTCCTCTGGTATTCAGCAACATACTGCAGTGACCTAAGCGAAATGAATCCCGAGCTGCTGGCACTGCAATATATGTGAATGGGGCCTATTCAGTCCCTTTAGCTAGTGTACTCTTCCTCTCCCACCCCTTCCCCAGGGCCGGTCTCAGGGCCTCAGAGAGGGGGGTTAAGGGGGTAATTTGTACCCGGGTCCAGGGTGAAAAATGGGTCAAAAAGGGGGCCCTGGAGCAAAAAAGGGGGGCCCAGGAGCCAAATTCATATGTAGGGAAGGGGCCCATAAAATTCTGATCAATTTCCTCTGAATGGCCCTGTAGCACACTCATGCTAGCCCTGTCAGTGAAACCGGAAGTCCTGCATTTCCGGGTTTCATGACCATACGTGAGGAGCACAGTAAGGTGTTTTGTTTTTGTAGCACAGAGGCGGTGGAGCTGAGATGGCATCAGGCGACTTTCCAGCTTGTGCTGCCCTGACCAGGGACCTCTTTTTCTGGCATTTGGATGGGTCCCTTCACCTGTTGGCTTATTATGATGATCTCGTTTTCTTGTCAGCCAGCCATGTCTCTAAGTAGACCCTTGGTTTGCTGCCTAAAACCAGTCATCCCAAAGTGCTAATATAAGGACCCAGCTGCAACACGGAGCCCTCAGAAATGGTCCTGAAGTAAACTAAATTGTAGAGGCTGCTGAAGAGAACCTCAAAGGGATAGGAGATAAGAGAGAGGGGGGGTACTTTGGGTTGTAAATGACACTAACATACCGTGTCCAATCACCTCTTCGGGTTCCTGGAATCGAACTCTTCTTTCTGCTTTTCGCTTTTCACTCAGAGCCTGGTTGATGGCTGACCTTTTTCTAAGTATGGAAGGAGGGCATTTGGTGTAGTGTGTCTGGAAAATTGATTATAAAATAAATGCCTGGCTTCTTGATGTGACATGAATTACAAAATAGAGCTTCACCAATTTTTCACCCCAATACCTTTTGAGCAAAATGTGGTGTTGTGTTTTTGAGGGCAGCCAAAATGCCCCCCCCCGACCACAGCTGAATCTTTTACTGCTTCAGTGCCTTCCTCCTTCCCTTCATGAGTTCCTCCTCTTTTTCTAATGTGGTCCTAGCTAATCAGAGATTGTGTACTGAATGTGATGATCTCATGGTGTCACGTAGCCATTCGAGTTTGGCTATCTAGGAACATCGCTAAGGGCAAATGAAGTACCACAGTACCCCCATTTTGAATGGTGTGTGTGTGTGTGTGTGTGTGTGTGTGTGTGTCCGTCCGTCCGTCCATCCATCCACCCACACACACACACACACACACACACACACACACACACACACACACACACACTGAGGCTGAAACTCAAATATTTTGGCCACCTAATGCGAAGAGAGGACTCTCTGGAGAAGACTGATGCTGGGAAAGATTGAAGGCAAAAGGAGAAGGGGAAGGCAAAGGATGAGATGGTTAGACAGCATCACCGATGCAACGAACATGAAAATGAGCAAACTCAGGAAGATAGTGGAGGACAGGAAGGCCTGGCGGGATATGGTTCATGGGATCACGAAACACGACTTAACGACTGAACAACAACAACAACAACAACAACAAATTATATATATATATACCGGGTATATATCTTCTTGCTTCCCACATAGAAGCATGTCTTTTTCATTGCTTCCCTCAAAAATTGCCAATGGAGGGACTTTGTACAGCAGGCATGAAAATCTTCACAAAGCTCAGCTCTACATTTAAGCTGAGCTTTAAGTACAACCTCACTTTCACTGACATACGTAAGGTCCAAGGCCATCCAATGAGATTTATAGCTTACATTTGAACCCAACTCCCTTGGCCCAAGTGGAAGATGTTCCCCGCCACACCACATGTGCTCTCAGTGTCTAATGCTCTCAAAAAAACTTCTTTAACAGTGCATTCTCTCTAATAGTTTTTATTACTCTTATTCCTTTTCCTAGGGAGTAAAGTCACCAGAACACAACCAAGATACAGAGATCATCTCTCTCTCTCTCTCTCTCTCTCTCTCTCTCTCTCTCTCTCTCTCTCTCTCATATGCCAATATCATTATGGTCGCAGTTTATATGTTTTATAAATTAGATCTATTATTACAGTAATAAAGTGGGATTTGAACATTAGAATTTCCTACAGATATTACAATAAAATTATTGATAGAATTTTAGTTGGGAAAAGACATGATTTATTGTTCTAGGGGATTTTAAAGACCCTGGTAAAACTCTGGGGGCCTGCCAGCATTAAATATACATCTTCTAGTCAAGATGGCTTAGCATTGATTGCTGAAATATGGGCTTTTTTATTACTGTCCCTGCTGCATCAACAGCACAAGTAAGAGCTTATTCTTTTGTTTTCCTAGGGCTATTTGTAGACCAAGTTGCTTTTGTGCTCTTCCGAAGGCTTGGAAGAAACTCAGCCCTATAAATGCCTCTCAGATATGAAGTTTCTTTATTGCTGGCTGAGATGGAGATGGCTAATTCTGTTCTTGATTACCATAAAACGTCCAGTTTATGAATGCCTCAGGAAGGGTAATCTGGACACAAACATTACGACGTAGTCCCCAGTGACTAAAGAGTCCCCGGTGTTTAAGAAAGTACAGTAGTAGCTTGCGTGGAGATGGAAGTAACTAGTTCTATGCGGATTTGCAGACTTCATAGGCCACAACCCTTTTGTAACAGAACAATTTGGGTGCTTTCAAAGTGCTACTTAAGACAATTCTCAAGTGCTATTTGAACTTCAAGCATTTCCACCGTGTCCCTGTAGTTAGCATTGGCCACGGAAATCTATAGCTTGCTAGCAATATTAACAGTTCAATTTAACAAAAGTTGTATAAGTACTTTAGAGTTCAAATTATAGCTGCAGGTTCTCCCTGTCGCCAGCATCCTAGGCTGCCCAGCCCCTTCTGTGACATCAGAGCAGCTAACCCAATTTCAGACAGTGCCTGCCCACCCAGGCTCATTGTGATATCGCAGCAGATCTATCACTTGCCACTAGACAACAATCAGGGCCCTGTAGACTATGAAAACGTTAGTATTAATAGAGTTAAAAATATGTATGTTCACTGGGTTTCCCGGTCGTTTATTAAAAGAATGTATTAAAAATAATCCGGACGTTTCGCCAGACTTGACTTCTGGCATCTTGGGAGGTTGGCTCAGCTACTAAGAACTGTCCTGCTCCCCAGATTGGAACAAATCAGGTGAAAATAAAAAGAAGAGAAATCCTCCAGGAGAGTGTGGGCACTAAACCACTGGCGTCACTGCAGGGGGGGGGGGGCGGAGTTCTAAGTTCCGCCGCGGTCAGACCCTCCGTTACATGGGAGCATGAAGCGCCCCACCCCCTCGCCTTTGGAGCCATTCAAGTCGGTGAAAGCACTGACTTGAATGGCTCCAAAGGCGAGGGGGCGGGGGCACTTCGTGCTCCCGTGTAACAGAGGGTCTGACCGCGGCGGAACGTAGAGCTCCACCACCCCCTGCAGTGACGCCAGTGCACTAAACATCTCATTAACAGCATCTTGTGAAAAAGCAGATGAAAAGGTCCTTGCCAACAAGTAGCGTGTGACCATTTACCACCTCGTTAGAGCACCTGGGCAGCATCCCACAGCTTTAAATGGAAGATCAAACTGCTGGGGAGCACTGCTGCGAACTCCTTGGCATAGGATGTGGTGATGGCACCTGGCCTAGATGCCTTTAAAAGGGGTTTGGATAGATTCATGGAGGAAAAGACCATCACAGGTTACAAGCCATAAGCAACCTCCTGGTTTTAGAAGTAGGTTTTCTCTGTGCCAGTGTGAAAGACAAGGCCTTTCTCCCTGACTCCATTTTAGTTGCCTGACTCCATCTTGCAGGCCTGAGTAGGAAATTTACAGCTCTGATGTCTTGAATCACTTGAACAGTTAGCCAGCTGCTGGTAAGCTAGCTAAGTAGTGCAAGCCTGAGAGCGGGACCCGTTATCTCGGACTGATAAGTCTGGCCAGTTTGTCATTCCGGGCTGGTGGATCCTGGTACTCGTCAAGGACATCTTAATTGCAAACTATGTGCACCTGAGATTTACGGTTGGGAGGGTGACTTTGGAGCACCATGATGTCCTGGCCTAGAAACTTCGGTCCGTGGAAGCCTCTGATTGGCCATTCCCCAGTTACTGGGCAGAAGAGAACCAAAGTTTACTTAAGGGATGCTACCCTTTGTCTTAAGAGCAGAACGGAGGAGAGCAGTTGTGCTGCTGACCGTTGAACATCTCCAGTATGGAGCCATGTCCTTTCCATGCTTATTGGGACGGATAGCTTAACATCTTCACCTTATCCGTGCTATGAGAGCCTCTGGTCCTCCCGGGTATCACAGTCAGGTGCAAGGGAGTGACCACAGGAAACAGGTTACCTTGTTGTCTTGTGTGCTCCCTGAGGCATCTGGTGGGGCCACTGTGAGTTACAGGAAGCTGGACTAGATGGGCCTTTGGCCTGATCCAGCAGGGCTCTTCTTATGTTCTTATGAGCAGGATAGGTCTTAGTAGCTGAGCCAACCTCCGAAGATGCCAAAGTAAAGTCTGGCGAAACGTCAGGATTGTTTTTAATACATTCACTTAATAAACGACCGGGAAACCCAGTGAACATACCATAAATATTTTTAACTCAGAAATCTGGACAGGTCGTGAAAACTTGAAAACACACATTAGTAATAATAGTTGTTCAGTCTTACCTTTTCTTTCCTGTACATTTGAGAGCCTGAAGGAACTCCTTCATGCTGCAAAAAATGGACATCTGGAGAACTTCTGGAAGTCTTGGGAGTTTTGCTCTTTCATGTCTTCTGCAAGGATTGTACGACACAGTCACAAAAGATTATGGATTCCTCCACTGGAAACAGACCAAAGCTACTATAAGCCACTTCTGCATATGGCCCGCTGAAATTAAAGGCAGCCGGAAGAAACAACAACAACAATGGAGCAACTTCATCATCACAGTCACTGACCTATTTCTGTTAACTGTTTTCAAGCAAACCTGAAGTGGGAGTCAGCTCTGATAATCAAATACATTGATAAGATGGTTGAGAAATAATGTACAACGACAACAGCAGTGAACTTTGGAGTTCAGACCAGGCAGTCACTGTGCAAAAAGTGGCTGAGTTCCAAAGATCCTGTTGGAAACAGGCAGAACCATGTTAAAGACTAGCAATTCATTGTAGCATCAGCACAGAAACATTTCTGTGAATGTGTGTGAACATGCACACACATTCACATGACAGCTGGAATGTGGGAGGTCACTGTGTGGGGGGATCTGGGCGAGATTAAACTAGTGCCTGCTGCATCACACCATGGGAAGAAAGGGTGACTCCCTCTCTTCCAATGCGCACTAGAGCAGGGGTTCTCAACCTGTGGTTTGCGTACCCCTAGGGGTATGTGGACCGCAGGTTGGGAGTACGTGAGATGCTCCCATTATCAGCTGCTGCGATCAGCAGGTGATAATGGTCAATGGAAAAATGGGGAAAAAAGGGAAAGTGTGTGTGGTTTTTTTGCCTGCGGCGCAGCCTAGCGGGTTCTCTGGCTCACACCGCAAGCCGGAGAGAAAGGCTACAGCCTTGCCGAATCGGCAGGGCTGTAGCCTTTCTCTCCGGCTTGCGGCGCGAGCCGGAGAACCCACTTGGCTGCGCCGCAGGCCGGAATACCCCACTTTTGGGGTGTTGTACCTTTTGGTACACCGGGGTATGCGTGACATGGGGGATCCGGGGGTACGCCAACCTTTGGGGGCCTGCTTTGGGGGTACGTGGACCCCCAAAGGTTGAGAAACCCTGCACTAGAGTTTATCTCTACCAATTCTATAACTCTCTGGAAAGGTGCAGAAATACAAACAGGCAAGTCACCCCTCTCTTCCACTTCCCAACTGTAGGAAACCTAGTAATAAACATTCTACAATAAAAAAAAATGTTACACACATAGCAAAGCGGCATAAACAGTATGAACTCTTCTTCCCCCCCATTTCCTTCTGCAGGAATAAATACTTGAGACAAGTAAAGTACTTTGTAAATGATGCCTTTGTATGGGTTCATACAGCCTGGTTCAATTATTCCAAAACCTAGCAATTTTCTCATATCGTTGAATCTGGTTTTATTGCAAATAGGGTCATAGAAATAGTCATTCTCAGTGATAATGGACTTAGTTTATCTTAACTATTAACACTTCCAGAGGCTTGCGCGCCTGCACAGATACAACATTTATGTATATACATATATATGCACAGTTGCGCATATATTAATAATGAAGCAACCTTATCTCATACAATCTGAAAACAAAATCGTGTAATAGCAGGCAGCAAAGTGTGCCGGTGTAACTGGAAGCTTGAATATCCGGCTCACAGAACCATGAATAAATCAGGATGGATACTTCCACTGTTCCTTTAGTTTGCCATGTGTCAACCGATCCTCCGTTCAACATTCCAACTCTAATGCTCTGGACGCATTTGGTAAGTAATAGGGTATAGCCTCTGTTCACAGCAAGCAGGAAGGATGGGGTTCCCCTTTGTCAGGTGCAATTATCCGCGGCCATGTAAAACAATCACAAACACCATGTCCCATAGCAACCTGATTAGCATGACGCTGTATGCACTCTGGTTGTGGCTATGCAGAAACAATTCCCCATGGAGGGATTCACAATCAAGCGAACACTCCCTGAACACGGCATGGAGCAGACAGTTCTCCGGTACTTCTCATGCGGGGTCTGACATTATTGCGGAAAAGTGGGAAGGTTGAAGATATGAAAGGAAGACCACTGGCCCATGTTGTCCAGTTACCTTCTTAGGCATTTGTTGTCAGGGGGACAAACGTGTGTTCAAACTAGAGCTTGAAGTGGGTGGAATGAGGTGACAGGCTAATCCCCTTCTTCTCAATGGACATAACTGAGTCTGACCTAATATGTGATGAAACCATTCCACTTCTTTCTTCCCCTCCCCACTTCTAATACTGGTTCAAACAACTTTCACCACACTCAGAATATCATGTGGCTTTACCCCGACAGCTGCAGTAGAGGAGGCAGAAGCAGGTTTCATGAAACAGATGGGTGAGAGCAAGCCTTTTGCTTTGTGTTCTTCCTGGCAGGAGTGTGTATGTGCAGAGGCATCGCTGGAGGGGGGGGCAGTACCATAGGTTCCGCGCCGTCCTAGTCCCCGTTTACACCCCGGTACAAGGTGGCTCTGCCCCCCGCTGTCGGAGCCATTCAGTGCAGCGAAGGGAATGGGCAGGGAGTCTGCTGCCTGTTGCCTTCGCCGCACTGAATGGCTCTGACGCCGAGGGGGCGGGGGCACGTCGTACTGGGGAGTAAATGGGGACTAGGACAGCACGGAACTTATGGTACTGCCCCTCCTCCAGCGACGCCTCTGTGTATGTGACCTCCAAGCCATCCCAATTCTGTTCAAGGTTTACTGGGATTAGGACCACACCACAGCCAATTTCAAGTTTTGGCAATCCCCGATGACCCAGAAGAAGCAGGGGCAGAAGAGAAGAAAAAGTCTTCCTGGCCTTAGGAACCAGAAGGGCTGGAGCATGAGCCACAGCTGCCATGGGATGCTGCCCAAAATGGCCTCCCCACAGTGTGATCCCTACCCAGCCATAACATTTGCAAGTACCAGGGATGTGGATCAAGTCTCTGACTTCAAGTCTCCAGTCAAGTCCCAAGTCTCTGGGTCCAAGTCTCAGGTCAAGTCCCAAGTCTTTGCCCCCATGTCCCGAGTCTTTGGTTGCAAGTCGTGAGTCCCTATCTATTTAATGGGGAAAACGAGTTTAAACCTGAATAAAATTGACTTCTTGTAAAAGGCTCCAAGTCTCGAGTCAAGTCTTTCGAGTCTTTTACAATTGTCGAGTCAAGTGCGAGTCAAGTCATTGACATGATTTGAGTCCGACTCAAGTCCGAGTCAAGAGTCTCAAGTCTACATCACTGGCAAGTACTCACCATGTGGCTCATCCTCCCACCCAAAGAACACGGAACTGTTCATACCCTGCATCCGGGAGCCACTGAGGCTGGAGAAATCACAACTTGATGGGTCATGTCACAAGGTGTGTACTTGCAAAGATTAAGGCAGGAACCGAGAATCACTTACTTGGAGTAGCTGCATTCAGTGGCATCACTATGGAGACCAGAGCGTGTGCTCTGGCCTTGAAGCACCAGAAAAGAAACCACAACATGGCATTTCAAGGTGAAAGCTGTCAGTATAAACGGTGCTCTGACAATTCAAGCCTGCAATTTGCAAAACCATTTACTCCACTGTAGCGCTGTTAAAGTTATTAGTACCACTTCACAATATATAATATATGTGTGTGTGTAGACACACACAGAGACACACACAAAAGGAGTGATTCCATTTGTCGTTGCAAATACAACTCTCTGTATTGAAGAAAGCTGTTAAAGAACATTTATTGACAGTACAATAGCACAATCCACACGAAAAGAAGCACTGGCACAGCGCATGCCAGAAAGCACTTTGTGACAGCACAGCTGTTGCCGAGGCCAGCATGAAGGCCCACACCAGCCCATGTGCACTGCCAGAAGGAGCAATGCATGCTAAGGCAGATAGGATCCGTGCCGAGTAGCGTGGAGGAGGGGAAAGGGCAGGGGAGGAGTGAAACAGGATAAGGGATGGGCGTCAACAGGGGTGGGGTGGGTGGATCAGGCCTGGGAGGGGGCAGGATGGGCCGTGCTGGCGTGCATTGTATCCTATCCCTCCTACCGGCCTTCATCTGCTGACATGGGGTATAGTGGGCTATATAGCTCACGCAGGCCCGAGTTGCCCCATTGCAGCTGCTGGGGTTACCTCAGGGCAAGGGAACAAATGTCCTCTTACCCCACGGAGACCTCCAGCAGCCGTTATTCCCATGCAAGATGCAGCGCAGCCTGCTGCATCACTGCATGGGAACTTAGGTAGGATTGGGCTGCAAGCAGTTAACTGGTACATACATGGTTAACATATGGATTATTTTGAAGCTAACTATATAAGAACATAAGAAGAGCCCTGCTGAATCAGGTCAAGGGCCTATCTAGTCCAGCTTACTGTATGACACAGTGGCCCCACCAGATGCCTCAGGGAGCACACAAGACAACAAGAGACCTGTATCCTGTCGCCACTCCCTCTGTGCACCTGGCACAGAGTAAACTTACTCCTACAACCATGAGTGTGTGTGTGTGTGTGTGTGTGTGTGTGTGTGTGTGTGTGTGTGTTATAAAAGAGAAAGATTGTGTATATCATGTTGTTATCATTCATTCCCTTACTTTAAACGTTGATATGCCAGCTCGTCAAATGTTCAAGGCAGCTATCAGAAATAGCAATGAAGACAGCCCTATATCTCAATGGCAGAGCATGTGCTTTGCATACAGAAAGGCCCCAATTCAATCCTTGGCCTCTCCAGTTAAGGGTCTGGGGAACTGGGTAAGGCTTTCGAGAGTCAGCCAACCAGAGTAGACAATATTGCACTAGATACACTAAAGAGTAGATGGAGTGATGGCCTGATTTAGTACAAGGCAGCATCATACTGTATATTCAATCAAAACCATACAAATAAACAAAAACTCCAATCACAATAAAGACAACCCAAAACGGGATGACTAACTTTCAAAGGCCCATCGCAAAACACGTGCTTTGAATTTTTTTTTTTAAATAAAAGTCAAGAGAGCGGGAGGTAGTTGGATGACTTCTGCTAAAATTCTTCTGAATCTTAGGACAACTGCCATAAAGATCCTACTCCTCACCTTAGAAAATTGTAAGGATTTCTTTTGACAATCCAGAGAACAGACCCAGCGACCTCTTGCAGACAAGGTTCCAAAGCAGCTCAGTGACATACCTGTTCCTCTTGTCGAAAAGTGTACTCTGAAGTCTCACACAGGTGCGTCTACCTGGGGAGACATGGCCAGCAATTCCTTCACCGGAGCAGCAGCTGTCCTCCTCCCCCTTGTGCAAATTCCTTTAAAGCTGTCAAAGATGTTGTAATCAGACGAGGTGATCAAACCCAGTCCTCCGGAGACCTGGAAATAAGATCCAGAGATGTGCATTCAACGACAGTAGGGCGAGGAGGACCGAAACACTAAAGTTTCCATTGAAATTAAATGAAGGGACTTGAATTGCTCGGAGAGGGAGAAGCAAAGCTTCGATAAGACCAGCAGGCCGACAGCTTTGGGCTGCCTCTTGAATTGATGAGAGGCGAGGAGCTATGCGGCTCATAACGGAATCCGATAGCAGAACAAAACACTTACTGGGAAGCAAACGTCGCGAGCTACTGGAGCGGTTAGCAGTTGGGGGGGGGGGTGTTAGTGGTAAACCTGGATTTTTCTCATACCGTTGAGTAGTTTTATTACTGGATCAAGTGGAAAGGAAAGGGGAGATGAAGTAATATCGACATTGATTCTTGTCTTGTCAAGGCTGAAAGCCACAATTGTTAGACGGAAAAAAGTTGCACAGTAGATGGGGAATAAAATAACTGCAGCCTGTTTCGTTTCTTCAGGGAACATGGCTTCCGAAAGGGCTTCAGACATTCAATCCGAATGGCCTAGAAACAGCAGCAGTGCATCTCTGACCACATCGCTTTGATGTCCTACTTAGTCACTTGGGCGCTAATGATCGATGTTGGTTAATAGACCATCCAGGTTAGCGAGGGATGCCATGCAAGTCGTCACCCCTCTCTGCCTGGGTGAAGGCTGAAGTCGGTGTTGCGCCTGGGCATACGTAGCAAAGTGACAATTGCTGCTAGAATCACTGCACTTATCACGCGCATTTTGTTTTCCATACAGACATTCGTCCACCACATTTCTCTCATCCCACGGCCATTTGGTCCCTTCACTCATAGGTCCTTGTCGAAGCAATTGCTCCTGCCTCAATACTTCAGACTGCAATCCTAAACACACTTACATGGGAGTAAGTCCCACTGAACTCAATGGGTTTACTTCTGAGTAGGCATACAGAGGCTTGTGCTGTTTGTTAGCACAAGCCAGGGATAGCCAGGGATAGCCACTCAGCATAGCCAGGGGGGAGGCTGCTGTAACTCTTCCTGTTGCTGTGAATCCTCCCTTGAGCATATCTACGTGGGACCACTGAGGGAGACTGTCTGGAGATGTGGGTGTGCAGATGATACTCAGTGTGATACTTGTGATGATACTTGTCACCAGTGTGCAGATGATACTCAGCAATATCTCCCTATGTCATCTGACCTTGGGAGTCAGTGGACATTCCGGACTGGGGTTGTTTGGAGGCAGTAGTGGGCGAGACGTGGTCAGTAGGAGTGCTGATCTTGGAGTGGGAGTTCAGCCTGTTTGTGATGGGGGGGGCAGCAGCTCCCTCTGAAAGAGCAGGTATGTAACTTGGGGGGGTGTGTGCTTCTGGACCCAGACAGGTGCTTAGAGGGGCTAGTGGTGGCTGTAGCCAGAAGAGCTTTTGCACATTTTCATCTGGTGTGCCAAATGGTGCAGCTTGATTGCTGACAAGGGCCAAATGGTGTGTGTGTGTGTGTGGGGGGGGGGAGAGCACAGTATTCCTATCCTGTAGGAGTGACACTGGCTTCCCACTGGTTTTTGAATCCAATCCAAGGTTCTGGATCTTACCTTGATACCTTAAGGACCATCTTCTGCCATCTGAAACTGCCCAAAGATTTAGATCTTCCAGGGAGGAAGTGTGTGCCATCACAGAATGAGGTTCAGTGGGTATGCAAGTGCATGGGCGTCGACAGGGGGAAGCGCGGGGGACGGGCCGCCGGGGGGTGTCGCGCATATAGGGGTGACGCGCGACCCCCCACTTACAGTTTAGCGGTGGAGCTGGGCCTGCCCGCCCTCTCCTGTGTCCGTTTGGCTCCAAAATGAGCTGAAAACGGAGCGGGGAGGGTGCTCTGCTCCTGCGCGTGACGTCACGCGTGGGGGCGGAGCCTCTCCCTTAAAGGCGACACGTGCCCCCGCTCTGGGGTGTCGCGCGTCCTAGCGACACGACTGTGCAAGTGGGTAAGGGAGTGGTGACCTTCTCTTCTCTGTGGTGACCTCCTAGATGTGGCACTCCCTGCTATGGCCGATTTAGGAGGCCCCCTTGCTCATAGCTTTGAACAAGATACTGAAAACATCTGTTTCATCAGGCATTTGGGCTACATGACGTTTAACTGATGCTTGCTGCAGCAGCTGTGATATATCTCCAGTCTTTGATCTGTTTGTTTGTGCTTATGAATTGTTTTGAGTTGATATTGTTTCAAATATTTATATTGTTGTTAGCTGCCTCGAGACCAATTGAGGTGAAAGTCAGGATATGAATAGAAATGAATAAATAGGCAAACAACAGTTGCTGGTTGAGTGCCTCTCCCATCCAATGACCCCACCTTTCCTGACCTTCCATTGTTCCCTCTCCCCACATGTGTCTCTGCCGGCCGGCCTGGTGTCAGTTCTGCTTCATGCATCTAATGAAGTGGACTGTAGCCCACACAACAGCTTATGCTGAAATGAATTTGTTAGTCTTTAAGGTGCTACAAGATTCTTGGAGGTTTATAAAACAAAAGAGGCCGTTTGTATTTGGCTGAAGAATGAAGTTTGAGTTTTTGCAGCTGGTTGGCAAGAAACAGCTGTTGCTGTGGGGGACTTGCATTATATTCGGGGAGGATGAATTAACCATGTAGTGTCTCCTTAAGAATAATCCAGGGTTCTAACTTCCCACCCTCCCTCTCATCCTTTAAACTTGACAAAACTCTGCTGTAGACCTGGGTTAGAAGCCCTGCCAGAGAGCTCTATGCAACCTTATTTATAAGTTAGTTTGGGGGATTGGCAGAAATCTTCTGAAAAATTTCACTTGTCTTATAGAAACCCATCACTAGTCTTATCATTATGTTTATCCTTGCAAGGAACCCGGGTGCCAATCCTCTTTGTCAATATCTGGAGCTTGAATACAGCCCTCAAGGCTTCACAGACTACACAAACCTGACGTTGTTTGGGGAACTGCCCCTCTGGGTGTCTGTTCAACCTGTCCATTTGGAATATGTGATAAAATAAGAATACTGAGAAGGTGCACATGGGCATGTGCAGAGTACGTTTCCCTCGTGTCACTGCTGAGCACACAGGGAGACAGCTGGGCATGCCCCTCCAGCTAATGTGCCTGTCTGACTGGGACCAGGTGGAACACTGGGGCAAATCCACAGAATTCCCTGTATGGCAGCGGTCTGAACTGAGACATCCATTCCAAGGAAGGCTGAAGCAGGATTCAGGGCACAGAGTGAGTGAAGGGGCAAGCAAGCAGAAGGGAAGACCGGCAGACTGGAAGCAGGAAAGGGAGCAGGCATGGAGTCAGGCAGTGAGGCGGAGAAGGAAGAAACAGGCTGATAGGCAGAGATGCGTGATCCATGAGTGGATAGTCACATCAAGGCGGCCAAAGGCTTGGCAATGCCCAGGCAAAGACCTTGCCCTGTGCTGGAAGTCATTCTAACTGACTGAGCTAAGACGAACCAATGGGCTGCGTTGGTGAGTGTGTGGGAAGAACAGTACTTGGTCACAAGGGGGAGCAATCCTGCCCCATCCTGCTCCCTTCATGTTTCCACATTCCACATTCGCCCTGGGCTGAAAAAACACCACCAATATACACCATCGGAACAGAGCCCTCCAGGCTACCATCCCGTTTCCCACACCAGCAGGGCACAAAGGCGATTGTTCTCCCCACTGTTGTCTTTTAGCAACGGATATTCAGGGGCTTACTGCCCCCAAAGGTGAAGATGAAAACCCATCATCACATTTTCTGGCAGTGAATCCCATGAGCTATGCTTTAATAAGTAGTTTCCCTTGTTCTGAACCTACTGCCAGTCAGTTTGACGTTGAGTTTTGAGCTCCCTAACAGCATCATATGGACAGGAGCCCTCCTGCTGTGTGTGTGTGTGTGTGTGTGTGTGTGTGTGTGTGTGTGTGTGTGTGTGTGTGTGTGTGTGTGTCCAGCATGCATTTTTCTCCCTGCTCAAGACAGCAAAGCAAACACCCTGGAACATAAGAAGTGAAGAACAATTCATCGATATGGCTAAAAAGTCACGTACTTGCCTGAGCGTCCATGAAGGTTGCTGCCGCCAGAAGCCCCATCTGCAAATGAGCTACATGCAGAGTGTTCCCAACATGTGTTTATCTTGGAGTAGGATGTTTAACACTCCTGTCATTTCTCCGAAGATCAAGTGAGGGAGACGGCGGTGCCAAGAAGCCACAAGCTTCAGCCGGTGCAATAAACATTGGCTTCTCTTGGCCCCATGAAAGCTTTCATTTATATGTGTTCGAACTCTCTAAACCAAAACACTATGGATTATTCCCCCCACACACACACACGCACTGCTTTTCGTAGCTGTTGAAATATACATTTGTTTTGGAGCCTGTGGTTCTCATGCCTCAATCTGTGTATCTGTTTGTGTAGTCAAAGCCAGCTTTCAATTATCATTAAGGCTGTTTCTGTTTCATGGTCGTAAATAATCTAAGAAGGCATCAGTTAAACTACAGAAGACAGAGATGTGTAGAATAGTCGTGGCTTTGCCAATTTACTCCAGAAACCATATAAACTCAACCAAATTAAACAAAAATATCCAGAGGGAAATGCCTCCTGCTGTCTTTGAAATCTCCAGAGCTATTGGTTGAACAGCTCACCAGCAGGGCACTGCAGGTGACTGCAGTGAACAGAGTTCCTTATCCCTAATCCCTCATTGGTTCAACTTCTGAGATGTTATGGAATGTTTAAGAATTCGAGAGCAGGGAAGGCCAGCGCAAGGCCTGCCTCCCCTGCTTCACCGACGGAGCCCTCGCCCACTCGCCGGAGGACCCAGCCGGTGGGTGGTGGGTGGTTCGACAGGAGAGGGAGGGTGGCCATAGGACCAGCCAGCCTGGGAGGGGGCGAAGGGCAGCCTTGTCCGTATCCTGGTCCCCGCTGGGCAGTTGGGCCATTACACGGCCTCCTCTTACTTCCGCCAGAGATTTCACTGGCGGAAATCCAAGGAGGCCGATTGGCCAAGCCTGCATTTACACTTGGGGAAGGGGACGAGCATCCCCTTCCCCAAGTAAACCTTCCGCTGAGTGGGGGCCTGCCCGCGGCAGAGCATGGGATCCGGCTGGTGGCCCCTGTTTTGACAGATCCGGGAAGGAAGGGCTTAGAGGACCTGGAGTTTGACAGGACTGGGATATAAAGGGTTAACACCCAAGACTGCGTGGGTGGAAGCACAGCTGATGGCAATTGGGCGTGGCTACACACCTGTGGACAATCAGAAGGACATTTGATACAGTGATTGCCAGGTAACAGCTGTAAGCCCTTAGCCCTAATTAGGGGGCTAGGAAGGATAAAAAGAGCACGTCTGCAGCACAGAATCACCTTGCCGGGGGGGGGGGGGTTTGCTGATGGAGCTGCTAAGCTGTCGGACCTGACCTGACCTGACCTGGCCTGGCCTGGCCTGGCCTGGCCTTGCTGAAGGGACTTGCAGATTGCCAGACGACGACGATGACTTTGCTCAAGATGGGGAAACTCTGCTGGACTGACTGCTCACTTGGATTGACTGATATTGGGGAAAACTCTGCCCGACTGGCGGTTGGAGAGACTTTTCCTGATTGGACTTTTCCTATAAGACGCTTTGCAGGACTGGAGAAAGGCACCACAGCCGTGTAGTAAGGAGCTGGCATCTTCTACGGAGATGGTCTCTATTTAGGAAGGGCTGCTGGAAATTATTTATTGCTTGGAAAGCAATAAAACTTGTTAATTGCTGCTTTTGAAGTTCAGTGGTTTTCTTTTTGTGCACAATTGCAAATGAAAGGGGAAAAGCATGCTAATGTTTAGCCCAAAGTGGACTATTGAAGCTGACTTTTGAAAGGGAATATAGTGGCTCAGAGGAGCCTGGGACAAAGCATATACCCAATCAGAGATTCAGATTCTCCAGGAAGAAGCAAAGCCCTGTAAAATGACAATGCTATCAGTTCACACTTGGGGCCGGCTTTAAGTCAATTTGACCAATTGCTCCCAATTGGGCCCTTCACCTAAGGGCCCCCTGCGCTAGGGTAATCTACTCTAGTTTTGTCAGATACACATGAAAACACATTGCAACATACACATTGCAACCCCATTGTAGGTTTATATATTGTAGGCCTATATTCAGAGACTCTAGTATTTAAGTTTTACACATACAAATCATTTCATTTTGATTGCTTTCCACAATCTACTTTCCACAATAAAGTAGAGACTTTATATCTCTACTATAGAGATATAAAGTCTATACTAAATACCTTTAAGATTCTTCAGACCTTGGCTGTTTCCAATTGGGCCCCACAGCTCTTAAGGTCGTCTCTGTTCACACCAGCAACATTTTGACAAGGCATCTTCCCCCAAAAGCAAGAACAGGGAATGTGATTTGCCAGGGACTAGGAAACAGGGACTGTTCCTGAAAAATCAGGACCAAGCACTGCAGCAGACGCTATATAGACAGCCTAGATTGAGCACGCAGCCTTCAGAGCGATTGTCCTCTGTTGTCGCATCTGTCAACATGCATCTGAATGTTGATTGGCAGGTAAAGCTGGAGGCAACCTTCGAAAATGTTGTTCTCTCCGCTTTAGGAATTCTTGCATCAGCGCTTTAATTGCCTGTCAGGCGCCTTTAAGTCCTGATGCCTTCGACTGAGGTTGACTCTGTAAATTAGTGTTTAGATGTTTAATTAGAAAACAAACCATCCAATCAACCTTTGATAGCCCAAGCAGGCGCTGTTGGGTAATCGGTCTACTTCAGCTTTTTTTGTATGTTCCTGGGACAGGGGCACCTGCTGAATTTGTCAGAAGTATACCAACTCCGGTGGCAATTTGCCCATGTTGTCCTCCATTAATAAACATGAAACAGCAGGCAGTCAGCATGCTGTGGACTGAGATACTGAGCTGGTAAGTTTGAAGCTCATATTCTATCAAGCCCAGGCAGAAGCTGCTCTGTTACAAACTTTTGCAAATGCCTTGCAGGTCTCCTTTGTGTAGTGTAAATTGCTCTGTGTTTGCATTTGCTGATATGGGGTATTTGATGAGCAATATGGACCCCATCTGACAGAGGGGCTGGTGATGCAAATAGTATGATAGGGGTTTAGAGGAATGTCTATCAAATATGAACAGATACGTGTTAAAACCACAAACGTAGACTTTACCCCATGTGGATTGAGGCTTCTCGTTTTCTCGCTGCCTCTTCCTCCTTCCTTCTTTCACCCCTTGCCTCACGCAAGGAGGACACTGGATATGTTATGCACAAAGGGCTGTTTTCAATTGTCTAATTTTGGGATGATATTGGATGTTCTTGTTTGATATTCCATTTTATATACATGGTCCTGGAAAAACTGTCAAAGGGCAGTGTAAAATCTTACCATCCAACACAGAACGCACACATGCCCATAAAACAAGCTAGTGATCAGACTACAAATCCCAAGGGTCAACATGATGATCATGCATATGCGTGAGGCACTCTCAATGCATATGCGCCCCAATTCCCAGAGAAAGCATTTCCCGAGAGATCTCCAACACATCTCGGAAAGTATGGACTAATGCGAAATTGAGCTGGAGGGAGCGTGCCGAATCAGAAGTTGCTTTGCTAACTTACAGGGCAGTATAAAAAGAACACGTGTGGCAATTGGCACTGGCGGTGCATACGGGAAGAGAAGGCATTTGCAACGCACATGCATGAGTGTCCCCTCCCAGTCGGTGCCAGTGAAGTTCAGAGCTCTCATAAACCTATGGGCTCGATGACATTTACTGGAAAATAAAAAACACTGGAAGATGGTTAATTTTTTTATGGCAATTGCTTGGGCCTCTAAGTCCTTTGCAGTATATATTTATGTCAGGGTTTGGGAGTTTAATGATCATCTTCGCTGGGATGTTTGAGCCACTAGTACTCCCTTGGGTCACTGCATCTTGCCGGCTGTGTCCAGTGCGCATTACAATGACTTAAAGAGTCAATTTCCCCCCTTTTATCGTTTTTCCCATCTAAGTATTTTCTGCTCCTGCCATCCAATACTAATGGGTGGGGAGGGGGGGCCTGTGACTGTGAAGAGAAGCAGAGTTGTCCATTAGAGACAACTTCTCTGTTAAGATATGTCAGGTGGAAAAAGGGCAGGAGACCTCCTGACTTCAACACACGCCTCATTTGTTCTGCTTAGCAACAGAGAAGCAGGACCTAATGATCACGGAGGCAGAAATTCCCCTCGCTCCACCTCGCCTCTCGGAGGGAAATATGCTGCTTGATTGACCGTGCAGGAAAACGTCTCTGTGTATCCAACAGTGTTTAATGCCGGACTTTTGTTTTCGAAGGGACAGCTGTTGACGTGACCTTGTCAGAAACAGTTTGGAACAGGAGGAAGAAAGTGTCCTCAACTCCCCTTACTGGGGGCTGGTTGCAACTGCAATGCTAGAAGTTAGAATAACCCCTGTTCAGAGAAACTAGTCTCATCTCTATGCATACAATGCTCTTATGTACAGCTGCATGGGGGTGGGATGGGGGCTGGCTGGCTGTGTTCCCTGCTATGCATCTTGTTCAAACCCACATCTGCATCGTACCTATGTACCGTATTGTCCCGAGTATAAGACGCACCTGATTATAAGACGCACCCTTAAAGTTTGGTGCTATTAAAAATAATTTATTAAATCACTGGCATTAAATTGCAACAGCCTGATTATAAGAAGCACCCCTAGTTTAAAAACTTAAATTAGGAGAAAAAAAGTGAGTCTTATACTCAGACCAATACGGTACATCTTCAGCTATTTTGCTGCTCTTGGTGAAAATCGACCTCCTCTCTCTCATCCTGTTACTGTATATGGAAGAAGAGCAAATGTACTGCAGGCCTGAGTGTGCTGGAGTAGATGCAAGGAAATCCAGGTTCCAGTCTCCATTCAGCCCTGAAACTCACTGGGGGAGTCTGGCCAATCACTAGCTCCCTCCCAGCCTTACCCATCACCTGGGATTACTGTGAGGATCAAGGAAGAGGTGCGGGGAGAGCAACCGTGTGATTTTCTCTTCTTGTTGCATGCAGTTGAATGGAATGAAGGAAAAGGGTTTTGCAGTTGGGACAACTCTGGGCCACTCTGTCCCTTGGAGCAAGAGGGGATGGAGTAGGGGATGCCGTTGAGTCCCATCCCCTTTCCTGCCCACCCCCTGGGTATTCCCTTAACATTTTCTGCTCCAGACAGTTTCTTGTCATTTACTGGGATGCAATGAAGTATTCAAAGGAAGTTTTTCAATTAAAAATAGCACATTGGGGCCGGGGGGGGGGGAAGAGAGCTTTAAGATTGGAACCATGGCAAAATCAACTACAAAAGCGCCCCCCATGCCCCCCACCAAATTTGTCCTGATTCATCTCCCCGCCCTGTATGCGATTTACTTTTCCAAAACCAAGCATGGAAGGACTGCTTACGGGTTTAAGGTCATGTCTAGTTTGGCCCAAATTCTTGTATTGTTTTAACGTGTTTTAACAGTAAGTCACCTTGGAGATCACTCGCTTGAAAGGTGAGGTATAAGCTAGAGCTAAGTGCCGTTTCAGCTCAAACTTGGGGGTGGGGAAAAAGGTTGCCTGAAATGGTGCCCTCCACTTTTTCCACGCTCCTGCCACCTGTCCGTGTGGCCCTGCTGGTGTATCAGCAGGAGCTATGGTAATCTCTGATGTGTCTGGGCATAGTTTTGTTTCAAGTCTCTTCGGAGCAAGGGCAGGAAACAGTGCTTTCCACTTCTGTTGGCATCACCTTGAAGCTAAATCCGAGTGAGGGCAGGAGCAGGAAGCAACCTTGCATTCTCAGCCATCTTCCAAATAAGAAGGAACTTTGTGGGGGAAATGGTGCCCCATAGTCACAGGTGTTTAAATGCCTCTGCTGCTAAGTGGGGAAAATGCCCCCTCCTCAGTTTTGCAGCCTGAAAACAGAGAGGCAAAGATGGGGGAGGGGAGATTTCTGTTCATTTCTGGTTACTTTTTTTTTTTAAATAAACACAGACAGACAGATTGATTGATTGATAAATAAATAGATCTTGGTTTGGGTGGACCTGATGAATCTCATGGCTGAGTGTGCTTCAATGTCCCTTCCACCTTGCAATATTCCCTCCATCAACACCCCCACCCCACCCCCCACTCTGTCCGGCACATTAAAAGTCAGGAGCTCCACAGAAGTATTGGAGGAGAGCAGGGATGGGAAAAGACTGCTGAGCCATCCCATTTTTTACAGCAAAAGGTATTAAAAGCTGTTGATGCAAAGGGGGCGAAGCAGAGAGGAGAGAGAGAGGTTGAATGAATTTGATTGCTAGTTTCTCTGGTGACTATTTCACTCCATCTCCTATAAAACCTGGTATAATGAACTGGGTAATTGATGCAATTACAGATTTTTTTGATCCAATATTTTAGCATAGTCAAGTTGCTAGGTTATGGCAGCGGATAAAAGGCAATCGCTGTGACCTCTCCTCTGCCTTAATCAAGATGATGGAGATAAGAGAGGCAGGGGCTACAAATGGGCCTCACCCTGCTCAATTCCACAGGGGGAAACCCATTTACAATCCAGAGGACTCCGTCAAATTTTATTTACTAAGCATGTTTCCCCCTCACTGCAGTTATTTCCCAGTGGCCCTAAAAGTGTAATGGATTGTAATGCTTCCAATTGATGTGATTTTTCTCGGCAGGACCCATTGCTATGAATGATAGTCAGGTGCTTTCATCTGCTGGGTTTTCGCGCATCTTGCATTACCAGCAACAGGGTTTGTATGGAAGTTCCCTGTAGGTTGCACCCTTCGACTTTCATTAGGTCCGAGCCAAAACTAGTCACAGCTTTTTGCAATTTTTTTTTTAAAAATCATCTGTGTTGAAAATTCATTCATTTATTTTGAAAATTCATCTATTCATTACCCTCTGTTCTAACTTCAGATTAATTTCATTTGCTCTCAGTGATGTAATCTCATAAGCAAATCTGATTGGCTATGTAGCATAATGTCACCATTCTATTCCTGATGTGATCCTTGTTTCGCTACTACTCCAGCACTGCCCTCACTCTTATTTGTCCCCATTTGCTTTCAGTGACATCACTCATAGTCAAATATCATTGGCTACGTAGTGTTCTGATGACATCATCCCAATTCCTACATGATTCTTAATGGTCTGGATTCACCCATGTGACTAATCTAGGAAAGAGAAAGAAGCCATAAAGGGCAAAAATGGTGCCAAATCTCTAAGCAAGATTGAAGAAAGATTAACGTTTGCACAATCAAACCTGTGTTGACCTCTTATACAAGGACCCACATGGCATGGCAGCTGGAGGTACAGGACGCCAGTGAGGCATCCTTGATCTGATGGAGTACCAGTTCCATCTGAGCTCTCGTACATCTCCTGGCCCTATTTACCCCTCCCAGGCTCCACCCCCACTGCTTCAGAATGAAGATCCTTAAAGGGGCAATGTCTGGATCTGGTACCAAGCACCCCACTGCCTCTCAAGTGCTTCTCACCTGATCCATTTCCTGAGAGAGGTTCCTGGTAAGTCAGGGTCTGGCCCCGTCGAGGAGTTTGGTTCAGGTGAGGTTCAGTCAAGTTCAGGGGCTCTTGTCTGGTTCCCCCTCACTCTCAGGGGCTGGATCCTGCACCTCAGCATTTCGTGTGAACCCCTTTCCAAGTCTGGGACCTGGTCACTCAGGGTTGGGTTCATGATACCATGTATTTTGGGCATTTTCTACCCTACTGAAGTCACTATTTTTGGCACAAAAATTAAAACTGGAGAACAGATCCAGTGCAGCCCTGGTCTCAGCGATTTGCCAACCTCAGCAGGACTTTGACAGCTAAATCACCCCATGGATATCTGTGCGCATCCCCTCCCATGCTCCTAACAAATAACCAAATTCCCTCACATGGCCCTATAATTGCAATGTCAGGTCATGCAAGTCTTTAATAAAAATATCCCAATTGATGGTTGTTTCCTAGTGCAGATGATGGATGCTTTGAAGGCATTAGGGAACCACCAACGTCTGACGGTGTAATGACACAAGAAATATAGGAAGCAGCTTTTACAAGCCCCTAGTTCAATCACTGCAGCCTTGAAAAGCGGGTGAAGGGAAAACACAGCAGTAAATCTAACCATCGCTTTTTAACCTTTGGACCAAGGAGCATGGATTGAGTGTCAAGACGTAATTTAAAAGATAATAACATTTGAGCCCAGCACTTATAGAACCGAAAGGAACAGTGCTGGTCGTGACCTACCAACCCTAAGTCACCATGCCCACTCTCTGAATGAGGCTGCTTCAGGTACTTACTGACCTTCCTATGATGAAAGAAGGCTGGTGGACTATGAGGCATCTGCTCCCTGAGGCATCTGGTGGGGCCATTGTGTGACACAGGAAGCTGGACTAGATGGGCTTTTGGCCTGATCCAGCAGGGCTCTTCTTATGTTCTTATGTTATGCTCCCAGCAGGATATACATCATGTGACATCCACATAGTCACCCAGAGGGCTAGAATGCAAGAAGGGAGAGGGCTAAATCACACAGACCAATTTTCCACATGCACGAGCTTTCACGTGGATCGATCTCATCACATATTACATTGTGAGCTTGGTGAAGGGGGGGGGCACGTGAGTCCACCCTGTGACCATGGAAGGAAGATATTCGGTCATCCAAGAGTGTTCACTGGGCTTCCACCTCTGTGTTCCATCATAACCTTGGGCAACCCAATCCTGCGTAAGGATACGCAGCCAGTCCGTAGGGCCGGCCACAGTATCCTGCGCCCTTCCTGGGCCATGTCAGTGTGGCCTGGGAACACCTTGTGAGAATTTGTCCTTTTCCCCCGGTGTAGGGCTGCCCGGCCCCAATGGGTTTCCTCGAGTGTACGTCGGCTCTGGAAAGTGCTGTGGTTATTAGCCCACATACCATTGGGATGAGTCACTATCTCTCAGCCCCACCTACCTTACAGGGTTGTTGTGAGGACAAAAGGAGGGGAGGAACCATGTATACTACCCTGAACTCCTTGGAGGAAGGGTGGTATAGAAATGTGAAAAACAAGAATACAATAAATAAATAAGGGGGGGGACACTTATTCGGGGACACACACACACACACACACTTCCAAAACAGATGACTTCATAAAGATAGCAGTCCTTTCATTCAATTAATAGAAGTTGGTGAGCTGCACAAATTACTACAAAATCATGAATGATCAATAATGAATGATCAAGACATTGAGGACCAATGTCCACAATCCTGGAAGCAAAACAGGTTGTCCAAGTGCAGGCATGTCACCTTATGTGACAGTAATTCTTTTATCTCAGGCACACTCTGCGGCAAAGGCTTTTTGAAAACTGGTCACCAATGGCATCGCTCAGTATCAAACATGAAATGTACATGTTTGTTTTAAAGATTTTACCTACCTTTTGATGAAATGGCCTCCAAGGTGGCTTACAACAGATTTCAGTATTGGAGAAAAAAAATCTCTGTTTATTATTCTTAATATCTCGTCATATTTTTCTTTATGTATTTTTTTGTGTACTATCAAAGGCAGGGGAGGGAAAAGGTAGATAAAATCTGTGGGTGATTTGCATTCAGTCTGCAAGCCTTTCTATTCTCAGTTGTTTAACACAGTTTATCAATAACAACAAAAGGCTTAAAAAGTTAGATGTTTGGAACAAAGAAAGCTTGGGGAAAACCAGGAGTGGATTTTTGCAGGAAAGGACTCTGAGCTCAGTTCTGATACTGACAACAAACTCCTAGGCTAAGCAAGTGCTCAGGGGCAGAAAGGTAAAGGTTTCCCATTTCTTGAAAGCCCGTCGTTACTGAGTACTGACTCTAGGGGCGGTGTTCATATCCGTTTCAAAGCCGAAGAGCCAGCACTGTCTGAAGACACTTCCGTGACCATGTGGCCGGCATGACTGAACGCCGAGGAGCACGGAACGCTGTTACCTTCCCACCAAGGTGGTACCTATTAATCTACTTGCAATTTCTTGTTTTCAGACTGCTAGGTTGGCAGGAGCTGGGACTGAAGACGGTAGTTCACACTGTCATTTGGCACTCGAGTCTCCAACTGCTGTCTTGCCTGCCTTCCGATCTGCAGCGTCTTAACCCATTCAGGGGCATATTGTCCCTTAATTGTAAGCATATATGTCCACCCTGCTGAGTCACAATTTGTAGATCTCTGGGTTAATTAATATGTGAGATAAACTAAACTGTGGAACTCATTGCCACAAGGTGTGATGATGGCTACTAGCTTGAATGGCTTCAAAAAAGGACTGGACAAATTCATAGAGGGCTGGACTATCACTGGCTACTCATCATGGTGGGTATCTATGCACTGCCTCCTGCTTCAGCAGCAGTTGTAGGGGAGTAATGAGAGACAGAAGTCTGCGTTTCTCTCCTGCTTATGATCTTCCCAGAGGCAGCAGGTGGGTCACTGTAAGAAACAGGATGCTGGACTAAATGGGCCTTTGGTCTGGTTCAGCAAGGCTTTTTTTATATTCTTATAGGGTTCTAGTAGAAAAAACAACAACTAAGTAGGTCCCATCAGCTTGGAGTCTGTGCCCTTGCCGAATCTAAGAGCATGACCTGTTGCATCCATGTTGCTTACGTTGTGTAAGTTGCTTCCTAACTTACTGAACTTTTTAGGAAAGGCAAAAGATAACACAAGTCAGTCAGTCAGTCAGTCTGTCAGTAAAGGTAATCTTTTTACTACCTTAATAAATTAAAGAGATGGAAAAGATCTGGATCCCCCAAAAGGAATGAGTTACAAGTGTGTGTCATCATCATTGTTCAGAAAAATCAAACATCTCTACAAGGACCTTTGGGCGTTTTTCTGTCTGCTTCTCAAGAGACATGTCTTTAGGGAGCATTTGAAAACACCCTCTGCTAAGTCCTTACACCTCCCCCCCCATGTGCTTTGTAACTGAGTATTGATCTAGCCTTTGCTAAAGCGATAAAGGAAGCTAAATTAATTGCAAAGCACACCACGAGTGGCCATTTTACAGCTTGTGCTTATGATAAAATGATCACGCTATTAAAATGAAATATTCCTTTGATGCATAGAAAAGGCAAAGTCTGTTTGGCTATTCCCCAGTGTTTTCCATTTACTGCGTTATTTTCTTCTTCTGGATACATTTAGTGCTTTTATGTTTTAAAAGCAATGTTGCAATGCAATACTTCTGAATGCTTGGAATAACGGACAGAGACTGACAGCCCAATAGGCTTTAGCAAGGGCTATCGTGGCTGACATCCCCGCCCCTCCCGACCGGCTCGGCCAACAGCCACCCTCCCCTGCCGCCCGTCTCACCCTCCCCCCGCCCCTGCTCCCACCAGAGTAACACTGCGTGCTGGTGGGCCTTACTCTGAGGGTGCCAAAAAACCCTTTACGGCGTGTTTACTGCACCCTCCGCCTGTGGAGCGCGTTCTCCACAGGCGATAAATTACACTGGATTGCACCGTAAGTCATGCTCATTTTGCTAAACTTTCAATTCTTTTAGTTCATTTGCATCTTTCCCCCTCTCAGACAGTTACGCATGTGCATGTGTACATTGATAAAACACTGCAACAAAGCAATCTTGACGGGATTGCATGTGTGACTGCATCATCATTCTTGTTGTGCTGCATGTGCACTCCTGCACATTGTAAAACACTGAACAAAAATAATCTTGATGCAATCAGGCACAAGTGCATCCAGATTGCTTTGTTACTGTATTTCCTCAATCTACACATGTGAATTGGTAGAGAGAGGAAGATAAAAAAGAAGGGAAAACTGCAGCCAACTATGAATGCACAATGGCCTGTATAAGATTCCCGTGATAAAACCTGGAATAATGAAGGATTTCTAATTATTTTATTTTATTTTATTTTTCACATTTTTATACCGCCCTTCCTCCAAGGAGCTCAGAGTGGTGTACATATTTCCTCCCCTCCTTTTGTCCTCACAACAACCCTGTGAGGTAGGTGGGGCTGAGAGATAGTGACTGGCCCAAGGTCACACAGGAAGCTTCATGGCTGAGCAGGGATTTGAACCTGGATCTTCCAGGTCTAAGTCCGACTCCCAAACCACTACACCATCCTGGCTCACAATTAATAGCTCCATTTCAGAAATCTCACCAGCTAATTTGGAATGCCAAACTTCAAAGAGAAATCCAGATCAGCAACCTATTTGGAAACATTCCTAACTTAGGAAATTTTTCATGTTCCAACCCCAGTTCCCCCATTTTCAGTATGGGAATAATAATACTGGTCTACCATACAGTGTTTCTTTAAGGTCTACCAATGTATGTTACCGATGTATGTGAAATGTTTTCAACGCTTGCAGTTGATGTATATACATGCTAAGTTTTACCAAACCTGTGCCAAAAACTAAGTGCCACATTAAATTGGAGTGTTCATTCCAGCCAACGAAGGGCTTCTCATTCTGTTTACAAATGTGGGAAATGCAAAAACCGATTTAAGCATCACTTGTGAAAATGGCCTTAAAAATTATGTGGTTTCTATTATGCTTCAGGGTTTATAGCTATGCTGCTTCAGATTTAATATCCCTTCCCATTATGAGTTAATTGCTACTAAAGTAGTATGGCTGTTATAATAAGCCTAATATGTTGGCATGAAATTCCTAGGGATGTTGCTAGTTCATGATTATTAGTATTATTGCTACAGAGAAGGGCACAATGGCATGTCAAGGCAATAGGTATGATCAACCATAAGATGATGGTTACTTCAGAGTACAGATGGTAAAATGCCCACCATTCATCTAATTGGGAGAAAGGTAGTTCTCATTGACTGGGACTTTAGCATATGTTCACTCATATAATGAATCCAATCCAATCAAGGGAGGAACATTTTTTTCCCCTTCAGATTTCAGGTCTGTAATTTGAATTATGAAGAATTGTTGACATCAACATTCCAAATTTTGAAATGTTACATTCCTTTGTCAAATTTTGTTTCAGCTCTACCTCTCATAATCAATTTCCAAACTGCCCTCCTCCCCCATTTCAGAACTGGAAAAAGTGAGTGTGCAACAGGTGGCCATCCCTTTGATCAGTGGTGAAACAAGGGTGAAGCGAAGGCAAGTAGTTCTGCAAGACTCTGTTACACTGGAGTCAGCGGCCCCTCCCCCTTGCTGTTGGAGCCATTCCAGCAGCGACAGGGGAGTGTCCTGCGTGTTGCCTTTGCTGCCAGAATGGCTCCAACAGCAATGGGGAGGTGCCGTTGACTCCGGTGTAACAGAGTCTTGCAGAACTACTTGCCTCCGCTCCACCCTTGTTACGCCTCTGCCTTTGATCTCATGGTGTGGAATAAATTAGAAAGGCAAAGTTGGCAAATGTGTATCATTCAGAACTGTGAGTCCCTCTGCACAGGATTTTAGATGTTTGTGTTGGTATGGTTGTTTTTCAGGGCAGAAACATGAGGCCATTCACAATAGGATCATCTAGGCCATCGGTTCTCACACTTTTTGGTCTGTGGAGCCCGTCACACTCCTAGACAAGAGTCTCGGGAAACCTCGCTGGTGCATGCGCGGAGTATCGGGGAGCCCCAGAGCGCTGGTGCATGCGCAGAGTGGCACAGCACTGAGAAAATGGTGGCCATTATGATGTGCATGTGGAGCCCCTGAAGGGGTCTCAGTGAGCCCCAGGGCTTCTAGGAGCAAACTTTGAGAAACCCTGATCTAGGCTGCGTGGAATCCTAGAGAAATGTGGTGCTGCCATATATTATTTCAGATCTTGGATCATCTAACTTTGTATTGTCCACTCTGCCAGTAGTTCTTCAAGGTCTCAGGTAGGTGTCTTTCCCATGACTGGCTTCCCTGGATCCTTTTAACTGGAGATGCCTGGCATCAAAATTAGAACTTTTTGTCTTGCTATGCCATTGCTATGGCCACTCCTGAAACGGAGAGATGAATAGCTGTTGCGTTAACCAACTGCCATGTTGGAATTCAAAGCCTGTGTTTGACAGAACCTTCTCTGTATTGTTGCTGCAGCCCCTGTGATTTCTGTCTCCACTCACCTTTCAGAAGTTCAGAGTTGAAAAGGCTTACGCAGATGCAGACCTACTTGTGCCATGATTGGGGCTTTTCCCTTTCAACCTCAGTTCAGCACCTCTGAGGCTGATGCAAGGAAAAGAGGGGTTGACGTGACAGTAATTCATGGGCATGGCAATAAAAACCTGTGGTTCACTTGTAGGAGGGGCAACATGGGTGAATTGCAATGCCTTTTTTCTCTCTTCTAGAGAAGCCCCACTTAACACATCAACAAGGGCTATATCAACCAGGGGAAATGGAGCGCATCCCCCTCCCATTTTTAATACTGCTCAATGGCAATGGCAGCCTTGTCTATTTTTTTTTAAATACCACTATGGCTAGAAACACTATGTATTTTATTTATGTTTAAGGGCAGCTTCACCTGATTTCTATCCCACTCTTCCCCCATCGATTTGAGGGTGGTGTATGTGGTGTTCCCCCCCCCTTTAGAAGTCCCTGCATCACTGCAAGGATTTTTCAGGAAGTTCAGTTACAGATGGGGAAGGGGGGGAGGCCGTGACATAATGAGTCATTTGGTTGCCACCTGCTGCATTGTGGGGCTCCAGGGGTTGGCCAGTTGGGCGTCCAGGAACCCTGACGCCCCCTGGCCCTGCTCCTGGTAAGAGAGGAACAGCTGCTTATCTATTTTTTAAGACAAATAAATAATCACTCAATCAAGTAAACTGACAACACTTCACGGGCAACAACCCTGGAAATCATAATATAACCTGAGAGCAACAATAGCCAGGGACACAGCTAGGAGCTCAAAGAACAAAACATGTCACTGGTATTTATTAACATAGCACTGTAAATCAAAGGGGCCTGCATGTCTGCCGTCTTGTCTAAAATTATTGGTTCATTCATCTTAGCCTCATTAAGCCAACCGCATCTATCAAGGTCACATAAAAGGAAATACATCTGGACGTCAGTTGCCCAGTAGTTAAATACAGGTATAATGCTTCTGGCAAGCCTTCCATTCATATTAATAAAGCTTTAACTTGCTATCACTGTGAGAACCTTACAAAATGGGATTCAGGAGCCGTAGTAATTTCCGGAGGCAAAAAGCGAGGGAAGCCAAAGGAAGAAGAAAGAGAGTGTAAAGACACATTAACATCCAAGGAGGGGAGCAGTGTTCGCCATCTACTGGAGCGTGTCAAATCTTTAGGATTGGTATTTTTATACTCTATACTTTCTATTTTCGTACACAAACAGGCCAATCCGATCCTGGGCCAGCCCAGAATGTGCAGAAGCACTGGTGCAGACGCGTCATGGCTGCGTGCTACGGGCTGGCCGGGGACCAGGTACTGACAGAGAGGGAAGTCAAATCTTTTGGACTTTCCTACTCCACTGCTGCCTGGTCCCCAATGGGCCTCTGTGGATCTGTTCCAGCTCCTTAGCTGGTGTGTATCCGCGTGGGTCCAAGGGAGTGTGTCAAGCCCGGGCCGAGGGCATAGGATATCGGAGCTGTCGCTGCTGCTCCTCTCAGCCCTCAGTCTGTCTTTGACAGGCTCCCAACCAGTCCCAATCCACACCCCAATCCTCCCCGGAACACCCCAGAATGCCCCTCTGCTGACCTACCTTTTCCAGTGGGGGCTCAGGGAGTCATTGGCATATGCCCAGGGCTTCCAGCTGTTTGCACTGGCAGCCTCACAGCGGCTGCCATGCCAGCAGCCCAGGCCTTGCACCTATGGAGTGCGAGCTCCGTCGGCTCAAGGCCAGGATAGGATTGGGCTGTGAAGTCCCCGACTTCAGTACAGGTTTGGTTCCAGAGGTCTGTACTTAAATCGAAATGGACTTAAATCAAAACATCTGGTTCTTGCCGGCCCAGTGAAAGCACCACTGAAGGATGTACCGCGCTGGTGTGCAAGTGCCAACACAGCTGTCCCTAACTCAGGTGCTCATAACTCGGGGACCCAATACTATTCCAAAGACCTGCCTTTGGGAAAAAGTAATATGGCTCTTGGGTGTCCACTGGGCCAAAGCAATTCCAACATAGAAGGATGCTATCATAAGAATGTTCCTTAGTCATGTTCATTCTAACTAAGTTATCAAATGTAGACTAGAAGATTTTCTCTGTCTTTGCTTTCTAAAGAGATTTGATGGCAGCTGTATGGAGCCTTTAACCCTTTCCCTCATTTCCTACTTGGTAGTGGTAAAAGGTGGCCTTATTTTCTTATTCTGTTGTTGGAGTCGCCTCCATTCAGGGTCCCCTTTTTTATATAGTAAACGCTCCCTTCTGCCTCCTAGTATCTCCACTCTCCCTGTGCCCAGTCAGCCTGGGTCACACTGACTGCTTCCTTCATCCTCTCTTTCCCTTCTGCCTTCAGGAATCCCCAGATTTTCAATGTTATCCAGTGTTATTGAGCTTTTCCCCCTGTTGCCTCAGCAAAGGGTCACTAATTTTTCCAAGTTATTAAGCTGCTTGGGTTGTCATCTCCATGTAGCTTCCCTTGTTTGTTTTGTGGTTGTCTTCAGAGCTCCAACCAAGCCCATTCATAAGCTGGATGTTCATAACTCAAAAGTTGAGGGCCGACTATGAGCTGGTGCCATCCAGGGTCAACTCCAGGTTTGAAGGGATCTCAGCAAGGTGTCACCTAGTACCCCCCCCCCCCCCGCAAGGTTCATTGGGACTTTACCTGGGCAGTAGTGGGTGTTGCTCCTCTTGGCAGCCACCACTCCCACCCATCCCTACCCATGCTCCTGATATTAGCACTGTTATGGGGATAAATAAAATGGAAATAAATTTCAGTCCCCACTGGTGGCCACCATTTTTTTCCAAGTCAAAGATGAGTGCTCTGTCAGAGGCAGTTTAGGAAAAAAATATGGTGGCCTACAGCAAAATGATGACCGTGCCCAATCCTCCCTTGGGGGTTGGCAAGTATCAAAGGTGGGGTCTGCTGAGGCACAGGGACCTCTACAGGTGACTGAAGGTACTGTGTAGTTTTACTAGGCTTGGTGTCCTCATGTCTAAAGACAGTTTGAGTTGTTGGTCCCTGTGTTGTCTGTTGAACCTTGCTTACTCATTAAGCTTCCAGAGAGGTGTTGGTAAGGTAAGTACTGTTAAACAGGGTTATGTTCTGCTTTCTGGCAGGTCTATTAATGCAGACCTGCAATGGGCTTTCTCCAAGTCCAAGGGAAGTCAACGAGGAGGGTTCATGTACAGCAACTACCTAAGTATACCTGTTCAGTACTGCAGAAGACTTGAGGTGTGCGAATGTACGTTTAATCATGGGTTACATAGCTCACATCATCCATGTTCAAAGGATTCCAGGCTTCAGCCACTGAAATTTGCTGCCTGATCTTGAAGTAGATAGAGTGGGAATTGGCAATTAAAGTTAAAACCATTTGTATAAAACATGTTGGACTAAAACTCCTTTTATTAGGCATGCGAGGCTAATTGCGCATCCTGGGGTGAACAAATAGCATTGTAATCTCTCGATGGTTGCATGCTGGTTCATTAGAAGAAGCTGGTAGGGGTTTGAAAACAGGAGCAGCCTCATTCAAGAGATATGTCCCTCATTGACGGTTCCTTCCCATGTCCCAAGTGATGTGCAAAGCAGAGGGAATGGAAGTGCCCCTACCCAACTGTCCCTACACCAGCGTAACCCCCTTCGGATGCCGCGCATGCTTAGTTCGAACATAGGACAGACACCAGCGCAACTCCGCCGGTGCAGGGGGCATTCAGGGGCACAGGATGCCCTCGGAATGCCCCCTGCACTGGCGAAGTTGTGTCAGCTTCCGTCCCATGTCCAAACTGCGCATGCGCAGCATCTGAGGGGAGTTACGTCAGTGTCCGTTCTGCGTCTGTCAGTGTATGGCAAGTTATATTGGCATAAGTGCACTTACACCGGTGTATCTACTGTTACACTGGTGCAAGAATTACACAGGATTGGGCTATGACACAGAGTGCCTTGCTTAAAAAGAGAGTGACTAGCTCAAGGTCATACAGTGCAGTGAGCTTCATGGCCAAGAAGGGATTTGTACTCAAGTTAAATACCCACACTGCTACACAAATGATACACATGCAGCTGTGAACCAGGCCTTGACTGGCAGCTGAATGTGTGATTTTTGCCCATTGAAAGTGATGGGTATGGAAGGTGAGGTGATAATGGAAGTGATCTAGAGGCTCCTTCTGTGCTGTTATATCTGTGCTGGCCCATTCACACATGCAAGTCATGGCCGGATGTGTTGCCATGCTCAAGTGATGAACACATTACGTGTGAAGTAGCCTAATCAGTGTCCGGTAGAAAAAGTGAGTAGTATACGCAGCTGCTTTTATCACTGGCGTTCCTGGCAAATTGTAACTCAATTTTAAGGAAGTACTTGTATGTAAGCTTGGTATATATCAGGGGTGGCCAAACTGTGGCTCCTGAGCCACATGCGGCTCTTTGACGTATAATGTGCGGCTCTCGGAAATATGTTGGCTGAGCTCCTTTTTGCATCACAATTAATATATAAAAGATAAATAAGAAATTTTCAAGCTTTATAATTATTGACCAGGTATAAACTGAGAGTCCACTGGATTAAAACATAAGTTTAATGTTCATGGTGATTAAACATAGTTAAAAATTTAAATGCTTCTTAAATATTGCGGCTCTCAAACATCTGAAGTTTATCGTATGTGGCTCTTACATTAAGCAAGTTTGGCCACTCCTGTTACATATCAAATATAGGCCACATGTTGCTACATGGACATCTGCTACATTATGCATTCATTCATGATCTTTGAAGGTTCTTCTACAGTGTGAAAAATCTCAGAGAAACATGAACTTGCTCAAGGGTAATAAAAATAAATGTGGGTTTTTTATTTTATTTTTTACAAATATTTGGAAATTCACCTTGTCAGACAACACACACTGATCCTCTGAGACTAGCAGCAGTGTTTTTCCCCAGTGAAATCTTCTTTATATATATATAAAATGGGGGTAATCGTGTTTACTGCATATTTAAAAGAAGGCTCTTGGAGCCCATTGCTTTCTAATTGAATTTTTATGGACGTGTTAATAAAAGAAAATCCATCGAAAATGACAATGATTGTTCTGCCATGGATTTTTATATTATTTCCATCACAAAGAAATATGAAAGAATGTTTGGAATAAGGCAGAAAATAAGGACACTAAAATCACTTTCATAATCTTATAGTTCCTAAATAGAGCCGGGGGGGGGGGGGGGGGATGACGACAATGTTGAAAATTGTCTGATTTTGCCTATGCAACTGCCTTATATGGAGATGCACTGGTTCGTTTAGCCCACTGTGGACTCCTACAGATGATCCAAGAAATGATCCAAGAAATTTCCTGTCTGAATAGTGCAGGGCCCTGATGTTTGGGCACGCATGGCTACCGTAGACTCTGTATGTATATACTGTATCTCTAATGTAATGTAAAGTGAAAGTGAAATGAACAGGAAAAATGCTGAATCACTGTGACAAAGCACCTGTGGAAAGAGCTGATGCAATAGATAATGAGATGCATCAATTTCCACAGTGATTGATGCAAAGCACTATATAAGGAGGCTGGCAGAACCTACCTGTGTGGGCTGTTGTATGGAATTTGTGAGAGCTGGAGTCTGTGCCGTGGAGTTGGTGTTGTGTATATAAGTATTGCTTTGTTGAAGCTGTTATCTGTAAATTTGTAAATACAGTCTTGGTGGTGGACATCTGCCTTGTCTGTTTTACTTTCGTCGGTGGAGAACGACCTTGGAGCAAGCGTGCCGTTGCACTCTGCTAGCACATAAGACTCGGCATTTCTTAATAGCTCTCCACTCGGAAGTGCCCCTCCTTCACGAGCATTGATGGAGGCAGCGATGCTGTACATACGACACTCCCCCTTCACTTAAAGGAGATGGGATGCTCTTGTGGGTGGGCTCACCAGATGTGCAGAGAGACACCTGCTAGAGATGGCTGGATCAGGCCAAACCGCTGCAATCTCAGCTTTATAAATACCTATAGAAGAATCTTGTCAGGTAGTGTGTGTCATTTGTCTAAGCACAATTTGTCTGAGCTCCAGAAGCAGAATTATTGTTTCATATCCCATAGAACAGGGCAGTAAATCATTTGACAACAGGTTAGACATTAAAGACAAATGGGTTTGACCCATTGGGCCTGATCCATCCATTTTACTCATGCTAAATAGGACTGCATTTTCCTCTGTAAGTGTTCATTGATTCTTCCCCCGATTCCTCCCACCCCCCAGATGACTTACAGAAGGCATCAGAACAGCCTTTCCACTAATGGAAAAGCAGAGCAATCTCAAAACCATCCAATCCTCTTTTGTAGAATGCAGGGAAGTGAAATAATTGTAAGAAAAGAATATTTAGTCTTCCAAGCCATACAGGGGAAATCACTACTGAGCATGTGGATCAAACCCTCTCTTGTCTTTTTTTTTTTTTTTTGAAAAAAATGATGGGTGGAAGGAGGACTGCACTGTGCTGTCCTCAACTATGATTAAAGATGTAAAGGTCTACCTTGGAATATAGACAAGATAACATTGCAAAGAACCCCCTATAAATTTAGAGCATTTGTTCCAAGTACATGTTTATAGTTCATTTTATGCATTCATTCATTTTAAGACTTATAACTTGCCAGCCTCTCTCTTCTAAAAGGGATCCAAGATGGCTAAGGGTTTCAAGTTAAAGCAAATTAAAAAAAATCAATACAAAATGAACAAAAATATAATACATATTCCAAACCACAGAAGAGATGGGAAGCTAGAAAAGCCACCACAGCAGAAAAATCAGGAAGACATTCATTAACAATCTGGTTACTTGGTCCCCAAAGACCCTCCTAAAGAGCCAGGTCTTTACCATGAATCAAGAATCAACTATACAGCGATAAAGCCATGTGGATAAGAAGGACATTCCATAATAGAGGTGCCACAACTGAAAAAGCCATGTCTTTCTTATCCATCTGCGTGACTTTAAATGTGAGGAGGGTGGGACATAGCGCAGGACTTCTGATATTGCTCTGTGCATTATGAGTGACTATGATAACAGTAGCAACTTCAGTAGCACTGTGACCGTACATGTTCTTAAGAAAAGAGATTATTTGTGCCTTTGGGATGCACACCTAGTACTCAGGCCCATGCAGTTTACTCTTGAGAGCTGTGCAATATCAGATGTGAGAAATCACTCAGGATCCTGGCCATGCAAATAGACCACACACTTGAGCATTTTATGTGCATCAGCTATTCACATATTATCAGAATTGACTTCCCAGCATGTAAACCCAGTTGCCTTTCAGATAACGGAGGCCCTTCGTGGCATGGTGCTAAGCATGATCATTTGCTAATATCTGCACATGAAGCTGCTGTTAAAGACAGAGCTACTGGGGCCAGCTGAAAAGTTGGCAATCCTATTTCTGTGCATACCATTTTCTGTCTGCAAAATATACATTAACCTTATTTCCCGGCTTTCCTTTGTGCACTTCCTCTTAATGGGTCCACTTTGTTTCCCTTAATAAACAGCAATTTGTCAGCTCTATGCTGAGGAATTCATCTTGTCAATTATCTGATGCATCTGTGAGAGTCTGATTGCCCAGTAATTGTGACCTCATCAGAGGGGTTTTCCAATTAAACTGCAATTTGGCTGGGCGGTTAATTGTGTTTTACTTTTCTGAGATGCTTTGTTGACAGACGCAGAAGAACCAAATTACAGATAACAGCCCAGGGAGAGAAGAGAACCTCATCATAACTAGAGCCTTCAAACAACCCTGCAGGTGTCCCTCTTTAGCGAGAGGCATGTAATTAAGGAGGAAGGCAGCTAATAGATGTGGGGAGAAGGTCTCGGAGAGTGTGGAGGCTTTTAGGCCAGGTGCTTTTGCCTATGAAGTGGTGTGCAGAGAAATACCAACCAGATAATTCCAGGATTCTGCAGAGTTCATGATGCAGGGGGCAGTCCCGAGGGATAATCATGTAGTGCAGCTTCTGATGAAGCTAGCTTTTTTTTTTTAACAGGGTGTCCATCATGTAAGGGTTAAATAGTGGAGCAAACTGTGTGGCTACAACAGCAAAAATGGTATAGGAGCTATGCAGTTTGTCTAAAGCTCAGATTGGACCACTTTGGGCCTCGCTTCTGAATCCAAATAATAGTAAAAATAAAACTGAAGTTAAAAATAGCATTATATAAACTTTAGAGTGCACAGAACCTTTCATATATGTTACATTATTGTTAGGCTTACCAGATCTCCAACCGGGACAGAGTGCTAGACCTTTAGGAGAAAGAATGTGGGCAGGTGTAGCATGTTAAACTTTAGAGCACTATCCTAGGCATATCTACTCAGAAGCAAGTCCCATTGTGTTCAGTGGGGCTTGCTTCTGAGTAGACATGCCTAGGATTGTGCTCTAAGGGTTTAACAAGCTACACCTGCCCACATTCCTTCTCCTAAAGGTCTAGCACTCTGTCCCGGTTGGAGATCTGGTAAGCCTAATTATTGTTTTTCTTACAACTGCAAGTAAGGCTGCAATCCTATACACAGAGTAAGCCCTACTGAATACAATGAACTTCTGAGTAGACATGCATAGGCTTATGCCGTAAGTGAATATTTTATTGCCACATTGCATATGAGGGACTGGGAGAGAGTAGCTTGTATTACGCCTTGTGTTCTTGAGCCAAAATTCAAACTGCGGCCTTCCTGATTGTAGCCCTAAACAATGGGACCTGTGTGCTTAAAGGATCTTCTCCACTCACATGACCCTGTCCACACACTTTGATCTTCAGAAGAGGCCCTGACCCAGTGGCGTCACTCTAGGTGGGGCAGAGCTCTAAGTCCCGCTGCGCTCCGACCCACCATTACACACCCACACAAGGTGGCCCCGCCCCCTCGCCTTCAGAGCCTTTCAGGGCAGCAAAGGTAATGCGCAGGGAGTCTCCTGCACGTTGCCTTCACTGCCCTGAAAGGCTAAGGGCGGGGCTGCCTTGTGCGGGCGTGTAACGGTGGGTCGGAGCGCAGTGGGACAGAGCTCCATCCCACCTAGAGCGATGCCACTGCCCTGACCCATTTCCCACCACCATCTTAGGTTCAGTCAGGGGCATCATTAAGGGGGTGTTAGGGATGCAGACAGTACCAGGTGACACTGCAGGAGGGTGACACCAAAATGACTTTCTTTTCCATTTGTTATCAGTGGTGTGAAAACACGCCAGTGGTAGAAACCCATTTTCTACCACTGGTGTGTTTTTGCACCACCTGTAACACATTAATTAGTCATCTTATGCCAGCAGGCTCCTGCTTCCAGGAAACAAGACTACAAAACATGACAGGACATGCAGAGAATGCCTACAAGGGAAATAACTTTACCCACTGCAATGGTCTTTCCCACTGCAGTTACTTGAGATCCTTTCTAGCCTCCCTTTCCAAAGCCTTCTTTGCTATCATGACTCTCAAATCCACCTTCTTCTGAAGGAAATTTCTGATCTCTCTCCTGAGCCCTATTTAAACACCCAGCATTTGACCTCCAAACTCTATGGGGAAATTATAACCTCAAACCAACCAATCTGCATGCCCTCCCCCAATTTCTCCCCTAGTTAACAGATGCTGTAATCTGTTGTTGGATAAGGCAGGAGTGCAGGCGCTGGGATTGAGAAGGCTTTACTTTTTGCCAAGAAGCTTGATTTTGGGGGATTGCAGTAGGGCTTTAGTTCTTTCTGTCTGCTGGAGCCTAGCTAATCAGTGACTGGTTTGGTGGTTGCTCGATGTTATTGTCCCCCATTGAATGCTGGGATCTCATAGGGGGTTGACGGGGTTTATGTCGCTGCTATTGCCATTACATTCAGTGATGTATGGGAATTACAATTTATGAGTAACATCAGTACAAAAAGCATTACTAAGGATTCTATATGGTCTACAGAAGGAGGTCCATGGAGATGACACCATGAATCCTTGCACTGGGTGTGCCAAACCCTAGTGACACCTCTGGGTGCAGTGATGTGGAGATTCTGTGCAGGGCCATATTAGTGGTGGCACCCACACTGCAGAACTCAAAGTCACAGGAGATCCAGCTAGATTCTGTTTCTTTGTGGCTTCAGCATCAGTTGAAAACAGCATTTAGACCCCCTTTTAGATGACCATTCTGGAATGATGTAATTCCTGCTGCTGTTTTATAGTAGTTTTTGTTTCTCTGGTTTTATTGATTGTTGTTTTATGAAGGTAAGCATGATAAGCTGCCTTGAGGGGCTTATTTTAGAATGGAAAGGCAGGATATAAATATTTTAATAAAAAATATAGGCACCTTAGGAGGAAGTTGTATTTATTTAAACTATCTTTCTGCTGATTATTAAAGCAACCACAACTACGTATATGTTGAAATATATTCTTACTGGTAATACATTCCACATTACACATTAGGATAATTCAATTTTATGATGGAGAAATTAAGCATACTCTTGGGAGTAAAGTTACGGTACATTAAGAAAAAAACCCTATGTTTCCTAAGTAACATGCCTCTTTGTCGTCTCTTTCTTTTTGTGTTGCTTTCCTTTGTTCCATAGAACAACGGTGATCACCAAAGTGATGTGTAAAAAAACACTCTCATGTGACAAGAGGCTGAAGTGTACATTGCAGCTAAATAATAAGGTTCAATATTTTTTTTTTCAAAGTTGACATAATCCTGATTGTTATGGCCAATATCAAGTGCATTTAATAGAGGCTGTTACCTGCTTATAGCAATGACAGAAATCTTTTTGGGCTGTTTTAAACGCTGAACATTATGCTGGATAATTGGAAACCTGAACAGTATGCATTGTGCTAATTTCCAAGAGCCTGGAAAATGAACCTAACTAGAAAGGAGGGCGAAATTGACTAGACCTTGGCTCCTGGATAAAGGAGGGGAATATGAGACAGCAGGAAGGGCCGATTCTTAATAATCTAAGATGTTGTTAGTAATAATCAGCAGTAACTGGGGACTATTAATCATTCCATAATTAAACTGATTTGCTCTTGGCTTTGCCTCTTCTTGGATGCTGCCTTCTTCTGCCACCGGCAGCACGGCCCTCCCCACGATGATGTATTGCACTAATATATCATCAGACGGAGCTTCCTTCCTAATGATCTATTAGTGAAATGTGTCATGTGTGTGAGGAAGATGATGATGATATACTACTGCATGGATGGTGCCATTGCGAGCAAAGAAAAGGTCAGGCAACAAATTCAGTAGAGTTATGGGCAACCCATCATCCCTGAAGGTACTTTCCCCATACTGAAAGAGTCTTGCTGAAACAAACTCTGCGTACCTGTGTCCATTGCTTTCAGGCTACCCTAGAGAGGCTGTGCAAGCCAACAGCTGACGAACTGGAACAAGGGAAACTAGCATGGAAAATCAGGGTTCCCACTTGCACAGAGTGAATCCTACCATGTACATAAGCTCCATTCTGGACATTCAGCTGAACATGTAAGTCTCCCTGCTCTCCCCTGTGTTGATACCTAAAAAACAAGGCTAGGAAACTGCTGTTGTTGTTGTTCAGTCGTTAAGTCACGTCCGACCCTTCGTGATCCCATGAACCATATCCTGCCAGGCCTTCCTGTCCTCCACTATCTTCCTGAGTTCGCTCATTTTCATGTTCATTGCATCGGTGATGCTGTCTAACCATCTCATCCTTTGCCTTCCCCTTCTCCTGCTAGGCTCCTATTTTATAGAGTTACCAGTAGAGCATGTTCAGCGTACCACCAGAGAGACATCCTGGAAAAAGGCAGGTGATGCTGTGCTTCATCCAACCAAAGGACTATTGAAAAACATGGTACACCATGGCCAGGTGACTCTCAGAAGGTGTTGGGTTGGTCCTTGCTTTTAGATCGCTACTGTCCCAGCCTTAGTCCAGGAAACATCCTTGGGGACCTGTTGCTGGTACTGCCACACTGATGGCAATTGGTAGATTGATGTCTGGCTATTTCCTGCCTTTACAGAAGCATCGCTAAAGCTGCCCATTTTCATAAAGCAAGTGCTCTGTTTTTTGGGCAGAGAGGATACAAAAGGACTCATTCTGGAGTCCAGTGGGCTTCTGACAGACTGAGCCTGAGGATAGCCGAAAGTGATATCGAGAGGAAGTGTCTCATTCAGTGCTTGCGGATAATCCAGCACTCGTCTCCAAGTTGTGAGGCACTGTACAGCATCGAGTGTATGAATTATCTTAGGGGAGATTTACTGGGCCTGGAGGGATCAGATATTAAAAACCTCCAGCAATTTCACCAGGCATTAAATAATCCCCATGGATAGCATGCCAGGGCATTTATGATGCCTTCTGGGGCTTCTGCTGAATTCCACACACTCACTTCAATTTTATTTCTTTTTAAAAAGGAGCCTATTGAAGAGTGTCATGGCTTTGTAATTTGATGCCATTGCCTGGTGCTTAGTGCGGCGATTCTGTATTATTCGGTCTGCTCAGCAGTCAGACTTGCACGGAATTACGGGAAGTAACAGAGCAGAAAAACTCTCCCTTTCATCTGGCTCAAAGGTAGCAAAATGAAAGAGCAATGAGGGTGGATTTCTTTTTTTTTCCTTGAGCAAATTCATGCTAATGATGCATCAAATGTAGACTTGTAAAAGGCATAATTACACAGCATTACTTCATGAAAACTACCTTTGGAGAAGTCTAACCTGGCTTCTAGCTGAAATCAGGGTGATTATTAAATTAGATATTTCGTTGCTGGTCTGTGACTCAGGCAGTTCAAGCCCCATGAGCTGCAGTGAGAAATGGTAGAAATGTTATCAGCCACTGCCTGTCCCCCAACCTTTTACAGGGTGAGATTTTCTTTTAAAAGATCCACTTCCCAGCTGTCTTTTGTGCAGAAATGTCAGGTGCCCTCCCGGCGCCTGGCGCGTGGGGGCGGGGCCTGCGTCGCGTTATGTCAACGTGCCCCCCTGCCCATTTTCCGCTCATTTCGGAGCGTAACGGGCTCCAGGGAGGGAGGGAGAGCCGACACAATGTGGCGATTCACGTCGGTGACTGCCTCGCCCACCCGAGCGCCTGGAGCTTCTGCTCCTCGCGCTTTGCCGCTGCACGCCTGGTTCAAGTGAACCACACGCTCCACCGTTGTTATGTCCCTGCGTGGCTGGTGAAGGTGGGCAGGTGCGTGTGGGGCGCCCTACTACAACCTCCTGCTTGAAGATGGCCACTCAATAGGCTGGCCCTGGTCATGTGCTTAGCTCGCAAAAGGCGGCCAAGTCTGTTGGACCTCACTCTTGCCCTGTTGCACTTAGTGGGCAGGGCAGGATCCACCAGTAGATCTCAGTAGATCGGCATGGATTTCTGACTCCCAATTGTTTAACAATAGTGGTAAAAATATAAAAGGTCTGCAAGGAAGAAGAGGAGGTATGTGGCGTCTGGGGGTGAGGGAAGTGCGACCAGATACAGATAAAGTGCCTACACCTTTAACCATTGTATAGAAGCAGAGGCGTTTCTACGGTAGAGGCGGTAGTGTAAGTTGCGCCCCGTCCTAGTCCCCATTTACAATCCGGAACGAGGAGGCCCCGCCCCCTCGCCATCGGAGCCATTCTGTGCCACGAATGCAATGGGCAGGGACCGTTGCCTTCGCGGCACGGAATGGCTCCGATGGCAAGGGAGCAGGGCCTCCTCGTTCCGGATTGTAAACAGGGACTAGGACGGGGCACAACTTACATTACTGCCCCTACCGTAGAAACGCCTCTGTATAGAAGAGGGAATTTGGGCAGGTGCAGCTCATCATAGAAGGGTTCAAAAAGCTGCACCTGCCCAAATTCCCTCTTTTATACAATGGTTAAAGGTATAGGCATTGTATCTGGTCACCTTGGGTGGGGGTAAGGAAGGAATGGGGGGGTGTACAATGGCATCAGTGAGGGCTGCATGATGGGATGTAATGAGGCGTGAATGATGGGATGCCATGTCAGGGTCACAATGGCAGGGCATGGCTGGAGTTGGCACTGCTTCAGACACCTGTTCAACTTGGGCTGGACCTGAGCAAACTTGTCTACCTTTTCTGATCTTATTACCTGGGGGCGTGGTCTGTACCATAGTACCTAGAGTCAGGGGCATAACAAGCTCCCATGCTGCGTCCTGGGAGTGACGTCAAGTGACGTCACTTCCGAGTTTGGAGCTATCGGCAGCCCTCGCGTTCCACAGCTGGGAAACCCAGCCATGCCTGGGAAACCCAAGCTGGGAAACAGTGGCTCATGGAGCTGTTTCCCAGGCTGTGGCCCATGTGCTCAAGCTCTGATGATCCAGCAGACCTCGAGTGCACGGAGCCCGCACCACTGTTTCCCGGGTTGCGGCATGGGCGGAAGGACCCTCGCATTTGCGCCACAGTCCAGGAAACAGCTCTATGCGCTCGAGGCTGGAGCCCTTTCAGTGGAATGTGCAGGCTGCCGGTTGATGGTTGCCTGCAATCTCCATGCGCCCCTGTTCTCTTGACAAGGCTGCAGGTAAATGGCTGTTCTTGCATTCAGCTCGGATGTGCCCAGGGCAGCTGCCCCTCAGGCCCCACCCAAGGTATGTCCCTGCCTAGAGTGGATGGCAGGATCCATCTCTAGTTTTTTTAAAAAAATCCTCCTGTTTTCTTAGCCTGGCTTTATGATCTGAAAAATGAACAAAATGCCCTTACGGCCTGACTTTTGCAGCATGATTATCTCAAATCTATGATGGTGTGTGTGTGTGTGTGTGTGTGTGTGTGTGTGTGTGTGTGTGTGTGTGTGTGTGTGTGGACACGCGCGCGCGCGGGGGGGAATCATCTTATTGCTAATGGCACTTTGCAGCTGTCTTTCGCCTGCACCATGCAGTCTGTGATTTTCGAGTTAGCTAGGTGAGGTGGAAAAATAATGATGGATAAGGGAGTCTTTGTCACTTTCAGGCTGGGAAATTTCTTTTCATGGTGGGTTGAGTGCTAGCAGGCAGCTTTGTCTCCCAGTGTTGGGCACAGACCAATTGCAGTCTAGATTTCCAGAAAACCTACGCTGCTTTTGTGTACCATCTTTTTAAAAGAAAAAAAGACAAGTAACTATCTTTGGAGCCCCATACTTCTGATGTTTTATCACTTCAGTGTGGAGCAAAAGAAATTAAAACAAAGGAGAAGCCAATTAAATCTTGAATACCTCGTAAACGCTCTTCATCCGAAACAATGAATCATGGAGGATGGAGGCAGCACTTAATGGAAAGACTGGGTGGCACACCAGTGTTGATTAGACTTTTTCTCCAATCTCAATTTGCCATTAAGGCCAATAACAGCTCTTTTGAGAGAGGGGATAATATGGTTCAGTGGTTGTTTTAAAAGTCCGTATTTAAGGATGTGAATGGGAGATGCCGTTAGAAGCATTTTAAACTGATGGCAAAAAGGGCCATTAGCCATGTTTCTAAGTTTATCATCTCTTCAATTAAGCAGTTGCCTTGGGCTCCGGATGGAGTGGCATCAGAAGGGTACTTTTCACCCTTTTTCTGGGGTTTGGCACCAAGCCTGAGACAGCGATTCTGGCAGGATTGCAGCCCAGCCAAAAGCAAGACATCCCCAAAGAATCTAGAGCAGGTCAGGGGCTGGATCTCAATAAGCTGAGGATTGCATGTTCGGCACTCCAGGGCTTGAACCAGGAACCAGGATGTTCGAAAACAGGGCACAGTGTAGCCAGCTAAAGCGGGAATGGGAGAGCGATGGTTCATCTGTCTCTGTGAAACCTGCTTCTTAGTCATGCTCAGAGGTGTTCCTATGGTGGGGGCGGTACTCTAGTCCCCATTTACAAGCCGGCACGAGCCAGCCCCGCCCCCTCGCCATCGGAGCCATTCTGTGCAGAGAAGGCAATGGGCAGGGAGTCTCCTGCCCGTTGCCTTCTCTACATGGAATGGCTCCGATGGTGAGGGGTGGGGCCGCCTCGTGCCGGCTTGTAAAGGGGGACTAGGACAAGGCACAACTTACAGTACCGCCCCCACCATAGGAACGCCTCTGGTCACGCTTTGGGCTTGCCCAGGGAGGGTCAGCGCTTGTCTGAAGAAGCCAGTGCTCAACCTGGGAAGCCTTCATCTGAATCATCCAGGCACTTTAGAGCCTGGATGTCTTCCGTGCTTATTTTTGTAGATGTTCACGACGCGACCATATCCTTGAATTAAAAATCCACATGTTGCCGGGAAACTCCGTCGTTATAGATATAAAAAAATCAGTTTATTTCAAAAATAAATTTCACAGATGTTAAAACATACTTTTGACGTTTCGCACACGTAACATTCGTGGCATCATCAGAAATCCCCTATAGTGTTCCTAAGACAGCTTAAAAGACTAGTGCAAGAGAAAACAGGAAGTGGGCACTCCCTATCTGACAAGAGAAGCAATCAGTAACAGCTGATTGTAACCTCTAAATCGGAGAAGGTGAAGCCACTCAAAGCCAAACATAAAGAAAATAACACTATAAATGCAAGTACAATTTAAAAACTCACTTCTAAATGAAACACAGAACACATGAAAGCACAACAAAATCCAACTTAACAGAAGCAAATAGAAAGCTGTCAAATAAAGAGGGAAACAGGAGAGGAAACAGCATTAAAATAAGGAATGTTAAAAGATTAATTAAGAGAACAGCAGCAACAACTACCAGGAAACCACCACTAATACTGAAAAAACATTAATCCCAGGAATTGAGACATAAAATAAAAGAAGTGAACATTGTTCTAAACACCCTATCAATCACAGTCTGCATATCAATCCTCATCTCTGAAATGATGCAAAGTACCTGTATCTTAATATGCCCCAAATTACCCAATGGGTGTTAATAAAGAATAAACAGTATTAACTATTTGAACACTTCACATTCTAGTTGTAAAGCTTCATACTTCAGTGCTTGTCTGTTGAGGGCAGCAGTGAAGCCCGGTGTGCCTGGGGACATGGTTTGGAGTGCTGTGGCATGGAGGGCAGGGTCTAACTGGTGGGTCCCAGGTGATGGAAATATCAAATAAGTAATTGCCACAAACCTTGAGGATATTAAAAAAACCACATAACTGCTAATTACCCTGCAAACAGCTGAGCTCCTGCAGTTTGCAAGCTTGGGTAAATATAGGAAGATAAATGTTTGAGCGTCTCGTAGGTGGGTCCCGACTGAGTGTAATTTTAAAAAGTGGGTCCTGGTGCTAAAACGTTTGAGAACTACTGCTGTAAACCAAGACACCCAATGAATTTTGGCAGGTTTGTTTGTTGATTGTACTGTTCTTATCAGATGCTTTTCCAGATAGCTCCATTTCCAACGTCTTTAATACTAAATTGGAACATTTGTGAAACAGTATTATGGAATTACAAGTCACAAACTGAAAAAAGTAGCAGCAGATAATTTAAAAGCTGGAAATAATTGAAGTCAGGTAGATGTAATAAACTGGAAGTGGTTTTTAAAACTAGTAAAAAGGCTTCAGGGAGGGGGACAAGTGAGAGAGTGGTTGGGATCAGCTACCATTTGTTTCCTTCCATTTTGGATTTGTATCCATCAGCTATTCATTTACCAGAATAAATGTTGTGTACTTTGGATTAGAGCTTGGGAAAACTTTTCCGGGTGGTGAAGACCAGCAGGGATTGTGAAGAGCTCCAGAAGGATCTCTCCAAGCTGGGAGAATGGGCAGCAAAATGGCAGATGCGCTTCAATGTAAATAAGTGCAAAGTGATGCACATTGGGGCAAGAAACCAAAATTTCACATATACGCTAATGGGTTCTGAGTTGTCTGTGACGGATCAAGAGAGAGATCTTGGGGTGCTGGTGGACAGGTCGATGAAAGTGTCGACCCAGTGTGCGGCGGCTGTGAAGAAGGTCAATTCCATGATTGGGATCATTAAAAAAGGGATTGAGGATAAAACAGCCACTATCATTATGCCCTTGTACAAATCTATGGTAAGGCCGCATCTGGAGTATTGTGTCCAGTTCTGGTCACCACACCTCAAAAAGGATATAGTTGAGTTGGAAAAGGTGCAGAAAAGAGCGACCAAAGTGATTCATGGGCTGGAGCACCTCCCTTATGAGGAAAGGCTACAGTGTTTGGGGCTTTTCAATCTGGAAAAAAGGCGCCTGAGGGGGACATGATTGAGACATATAAAATTATGCACGGGATGGAGAGAGTGGACAGAGGGAATTTCTTCTCCCTCTCGAACAACATCAGAACCAGGGGACATGCACTAAAATAGAGTGGAGGGAGAGTTAGAATGGACAAAAGAAAATATTTCTTTCCCCAGCGTGTAATTCATCTGTGGAACTCCTTGCCACAGGATATGGTGATGGCACCTGGCCTAGATGCCTTTAAAAGGGGTTTGGATAGATTCATGGAGGAAAGACCATCACAGGTTACAAGCCATAAGCAACCATAAGTTACAAGGTTTTGAAAGTGGCTTTTCTCTGTGCCAGGTGAAAGGGAGTGGCAACAGGAAACAGGTTATCTTGTTGACTGTGTGGTCTCGGAAGCATCTGGTGGGGCCACTGTGAGATACAGGAAGCTGGACTAGATGGGCCTTTGGCCTGATCCAGCAGGGCTCTTCTTATGTTCTTATGTTGTTAAGGTCGGTAGGACAGCAATTCGAATCCGAAGGGCCACGTGACAGAGTGAGCTCCCATCTCCTGTCCCAGCTCCTGCCAACCTAGCAGTTCAAAAGCAAGAAATTGCAAGTAGATTAATAGGTACTGCTGTGGCGGGAAGGTAACAGCATTCCGTGTGCCTTGGCGTTGAGTCATGCCAGCCACATGACCACGGAAGTGTCTTCGGACAGCGCTGGCTCTTCTGCCTTAGAAATGGAGATGAGCACCACACCCTGGCCTCCGACACGACTGGCTTTCGAGCAGGGGGTACCTTTACATTTACCGGTGTGTGTGTGTGTGGGGGGGAGAGAATGGGAGAACAGAGACAGATGGTCCTTTAAGATCACTAGGAAAAAAACTATTTCCCCTGGCTGCATCAGAGGGAAAAGTGATACAATAAGGTCCCCTCCATCAGCCTGACTGGGACTGACTGCCATTTGCTCCTTCTTTCCTTCCCAGAACTATCTTCTGCAGTGGCCATTCGATTGTGTGCCATTATTTTGAATGCAGAGTGCTTTAGCCAAAAGACAGTATATAAATAAAATAAGTAATAGGAAGCCTGTCTCCTTTGGACTTCCCATAGCTGTGGTCAAAGGAAGTTTCCATCCTAGCCTAGCTGGGCACTAGGAGGAGAGTTAATCCCTGAACACCCATGGAGTAGCATGAGCGCATGTCCTTCCGGCCGTGGATAATCCCATATGATGCTACCCAATTAGCAATGATCATTATTAGCATCAGGCCAGCTTTGCATAAATATTCTATGAACTGGAGCTTCCAGACTGTGTGAGGGAACAGCAAACATTGGAGGGGATTTATTAGTGAAGCGTGAGACATTAATATATTATATTTTGGGGAATGACAGGGCTGATGATGACTGTGTTATGTTAGCAGGCGCAATGAAGCTCATTTGGAAAGCGCCTCGTAGCTGATGGCTGGAGATGACAGCAAGATTAATTAAGGTCTTCAAGCATTGAGATAGCTACGATAGACCCTAGGAATTGAAAAACCAGCTCCAAAGGGATCCCTTGGGAGCAGCTGGGCTTTGTGCTGTGCAAGTCAAGGCCCCACCGCTAGATAATTGTAGTGCCCCGTTGACTTTGATAAGGATTAGAGTTTTCCTTTCCCATCTTTTTGCAGAGCCATTTGCCAGAATCAATGTTTTGTGCTTTGAATTGGAGCTTGGGTAATGGGGGGGGGGGGAGAGAGAGAGAGAGAGAGAGAGAGAGAGAGAGAGAGAGAGTAGAATGGGAGAGCAGAGAGATACGTACATGGCCCTTTAAGATCACTGGGAAGAACCTAACCCAGCAGCAGGGCTGTAATTTGACATTTCTGCGCTTTGCCCTGGGAAGACTGGAAAGTCTGACCCGCCCTTCAGTCTGGGAGCAAAAGTGACAATTCTATAATAACACTGCATTTTGTTGCTTCATACATGATCTTTGGCAGGCTGATTCTATGGTCCCATCCCATTATAGTGTCAGCTGCTGCTACACCAGCATTTACACCAGTGATACTATGCAAACCTATTGGCAAAGTTGAAAGCACAATTGCATGAAAAAGAAAAGCTCATCTAGCAACACTAACAGCCACACCTGCCACCCGCATGACTGTCCTGTTATTCCAATGTCGATTTATTTCTTGATTTCAGTTTAATTATGTCCCACTTTTAATGCAAGACATTGTTAAAGCAATTCATATGCAATGAACAAAAAGATACACTAACCATGAAGCACACTAAAATGTAATAATTAAAGAAACATAGCAGCATTAAAATTCACATAAGATTGAACAGAAGAAGTCGATTATCAAATGCCTTCTGGAATAAAGAAGTGTTCAACATCCATCTGAAAATGGCAAAATAATTCCACAACTGTAGTGCCACCACCAAGAAGGACCTGTCCCTAGCTGTCTTGCTCTGCCTATACACAGGTGACATTGGGGATTGACCAGGTCAGGCACTGGCCAAGGGCCTAAACCCATCAAAAGGCCATCAGATCAGACCAGCCCCTGGATCCTCAGTGCCAGTGTGCCCAAAGTGCCATCAGGGCAAGGGTGCCACAGAAGACCCAGTGCTGGCCTTTCCCCAGGGCCCCCAGCAACTGGGTGCCAGCATTGCAAAGGGGTTTAGCTGTTCTAACCTGCCCAGTGTAGCTGCTGCCAAAGGAGAGCTGCTTCTGAGAATCCAATGCTAAACTCTCTCTCTCTCTCTCTCTCTCTCTCTCTCTCTCTCTCTCTCTCTCTCTCTCTCTCTCTCTCTCTTATCTATCTATCTATCTATCTATCTATCTATCTATCTATCTATCTATCTATCTATCTATCTATCTATCTATCTATCTATCTATGCTGAAGTTACCACACTACTTTCAGGAGTGGAACCAATACTAGCATTGGTTCATTACTAGCAGGTCAAAGAGAATTGGCCCACATGGATCATGCTGTGACTACCTACAAATTGTTACAAACAGCAAGGTACCACTTTCGGCAATATATTGTGCCTGAGTGCAGATCATAGCTATGCAAGTGATGCCCCATATGGGCCATAGCCCTCCTAAGCCAGCCCAGATGCATTGTGCATGTGCTTTCTGCAGACTTCCAGATTTTAGTGGGTGGGGGAGGGATGTTTAACTAGCACATTTTTCTGCAAGGACATGTCATGTCAACATGCTTGTCAACATGCTGTCCTTCAGAAAAAGGATAAGTGGGTCTGTTTGTGTGGATTGTAGAGAAGAGAAGCAGTGAATGATGGAACCTCCACAAGAGGGGTCTCCTGTACCTTCAATATCTGCATGAAGGAAGGCATTCCACAGATGAGGAGTTCTCCGCATGGGAAGGTGGAAGGCATTTGGACTCTTTCTGAACTGGTTTTGAATTGGAGCACAGAAGCGTTCACTTGATCCTGACTTGTGGTTTTGTTTTGTCGGGCTTGCCAATTCCAAACCCTGACAACAGTCGCTTCACCCTGCGTCATGGAAGGGCCGGCTATAACGCTTGGAGAAGCCATACTTGAAAGAATTGCCACTTCGAGGGAAATTTGTCCTCTCTGGGTCTGGAACTGGGAACTTTAGTTACATGTCAAAAGAACATTCCTTGGAAGGCACCAGCAACACCCCCCCCCCCCCGGCGCAGCTTCTAGCACAATCTTCTGTCTCCCTTGTGCTTTGGAGCCGAGTTTCAGACGTTTTTTAAAATCCCTTCCCTTGTAGAGAGCAGCTTCATTGACTTAGCATGCAGGGCTGCAGTGTGATTTGTTTAATGTATAGATCTGTCAGAACTAATAAATCTTTACAGTGTTATGGATGGCGTTATTAGTTTTGATCAAGATTAGAGCCGAAGCTCGATGATGTGGCTGATGCTGGCGCTTATGGCCCATCAAGCGCAGTTCGAATATTAGACTTAAAACCCCCCAATGCGATTCAGGGCATGCTTCCATTTAAATATTAATGGCTCAATGATATTGATGGGAAAGCCGGCCCTGCATGGGCCAAGCGCGGTGTTCTAACTGCATGTATTCAGGCCATTATACGGAAGAGAAAGCACTCCATAGGGGGGCTGCTGCTGCCGCCGCCGACTTGAACGCACCGGCATCCATACACAGCTGCCTGGTGTCTGGGGCTTTAGGTGTGAGTTTGCTGCAAGAGCAGAACAGCCACAGAGCTGCTCTCCCAGGCCAGAAACACTTCATCACAAGCTTCATCACCACCCCTCACAGGGACGTTTCTGTGCATATGTGCAAGCGCAGGTCTCCGTGCCGTGGAAATCAGGGAGAATTCACCTGCCAGGTGACTTAAAAACACACACACACCAAGGACCCAATCCTAACTAAAGGCTGCCCGCAGGGTGCAGTGGCGCTGGCACAGGCTCCGCTGAATCCTGCAGACAGCCAGTAAACATTTCTTTTCCTGAGCTTACTCCACTCCTGCATGAGCCCTTATGGGTCTACTCTGACCTGCACTGGCTCTTTAGCTGGAGCAAATCTGAGCAGAAGCAAGGGTGTGTGTGTGTTGGGGCCAAAACGGAGCCATCGCTGCCAATGCCCGCCTTCAGCCCTGCCCCCGCCATACCCCTTAGGCCCTGATCCTTGCCCCATTCCACCCACCCTTGCCCCATTCTGCCCACTCTGCTGGCTTACCCTCGCTGGCAGGGGTAGCTGCTGGCCATTTTTGAAGCACAGGCGTGTGCCTCCAGAAGACATTTTATGACAGTGAAACTGTTTTCCGCTGTCAATAAAGCCGGCCCAGCCCTAGTTAGGATTGGGCTGCCAGTGATGGAGACAATGTTCAATTTAGGGGAGCCTGAAATAGGAATTCTCTCAGTTTGAAAAATCTCACCCCAATTTGCTCAAGTGGTTTGAGAGATTTCAACCTGAACTTAATTTTCCTGAAATTGGGTGTGTTCTGCATCACCATCTGAGATTGGGTGTGCACCCGCCTGCCCACTCTCCCTCCCTCCCTTTCCTGCCCCTCCCCTTTGTTCTTCCAAACTTACCTCATAGTGGAGCAGTGGCAATGGCAGTTGTGGGTCTCTTCTCCTCCTCCTCTCCCTACCTTTGTTGGAGATGCTATTGAACTCAAGAGTCCAGGACTTCCAGGGAAACGTAGTTCTCCAGGTCTCCTGAGTCTAATTGACTATGTTGGGCTTAGAAGCCCAGTGGCGCAATCCTGAAGCCCCAGGTGACGGAACGAGTGTTCCATCGCAGGGGGACATTATGGACATGCCGTAAAGCATGTTTGCGATGACTCGCGAGCAAGGAAGGCCAGCGCAGAGGCCAGCCTCCCTTGCTCCATCGACGGAGCACCCCTGCGGCCACTGCCGAACCCAAGTAAGGATCCGGCAGGCGCAGGGGAGGGGGGCCATTTCACCGAGCGGGGGAGGGGGCCATTGGCCCAGCCGGCCCGGGAGGGGGCAGGGCATGTATCCCGGTCCCCGCCGGGTGGCTGGGCCATTACACGGCCTCCTCCAACTTCCGCCAGCAATTTTGCTGGCGGAAATCCGAGGAGGCCGGTCGGGCCGGCTGGCATTTACACTCGGGGAAGGGGACGAGCATCCCCTTCTCCATGTAGACCTCCAGTCTGGCGGCAGCCTGGCCACCAGTGCTCAGGATCCAACGGGCGGCTGGATCCTTACATAGGATTGCGCTACAGGAAAACTATGGTTCCCAGGGCTCCTTGTATCTTACTGCTGCCCTGGTGGAGAGAGAGAGGAATGGGAGAGACCTCACTGTTACTGCTGCTGCCAATAACAGTGTATTTCATGACCAGGTAAGTTTGTGAGAAAGTACAAAAGTACAAATAGGAAGAGTTTAGGGCTTCATGGATGGATGGGGGCATACAAGAAGGTGGTGAAAGGGGCCCACCAAATCCACTTGCTTTTTGCTTTCTTTATTCCAGCATTAGAAAAGGGGGGGGGGAGTTTTTTGAGAGCCAAAAGTGAATGCAAATCGAGGCAAGTCAAGGGGAGTTTCCCGGAACAACAACTCCGACAAAAAGTCCCAATACTGTACATCGTCAATAGCATATGTGCCAAATGGATTTCCTAATAAAACAGATGTGGCAAATTACATTTAATAATGTTTGACAATTCCCCACGCAGCTAATGGTTTGTTAGAAATTAGTCCCTAATGTTTTAGGGACTGCTGGCTCTTACAGTCATTTGCTTGGTCTTCATTTACATGTTTCATCTCCAGCATGTCAAATTTCCCATCATCTCCCTCAAATGGTTTATGGTCCTTTTTTCTCCACTGAGAGATTATTTAAAAGGTCAGTGTTTGTACACTGTAGCTTACCCTGTGCAGGAGAAAGGTATGTTTCAATCCAAGCATATCTTCATTCACTGCAAAAGATTGGCCCCCAGAGATCATCAGATCCTAGTTGAGAAGCTATGGAATTAATGTTGCAAGTTTCATATTAAAAAATAATTCTCAGTGGTTCTCACTGAAACAGCATGTGCAGATTTCTATGGATTATCTCCATCTGAAAAATTCTGCTGCCAAAAAGACTGGAGATGTATGTTCAAAAGAACATAAAACTCTGCTGGATCGGACCGAAGATCTACCTAGTCAGCATGCTGGTTCCCAGATGCTTCCAGGAAGCCCAAACATAGGGCATAAAAGATTAACCATGGTTTATTAACAATACACCTGGAAAACACATATTTTGTCACATGACCGTGCACAAACTACAAGTGGTAGCAACAGCTTCCAGCAGCCCACACAGATTCTGAAAAGGACGATGGATGCATGTTGTCCGAAGTGACACTCTGCTCCAGTTGAGAAACTGTAGATAAAGTTAACCTATTTTGTCGATTATGTTTAGATGAATGTGGTGTAGTGGATAGAGTGTTGGATTAGGCTATAAAAGACCTGGGTTCAAAACCCTACTTAGCTACGAAACTCACTGGGGGACCTTGGGCCAGTCACCCCCCCCTCTCTCTCTCACCCACCCACCTGCTTTGGCTGTTGAGAAGATACAATGGAGGAGAGGCCTCTTTATGCTGTCCTGAGCCTTTTGGAAGAAAGGCGAGTTAAAAATGCAGTATAATAATAATAATAATAATAATAATAAATATATCCTGACATTCCACTGTACATGGAAGGCAGCCAAAAACAACAACAAAAAAACAACAACAAAAAAGCACCAACATAGCAAAAAAAAAAAAGTAGCTGCAACAGATCATTAGTAATTGATGTGGTCCAGTAGCAGCAGCGGACAAAGAGAAGGTTGTCCGCTGCTCCTCCCTCAAGCTGCTGGCTATTAATGTCAAATTACACAACCCAGCACACGTTTTGGTGCCTTAAACGTTAGACCTATTCTTGGGTATATTTGGGGCACCGATTCCAAAAAATAGCATCAGTTTTGCCGTATCAGCTCTAGTTTTTGATATATGGCATAGTCACTTTGTATGCTGATTCAAGCAGCTTCCTCATGACTCATGAGGAAGCCAATGCTATGGCTATGCCATAGAATAGGTTTAATGACCGAAGCACAAGGAAAAAAAAATGTTGTGTTGTGTTATTTTATTTGCAAATTAGAATCCTCAGAATTCCTGCAAATGTTTTGATGGAGTAGAACCTTCCAGAACAGGGGCAGCCCATCCATTGGGTGAGGTGATGCAAGTTGCTTCAGAGGCAGATTGATGGGGGGGGGGCAAGAGAGTGGTGAATTTGGGGTACCCTTCACTCTGCCTCCCCCCCCAACTCGTTGTGGATGTAACCCACACTGATCTGCTTTCCACCCACAAGCAAGTAGAAAGTGAATCACCCACCTCCTTACCTTGCTCCTGGCAAGGTTTCTTCAAATGCAGAACTGCAGGACGTCCGTTCTGATTTATAGGGACTCCTTCAGTTGGCTCAGTTGGCAGAGCGGCCGCCTCACATGCCTGAAGATCTGAGGTCAGCAGTTTGGGACTCCCGGAAGCATCCATGAGCAGTCGAAGAGCCGTTGGCACGTCACTGATAAGCTGCAGAATCTCTGTGGGAGAGAGAAGCTGTGGCTGCAGTTGAAGCGTGGGAGGCGAATGCAGAGGCGCAATGTGCCGGGAGGGCACCCTGGAGCGAGGGGGCGGGGCCAGCGACGCGCCCTCGCATCACGTAGACGCGCCCCCCCGCCCGGTTTGGTCTCATTTCAGAGCCAAACGGACTCAGGGCGGGCAGGAGGGTCCAACTGCAACGCTCCTCGGCAAGGTAAGAGCCCCGCCCGCGGTGGAGCGCCTGCTCCACGCGCTCCACCGTAGTTCCGCCTCTGGGCGAATGCCAGAGAAAGAGGCCAGACTGTCAAGGAAACCATCTGGGACAAAGGGGTTTAGCAAGCCTGCCCACGTAATTAAAGTCAGAGGAGAAATACGATGACCAAGAAAAGGCGGTATATAAATACTGGTTACTATTATTATTCATTCACATGGTTCCTTTAAATCAAGTCTTGCTGTGGAACTGCTTGAAGAAGCGGCTGCATCATGCTGTGTTCTGGGTTGCGCCCCTGCTGTTTCAGATGCACCTTGCTTTTCAGTGTAGGTAACATTTGGCAACATCTCTTCTTTAGTTTTAACCCTTAATTATCTGAGGAGCACAACTGATAAAGAAGTGAAATGGAATTACCAAGCTGAAAAGGACACAATGCCTGGCTTCTCCAGGAGTGAATGGATCAGCAAGATACACCAGGACACACCTGTGCAGAGGAGGTGTCAGAATGTCCTGTGAGTGTGTGCAAAGGCCTTTAGTATTCACAGGCACTGGCGTCACTGCAGGGGGGGGGCGGAGCTCTAAGTTCCTCCGTGATCCGAGCCTCCGTTACATGGAGGAACGAAGCGCCCTGCCCCCGCGCCTTCCGAACCAGTCAAAGCAGTGAAAACAACGCGCAGGAGACTCCCTGCGCATTTTTTCCACAGCTTTAACTGGTTCGGAAGGCGCGGGGACGGGGCGCTTCGTTCCTCCGTGTAACGCCAGTGTTCACAGGACACCCACACTCTGGTGCAGCAGCAGCTCTGTTCCACAGTGTTAGCACTTTCACCTGTGCAATAGCATCATTGATGTGCAGCACAATCCTCAACGTTTACATCCAGAAGCGAGTCTTGCTGACCTCAATGGGACTTACGCCTCAGTAAGTGTGCTCAGGATTGCTGTTTAAATCACCCAGTGGCACATTGTAGGTTGAGAAGTCATCAATCGATCTCCATAGTGAGGCATCACATTTGAAGAAAGACTCCTTTGGGAAAGCCATAATCAATGCATTGCAAAAACAAAACAGCCTTTAACGCGCTGTGTAGACAGTGTTTGATGTTTGGTAGACAGGAGCATGTTTGCCTTGTATTCACATTACCTTTACTGAGGCCTCGTTATCATAAGTGGTAATCTGGGAAGCATCAGAATGTAGGTGGGGCATGTATGATGGTGAAGGATGCTACCTTAGCTTTCTTCCAAAAATGGTATTTTTGCAGCCCAGTCTTAACTACAACCCCCCTCCCCCACTGATGCAGCCACTCCAAAAGACCATGTGCTTAATCCTGCTGGGGGGTGGGGGAAGAGATGTAAGGGAACTTTTGTTCTCTTACTCTGGGAGCACGCCTCTGCTTCCCCAATGGGTCTTCTCGGATCTGCATCAGCCATTTTGCTGGCACAGAACTGAGAATAAGGAAGAGGGAAAAGGAGTGGGAACAGGGATAGGATCCTGGCGCACAAGCTAGTGCTGCCGGCATCCATCCCCTGCCTCCCCTTTCCACCTCCTGCCTGCCCCCTCCCTGCCCACACACTCAGAGGCGTTCTAATATGGGGGGAGCAGGTGTGCTCCACCCCAGGCACTCAGTGAGCGCGGGGCGCGGGGGCGCAGCAGCCGGGCTTGGGGCTGCGCAGAGCGGCGCGGCACCGGAGCCCGGCTGGCGCGCCCCTCTGAAGCAGCGTGCCCACTCGCCGCGTCCCCGGCCTGAGGATAAGCCCTCCTCAGAGCGACCGCCCAGTTCGGCGGTCAAGGGCTTTCTGAGAGGGCCGAACGCGTCGCGCCGGCTATTATAGGGTTTGCGCATGCGCAAACCCTATAATAGCCGGAGCGACGCGTTTGGCCCTCTCAGAAAGCCCTCGACCACTGAACTGGGCGGTCGCTCTAAGGAGGGTTTGTCCCCGGCCTCCGGAGTAGAGCCTCCGGAGGCCGGGGACGCGGCGAGATGGCGCTCAGCTCCGAGTCCGGCTGCTTGGGGGGGACGCTCCAACCCCGCCCCCCCAGGCGCCGGGAGGGCTGGGAACGCCTCTGCACATACTCCCTGTTCCTCCCCCTCCCTGTCCCACTTCTCCCCCTGCTCTCCCTCTGCGCTGGCTTACCTGCAGTCCGACAGGTAGCAGGCTGCAACAGTTGGCCCCTGACACCATCGCCATTTGCGGTGGTGGTTCTGAAATGGCTGTTGGTGGTACACTGTGTGTGCCACTGTATGGCCACTTACAACAGAACTTACAACAGCAGAGGGGATGGATCCCAGTGGCTGTTCTGCTGACATAAGGATTGGGCTGTTGGATTGGGCTGTTGATCATTGGGCAGTTAGGATTGGGCTGTTGATCATAGGGAAGCTGCTTTTCGTCGTGTCAGCCCATTGCTTCACCTAACACAGTCTCATCCATTGACTGGCAGTGGGTTGGCTTGGAGGCTCTCAAGGTGGCTACTGAAAGAAAGCAATCCTGGAGATTTTCACAGGGCCTACTTAGCTTAATGAGATTACATCATACTGGAAAAACAAATCTCCAGGAATAGCTTCAATCTGAATTGGCAACCCTAAGTGGCATCTTTCCCACCTAGAGATTGAAACTGAGACCCTCACAAACTTATGTTCTTCCCAGAGGTGAAACTAGACTGGAGCGGAGGCAAGTAGTTCTGCAAGACTCCGTTACACCGGAGTCAGCGGCCCCTCCCCCTTGCTGTTGGAGCCATTCCGGCAGCGACAGGGGAGTGTCCTGCGTGTTGCCATTGCCGCCAGAATGGCTCCAACAGCAAGGGGGAGGGGCCGCTGACTCCGGTGTAACGGAGTCTTGCAGAACTACTTGCCTCCACTCCAGTCTAGCTACACCACTGGTTCTACCACTGAGCAATGACCCATCCACAAAGAGCACACTTAATTTTTATTTTCCAGAGAGAACAAAGAACACTTTTTACATTCAGGTTTGTTTGTTTTTTTGCTTGAAATGGAGGAGCATCAAAGGTGTCCACTGAAATTATTTGAGTGGCGGCAGGGGGAGTTCTGTCGATTGTACCAATAGGCAGGTCCACTGATCTGATTCTCTGTTGTCTTGAAGCCACTGACACATTCACTCCCCGCCCCATTACAAAGTGCTCCAGATAAACGGCGAGGGCCACAGGGCCTGGGCTGTGCCTCGTTTATTGTCTTATATCATGTTATACATTTTGACACTAACCTGGAACAACAACTATAATTTTGTCCATTTAACAACTGTATGCAGCAGGACTGTAGATAGCTAGGCATATGTTAAAACATAAATTAGATGAGATTGAAGCCATGCCACCAACACTGCATTTTACATCTTTGAAAGCTATCATCTGCCTTGCCTGTGGGATGCATCAAGTTTGAAACCAGTCCGATATCTTCAGTTGTGTAGGCCTGTAAAAATATTAAAATAAAAAAAATCAGTACGGTACATTTAGAATTTGATTTTCAATACATTTATAATTCTAGAATGGCAAGGGCCCCCTCTTGCTGGCACTCCCATCCCTAGTCACCCCCGAGACATTCAGCCATGAGACCCACCTTCATGAGGACGATGTAGCACAGTTTCAAAAATATTTGCTGGTTGCAACTCCTTCCAAGTCCTGCTTGTGAGCTGGGCCAGAAAGGTGAGCAGAACTGTTTCATTCTGCTCTGTTTCACCTTATGTTATTTCTGCAACAATGGCCAGGCCTCTATTTTATGCCCTAGACATATTAAAATGCTGCCACCACTGACCCCCGTACATATTTGCTATGCAAAGCAGCATAGTAACAGCAAAATCAATGATGGCCAAGATGCTGTTTTCTCATTTCCATGTTTAATGTCTCTCACTTCATTAAAAATACTTCTACCCCACCTTTGGATCCCAGGACCCACAAGGTGGGTGTTACCGGGTGACTCTGGCAGTAGTTCTTCAGTGGGAATAACAGTAGCCTGTCCCAGCATCAACTGTTGGCACCTGGGATAAACAGCCTGGACAGTAGCTGATAAAGGTTAAATGGGTAAGGAGAGTCCTAGGGAGGGGGTGGAGCAAAAAGGTGGAAGGAAACTTTTAGAAGTGGAAAGAAATTGTGGAGGGTGGAAGATGAGTGGTGACCAGATGATGGGGAAGAGGTAAGATGGACAGAGTGACAGGACCTTCAAACTTCAGGAGAGACTTTGGGGAGATGCTGAAGGGAGAAGGGAGAAGAAAGATCCCTTGTGTGGTTTTCATTCTTCTCACACAACTCAAGTTTCAACCCATTCTGTCCGAGTGTCGTGGTTAACAATGGATCATATGGAAGTTCTATCTGTGCCGTGAGGTCCTTGATGACCCATTCAAACATGCTGGTCATCACTTGATGAACATGCATGTGTGAGTCAGCCGTACATCTTTAACTCAATTATTTTTTACAGATTTTTTTCCAAGTCACCATATTGGGATAATTTTCTTTTAACACATTGTAGAAGTGTCTAACCCCATGTCCTCTATGACATCTTCTAGTGGATGGGGAAAGGGTGGTGATCCCAGAATGCAAGGCTGGCCTAAGACCACCTGGTACCTGAAACAGCATGCCAAGTGCTATCTCCCTTACCTGGTGATGTGCCAGTCTCTGCTCCTCCCATCCGATGGACTGGAAAGAGAAGACTGGAATGGAGCAGAAGAGAAAGTGAAAAGCAGAGAAGAGCATTGGAGATACTCTAGCCCCAACACTCTTCTCCCCTCCAAATTTCTTCTCCTCAACCCCCCTATTACTTTTCCAATCCAGGGAGTGGGAGGAGGAGAAGGGCCAGTGCAGAGGTGTTGCTATGGTGGGGGTGGTACTGTAAGTTTCGCACCGTCCTAGTCCCCGTTTACAACCCGGTCCAAGGTGACCCCGCCCCCTCGCCATTGGAGCCATTCAGTGCGGCGAAGGCAATGGGCAGGAGACTCCCTGCCTGTTACCTTCGCCACACTGAATGGCTCCAACAGCAAGGGGGCGAGGCCACCTCAGACCGGGTTGTAAACGGGGACTAGGACGGTGCAAAACTTACCGCCCCCACCGTAGCGACGCCACTGGGCCAGTGGAAGGGAGTGGGTGGATGGAAGTGGGCAACCCTCACCAATTTGCAGCCTGAGTCAACTACCTGTTGGTCTCATGGATGGACCAACCCTGCCAAAATACTTTCTTCAGCTTATCCCCAGCTGGAGGAGGAAGATGTTGAGCACACAGGCAGGCCCAAATGAACTAGGACCACTTACTTATGCATGGGTCCTGGGGCAGGCAGGCAAGGGTCACTTTCTAAGGTGCCAATTCTGGGGAAAATGCCCCATGCAATAACTCTTCCTTCCACATGTCAATATTTCAGGCATGCCATAGGACAAACCCACAGAAAGGCAGCTCCCAAGGTGGGGCAGTCAAATGTAAAGGACACTGTTGGGTGGCTCAGTAGCCTGTACATTTGGCCCGTGTTTCTTTCCAGTCCAAAGAGCTGACAATGGAATGAAACTAAAGATGTCAAGGTGGTTTAATATCCGGGATTCATCAGCTCTGCACGTCACAGCCATCCTTAGCACACACAACTGTTTTGCATTTTACCTCATTAAACATGCTGACACCATGATACAGTTCTTGTTTTTTATTTCCAGATTTGGTATTCATCGTTCTGACCCACTCCCCACCTATGTCTTTGTAATCACTGCTAGAACTATAGTAAGAGTTTGGGAATTCTGAAAAATTACCTGCCACTAGAGGTTATTCAAATTCTGGGCTTGATTTATTAGTCTAGACATTTTTAAGGCCATATCTATAGCTGGTACTTAGCCGAAGTGCTGAATGGGCATTTTTTTAAAGGAACTACAAAGAATAGGCTTCTGTGGTTACCTTATTTTATTTACAGCATTTCACACTGAACAAACATTAAAAATTTACAAAGTACGATCGATTTGCAGCTCCATCAAAGCGCTTCCACCCAAACTAAGCTTTTGGAGAAGTTCCATGTTATTGTCATTGCATTGCTCAGATATCTGACAGTCTGGAAAGTACCTGTAAATCTAAGGAGAGAAATCTAAAGTAAAAAAGAAAGACAGGTCATTAATGATCATGATGCAGATGAACTGCATCTTCATATTCTTCATCTTTGGCACAATACACACACACACACACACACACACACACACACACACACACACACACACACACACACACACACACACAGAAACGTTTGAATTCTAGCCTTCCTGCTCTTTGTGCTAAGTACATTTTAAATATCTATTTATGTTTGGTATTTTCTGGCAAAGCAGAACACAAGATGGCACTGTTGTCAACTAGTTGAATCACTCTAAAGATTCATCCAATTTCAGTTGGGTAGGAAAAGACATTTGTAATTGTAGCATAAAGTATATGCAAAACTGTCTGGATATTGATGGTCATTTGCCTCCTAGTGGTGTGGTGTCTAGTCTTGGTATCAGACGTAGCTGAAATGCTGAAGGGTGACTGGCTGTATTGCAGTGGACAAAGTATTCTAGTTTAGCTATATATTTGCAACAAATACCTGGCTGTGATTTATTTAGTTTTAGAGACACTAGAGGAAAATCCCTAGAAACACATTACAACAGTAGAAGTACTTTGTAATATTACAATATTAATCCAGTCTGGGTGCCACTTACGAAATACTAAGGTCTGATTTGAATTTACTCAACAGTACTTGTTCCTTGATAAACGTGGAGTGGGTACTTGGTTTTAATGTGCAATTGCTCCAAATTTCTAATTAACATCTGCCTAGGTTCGTTTTAGTAGGCTGGATTAGCCCTTATGATAAGTACTGTCTTGAGTAGGAACATCAATACAATGGCTCCTGCTGCAATAGGGAGTGACTGTATACATACAAAACGGGTGCATAATTTGGTTCAACCTCAAGGTTAAAACTCCTTGTAAATTATTAAAGGCCGCTTTGCGCCCACAAAACAAACAAAAATTTATTTATTTATTTATTTATTTATTTATTTATTTATTTATTTATTTATTCTTCCCAGGCAGAAACACGAGCATTTTCAAGGGGAGCCAAAGAATTTTGTCACAGATAAGTGACATTTTTCAGGAGGGTTCTGCACATCCCACACTTCCACAAAAGTATGGAGTTCTCTCCTCTGCCATGTTAGCCTCACAACAAGTCTTGTGAGGTAAGCAACACAAAGAAGATAATTGGCCTGAAGCCAGACTTTTTTTCCCATTTACTCCAGTCAACATCTTTTTTGCCTTGAGCAAATGAGGAACTAGTAGCAATGTATGGTTGTGAGAGTTGGACCATAAGGAAGGCTGAGCGCCGAAGAATAGATGCTTTCGAACTGTGGTGCTGGAGAAGACTCCTGAGAGTCCCTTGGACTGCTAGGAGATCAAATCAGTCAATCCTAAATGAAATCAACCCTGACTGTTCCCTAGAAGGACAGGTACTGAGGCTGAAGCTCAAATATTTTGGCCACCGAATGCGAAGAGAGGACTCTCTGGAGAAGACTCTGATGCTGGGAAAGATTGAAGGCAAAAGGAGAAGGGGAAGGCAAAGGATGAGATAGACAGACAGCATCACCGATGCAACAATCATGAAAATGAGCGAACTCAGGAAGATAGTGGAGGACAGGAAGGCCTGGCGGGATATGGTTCATGGGATCACGAAGGGTCGGACACGACTTAACGACTGAACAACAACAAATGAGGAACTGTGGTTTTGAGACAAGACACAACCCAAAAATCTCTCCTGCTCTGGGATCTGCTCTGGGATCTGTATGGGCTGTAATGTGTGAAGGCCAAACTAGACATAATGTCAAACATGTCATTTGGCACTGCATATTTTTTCCCCAATGTAAATGGTACAGGGGGAACATGTGGTGGTGGAAGGGAACATTAACTATTTGTCTTTATCATATCATAATCCCTATCTGGATCAGAATTCCTGTGGCTGCTATGTGCCCCAGGAGGGAAGCTTCTATTGGTTCTAAGCCCCACATGGCAAAGAGCCACCAGAGAGGGTGATCTGGTTTGGGCAGTAAAGGTAGGCTTGCCATCCATCCTGGAAAACCCAGGATGGTCTCAGGTTCCGGTCCAGGACCCGTCCCGGGCTTTCCAGGCCCGGTGAAGTCCTCGCTGCCGCTGCCGCCGCCGCTTTTAAGAGGCCTGAAAATTTAAAATGTACCCTTTTTCATGTCGGTGGCCATCTTGGTTCTTGCGAAATCTCGCAAGATCCAAGATGGCGGTGCCCAAAACTCGTGAGGGAACATGAGGCAGTACTGTGGCCTGGAGGTTGAGCCGGTGCCCTGCCTGAAGAAGCTAAGCAGGGTCACCCTCGATTCTCACTTGGATGGGAGACGGCAGCTCCTGATGGACCTTCCAAAGACACTGAGATGGCATGGCACCATGAGAGGGTGGAATGCGGAGGAGTCAGCTAGCATCTAGACAACCGTCCAAGGGTGAATTGTGAAACTTGGAAGTGCAGAGCACAAGCCAGAAGGAGGGCTGCACTTGGATGGGAAAACATCTTGAGTATGGAAGGTTCTACAGTATATATGAATAGAACAATATTGTAAAGACCCTTTTGTAAAGTCTAGGATAGCCTGTCTATGTAAACTGCCTTGAATAAATCTGATGAGAAAGGCAGTACTGTATATAAATACATAAAATACATAAATAAATAAATGAAGCTGACCAATAGTAGAATCAGAACCCAAGGAAGTATCTTTTCACACAACACATAGTTAAATTATGGAGGTTTGGTGGTGGTCACCAGCTTAGATGGCTCTAGAAAGGATGAGATGACTCTATGGAGGAATTTCCAGGGGACTTTCCTGGTCTTTCTAGGAGTATTTGCTGAGATGGTCGCTTGGGACCTTCATGTTCAGAGACAGTAGAGCTGTGAATACGGGTTGCTGGGGACAAACAATGGGAAGGGTGTGATCTGCTTACATGTCCTGCTTCTGAGCTTCTCAAGGGCTGTTGGAAGCAAATTGGGGAGCAGGCAGATCTTCATCCTGATGCAGCAGAGCAGCTCCAATCCTCTTGTACTCCACAAAGATTACTCCACAGAAAGTGATGGAGTCAGGCTAATACAAAACAGTGTAAGTGGGGTTAAAAATCCAGCCTGAGGGCTGCTTCTCAGCAAATGCAGATCCTCCCTTTAATAGGGTATTCTCATGCCACATAAAACTGCACAATGCACTGGAATAAAAAGCAATTCAATTCAGAGGAGTCGGTCCACTAGTGAGGTATTTTAGGTTTTTATAAATAGGCCTATAAATAATACATTTCTATTTTTGCTGCTCTTATTGCTATTGATATGCAGCAGAGAGTCCTCTGGGTTTTAATCTGCAGATATTTTTATTGCTTCAGGTCATTGCCATGTTACTTTGTACAAATAGCACTCAGCGCAACCACCCCGGCATATGTTTATTTTTGCATGCCTCGGTGGAGATCTTGAAAAGGCAACCCATCATGTGCTCTGGGCTCCGTCTACCTGTCTTTAGACTTTGCTAAGTGCCTGCTTTTATGGATCAGTTGAAGAGCCCAGATTGCTCTGTAATTTAGGGATTTTATGCCCGAATGCTAGATGTCAGACTAATAGGTGAGGGGAAATCAAACTCTGAAGGAATTACATCAATAATATACATATTTTTGTTTACCGTATTGAGGCTTCTGCGACCATTTATGACATGATCAGAGAGAGCAGTGCAAGATTTATTTATTTATTTTTAAATGGCACTCTTATGTAGAAATGAAAGGTACAAAGACTGCTTAACAGCACAATCTTATTGTGTTGAGAGGTCACTCCATTATTTTGGGGTGCCATGGTATGTGTCTTTGGCCCAAGGCAAGTGTCCGCATGACATGGCCTTTGAGTCAGACTCAAGCTCTCTTGACCAAAGTTGAGTCTGACAAACCTCCAACCAGATTCAAATGGAAAACTTTTTCCTGCCCAGCTCATTTAAATGGAAGAACCGCCTGGAAATTTCCAAGGAGCCACATCTTGCCCCAAACCATCCCATCCGCACACAGGTAAGGTAAAGGTGACCCCTGACAATTAAGTCCAGTCGTGTCTGACTCTAGGGTGTGGTGCTCATCCCCATTTCAAAGCCGAAGAGCCAGCGTTGTCCGAAGACGCCTCCGTGGTCATGTGGCCGGCGTGACTCTCCTTGCCGCAGCGTGTAGCATGCAGCTGGATCACGGAGCGCTGTTTACCTTCCTGCAAGCGGTACCTATTTATCTACTCGCATTGACATGCTTTGGAACTGCTAGGTTGGCAGGAGCTGGCCAAGCAACGAGAGCTCACCCTGTCGCGGATTTGAACTGCCGACCTTTCGATCGACAGCTCATGGTTCAGCGATTTAACCCACTGTGCCACCCGCTGGCGCACACTGGCATAATTTAGGAGTTTCATGCCCTCAAAAAAAAAAAAAAAAATCCCGCCATTTGGGCTTCAAACTCCAGCTGCAGATCCTTTCCTATTTGTATGACAGCGTGGTCATGTGTTAATCTGATACCTTGACTCTTGAGCAAGAGGACATAACAATCAAGTCTTTCCACAACGGTGAGATCTCACCCATTTCTCAGTCTCTCTACTCCATTGTCTTTCCCTATAGACAAAAGAATTCCCCAACTCAGTGTGTAAGAACGATGGATGGCCCACTGAGATTTTCCTGGTTCAAAACTGGGACACCCCCAAACAATTAATTAAGAACATAAGAAGAGCCCTGCTGGATCAGGCCAAAGGCCCATCTAGTCCAGCTTCCTGTATCTCACAGTGGCCCCACCAGATGCCTCAGGGAGCACAAGACAACAAGATAACCTGTTTCCTGTTGCCACTCCCTTGCACCTGGCACAGAGAAAACCTACTTCTAAAGCCAGGAGGTTGCTTTTCCCCATCATGGCTCATCATCCCCCATTAAATTAATTCCCTTACTCCCCAGTTGTCGCAAACGTGTCCAGTGCTGGAGTGCTCACTTCACTGCTGGAAAGTTATACTGGATCTCTCCACAATTCAAGATGCTCGTTTTGACCTTTAAAGGCCTTTCTGGTCAGCAGTGGCTTCAGAACAATGATATTCCTTGCCTTAAGCCTCAACTTCCCTTTTCCCCAAAAAGCTGTAAAACATATTTCTTTCAGAATGTGAAAGAAGTAGGCAATAAGTAGACTGCTGGTCCCCAGAGGACCACTGACCAATTTCTGGCAACCCACCCTAGCTCCTGCTAATTGCTGGTATTCTTATACGCTTGTAAAACCTACCCATGCTGCCTACTTAATTGCATAAACACTTGTGTTCTTTTAATTACAGAACTAAGACTGCAATCCTATACATACCTACCTGGGAGGAAGCCCCATTAAACACAGTTGTACTTGCTTCTTAGTAGACATGCCTAGGATTGTGCTGTAAATAACTTTTTTTTAGCCTGTTGCTATGCCCTAATGCTCATTAAAATGCTGTTTTAAAAGCTCAGTGCTGTGCACTAACTGCATAACTACCTGGATTTTTACAAAATAATAGCATAGCTTTTAAATGGAAGTTGGGAAGTGGCTGCTTTGATGACGCTACTATAAAATCCAGAACTTGGGCTCTAAATTCCCTACAGTGTAATGGGTGGGAAATCTGTGTATATAAAGAACTTGGGATTTGAAGCAAAAACAATTTTTCTTCTTCAGGCAATGAGTCCGACATCCTCAGCCAAATTGTATGGAGCTAAGAGTTGAACACCTGCAGAATCACTAAGAGGTAGAGTTTTATAAGGCCATGTAATTTTTTTTAAATAATAAACAAAAATTATGAGGAATTCCAATGTTTTAAAATACACATAAGTATACACACAGAATCTCCTGCATGGTTGGTGCTATTCAACACTGATAGAAAAAGCTGCTTTTTCCAAACAACCTATATTGCTGCTGTGTTTTCTTCAAACAGGTGTGCTGCATTTGATTGCATGATTTGATACAAACAAGGGCATGGCAGCATGTAACCGCATGTGGAGGAGTCTGAAACTAGCTAGCCTCCTTGATAGCCGCCACTGCCGCCTACACAAGACCAGAAGTAGGGAGAGGACACTTACAGGATCCTCCCCAACCCTAGTCTTCAGTTTAGTGGAACCCCATCCTGCTCAAACAGAGTTTTTGCTAGCTTGTGAGTAGGTGAAGTAGCAACCCTGCTGATTTCATTTCTCCTGCAGGATTGATATCAAGCAGGATTTCACCTTGTGAATCAGCTTGTAGCCATGACTTTAACAGCAGCCTGAAACGAGCAAAGGTTAATTTTTATCTTCTCATCATGAAGTTTTCATTGGCTGATTTCTGCAGATTAAGTTGTTCTTCAAGGCACAAGAGCAGGTTACAAGAGGATGTTGCTCAGTAGCAGAGTGCATGCTTTCTGTGCAGAAGGTCTCGGGTTCAATTTCTCTAGGTAGGGCTGGAAAACACTCCTCCTCCCCTGAGACCCTGAAGAGCTGTTGCCAGTCCTTCAGAGGGACCAAAGTCAATGGGGGGGGGGTGGCGGGGGAGCACGCGCTGGGGGGTGCATGAGTTGGTGGCAATTTTGTGGCGTGGGGGCGATGGTGGCGGCAGCAGAAACAGTGTTTTGAAATGCGGTGCCGGCAACAGAATTCACCCGCCCGTGCTGCTACTGTTGTTTTCTGGCATAAAAAAACACCAGGGTTTTTTTGTGTGGTGCAGGGGGTGGGGCTTGTGACATCACGTGTACAGGGGTGGGGCTTGTGACATCACAGGGGGTGTCAAGTGGTGCCCCCCACGGAGGCTAGCTATGCCTCTGACCAATGGTCTGGCTCAGCAGAAGGCAGCTGCATATATTTGTAGGTCAGGCTGGTTTGTTTGTTAGCTGGTATTCCTAATATCTGCCTAGGATCTTATCTAGCAAATTTCTTTACATCACAACCTGGTGATGGCCCTGGATATTTCTCTCCAATGCCAAGCAATGCCTAGTAGTTTTTACAGTACTTTGACATTGCAGTACTATACAGTATTCCCCAATAGGTGGAATATCTGCAAACCAGTGTGGGTTTAGTCAAGCTGTTAGCTCAAATTGAGATTCATGAACTTGACAAAGCTCTTCTACGCTGGGGATTTCTGTTTCTTCCAACAGTAGCAGCAAGAAAACATCACATTGCAAAGATTAGTGTTTTGTACAAATTAGTCTCTGAGCCCAACAGTTGCAAGGACCAACTCAACAGCTGAATTCCTCCCTTAAGTGTTATTGTACTAATGAATACTAGAGACCTGTCACCAAAGACGGTAGCAAATTCAAATCAATATGCTGAAATCCAGCTCTTCTTCTCCACATCATCTCTTTGGCCACCCTGGCAAGAGCTGGTCTAATCCTGTTGCTGGATCCCTTGCAACCTCACCCGGGGATATGAGCAGGACCCTCCAGCTGTTGAGAAGCTGTTGTCATGGTCTGGGATCAGGGACCTCCTGCTCCTCTGTTAACCTGCCTGGCAGCTGAGATCATCATTAGAGGTCCTCTCTCGGCAGCCTCCCCTGTGGAAATTTGGAGGACAGACAGGTCATCATTTCATAAGAACATATGAAGCTGCCTTATACAGAACCAAACCATTGGTCTTTCCAAGTCATTATGAGGTGCAGAAAAGAGCAACCAAAATGATTCGTGGGCTGGAGCACCTCCCTTATGAGGAAAGGCTATAGTGTTTGGGGATTTTCAGTCTAGAAAAAAGGTGGTTGAGGGGAGACATGATTGAGACATATAAAATTATGCATGGGATGGAGAGAGTGGATAGAGGGAAGTTCTTCTCCCTCTCGCACAACACCAGAACCAGGGGACATGCACTAAAATTGAGTGAAGGGAGAGTTAGAACGGACAAAAGAAAATATTTCTACACCCAGCGTGTAATTCATCTGTGGAATTCCTTGCCACAGGGTGTGGTGATGGCACCTGGCCTAGACAGTGGCGTTTCTGCAGTAGGGGCTCGACAGTAAGTTGCGCCCCCACCAACTACCGCGTTCACGAATTGGAGTGAGGAAGCCCCGCCCCCTCGCCGACAGAGCCATTCTGCACAGCAAAGCCGAATGGGCAGGTGACCCTGCCCGTTCGGCTTCGCTGCGCGGAATGGCTCCGTCGGCAAGGGGGCGGGGTCTCCTTGCTCCGGTTAGTGAACACGGTAGTTGGTGGGGGCGCAACTTACTGTTGAGCCCCTACCGCAGGAACGCCACTGGGCCTAGATGCCTTTCAAAGAGGTTTGGATAGATTCATGGAGGAAAAGACCATCACAGGTTACAAGCCATAAGCAACCTCCTGGCTTTAGAATTAGGTTTTCTCTGTGCCAGGTGCAAGGGAGTGACAACAGGAAACAGGTTATCTTGCTGGCTGTGTGCTCTTGGATGTATCTGGTGGGGCCACAGGAAGCTGGACTAGATGGGCCTTTGGCCTGATCCAGCAAGGCTCTTCTTATGTTCTATGATCTACCCTGTCTGGTAATGGCTCTCAAACATCTCAGGCAGAGGTGTTTTCCAGCTCTGTTACCTACCAGAGGTAATTTCTATCCAGAGTTCCAAGAACCAAACCTGGGATGGTTTACAGGTGAAGCATGAGAAGAGCACTATCACTGAACTATATCCCTCCTGCCCAGAGTCATTTTGCATCTCCAAAGACCACACGACTGGGGATGGCATGGTGCTAAAAAGGAGCAGCAGTACACGATACATGGATGCAGGATAGCATTGCTACGACAAAACAATATTCCTATCCATGCAAGTTGGTTTGGGTCAACATGAGTGCAAAAACATATCTGGTTAATATTTAAAGATGCTTAGCAAAGAAGCTTGCATAATTAAACAGCGCATCAGTACTGATCACTCAGAATAATTTGTCTTCTTAATAGGGATTTTGTAATGTGTTAAATTGTTTTGAAATCGACAACCAAACAGCAGGAGTATTTGCACTGGTAGGATTAATTCATTTCAAAGTGCAGGCTTTCTATGATCTTATTTGAAGAGGGGGGGGACCCTAATGAAGCTTGGCTCAGTATTTAATGTATTTCTGCTACTTTAGCTCAATATTTTTCAGTCACTAACAGAGCAATCCTCTGTAACTCCTAGAGTTGCAGAGTGCGCGCTCCATCGCTCTAAGCCATTGCAAACATGCCATAAAGCACGTTTGCGATGACTCTGCAGTAAGAGCCGGCAGTCCTCACTCCACAACCCTCCGGACCCTAAGGCTGCCGGTGAAGTTAAGTCCTGCACTGGTTGGTGCAGAGGCAGCCAGGGGGGTGGCCATTGGCCAGCCCTGGCTGGGAGGGGGTGGGGATATCGGTTGCGTGTTCCATTGATATCCTAGGCCCTTTCCCAGCCTGGTTCAGTCTTACACGGCCTCCTCGGATATACGTAAGCTTCCTAGCTGGCGTACATCCAAGGAGGCCCATCGGGCCCCGGCTGGCTTACATCCAGGGAGGGGGACGAACGTCCCCTTCTCCTTAGGTGCTCCCGGGCTGCCCTGGGGCAGCCCAGAAACAGCATAGGATACAGCGGCCGGCCCTTTAGGCCAGCCATGTACCCTTACACAGGATTGCGCCGTAACTCCTGCTGAAATTTGCCAGCTTCAGGTATTCAGTTCCAATCAGGTAGGTTTGTATGTGATGAAAATTGCACTGCAATTCCTCCTCGGCCTCTGTAATGAAGGCAATGACTGGATTTCTACTCTTCCTCTTTTTCATTCTGCCCTGGGTTCCAGTCTTCCTAAATTCTCATGTGTCTAGAATTTCTAAGATTAATTTCAGAATTTAAGCATGCACAGTTTTCCATAGCTAGGCTTCTGTTCTTTCTATTCATGCGCCTCTCTCCCCGCCTTCATCACCAATGTGCACGTTGGGTGTCCTGAAAAAACACTGCAAACGCAATATTCATATGATTTTATGTATGGCTGCCTCATGACTCTTTTTGTGCAGTGTTTTACTGATGTGCAAATGAATTTCTGAAGTTTTGTATATGCAACAATACTAGAATACAAGTGTGTTCCATCAAGTTCTGTTTTCTTTTCTGTATTGTTTTATTAAGCCACACAAAAGGAATCTTAAATATAATAATGCATACCATAATATCAAGGTGTGAACAACATTGGTAATAGGCACTGACAAAAAAACACAAGTGAACGGAATGACCAGAAAGCTGAAGTAAACTGAGCACTCATAGTACAACATTTGGAAATAGAAAACAGAATGGAGAATTCCGAATACATCTGTTTCATACATCAGAGCAGGTAATTCAGAGCTCTGGAATCTGGGGAGAATCCAGATGAATATAAGTTAGGTTTCGACCCTAAGGATGCTTCCAATCAGCTGGTCTGCATGGTGCAGGGATGCTCTGGCTGAGACCAGGCCAGCAGGGAGAGGTACCGGTAAGTAAAGATATTTACTGGTCCCTGGTCTCCAATGGGCCTACTCAGATCTATGCCAGCTATTTTGCTGGCATACATCTGTTAGGCCAAATGGGGGCATGTCGGGCCTGGAATGGGGGCTCTAGATCTCATAGAAACCACTGCCACCAAGATCTGCCCCGACCCACCCCGCTCCGACCCACCCCTGGCCTGGCCCGATCTGCCCTTGATTCGCCCCACCACCAGTGCACCTGCTCCAGTGGCCGGTCTACTGCCTGCCAATGTGGGGCTCTCTGGGCAGCTGCCGTGCCATCAGTAGCAAGTCACCTGTCATTGGACCGGCTTCATGCTATGATGGCCTGCGTGACACAATGGCGGATTGTGAGATCTGCCATTGTGTAATGAGAATAGGATTGGGCCATTAGTTTATTATGAAAATGAAAATCAGTCGTCTGTACTGTTACTATAACAGAATTCTTGGCTTGTAACCTTTGTTTTCACTGCCATTTGTGATAGATTTCCTCATTGGTCTTGCTCTGGAAAGGCTCCAGTGAAACATGAACACTTTTTCCAAAGTTTGGCAGAACCAGATGAACCTTCTCTCTTACCTGTGATCCAGGTAATGAAAACCCTGCAGATACCTAGGTAAAGGTAAAGGTATCCCCTGACAATTAAGTCCAGTCGTGTCCGACTCTAGGGTGTGGTGCTCATCTCCATTTCAAAGCCGAAGAGCCAGCGTTGTCCGAAGACGCCTCCGTGGTCATGTGGCCGGCATGACTCTCCTTGCCGCAGCGCATAGCATGCAGCTGGAACACGGAGCGCTGTTTACCTTCCCACAAGTGGTACCTATTTATCTACTCAAATTGACATGCTTTGGAACTGCTGGGTTGGCAGTTGGCAGATACCTACTCACAGTCTAACAGGGCTTAGTTGTGTGTTTTTTTTCCTTCTGTGCTAAGAAATCCATTTGGGAGCAACTTCCTTTGGTTTTTTTTCCTGCAAGAAACCTTCCTGCTTCAGAGTAAGTGGAAGCAAAAGCAACCAGGGCAGCCTTCCACAATCGTAGCTTGGGGATAAAGCAAAGCCTGGAAGCAGGTTCTCCAGATGTGGGTGCCTGAAGTGGCTGTCTCAGTGGCCACTACAGGCTCTTGGAGACTTCTGTTCGTGTATTGACTCACTGAGAGGATAAAATGTGAATTGAGCCCCAGACAGATGCCACCTCTGAACAAACCACATGGTTTCCTTTCTATGGGGAACAGGAGTAATTATGAAGCAGTGACTGGACAGCATATTAAGGTAAAGGTGACCCCTGACAATTAAGTCCAGTTGTGTCCGACACTAGGGTGTGGTGCTCATCCCCATTTCAAAGCCGAAGAGCCAGCGTTGTCCGAAGACGCCTCCGTAGTCATGTGGCCGGTATGACTCTCCTTGCCGCAACGCGTAGCATGCAGCTGGAACACGGAGCGCTGTTTACCTTCCCGCAAGCGGTACCTACTTATCTACTCACATTAACATGCTTTGGAACTGCTAGGTTGGCAGGAGCTGGCCAAGCAACGAGAGCTCACCCCGTCGTGGATTCGAACTGCCGACCTTTCGATCGACAGCTCATGGATCAGCGGTTTAACCCACTTCACCTGCTGGCCTTTCGGACAGCATATTACTGCTGTTCTACTATGAATGTCACAAACTTAGGAACATATTCAGTAACTGTTTCAACACCCATAGCACACTGCCCAAGTGAACACACCAACGGTGAATCTACACTAAGGTTTTATACTATGTTCCCTGCTATCCTTCCCCTCATGGATCCTGGGAATTGTAGCTCTCTAACAGTGTTGCAAATTCTCTTGAGGTATCACTGGCAACTCTCACAGAACTACAATTCCAGGGTTCCCTAGAGATTCTCCAGTCCCACAGGAATGACTATTCAATCTGTTTAACTCTGTAATGTAGAAATGCCCTGAATGCCTGTATGCGCTTCTGTCCTTCCTTTTAGATGTCTTGCATGCATCGGGGAAATTATTAATAATCATGTCTTTTGTTAGAGAGCTCAATGGGTATGGCTTCTCTGTAGCAGAATTGATCTCGTTGTTAGTGAAATAAATGACAAGCAGCACAAATATCTCCAAATGAATGGTGTCGTCTACAGTGATACAATGCGCGGCAAGCTTTTCATTACACCGCTGCTGGAGAGCCAATTGCTGCTTACTAAAAATCTATAATAATGAAAGATCGCTTCTGCTGTTCATTGCAAAGCACTCATCTCTAAAACGTACAGCTAAAATTTTCATCTTTAGGATGAAACAAAACGGCCTTGCCCTGTGCTTGCTGGCAAGAGGCCTGAAAGTAAGAAAATCAGCCAGGTCATATCCTTTTTCTCCTGGTTGGCTTGCAACCCCATATGTTATTAGCGTGTACACAATATCTAGCAATGGGCAAACTCACTTTGGCTCATCTTGGAATTGCGTTCAGGGTCAAAGTAGGCATACTTCAAGCATAAGGGGAGGTGACCAGCTGCGTTAAGTGGGTGTTGGGAGACGCACAATGCGATAGGCCAGCCAAACCATGATGGAAGTGGTGTTACTGTCCTGCTAGGACAGGGTTAATTCTGAAGAAGATCTTTCTCTTCAGCACCAAGAGGATGCTGCAAAGTGGATTTCTTTCACAGCGCAATCCTATCCAACTTACACCACCGGTGTAACCAGCGGTGCAGCGAGAACGGGAGGCCCCAGAATGGAAAGGGGATTCAAATCCCCTTTGAATCCCCCTTTGGAGAGATTTGAATCCCCTTTCCGTTCTGGGGCCTCCCGTTCTCGCTGCACCGCTGGTTACACCGGTGGCATAAATTGGATAGGATTGAGTTTAGTTACACCAGTGGCGTAAATTGGATAGGATTGCGCTGTGTGTTAGAGACAGTTCTAGTTAGGCTCGTGTTTTACTTTTCAACTTTGGCTCTTGATCTCCAGTGCAGAATTTGATTGTTTATATCCCTTTATAAAAACAACAACAACCCTTTTCCTTTGATTTGGTTAAAATAAAACTGCCTAGTGCTTTAACCCAAAGAGCAATTATCATCCACATCTCCTTAGTCATACATACCCAAAATGCTAGCCAGAGAGGTCTATATATGGGAATGTGAGGATGACGGAAAGAGGGAAGCTAAGCAGGCACGTCGGTAGAGATGCTTACCCTTCTCAAGGAGTCCAGCAGGTTGGTTGTCATTGGACAAGCAGCCCCACTGCTGGGGGAAAACCTGCTTCGTGGGCTATTTCACAGAGCTGGTGGTAGGAAAAAGAATACTGGACAACTGGTAATGTCATGTTATATGACAGAGTGTGTGGTATGCATGCTATGGAAGGGAAAGGAAGAAGCACTGATCCACACTACCCTGGAGATCACCACAAAGGTGGAGGGTTAACCCTCTGTCCCCCACCATGATTGTCCCCAATCCAGATTGTCCCCTTGCCTATGATAAATACCCAGGGTAAATAACTACCACAGGGACTTCAAACTGGATTGGGACTATAGTGTGGCAGAGGGTCAAACTGTCTCCCCTCACATCATGGGCCTGATAAATGGGGACTTGATCTCATTGCTATTTTCTGAACAAAAACAGACACATTAGGCCCAGATGTTTAGTTTAAACTTTAGTGAACCAAGTTACTGTATTAGAAAACAGCTTGCTTTTCTCCCCCCCCCAACCCAGTTTTGAAATCTGGTTCCTCATGCACTCCTAATAACATGATATGCAATGGGGGGTCTGAAAGCTTCCACCGGCCCCCTAATGCATTCCAAACATCTGAACCCTGCTATGCCACCCTCCCACTTATGTGATTGTGATGGTGGCACTGGGAGAGGTGGGGAAACCCCTCTGCACCATGTACTGCTACTGTCTTCAATGCTGCTTTTGCTGCAGCAGCAATGTCCCAGCACTGTCTGACAGTGCAACCCTGTGTAACTTTGCACCGGTGTAACAGTAGATGCACCAGTGTAAGTGCACTGTGAGTCCTTTATTACACCGACCTTCAGCATCCCAGGCTCAAGGAGAATGATGCCTATATTTTGTGGTTGTGATTGCACTTTAAATTTTGCTGCAATCCACCTGGGGATGGGACATTAAAGGGTCTAAGTATTCTAACACGTTGTTTCCAAGGGGTTTGAGTCCATGCTAAGCATAGACGCATTCCAGGTGTCAGGGGAGGTGCATGGACTCCGATTACAATCCAAACTAGAGAAAAACCTTGAGCCAAATTGGCACTGGTCTGTTCCGAATACAGCATTGCATTACAAGCGAGACAAATCCATAGTCTGAGTTTCAAAATGATTTCAGATTTTGGCAGCATCAGCCGGGATTCTTTTGAACACACATTTCTGTGGCCGAATGTGAAGGTGGCCACTTTCTCAAGCTTCTGAGCTGCATAAATATTTGCTCCGTATCATTCCGAGAGCATTGCTTCCCTCCCTCCTATCTCTCAAAGTAATATTCAACGATGAATCACACACCAGGCCTATATGTCAGATATGCAAACTCCGCTGCGTTCTCTCCCCTGTTTTTGCATTTGCTGCTTGTTGACAAAATATTGAGGGATTACACCACAGACCTGGGCCGATTTTATTCTACCTCGCTTCTAAACTTTACCTATTCAAAATGATTACTACATGCTTAATAACTTCAAAGACTTCCTGTCTCCCAGGAGAGAGGAGGTTGCTTCAAAGCCTTTCGTTGCTTATGCTAATTCTCATGGATGGAGAACCTTCCCTACCCTTCAGACTGATGAAGGCACAGTCCCAGTGGAGATGTTCTGCAGTACTGCTGGCATGCTTCCCCTTCAAAGCTTTTAATTGTTGGTGTTTCTCATTTGAAGCTTTCCAAGCTACTGACAGATTTGCTTTCAGGGAAAGAAAGAATGGCAAGACTGTTGGGGTATGTCCACCTTCAAAGGTTTGAGGTTGATTTGTCAGGAAATCTTCATAGGATTGAGGGAGGGAGGAGAAATCCTCCCCCCTTTCCCCATGTACAGCCTCATTGAGGAGAGGGGGTCTTTGAGGGACTCTCTCAACTGTAATTAGTACCACTGCTCCAATGCTGCTAATTTTTGGAAGAGTCCTGTACTACTGGCAGCTGCCTTGATCGGCTCTGGCTTGGCTGTCTGAATGGGTTGCTTCAAAGATTAAATGCTATGTTACAATCCATTCTTTTGCAATTAGGGCACTAGGGAACTGTAAAGCTCCAAGAAGCATCTTCTTGCCCTTCTTCCTTCCTACATTGAAAAGGCTTTCAAGAACAATGTCACCATTGCAAAATCTTCCATTGGGGAGATGGTGCTGAGCACCTGCTTTGTCTGTGGAAAGTCCAAGTTCGATCCCTCGCAGCTTCAGGTAAGATTGGGAAAGACCCTTGTCTGAAATGTGAGGGAATCACTGCCAGTCAGTGGAGACAATATGGAGCTCGACAGACCAAGATAGGTAGGAAGGAAGGTCAATCGATATCATGTTGGGTGTGAACAAATAGGGACCTAACCCCCGCCCCTTAAACGGGACCTATCCATGGGGCTGAAAAAGAAGGGGACCGGTGCTTTTCCAGAACTGCTAACTTCCACTCAGGAGTTTATTTGTATACCAAAGAGAGGGACTTGGGAAGACTAAAGAGTGAGTAGATGGGGTGGAGGAAGCCATCTCTTCCTCATAATGGTGACTAGCCACTTGTCAAGAGCCTTACCTAGTGTATGCATGCGTGTATACATATATGAGAGCCATTTCCCAACATTATTTCACACCGTAGTGTGACCAAGAAGGAGAGTGCAGATGAAGCTATGGAGTGAAGCTATGCAGATAGGAGCAGGCATAGGACTAGGGCCATGATGGCGAACCTATGACACGTGCGTTACAGGTGACACGCGAGGTCATTTTGGGTGACTTGCCAGTGTTTCCCCCCAGGGCCCCAACACACCTTATATTTTCGCAAAAGTTTTACAGGCTTGTCTTGAACATTTAGGGCCGGGGTTTTGGCAGACCACTTTCAAATTATCATCTAATAAAATTCAGCAACAAAAAAGTCACTAATTGATGGTAAATAAAATGCAATGTGTTCTATAGTTGTTTTCAGTTCAGTTCAATTCAAAATTACTATTAAAAGTAACAATAGTCAAAGTACTATGGGGGGGGGCACACCAGAAGAGTCAAGTTAGGCATTTTCAAAAAATTTGACACACCAAGCCCAAATGGTTCGCCATCACTGGACTAGGGTTCCGCCAGCACCTAAATCTCGCTCCTGAATGTATCCCTGAATGTATTCACTTTTTCCCATAGAAGTGAATGGCTGTCATTTATTCATTTCAGGAAAAGTAAAGTAATGATCTGTGTTGTGGGGCAGAGAAGGAGACGCTGGAAGATGCAGGACGCTGGACTAGATGGGCCCTTGGCCTGATCCAGCAGGGCTCTTCCAATGTTCTTATGAGAACTTGCCACTCACTCCTGCCAGTATGTGACCAGCGCTCACTACAGGAATGTGCAGCGAGCAGAGCAGCGCATGGGCGCATGATATCCCCGAGGGGCGTTTGCATTATACAAGCCCTCCCTCCATACGGACCAGTTCCCCATCAAAATTGCAGGCATTTTGCTAGTGATATCAGAATCACAGAGCACTTTGCCCACTAATGAACATTACTGAAAGAATCGCGAAGGCTGCTTGGGGTGCCACTAGCGCAAATAAACAGTTGCTGTTCCTTTGTTTGTCTGCTGGGGCTTTCAGGCCGGACTGCAGTTTGCACAGTGATTGGATTCCTCAACGCTTCATGCCTCAGTCATTCCTGAAATTCTCTTTCCATTAAAAATAAATATCCAATTTTATATCCTTGAGATGGTACCTATATTTGATTGTCCTTTCGATGGCGGTATATATTGAAAATTATAAAAAATTATAATACAACTATTAATCCCCTGTATCTGCTTGTACCTAATTTTTAATTAAAAATGTATTGTGCTCCAGCTGGCTTGTAAATTACAGTGTGGTTGGAAAGGCTCTTGTTGGATTATTCTTGAAGCAGAACATATTGAAGTAAGGGAAAAAGGCTTACCGGTGAATATTTTGACTTTATGGACACTGTGACGAGGGTAGTAGTGGTTTGCTTAGTTGAGGGTAGAAGGATGCTTTGAGATGCAGTGTGGGTTACAAGAAAGGTAATTAGGTTAATGGACTGGAGGAAAAGTAGCTCTTTGTTGGGAGATTGATAAACCACATCACCACCACAGCCTGCTTTCTGCAAGTTTATGAATGCCCCAGCATAAAAGCCCCGTTTACTTTCTGTATTCATTTAATAGCATTTTATGTGAACGCAACCGAGTGGAACAACCAAAATTCCGGCATTTCAAACCATCACCATAAAACAACCAAACAAACTTGTTGACTAATACAAAACTCTGGAAATAGATGAAATAATTCAGGTACATTCTCAGCACCAGATTATGGAGCCTTTTGGCAAAGAATAAAACAGCCATGAAAATAAAATACAAAAAAATACAACAATCAAAAACTTCAAAAACTAATTACAAGAAATATAATCGCAGGAATGAAGGGAAGAATAAATTTAACAGGCACTCAAAACAGCTGAAATGTCTAACAAAACAGAAACATCTTTGTCAGGTACCAAGAATTTAAATGCGAAGTGGCCAGGTGAGCTCAGAGGCAGGGAGTTCTAGAGAATGGGGGCTGCAACCGAAAAGACTCTGTCCCACATCACACCCAAGTGCACTTATGTTGCTGGGGGAAATACATAACAGACTCTCAGATGACCAATAAAGGGGGTGAGCAGACTCGTATGGAAGGAGATGGTCCCTCAAGTAACCTGATGTTAGACATATAGCGTTAATCCGCACTTTGAAACAATGCAGATGCAGATCGAGCAAAATGGGAGTCACATGCTCCCAAATGTGGATCCCAACCAGAACCTGTGTTACTGCATTCTGGATCAGGTGAAGTTTCCAAACACTTTTCAAGGATAGCCACGTAGACCACATTACAGAAGTCCAATCCCAACGTGACAAATGGCCCAACCCTAAGGGCATGCGGCACCACTGGAACTTTGCTTTCTGGAGTCACAGCATGCGTTATGGCAGTTGCAAAAGGTGACACACCATTCAGCGCAGCCAGGCTACCACCACAAGCAGCAAGTAGCCACAGCTGCACACCAGTGGCCTACCAAGAGGGGGAGGAACAGGGCAGAAATCAGGGTGGGGAAAGGGGCGGATCGGTGTCTCCAAATATCCTATCCCCCTTCCTGGCCTTAATCCACCTTCCTGGCTGGGTCCAGTCGGACTTGTGCCAGGAAAATCACTGGTGCTGGTCCAAGTAGACCCTGTTGGGTAGTGGAGGCTTACCCCGGGCAAGGGAACAAATGTTCCCTTACCTGGAGGAGACCGCCAGGACTGTCCCTCCCTCTGCTATCTCTCCTGGCATGCCTGCTGGCGCCATGATCAATTGACGGTCCTCCAGAGCGTTTGGCTGTTAGCTCCGCCTCCCTGCCAGCTCATGGACTAACGTTTTGCTTGCATCATGGCTCATCTTTTGAAGGCGGCGCTTCCTTTAACCCTCCAATCCACACCCCAGCTGAACTCATCCTTCTCTGCTTTTTCTCGGAGCTCTTTGGGCTCTCACACAGCTGAATGAAGCATTGCACCTTGGTCTTCTGGTCACTTGCAGATCAGCTCCATCTCCAGGAGCTCGCACATGTATATGCCACTTCTTCCAAAGAATGCTCCACAGATGAAAGCAGAGTAACAGCCAATGTGGTGTCATGGTTAGAGTGTCAGATTAGGAGTGAAGGGACCCAGTTTCAAATCCCCACTCCGCCATGAATGTGACTGGGTGATCTCGGTCCAGTCATAATCCCTCAATAGTACCTACCTCACAGGGTTGTTGTGAGGATAAAACGGACAGAGGAAAGACTATGTGCACTGCCATGAACTCCTTGAAAATGGAAATGACGTGCTGCACAACGTTGTAAGGAAGGAGGCCCTGTGGGGATTGTCATTTCCAGCTGAAGGGCGGAAGATCTTCTGCAACCACTAACCTGTTACCACTCTTGGCCACTGTGGCCATTGCATTGCTGTCACAGTTTAAGGAGTAGAGCTTGGTTTGTTGCAGCCTTGGTTGCTTGATTGCGGACTCCTTTGGGCTAATCCACTTGCTGATGGGAGGGGCAGTCGAAAAATCACACTTAATGGCAATTCTCCACAGCCTATTTTTTTCCCCTAGGCCTGCTCTACAAAGGGAGCTGACAGAGGCTCTCTTAAGATGTCAGTTTTAGAACAAACTCATTACCATTGATGTCCCATAATACAGACTGACAACATATCCGCGTGACAAGGCTGCTTGGGCCTGGGTGATTGCATTCTTTTTGATCACTGGTATTTACAATAGTATATAAAGCGCCATTCATTTTCTACTTTGTTTGACTGAAAGCAAAGGCAGGCTGTGGGACTTAATACGGAATGATTGCCTAGAAGCGATTTATACATAAACACAGCTCAGGCTTCTTTGCTGGCTGCATAAGCTTCTTGCAATGATGCCCGTTGTAGGGTAGGCCATTCCTGAAGTGGCAGTAACAAACTAGGGCTATGTTAATACAGTAAATCTGCTTGAGATCAAATTCTGTAGTAAAAAAAAAAGCAAGATTCTGGTTGCTAGATGTAGCCTTTTCCTAGGGTCTGGTTTGTACAGATGCTTATTAGCCATTGATATATGGACTGTCAAGCTGCCTTATCTTGAGTCAGACCATTCTTCTGTTTAACTCAACATTGTCTCCACTGCCTGGGGAGCAGCTCTCCAGGGTTTCAAGCAGATTCTGTTCTCCAGCTCTACGGCAGCGCAATCCTATGTAAGGATCCGACCGGTGGCCGATGGCCGCCCACCGGATCCTGTTCCCCAGCGGCCAGGCTGCCGCCGGGGTGGAGGTCTACTCGGGGAAGGGGACAACTAAAACCCCATAAACAATAAGAGAATCTTAAAACAATAAAACCACTATTACAAGAATGTTCATGGAACAGGTCCTTTTTTGTGGTGGTAACAAGACCATGGAACTATTTTATTTCAGAGGACATGAGGGCTCTCCGAGTTGCATTGAGGGCCCTCTGAGCCCAATCCGATCCCCACAGCTGGGCTGATGCAGCCACTCCAAAAAGTACACGCTGCATCTAGCGGCATGTGTGTGTGTGTGTGTGTGTGTGTGTGTGTGTGTGTGTGTGTGTGACCTGAGGGCAAATGGGAGGTAAGTATAAAACATTTATACAGTACTTACCTCCTGATAGCCCTGGGGCCACCTATGGGTGTCCTTGGACATATGCCACCACTTTTGGTGGCGTACGTCTATGGACAGAAAAGGGGCAGGCCGCTTCAAAAGAAGGGGATAGGATTCGGTGCATGCCATTGCTTCCGGATACACCCCTCCCGCTGCCTCCCTGCCCTGTTACTCCTCTCTCCCTGCTCAGTTATGCCTACAGTTCACCCCCTCCACACCCCCACCGTCACTGGTGGGTGCTCCTGTCCCCGCTGCCGCGCATGAGGCCTCCGCAGCCTCTCTGGCGGGGGGCTGGAAGTGCATGGCTCTGTGGTCTTCTGGAAGGCCGTTTACGATGGCCATAAAATGCACCCCACTGCTAGAGCACTAGTTCCAGCAATGGGGAGAGGAGATAGGATTGAGCCATAGGAGTATGTTTTTTGTGCTGGCTCTATTGATTGTTTTATTGCAGCCTTGTTCCTTTTTTAATTTGATTTTTTTAAGTGCTTTTTGTTGTAAGCCCAGTGGAAATATATAAATAATAAACAAATCCATAACCAAACACAATGACAACAATGCTGTAGCGCAGGTGTGCAAGCACAAACCTCACACATCTTTTGCTTTTTCATTGTATGTCTCCTTCCGGTCACAATTTCCTTAATCTTTGTCGAAATAGGAAGCTTGAAACAATCTCCAGGGTTCTAAACATGGCGTGAAGATCTGTGGAGGGCAGGATTCCGCTCTGCACGCAGATGGGACCAAAGCCCTATGATCTATTGTGTCGATGATTCCTGAAATGCATATTGACATGATGGACAGCCATGGCGCCAAAGGGGTCCATTGTGGCTACAATCTGCAGATAATGGGTCTCTGGGAGATTTTTGAAGTGTGTCTTTTTAATTCATGCTGTTGCACTTCCAAGGTGCACAGAGGCTCAGCAGACTTTAGATGTACCACAAAGCTGCCTCCAAACACCTTGGGCACTGTCTTATACACTTCGATTGATGGAGCCATTTATGTTCTCAATGGACGCGCAATAATGATTCCATTTGGACCGATCCAATTTCAATGCCATTGCCTCGTGTGCTTCCATTAAAAAGACGGGGCCGTTACAACCTGGGTGACAGATTATTTCTTTAAAAAGGGAGAGAAAGGAAATTAACACAATATATTGAATTGCACTGAATTGACACAATAAATAATGAAATGGAGCAGGCTCTAACCTCTCTGCGCTGTAATTCCGCAGAGAAAAATAGACATATTTACCACATAGTTGATGTCACACCTAGCGCTAAGGTTAAAATAGATGGCGAAACCTTTCTGAGATAGTGATGGTATTACAAAGCTGGCCAGATTTTATATTGCTAATAATATAATCCCAATTGTGCAACTGAATATATGTACTCCCTCCCTCCTTTTCTTCCCCCTCATGTCCTACCAGTGTTAGATCTTTTCTGTACCTCCTGGTAAAACCCTTGCGTATCTCTTGATTATCTCTCTTCTAGATTACTATGACCTCTTCCTCCACTAGCCTTTCTTCTTATCAGCAATTCCATTCTCTCCATTAGTCATCTTTCTGCCCCATCACTAAGGACACAACAATTATCGGACCCTGAAGTTTCTAACTTTGGCCTGCAAGGGAGAAAATTCTCTAGCCTATGGAGAGACTGGGCAGTGGAGAATATTGCTTGGGGCAAGGAGGTGAATTGCGACATCCATCCTTTCCTCAGGCCTGTTCTGAGCATGCTCCCAGGAAACATGGAGCGCTAATCAACCCAGAAGCAACCAGCTTCTACATCCAGCTTCGGAAGTGCTGGAGCTTGGTTTTAATATTAGGTAAATAAACAGATATTGTCTCTGACCAGAAAATGCAACTGGTCCTTTGGATAGATCCTTTCCCATTGAATTATATTCTTCCTCCCTTCTAGTTCCTTTTTTTCAAGGATAAAGCTGGTGGTGTTGGGTTTTTTTTACCCCATTTTATCCTCACAACAACCCTGTGAGGTAGATTATGAATTATATTATGATATATTTCACCAAATTATATTAAAAGGGGGTTTTGAAATGATAAACTTGCAGTGAATTGAAATGTCAAGAAATTCAGTGAATGAACTAAGCAATACTAATATATATGAGTAAACATGCATTTGACTGTGCTGCACCTTCAAGGATCTGAGGAATCTTGTGAGCATAAATCAGGATACCCTGTTATAATAAGCAGGGTTATATAGGGCTGCCTTATATAGGATAAACAGTTATATAGGGTTGCCAACTGACCACATAAAAACTTGAGGTGGCTTGCTCATGTGTTCTTAAGAGCAATCTGATACAGAGCAATCAGTGTATTAAGCTTTACAAAGCATCTGTGAGACATACATGTTCTGCTCTATAGGTTCTGCTATTCTGGTTCTGCTATTATCTGCAGATCAAGCTGCTGTTAAAAACAGAGGAGTAGGGGCCAGTAAAATGTTACAATTCTATAGCTATATACAGTTCTGTATATTCAAAATCAGAGCCTATTCCCTTTGTTTCCAGCATTTTCTATCAATGTTTCCAACCTTATTTTTCTTTTAAAGAAAAATATATATTTTAAAATAAGAAAATAGACTAATTTCCTTATTACTAATTATTATAATATTCATTACAATAAATAATAGTTATTATTATATTTATCCCTGCTATTAATTACAGGTGCTTATCTGGTTCATATTTTTCTTGCAAGGAAACGATTTCAACGTTCTCGTACAGAAGTGAGGGGAGAAAAAACAACAAAGAATGGCTCGCTCACCATAACAAGTTTCCCTAGGGTCTGGGACAATTCCAGGCTTCGGTAAACCTATTTAAAATAAAAGACGTATTAAAAGCAAAGTCCCTTTGCCTTAAAGATGCAAGCAGATATAAAAAGTTATTCTCCATGGAAATTGCGCCTTTAAATGACATTTCCCTTTTATGAACAGTTTTATTACAAAATAGATTTCCTGAAGCTAATTTCATCAGTCGCTTCCACTCGCTGGATACTTTCCACTGCCTCCCTAACTTCTTGTTATCCAAGTGTGGGTACATTAATTGCTAGATGATGTAAGAGACTTGGCTCCTTTCCAAAGCCCATCAGCTCGGAGACATCGTGACTCTTAGGGACTGGGGGAAGATGCTCGATCCCAGCTGACTGTGCGAACGGTATTTAAAGCAATATTTCCCTTTGATAGATTAAGTGTCTCTGATGGATGTGAGGGATGGTATCTCCTAAGTGTCATTTTAACAAGATGTATATGTTGTTCGACGTATTTCACCAGTCGGTCTAATAACGCATCGCTCTCCCAGAGAAGGAATAAGTGATTAGTAGCACTAATTAGAAAGTTCCCTGAGACAGACTTCGGTTGATAAACTACGGCAGGAGCTTTTCGTCATTAGCAATAATACAATGAGTTCAAGGTAGAATCAATCTTAAGTGTGATTGCAGAGATGACATTAAAAAATTATTGGTCTCTTTATTCATATATTGATTTGCGTCCTAAATTAAATGATGGTGTTTAATAAGGGGAGAGAAGGAAAGAATGGGGTAGCAGGCTGTACTTCTGTTCTGAAGGTTGCATAGTGCCATATTATCCTTTGATCAACAACTATTGGTTGTTTGTGGAGCTAGGGCAAAGGGTGCAGATGTTACATTTATTAATTCATGGTGGGTGGGGTTGGGACCAAAAGTATGCTTTCCTTAGGAAGAGAGCCCAAAGGCAAATGCAGAAGGCCTGTTCGCATATGCCAGTTCATCACCTCTTGACTGTAACATCAAGCTACGGTTTGCATATAAGAACATAAGAAGACTCTTATGAGTCAGATAGACCAGGGGTTCTCAACCCCTTTCTGGTTGAGTACCACCTCCGGAGCCACTCTCCTGCTGTGTACCACTGGAAGTGACTGGCGATGACATCATCGCCAGTTATTTCTGGGTTTTCGGAGGCCAGAAAACGCAGGTAGGAGGCTCTGGGCGGGTGGGAGGGCCCTTCTCAGTGTTCCTGGGAGGCTCGGCCAAAGGCAGGAGACTCAGGAGTAGAAAACGTTCCGCCAAAAGCACCATGTCTGAGCAGGGTTCTGGTGGTTCAAGTACCATCAGCAGTAGGTCGAAGTACCACTAGTGGTACTTAGTACCATTGGTTGAGAACCCCTGAGATAGAGCAAAGGAGCTATCTTGAACAGAATTTTGGTTCCAACAGTGGCCAACTAGATGTCTTTGTGAAACTTACAAATGGGACCTGAAGGGCTCCAGACGTCTGCTGTTGGTGGTGTAGAAGTGGTGCAATCTATTTGACCAGCACAGCAGTCTGCTATCTCATCCTGCTGCACATCTTGCTTGAGCCTTTGACCCTCCTGGTGTCTGGCGTTTCATCTACCCTTTTGACATCAAGCTGAATTATTCCAAACGAAAATGAAAGCATTGCGTCATTTAGGATTATTTGAATGACTGTCAAGATGACTGTAGTGCTCATTTTTTGGCACCCTTCTTCAGGTCGTGCCTAGCACAGGTGCTCCTGCCGCTCTGTATTAGTTACACTCCTGCAGGGCGTTGCGCCAACTGAAGCAAGATTCCGGCGTTGTGATGCTAGAGAAGGAGTTCTACCGGTCCCTTTCAGCAACAACCAGCTCGGCGTTAAATGCTAATTAAATTGCCCACATGTTGTACCTACGGGAGAAAGAGGCGCACGAAAAGGTATGAAATTCCTGACTGTGTCTGAAAACACTGAGGCAAGCAGAAATGAAAATAACATTGAATAAGCTCCTAATGAGCAATTCAACCCTGACAACAGCTCCCGCGATCAATTTTCTACAGCAGAAATCCAGCCCATGTCTTACTTTGGAGTGGCGTGTGTTTTCATGCTGCTTATCTGGTACAGAGGCAGAGTAATAAGCGTTGTGTGTTGAGCTGTGCCGGGATATTAGTAATGGAAGCTTCTCTGAAATAGCGTCTGTCAAAGGTATACGTTGTACTAGCTCCTTTGCTCATTAGCACGGCGGTCATTTATATTTGCCATCATTGCTGTTATTCATTCACTAGCAAAACGTCTGTTGTGATGTTGAGCAGTGGGTGATAGCATGGGGTGAGCAAAATAGGGTCAGAGCCAGCAAAATGATACAGTGCCTTGAATAGCACAGTCTTTTATTTGCCCCAACTAGTCTCCATCAGGCCAGCGGGTGGCGCAGTGGGTTAAACCGCTGAACCATGAGCTGTCGATCGAAAGGTCGGCAGTTCGAATCCGCAACGGGGTGAGCTCTCGTTGCTTGGCCAGCTCCTGCCAACCTAGCAGTTCCAAAGCATGTCAATGCGAGTAGATAAATAGGTACAGCTTGCAGGAAGGTAAACAGCGCTCCGTGTTCCAGCCGCATGCTACGCGCTGTGGCAAGGAGAGTCACGCCGGCCACATGACCACGGAGGCGTCTTCGGACAACGCTGGCTCTTCGGCTTTGAAATGGAGATGAGCACCACACCCTAGAGTCGGACACGACTGGACTTAATTGTCAGGGGATACCTTTACCTTTACCTTTATGCACGTTTACTGTTTAAGCAAAATATAGTTGGAAATCAAAGAAAGAAAGAAAGAAAGAAAGAAAGAAAGAAAGAAAGAAAGAAAGAAAGAAAGAAAGAAAGAAAGAAGAGATCCAAACATTCTGAATTGCTTTTAGATTGTCATTAGTAACCACAGTTTTGTAATAAACCACACTTAAAATACGGTGGAAGAATAAACTCACTAAACAAACAGATTTACTATGCAATTCCTCCTACAGTAGACTTTCACAGTACATTGCCCTATCGCCATCCATTAGTTCTAAACAAGCCCATAACTTGTTTATGCTCTCCATAAAGTTATTTACTGTTCCAACCACTTCTGTCTGCAACACCCTCCTCTCTCTCTCTCTCTCTCTCTCTCTCTCTCTCTCTCTCTCATCACCACTTTGAAATTGCTGCAAAAATGTGCTATATTTTTTTTTCCTTTTCTCTCTTTAATGGAGTTCGGTACACATATGTGGTCGTAAATGACACTGTTGATTTCTCAGTTAAAAGCTTCTGAATATACTCGCTTCATTTTGTTCTCTCTGGGGCTTAACATGAATGTAAACGTTTCAACCTGTAGAAATCCCTGCACCTAAGTACACGTACAAGGAATAAGTGCCTATTCTTCCTCCGTTTACCCTAGCTCCACCTGTTGTAAAGTACCATGTACATAAATGGCATCCTATACATTAATAAACAAGAACAATAATAATGAATGGTAAACAGAAGCTCCAGGAAGGGCTGGTTCTGACTGGGGAAAGGGTGAACTCACTTCTTCCACACAACACAACCTTGGTGAGTGACTGCTTTGGCAGGGAGAGCAGAAATGTGGCATTCAGTGAATGTTGCAATAGAACCTACACCAGTGATGTAGACTTGAGTCTATTGACTCGGACTTGAGTCGGACTCAAGTCACGTCAATGACTTGACTCGCACTTGACTCAACGATTGTAAAAGACTTGTAAGACTCGACTCGAGACTTGGAGCCTTTTACGGCAAGTCGAATTTTATTCAGGTTTAAACCCGTTTTCCCCATTAAATACATAAGGACTCGCAACTCACAACCACAGACTCGGGACTTGGGAGACTTGGACCCAGAGACTTGGGACTTGACTCGAGACTTGGAGTCTGAGACTTGATCCACATCCCTGACTTACATACATAGAAATGGACTCTTTCCATGCAGCTGGGAACTTTGAAAAAAGCAGGGTTCCTAATCACATGTACAGTTGGATGTGGCCAGGCTCAATTCCAATCTTCAGCTGACTGCATTTTGCCTGGGATTGGGACAGCACAGACCATCCCTGTTCCTCAAAACACGTTCACTCAACGTGGTTGGGTTGTGTGAAAAGCTCTTACGTGCAGGAGTCTGCTTGGCTTGGGGGGCTATTCTATGATGTGAGTCGCCACCTTTAGTCTGAACTGGTATAGCCCAGACACAACGCCAAATTGCATTTTCTGCTACACACATAGCCCATCTCTTATGTGTTTGCTTTTTTGTTAAACAAATCAGTTGGGAGGGTCAAATCAAGATTGGGACCATGGCGAAGTGCAAGTTGTCCACCCCTGTAGTGGTCCCAGTCTGAATTGGGTGGTGTCTGGTGGGGCATCATGGAGCACGCACCCCAGAAGTAAGTTTGCAGTGACATGATGACATCGTCACATCATCGTATCACCGCCAACTGCTTCCGGATTTCATGTTGGGGCTAAAGGTGGGCTCCCAGTCTTTGATTTCCAACTATATTTTGCTTAAACGGTAAACGTGCATAAAGGTAAAGGTAAAAGTATCCCCTGACAATTAAGTCCAGTCGTGTCCGACTCTAGGGTGTGGTGCTCATCTCCATTTCAAAGCCGAAGAGCCAGCGTTGTCCGAAGACGCCTCCGTGGTCATGTGGCTGGCATGACTCTCCTTGCCGCAGCGCGTAGCATGCAGCTGGAACACGGAGCGCTGTTTACCTTCCCGCAAGCATTACCTATTTATCTACTCGCATTGACATGCTTTGGAACTGCTAGGTTGGCAGGAGCTGGCCAAGCAACGAGAGCTCACCCCGTCGCAGATTCGAACTGCCGACCTTTCGATCGACAGCTCATGGTTCAGCGGTTTAACCCACTGCGCCACCCGCTGGCCACAAACGTGCATAGGTATATGAAATTCCCATGGTGCTTACTGCTCTTGACCGTGACCAGTTTGCACCTGCTCAACCTGTATATTTTGTAAGCAGATATCACCAAAATTCTGTCAATTTTTAGTACATATTTCTTTTTGCACATTGCTGCCTCTGGTCAAATAGGTTTTGCAGGTTTTCAATACAAAACCTTGCTAATCTTGTTGGCCAGAGTCCAAAGGCGAATGCGGGTACCTGCTATGAGCAGTGATCAGTTTCTGAAACTCTCTGAATACACTATCATCTGTCACAAGTCAGCCCTGATAGTGACTAGGAGTATTGACTGCTCCTGGAACTTCCTACGACTCAGGAAAGCAGGAAATAACATGTGAAACAATATTATATGAACACATGCAGGATGGTCTCTGGAAAAGCAATAGATCTGCATGAAAACCGGGCACTCATTGAAATGAGAGTTCACTTTGGTGCAGGTAATATAAATTTAGTGATTACACATGCAGTACTTTTTTATTATTAAAATGATCGTGTCTTCCAGGAAATCAGTCTGGATTTCGTGAAACTCAGCACTCTTCTCTGCTTATTTATGATAACATCAAACATTGGGCAGTCTCATTACAGTCTGTAAATAACGAGGGTCATGTCCTTGATAGATGAAATATGATGGTATTAGAACAGAAGGTGTGTCTCTTGGCTAGTCCTTGGGGACTATAAAATGCTTAGAAAATAATTGCCTTTTGATAGGATAATATTTGCATTCTTAACTGATCAGGAGCTGCCTCTGGTCTGCTTGCCCAGTTCATCAAAGGTTGCCAACTCTCTGAAAAATAAACCCAGATCCCCCAGTAATTGCTTATTTACACACCTTGTTTGACTTGAGTGCATGCAAAATTAAGTTTAAAATGTCCATTTGTGTAGTTTGAAGACGAACAAAGGGAAAAATATATATATACTTCAGCCGGGTTGAAGTATATATTGAAGAGGGGTTGAAAAACAGCCAAGTTTTAAAAGCAAGAGTTGTGACAGTGGTTGGCCGTGTTGGGCATGCTGAGGGCACACATCCATCGGAAGGCCTGCCTGGCACCCCATGCACCATCGGGGGGTGAGTGGGCTGCTGGGAGGGGGCCCAGTGCAGGGCCTCCAGCAAGTTGGCACCAGCACTGTCAAAGAGTCAACACAACTGAATATTTTCCTGCACTGAAAAGTGTAAACCCCACATTTCTAAAGTTTAGGGAACCCTTTTAAGGGGAGGAGCTATTTTTTATCTGTCTTGTTTTTTTAAAATAAAAACGCAAGTTAATCATAATGACAGGAAACAACATTTTTCCCCTTCTCCTTTATTACTGAATAGATAAACAGAAACATAATCTAAAGCATAAAATTCCCCCCCAAAAAAGGAAAAAGTGAAAAATAAATGATAAATGAAATACATTAAATTACAAAGAATATTAAAAAGCAACCTATAGATACATCTCTAAAAAAAGTCTAAATCTTCTAAATGAAAGAAAACAGCATTAAAATCACAGTACAAAAGACCGCCAGGCATCAATTGATCCCAAAGGTATGGTGAGATAACCAAGTTATCTTGGTAGGCCATTGGCAGGTAAGAAGAGAAAGGTAAAGGTATCCCCTGCTCAAAAGCCAGTCGTGTCTGACTCTAGGGTGCAGTGCTCATCTCCATTTCTAAGGCCAAAGAGCCAGCGATGATGCTTCCATGGTCGTGTGGCTGGTATGACTAATGGAACACTGTTACCTTCCCATCACAGTGGTACCTATTTATCTACTTGCAATTTCTTGCTTTCGAACTGCTGTGCTGGCAGGAGCTGGAGCCGAAGACGGTAGCTCACACCGTCATACGGCACTCTGCTGTCCTGCCGACCTTCCGCTCTGCGGTTCAGCGTTTTAACCACTTACACAAATCTCCTGCAACACTTATATGATGCCTCTTCTCTTTCCCCCTTCAAATTCCTTCTTAAAACCCACCTTTTCCATGAAGGCTTTGGCATCATGCCTTTAGTCAACACCCCCAACCGTAACTAACAGCCCAATCCTATCCTCCCCCCCCCCACTGGTGCAGCCATGGCAATAATGGGTGTGCTGTATCCAGCGCAGGGGGCTGTTCGTTAGGCTTCAGCAGGGAAGGGGGATTTAAATCCCCTTTCCCCTCCATAAGCCTCCTGCCCCACAATGGGTCTCCTTGAACCTGCACTAGCAATTTCGCTAGCACAGGTCTGAGGAGAGAAAGGGGGCAGGAAGGCTGCTGCCAGAGGAGATAGAATCTGGCGCACGCCATAGCCGCTGGATCCACCCCTCCTGCAGCCTCCCCACTCCCATTCACCCCTGCCCACCCCTGTTCTTCCACCCCTCCCTGCCTTTCCTGCTTGCTTACCTGCTCCAGCGGGTTGCCCACAGTATGATGACACGTGAGTTTGTGCACTGCTGGAGCGCCTTTTATGGCTGGCACTGACTGCTGTACAGAAATCAGTGCCAGCCAGTCACGCACGTTCCGCTGCTGCCCAGCCCCAATAAGGTTTGGCCGTAAGCTTAAGTGCGTTCAGCTGAAACGATCACGTCTGCTTCTCCTGCCTCCCCCTCTGTTGTCTCCCTTGTGTCAATATCTAGAGATTGTAACACCTCTGGGCACGAACTTGTCTTTCCACTCTGTGTAAAGCGCCATGTGTACTGATGAGGCTCTATAAAGAAAGAGTGACATTTTTTTACCTAAAATTCCTCATTTAAAATGTAATTGGCAAGTACACAAAGCTACTATCGAAAATGTCAGAACACTGCCATGATATAGGCATCTCCCAGGGTAGTTATTATTATTATTATTATTATTATTATTATTATTATTATTATTATTATTATTATTATTAACTATTAATAATAATAATGATGATGATGATGATGATGATGATGATAGAATTTATATCCCACCTTTCTCCCCCATAGTATATGTGTGTGTGTGTGTGTGTGTGTGTGTGTGTGTGTGTGTGTGTGGTGTGTGTGTGTAGATAGATAGATAGATAGATAGATAGATAGATAGATAGATAGATAGAGTTTACATGGTAGCTATAAAGTAAAAGGATGTTGCAGATGAACCATGTCTACCTGCCTATTCACGTCCTCTCCTTATATCCCACTCATCCAACTCTCTCGAATACTTAGTCATCCATGGGAATGTGCTAATCGAAACGACATCCTTGTGCCCAGTAATGTTGATGCATTGATCACCGTTGAGGTCTTGTTTGGGACATTGAGATGCCAGGCTGACAAGTGTGATATAAACTACCCAGAGGGAGAATAATAGGAAGGAGAATAAATGAGGTGATGGATGAGCTTCTAAAAATGCTGCAGCTGCGAATCTGAGGACATGATGTCCTCACTAACCCTTCACTCCCAGGTTGATTCTTAGTAATGAGTATAGATAGGCTGGGAGAAGGATTGGTCTAGATTCATTCCAGAACTATCTCAAGCTTTCCAGTTTCCATTGCTCTTTATTTGTTGTTAGCAGCTTCTGTTTTCAAATGTATATAATGGGAACTGAAAGAGCTCAGAACTGAAAGGCCCATCTCTCTGTGGGTCAGTTCAGATATTTACTCTCTTTGAACTTGCGCCAGCAAAATCACTGACACAGGTCGGAGGAGACCCATTGACGGGTGGAAGGCTTATGGAGGGAAAAGGGGAAATTCCCTTTCCCTTCTGAAGTCTCCCGCTCCGCCTCACCGGATACAGTGCATGCCTTTTTGGCGTAGCTGCACTAGTGGGGGGGGGGAGATAGGGTTGGGCCACAAATTTTGTCTTGCAATGTAGTTGACATCCCATTAAACAATTTTAATGGTTGTCTTTGCTGTATTGTTTCTTTGCCTCTTCTCTCCCCCCCCCATATTCTTCCCGTTATCCATTTAACAAAAGAGGAATTTATAGATCACTAATCATGATGTCGTATTACTTATTTTAAGAGGGCATCATCAGCAAAAGGGTATATACGACATCCATTATATGTCACTTATTGTATGCATTTTTTTGTGTCATTTGTAATACTCGGCAAAATATTCATCTGTCTAGCTCGTTCCTTCATTTGCACTTCTCATTTAAGGTGTATGTCGTGTGACTCTGTGTGTTCAACAACATCTGAAGAAGTTGGAATACATTTGCATCTTAATTACTATGAATGTATGCAGGGCGCCATCTGGAACTCTGCAAGTTGTAATCCAAAGAAACAAGTTGTATTTAAGAGCCGCATCAAATGTTTCTGGAATAACGCTTGTGTTTTCCTATCAGCTGATCAGTTAGAATTCATAAACACAGTTCGATGTGTTGCGCTCATTGATGATTTACACAACCATTTGCTATGTGGTGGTCTCTAAAAATTCATCCTGCGATGGGTTTCTAACTAGAATTGTAACTGATATTCTCCAGTTTCCAGTTTGGGGTAGAAGCCAACAGTTTTGATGGGGTAGAAATGTTCCTTCCAAGGCGCTTATTGTGTGAATGCGGGAGATGCGGGAGAACCCGTGGATATTATATACCTGGATTTTCAGAAGGCATTTGACATGGTCCCTCATCAAAGGCTCCTGAAAAAACTCCATAATCAGGGAATAAGGGGGCAGGTCCTCCTATGGATAAGGAACTGGTAGAAGACTAGGAAACAGAGAGTGGATGTCAATGGGCAATTTTCACAATGGTGAGAGGTGAAAAGCGATGTGCCCCAAAGATCGGTCTTGGGATCGGTACTTTTCAACTTATTCATAAATGACCTGGAGTTGGGGATAAGCAGTGAGGTGGCCAAGTTTGCGGATGACACTAAACTTTTCCGGGTGGTGAAGACCAGCAGGGATTGTGAAGAGCTCCAGAAGGATCTCCCCAAACTGGGAGAATGGGCAGCAAAATGGCAGATGCGCTTCAATGTAAGTAAGTGTAAAGTGATGCACATTGGGGCCAGAAATCAAAACTTCACATATACGCTAATGGGTTCTGAGTTGTCTGTGACGGATCAAGAGAGAGATCTTGGGGTGCTGGTGGACAGGTCGATGAAAGTGTCAACCCAGTGTGCGGCGGCTGTGAAGAAGGCCAGTTTCATGCTTGGGATCATTAAAAAAGGGATTGAGAATAAAACGGCCGATATTATTATGCCGTTGTACAAATCGGTGGTAAGGCTGCATCTGGAGTACTGCGTCCAGTTCTGGTCACCGCATCTCAAAAAGGATATAGTGGAACTGGAAAAGGTGCAGAATGCTAGAATTAAAGGTTTTTTTGCCATATAATGGGAACTCAAATATCAATTGTAACTCAGAATATGCATTATAATGAAAATCTCAGTGCACAAAGCACATCAATCTATGCTGGATAAAAGGAAAATGCATCACGCAGGATGCAATTTATTGTAATGACAGTATCATAGTACAAGAGACAAAAAATAGTCAGTCCATAATAAATGAAGGTTTGTTCGTGGAGTGAACAATCAGTGTGATGATGCAATAGTATCAGTCTTCAGCTGCAAGATCTATGATGACAAGCGGAGCAACTCCCAGAGTTTACGCTCTGCCAATCGGTCTCAAAGGATTCACTGTCACAAGCACAATACAGAGATACTTAGGGGAGCAGCCCGACTAACTCTTCTGCCTTTGGGAGCTTCTTCCATGAATGGCCAAAGCACTCTGCGTGCGCAAGATAGTTGAATGAAGGCTGCTGCTCCTTCTCCTCTCTCTGGCCGCTGATTGCAGGCTTGGAGAGGACAGGCAGCAACAGGAAGCCGTGGACAAAACATCCCCAGCATCTGGAGGTGGGCAGTGGGTGCCTTGAAACTGTCTTATATCAGACCATTGGTCCATGTAAGTCAGGATTGTCTCCACTCACTGGTAGCAGAACTCCAGTGTTTCAGGTGCTGGTCGTTCTCATCCCTACCTGGAAATTGAACCTGGGAACGTCTGCATGCAAATTACATGCTCTGCCACTCAATTTCAGCTCACGTGATAACAGTGATGTAGACTTGAGTCTATTGGCTTGAACTCGAGTCGGACTCAGGTCGCATCAATGACTCGACTCAGACTTGATTTGTCGATTGTAAAAGACTCAGAAGACTCGAGACTTAGAGCTTTTTACGGCAAGTCGAATTTTATTCAGGTTTAAACCCATTTTCCCCATTAAATACTGTAGATAGGGACTTGCAACTCGCAACCAAAGGCTCGGGACTTGGGGGCAAAGACTTGGGACTTGACTCAAGACTTGGAGTCAGAGACTTGATCGACATCCCTGCATGATAACCCATGTGCAATGTTTTATAATTGCTTATTTGATAGCTGGCATGTGATATTATTCTGTAGGAGGCTTACAGGGAAAAAAGCAGGCAATAAAAAAACATAACAGTAGATAAGAAGCAGGATAAAAACAGAAGTTATTAAAAACAATTTCCTTTACAAATCAAAAGCCTAAGAAAATAAAAAAAAAGTATTTGCCTGGCACTGAAAATCCCATAGGTGGGAGGTCACAACCTCTCCCCAGTTGTCACCTGCTTCCTTTCGGATGCACATAGAAAAGGGTCTCAGGAAATTACCATAATGTATGGGCAAGGTCCTGATGTTGCAGTAGGTGACCCTTCAGGACAATTTCCCTCTTTTTTTTGTTATTAACTGCTAGTAGGACTGTACCCCTTAAACAGCAAATCCAGTGAGGAGAGACTCAAATCCTCCCTAAGTTTACTGAGAAGAGACCAAGACTGTGCTTGCAGTCCCAGTCTTCTGACTGCTCACTGGCAACACAGCCCTTCCAGAGGTTGTGCACTCTTAGGGGCCCTTCCCATGTACACAACAGTAGCGGCAACTCTATTTACCCAGGGTTTCTGGTAGCATGTTCTACATAGGCTTGGCCTCTTTCCATTCAAAACTGAGCACATGACCACCAAGGGGCATGACCAGTGGGCACATCGGTAGCAGGGTGGGACCCGTGGTCACCATCCCACTTGCCCTTCCCTGAATGCATGATAGCTTTAAGATAAATGGTGTGTGTGTGACTAGGCATGCTTTGCCAAGCCTCTGGTGCTGATGCTGGGCCAGTTTGTGATGCACATTTCTGCGTGTCCATCAGGCATAAGGCAAGAGACAATAGAATTCCAAGGCACACCCTGTTTTTCTCTAGGATCTTCCTTTTAGATCACTCACTCAAACACGTCCTTGTCTATTCCTTCTAATTTTAATGATCTCTTTTCTGCAATAAGAGATGGCTGATTGCTTAGAGCAGAGATAAGCCTTTTCCCCCCTCCCCCTTCCTTTTCAAAAAGCATTAGCATAATGAAAAGAGTGACACTTCTCTATTTAATTGATGCATCAACATGGCAATTCTAAGACACTTGCGCTCTTATGCTGATAATGGAATTAACACTTTACAACAAAAAGGCCTGCAGATATTGAAGATTTTTTCCTGGGGTTTAATATATATGTGTGTGGTTCCCCCCCCCCCCGTCTCCTTATGTGGACTCCAAAATATAAATTAAATCTTTTAGTCTAACATGAATGGTGAAATCTAGATAAACTGTATGAAAATGGACTATTAAAAGAAAATTAGACTCATGAGCTTACTTTTTTTTAAAGCGCTCAAGCATTAGCTGTATATAGGTCTATTAAACTCTATGATTGTTTGAGAAAGATAGAGGCCAGATATACATAAAAGGCCTTCCCATGCATTACTGTTCAATTTCATCATGCATCATGAATTCAAAGGAAAGAGGTTGGAAAACCTGCAAAGACATCTACGGTTACAACAACCAGAGAAATCTGCCATAGTGGAACATGCAATGGATTCTAACCATCAAATCAAATTTGAAGAAACACAGGTTTTGGTAAAGAGCAGACAATTTCTCCCGCACCTAAACCATGAAGCGATAGAGATCATCAAACATAGAGTTCAATTAATCGGAAGGCGGAAACGTTACGCATTAACACAAGCTGGATACCTATCATCAAACAGACTCATCCAAAAGCGTATAAGAGGGAAGAAAGAAAAGGTGGAGAAAGTACAACAGAATGAGTGCTTGTTGCTTTAAGACCTAAGTTGCTTTAAGAACTAAGATGAACTCAGTACTCAACACCTCGTTTCCTGAAATGAGCTTCAGTCTTGTGCTACTATTTAACAATGGAGTGCTACACCTGGAGGCTCAGCAGTGCTACAACAACTGAGATTGCTGTTCTTTCTGAGGATGCCCGAGATGAAACAGGGCGAAACGTCAAGCCAGGACTTGTCCTGTTTTAACTTAAATAAACGGCTCAAAAACCCCGACCTTTTAATTGTAAATTCTTGGATCTATATACTGGCCATGAAAACCTACAAAGCTACAAACCTGCATTGTCTTCCAAAGCAGATTTAGAACATTAGAACTTCCCCAAAACATTGGCTTTTTGGCAGGGTCTAAAGACCATTTTCCTAGGATTTAAATTTTCCATGTAAGAATACCTACTGGAGTTCCTTTCCAAGCCAAGGTCTCTGAGCTGGAGACGGTAAAGGGAGAGGATGCTCTTAAGAAGCTTTTTAGCTTTGCGTACTGCTGACTGGCATTGCGAGTAAGGATGAGCAGAAAGTATTATCCTAGGAGAACCTTTCTTGAATTGGGGGGGGGGGGATGAAGGACGAAGGGCGGCAAAACTGCCCCACTGACTTACCTGGTTTCACCTCTGACTTCCTGTTTCATGGCAACTGGTCTCAGTACTGACAGTGCTTCTCCTGCTTCTGACTGACAGCTGCCATCTCCCCACCCCCTCACCGCTGCCACCTCGCACACAAGACTTTTTGAAATAATGCTACATTCTGTAGCATTGTTCTGAGCAGGGTTCTGGAAAAATGGTTGCTGGAAGATGAACAACACTGCCACCAGCAGTCAATTTTGTGCCAATGACTAAAAAAAACACACCAACCCACCCCCATTTCATGCCTCTGAATAGGGTGCTGAACATGGGGAGTTCATTTCAGATCAACCCTGTGTCAATTTTAACATACCGGTATGTTTTGTTGCGATTGTTTTAATGCTTTGTTTTGACTGAACATAACATAAACATAAGAACATGAGAAGAGCCCTGCTGGATCAGGCCAAAGGCCCATCTAGTCCAGCTTCCTGTATCACACAGTGGCCCCATAGAAAACGTTGACTGTAACAAAATGAATTGATACATTAAAAAAAACACAAATGTGCCAGTTCCAGAGAGTCCTGATGGGTCCTGTCTCTGCTGTAATAGAGCAGCTCGAGACAACTGGAAGTATCCAAGAGCTATTGACAGGCCTCTGACGATCTGCCGAAGCCCTTGGTGAGAGCAAGGAAAAGCTGCCAGCTGCCTGCTGCACTCTGAAAGTCAGAGTTGCCGTCAGCTGAGCGTGGGAGGCAAATGCCAGCGATAAGCCAGACTGTGAAGGAAACCATCTGGAATAAAAACATTCTATGAAAGATTAGAACTATGAAAGATTAGATCTTTGTATTGTAAACTCCCCCTTGAGGGTTTAGAATTGCCTGCCTAAGTGCACCGCCTTGAATTAGAGGAGAAATCCAATGACCAAGAAAGGCGGTATATAAATACTGGTATTATTTATTTATTTATTTATTTATTTGACCTCTATCCCACAGGCTCAGTGTGGTTTACAACACGTTTCCCCTACATGTTCATAGACCTGTCTCCAAGGAGCTTATAATCTAAATTCAAAGGAGAAATTTGATGACCAAAGAAAAGGCGGTATAAAAATACTGGTTGTTGTTGTTGTTGTTGTTGTTGTTGTTACTATTATTACTATTATTAGTAATAGTAGTATCAAGTAGGGCTTGAGTAGGCTCGAAAAAGCTATCTGCCTGCGACCCTGATGAGCTACTGCCATTCACTATAGACAATCCTGAGCTAGATGGTCCCAAGGCTTGGCTCAGGAGAAGGAAACTTCGTACATTCAGGATTCTGAGAATATTCCATCTGTGGAAGTAGTCTTAACATGTATCAAGCTTAGGCAGCCACCTTGTGCGGTTCCCAGGCTCTGCCTGATGCTTCCTCTTGATAGTTCTCCTTGGGTTTCCACTTCCGACTTTGCCAATTAGCCACTAGTGGCTTCCAGATAGTTGCGAAATGTTTGTGGCAAATGGGGGTGGGGTGTTTGCAATGTTGTTGGTAAGGAGACCTCTTAATTGGACTTTCATAGTGTTTGCTAAGCATTCTTTCTTCCTTGAGAGATTATGTGTCCCACAAACACATAGGTAAAATGAGATTTATTGATCTCATCCTATCTTTTTTTCATCCACCATCTGCACTACCTGCTACACAGCTCAAGAACATAGATTTGTGTCATCCCAGGACCTAGATTTATTACACTGGTGCCTAGATCTGCACTTTTACACAGTGGCAGAGAATCAATATGTACAACCCACCAACTCGTCTTCCTGGTGCTTATAATAACCCTATAGTGCTATAAACTGGGAAGCTGTTCGATTTTATTGTTTACTTAGACACCGGTAAGCATCCATTCCTTAAATAGTGCTTTTCCAATTAATTAAATAATCACGGCTTCCTTGGGACAAGGTCTAAAGAGAAACATGGATGAGAAGCCAGCTGCTGTTTCAGGACAACCGTAAACAACAACCATGTTATCGGTTTGCTATTTTGTCTCCAGTGTTAGACTCCAGCACAGGGGAGAACTGCAGAATAGTGGCAGCAGAGGCTTTGCTGGAACCATGAGAACCCGGGGCGGAACCGTGGTAACATTGTGACATCGCGCAACGTTATCACGTCACTTTTGGGTCCCGGAAGTTGGAGACTGAGAAGAAGTCACTCAGCCCAGTGAAATACTAAGAGGCAGCGAGCAGCGACTCCTCCCCCCCCAGTCATTCAGCAGCTTTTCGATTGGTACAAAGTATCTTCTTCGCGCTGACTGAGAAACCGCCAAAAGACTAAGAGGGGGGGCGGCCACCGCGTGCCTCTTAGTGCTTTTGGCGGCTTCCCAATCAACATGAAGAAGCTTCTTTGTACTGATCGGGAAGCTGCTGAAATAGCAAGCAGGCCACCACTACGCGCCTCTTAGTGTTTTCGGCATCTTCCCAATCAACAAAGAAGGTTCTTTGTGTTGATCGGGAAGCTGCTGAAACACAAAGGGGGCAGCCACCATCTTGGCTGGGCCTTGGCACTCCCCCACATGACTCTCCAGTGTCGAACCTGGGGGGGCCCACCCCTCCGGCCCCATGGTAGTTATGCCACTGAGCATCAGAGCTTACAAAATGGCCACCAACAGAGTGCTGTGCGCTCTGTTGGCAGCCATTTCGCAAGAGCAGAACTCTGTTCTGCTGTCATAAACCCTTACGTGCGACAGCCCAATTCTGCCTAGGATTGGGCTGCAACTCATTGAGTGTTTTACATGTTTTGTCAGGTTAAATGTTCTTGCTATTTTAAAACAATTGTTATTTTCCAGAATGTGCTGCTTTTGCTGTCTTATAAGCTGCCTTGAGACTCAAATTCATCTGGCTAGGCAGACATGTTTAAACGAAGGACTATTTTCCATCCCTAACTTCTAATAGAAACTGTTCCCCACTCTTGATAATAAAGCACGAGGCTTCCGTGCTTGGACAGTTTCTCTGTCAGAACTATTGCTTTCGAATGAGAACTCTGTACTCTGTACTGTTGCAGAGGAAAAATGTGTGGCTTATATTTTCCTGGTGATGAAAAGCAACTGTGCATGTAGCTGTTTATTAAACACACACACACACTTCAGAGCTTTTCCTTGACACTAGCTTAAGATTTTTATCTATACTCCCTGATAAGCTTTTCTGATCATGTAGCCCTTGGGCCATTTCAGGCCTGATCTGTAAGTGACAACAGGCGAACAGATAGAACAAAATGCGGCCACCAAACAGAGAGGCGTTTCCCCTTTTATAGCAATCTGCTCAAAATGCCAGTTGTCTGCTGTCAGTGACTTTTTTCCCTTGATGAATAGATATGTGAAATCAGAACTTTTGTGTCAAACTGGAGTCCCCTGCCTTGAAAATGATCCTGCGCTCATGACAGAAAAATCAAAGTGCACAGAGAGGCCTTTTGTTTCCTTCCTGGCAAATCAATCTACAGAGTGATGGAGGGCTTTGCAAAGGGAAGCAATGAATAGCTAAGCCTGCCAGGGTAACAGGCTTCTTCCGGAGCAGCTGGAGCATTTTAAAGGACTCTTGGTTTCCAACTACAGGGAAACTTGGAGATCAGACATTGCAAAGGTGTGCAAAGTGCCAGGTCAGCTGGGTGTCTCCTCTGAGCCTCATTCGTGCACATGACTGCGCATGAATTTATTCATCAAATGGCAGGAGTAGGCTCTGTGTGTGAGAAGCAGCCAATGGCCACAGAGGTGTTTCTACGGTAGGGGCGGTACTGTAAATTGTGCCCTGTCCTAGTCCCCGTTTACAACTTGGAATGAGGAGGCCCCGCCCCCTCGTCGTCGGAGCCATTCCATGCGGAGAAGGCAATGGGCAGGAGACCATTATGTTCTTATAAAGTCCATCACAGCTTACAAGACATGATGGGGATAAGCAACCTCCTGGTTGTAGGAGTAGGTTTTCTTTGTGCCAGGTGCGAGGGAGTGGCGACAGGATACAGGTATCTTATTGTCTTGTGTGCTCCCTGAGGCATCTGGTGGGGCCACTGTGTGATACAGGAAGCTGGACTAGATGGGCCTTTGGCCTGATCCAGCAGGGCTCTTCTTATGTTCTTATGTTATGTTCATATTGCCTTCGCAGGACAGAATGGCTCCGACGACGAGGGGCGGGGCCTCTTCATTCCGAGTTGTAAACGGGGACTAGGACGGGGCACAATTTACAGTACCGCCCCCACTGACGTTGCTGGCATGGGGCAGGGGGGCAGCCCTTTTCCCTCAGGAACAGTCTGTGCATGCGCGAAAAAGATATAAATTACGTTGTGACGCAGTGGGCCTCGTCAGAAGGCCCAGGACAGCCAGCCGGGGAAGATGTCCCAGAGCCGGCTGCAACGAACAAACGGATGAAAGGTGCAGGGGGGCAGGTGCGGGGGGCACCCGGGGCAGTGGCCCATCGGGTCGCCCCCCCAAATCGCGCCAAAAAATAATATTAGGGGATTGTGTGGGGGTCACTAGGGTGACGCGCGTGCCCCACCCTGGGGCCGCACGCGCCCTAGTGACGCCACTGAGCGCCCCTACCGTAGAAACGCCTCTGAAGCCACTGCTGGGCAGTAAACAAGTGGGGTTCTGCCTGTGCTGCAGAAGTGGGTCCCTGTTGTAACGCCTCCAGCATTTGTCTACTGCTGAGCATAGTAGACTTTACCTCCCTTTGGTAGTTGCTCAGCCATGTTTACTGGCCAACAGCCTGGCCTGCACCAGCTTTTGAAGCAAGGTCCAAACTTTATATAAGCTCTTAACATAAGAACGTAAGAAGAGCCCTGCTGGATCAGGCCAAGGGCCCATCTAATCCAGCTTCCTGTAACGTCCTGTGTCAAGGAGTTCCACAGATTAATTGCACGCTGGGTGGATTCCTTTTGTCTGTTCTGACTCTCCTGCCAGTCAGTTTTAATGGATGTCTCCTAGTTCTGGTGTTGTGCAAAAGGGAAAAGAACTTCCCTCTATCCTCTTTCCACACCATGCATACTTTTGTCTCTCAATTATGTCCCCCTCAGATGCCTTCTTTCTAAACTGAAGAGCCTCAAGAGGAGGATGTGACCTTTATGCTTTAAATATCCAGGGAAGGAACTCTCTTCACTACTTGATTTTTTCATTTTCACACACACATACACATATGCATGGCAAGCAAAGTAAATTACCATTTGGAAAACGAGAGATATTAGTGATGTTTGGGGCAGGAGGTGTGCTCTGGAGGATGAGCTGTTCCCTTGCCTGAAAAAGCTAAGCAGGATCAGACTGGGTCTCACTTTGGATGGGGACCAGAAGCCACTGGGGGAGTCAACTTGCAAGAAATGGATAACATCTTGAGAAGTAGTCTGAGGCGTGATTTTCAGCTGCTGCCTGTGGAAGCTTGGAAGGTGCAAGAGCTGTACAGCCAGGATGATGACTGCACTATGAAGGGAAACATCTGGAGAAAGGGAGGGTTCTAAGAGTTTCACAGAATAACACTTATAAAAATCCCATTTGAAAAAAGGGGGGTTATGAACATAAACATAAGAACATAAGAAGAGCCCTGCTGGATCAGGCCAAAGGCCCATCTAGTCCAGCTTCTTGTATCTCACAGTGAGTGCCCCCACCAGATGCCTCAGGGAGCACACAAAACAACGAGAGACCTGTATCCTGCAAGTGCCCTTGCATCTGGCATTAAGAGAGAGCCTATTACTAAGACCAGGAGGTTCTTATCCCCATCATGGCTTGTAACCTGTGATGGTCTTTTCCTCCATAAATCTGTCCAATCCCCTTTTAAAGGCATCTAGGCCAGGTGCCATCACCACATCCTGTGGCAAGGAGTTCCACAAACTAATTACACGCTGGGTGAAGAAACACTTTCTTTTGTCTGTTTTAATACTCCCTCCACTCAATTTTAGTGGATGTCCCCTAGTTCTAATGTTGTGTGAGAGGGAAATCCACTCTCTCCATCCCATGCATAATTTTATAAGTCTCAATCATGTCCCCCCTCAGCCACCTTTTTTCTAGACTGAAAAGCCCCAAATGCTGTAGCCTTTTCCACTGGCATCACTGCAGGGGGGGGCGGAGCTCTAAGTTCCACCGCGGTCAGACCCTCTGTTACACGGGAGCACGAAGCGCCCCGCCCCCTCGCCTTTGGAGCCATTCAAGTCAGTGAAAGCAACCGACTTGAATGGCTCCAAAGGCGAGGGGGCGGGGGCGCTTCGTGCTCCCGTGTAACGGAGGGTCTGACCGCGGTGGAACTTAGAGCTCCGCCCCCCCCTGCAGTGACGCCAGCGGCCTTTCCTCATAATGGAGATGCCCAGCCCACTAAACATTTTGGTTTCCCTTCTCTGCACCTTTTCCAATTCAACTATATCCTTTTTGAGATGTGGCGACCAGAACTGGAAATTACAAATGAGTTGTACAGGTGTCAGTGGACTGAGCTGTATTTTTTTTCCTTTGATCCAGCAAGCTCAGTAGTGGTAGCTGACAAAACTGTTGCTTGGATGGTGCAATGGAGGTAATACTCAACTAGATCAAAGTCAAGAGCCAGAGGCCATTTTTCAAAGCTGGAGAAAGATTAGCCTTCAAATCTCATGACTCCTGCCCAGAGTGAGAGAGCTGGAAAGTCTGATTTTGAACATAAATGTGATGCCATATGAGTAACCTTCCTACACACACGCTCACAAAGAACAAGTCAGAGAGTATTGTACCACTTAAATTACAATTTATACTGACTTTGATCATTGGTTGTATTTAAGTGGCGGGAATTATTAATTCCTTTAAAAAAACGATGCAGGTAGGAATCATATTCTTCAAAGAATTACATTGTTTTGTTTGTTTCATTTTGCTCCTGAGCTTACTGAAAAGCCTTGCATTTTGCTAGAAAGGCAGAATATGACTGGCAAAATGCATATGACACATTGTCAAGCAAATAAAATGACAACAGCTTTTTATTGAATAGCATCTGCTGTTGAGTTAGGAAATTATGGAGGGCCGCAACTGTTCTTTATAATTCATGAAACTGTATTAGCATAATCAAGAACTTCCTGTCTTCATCATGAAAGGCAATTTGTTTAGGTGAGGGCTTCTGGAGTCTCATTTTAATCGCCATTCCTGGCCAATGTAGAAAAACAAAAATCTCTGCCCTTAAACAAAGACAATAACAGGGGCCCAAGAGTGATGTCAGCATTCAAAGAGTTTCCAAGCTTTTGCTCTTGTGGTTGTCGACGGATACAAGGACAAGGCTGAGCCATTTAGTCAATTAGCGTATTACAGTATGCGGAGAATGGAAGGGCACCTGGAAACAGTTCAACAGTAGTGTTGTTTTCTTGTTCCTAGCATTGTTTTATCTGCTATTTCGGAATAAATTAACACACATCCTTCCCGGAGTGGAAGATCAAAGAAGCTTGACAATAGGTGTATTTATTTAATTCTTTTTTATTTTGAATTTTTTAGATGCTGCTTTTCTGCAAAAATTTCTCAACATCGTTTACAAAGCAGAGGGATAGGAAGATAGTTCCATGTCCCAAAGGGGCTCAAAATCATCTACACACAAAAAAGACACAAGGGAGACATCAACCACCAGCCAATGGAAAAGGCTCTGTGCTGAGCTGAATAGGGAAAGCTGCCCTCCTCCTGCTAAATATAAGAAAGACACCACTTTAAATGGTACCTGTGCCCAGTTAGCGAAGGAATATCTCTGTTCCTGTTGGAGGAAATAGAACTTTGGCATATGGTGAGCTATATTCACTCTCGGTACAATTCAACTAGCACTTCTGCTATTGGGTGCTCTCTCTGTGAACGGAAGGAGCATTCCGCTCCTCATGGAAGTGGAAGGGAACCTTGTTTGAGCAGAATGCACCTTCCTTTCACAGAGGGAGTGTCCATTTGCAGAGGGCACTCCCAACGACAGAAGCACTAGTCAAGATGCTACCTTTGATTATTTAGAAATATACACGTAGAGTGTAGAAGCAATATACATGGAGTAGAGTGCAGAAGCAAGCAGACAGGCGGCATCAAATTGAAAGCAATACCAGTGCAGTTCCCATCTTGCCATGTGGCTAGGACACCAGAGTACAGTTCTGATGGCTATTTAATATAACACCTATAACACTGTTTTTTGCACTCCCTGGGCTTCCGGGAACAGAGCCCCAGTGGATACGGAGGATCAACTGTATAATTTTTATACCAACTGTTCAATGAGTCAGACGGAATAAAGGATTTACAGCTCAGTCCTAGCCAACCTTTCAGCGCCGATGCAGCCGCAATGCAGCCCTGAAGTAAAGGAACAATCATTCCCTTACCTTGAGGAGGCCTCCGTGACTGCCCCCCCCCCAGTGCAGGATGCACCATGCGCCCCATTGGCAATGGAGAGTTACAGCGCAATCCTATCCAACTTACACCACCGGTGTAACCAGTGGAGGAGGGCAGGGGGGGAGGATTTGGAGGGGAGGGGAGATTTAAATCCCCTTAGAATCCCCTTTTGGAGGGGATTTGAATCTCCACTCCATTCTGGGGCTTCCCGTTCTCGTTGCGCCACTGGTTACACTGGTGGTGTAAGTTGGATAGGACTGCGCTGTTAGTCAGGATTAGGCTGTTACACTTTCCAGAGTTCACATCAACAATGCATCCAGCTCCTTGGGCTGCCTTAGTGGCCTGGGAATGGCACCACTCTCTTGATGTGCCTTGTGCCATATACCGTATTGGTCTGAGTATAAGACTCACTTTTTCCTCCTAATTTAAGTTTTTAAACTAGGGGTGCGTCTTATAATCAGGCTGTTGCAATTTAATGCCAGTGATGTAATTAAATTTTTTTTAATAGCACCAAACTTTAAGGGTGCGTCTTATGATCAGGTGCGTCTTATACTCGGGACAATACGGTATATGTTTGTGTTTGTATTGAGGTATTTTTAGAGATATTGTACGTATTGCAAAATCCATTCAAGATCTATAGTCCATTTCAGAGTTTTGGCAGCTTGAAATACCTTTGTTCTGTAATAAGAACAGACTTTGTTGATCAACTTTGTTAGGTGGAATAGTTTGTGCCCCCCCTCCAAAAAGTGTCTTTTTTGTTGTCATTTCCTTGCATATATCTCCTCTGGAGCTCCTTTGTTTGATAACTAAGCAAACTCTCCTTAGAGTACCAACATGTTTTACTCAGAGGATAATGAAAAGAAACATTGACTCAAGTCCGAAAACTGCTCTTAAATCTCAAATCTGCTTCAGAACATTTCTTACCTAAGTAAAAGCCATGCCTGGGGTCTGTCTTTATCTTCTCTCCCTCCTGGAAGAGACTGAGAAGAGCCAGTAGATTGAACTAGAACCCAATTCTCATCTGTTGTTATGGTTACCAGGAGTAGAAAATAATTTCCTGTAATTTATCTTAAGATCATTTATGTCAGATACAAACACAGATTAAGCTGAATACCATGGTAATTTCTTTTCCAATTGTGTTAGGAACCATAAGACATTCATTTTTTACTTCATAAATAAGAGCTACAGGATGTCATGATCAGTCAAAGAAGATAAAATGAATCTAATTAAGTACCATCAGAAGATCACTTTGCCTGTTTTTACTGCTGCAATAAAAGTGCCCTTACCTTCTTATTCTTTCTGAAATGACAGAGATTATTATGGAAATAGGATGAGATCAAGGAAGTCTTGCTTGACCTAGACTTGCAAGCAGCAATATTCCTGTGCAGTTTACGGAAGCTGATGGAACTCACCTCATCGCCAAGACTCACGCTTTATTAAAATGAATGGAGCCATATGTAAGCATCCGAGAGGTCTTGTATATTGGTTTTTATATAAATAGTGGAATCATTATATTGATCGATAGGGCTCTCGGTTCACCGGTGAGTATGGAAAAGGGGGCTAACATGCATTGATTTAAGAGGCTGAAAAGCATGCAGCGGCAGACATTGCCACATGTTTGGTGATTTCACGCCCGTGAGTCGAGGCCCTGGAAAACAAACATTGAGCTCGAATGTGAGTTGGTGCCACCATTCAGCGGTTGGATTTTGTTCCAAAGCATAAAATAGATCTACATGGCAATAAAACCTTCTGCCAACTTGCAGGGAGAGCGGACTGTGAGAGGCTCAGGTGCAGGTTACACAGATGACTGTTGTCATCAACGTTGCCGAGGCATGAAAAGCATGAAAAAAACAAGCCATTTTCCAGCTTGGGAAAAGTGTAATGGAGAACTTAATACAAAACTCACCAAAGCCTGGGGAAAGATTTGTGATGACCTTAAGGAGGTATAAGGTAGTCACACTCAAGGTTCATGTACAGGCTCTTGGCCTTGAGAGTTGTTGCTCTCCTGTTTTTCAAGGAAAAAAAATGCTCCCATTAACGCCAACTGTGGCTTATTTATTTTCCTTAAGAAATACACCTGTGGTGATGGGAAATCTAGATGAGAATCCACAGCAAAGGGAAAGGAATAAAGCCCTATTACCTCTGCTGTGGTCCCACTCTGAATCAGGTCCCCAGGTAGCTGGTATTTGCACTAAAAATACAGACATGGGAAGCACAATCCTGCCTAAGGATCCGCAAGAGGCAGGCTCCTGCCTGGCGGAAACTCTACTCAGGGAAGGGGACGCTCGTCCCCTTCCCCGAGTGTAAATGGTGCTGGGGCCGATTGGCCTCCTCGAATTTCCGCCAGCGGAATTGCTGGCGGAAGTCAGAGAAGGCCGTGTAACGGTCCAGCTGTGCGGCGGGGGGGTCAGGATTCGACCGAGGCCGTCCCCCGCCCCTCCCATGTCGGCTGGACCTATTGGCCCCCGCCGTTTGCCGCCGACACGTCCCCCGCCCACTGGATCCTTACCTGGGTCCTCCGGCGGGTGGGCAAGGGCTCGGCCAGCAGAACAGGGAAGGCCAGCTTTGCGCCGGCCTTCCCTGCTCTCGAGTCATTGTAAAAGTGCCTTACAACCTGAGGGCTTAGGGTGGCGGAATGCTCATTCCGCCGCCATAGACTTGCGAAGGATTGCGCAGTCACAGGGGCCTCATTCATGCAATCGACACATTGCTTTATTTGGTTCTTAGAATGGCATAACTTTGGCTGGTATTTGGGGGGTTATTATTATTTTTTTCAACTCAAGATGAACTTTCAGTTGAAAGTGTTTGAAAAAAAGTCCATCTTTAAAATCTCATTTCATGGATTGTTATGTCATCAGGTTTTAAAATTACACTCTAAGCACAGTGACGAATACGAGATACCGATCTTTTCAATCATTTCCTCTTGGGACAGAGCTATGTGCGACTGACTCCTCGCAGCTTGTTGCCATTTTCTAGCCCCATTCATACAGAATCGGGGAGCCTTCTGAATAGCTATATCACCTGTGACGATTATTTGATGGAGAACTGTATTACAGCAAAGAAATGATGCTGAAATGGCTCAAGCAGTGAAGTTGTGACTGGGGCTTAAATAGCCGCCTGTGTCGCCTTGGCGTAATTGGTGACCTACTGAAGTCAGCTCTTTGTGGGTAATCTATATCAGCGCTCCGGCTAGAGTACCTTTCAATTCATCATTTCCCCAGAGATTTAAAACAGTCATCAAAAACATTTTTTTCTCCACCCAGGCCAATTTATCTCTTTGAAGGCCTGATGATTCGCTTTGAAACTCCCACTGTGCATTAAATATTACAAATTCAAATCAATGTTCTCTCCCCTAAATAAAGTCACAGTTGTCAGAGTAAGAGGGCATAATCTAATTTATGTTTTAGCAAGGTGCAGCGTTAAGCATATTCTCAGCTGAGTGGAAAAAGTTTCACTTCTGAAAAGAAGCAGCCATGTGTATGGAGAAATGTGTGCATGAATCAGTGTGTAAATGCTGTCAGTGCTCATTTCATGTACTTATTACTTTACTCTATTTATATTCTTGCCTTTCCTCCATCACGGAAATCAACAGAGCGGTCACAGGTGATTTCCCATCCAGTCACTGACCACACCCAGCTCTGCTTAGCTGAAGCAAGATTACTACACTAGGTGCCCTGAAATCATGTTGTTGAACCATTCTAAGAGGTTGCAGTTGATTCCTCATCTAGGTAGTCATTGGTTAAAATTATTATTATTATTATTATTATTATTAGTAGTAGTAGTAGTAGTAGTAGTAGTAGTAGTAGTAGAATTAGTAGTTGTCGTTGCAATAGTAGTAGTACAGTGCCTTGGGATCTTCTCCCTTGTTCTGCCAACATCCAAACTAGAGAGACTTGCAGCCCAGTCCTAGGCTTCCCTTGTGCCACTGGAACGAGTTTTCTAGTGGCAAATGGTGCCTTACAGTGGTTGCAGATGTGACCCGCCATTGGGAATAGCCAGGTCACTGCCACAAGTGGCAAGTGGTGGCAGTGGGCCACCAGAAGATCCATCGCATCTCTCGGTACAGGTTAGTGTGGCAGGTAGGAGGGAGGTGGGGAGGGGGTAAAATGAGGAGGGGAGGAGATGAGATAAAACGGGGTTAGAACGAGGGCTGGAAGGGGGCGTTATCGGTGGCAGCACTGTTGCTGATATCTTATCACCCTTATGGGCCTTAATCTGCCTTCACGGGTCGACTCAGACTTGCACCAGCAAAATCACTGGCATAGGTCCAGGACTCAGAGACCCATTCCATGCAGCTGGCACCACTCACCATTTCTGGCAGTGGCCCAGTAGTGTGCTATAGAGCAGCATTTTGTGATGCCAGGTGTCGGGCTGTGCTGCCGGAATGTGAGTTTCTCCAAACAGTCTTCCAGGGCAGCTCCATAGAAAGTTCATTAAAGTTGATTCTTGTTGAGTTGACCAAGATGTGGAAGACACTATCAAGACCCGCTATTGTTTCATTTGTGCAGTATTTCTATTCTGTTGTAAGCCGCTTTGGACTTGTAGAACAAGCAGGGTAAAAATAGTTTAAATAAATAAATGAATAGATAGATAATCAATAAAATACTCCATTAAATGAATATGATAAAAAATAATGTCCAGTCATAGGCAGCACCTGAGCATCAAGTAGCAAAGCTACGTCCAGCTACTAGAAGACCTTGTATCCAACACATCAAGTATTGTCTCTTTACACACACACACACACACACACACACACACACACACACACACACACACACAGAGAGAGAGAGAGAGAGAGAGAGAGAGAGAGAGAGAGAGAGAGAGAGAGAGAGAGAGAGAGAGGTGGCATTTTAGTATACCAGGGAACATACACTGCTTTGTATATTTGAAAATTATTATTTAATCATACCGGTTGAGGCTGAAAAACCCTATTGTGTATGTGATCAAGGATATTAGATTATCTTTGCCTGGAGAAATTGTAACCGATAAATGAAATTACATTTACATGTATAAATGTCTAAAGCACTCTGGCATTAAGAGTTACAAAATCAACATCTTATACCAATGGCCAAAGGACATAAAAGAGCAGAGAGATTAAAAAAAAATATACAAATCAAGACTATTCAAAATCCAGATTTAATAAATGGGTTTTACAGTGCATAGCAAGACCATAACAGACATTGGAAGGGATCCAGTCCAATAGACCTAACTGTCCAAAAGCTACACAGGATTTAATAAGTCAGCTTCAATTATGGGCTTTGATGCATGCAGATGAAAGCAAGCATTGGTGAACATATATTGACTGCCCAATCCTATCTCCCTCCATTGGCACTGATGCAGCTGTGCTGACGGAGTGCGCGCTGCTTCCAATGGTGGAAGGCTATTGGACAGCCAGCCGGAAATAAAATACGTTTCTTTACCCCTGGTAGGTTGCTTGACCACCTATAGGTCTCCTTGGACTTATGCTAGCCATTTTGCTGCCGTAAGTCTGAGCTGGGAAAGAGAGCATAGTTGCTGCCACCGGTATCCACCCCTTCCCCATCGCCTGCCCACACTCCTCCCCGCCCCCAACCCCCCTGCCCCCATCCGTGCCCACAACATGCTTCCGCCACCAACTTAGCATCAGAGGAGGCTTCAGGAGCTGCTTCAATGCGCGCTGCGCCACTGACCGTTTGTGGCAGTGGCCTGGAAGTGCAAGATGGCAGCCCAGTTTTCGCACCACCGTAAAGGGCCTTGCACTGGTAGTTGGTAGTTCCAACAGCTCAAAGCCCCAAAATACTGAGATGGATCATGGAACCTTCTCTCTCAGTATTGTGTTCTCTGATTCTCTGAAACCACAGGCAGAGCTTCTCCCAGCACCTGAAACTCTTTTGCTGAATATGGTGGGGACTTGATCTGCAACATCATGCATGCAAGGCAAATAACCCCCTCATAAACAAGTTTGCATTCACAACCTAGCCCAAAAGTCAGTAGTGGGGGAAGGGCAGAGGCTCTCAGTGAAGCTTTTGTATATATCCTGCTCTTTGCTCGGCACCGGCCTTGGGTATTGCAAACGGGCTTTACAGCACATTTGCAGCATCCAACGAGTAGGCGATGCCAGTGCCGAGGCCTGCGCCACTCGCCAAGGAGCCCAGAGGACAGTGCTGTGGAGCGGGTATGTTCCACAGCACTGCGCAAATAGCTGGCACGGATCTGAGTAGCCCCATAGCGGAGGCTGGGGTTTTACTTGGGGTAAGGGGACAAATGTCCCCTTACTCTGAGGAGATCCCCAACCCATTCCTCTCCAGCACAGGATACAGCGTGGGCCTGGTGCCCACACTGCCCCGGATTGGGCTGCCCATCTGTAACTACATTTGCTCACATCCGTACCCTCTTACTCTTGCCTCCTTCATTATTTTTGTCTCTCTGTTTTCTCTTCCCACTTCCAAACTTTCAGATGTAAGTTCTTTGCGGCGGAAACCTCTCTTGTGTTGCTCATGGTACCCTGTACGATGCACCAGGCCATTAATGTTACTATTAATAATCTTCTGCAATCTTCTTGCACATTTCCCTGAAAGAGGTAAAGAAAAATGTCTGGCAACAAATCTGTGTTGTGGAAGATTCATCATCGTTACTGCAAGGGTCTTCTGATGGATGACACTCAGCGCAGCCTGAGGAATGAGCAGCAGGAGTGGAGGCTGGCCCAGGACAATCAAGGTTCAGTCGCCATCAACGTTTTGCTGTTTCAAAAACCTATGCAGAAGGGAAAAGAAAATACAAATCCACTCTTTGCAAATGACTGAAACCCAAGGCCATTTTACTGATTGCTGGTTTCTTTAATACATAAAAAGTAAAACAAAACAGAGTATAAAACGAAAATGAAATAGAGTAGCAACTGGATAGCTCAATAGTCACCCACCCTAGAAACAAAGGATAGTGAAAAGAGCAAAGAGGGGGCCCTGTGTATATCTCGTAGGAGGGCATTTGACAATGTTGGGGCCATAAAGGAAAAGGCCCTGCTTACCATGGAAGTTGTCCTACCCACTACACAAGGTGGAATGTGGAGGAAGTCCTCAGTTTCCAGGGAGGTTCATTCTCCAGTGATATACTCTCAGGGTTGTGCATAATCAGCACTAACAATTAAAAAATGGCAAGAATAGGATTTTGCTACTGCAGGGATAAAACCAGACAGATATCACAAAAGCAGGGTTCATTCAACCGAAGTTCTAAAAGGCCAGAGAAGATAAAAAGGCTGTCATGACGCAGGTGTAGACACCAGGCAAGCCTCCATGGAGAGAACATTCCAAACACAGAGAGGACACCCCAGGTCCAGTCCCTGGTTGCCACACATTGACCTTCACTTCAGTAGGTGGCAGCACCTTGAGCAGCACCCCCTGCTCCCTATAAGGCAAACCTCACTCAGGCAGGAAATTATGGGAACAGTCAGATTCTTCAGGTACCCAGTGTAGGGCTTTAAAGGTCAAATCCAGCCCCTTGACTGGAGCTCAGGCAGGTTGAATTGGGCCCCGTGCCAGCAGCTGCAGCTGGCATCTTGCATGGCGGTCAGCCTTCATGCAGAGGCTGGTGCAGCGAGTGCAGCGAGCGGAGCTTAAGTTTGGCCTGCCTGCCCCTGCACTCAATTGGCCCGAAAATTGGGTCTTCCAGAAGCAGTTGGCAGTGACGCAGCCTCTGGGTGTGCACACTTTGCACCCAGAACTCCGAGACTCACCATGCAGCCGCCGCAGCTCATTCGGATGAGTGGGGGGCTGCAGTGGGCCCCCCCTGCAACATTGGGCCCCACGGTTCTTACGGCTGGCCCTGAGCTCAGAAAAGCATTGGCAGCCTATGTCGCTGTTTCACAGTCGATATTGATGTTTGTGCGGACTCCAGCCTATCACAAGGTGAGTAGCAGCTTTTTGCACACTAGCTGAAGTTTCCAAATCTGAACCCATTTCAAAGGTATTCCGCCCAAGGATACATTGCATCAATCAAGCCTGGAAACACAGAAGGAACCTATTTCGATGGTAGAGCACTTGCAGTTTCGATCTCTGATATCTCCAGGTAGGCAGGGGAAGGTTCCCTTCTGAAATCTCTGTGCCAGGTGCAGGGGAGTGGCAGCAGGAAACAAGTTATCTTGTTGGCTGTGTGCTCCCTGAGGCATCTGGTGGGGCCACTGTGTGATACAGGAAGCTGAACTAGATGGGCCTTTGGCCTGATCCAGCAGAGCTCTTCTTATGTTCTTAAGGGTCAAGAGAGAGCAGACTCTTTTCCCTCTCACACAACAATAGAACTAGGGGACATCCACTAAAATTGAGTGGAGGGAGGATTAAAACAGACAAAAGAAAATATTTCTTTACCCAGCGTGTAATTGGTTTGTGGAACTCCTTGCCACAGGAGGTGGGGATGGCACCTGGCCTGGATGCTTTTAAAAGGGGTTTGGACAGATTTATGGAGGAAAAGTCCATCACAGCTTACAAGCCATGATGGGGATAAGCAACCTCCTGGTTGTAGGAGTAGGTTTTCTTTGTGCCAGGTGCAAGGGAGTGGCGACAGGATACAGGTATCTTGTTGTCTTGTGCTTCCTGAGGCATCTGGTGGGGCCACTGTGTGATACAGGAAGCTGAACTAGATGGGCCTTTGGCTTGATCCAGCTGGGCACTTCTTATGTTCTTATGTTCTTAAATCCCGAATAACTGATGCTAGGCAGTGGTGATAGATGATCCAATGATCTGGCTCAGTATCAGGCCGTTTCTTATTGACCAGGTTACCTGTTCAACATGTAAAGAGTGAACTCCTCAGAAAGAAGTTGCTCAGTCCAGGTTTGACTAGCAGTAGGTGAGTTTGGGAGATAATTCTACTGACCATTCCATTGGTGTCCTTGCCATTTCTCGTCCATTTTCATACATTCAATGATTGTCGCTTCCTTTGAAAACATACATATTGTGCCGAGCAGCTAACAGAGGAGGGTTCTTGCTCGCGAGATCACAGCCTTTTCCCTGTTGCCATGAAACCTAGTGGGCATAAATTGTGGGCTTAAGCCCTAGTGGGCTTAAATTACATGTTAAGCATAAATGTTGGCATTCTTACAATGCAGCTGATCACATTTCTCTTGGATGGTGCTGACCCCAGACAGCATCGCATTTCATTAGGCAAACATTTGTTTACTCAGAACACAGCTTGTAGAAACTGGGATGTTTTATCCTTCCGCCAAATATTTAAGAGACATATAATGGCACACATCCCTCATTGCAGAAATCCAGGAGAAGGGAGTCCTTTAGCGATGGACTGGGCTTTTGAATTTAAATGACCAATTTGGTCAATGATTCAATTTCACTCGGAGGAGAAGCGTGAGCTTCAATGGAAGCTGTTTTAAACCCTATTTAAGGCTGTAAGAACCTATTTGTTCCCACTTGCTGCATTCAACCTCCTTCCTAATCTTTCATCTATATTCATTTTTATAGCTTTGCAAATTGTAGATGTCACCTGCTGTGGAAGGGGTAGAAAGGGCATGAAAGGAATGGCGAGAAGACGAATTCAATCGGAGCAGGGGCTGCAGCTCAGAGTGGAGTCACCTGCTTTGTGTGCAGAAGGGCTCGGCTTGAACCCGAGAGCAGCCAGGATGGTGTCGCGGCTCTGGAGTTGGACACAGTGAGGCGGAGAGCACTTCTTTCAAAACGGTGCCACGTTGTCATGGGTTGGACGCACATTCGCACACTGCCTGCTGGCCCTTTTCATAAGAAGTCATCACACACACAAACGTTTTATGGCTCAAACATATCAGGCCCATTGCAACGTCGTCTCGATAGTTATGATGTTGCAACAGACTACTGGCAGGCATTTCAGTTCTGTCATCTAAAACGACTGCAACAGCGGTGGCCTGCTCCAGCATCTAGCTCTGCATGGGATTTCAGGTAAACTGGTGGTATAGGCAGAAGGGTGGCAGGGGGTGGGCAGAACGGGGTAGAGACTGGAGAGCCGAGGGAAGAGGTGTGTTGGGTGGGAGGGGGGGTGTCCTGGTGCAAGCAACCTGCACCAGCATGGCATCCCTTTCCTTGCCTCCCAACATGCCCCCTTTCTCTCCTTGGACTTGAACTAGCTTAAAATACATTGGAGATCTGGAGTCTTAAAGGGAGTAAAGGGAAAATATTGCCCCTTACCTTTCCCAGGCCTCCCGATCAGCCATCTCTCTCTCTCTCTCTCTCTCTCTCTCTCTCTCTCTCTCTCTCTCTCTCTCTCTCACACACACACACACACACACACACACACACACACACACACACACACCATACCATACCATGCAGCCCAGCCTCTTAAATAAAGAAATAAAACTCAATAGGAATTGAACATCACCCTTGAGGCACTCCTGTTCTATGTGTGCTGAGCATCATGGTTAATCCAGTTCAGCCTAGCCCTTAAATTATGATCCATTGGTTGCATATTGATCACAGGTCTCAGTCCTAAACATGGAGGAAACGCAAGAGTTGCCATGAACTCTAGGAGCCTGGTTGGCAGGCCCTCAGGGGGTCATAACCCTTGATTGAGACATCAGTGGGAACATTAAGGGAAGGTGGTGAGTTTCTCTCTTTGTTCTAACGACAACTTCACACAAGAGACTGATAAACGTGATTATCGCTTCAAATCTCCTGGAGGCCTATGAAAAATTAATTAGCGGTCTTAATGTAGCCCTGTACAAACAAGTTCCCACACAACTGCGTGATGTGGAAGGTAGTCTAGCGGGCAAAGCAACATGATTAAAAACATCTAAGATATAGATCAAGATGATAGCCCTTTGCTAGAGGCTGGCTTACACAATCCACCTTTGTTCCATGTGAGCAATCTGTTCATCGCCAGGTAGAAAAAGATCATGTACAACCAGAAAGAGAGCCAAAGAACCTCACCAAGAAGGAGTGGGAAGCTTCTTATGAAAACTATGGGATGGGTTGGTTGGAAGTTGTCTGTCCTTAGGGAGTCAGAGCTGTATATTGGCTACATTGGGAGCTGTTGATGTCCTGGCAACATGATGCCATGGTCACACACACTAGTGCCTTTTTGCAATTAATTCAAGCTCCACGTTGGTGCCTGAATTCATTACAAGTTGAAAGGAAGGGAGGCCACTGTGACAGCCTTAAAAAAAGGTGAAAAATAGCATTCATTAAGAACATAAGAACATAAGAAGAGCCCTGCTGGATCAGGCCAAAAGCCCATCTAGTTCAGCTTCCTGTATCACACAGTGGCCCCACCAGATGCCTCAGGGAGCACAGGACAACAAGATAACCTGTTTCCCGTTGACACTCCCTTGCACCTGGCAGAGAGAAATTACCTTTACACTGACAAGCCACTCCATTTGCAGGGCTGTAGACAGTGAAATCGCACTGCTACAACCTCTTACTGGTTGCTCGACTTCCCCAAGGTCGCCCCAGAATGCATTGGGGTGAGCCTGGGGAAGGGACAGGGGATGTCTAGCGACCCGGAAGAGGCTGCAGGAGCATGATTTTACTGTCTACAGCCCTGCAAACGGTGCGTTAAGGTAAGGAACACTATTTTAACCTTTCTTGGTTTTTCATAGTGGTCCCTGTATTTGCGCAAAAGCGATTTCGCTTTACACAGATTTCAGTATCCACGGAGTATGTGTGTCTGGAACGGTACCCCCATGAATATTGATTTTATTATTTAAAGAATGTATATCCTGCCTTTCTCCCAGCGAGGGCACTCAATGTGGCTTACAACATTTAAATACATATACATTAAAAATTAAAAACAAGTAATTAAAAACAGTTAAAACAAACAACTAAAAACAACAACCCCAGTGGGTCAACCTGTATGTAATTTGTTAAGAATACCGATGTCCAACTGTATGGGAGTATAGATTTCAGTCTTCAGATATGCAAATTGCTGAGCTTACATTCAAATAGCACAGTCCTATACCTTTCTATTCAGAAGTAAGTCCCATTAAGTTCAGTGGGGCTTACTCTCAGGGAAGTGTATATAGGATTGCAGCCTTATTCGACCAAAATAAAGCTATTGTTGATTTTTGCATACTCCTGCGCCAAATAATAATAATAATAATAATAATAATAATAATAATAATAATAATAATAATAATAATAATAGAATTTGGTGGAAGATTTGTAGGGCTAAAATGGAATTCCTCTCGTACCAAACTCTGTGATGAAATGCATGATTCCAGACCTCTCCCACTCCCCAGCAGATTGGATTTTATAAGTTACAGAGCTATCTATGGATTCTATGCATTTTGTACGTTTGCAGAAAAATCCATACTTAAGTGTATAATTTGCATCATATAATCACACCGGCTGTTTTGAAAGGAAATGTGTGAAAATGCTTGAAAAAAAATCAAATCCATATCTAAATATGTATTTAAAATTAATAGGGTTTTTTTTTTTTCAGGGATAGAAAAAACCCAGGGACTTTTAGTGGTTTGTAGGTTTGTCACCCAGTTAAAGAATTCTTAGTCAATTCTGTGAGGATTAGCTTAGTAAGCTAATTCGTTTTTCAGTTTATTAGTAATTAGTGTAATAATTGACTTTTGTTGTTGTTCAGTCGTTAAGTCGTGTCCGACCCTTCGTGATCCCATGAACCATATCCCGCCAGGCCTTCCTGTCCTCCACTATCTTCCTGAGTTCGCTCATTTTCATGTTCGTTGCATCGGTGATGCTGTCTAACCATCTCATCCTTGGCCTTCCCGTTCTCCTTTTGCCTTCAATCTTTCCCAGCATCAGAGTCTTCTCCAGAGAGTCCTCTCTTCACATTAGGTGGCCAAAATATTTCAGTTTCAGCCTCAGTACCTGTCCTTCCAGGGAACAGTCAGGGTTGATTTCATTTAGGATTGACTGATTTGATCTCCTAGCAGTCCAAGGGACTCTCAGAAGTCTTCTCCAGCACCACAGTTCGAAAGCATCTATTCTTCGGCGCTCAGCCTTCCTTATGGTCCAACTCTCGCAACCATACATTGCTACTGGGAACACCATTGCCCTGACTATGCGAACTTTTGTTGGCATGGTGATATCTCTGCTTTTTATTATGCTAGATCTGCATAAATTTGCATAGGAGAATGCACCCCATCCAATTCCATGAAGCCGGGGGTGTAGCTTTGACCCTCCCTGGGTGTAAACCACAAGGCTTGGGGAACCGGTTTAAGTGGGCTGCAGCCAGCTGGAAAGGGAGCAGAGGTGGAACTTACCTGGGAGGCTACTCTGCTTGTACTCTTGGGAAAAGATGCAGCACCTACTCACCCTCCCGATTGTATCACAGCGTGAAACTAGCTGATTGTTTTGGGGCCAAGTAGGAATTGTTTGCTCCCTTGCCAACTTGACTGTGAGCCCAATCCTATGCATGCCTACTCGGAAGTCTCATTATAGTCAATGTGGCTTACCTCCAGGTAAGTGTGAATAAGATTACAGCCTGAGATACTTTTTCTTTTTTCTTTTTGCCTATTCCATGCTGAGACGCTACAGGGTTCCTCGAGATTGTTGTCTTTGTTTCTGTTCAAAGAAGGCAAGCAGTTTGGGTCAGAAAGGATGAGGATAGGGTTGTTGAGGACCATCCTATTGCTACCCAGGACAAAGAACAGCACTCAGTTACAAGCGCTGTAGGCTGTATGGCGGGGGGGGGGGGCTACTCAGGTTCCCTGGGATACATCTGCATTTCATACCCTCAAAGGCTGCTCAGCTTGGGGAGGTGGACTTGGAGATGAGGCTGGCTTATCTTTAGGACGGTAGGGGACTGGCATTGATGGACCTCTCGCCAAGGGGGGGCATTCACCTGGGCTGAGAGGCAAATGGATGGGTTTTGATAGATTCATGGAGGAAAAGACCGTCACAGGTTACAAGCCATAAGCAACCTCCTGGCTTTAGAAGTAGGTTTTCTCTGTGCCAGGTGCAAGGGAGTGACAACAGGAAACAGGTTATCTTGTTGGCTGTGTGCTCCCTGAGGCATCTGGTGGGGCCACTGTGTGATACAGGAAGCTGGACTAGATGGGCCTTTTGCCTGATCCAACAAGGCTCTTCTTATGTTCTTATGTTATCTAACATCTATGAGCCTGTGGAGAAGCAAGCCCACACTGCCATTGGGCAGCACGGATGTGCCCGTTTCACAGCAGGCATCATCTTAGGATAGGCACTCCTTCCTGTGTGAGACAGACAGGGAAGCCTCTTTCAAGGATGATGTTTGCCATCTGCAATTTCTACATGTAGTTGTATGAAAAATAATTAAAAATAATGCTAAACTCTGTAGCCAGCAGAAGGATTAGTTAGTTTAGTCAACCAAAACATTTTAATTGGTTAATCTAACTGATGAATCTGCTAAGCATTGTAGCTGTACTTCCCCTCGAAAAAGGGGTGAGATCGACTGGGCTTCCATGTTGCTTTAGGTCCCTGATAGAGGGGAGAGATGCACCCCTGCCCCTCCGCCATGCAAACTGGAGCATCGTTCAAGTGATGTCTGAACTTGCTTACTAGAGATTCTGTGCTTTAATTACTGCATGTGATTCTGTAATTTTAATTATGCAGTTATTACAACATTAAAAACTATGATTCCCTTTTAAATCTTCCTAAGAACACACTTTTATTACATTTTTATTACTTCGTAATTATATGGTATTTTATTATTCTTAAGGAAATAATTTTATGAGTACACTATCTGAATGTGATCTAGCGGACTGAAACATCCCATCTTTACGCATGCCTTCCACCCGTCCGGAATACTTGATGGGCAGCTCACTGACCTGAGACTGTGCCAAGAGTGATTTGGAGAAGCTGTCCAGTTTCATAACACTCAGTGAGTGAATGCTGGAAGTTAAAAAAGACACAGAGACTTGGATCCAGAGTGGTGTGAGTGGCAGTTGGCTCACAACGTGAGGTTTTCATGTCCCTCCTCTTCATTACAGCTCCCACATCCCCTGAAAAGCCAATCCTGAAATGGCATGGGATGTGGGGGGGGGGCTGTAGTGGGAGGGGAAGTTAGTGAAAAGCAAGTTGATGCACCACATGATTTCTGCAAGTTGCCCCCCCCCCCACTGCATCCCATACCATTCCAGATGGGCCATTCATTCTCAGAAGCTGCTTTTGGGGGTATATAGTGGCTGCAATGGGGAGGGAGAGACAGCCCAATGGTGGAAGTGGTCTTTGCTCATTCTGCTCTGAATCCAGCCCAGACAAAGCACAGCAGGGGTAGGCTTACCATATTTTCCCGGACCCAGTCCAGGACCCCCCATTTTTGGGGGGTGTCAACATTTTTTGTTTTTTATTTGTTTTGGGGGTTTGCTTTAACCACGGAGGCGTCTTTGGACAACGCTGGCTCTTCGGCTTTGAAATGAGGATGAGCACCACACCCTAGAGTCGAACACAACTGGACTTAATTGTCAGGGGTCACCTTTACCTTACTGAAGTCCTACTTTTCTGCTTATATTCAATGTCTTAGCCCAGACTCTCCAGTAGTGACCCTTTGAAACTGATGTGACATTCACTGAAGCACTTCGTGGAGTGCAGCAAATTGGTAATTGAGATGAGACATGTTTCATTTTCTATTGTGGTTTGCATGGGGGGGGGCAATGCATTGCATTGGTTCTTTTGAACATGGAGATCATCACACCATACACATGTAATACCATGCACTATTGTACCATGACGTAATGTTTGCTGTGTTGCAGATTTGAGTGGCAAATATAGATTTGGATATTATATATGGATGTGATATGGGTATGGATGGAAATATATGGATTTGAGTGGCAATATAGCAGATTTGAGTGGGCAAAAAACCAAACCAAACCAACCTGAAAAACTCTACATGAACTGCATGGAGGTGTCACACAGGGACTTGCTAGTTTTATTCCCATACCTTTCAGAGGCGGAGGAAAAGATGCGGAAATGCGGTCAGTGAGGGCGGGGTTTCTGCCGTTCTGCATGGGGGGCGACGGAAAAGTTAACTACACCTCTGATACCTTTCCTAGGCTAATGTGCCTAAATAATCAGTGATGATGGCAACATTCCTGCTTTCTTTTTATGAAACGATGAAAACCAGTGTGGCACCAGGGTGATCTGTGGTGTCCTAATGTCATGTGCAGATGGGGCTGCTTGGTGGCAGGGACTTAGAGCACAGGTAACAGCTGTATAGGCCAGCGGGTGGCGCAGCGGGTTAAACCGCTGAACCATAAGCTGTCGATCAAAAGGTCGGCAGTTCGATTCCCGCGACGGGGTGAGCTCTCGTTGCTTGGCCAGCTCCTGCCAACCTAGTAGTTCCAAAGCATGTCAATGCGAGTAGATAAATAGGTACCGCTTGCGGGAAGGTAAACAGCGCTCTGTGTTCCAGCCGCATGCTACGCGCTGCGGCAAGGAGAGTCATGCCGGCCACATGACCACGGAGGCGTCTTCGGACAACGCTGGCTCTTCGGCTTTGAAATGGAGATGAGTACCACACCCTAGAGTCGGACATGACTGGACTTAATTGTCAGGGGATACCTTTACCTTAACAGCTGTATAGGCAGCACTAAACGATTGATTTCTACACGGATTAAGGAACACAAAAGAACTTGTAGATTACAACACCCAGACCAATCAGCGCTGGCACTTCATGCTACAACTACTGGACATAAAATTAATTTTGAAGGCACAGAAAAATGGGTTCACAAAACATCGTATAGACAACGTCTTCACAGAGAAGCCATGGAGATCTTTAAACAGGATTAAAAAAATCTTTATTAAACCAGAAAGAAGAAATTGGATTCGTCGACAAAATCTGGGTTCCCGCGTTAAGAAAAGTGCAAGGATAGTTGTTGTCTTCTCTGCAGAGGTTATTTGTGGTCAGCGGCTACAACAAAGTCACAACAAGGTTAATTACAGGAACTAGCTCTTCCGTTTGTCATCGTCTCCAGCTGGACGGCGGATGCGGCTTATAAGTATGTGTTTTACAACTCAAACTTACAACCTTATGGCATACCGCTGCATCCACAGCCTGATGAGGTTCATCATAGGATGAATGAAACATTGCTGTTTTTGCCATTTTTAATGCTGTTTTTAAACTTTGCAAGTTTTTTTAACTTCGTTTTAACTTTGTTTTTATGTGTTTTAGCGTTGTTTTTACTCTTCAGAGTTTTTTTAATGTCGTTTTTATTCAGTTTTGTAAGTATTAAATGTGTCATGGCTTTTAAACCTGTACTGGACATACAATCTTCATTAATAATGTTGATGATTTATATACCACTTTTCAACAAAAGCGAAAGTCAATAGTCTTTTTTTCAGCACTGCCATTATCATTTCCTTTTTCAAGTTAAGTAAATAAATGCAAAATTATTGCAGATTCCCTCTAATGCATTTTTGTTTTCAATTTTAAATGAATCTCTGTTTCTGGTTAAAGACTAGCACAGTATGATGAGTTCATTAGTTTTCTGGTGTGCGTTCTGTCACTCACATTAAAGCATGAAAGGTCTTTTGAGTTAGCAATAATTAGATGAGATCATTAAAGCTACAATGAGATCACTATTGCCAGAAATGGCCTCACATTGTACAAAGTAAGGTCAAATCAGCTATAACCATCATTCATTCCTGATTCTCTCCCCTTTCTTGCATTAGGTAATAGTAGCGGGTGATCCACATTTTAATATTAATGAGATACCCTGCACGCCACCATGTGATTATGAGTTGTGGGAGGGGTTACGGATAGAGATGGATTTCACCTACAGTGAAATCTGAAGGCTAATGAAGATTTTGGGTTGCTTTTTAAGAACAGAGTTCTGGAGTCATACTACACCAAGGCAAGCTCTCTCTGCCTGTGTGGCTACTCACTTCCCACCTTCTCAGCCTGTATTTTTTTTTTTTTAGAAACAGATATTACAGTAGTTGTATGTAAAGTTCTTTATGGACCAGAATGTGTCAGATGTTAGCAGAGCTGTGGTTACACAAAGCAGAGCTAAGTTACACAAAGAACTTTTTATGTGCTGCTAAATAAAACAACAGAAGCAACGGGTCATGGCCGCTAAGGCAGGGAGACATAAAACAACAAGACAGGAAATGAAGCTTACGAGAAGTCTAATCAAAGTAGGAGAGAGCAATCCACAAGTCTTTAAAATGGTATCTGAATAGGCAACAGCTCCCCCTACTGGTGGGGATGAACACATACATACCCACACCCACTGTTGTCATATAGATCTAGCTTGCATGTTGTTGCTCTTCCAGCATAGGATTCATTATAGGCCCAGGAGAGAACAGAATGTTTAAGGCAAAGTTTGGATTTATTTAAACAATGCTAGTATAAAAAAAGTATGTAGAGTGATGTCTATCAAAGTGTTCATGGCTCCCTGATTATGCCTCACTGATGGAGAAACTGAGCCATAAGTAAAATGTTCAGATTCTGCTCCAGATTCTGATGTACTATAAATATTAGCAAACATGAAGAGGATTTCTAAACACAACAGCTTTCAAATCTTCAAAACTTTCTCCTCACAGTAGCAACCAGGGCCGGTGCTGTCATTCGACCAACTAGGCAGTGATCCCTCAGGGGGTCTGGGTAGGGTAACTGTCTTCTTCAGGGTAGATGTCTGCACTTGGGGGGGTGGTGGACTGTCCTAGACGGAACTCGTTGCAGTCATTGCTTGCTTGCTTGTTCTAATCAATAAACGTGGCCCAATTTCATTCCAAATGACCTTGTCTCGTGTGTTTTCGGGAGGGCCCTGGGCAATCTATGGTTCTTACCACCTTCCCCTTAGTGCACAAAAATATTGCATTGAAGCTCTGGGGAGAGACACACAACTCCTGAGCATATAATGATCTGGTGAGTGACGGCAGAAGCGTCTATTTTTTTAATTTTCTTAACAGTCTTGTCGCAGTTTATTGCCAGGCTTGATCATAGATGACACAAACACACTTGTTAAAACAATTGTTAACTGGGCAGAGTAGCCAGAGATGAAACATTGTGTGTGGTGCAATACGAGGGGAAAGAAATCAATATACCGTACTAATTAATGTAGCCATTGCTGAGTACGCACTGGAACCTTGAACCACTTTTGTCATTTTTCAGAATGTCAAGCTGATAATCATACACATCGAGAGCCATTATAGGCCATAGGTATGAACAATGAATATGCATGAGGGGGAGGTGGTAGGCCTCAATCAACCTGAGTTCAGTGTACTATTTGTACACATGCAAACTATAGGTGTGAATGGTAAAAGCAGGGGTCGTAATTGTCAAGACCAGTCTACATGAATACAAATGGTAGCTGAGTGCAGTTTGTGCAGAGAATATACAGTATTGAAAATGTGTTGGCAGAGGTGGGGCCCACCACCTCCCCACAGTTATTTACACACATTGAACATATTCAAAGGGCAACAAGGCTATTCACATATTAAACTGTACTTGGGTACAATCATTCTTAGTCTGCACCAGAATAGATATTCACACATGTTGTGCAATATATAATGTGCAATATATAATGTGTGAACAGCCCTAGTGTGTACACTGTACGGGTGTGGGAAGAGGTTCTGGGCCCTGCCCCCAATCATGTGTTCAGTGTTTTGTCTGTATAGATCCTATGCATGTAAAAACTGAGCTCCTGAACAATTATGTTCTTGTGCATACATGTATGGACTGAATGAAGCTCCTCTCCATTCTCCTCTGCCACAGGATGTGGTGATGGCACCTGGCCTAGATGCCTTTAAAAGGGGTTTGGACAGATTAATGGAGGAAAAGACCATCACAGGTTACAAGCCATAAGCAACCTCCTGGCTTTAGAAGTTGTTTTTTTCTGTGCCAGGTGCAAGGGAGTGACAACAGGAAACAGGTTATCTTGTTGTCTCGTGTGCTCCCGGAGGCATCTGGTGGGGCCACTGTGAGATACAGGAAGCTGGACTAGATGGGCCTTTAGCCTGATCCAGCAGGGCTCTTCTTATGTTATTATGTTCTCTCACAACCTCCTGAGACCAGCTACCTGCCAGGATCCTATACCCAATACAAGGAGCTACACAAGGTACATAAAGACAAGGAGGGAAATATAAAATGTCTGAGATATCATCTACTATGGCCAACAGAAACCAGCAAGTACAGACTGATAATAGTAAGGTGGAGGGGCAAACCACTTATTGCATTTATTGCATTTGTTTCCTGCCTTTCTTCCATTGTGGGTTTCTCAGGTAGTCTCCTATCAGGTGCTGGTCAGGTCCAGACCTGCTGAGCTTCACACAGCTATATCACATGTCCTCAGACTATACCCTAAATAAGGAAGGCATGTAAGAGGAAAGATTTTGGATGGGACTGTTATGGCCCAATCCTGTGTAACTTTAAGCGACTGGTCTGAAGAGCCGGCTGCTGTATCCTAAGCCCATTTTGGGCTGCCCCTGGGCTGCTAGGCCACATCTTGGGAGGAGGGACGTTTGTCCCCTTCCCCAGGTGTAAGCGAGCCTGGGGTCTATGGGCCTCCTCGGATGCACACCAGGACCACCTTCACACCGACTGGCGTGGGACTTACCTGCAGCGGCCGGGGTGGACTCAGTTTCGCGGCCGAGTAAGCAATGCCGGCCTCCGTGCCAGTGCCGTTTACACCCGAGTCATCGCAAACGTGATTTACGACATGTTTGCGACACTTTAGGCTGACAGAGCAGGAGCTCCGCTGGTCTAAAGTTAGTCTATTAACCAGCTGAGAGATAGCTTTGGAAAGGAGACAGAAATTCAACAGGTGAAACTTCTTTTTCCATCACACAGCCTTGCCAACTCTGAAAGGCACAAGAGCACTGCCCAGAGGGAAAAGAGATGGCAAGTTGGCAGCCCTACTCCCAACAAGTGTTTTTAATGGGTTTGGCCTCTGGCGCTTTCCATGTCCCAAGCGCCCAGTGGTCTCGATTCTGCCAAGAAGCAGTCCCACCAAGGAGCAGACTGTCACACAGTTAACATCACAGAAAGTGATCATTGGTAAAATTATACATGCCGTAATGCTTGGAGAATCCCTCAAAGCAGTTAAAGAGCCAGGAGAATATGAGACTGTCATTACTCTGTCTCCCTCTCCCCCCTCTAAGGAGCATAAAACCTCCGCCAGATACTCAGGCAGAACAAAACACTTAATCAGTATTAAGGACACATCTGTTCCCCCCGGAGAGATGAGCTGTTCACTTAAGCTTGTTTACAATATGTTTATAAACATTAGTGGACAGGGATAGATTACCTCTGTTTACTGCCACAGAAAGGAGGCAGCTGCACTGCTCAGTTCCCGTCATCGCGATCTGCTTTTCTTCTTTCATCACTTAAATGGCACCTTGCAGCAAGACATCGTTCTGAATTAGACCGAAAATTCGGGATGTGTGAAACCCCCTAGAGAAATGTCGCTCGTTTGGTGGTTTGGTGGCCCCCCAAACTGCTCAGATGTTGCTCTTCAGGAAGAGCTCCCACATGTGCGGAGAATTCCACTTTCTGTGAGAGCGATCACTTCAAAAGCCCAAAATGGCTTTGGACCAGAGCACCTCAAGGAGCACCTCTTCCCATATCAACCTGCTGGGGGGTCGAGAGCAGCCTCAAAGGCTCTGTTCTGAGTTCCTGCTTCATTGGAACTGTAGCAGTTATGTGAAAGGGCTTTTTTGTGGTGGTGGGTCTGGGGAGGCGGAGGAAGGGCTGTCGGCCTCTGCGCTGTCGGCCCTTACTCTCCGGATGTCAAAAATGTGCTTTATGGCACGTTTACAGCACCCGGTGACTGCGAAGCACACACTACGAAGGCAGATACTTGCTCAAATTTGTTTCTTATGGTGAAGTCCTTTAAAAAATGCCCAGGGTTGCTTTGTCGTAGCTGTCTTTGATATTGTCTTTATGCTGTTAAGTCCATTTTAATGCACAGTTATTTATTGTTGTTTTATTACTATCAGCTGTCCTTAGAGGCTTTTACTCTGAAGGGTGGAGTAAAAATAGGATGCATAAATAAATAAATCACTGTTAGAAATAACTAGAAGTCCTGAAGTATTGTTTTCCATTATGTTCCTCATACAGTTGGAAGGGACAATGAAGTGTAACTCCCCAAGTGATGCGCACATGTCATGACCCTTCCCCTCGAGCCTCAGGAAGTTGAGGCTAGTTTCCGGGTAGTCCAATCCTGTCTAGGACCAGCGCAGTGTGCAGATCCTATCCAGGATTGAGCCTGTGCTGGCGGAGGCCTCCTGAGGGTAAAGGGACGTTTGTCCCTTTACCCCAAGTAATGACCCAGTTGCCCCAATGTGTCTGCTTGGATGTCTGCCAGCAAAATGGCCGGTGCAAGTGCAAGTGCAAATTGGCCGGTGCAAGTGCAAAAGATCCGACAGGCCCAGGAAGGGAGATAGGATTCGGTGGTGCACACCACTGATGGTCCTTCTCTCTTCCCGGGCGCGGCCATCCAATCCCCCCTCCCGTTCTGCCCAGTTCCATCCTCCCCAAGCCCCCCCACTTCTCGGCACAGTACTTACCTGCGTCCGGCAGTGGCGGCCTCGGTTCTGGGCAGAGTGAGTGGCACCGGCTTCAGCGTTGGCGCTGCTTACTCTCTGTGTGTCAAAAATGTGCCTTATGGAAGAACGATCGTCCCACCAGTCCTGTCTTAGACAGGATTGCACTGCTAATCATCTGAATGGGTGTTTTATCTGAACCTCCCCTCTACAAGCACTGCTAAACTTACTTTTAGAGTAGGTTTAGCAGCATATGTAGAGGGGTAGTTCAGATCAGGACCACTCAGAGGAATTTTATCAAGGGGTACAAAGTTTCTTTTAGGCCCCTTCCCTTCATGTAAATTTGGCTCTTAGACCCCCTTTTTTGCTCCTGGGCCCCCTTTTTAACCCATTTTTGGCCCTGGGGCTGGGTACAATTTACCCCCTTAACCCCCCCTCTCAGAGGCCCTGGTTCAGATGCAAATAGCCTTGACTCACCCAGACGGGAGGGGAGAGTCAGAGTGTGAATGTGCTGAGAGATTTTTCAAACTGGCCCCATCTACCCGCCAGGCCCTCCGTTCTCGTCATTTCCAATACAATACATTGAATTATGGGATGGAAGGGAAATTAAAACTTTAGTTTTAAAAATTATCATCTTTCTCCACAGACATTCAAAAGGGTCAGGGACTTGGTCTGAACCCACCTGATGCAGCAACCTGCTAAAGAGAAGGGAGAGAGGGATGCAGGTAAAGACAACATCAGATGTCAGATCCTGCTATATAGCTCTTAGTGCACTTTTTGAATGGATCAGTTGCATTTTAGTAATGGTATGAGCCAATTTGGGAACTTCAGTCAAAGAGTGAAAATACAGTCAAATCTACTAATTTTTCTTTCAGGTAAAGGTACTGTGGTTTTACTGTTTCCCAGTATGGTTATTGTTATGTTGGCAGTTAAAAATCAGTCCTTTTGTACTTAGTAGTAGTAACTACAGAAACTTCACAAAATTCCTTACCTAGCAAAATAAATGGTTCCCTGCCCCAGAGTTTGCACTCTAAAAAAGAGATACAAAGAAGCACACCAATTGCAATGCCAATGGCAAAGATGCTATGTAGGACTGAACAGGGACAGTTGCTCTCCTACTGCTAAATGTAAGAGAGCCACCATTTCAAAAGTCAGGATCCATGTTTACAGCCCAATCCTAACTAAACCCTCTCGCCATTGCAGCCATGCCAACAGAGCTCACACTGCATCCTGCAACGGGGGGGGGGGACCTTACCCCAACATTCCCTTACTTTGGGGTAAACCTCCACTGCCCCAATGGGTCTTCTGAGGAGAGTAAGGGAGAGGGAATGGGGGCAGGAACAGGGATAGTGTCCTGGTGCATGTCTAGGATCCACTCCCTCACTCCCCTGTTCCACCTCCTGCGTAACCCATCCCTGCCCCGCTCCACCCCTCCATCCATTGTCCGTCTTACACAATGACTTACCTGCCTCAGCACAGGTCACCCTCTGTGGCAGCGTGCCAGGGGCACCACTGCCATTTGTGGTGGCATTCCCAAAATTGCCACCAGTGTCATGCTGTTTGCAACATCGTAAAGGCATGGACGCAGTTTTATGTACCTTTACAACGTTGCAAAGCCCAATTAGGATTGGGTCTTAATTTGCTTTATTTGAGTTTTTAAACTGAATTTGCATACTACCCTGAGATCTATGCTGAATGTCTTCGCATAAATCTGATTGCACAAATCTGCAATCATCGTTATCTAAATAAATAAATAAATAAATGCTCCAACCTGCTTAAGGTAGCTAAACAGATTTTGGTTTGGTCAGTACCTGGACTGGAAATTTCCTGGGAACTCCATCTATGCTGCCTTGGGCTCCCTGAATGGAAGGCTGGATGTATACGCGCAATTCAAAAATAAATAAATAAATAAATAGCCCAGGTATATGATATTCATCATGGTCTGTTTCCGCCTTGCATCTCTCTCTATCTTGAGCCTACACCCCACATTTACTTAGTGCTCCATAATACCTGTATCATCTCCCGAACCGCCTCTAATAAATCATGCTGCTTGTTTTGCGGCCAGCCTTTTCACTTGCCCAGTGGGGAGTCTGCTAAGCTCTTCAACTGTTCCATTATGCTGTGTCAAGGCTACCATCAGCCACCTGACAAAAGAACTTTTCTAGCTTGCTTCCATCAGCACATGTGAATACGAAGCAACCTTCCTCATTTCCGTGGAAGGCTTTCTCAACATACGTCTCCATTATTCTTCGTGTTCAGACACCAGAAGAGATGGATGCATGAACCAGTCTGGCTCTTGTAAGACAATCAGGTATAACAGTGCAGGACAATCTTTGACCATCTCTGATTTTTCAGGGTCACATAATCATGAGGTTAAAGGAAGAAAGGGGGAAAAGAAAAGGACGCTTGTTTTTAAAGGACAATTACGATAGCTGAATGTTAATGTTGGAAAGCAGTGTGCCTTCATACTGAAACCCAAATTGAGGATCTACAATTATTTGTTTGTTTGTCTGTGCCCCTCTTTTCTTTCCGGAGGACACCCAAAGCCCTCCAATTATGCTTGAGTTATGAAGCAGATCATTTTTAACAGAAGGGATGCTTGTGCTAAAATTCAGCAGTATAAGGCTGAAATTTCTGGAGAGGTTTGAAACCTAATGTGAAGCACAATTCTAGTACAGTATGTTTACTTTGAAGCCAGTCCCACTGTGTTCAATGAGGCATCCAGAATCAGAGAGTTGGGTGGGAACTTGCAACTAAGCATCTCTGACAGACGGCCATCCATGTGCTTGAAAAGGTGCCTCCAGTGGTACACCCAAAGAAAGATGGAAGAACTTGTTGTACTGGAGGGGAGGATGGGTGGAGGGTGGCAGCAAGACCCCCCCCCCCGGATGCCCCATTGCATGCCCCATTGCATGCCCCATTGAACACAGTGGGACTGGCTTCAAAGTAAACATACTAGAATTGTGCTTCACATTAGGTTTCAAACCACTCCAGAAATGTCAGCCTCATACATACTGAACCCAGGATTGCGGGTGCAAGTAGATTGCAGCAAAGTCTTCTGGCTACAATCTCCGGTCCCTTGCCACTGGGCAGCAGCCAGACAATATCCCTCCGAGAGCCAGTTTGTTTGCAGGTCCCAAGAGTCTGATTCCCTACTGCGCCTTGATTGGTCTCTTTTCCTTGTAGAGAAAGAAGAGCAAGCAGTAATCCCTTTGCCAGTGCAGCAAGCTATTTTAGAGTATAATGCAACTTGTCCTTGAGAGAGAAATTTCCATTTCCTTTGTGAGTATAGTTTGTTGTCTAGGGAACCCATTGTGGCTCGGGGTCCACAGCTTGTTTGCAGTTATTGCTCCTAAGCTCAGATCTGTCTTCCTCTCCTGTTCATTCCTCCTGCTCATGGTTATGGTTTCCGAATGCATGCGACGTTAATGGTCTATCTAGGAAATTTGCGTCTGGCAGGTAATTTTTGTTCTGGCCAGACTGTTGCATATAAGAACAAAATAGAGTGCATTGATATAAATAGATATATAGCTAAATAAAATGAAATTCAAAATGAATGTGGGGGTTTTGTCACAAGCAAATCTGACATACATTGAGGGAATCCAAAGGAACTTTCAATAAGACTGGTAATATTTCTTAGGGAGGTTCCACACATCCCAAGTGGGACCAGATTTTGCCTAAAGCAAAATTCAAAACAAATTAATATTATATAGAATTGAACAGAAATTTCGCACTTGGGAACTTTTGGCTCGAATTTTGCAGGAGGAGAGATGGGATGAAACCAGGGCTGGTAATATTTCCTGCAGCCCAATCCTGCCTAACAATACACAGCCAGCCTAGGGTCAGCTGCTGTATGTATCTTGGATGCCCCTTCCCTGGGTGTAAACCGGTCAGGGCCCTATGAAGCTGACGTATATCTGGGGTGGGGAGGCTGTGTAAGGCCATATATCTGAGGCCAAACCAGGCTGGAATGTACCGCTGATATCCCTGCCCCCTCCCAGACTGGGCCGGCCAAAGGCCAACCCCTGGCTGCCCCTGCCCACCCTCCCCCACCCCTGTACCGACCAGTGCAGGACTTACCATCGGTGGTGGGTGCAGGGTCCGGAGGGTGGCAGAGTGAGGACTGCTGGCCTCCACGCCTGTGGCCCTTACTCCCGAGTGGTCACACATGTGCTTTAAAGCACATTTGCGATGCTTTGAAATGGCGAAGCTCACACTCCACCACTCCAGAGTTACACAGGATTGTGCCATTGGGATGGAATGAAACCAGGGCTGAAACCATCTCCCCCACTTCCCAGTTTTTGCTATTGCCACCTTTTTGTGTGTGTGTCTGACAGCCATAGTTTTTTCTCCCCGAACCCCTACAATGGTGCTACACTGCTGACACCAGTGATTTTTACCCCCACTCCCTAAAACTCAAGCAATGCTCTCCAAATTTCATAACCTGCAACTGGGTCAATGAAATTGGCAGGGCGGGGGATACTTTCAGCTTAGCCCAACATTATTCTTATTCTTTAAAATAATTTCTGTCCTTTCGTATTCACAAATTACCAAAAGTGGTTTCAATACCTCCCAGTACCAGATACAACATGTCAAATGCTGACCATCGCTTACCGGGTGACATGTCAGCCTCTGCTTTGCCCACTCCCTGAATTGGAAAAGGAAGAGGAGGATGGATCAGAAGAGGAAGGAAGTGGTAGGAAGAGAAACAACAGAGATGAGTGGACGAACAGAGTGAGAGACCCTGCCAATCTACTGCCTAAGGTGACTGCCTCAGTTTGTCTCATGAATGGGCCGGCCCAGCCCTGTTCAGTCTTTGTACATACATCTGAATGTGCATAGAGCTTGTTCTCACATGCTGTGGCATGCATGGAAGTTGGGAGTGGGGCATGCCGCGGCATGGAGGACAGAGGCAGGGCCAATATACATGATCCTGCCTCCCTCATGTGTTCACTCAATAGTTCTATAATCAGTGGTTCCCAAACTGTGTGTCACGACCCACAAGTGGGTCCTGGCCCAATTTACAGTGGGTCGCAGGCCCACCGATCCTGTAACCTAAGAAGGTGGGGCGCGTCACACAATTTGGGAAACATGATGCGACATGGCCAATGACACGGGGGCACGCGTGCATGACACGGATGCGACTTCTGGGTCGTCCACCATTTTAGGTTGCAGCCTCCTAGCCTCAGCAGGCTCTGGATCGACCACAGAAAATGCAAAGGCTCACAAAGGTAAGGAGTTTGGGAACCCCTGTTCTATATGAAGAATAGAATAAGGATAGGGTTCTGGGGTGTGTGGCATTAAAACATACAAAATGCATGTTTAAAAATATACATTTTGTGTGACACCAAAAGAATTTCAATAAGACCATCAAGACTCCTCAGGTTTTTTTCTTTCCATCCTTATTCAAATCTATAGTCAATGTTTAATTCAAATAACTGCTAGTGGGATAAAGTATGAAAATCATCAGGTAAAACATGGGTAATTCTATTCTAGCACCTCTTTAATTTAGCAGTGTTTAGGTGCTGAACACAACGTTTTTGAAATAAGCCCTTGGCATAGTTATTAACTTATACTACTCTGTCAACATTGGCTTTAAAGTATTACTTCTGGCTCCATCAACGTATATATTGTCTGTGCATCTACATTATTGGTCAATCCTGACAGTAATGAATAGATTTATTCCAAAGTCTTCACTTTGGGGTTAATTATTCCCACCAATTACATGTTTACCCTAGACGCAATTACTCTGGGAATAAAAAGCCCTTGTCCCTTGTAATCAAAAGGCATGCTTTAGTGGAGATATATCTTGGTTTCACAGCTGTACCTCAATTAGAAATTGAGGTCCATGAAGGAAGCGCTATAGCTAATTATGCAAATCAGGGAATTAACCACCATCTACATGCACTGCTGGTTGGGTAACATGCCTCTACATGGCACCTTACTGTATCGCGATCCGAGTCAAGGGGTTTATTTACTTCGTTGCAAAAAAGAAAGAAAGAAAAGCCAGGAATTGGGATATTACACATTGCTCAGTTGCACTGAGAACCCGCATAGTCGCATTAGTTCAATGAGCCCTGATACACACTTCTTGTGCAATTATGGGTGCGCAAATAGAAATTGTTCTTGGGGCTATGGAACACTACCCATGGTTCTCATATGGCTGTGGGCAAGGGGAAATCGAGTCAGGTTAAAAACGTATTGCCTCACTGCCAGTTCTTTGGTGATTTCCAACCAGCGTTGGGCCTAGGCTTAAAGTTCAGGGACAGGGCACAGATTTCCTGAATTACAGAGCATTGTAGCTGCATTTGCTCACATCCATCATTTGTTACTCCTGCCTCTCCGTTCCTTCTGTTACAATCTACCTCTCATTGACATTTATTTACTTACAGGATTTATAAATATTGAAGCTTCCAAAGCAGTGTACAATTTTAGAGCTGGTGTTGCATTATGACTAACAACCCAATCCTGCATAAAGATCTGTGGCCTGGCCACAGGATCTTATGCTCTTCCCGGGATGCTCCGGCACGGCCCAGGTTCTCCTCGGGGGAAGGGGATGTTCATCCCCTTCCCCCGGTGTAGGGCTGAAAGGCCCCAATGGGCCTCCTTCGATGTCCACCAGCTCTCGAGCAGACAGATAGGGGAAGGGGATATAGTAGCTGGTGGGAGATAGGATTGGAATGTTATTTGCCTACAGGGCTCTTGTAAGGATTACATCAAGATAATATATGTGAAAAGCTTTGCACACTCTGAAAGTATAGCAAGTCCTCACTTAAAGTTGTCGATAGGTTCTTCTTGGAAACTGCAACTTTAAGCGAAACAACTTATAATGAAACAAAATTTTACGTATAGTCAGGGCAATGGTGTTCCCAGTAGCAATGTATGGTTGCGAGAGTTGGACCATAAGGAAGGCTGAGCGCCGAAGAATAGATGCTTTCGAACTGTGGTGCTGGAGAAGACTCCTGAGAGTCCCTTGGACTGCTAGGAGATCAAATCAGTCAATCCTAAATGAAATCAACCCTGACTGTTCCCTGGAAGGACAGGTACTGAGGCTGAAGCTCAAATATTTTGGCCACCTAATGTGAAGAGAGGACTCTCTGGAGAAGATTCTGATGCTGGGAAAGATTGAAGGCAAAAGGAGAAGGGGAAGGCAAAGGATGAGATGGTTAGACAGCATCACCGATGCAACGAACATGAAAATGAGCGAACTCAGGAAGATAGTGGAGGACAGGAAGGCCTGGCGGGATATGGTTCATGGGATCACAAAGGGTTGGACACGACTTAACAACAACAAAAATTGATAAGGTGTAAACGTTCCCATGGCATTTTCCCATCAACTTTAAATGGAATGACTTTAAATGAAGCAACTTTAAGTGAGGAATTACTGTACTATACAAACGTAAAGCATTATTCAATATCACTACCACTAATGAAAACCCAAACCATGAAAAAATGTCAAACAATCAGATGCAAAACTGCGAACAGTAACAAAGAACACAGAAGGACTAATTTCCCCAAAGCACAAAAGAATGTGTTTGGGAAAGAGGAAGATAAATGAAGTCCATTGAAGTTTATGGAATCTCAATCCTAAAGGCCCTGTTTCTTGTGAGGCCAATTCTGTTTCCAAAAGACTCAGAACTTGAAGTTGGACCTCTGTCTGTTGTTAACATTCCAAAAGCCCACATGAAGAAAAAAAAAAGATTCCAATCCATTTTCTCACTTTCTAAAGCTTATGTAGCTTCTCAAAGGAAATGGTTACAGGTCAATATGTCATGTGCATTGGGAGTATCTGATCAAAGCCACTGCTCATAAATGCCTAATTAAAGTGAAATGTACACAACCATTTTAATTGGCTCATTGCCTCATTTGTTTTTATTATGCTGTAACGCTTTGCTTAGTAGATGAATCAACACACACACATGTGCACGGCCCATTTTGCAGGTACACAAAGAATCTTGAATCAGTTTTAGAGTACAAGAAGTAATTCAGTGGTCATTTGATATATAGTGAGTTGCTGTTACTGTATGCATGTGGATTTGAGAGCTTCACTAAGCAGGTACAATGTAATGGTTTTGGCTACATCAGAAACCATTCTAGTGTGTTCATACTGTATAGAGTGCTGAGGTAAAACTATCCACTATTGTTCAGAAACATTTTCTTTAATGTCATACACATTCCTCTGCTTTTTTGATGATTTTTTCAGCACTGTTTTGAAAAAGAAAATGCTAATCTTTGTTAGCACTGTTCTCGGTTGTTCTTCTCTCAACTGACTTGATATTGCATACAGAAGAAAAATTAATGGTTTAAAAGCCATGTTCTAAAACCGGTTTATTAAAAATTCCAAGATTAAAACTAGATGAAACAGTCAGAGGACTGCATCAATAGGATCATACAGACTGTAAAAATCCCACGTTCTAAAATAAAAAAATGTCAAAACACACAAAAGGCCGGCACTACGCTTCATCTACCAGATATGGACCTCCTCGGGTGCAAACAATCAGATGTGATACTTGATATTGTCAAGTAGCCAAATCCTAACTTCTTTCCATGCATTGAATGATCCTTGATTGGCTGGGCTTGTCCATGTTACTAATCCAGGAAGGAGAACGACAGCCCAATCCTGTCTAGCAGAATGCGGTGGCGCAAATATGGCACCCGCTGCATCCTGTGCAGGATGAGGCTTGCACTGGTGCAGCCGAAATTCTCTTCGGGATAAAGGAATATCCATCCCCCTACCCTGAGTAGATCCTCAGCCGCCCCAATGGGTCTACTCGAATGTGCAGAGGTGTCGCTAGGAGGAGTGGGGGCCCCAGGCGATGGGGGCAACACACGGCACGGGGTGCACAAACTGCCGATTTGGCGACAATTCAGTGGTGCTGGGGCAGCGGAAACAGGAGTCACCCGCCTGTGCCACTAGTGGCCGAAAACCGCCAGGGGTGCTTTTTAAATTTTTTTCTGGCTCAGGGGGTTGGGCTTGCGACGTCACTTCCGCAGGGGGCTTCTGAAGTCACATGGGGGGTGTCAAGGCACTTGCCTCCCCCGTGGAGGCTAGCTACACCCCTGCAAATGTTGCTGGCACACACTTGAGCAGGCCATGGAATGCCGGCCAGGCCTTGTAAGGGTGATAGAATTCGGCAGAGCATGCCACAGCCGATACCCCTCCTCCCAGGCCCGGCAAGCCAATCTGGTCCCCTGGAATGCCCCCTCCACACCCTTCCCCTGCCCCTTCACCATGCCACGGGGACTCAACTCTCCGCTGCAGCGGCAATCCGTCCCGTGGCTGGTTCCCACCCAACAAATATGTGTTAGTGGTGCAGCATAGAGCAGGGCTTGAACGGCAGATTATGAAGCCTGGGCAGACTCATCAGTATCTGGGCAACTACATTCTGCACCAAGTTTTTGAGCAGCCTCACACAGAGCATATTTCAGGAGTCCAGTCTGGATGTGACAAATACATGTGTGACTGAGGTCAGGTCCTTTGCAAGAACCTGGACTTGTTTGCGGATTGTGGATCAGGTTGCACAAAAGAGCTGTAAAGTTTTACACTCATTCGAAAGTCGCGGTTTGCATTAAAAAAAAACAGCTTTCAAATCTCTTGGAAAATGAAGAGTAATCAGAAAATTATGTGTCTGGGCTTTGCTTTCTTATTATTGCTATTGATTTTTCAGACCACAGAGTGAGAATTACCAAAAATAAAAAGAGATGGTTAGATTCATTTACAGATCCAGACTTTGATAAAGAAAATTCAATTCATAATTATTTATGAACCAGCATCAGGGAGTTTATTACCCTGATTACTCACTAATCATTTCGCATAAATGCAGTGACCTAAAAATCCCATATAATCAATAAAGTTGTAAGTTCCAGATTTAAATCACTGCACCTTGTATTCTTGAGTAAACCTTTGGGTAATTTACAAAGGCTGTTGAATTTTATAGTAAGTGTTTTTCAAACCAAGCTGGATTCTAAACAATAATGACTTTTTAATGTGGATCTGTGATTACATTGTCATCGTGAAATACGGTGCTTTTTGACCGCATTCGAAATGAGCCAGTGTGTGAATTACTCCAAAGGCATAGATTACCATAGCTCCAGGTAAAGCAATCTTCATAAATTAAACTCCAATCTAAAGTGACCTGTCACTATAAACCTGTTGCTATGGCTAGTAACTTAAATTTCAATGTACAATTTGTAAACAAGTTCCTTTCTTATAGTTACAATGGGAGCACTTAGTTTGCTAAAGCACTCCAAAGTGATTAGAGACGAGAGGGGGAAAAAACCCTGATTCTCAGTCTTTTTGGAAGACGTTATTTCCATAATTCCTCAAAGCGAATGTTTTATCAAATGCACTTTATTTGGCATTGAACGAATGTTTATACCATTAGAATACTTAGAACTGTTAACAATGGCACGTTAACAACCATGAAGAGTAATTTTCTAAGCAGGATTTGAGGATTTAAAGTAATGTCTTTTTAAAAAATAAAAAATAACCACTCCTATAGAACTGTAAAGTCTATCATTTCTTTGTTGTACATTCAGGTAGTGGGGAATACATTTTAAAAAACGCCTTGTGCTTTTTACGGCCACAATTTGGGGCCATCTATTTTTCAGGCACCTTAAGGGTAATCCCAATGTTGCCTAACATGCAAGAATTCTCATTTGTATACAAAAGGCAAGGCCTCCTTAGGAGGCATGGAAACTCAGCTGGGACCCCTCCCCCCACTTGAAACCCTGGAAAGCTGCTACCATTCAGCGTCAACAATACTGAGATTGATGAACCAATGGTCTACTCAGTAGAAGGCAGCTTCGTAATGGTACATGAGCCCCACTTCTTTGAATGTTGAGAAATTCCAGATACGGCCCTTGGCTTCCTTTTGGAGGAGAGAGCACAGAAGGTATATGGTGTTTTTGTCATACTTACAGTGCGATCTGGCCTGGGAGGGGACGGGGATATCGGCACCAGACTGTGCCAATATCCTGAGCCCCTTCCTGGGCCAGCCTTACAAGGCCTCCCTGAACACACGCCAGCTAAAGAGCTGGTGTGCATCCGAGGAGGCCCATTGGGGCCTCCGGCGCTTACACCAGGGGAAGGGGCAAATATCCCCTACCCCCAAGGTAAGCTCCAGCTGTGCTGGCATGGGCCGCTTCCTGATTAGGATGCAGTGGTTGTCCATTTTGACCGGCCGCTGCAACTTAGGCAGGATCAGGTTTTCAGATACGCCAATTGAGCATCAGGGTGGAAGTAGGCAGCAGTGCGCTCCTACAAACGACGACAGCAGCGGTTCCCAAACTGTGGGCTGCAACCAACAAGTGGGTTGTGACCCGATTTTGGGTGGATTGTGAGCAGCCCGCCGCCTGAGCCTCAACTTTCGGTTGGCTGAGCTTTTTCTTTTCTTTTTTTTAACATGGATAGCCAGCTGCCCAAGCCTCTGTCTCAGTTATCTCAGTGAGAACATGACAGGATGAGACCCAGAGTGGCCGACGACTGAGGATCAGCTGTTCACGAAACAAAATGCCAAAGCTCAGCAACCTGGACCTTTTGGCAGTGATGTGATGATGTCATCATGTCATCCCGTCAGCACCGAAGCTTCCATGCCGAATGTGGGTCATGGGGCAAAAAAGACTGGGAACCAGTGAACGACAAATCTGGTCCGATCCCTAAAGAGAATCCCGGAGACTCCAAAACTCACAGCCAGTTATTTTGCTGACGTAAGTCCAAGGAGAGGTAGAGGGTGTTGGGCCTGGAAAATGGGGATAGCATCAAGGTGCGTGCTGCTGCTGCTTCTGGGATCCACCTCCCCGCCCTCAAAATGCCTCCTGCCTGCTCAGTCTCTCCCCCTCCCACACTCAGAACACCGCTGTCAACACCTTACCGTTGCGGCATCTGGAAGCAGCTGTCATACACGCAGGACCTCCAGCCGTTTGTGCTGGTGGCTCTGAAGTGCGTGCTGGCAGCACGTGTTTTGTGATGCTGCAGTGGCACTTATGGCAGTGGACCAGGAGTTTTGCTACCATGAGTAGCCCATAGGGTTGGGCTGTCAATGGAGAGACCACAGTACAGCACTAGGGTGCCCCCTCTGCTGGAACTCAGTGACTGTGTAGTGCATGCCAGCCTCAACATTTTTTTAGACCAGTGGTTCTCAAACGTTTTAACACTTTTTAAAATTACACTCTATCCGGACTCACCTAGTTTTACGAGACTTTTTTAAAAAAAGGTGATATAGAAATAAGTAAATAAATATATTTATTTACAAGTAAAGAGCTCAGTTGCTTGCAGTGTAATTAGCTGCTATCTTGCAAACTGCAGGAGCTCAGCTCTTTGAAGGGCAATTAGTAGCTATCTGATTTTGAATAGCCTCAGGGCTTGTGGTATTTACTTATCTGATCTTTCCATCACCTGGGACTCACCAGAAATCAGGTCGCGACCCACCAAGTGGGTCCCGACCCACAATTTGAGAAACACTGCTTTGGACAGTAAATGCAGGAACCGAAAATAGGATTGGGCTGTTAGTGATTTTGATTCAATGGCACGCATGTGACCCATTGACAACTTTTCTCCACAGTTGGGTTTTGCAAGCTGACAGATGTTCTTTGAGTTGGTGTGTGGGTTGGTGTGCCTGTGCAATACATATGGCCTGCCAAAACGTAGCTGCTACCTGAGACAACCCAAGAATATCATCCTGTTCCCTCAACAAAAATATTTTTTAAAAATATTTTGTGGTAAGGAATAGCTCCCTTGCTACCAGTGTTCCACCAGCAGTTTTTTGTTTGTCTTTGGTTCTCGACTTTTATTATATCGTTTAGTTGTTGTTGTTTTAACTTGTTAGCTTGTAAGGGATTTGCCTGTAAGTGATAGTTAGCTGCTCTGTGTACCTTCTTTTTGGAAGAAAAAAGCTGCGTAAGCTGTATTTAAAAAATGAAGAAAGAAAATTATCCTTATATTCTCATGTCCTTTGCCCTAAAAGCAAGCCTAGTCTGTAGGTCTGTCTACCTTTTCTTGTCATGGGCTTAGTACCGTCAGAAAGAACCAAGCTGTTAGGGAGACATTTGACTCATTTCAGCTGCAGGTGCTTGTTTATTTGCTCCACTGCCAGAAATTTCAATTGGATACCACGGCTCTTATTGATCCAGGGAAAGATGTTTGTTGTACAGAAAGTTGAATGCATTATGTTACGTCTTGTAACACTACAAAGCAATATCACAGGTGCGTGGAGGGCAGTGTCAGAAAAGAAAGCAGACACCGCAGATGCTGATAGACGGCAACAGACGCTTTCTTTCATGATGTTCAGGGTTCAGAGTGAGGAATGCACTGAAGCAAATATTTTACAGTTCAATTCATCCTTATGATAACCACCCATGGGAGTGTGGGGGGACTGCTGCGACGCCCACAACTAACCTCCACTCACACAGAGGCACAATTGCCAGAAGCATTGTTATGGACAGCCATGAACACACCATTCTGCACAGGCCGCCACATATATGGCCCCTGCTTGGAGGCACCAACTCTCTGTTTTCAATGGTCCATCTAGACCAGGGGTTCTCACCCTGTGGTACGCGTACCCCTAGGGGTATGCGAACCACGTGCTGCGGGTACACCAAGCCCTGGCCCTTATCTGCCCCTCAACCAGCTAATTAATCCTTAATTAATCATTAATTAATGTTTACTTTTTGTCAGAGCCAGGGAGCTCTGCAGCGCTGAGTTCAGCCAACTTTCGCATCAGCCATCAGCTGTTTCTCGGGAGTTAATTTATTCACACACTTCCGAAGCACCTCTAAATTCTAGACCAACGTTTTGCTATCTACAGTTATCAATTAGATGTCTCCAGGAAGCCCACCAGCCAGACATGACAGCAACAGCTCCCTCCCACTATCGCTCCCATCAAGTGGCATTCAATGGCATAAAGCGTACTTAGCTGATCTTTAATGATTCCCTCTAATGAGAACTAAGCCAAAATCGCCAACTGAGAAATTTCAGTTCAAATTTGAGGGGGGGGGGGAGAGGTGGGTCAAAATTGCCCCCAGCTTAACTTTTTTCACCGTTTCCTCTTTCACAGCAGCAGTGGCCCTCCCAGTGGGCTGGGGGCTGCCAAGTGTTCTCATAGGTCCCTATTACATTTCTGTGGGAAAGGGAATGGTAACCACCATCTCACAGACACTGGGAGGATACGCTTCCATTGGTGACTTTGTCCCATCTTAATTCTTCCCACCAACCCCCTCCCCAATGCTCTGCAAAATCATTATGAATGGGGTGACAAGTTGGGGGGAGGGATCTTATCACACCCGCACTACCAAAAATCTGCACCTGAGTTGGGCTGCATTGACCTCCAACCATGTATTGTGGTCTCCCAGGTGATGCTCCCCCCCTTTGCAATTTCCATATAGCAAAACTAGCAGGATGATCAAGTCCTTGGTGGTTCACCAGATATGGCTGGTGGTCTGTGCTTGGCTTGCTGGTTCACATGTGGTGACGGCTGGATTTAACGCTATCATTTGTAATCTACAGATATATTTACTGCTACATTAATATTTATTGTACAACCTACAGCTGTAAAATCTTGTTTCACAGTCACACAGGCCTCCACTGCAGCAGATAATGAGATTACACATCTCAAAGTAGAAACTTGTCACCTTCTCTAATGAACTCCTTTATGTCACAGACAAGGGGGAAACACCTGGATTTATTCCCCCTCCTTCCTATCCAGAACGAGGAGCCAAGAATCCAATGTGTACAATTTGTTATTGATGACAGACAGATTTGAAACAACATGTTGTGAGAATTCATGGCGTCGGCATCATCAGTCACTTGTCATGGCATATATAACATTGTTGGCACATGCGACAAGGAATGACACCTGAAACAGGAAGGCTAGGAATGACTTCTCACCCCCTGAAGTGTAGCTATTTCGAGAATCCAATAGCCGCCGTGTCTTTCTCTGAAGTCTTTTAATTCTTTGTAATCAGAGCCGTCTACAAAAGGAAGGGTGGAGGGAACATTACCACTTCTGTAAATATTTGTGGCCTCCTTGTAGAAACAAGATTTACACACACACTTCTCCTTCTTCCTCAATGTCCTACATTTTAATCTTACAGATCAGTACCACTGGAGCTTGACCAGCAGAATGCATTGGGCCATACGAAGTTGTCAACCCTTTTCTATCTATCTATTGACTGTACTAAACTGCACAATCCTGGAGATTGTGCCGGCGAAGGAATGAGTGTTCCATTGCCAGCAGCAGTCGCGAACATGTCGTAAAGCACGTTCGTGACTAATCTGAAGCAAGGGAAGCTGGCGCAGAGGCTGGCCTCACTTCCTCCGTTGCCGGAGCGCCTGTGCAGCCGCCGGACCAAGTAAGTCAGGATCCAGAGGACGGGAGGCGTTTTGGCGGGTGAGGGAGGGTGGCCATTGGCCTATCCATCCTAGGAGGGGGCGGGGGATGGCCTCGGCCATATCCCGGCCCCCGCCGGGCGGCTAGGCCATTACATGGCCTCCTCCGACTTCCGCCAGCTGTAATTGGTGTTCATTGGTCTTTCTTTCTCTTAGTTTAAACCTATTGTTTATTTACAATTTTTCCTTCTGCCTTTTCTCCCGTAACAGGATGCCCAAGGAGGCTCACAACAAATACATGAAATACACATTACATACCCTAAAAATATAAATACAATAACAACAGAAAAACAGAAAAGTTACAAGATTTTAAAAGAAAATATTTTATTTTTTTGCTTTCTCTCTGTTTTCTTCTGTGGCCATCCATTAAATTTTCTCACAGCCCATGGGTGTATGCATTTCACTCCTGTTGTGTATGTACGCCTTTGCGTAAAAGTGCTTTAATCAAACAAAAATCTTCTTCTTAAACCTCCACTCCTCGTGCTGTTTCTCATCTCTTTTTTAACCTCTTGTGGTCTCTTGATATGTGGCCTTTTTCTTATTTTAAGAAAATTTCTGTGGGAAATTTTGAATTGAAATACGAATTTTATCTCATTCGATGCTCAAGACATCCTACGGACAAGATCAGGTAAATCAATATCCCCCAAATCCAAGGAGAAATTAGGATGGATGGAGAGATTTCTCACAAGCATCTCTAACCTGTGGTATTTAATCTCGGACATCTTATTCCAGAGGCGTCGCGGCAGCTAAGGCTGCCTGGAGCACCTCCGTGGCGCCGGCCCGAAGGGGCAGTGCCGCCGCCGGGGAGGGGGCAACTGCGTGCGCGCCCGCCTTCTCCCCCGAAAGCCCTGGAGCGTCCGCCACGACCAGCGGCCAGGGCTTTCTGAAGGCAGCCGCTGCGTTGTGGCCTTATTTATACTTTTTTTCTATACATACGCAGAACGTTTAACGTTCTGCGCATGCAGAGGCGTCGCTACCCCCGTTGGCGCCCGGAGCAACGGGGGGGTTGGCACCCATATAATTCAATATCCGGGAGGGGGTGGGCAGCGCGCTCCAGGAGGGGGTGGGCGGCGCGCTCCGGGAGGGGGCGATGGCGCACTCCAGGAGGGGGTGACCCCCCCTCAATCGGGAGAGCCGGCTGGGGACATCTTCCCTGGCTGGCTGCCCGGGGCCTTCTGAAGGCCCGCGCGAGAACGGTATTTTTACTGTTCTTTTTGCGCATGATCAGACTGTTACTCAGTAACAGTCTGAGCATGCGCAAAAAGAACGGTATAAATACCATTCTCGCGCGGGCCTTCAGAAGGCCCCGGACAGCTGGCCGGGGAAGACGTCCCCGAGCCGGCTCTCCCGATTGAGGATGCGGGAGACTCGAGTCCGAGTCCGACTCGCGGGCGGGGCGGAGCGGGGCGCCCTTCAGGAGATGGCGCCCGGAGCCGGTGCTCCACTTGCTCCGCCCTAGTTTCGCCTCTGTGCGCATGTGCAGGAAAAAAAGTATAAATAAGGCCACGACGCAGCGGCTGCCTTCCGAAAGCCCTGGCCACCGGTCGTGGCGGACGCTCCAGGGCTTTTTCCGGTTCCGTGGCCGGGCAGGCGCTCCAGGGGAATGCCGCCCGAGCCACAGAGCCGCCGCATCACCGGGTGGGCGCGCGCTCCCCCGGAGTGCCGCCCAAGCCGCAGAGCCGCCCGGAGCCACTGCTCCAGTCGCTCCGCCCTCCGTACGCCTCTGTCTTATTCACAAGACATGATTTGATGCTGCACTCAGCAAGTGTTGGGCATGCATACTTACATAAACTAGCCATATGTGACTCTCCAGAATGCAGAAAACAATTGTTTGAAACAGGTTGAAAGCTTTGTCTGAGATGGCTGAATTGGGATAGGAAATTCACACATTCCAGTGATTGCTGGATGCCGCAGTCATCAAATTACAGAAACACATGTGTTAACTGGCCCAGAATCACCCTGATTATGCTATGGTCTACACACAAACACACACACACACACACACACACACACACACACACACACACACACACACACGAAAGAGAGAAGGTACGTGAGATGCAAATGTATGATATGATTTTAAACGTATTGGTCTTGTCAGCCCATTGTGCTTTTAGCAAGCAGAGGCAGCAAGAATGTATTTCAAAGCGTGTACGATGAGAACAAATTCTATGTGGTTTGCGTGAGATGGTGGGGAAAAGCAGAAAGAAAGAACTCCTGTGACTGTACAGAGTGGTTGTCTTTTCAATTATGGATGAAAAGGTGAATAAGAAGGGTTGGTTGCATTCCTGAGAGAGTGAGGAGGAAAAATCTACTAAAAATGAGCAGAAATCGCTAGTAAATGATGGTTTAAAGGGAACATAAATATCTGGAGAGTGTGAACAAGAAAGAAAATTTAAGGTGGATCAATGGAATAATGGTATTAACTTAAGCAAAATGTCACCTTAATAGCAGAGATCTGTTATCATGATAGGAAAATCAGTACAATTTATAACCGCTTGCTGGGATCACAACTACCAGAGAGAAGTCGGTGACCTTATGAAAACACTTCCTGTAGATATAAAGAAACAAATCAATATGGACATTGGACAAACCTCAGGAACCCTCATCAAGGATGAAGGAACCTTGATCATCTCCTACCTGCAACCAAAGGCTGCAATCATATAAACACTTTTCTGGGAACGGTGGCCCAATCTTCCCTAATTTACCACCTGCGGAGCGTGCCATAAACTAGCCGTAAAGTGTGTTTTCGGCACCATTGGAGTATGGCCCGCCAGTCGGCAGACAGGCCTCACTCTGCTGCATCGACAACCTGCAGCCACCGGAGCAAAGTAATGGTTGCACCAGTGGGTGCACGGGTGAGGGGAGGGCAGGCCGGACGGCGAGGGAGGGCGGCCATTGGCTGAGCCAGCCCAGGAGGGGGCAGGGATGTTTGCAGCGATATCCCCATTCTCAGGCTCGGCAGCCCTTTTGCTGCCCCCCCCCCGAATGTACGTCGGCTTGAGAGTCAGTGTACATTCGAGGAGTCCCATTGGGGACAGGCAGCCCTACACCGGGGGAAGGGGATAAATGTCCCCTTCTCCTGAGGAGTCCTTGGGTCGCGCCGGAGCGGCCCGGGAATGGCTGAGGATCCTGCGGCCGGCTTTTTGGGCCAGCCGCAGATCCTTACACAGGATCGGGCTGTAAGGCCCATTGAATACAATGGGACTTACATCTGAGTAGTCATACACCTGTACTCTAAGAGGGATGGTGTGGTAACCAAGGCACCACCCTTTGGCTTCCAAGGATGGAAAGCGAGTGCCAGTGCCAGGAAGAACTAAAACGTTTGTTGGCTGGGTCTGGGCCAATTGTGACGACAAGACCTTTGAAGCTTCCCATTGGAGTAGGGCTGTCACAAGATTCCACACAACTTGAAATGCGGATTCCTGATGTGTGAGACCAATGCCTGAAGTGGCTGACTTGACCGATCAGAATCTGCACACTTTCAATGAATGTATGTTTGTTTTCAACCAGGGATTCTTAACCTGTGGAACCTGCAATCCCTGGAGGGGGAGAAAAGAGGGTCCAGGCGGGGTATGTGAAATGGTCCCAGCATTAATAAATGTTTTCGCCTTGACAAACATATCTTTGCCTAGACAAGGTGTGGTGTCCCCTACTCCCTTGGAGTCATCCCAAGGGGAAGGTCCACATCATGCAACATGGGGTAAGACATAGCGCACCCTGATCACACACACTGCATGAAAAGAAGACATCAAGCGGACCAATAAATTTCTGCTCAAGGGGTTTATTCAAGGGAATTTTCTGAGAGAATGCAGGTCCCATATAACAGGGAATAGTCTGGAACCTAGGTACAGCAAGCAGCCTCTAGGGATGGAGGTTCCACTGTGGGGCTCATCAGGCTTATCAGGCTTCCACCTACAGGGAGCAACTGGGAGCAACTTGCACCTACCACATAGGGGGTAGGCCTCCTCATGCAGGCAGAGGCATTGCTGGAAGGGGGTGGTACTGTAAGTTCTGCACCGTTCCACTCCCCGTTTACTCCTTGGTATGAGGTAGCCCCGCCCCTTGCCTTTGGAGCCATTCCGTGAGGCGAAGGCAACGGGCAGGGAGTCTCCTGCCCGTTGCCTTCGCCACACAGAATGGCTCCAAAGGCAAGGGGGCAGGCCACATTGTACCAGGGAGTAAACACCCCCTTCCAGTGACGCCTCTGCATGCAGGTCAGATGGAGTGGCGAGGCACTAAAAAGAGACGGTGGGGAGATGTGATGCTACTTCTATTGCTACTGCTTGTGGTAAGCCCAGGTGAGTTATCATTATCATTAATTTATTACTGCTTTTTTCATTTGAAAACACAATAATAAAGACACTACAAAATGCAAAGAGCAGCAATCAATGCAATTCTGAGGTTTAAATGAAACCAAACAAAAACAGCAGAGAGCAACTAGAATAGCAGTTCAGATTTTAAGCTGAAAGGGTTGCTGGAAAGATGTTTTACATCTGATGTTTTACAACAAAGACAGTTGTTTTAAGCAGGTGCCTGAACAAAAGGAGAAAAGCAGCTCAGTGGATCTGCCGGGGGTGGTGGTGGTCCATAATCTCCATCCCACCACCGCAAAAGCCCTGCCTTATAAACCCACCCATCATTGTTGGTTGAAGGGTGGGACAGGGACCAGGGCAGTAGCGTCACGAGCTGGCACGTCACCCCGGGCCGGCCATGTCACCCCCACCCCCCAGCCACGTCAACCCCCCCACTTTCGCGTCACCCTCCACTTCCGCATCAACCCCGGGTACTCACCCCATGCGCGGGAGAGGGTGACGTGCCTGCAGGCCAAGCTGCGTCTTTTTTGCACCGGCAGGCCGAGCCTCGGTGGCTCGGCCACTTCTAAATAGGCCCAGGCAAGGCTTTAAGCGGCATCTGCGCACAACGGCACTTGAAGCCTTGCCCTCAGAAGGGCTGAACAAAGACGTGTTTGACCCTTCTGAGGGCAAGGCTTCAAGCGGCGTTGTGTGCATGCCGCTTGAAGCCTTGCCTGGGCCTAATTAGAAGTGGCCGAGTCGCCGAGGAAGACGTGACTCAGCCTGCCGGCGCGAAAAAGATGTGGCTCTCGGCCTGCCAGCGCATCACCCGCTCCCAGGGGTGACACACCAGGAGGGGGTGACGCGCCAGGACTCCTGCCGCGTCACCCCTCCTACCGTGTCACCCCCGCCATCCCGCGCCCCCCTGCAACACTATAGAGATGCCACTAAATCAGGGCATTGATATTGGATAGGCTCATACAGGAAGAGGATGCTCTAGTGATAAGAACTGTCTTAAGCCATCGTCCTTTTGAACACTGTGACTGTGAATCTCTAACAGTGAGGCAGTCTGGACTGGGGGCCCAGGGGCTCCATCTAGCCCTAGAACAAGGGTTCCCAACCTGTGGTACTAGTACCACCAGTGGTACTTCGGCCGATTGCTGGTGGTACTTGGACCGCTGGACCACTGGAACCTCGCTCCGACATGGCGCTTCTGTTGGTGAGTTTTTGCTCCCATGAGTCTCCTGCCTTTGGCTGAGTCTCTTGGGAATTCTAAGAAGGGCCCTCCCACCTGCCCAGAGTCTCCTCCATGCATTTTATGGTCTCTGAAAACCCAGAAGTAACTGGCGATGATGTCATCACCAGTCACATCTGGTGGTACCCAGAAGGAGAGTGGCGCTGGAGGTGGTACTCAGCCGGGAAGGGTTTGGGAACCCCTGCCCTAGAACTTTCCATCTTGCTTCCAAGCACATTATCTAATCCTAACCCCCCTCCCCTATATTAAAACTTGAACTGTTTTGTCCCACACAAGTCAAGACCCAGGCCATGATTTAAAATTAGATTTAGTAAACAGTAAAAATCAAGGCAAATTAAAAGCGTACTACCTAGCACTCATTAGACAAATGCTGGATGAGCAGCCTTGAAATGAGCATTTCGGATTTGGGGTGCCATCATAGAAAAGGCCCTTTTCTAGCCATCACCTGCCTAACCTTTGACAGCAGGGGCACCTAGGGAAGGGCTTCTGGTTAAGATCTAATAGGCAGGCAGGTTCACATGGAAGTATGGTTCTTGTTAATAATGACTTACTATTGTGATGGGTGAACATAAGAACAAAAGAAGAGCCCTGCTGGATCAGGCCCAGGGCCAACCTAGTCTGACTTCCTGTATCTCACAGTGGCCCACCAGATGCCTCAGGGAGCACACAAGAAAACAAGAGACCTGTATCCTGTTGCCACTCTCTTGAATCTGGCATTCAGAGATAGGCTACCTCTAAAACCTAGAGGTTGCATATACCCATCATGGCTTGTAACCTGTGATGGATATTTCCTCCATAAATCTGTACAATCCCCTCTTAAAGGCATTACCACATCCTACGGCAAGGAAGTCTAGATTAATAATTCCCAGTGCACGTTTTCCACACTCACGGCCCAATTCTGTCTAGGACCGCCGCAGCGTGCAAAAGCACGCTGTGCCAGATCCTATCCAGGATCAGGCCAGTGCTGGTGCAGGCAGAGGCCACCTTTGGGTAAAGAGATGTTTATCCCTTTACCTCAGTAATGGCCCAGCTACCTCAATGGGTCTTCTCAGATGTGTGCCAGCAAATTGGCCGTCACAAATCTGGGAGGCCTGTGTAATGCCGGCCAGTCATGGGACAGGGGATAAGATTTGGAGGAGCACGCTGCCGATGATCCCTCCCCTGTCCTGGGCCCGGCCACCTAATCCCCCCTTCCCGTTGCATCCCGTTCTGCCCTCCCCATGCCCCCCCCGCTGCCCGTCTCAGTTCAACAGAGAGCAAGCAGCGCTGGCCTCGGCACTGGCGCCACTTACTCTCTGGGTGTCAAAAATGTGCTTTATGGCATGTTTGAGACACCCGGCGCTGGCAGAACGATAGTTCTGCTGGTCCTGTCCCAGACAGGATTGCATTATCAGCTGTATAATAAAGGGGAATTCACCCTGTGACATGAGACTATCCTAGCTTGAGTTTCTGTGCTCACTGTAGACAGGGGGCAAGGAAAACGCGTTGTCCCAAATTCATGAGCTGAGTTCTGCTTCACCATATAGCCAAGGAGTAGGAAACTCACCACAAGGATGCCATTCCACCTGGCAAAAATATCTAGACCAGCTTAGTATCTGGGATGTGGCTGTAGCTCAGTAGTAGAGTGCATGCTGTACAAGCAGAAGCTCCCCGATTTAATTCTTGGCATCTCCTGGTAGGGCTAGGAAGCCTTCTCTTAAACCCAGGAAGGTCAGTGCTGACCTCTGTATATGGACCAATGATCTGACTCAGCAAAAGGCATATTCCTGTAACTTGATTTCAATGACACATCTCTATCTTGAATTGCTAAAATGGATGGAAACAATGGCAAAATGGCTGAAAAAATATACAATGTTAGGTTATCAGGAAGAGAGGCTGAATAAAGACCATGGAACATTAACCTATTAAATACTTTCTGTTCAGTAATACCCCCCAAACACCCCAGAGATGATTGTAATGCATTTATCTTGTAATCATAACACTGTTTATTCTCCATTACAAACCTTTGCATTATTGCTCTCAAGAACCTCAGAGAATCAACCCAATTACAATATCCCTGTGAGTAATTTCTCCTTAGTAGTTATCAAAGTCAAGATACAGGTAAAATCAAAACTGGTGCTCTAATAAAAATGAAATCAATCATGTCACCATAATTGGAAAGCAGTAATAAAAAGTAATTGAGTTTAATACATAATTTAGATCATTACTTGTTAGGTTAATGCATTCTGCTTAGTGTGGGAAAAAATTATTTATCTCACATACAGTTGAGTGTTCATTTGTTTTTTTAATGGAATGCACTTGAATTGACTTTAATAAGAGCAGTTTGTTAAATCAGATTTTGAATGGGCACATAGATTTGAAGTTCATATGTTAATTTTTGACATGATATACTCAGCACTTACAGCCTCATCTTAAAGTCACTGGATTTATTCTCTCGTGAGATTTAATATTCATTGTTGTCTTATATTACAGAAATTAAATTGGTTTTCTCTGGTGTCTTGATGTGAAGCAATTTGCCTTATGATTATTTTATTTTAAAGCAATAAAAGGACCTGATTGGCTGCTTGGGCATTGATCATCTTTACTAGATATTGGTCATTTTTCTTGCAACACGCTCCTCCCAGGTTGGAAACGTTGACAGAGGTTTGTCCACTAGAAGTGATTGTTAGCAGGTGTTTTCCATGAGCACCCTTTCCAAATGTGCAGTCCCTCCTAACTCCATCTTGGTTCATTGGCAGACATTCCATAATGTCAGCCAGGAACTTCAACCCTGAAGGGGGTGGGGCATGGCTGTGCCTTCTAATCAAGAGCATGCTCAGTAAGGGCCATTTATCAGAACAGAAGGCTGCAGCACTGCCAGGCATCTGTGTGTCACCCTACCTTGCAAATTCGGCTGCAAACAGCAGTTTCTGCAAACCTGCAAACAGCAGTTTCCTACTCCCTACCTTGGCATAATCCGGCTTGCAAGCACACATCTTCCTGAATAATAAATTATGCCTGACTGTGCCCAGTGGCCAGGCCACCTGGATGGTCTTTTCAAATTCCTGCTCCGAAATGTCTCTTCCACCAATGACCTAAGCATGGATGCTACCCACACTCTGCCATACCTTTTTGTCCCTTTGGGAACCTCTCTGAATGGGGTGCAATTAAGCCCTTGTTCCTTCCTGGAAGGACATATCTTAACTCAATCAAGCCCAGGAAACTCTTGGCTGCAGACCCAGGAGATGTTCCAGATACCATTATTCGTCCAGGAATGTCATTATATTCTTTGTTCAGATCTCTATAATTATCCCTGCTCTAGGAGCCAATTTTTGGCATTTTCTTCCCCAGTGAGGGCCAGTGGTGTTGCTAAGTGAGGGCTGGGGGGGGGGGATGCAATGCCCCCAGGTGACAACTGCAATCTCCTTGCGAGGAGCCGCAGTGGAATTATTGTGCTCTGAGGCTGCTTTTTTTTGCAGTCTGAGGACTGCGTTTGCAACCGTGGAGCATAAACATGCTGAAAACTGCACGTTTTTTGGGCTTTCCCGCCCACTCGGAGTCCTGGAAGGCTTAAAATGAAGCCTTCCGGGAGTGCAGGGGGCGGGGCGATGATGCAAAACGCATCATTGCCCCCCTCAGGGTGGGCTAGCTATGCAACTGGTCCATCCATACTGGACAAACTCTGCAGGCTTGTACAGGGGGAAGAGGGCAGTGAAATGTTAATGAGCATGCTTTATTATTCTTTGAAGGAGTTGAGGGAAGGGGTCAAGTACGACTCTGTAACTGATAGGATGCAGGGAAATTGCAGTCCACACACCACTTTGTGGCTGTGGGCAGAACTGTATTCTGAAGGGATGCAAAGCAAAATAATAATAATAATAATAATAATAATAATAATAATAATAATAATAATAATAATGATGATGATGATGATGATGATGATGATGATGATGATGATAGAAGTCTGGTGGATCAGGAGAATTTTTTGACAAAGATTTTGTTGAACTCATAAGACAAGGATCCCATCCAATTTTCTCCAAGATGAAAACTTGTCACTAGCCAAGGGGCCTGGCTAGCTGGCATGTCAGTACACAGGACGCAGAGAGCCAGTGCACCCTGCTTCTAACTCACACATTTCCTGATTCCAGGGGTGGGGTGGAATTTCTGAATAGGGCTTATATGTCAGTCAAGACTTCAAAAGCTCAAGGACTAACTCAGCCTCTTTCAGCTGTTGGCAAAACGCCAGCTGCCTTTTATACAAATGTATTTGCGTTTATTGGCCTTGTTTTTCTGGGATGGAAAAATGCATTCTATTGTGTTGTGTGTGCATCAGGCTGCACTTTTGTTTATTCACTTGATGGATTCCAATGAGTTTCAAGAAGGAGATTAATTTTACTTATTCCTCCATGTGATCATTAGAAAAGCTTTTAATGAACACAGTAAAACCCAACTAATTATCACAATGGCATTTAACTCTAAATAAAATTGACAGGAAGCAAGCATATGATACATATAATTTTGCACAGTTTATTAAAATGCATTTATCACTTTTTCTCCCCAGAATAACTGATCGTATTATCTATGATAATTTCACTAATATTTTTCTTTCTGTTTAATATTTAAGTGGAGTTTACTGATATTAAAGTCATAATGCATTTAATGGAAATTACCTTGCATTCTAATTACTTTTCTTCGTGAGGGATGGTAAATAGAATCATCTTGTTATGCCCGTTGTAGATGAAACCACAGAAATATTTAATAAGAACCTTTCCCTAGGGAAAATGGGGAGATTGGTACTTACCGTGAATTCCCCTTCTCTGTGGTTCCGGTCTGGGTCAGTGTCAGTGACCTTATGCTATTGACACTGAAGCACTGACACTGGGCCAGACCTGGAACCACTGGAGAATGCCATATTTACTACTTTGTTTACAAAGCCTGGGAGAACATTGTTACTATATGTAGATAAGTGAAAGCAATCCACCCTGACCCAGCAGGGCACCTCGTACTTCCATACGCTCCCCTCATTGCACTGGATAAGCAGCAGCACATGGGAACAAGTGTTGCATTGTATAATTCCTCTCTCAGATCCAGATGCTGGGACTACCCACCCAGAACCTTCTTTGAAAGAAGCAACTGTGCAATCAACAGTTTTGGGAGCGGTGTGGTGGGAAGAGAAACGGGTTCTCAACCAGTGGTACTAGTACCACCAGTGGTACTTCATCCGACTGCTGGTGGTACTTGGATCGCCAGACCACCGGAATCCCGCTCCGACATGGTGCTTCTGGCGGTGCGTTTTCGCTCTGGAGATGTTCCTGTCTTTGACTGAGCCTCTTGGGAACACTGAAAAGGGCCCTTCCATCCGGCCAGAGTCTCCTCCCTGCATTTTCTGGCCTCCAAAAACCTGGAAGTAACTGGCAATGATGTCATCATCAGTCACTTCCGGTGGTACGCAGCAGGAGAGTGGTGCTGGAGGTGGTAAAATCTTTGCTTAAAAAGACAAAGTTGATTGATCCAACTGCACCAGTGATGAATCAATCTGTTATTTTGGCATTGATGCAGGCTTCAACTCCTGAGAAGGAGTTCCATGTTTCTGCAAAAGCTATTGAATATTTTAACTAAGGGTTTAACCGGACATCTGAAAAAAAGTTTTATAATATTCTGCAGAAAGATCATCTGGGCCCAGAGACTTATTCAGTCAGAGGTTTTTGAAATTACATTTATAACTTCCCGACTTGTAATTAATTTATTCAGCTCAGCTGCATCCTCAGCTTATAACCCTGGAAAGACCTCCAATCATTGTTAATATTAGATAGGTTTGGCCTTCCTGAAGAATAAGAATTCTTTATCATTATATTGTTCAAAAGCCCCCATAATCTTCTGAGAAATTGAAGGTATTTTACCTGTTTTGAGTTGGAAGAAGGAAACTGTAATTGCATTCATTTTCTTTTTTGTTTCTCAATGTATAATCTCTATTGTTACCACAAGCTTATTGTCAATTATATACAAAACAATGTGCATTAATAACATAAATGAAAGCATAAGAACCACTGTCTTCTTTATTTCCTTTTCCAAAACTATAAAGGTGACTTGGCAGCCTCAGTGGGAATAGGAAGCAGTCAAAGACCTCAGGCAGCCCGATCCTGCCCAACTTTAGGTTGGTGGATCTCTCGCTCTGCCGGCCTAAGGTGTCACAAAAGTGCTGTAAGGCACTTATTCAGCTCAGCTGTAAGGCACTTTTGTGGCACTGGAAAAGTAAGTGGCACTGGTGCCGAGGCCGGCACCGCTTACTGGACCGTTCCACGTGACCTGCGCTGCCGGAAACAGGTAGGTCCTGCGTCGGATGGCAGGAGGGCATGGGGAAGGCGGGTTGGGGTGGCAGGGGAGGGAGCTATTTGTTAGCCAGAACTGGGAGGGGGGCGGGGATATCAGAGGTGCGCTCTGCCATATTCCTGTCCCCTTCCCAGGCTGGGCCGACCTTACACAGCCTCCCCAGTTGTGCACCAGCTAAAGAGGTGGCACACTTCTGAGGAGGCCCATCGGGGCCTCCAGGACTTACACTGGGGGAAGGGAATGAATGTTGGCTATTTTGGCCAGCTGCCACATCTTAGGCAGGATTGGGCCATAAGCTGTGGTTGGGGACATGGGTAAACGAGTTGATGGAACAAAAGGTCCCAGAGGAATAACACTGAAGCAGGCAGCACATGCGGTCAGCTTGCACTGATAGCATTTGGTTGCCAGGGGAACTCCTGAGGAGAGCAAGAGAGAAAGGCCAGGAGGTGGATGAAGATCTGGGCCCCTCTCCACTTGGTGGGATCGGTAGGGTGAACGAAAACATGAGAGCAGCATATCCTGTTTCCTGTCTGAGCGCTTGGTGTTGGTTTCCCAGTCAGTGCTTTTGTTATTTGTGTTTTTTTTTATTATAATTAATTATTAAAATGTAGAGCTGCAAACACCTTTCCCATTTTGCGTCCTCATTTGCAAGCTACGAAGATGGGGGGACGACCCAAACTCACCACCACTGGATCTTTTTCCTTGTGGCTGGTAGCTCTCCCCCCCCCGGAAGTTTCCATCATAATGAAGCTGGGCCAATGTATCACAACATTTATGAGAGGGGGCAGAATGAGCTGTTAGATGGTGGCAGGGTGGTGAGTTTCACCCCTCCAACGTTTGCACCTACCCCTGAAAAGTATGGGGTGGTTGGACCCAAGTTGTCCCTGAGATCCCCTCAAATTTAAACTGAATGTTCATGCAGAAGATCTTTTGACTCCACTTTTTGGAGTGGAGTGAATGTTCATGCAGAAGATCTTTTGCTCCACTTTTCTATGGGAAAATAATCCCAGAAATTTACAGTGATAACACTTAAAACAATCCATCAGCAGCAGCAAAATAGAATAATTAAAAACCCTGAAGAATCACAGCAAAAATATCAGGTTGTGATAAGAAAATACAGTTTTGGATTCATTATGTGAGTCCAAAGGATTTCCTAAAACTCCAAGTCTTAACCATGCTTCAGGAAACCAACAGTGAAATTGACATGTAAATCTTTTTAGGGAGAACATTCTACAACATCCTAGGCATTTCAGTTGAAAAGGCTGTCTCTCATAGCCATCTGCTGGACATCAAGTGATACGAGTATATCAGCAGGACGTCTGCTATCCAACAAAGAACCAAGCAGGTTCATGCAAAAGAAGCAATTCTTAGTAAAGATACACCCCCCTCTCTATGGCCTAGGTTAGAGCAGGAGTTCTCAACCTTTGGAGGCCCGGGTACCCCCTATCGTGGTCCAATTTTCTGGAGTACTCCCTGCTAATTAATTGCTAATTAATTGAATTAATCAATCAATTAATTAGCTAATTAATCATTAAATAAAAAGTACTAAAACAATTTTAAATGTGAAAAAATGTCTTAACTCTGTGTGTGTGTGTGTGTGTGTGTGTGTGTGTGTGTGTGTGTGTGTGTGTGAGAGAGAGAGAGAGAGAGAGAGAGAGAGAGAGAGAGAGAGAGAGAAAGTCAGTCAGACAGACAGACAGGCAGACAGACAGACAGACAGGGGGGTTGCATTTAAGTTCTAATTGACAAGTAATTAACTACTGATTGATGCTGATAAGGGGCAGGCTCTGGCGTACCCCCTGCCATTGGTCCGCGTACCCCTAGGGGTACGCGTACCACAGGTTGAGAACCCCTGCTCTAGAGAACTTGAGGCAGTTAGATGAAGGGGTGTGGAGCATCACATTGCTTTTTAAAAAACGTTATAATACTATCTACTCGAAATAAATCCATTTGTTCTGATTTGGCCTGTCATCCCGCAGCCAAGTCTACCTCATGGAGTTGCTGTGAGGGTAAAAGAGGGGAGAAGAACCAAGTGCACTGCCTTGAGCATCTTCGAGGAAGGCTGTGATATAAATAAACAGAGATCTAGATATGATAGGCGTAGAAGAGCCTTCAGGATCATGTAAGAATGTGAGAGTCTTTGGTATGGGAATAGTGAGGCTACAAGGACAGCGGAATGTCCCGATTTTCAACTCTGAAATGCTGGTGGTGCGCATGTTGTTACAGAAGAATTTCCATCTTTGTTCTCGGCTCCAATGAATCCAGTAGCACAATTGGCATTGATTTCCACGAAAGCAGAATTCTGTTTTAATCTGTTCTGAAAACTGTAGAAATATAGGGGGTTTGAACAAATTTGAAAGATTGCCATGCTGCATCTCCTCTTATCCAAACCACTTTGTGAATAGTCTTGTTGAAAACTAGTATATAAATATTCTTTATTATTATTATTATTATTATTATTATTATTATTATTATTATTGCAGATCAACAGGTCATGCCATGTAATGTAACATTATGAAATTCCATGTCAAAAAGTCAATCCTAGCTATATAATATCTAACAGAATGAGGTTGCACTTGATGAATGGCTATGGACGCTTTCCTGCGAAGAACTGCATGCCCAAGTCTCCAAACCGATAATTACAACAGTATTTCATTGTTTTCCTAAGGAATGGATCATCAGAGTAGAATATGTGGAGAGGTCAATGCTGCATATATAAAGTAAGAGAGGAAAAAGAGCTGGCTTAGGGTGTCATTAATATTTACTGCAAATATATAACCCTATCCTGAATTCAAGCTGCATGTTCCTCGCAGTAATAGAACAGGCTTTCAAAATGGATTAAATACTAATTTGGTTTTAGTACAGTACATATTACAGGTGCATTTAATTTTAAGTGACAAAATAAAATGTAGCACATGACATGTAACCTTGATGAATGGCTGTTTCACCAGCAATCTGGCATGAGATACAGTACATCTTTGCCTCTCTTTTTGTGTCCGTAAAAATGTCACTGTTGCCTATGATTGCTCAACTAGACCGTATTTTCCTAGCAGGGCTGCACCTGAGAGTTCTTTACTTAACCAAATACTTACTGTGCTGAAGGAATCTCTCCAGGAAAGACAAGAAATGTAGTGAGAGGGTTATTCCGAGCCGTGCTAGTCAGCACGAGGCTCGGGTTTTGGTATGTCACTCCTTAAACACATGGGGGGGGGTACCGCCCCTCCTGAATCATCCAGGGGCTGGAGTGTGGGCGGTGCCAGGGGGATTTATATCCTGGCTCCCGGTGAGCTACTTCCTGTTTTTCTGGAGCCGCAACACCTGATTGGCCTAGGTGTGTAGTTTTTTCGCCTCCCTCTGACTGTAGTAGGGCTCTTTTATTCATGTCACTAACTGGTCACTAATTGGCTGGTGGTCAGGGGTAAGAAGGCTGTAAGCTGGGCTATAGGTGTGAACTCTGGGGCAGCAAGGTTAGGGGATGCACCCCCCATGATCTCCATCTCCCAAATGCCCCCCGACGCGGGGGTCTTCTGGGGGGGCCCACAGCCTGGATCACGTGAGCTGCCCTATACGCCCTCCGGCTCAGGGTGGTGCAGCGGTTCCTGCTGCCCTGGCCCACTTGGGGTTGACGGTGATAAGCCAGCCTGCGTAGTTAAGAGGTGGTGGCTTGGAGTCAGGGTTGTAACGTCGCCCCGGCAGTCCTTAGGATGTGCCCACGCTTCAGCGCGTCTCACATGCGTGTGCAACACCCTGACCCCAGCCTGACCCCCTCCTATTTCTCTCTTTTCTGTATTTATTTTCAATAAAGTGGCCCTTTTCATCCATATCTTGACTCATGTGTTTATTGGAGCATGCTAGAGCAATGCTCTTTTGTGGCTGCAGCGTCAGTGGGACTGTCATGGGGTGGAATGACAAGGAATCATGGAGCTCTCAGATATACATCAGGCCACCTGTATCCCTGTCTGGTCAGCAACTAGTTTTATGGGATGGTGACTATGGTAAAGTTGACCACTCTCAGGACCTAATCCGATCCAACTTTCCAGTGCAAATGCAGCCACAATGCAGCCCCAAGATAAGGGAACAAAAGCTCCATTACCAGGCGCGTCACTAGGCGGGCGCCGTCCTAGTGACCCCCGTTCCCCCCTCAAAATTTTGTTCCCCCTCTGCCGGCTCCACACATCCGCGCCGATCGGCTGTCCGAGGACTAATGACGAGGCCCAATGCATTAATATGTGATTTATTACGTTTTTTGTGCATGCGCACAACGAGAAACATTCTGCGCATGCACGAAAAATGTAATAAATCACTTATCATCGCATTGGGCCTCGTCAGAAGGCCCCAGACAGCCGGACGGGGCGGACGCTCCGATGCCTTCTCCGAGCCTTGGAGCCTCAGGAGGGCGATGTGTGCAACAGCCAGGATGGTGAAGTGGTTTGGGAGTCGGACTTAGACCTGGAAGATCCAGGTTCAAATCCCCGCTCAGCCACGAAGCTTCCTGGGTGACCTTGGGCCAGTCACTATCTCTCAGCCCCACCTACCTCACAGGGTTGTTGTGAGGACAAAAAGGAGGGGAGGAAATATGTACACCACTCTGAGCTCCTTGGAGGAAGGGCGGTATAAAAATGTGAAAAATAAATAAAAAATAAATAAATAAACGGAGGTGATGCGCACTTGGGTGCGCACGTCACCCTTTGCGCGCGTCACCCTCCGGCGGTCCGCCCCCCACGCCATGCTCTAGCAACGCGCTTGTCCCTTACCTTGAGGAGGCCTCCGTGACTGCCCCTACCACCACAGGATGCAGTGAGCGCTCTGTTGGTATGGCTGCATCAACACTGGAAAGTTGGATCGGATTGGGTCCTCACCCACAGTACAATGCTAGCAAGTCTATTGTTTTACTAGGCATGCTCTGAGACCCATGTAACATGTGCATATAGGGTGGGGGGTTGCATGCATGTGCAGGAACCTGGGCGCAATGGCTTGTGACACACCTCAATGGATTGGCATTGCATCAGGATGAGAGACAAAAAGATAATGGTGCAACACAATGCAATTTATTGGGGGGTTAAATATACAATAAGAGGGAGAGGGATCAAAAAAATATGCACACGCACATGCACAGTTAAGCCCTAAATAGTAGCCATTGCTAGGCAATGCAAGAAGGGGAGGCAGATTAGCTTCCTCTTCAAGGAGAGGTGCCCACACTGACAGGGTTAGAGTACCCTAGACAGGACCTGCTGCAGTCATTAATTGATTGGTCTGTGTCAATGAATGTGGACCAATTTCATTCCCAAGTCTCCTTGCCTCATATCTATTTTGGTGGGCCTATTTCTCAAAAGCTTTTCACAAAACGTGTGCAGGTGCGTGTCCCTCAATGAACCAAATTTGCCCTTTTTCTCCCAAGGCTCCTGGGACCTGATACTGTCTTGTCATCAGCCTGAGCACAAGCAACACGAAGCTGGCCTGGGTTATGCTGGCCTGGTGTGCACTTAGCATCATGTATGGGTTAGGCAACGATTGTGCACATATAGGCAACAATATCCATCATCACTCCCTTCATACAGCTCTCTTGCCTCTGGGTTTGTCACTGAAAGGCATCTGGCATCCCTCTTCGGGCCAGATTTGACTGGGGCAAATCTAGATGCTGATCCAAACTTCCATGCATTGTGGCAATCAAGAAAAACTGACCTCAGGCACTGTACAGATTGCACAGGTTAATCTATCAGTCTATCTTTTTATCTGTCTGTTTCCCGATATATATCCCCACAACTGGTTAAAAAGGATGCAGTGGAACATTTATTCTGAAGCTCAGTGATTTCTGACCCTCAGATTTAGAAAGGCAGAAGGATTAAACTGTGGCATGTGCTTTCCTATCCCAGGTCGAGTTTGACTTTGAAGGCCACCACATGTGCCCAAATGGAAGACAAATAGATAAGTAATAACATTAACCAGATGATTGAGTTATGGGCATTATTCTCTGGAAGCCTTTGGAGACGATCACGCGTTGACTTCCACAGAGAGGAATTCTCTCAGGGTATCATCATTTCCCTGACCTTGTCCCCCTCAAATTCTGTTATTGCTGAATCAGAGTTACGGAAATTAGCTTAGTGTAAATTGATATACACTGCTGCTTCAGTTGCTTGGTGAGGTGCTCTTCAGTCTGCTTTACTTTCTTTGGGAAGCTATCATATTCCAAACCAAGAGGTAACAGGTCAGGTCAGGTGAGACTTCCTTCCTCCTATCACTCCACTACATGCAGTGAGCAGTGGTGTTGCTGAAGGTGGGGCGGAACGCTAAGTTTTGCACCACTCTGACCCTCCGTTACTCCGGTGCACGAGGTGGCCTCACCCCCTCGCCGTCGAAGCCATTCAGTGGAGCGAAGGCAATGCTCAACTGCAGTAGCATCACTAGGACGCGCGTCACCCTGGGGCAGGGGGCGTGCGTCACCCTAGTGACGCTACGATATTGTGGCGTGGGGGGCCCGGCTCCCCCCCCCGCGTCACCCTCCGGACGCTCCGAGGCCGGCCCGGGAGCCGGCCTCAGGGCGTCCGACCCCGTATTTTTCGGATTTTCGCGCATGCGCAGACCCGTTTTGAGGGCTTTTGGCCCTCAAAACGGGTCTGCGCATGCGCGAAAATCCGGGAAATACCCGGATTGACGCGCTACATGGGCCTTCTTTCAGAGATATGACCCGCCTCCCTCGCCTCGTGCCAGTGACGCCAGTGCTCAACTGTGCGTTGCCTTCGCTCCACTGAATGGCTCCGACGGCGAGGGGGCGGGGCCACCTCGTGCACCAGAGTAATGGAGGGTCAGAGTGGTGTGGAACTTAGCATTCCATTCCACTTTCAGCGATGCCACTGGTGGTGAGGAGAATGCGACACACCTGTTAGCCCACTCACTGTGCCCACCCTGCCTCTAATGCCACCACCTGTTCAGGCAGGGGTGTGACATTAGCCACTCCACGGAAACCTTGAGAGTAGACTACTGCAGTGCATTGTATGTTGGACTGCTCTTGTAAAAATCTCAGAAACGTCATTAGTTTGGGATGGGACTGGCAAGAGAGAACATACGTTTTCTGTACTAACTGCCAGTCCATTCCTGGTCACAATTCAAAATACTTAAAAGCTCCAAGTAGTCTTGGGACACAAGTATTTAATGGCCCAATCCAGGCCTTGCGGTGATGGAACTTGCCTTCTTGCACAAGGCCTGGGTCACTAGTGTGGCAGCCACAGCAATGGTACATGGACCAGGGCTGCTAGCACCAATAGCTGGCAGCCTCAAGTCAACCCACTAGGGCAGATAAGTTCCAGGGAGGATTGGGGCAGAGGTTGAGGCCAGCCAGGGGTGTGTTGAGGGTGGGCTGGGGTGGATATCGGTGGCAGCAGCTCCGCCGATATCCTATGCCCCCAGCCCAGCCTCAATACACACACCTGGACCCACTCAGATTTACGCCGGCCAAAAAGCTGGTGCAGATCTGAGTAGGCCCATTGGGTACCATGGCACGGAAGAGTAGGTAAGTAAACACCTTTTTTTCTTACCTCACCACTGCTGCCTGGTCCCTGACTGGCCCATAGCATGCAGTGGATACTGTGCACGTTATGGGCCAGCCAAGGATAGGACTGGACTGTCAGGGACTGATTCTCCGTAGCAGCCTCCCCACAGTGTCCATCAAAGACTTTTCTCCAAGTTTCTTTGCCCTCTGAAATTAGGTGGGCAGGACTGGACAGAGGCTGGACAGAAGGTCGTCTTAGTTGTCCTAGTTTATGTGCCCCCCCCCAAAGAAGCTCACCAGGCACTAACCTTAGAATATGTGATACATACTTTCAAATAAACATGTATAGGGTCAGGCTGCAGAAACTGGTGAGGGATGTGTAGGATCAGGTGAGGGATGTGTAGACACAAGAATCTGCAATGGCTCATCCTGGATTAGAGCCAATACGGGGAACTTCCTTAATAACCAGACTGCCTATAAAATAGTGATTTCCGACTTTTCCCAAAGAGAGGAGAAAGTACATCAAAAGATCATATCTTAATTTTGTAAATCCCCTTCTTTAAGGACATTGAACTTTGTGAACACAAATGTTAAATCCAGGGACAGCAGGCTGAATTTATGTCTTTTGAATATTTGTTAAGCTTGAATGTTTTTTAAATAACCTATTTTTAAATGTTGGTTTGTTTGATTAGCATTATATTATGTACCTAATGAACCATTTATTCCTTTCTTTCTTTAAAAAAAAACATGAGAAGAGCACACCATTTGTTGAGAGCGTGGGTTCTCTGCTTTTGGTAATTGCATAAAGTGATTAAGAGAGTCGAAGGCATTAATCCTAGGAATGCTGCTACTGCTGGGGTAGGCAGAGTAGGATAGAATTTATAACCTTCTGGATGAAGGATTTATTTATTTAATTACCTTTTCGTTTTTTAAAGAGCCTTGGCTATCTTTCTGCCACAGAAGAAAAAGGCTGGACTAAACCAAAGTGGAGAGAAAGTGGGAGGGAACTGTTCTAACTTAGCAAAGTTAGAACAAGAATGTCGCCATTGGTAAATTTTGAAGTGCAGGTGCTCTTCGTGACGTCCCATAGCCACGCCCCCATAGCCAGACCACACCCCCAAAGCCACACCCCATTAACGCATACAAAAAAAGTCAACTTTAAAATGCATTACCTTACACAAGGTTAGTGTGTGTGCCAGATGGAGCCTCGACTGGGTTTCCATTATTCTTGGGGTTTGTTGGGGGAGGTGACTGCTAAGCATGCACAAAGTTCCCTTCCTTCCAAATTTAGCAACTGCAATACCAAAAAAATTTCTAGAAATGTTCAGGCTGTTTGCTTATTCCGTGGGAAAGGAAAACATTACACTAGCAGCAGAACATCTGAGAGGCAGCCTTATTAAAGGTGGAGGCAAAGAAATGGGAGGGGCTGGTATGGCACAGAAGAATAAAATGAGAGCAGAAGTCCTTCAAGTCCCACTGACCAAAAAAGGACTTACATCTGAGTTACAGCTGGATCCTATGCATTGTTACAGGAAAGAGGGGTTGCAAGAAGATTGAGAAGGAATGCTAAGAAGGGTGGGGGGACAGAGAGACAGTGGGTGTGAAAACAAACAATGGGAGGGGACGAATGGATGGACAGCAGAGAAGGGGAACCAGAAAGTTTAAGGCTGCCATTCCTGCAACTTATTTGGGAGCAAACCCCATTGAACCATGGACTGTTGCTTCCAATCCTAAATGAAATCAACCCTGACTGTTCCCTGGAAGGACAGGTACTGAGGCTGAAGCTCAAATATTTTGGCCACCGAATGCGAAGAGAGGACTCTCTGGAGAAGACTCTGATGCTGGGAAAGATTGAAGGCAAAAGGAGAAGGGGAAGGCAAAGGATGAGATGGTTAGACAGCATCACCGATGCAACGAACATGAAAATGAGCAAACTCAGGAAGATAGTGGAGGACAGGAAGGCCTGGCGGGATATGGTCCATGGAATCACAAAGGGTTGGACACGACTTAACGACTGAACAACAACAAAACATGAAACTGCATGAGGAAGGGAAAGGGGATGGGGGTTAAACTTGGCAAGGAGGAACTAGAGACAAAGGGGGATAGAGACAGAGATGCAGGCCTCTACTGACCACTTTTGGGGGTGAATAGAGAGGCAACTGTGTGGGGCTGCTTCTAGTAGGTCTGGCTGCCCCTCCCCTCGTTTTCTCACTCAAACACATTCCGGTCTAGACCATTTGCTCTGCCATTTTTCACACAGGTGCACACACTCCCCCCTTCTCATGCTCTCTCTCTCTCTCTCTGACACCCCCCCCCCCATATCCTTGCCCTGTTCAGCCTCATTGCCTTGTTGCCCCTCCCTTCCTGAAGTTCCCACCCTTGCAAAAATGGACAAGGGCAAGGAAATGGAGCAAAGCCTCACCTTTTCTCTCTAGCCCTAAGACTAAACGATTTGCGCGTGGCTGGAGGCAGCCCTCCTGCCCTCCTCCTTCCAAGGTAACTGAGCTGAGACCGTGCAGCCTGGAATCATTGAGTATACCCTAGAAGGGACAAAGCCAAGGGAGGGGAGGGAAGCTACTTTACAGAGATAGGGCAAGGATTAAGTCCCAAGTCTCTGGGTCCAAGTCCCAAGTCTTTGCCCCCAAGTCCCGAGTCTTTGGTTGCGAGTCCCTATCTATTTAATGGGGGAAATGGGTTTAGACCTGAATAAAATTCAACTTGTCGTAAATGGCTCCAAGTCTCGAGTCGAGTCTTTCGAGTCTTTTACAATTGCCGAGTCAAGTCAAGTCCAACTCCCTGCGCGTTGCCTTCGCTGCCCTGAAAGACTCCGAAGGCGAGGGGGCGGGGCCGCCTCATGTGGGCGTGTAACGGTAGGTCATAGTGCAGCGGAACTTAGAGCTCCGTCCCACATAGAGTGACGCCACTGCCTAGGGTGTCGTGAAAGTGCCGTAAAGCACTTTTGCAGCACCCAGAGAGTAAGCGGACGGACTCAGTGGCCGGACGCCGCATGCAGGTAGGTGCTGCGCCAGGTGGTGGGAGGGCGAGCTGGGGTAGCGGGAGAGGGGGCGACTGGCCGGCCAGGGAGAGGGGTGGGGATATCAGCACCACGCAGCGCCGATATCCAAACCCCTTTCCCGGGCCTAGCCGGCGTCACAATGGCCTCCCCAGTTGTGCACCAGCTAAATAGCTGGCATGCCAGGATGAGAGCCAGGATGGTGTAGTGGTTTAGGAGTCGGACTTAGTCCTGGAAGATCCAGGTTCAAATCCCTGCTCAGCCACGAAGCTTCCTGGGTGACCTTGGGCCAGTCACTATCTCTCAGCCCCACCTACCTCACAGGGTTGTTGTGAGGACAAAAAAAGGAGGGAAGGAAATATGTACACCACTCTGAGCTCATTGGAGGAAGGGTGGTATAAAAATGTGAAAAATAAATAAATAAATAAATAAATAAATGCATCTGAGGAGGCCCATTGGGGCTGCTAGGGTTTACAAATGTCCCCTTCCCCCGAGGTGAGCCCCAGCCCCGCTGGCGCGGGTCGCTTCCTACATAAGATGCAGTGGCCAGCCATTTATTTATTTATTTATTTAAAAAAATTATATCCCGCCTTATCCTTTGCCGAGGCAAATGCCCAAGGCGGCTAGTGCATCTTAGGCTGGATTGGGCTGTGATGAAGGCAGAGGTGTAACAAGGGTGGAGCGAAGGCAAGTAGTTCTGCAAGACTTTGTTACACTGGAGTCAGCGGCCCCTCCCCCTTGCTGTTGGAGCCATTCTGGCAGCAAAGGCAACACGCAGGACACTCCCCTGTTGCTGCTGGAATGGCTCCAACAGCAAGGGGGAGGGGCCGCTGACTCCAGTGTAACAGAGTCTTGCAGAACTACTTGCCTCCGCTCCACCCTTGTTTCACCACTGGATGAAGGTATATCTGCACCAGCCTGTATCATGAATTTGATGTGTGCACTTCCAAGGTTTTTTTTTTCTCTTTAAACAACAACAACAAAAAATCAGGGAAGGGTTGCCAGTTATTTTTGGATAGTAGAGCAGTTTCTTTGGTCTAAGAAAATTGATCTAGATCTGCTATCAAACGGAAGACAAATCACTTTCTGCCTTGCAACGCTAGCCAGTAACAGCCAGAGGCTCCTAAATTTATTATTCTGCTTGCTGAAGAGCAGCATCTTTCTCTGATTAGCCTTGTGAAATTATGAAAAGACGCCAATGGCAGCTCTATATTTCCCTGTGCAAGGTATTGCAGGCCGAGATGAAGGAAATCAAACCCATTGCTTTGGAAAAGATTTACAGCTGCTGACTTCACACCATAAGTCAACACTGAATAATTAAAAGATTTGTAATTAAAGGCTAATTTAGTATTGATTGTATCCTAGAGCAAAGGGGCAGCAAGCTCAGTGTTCTAGTATCACCCCGATCAAGTGTCCTCAGCTGGGAAGCTGCAGTACCAATTACCCCAAGTAGCCCTTAGCAACGGGCCGGAATCATCTCAGTCCCCTTTCTCTGCATCCCACAAGTGTTTAAACAGACAGGTTTACGGGACGGTGTTGCAACGGCGTTGCTACGGTATTAGTCTTCAGTGCAAGATGTGTTCCTGCAGAGCTACAAGTCCTCAGAATATACATTTCAGGTTCATTAATATAGGCTGCAATCCAATGCACGTTTAAAGGGAAGGAGGTCGTATTGGGCTCTGTGGGGCTTACTTTAGAGTAGACATGAATAGAATTGAGCTGTTAGGCTATTAAGAGGCTTGAATCTATCTGTTCATCTGCGTCAGTTCCTGACGTTTTCTAGGGATTCTGAGCATTGTCTTTTCATTGCGATGCTGGGGCACGTGTGGAGGGGGGCATTTCAGCAGGTATGAGTCAAACCAAGCCGATCGAAGACCCCCCTTTCGACATCCTCTTCTTGGCATGATTGCTCCTTCGCTAGGGACTGATGTGTTTAAAAATGTTCCACCCATGTGGGCTGCTGTTATGATGAGCAGATACATCGGTGACGCTTGGCCCCACTGGCCTTGGGTGGGCAAATATCCCTTCCCTCAGTGTTGTTTGGGGGGAGGATTGGGGAAAATCCACTGACACTTGTGTAAGCAATGACAGTACTGGAAATAGCTTGAGAGAGAAAGAGAAGGAAAAAAGGGATTTGTGTCCCAGTTGAAGCCTTTCGCACTGGTCACTTACGCCTTGCTACACACCTGATGCCTACATGTTCAGCTAAACATGTGTAAGGGGCCATTACACACATACATAGGCTTACCAGCTCTCCATCCGGGACAGAGTGCTAGACCTTTAGGAGAAGGAATGTGGGCAGGTGTAGCTTGTTAAGTCCTAGAGCACAATCCTAGGCATGTCTACTCAGAAGCAAGCCCCATTGTGTTCAATGAGACTTGCTCCCAGGAAAGTGTGTATAGGATTGTGCTCTAAGGGTTTAACAAGCTATACCTGCCCACATTCCTTCTCCTAAAGGTCTAGCACTCTGTCCCGGTTGGAGAGCTGGTAAGCCTACACATACAGCTGGATGCATATAGGCATTTCCATGTGATGCAGAGCCCTGTCACGGTGCTCCTAACTCTGTCTCCCCCTTTCATAATGCTAGAACTCTGGGAGCCCAATTCTATCTCCTGCCATGCTAAAATATGCAGCTGCACCAACAGAGTATGATGGGGGGGGGGGGGGAACCAGAAAACTAACGAGGGGTAAGTATATTTTTATTTACCTCTCAGTAGGCTTTCTAGTGGCCAGCAGGTGGCACAGTGGGTTAAACCGCTGAACCATGAGCTGTCGATCGAAAGGTCGGCAGTTCGAATCCGCGACGGGGTGAGCTCTCGTTGCTCGGCCAGCTCCTGCCAACCTAGCAGTTCCAAAGCATGTTAATGTGAGTAGATAAATAGGTACCGCTTGCGGGAAGGTAAACAGCGCTCCATGTTCCAGCTGCATGCTATGCGCTGCAGCAAGGAGAGTCATGCCGGCCACATGACCACGGAGGCGTCTTCGGACAACGCTGTCTCTTCGGCTTTGAAATGGGGATGAGCACCACACCCTGGAGTCGGACAAGACTGGACTTAATTGTCAGGGGTCACCTTTACCTTTAGGCTTTCTAGTGGCCTATAGGTCTCCTCAGACCTATGCCAGCTATGAGGAGAGAAAGGGGGTACAGCAGACTGGGATATCGAGGATAGGATACTGGTGCAAGTCACTGTTGTCAGGATCCACCCTCTCCCTCCCTGCCCCCTGCCCTCCCTCCTCGAAACCTCCCCCTTCCTGTGCACAACAAGCCCCCTTGGCCGACTTACCTGGGCAGTGGTTATGCAGTGCTGCCGACCAGTTCTGTCGGAGGCTCCAAATCGCCCAGCAGTGGCATGCCATTGGTGGTGGCGCTACTTTATTGACAGCAGAGGAAAGCAACTTCTGCTGCTTCTTGAAAGATTGAAAGCAATCTTCGCATAGGAGGAGTGGTCCATCATTAAATTGATTGACAGCAGCAGTAACCAATGGCAAAAAGAAACAGTGGCAACACTACACAGAGTGGTCATGCACACCAGATCCTCCTTTGGAAAGCAGCCTGCAAGAAACCATCTGCAGTGCGGTGGTGCTGACATTTGGCCCATCATGAATCTCATGGACTAATCAACATCTTCTTGGCCTGCATTTGCCCACACTTTGCATTACGAGGTGCGTGTGAGTAACAGAACTCTCCTCTGTCTTCCGTCCCCACAACTCTTGACCTTTTCGGTAGTTTTTATTGATGCTTTTTTGGCTGCAAGCACAATTTCTGGCCATCAACAATGGCTCCAACTTGAAATAGCCTTGACCTTTCCAACCGATCCATCTTGAGACACATTAGGAAATAAACTTCTCAGGAACCAGGTAAAAAGTGCCCTCATCGTAACCCTTCCCCTTTCTTCAATATTGTAATGACATTACCCTCTGGTACCAAGGCCGTCGTTAGCGAGCTATCAAAAACTCTCTACCAAAGGCTGTTCTATTTCACTTGCGCCTTTCGTTCAAAAAACCCTGTGATGGATTTCATCTGAGCCTGGTAGTCTGTTGAGTGTTCACAGTGCTAAAAGCTTTAATTGCCTTATTATCTGCTCTGGTGCAGTGGAAAATCTTCTTTAGTGTTTCGCTTTCCCTGCAAGGGGGAAAAAATGGTAGGCTCTGCAAGGGTTGTAGAAACGTCTCCACTTCTAGAGCTGAAGAAATAACTCAGACCCCTCAAGCGGGGCAGCCTCACCTGCCATCCGTTTCCCTCTCTTCCTGGGCAGTAAAAGCAGAGGTGAAACAAGGGTGGAGCGAAGGCAAGTAGTTGTGCAAGACTCCGTTACACTGGAGTCAGCGGCCCCTCCCCCTTGCTGTTGGAGCCATTCCAGCAGCAACAGGGGAGTGTCTTGAGTGTTGTCTTTGCTGCCAGAATGGCTCCAACAGCAAGGGGGAGGGGCCGCTGACTCCAGTGTAATGGAGTCTTGCAGAACTACTTGCCTTCGCTCTACCCTCGTTATGCCCCTGAGTAACAGCACTACAAATTCCCAACCCATGTGGTGAGGAACATGAGACATGAGTTGTCGTTTTTCATGAGAACTGTGACTGGGTTGTTGCCCCAAAATAAGCAAATGTATTGGTGAAAGTTTCCAGGGAGCCCAAAGTAGCCATCGTCAGTGAGGGCCAAGCCAGATGTTAACTTTAAGCACATGCTATATATACTTTCTTTGATAAAGAGCAAGCATGGGTAGGTGTGTGGGGATATCCAGATCAGGGCTGTAGTTGGAGAGAGGAGGGTTTGAATGCTTTGCCCCTGATCAGGCCAAGGGTCTGATTCAGTGGAAGGCAGCTTTCCATTCCTATCTTCACATAGGCCCCCTGTTTATGGATGATTGGGGAGATTTGCCTCTCACTGTTCATGAGATTTTATTGATCCAAACATATATATGCCCACCTTTCCGCCTCTGAAGAGGCCCCTAAGGCAGATTCCAATGTTGTTGTTGTTTTTAATATACAGTACAAATACAAGAAGAAAAGCATGTAAAAAATATATGCCACATTCTGCGCAAAACATGGCTGCTTCTTCCTTGCGAGCCAGATTCCTTGGAGTCTGCAGTGTCTCTGGAGTTTCCCTGAGAGATTTTCCTCGTGAAAACACACACACCCCTGCTCAACTCCCACTTAAAACTCCCCCCTTTGCAACTCTGTTCACAAGCTCCCTGACCCTGGATGTTGTCTAGAAACGGAAGTAGACGTGATCATAATCGCCCTGCACACGACAGTACACATGAAGACCATCTGCATGGGACTCCAGACTCCTCCACAGCAGGGCATATTATAAAACATGGCATCATTACATATGCAACTTGTGATGTACTGTATTGCTTCAGCTATACCATGGTGGAGGACTCGAGTGCAGGCCTTCTAGGCCTTGCAGAGCCTTGCACCCTCAGGAAAGAATGAAGCTTAAGGGCTCAGTCCAGCCCAACTCAGGCACAGTTGAGGCCCAATTGTGGCACAATTGGGGCCCAAAATAGGACCGAGTTAGGCTGCAACTGTGCCTGAGTTAGGCAGGAGGCAAGAGCAGTGGGCCAGGATCGAGGCAAAACTTACCACAGAGGCAGGCAGGCCCCTGTGGGGAGCTGTCAGTCTTGTGGAAGCGAAGAGCCCCCTCCTCAGCCCGTCTGCGTGCACCTACCACAGCTGCTGCAGCGGTCGCAGCAGATGGGCAGCCACAGGTGGGCCTGCAGGCACTGGGCGTGCGACAGTCAGCTGAAGGGCAGAGGTTGTGCCAGTGCCAGCTGCCCCAGGGCACCCTGGGCATTAGCCACCTGCCGCAGGGGGGAGTGCGACTGCCCTCCCTCCTGCAGACTGCGATGCCACCCCCAAGCCACGGTGAGGCTGCATGTGGGAGTCATGGGGGGGGTGAGCGGGGGAGAGAAGGGAAGGAGGGGGTGGGAACGGCACGCACAAGGGGGGTCTCATGAGGTCTGGAACCGCCTCCGCCATGACATGCCCGTGCGCTGCCTGAAGCCCTGGGCCACCAGGGCCGTGGCTATGCCCACAAAGAAGGCATCCCGGTATGCCTTCTGCTCCGTGCCCCGGCCAAGACCGAGAGATGCCTTGGGCTTGTCTGCTGTGAGCGGGAAGGGCTCACGCAGCTCATCACTCCCCAGATGGGGCAACGTAGGCGCCTCGCGGCAGGCGCTCTGGCGGGGTGGGGGGTGCCAGCGTCCATCATCAGGGAGTGGGAGGGGAGGCAGGCACACAGGCAGGCGGACAGGGGGTGCTGGGGAGGGACACGGGTGGGTCAGAAACAGACAGACAACAAGGCTGGTGGGAGAGGAATACAGGGAGAGGGTTCTGCAGAGACCAATAGGGACACAGGGGTCACTTCGCAGATGGAGGCAATGCAGGAACGGGCGCCTCTCATGCAGACGGACCGAGGGCGGAAACGGACGCCGTTGATGGGCGGACTGAGGACGGAAACGGACGCCATTGACGGGCGGACTGAGGGCGGAAACGGACACCGTTGACGGGCGGACACGGACGCCGTTGATGGGCGGACCGAGGGTGAGTGAGAGCCCCGGTTGCTGAAAGGGCTCCTCACGGACGTGGGGGACGTGCGCCATGTCACCTGTCACTGTTTGCCTGCCTGAGAGGCCCCCCAACTCCCCCCTCCCCTCTGAGCCCTGAGGGTCTGGCAGCCCCCCTGCTGTGTTCTCCCTGGGCTGGCTGTGGCAGGCCCTGGCTGGGATTCATGCAGGGCCTTGTGTGTTGGGCGCTGTCTCTCTGTGTGTGGGGCAGTGCTTGTGTAACATTGGGGTCATGGTGTTCAAGGGGCCTTTGCCCAAGGGGCATCTTTATTGTTCTGGAACATTGGCAGGGATGGCCAGGCGAGGCTGCCAGGGGTAGGCACAGCAGCCACTCAGAATGTAGCAGCAGCAGCAGCAGCTGAGGAGGGTTGCAGGGCAGGCTCCCAGACCTCTGGCAGCATCGAGGCAGACGACCATGGGGCAACCAGACTGCGGGCCCAGGGTTGCTCCCCAGAAGGTAGGTGGTGGTGGAAATTCCTGGGGAGACATAAATCACAGGGGTGCTCCATGGCAGCTGCTGTGTGGTAGCAATCCCCATTGAAGAAATGCCAGTGTGCCGGTTGCAAAGGCCTGCAGGGAGAGAAATCAAACACAGCTGAGTGGTGTGACACACATAGCCTGGTCTGCGCTCCTTCCCTGGGTGTAAGGTGAGCATGATCCTGTAAGGGAAAGGGGTCAAAGAGAGAGACAACAACACAACTTGGGGGTCACAACCATGGCAATCCTAGCAATACTGACCTGTCAGTAGACCCTGTGGAGAAAAGAGGGGGGGGGAACAGCTGGTGTCTACATATGGGTTACAGTTCCACACTCATGGCATTGTGTGCTCACATTCATACAGGCAGCTATGAGACAAGACATTGGTATAGAGGCATATCATGGCAGGCTATGCAGGCAGCTATGAGACAAGACATTGGTATAGAGGCATATCATGGCAGGCATTGCAGGCAGCTATGAGACAAGACATTGGTATAGAGGCATATCATGGCAGGCATTGCAGGCAGCTATGAGACAAGACATTGGTATAGAGGCATATCATGGTAGGCATTGCAGGCAGCAATGAGACAAGACATTGGTATAGAGGCATGTATCCTACCTATATTTCTCTATGCAAAGAGGCAGATGTCAGACCACATGTCAGCATGAACCCTGCACTTACCTGCACTTACCTGCTGGTGTTGTTGCCTGGGGGGGGGAGAGGGGCTGGGAGAAAGACATGGGTTAGCAAACACTTGCATGGAGACAGCTGCCCAGGCACAGGAGTACACAGTTTGGCCACAGGCAGAACAGCCCTCTCTGCCGTAGAGGGGGGCAGAGAGGAGAAGAGAAGAGAGAAGTGGGGTGTTAGAAAAGTTTTCAAAGTCCCACTTTGTGGCTGCTGGGGGACAGAACCCCACGCCACGTGCTCAGAGAGAGAGAGAGAGAGAGAGAGAGTGGAGGGCTGGGGCTGGGCTTTTGTGGGAAAGAGGCTGGGTGGGGCTGGGTGCTGATAGGGTAACTATTTGGTCCGGTTCCAGAGTTAGGCCACAACTGTTCCGTCCAGCTCAGGCCCAACTCGGGCCCAGGGTGTTAGAACTTTTCAGGAGAGGGCTGGTGTGGGTAAGGTAAAATGGCTCCTATGGGTCTCCTCACATTTGGGTCCACCCTTTTTGTTGACCCAAATTTTGTGCCTAAGTTGGGCTCGAGGGGGCGTGTCAGGGGCTCTCCAGCGTCTGGAACCGGACCAAAATTCGTAACCGCCCCCGTCACACCCCCTACACGCCCCCGACACGCCCACTTTTAGGCTGCAATTGTGCCTGAATTGTGCAGTTGTGCCTGAATTGTGCCGGAACCCAATTCAGTCACAATTGCAGCCCAACTCAGGCACAATTCAGGCACAACTCGGGCCTAAAGCACTTGGGCTGCAATTGTGCCTGAATTGTACCGCAGTTGCCTTGGGCTGGACCGGGCTGTAAATCGCTCAAAGTAAGTGCTGGGGGGAGGGGTCGCGTCTGTCTGGCTGATGATCCTACCTAGGTCTTACTTTCAGGGAGGTCTTATATTTATGAGTGCCATCAAAAATAATGCAAAAATGATGGTAGGTCTTACTTTCGGGGGAGGTCTTATTTTAGGGGAAACAGGGTAGTTCTGTGTTGCTCCATTTGCCCACATATCCTCTCCCCCCCACACACACACAATAAGCACAAGTGACACAGCATTGGAATACCAAAGGGGGCTATGTAAAAACATGGAGATGTTGTCTTTCACTGGACAGATGAGGCTCACCATCCTGGAAAAAAGAATCTGTTGGGAGACCTGTTCAGAGGCAGGGAAGAAGAGATAAGGACACCTGTGAAATGACCTTCTACCAGACATTGGCTTATCTAAACTAGCGTTCTACACGGAGGGTCAAACCAGACGTGTTGCTACGTGCAGTGTTTCTGTTTGCATTTGTTGCTACTCAAAGGAGCTGCGGGAGGGTAATCAGGGCAGTGCTGGCATTTGGTTGTTAGGGGCAAAGCCTTGCCCAGGGTCCCCTCAGGTGCCCCCACCCACGTGTAATGGGGCACTGATTGCAATCACTGTCACTGATACTGACCTGGCTGATTCCTGATACCAGCCCTGTCTTTAGCCCCTGCTTGATTTGGCAGCAACATGGGACAATCTGCCCTGTGTTGCTTCTCTGCTTGCTGCCTTTGGGAAGGAAGGGGATGAAGTGGAAGAGGAGGCAGAGTGGTGAACCCGCGGGCTGTGGTGTGTGACGACAGGAAAAATGCTTCCCTAAGCACTGAGAGAGAAGATGCCATTGGCACCAACAGCAGTTTCCATTCAGTGCCCCCAAACAAGCACATCAGCTTGTAGGGCAATGCGATGTGTAGTTTGACCAGAGTTCTATTACTATGAGAAAGACAGACAGACCTGGGGGCGATGTAACAGACAGTATACTTGCGGGCATTGTGAGAGTAAGGGCAAAATCTTCCCCTCTCCCAACAGTCTTCACTGCCTTCCACTTACTGACTGAGTTCCCATGGTAGATTTGCTTGTATCTCCTTCTGCTTTCTTTGTACTCTGTCTGTCTCTCTCTCCCTTCACAGTTCCCGAAGAAAAGCTCCTCAGGCTAGCAGCTAGGTCTGGCCAGGTTCAAATATACAGACATTAGGATTCAAATGACAGGATGCTGATTTTAAAGAACACATCAGTATTCCTCTACCTCAAATGTTAAATTCTCCTATGTCATTGTATTGTCCTCGGGGATGTCACACATTTGTGCAATGTGTCATCCACTGACAGCTGTGCTGAAGTAATGTAAACCAAGGAAGAGTTGAACAGCTCGGAAGACCTGAAAGAGCTCTGTGGAAATCATGTACAAAGGAAGAGACATGCATTCCTGCGCAGAGTCGTGTTCTCAAGAGTTCTCATGTTATTTATGTTTTTGCCTGAGATACACACAGACACAAGATCCACTTACAGTAAATATGCCGTGCTCAGCCAGAGAGTGTGCAAAGGAATGTTGACTGATTGCTGAACCCTGGCTTGCTTGCATTTGTTTTGCATTTGTGATGAACCAAATTCTGGAAGATGTGAATAAGCTGAATAATTGCGTTGCTTCTGAATGAGAAGATATTTAAAATTTGGTCTGTTAAAATCTATATCACCATCATCGTCTTCATGAAAATGCCTATCAATCTGGACAAACAGGCTGTGAGTGGAGAGATGAGTGATAGAATTCAGGAATGTCAGGGGTGTGTGTGTGTGTGTGTGTGTGTGTGTGTGTGTGTGTGTGTGCGTGCGTGCATGCACACACACATACATGCGTGCGCAGAGGTGAAACTAGACTGGAGCAGAGGCAAGTAGTTCTGCAAGACTCCGTTGCACCGGAGTCAGCGGCCTCTCCCCTTTGCTGTTGGAGCCATTCCGTCAGCGACAGGGGAGTGTCCTGCGTGTTGCCATTGCCGCCGGAATGGCTCCAACAGCAAGGGGGAGGGGCCGCTGACTCCGGTGTAACGGAGTCTTGCAGAACTACTTGCCTCCGCTCCAGTCTAGCTACGCCACTGTGCGTGCATGCACATGCATTCATGTAGGCAAATCTACCATGGGAACTCAGTCAGTAAGTGGAAGGCAGTGAAGACTGTTGGGAGAGGGGAAGATTTTGCCCTTACTCTCACAATGCCCCCAAGTATACTGTCTGTTACATCGCCCCCAGGTCTGTCTGTCTTTCTCATAAGAACATAACATAAGAACATAAGAAGAGCCCTGCTGGATCAGGCCAAAAGCCCATCTAGTCCAGCTTCCTGTGTCACACAGTGGCCCCACCAGATGCCTCAGGGAGCACACGAGACAACAAGATACCTGTGTCCAGTCGCCACTCCCTTGCACCTGGCACAGAGAAAACCCACTTCTAAAAAACCAGGAGGTTGCGTATGGCTTGTAACCTGTGATGGTCTTTTCCTCCATGAATTTGTCCAAACCCCTTTTAAAGGCATCTAGGCCAGGTGCCATCACCACATCCTGTGGCAAGGAGTTCCACAGATGAATCACACGCTGGGTAAAGAAATATTTTCTTTTGTCTGTTCTAACTCTCCCTCCACTCAATTTTAGTGCGTGTCCCCTGGTTCTGGTGTTGTGCGAGAGGGAGAAGAATTTCCCTCTATCCACTCTCTCCATCCCATGCATAATTTTATAAGTCTCAATCATGTCCCCCCTCAGGCGCCTTTTTTCTAGGCTGAAAAGCCCCAGACGCTGTAGCCTTTCCTCGTAAGGGAGGTGCTCCAGCCCACAAATCATTCTGGTCGCTCTTTTCTGCACCTTTTCCAATTCAACTATATCCTTTTTGAGGTATGGTGACCAGAACTGGACACAATACTCCAGATGTGGCCTTACCATCGATTTGTACAAAGGCATAATGATATTGGCCGTTTTATTCTCAATCCCCTTTTTAATGATCCCGAGCATGGAATTGGCCTTCTTCACAGCCGCCGCACACTGGGTCGACACTTTCATCGACCTGTCCACCAGCACCCCAAGATCTCTCTCTTCATCCGTCACAGACAACTCAGAACCCATTAGCGTATATGTGAAATTTCTCATAGTAATAGAACTCTGGTCAAACTACACATCGCGTTGCCCTACAAGCTGATGTGCTTGTTTGGGGGCACTGAATGGAAACTGTTGTTGGTGCCAATGGCATCTTCTCTCTCAGTGCTTATGGAAGCATTTTTCCTGTCGTCACACACCACAGTCCGCGGGTTCACCACTCTGCTTCCTCTTCCACTTCATCCCCTTCCTTCCCAAAGGCAGCAAGCAGAGAAGCAACACAGGGCAGATTGTCCCATGTTGCTGCCAAATCAAGCAGGGGCTAAAGACAGGGCTGGTATCAGGAATCAGCCAGGTCAGTATCAGTGACAGTGATTGCAATCAGTGCCCCATTACACGTGGGTGGGGGCACCTGAGGGGACCCTGGGCAAGGCTTTGCCCCTAACAACCAAATGCCAGCACTGCCCTGATTACCCTCCCGCAGCTCCTTTGAGTAGCAACAAATGCAAACAGAAACACTGCACGTAGCAACACGTCTGGTTTGACCCTCCGTGTAGAACGCTAGTTTAGATAAGCCAATGTCTGGTAGAAGGTCATTTCACAGGTGTCCTTATCTCTTCTTCCCTGCCTCTGAAGTCAGCAATGTAACTCAGCTGCATTATCAACCCCGAACCTTTTCACTGCAGCCACACCATCACTATATGGATGATGTGAGTATGTGGAAACAAGATGAGAGGTCAAGGTATCCTCATGTCTTTTTGGCATCACCACAAGGGAATTCTTTTTTTTTTTTTAAATTGTAGCTGCAAGGAGGGGGGATATCATCCACAATATGATCTTTGTATTTAAAAAATGCTCTCGCCACAATATTGACATACTGATTGCAACTCTTTAAATTCCATCCAGGCAAATAGATCCTATCTGTACGTTCTGAGAGAACACAAACAAGAGGATGTTATGAGGCTTGAGATATCTTATCGCCCTTCATGTGAATTACTTTTGTAAGGTACTGTAAATTGGCATTACAGAAAGGACGGGAAGCCTCTGTGAACAAGAAAGAAACATGTCTCCCACTTCAGGTGAGGCCTTAATAGCTAATAAGAAAAGCCACAGCATTGACTCAAGAGATATCCCATCTTTTCAATAAGGTGTCACAGTGTAAAGAACACCCCAGATCTTGAATGATAACGGGCAAGTGTGCAGGACTGACCTAGTGGCACTGGGTCTTCATGACAAAAGGCTTCGCCGTCACAGTAATCTTATACTAGCAGGGTCTGGAAGATAGTGGAGGACAGGAAGGCCTGGCGGGATATGGTTCATGGGATCACGAAGGGTCGGACACGACTTAACGACTGAACAACAACAACAAAACCTACTTGCAATGGTAATGGAAGGAGGGGTGTGACGGCATGAGAAGGGAGACTTACAGCCCAATCCTAACCAACTTTCCAGCACTGGTGCAGCTCTGCCAATGGGGTGTGCACTGCATTCTGGGGGGGCAGTGATGGAGGCCTTCTCAAGGTAAGGGAACATTGGCATTGTGGCTGCATCGGTGCTGGAAAGTTGGTTAGGCTTGGGCTGTTGGTCTTTTGCCCCTCCTCTTCTCCAATTCCCCTCTCTTACTGATTCACAGACACATGTACTCACCTGCACATCAGGCCAAGAGAAATGTCTATAAAAAGGGAGATTCAACTCACCCTGAAGGTGAATGCTCTTTAAGGTGACTTGTATATGGGACTGTAGCATAGCAGTGAACAGAAACCTGCCATGCTAAAACCTTGGACTGGCTGCTCTGTCACTGTCGTCACTCCCACAGATGACTGTGGGAGTGACAAGTGCTTGGTGCTTGGTGCTTTCTTTACAATGGTACAAGGAGGCGGTGTTGGCATCAGGGAGTGCACTCCATGAGTGCAAGGGGGAGAGGAATGATCATGCAAGGAGGTGGCTCACTCACCTGCCCCCTCTGTACTGCCACCATCCCTCCTGCTGCTGTGGCAGAAAAGGTCCTCCAATCAAAGTGTTCCCTTATCCTGGGCAATCAGCTGTGGGCAGCCAAGCCAATGATGGTAGCAGAGCGCACACACACACACACACACACACACACACACACACACACACACACACACATATGGGTGAATAAAGGTAAAGGTGACCCCTGACAATTAAATCCAGTCGTGTCCGACTCTAGGGTGTGGTGCTCATCCCCATTTCAAAGCCAAAGAGCCAGCGTTGTCCGAAGATGCCTCTGTGGTCATGTGGCCGGCGTGACTCTCCTTGCCGCAGCGCGTAGCATGCAGCTGGAACACGGAGCGCTGTTTACCTTCCCATAAGCGGTACCTATTTATCTACTCGCATTAACATGCTTTGGAACTGCTAGGTTGGCAGGAGCTGGCCAAGCAATGAGAGCTCACCCCGTTGCGACCTTTCGATCGACAGCTCATGGTTCAGCGGTTTAACCCACTGCGCCACCCGCTGGCCGAATACCTATTCCCTGGCTGAATACCTATTCCCTAAAGAACCCACATACAAATGAACATGTAAACATATGTAAATGTAAAGCCCCCCATACATACAAAAAATGGGCAAATGGACATATGCGCACATGCACACACACACATTCTCTCTCTCTCTCTTACACACACACACACACACACACACACACACACACACACACATATGGGTGAATAAAGGTAAAGGTGACCCCTGACAATTAAATCCAGTCGTGTTCGACTCTAGGGTGTGGTGCTCATCCCCATTTCAAAGCCGAAGAGCCAGCGTTGTCCGAAGATGCCTCTGTGGTCATGTGGCCGGCGTGACTCTCCTTGCCGCAGCGCATAGCATACAGCTGGAACACGGAGCACTGTTTACCTTCCCGCAAGCGGTACCTATTTATCTACTTGCATTAACATGCTTTGGAACTGCTAGGTTGGGCAGGAGCTGGCCAAGCAATGAGAGCTCACCCCGTTGCGACCTTTCGATCGACAGCTCATGGTTCAGCGGTTTAACCCACTGCGCCACCCGCTGGCCGAATACCTATTCCCTGGCTGAATACCTATTCCCTAAAGAACCCACATACAAATGAACATGTAAACATATGTAAATGTAAAGCCCCCCTATACATACAAAAAATGGGCAAATGGACATATGCGCACATGCACACACACACATTCTCTCTCTCTCTCTTACACACACACACACACACACGCGCACACACACACACACACACACACACACACACACACACACACACAGCTCTCCCCAGCAAACACAAATGCACACAAGCAGTGGAATCATCTCTCTCCTCTTCCCTCCCTGCCTCACTCTTACCAGTGGTCAGAGATACCGGGGGGGGGGGGGAGCTGTGATGGCAAGAATTACTCAGTGACTGGCCCACTGCTTGTCTCTGCATTGGCTTGGATTGGTTGGTGGGAGGGTTTGCGGTCTGCATGCTCAATAGCTCAATGCTATCCCCTTTATAGAAACCAAGAGGAACCCAGAACATATTAATTTCTCTATACAGCAATACCCCGTACTTTTAGGGCCCAGAGCATGGATGAAAGTCAAAAATGGATGAATGTCAAAGCATAGCCTTATTTAGCTTGCAAAATTCTTTTGGCTGGCGAAAAGTGTAAAAAGCTAACTATATAACACATGTGAATGCATGCGAAAGCTAAAGAAACAGAAATAAACGAACAATAAACATTAGAATGTCTAAAAACGTTGTGGAAGGTTGGATGAAATCGTTCGAACGAGGAAAGCATGTGGACGAAATGTGAAATGTGGTTATAATTGAAAACGGCTGAACGAGCAAAGCGGTGAAAGTCAAGGGCTTGCTGTACATTTAACCAACAACTAAATGTAGCCCCCTTTCTTAAGACAAAACCAGCTTAGGTGTCCTAACAAATACCCTGAGCCATGGCTTTGGTGATAGAAATGAGATACAGGTGTGCATGCTGGCAGTATCACTCATATGACTTTAATGGAACCCTCCCCCTAGGCCATCTTGTCCAGTTCATTTATACCGATGCGCATTTGGGACAGAAGAAGCACCTCGCTGCATCCTCCCTGGATGTCAAGGGAGGTTTTCCTGAGAAATCAATGGAAGTTTGATTGCCCTCATAAATCACCATCTCTCCACATTTAAGATGCTGTCCGTAGGTGGCTGGCGCCTGTCCTAGACAAAGTAAGAGATCCCAGTCGCTGGTCTTCCTGAGTGAACAAACAGTCTAGCTGGACCCCAGTTTACACAAAGCTCTGCGACGGCTCTTGAGCCCCACTGGAAATGAGCTTTGCAATGAAATGGTGAAAGACATTAGCACATAATGGGACCTTGGGGTGTTTTAGTAGGGAGAACTATTAAAAAGAGGGAGTACAAGACTTGCATAATGAATATGTCCAGCCACTAACAAAAATATCATTAGGTTTCTCAGCATGGTGTGATTTAGGAAAATGCATCTTCTCTGTATTTTTCATTTCCTGTTTCATTGTCTTTTTGGTCAACTTATTTAGATTATTTTCAGCAATTTCTTTATTGTCTGTATTTATCTACCTCACCCACATATAGCCTCAGTACTTCTCTTCCCAACTAACCACTTCGGGGAACTGATTTTATTTCTTTATTTCCAAGTGTTTTATGCCATCTTTCAAGAGATGTTTCCAAAGCTGTGCACAATCCGACACTCCAGCAATGAAATCATGTTGCAGAAAGAGTTAAAATAGCAGACAATGTAAAGCACAACAGGAGCCATATACCAGCAGTTCCCAAACTCTTGTGTAGAGTTTGGGCTGCTGTAAGTTGTTGTTGTTGTTGTTGTTGTTGTTGTTGTTGTTGTGTGTGTGTGTGTGTGTGTGTGTGTGTGTGTGTGTGTGTGTGTGACAGCAGCAATGGCACTCCCGAGATCGGACTGGCGGTGGAGGAAAAAGAGGGGTTTTAGACTTACCAGGACTCACACCAGCTTTTTGAAAGGTGCAGGGGGGCCACAGACCCCCTGTGGGCCTCCCTGCACCCCAGATTACCTTCCAAAGGTGACTTGAAGCTACTTCTGGTTTTCTATGAAACTAGGAAGTAAACTGGAAGTAGCTTCAAATCACCTTCGGAAGCTTATCTGGGGTGTGGGGAGGCCTCCGGAAGGCCGGTGCGACCCCTGGTAAGTCCAACCCCCCCCTTTTTATCCCGGCTCTGGAGCGATCCCGGAAGTGTCATCTCATGTCACTGCACATTCAAAAACTCAACTTCTGAGAGATGTTGTAACCTGCCCATTGTGTAATCCTACAACAAAACTGGAAGGTAGTTCAGGATAATTATTTCCATACTGTAGATCAGAGGCTGGGCAGAAACTGGTCCAGTGAATCCGCCACCTGAATTGGGACAGATCCACTGCCCTTGCAAGTTTGAACTATTGAACCAAAAAAAATCAACACCCACGCACATGCACCCCACCACCACTGTTTCTGCCTCCTCCTCCTTGCCCAGTTGCTTAAGGGGGCAGCCAGTGAGCAAGGAGACGGGGCTGGGGCAGAGTGCAGCATAGCGATCTGGAGCCTCCTTTTGCTTGAAGACCTCCATCTGGTGCCACCTCTTCCCTCTTGCTCCTGCCAGCTTTACTCACAAACGGAATGGGCAAAGCAGAGTGGAAGCATGCTCTGCCCATCCGGTTTGTTTCAACACAGCTGGGCAGAGAGCAAGCAGGAAGATGCAGTGACGAACAGGTAAGAGGTAGAGGAAGGAGGTCTGGGGGGATTCCGTCTCCTTCTTGTCCACCTGGCCTTTTTGTTATGCCTCCCTTTTTCTCATGCCTTCGGGTTTTTTTGCTTGTTTATTGTGTTTTGCATTATTAATATTACTCTTTATGTTTTATGTTTGTTTTTGTTATGTTATGCCAATAAAGGTTTATTGATTGATTGATTGATTGATTGATTGATTGATTGATTGATTGATTGATTGATTGATTGCTGGGTGGGTGGGTAAGAAAGAAGACAGAGACAAGCGATCCTGTTCTGATCATTTGTGGAGGGGATCTATCAGAACTGGATTGCTCTGTTACCTTCCTACAGTTCCACTGCTGTGATTGCTCACAGAGGTGACAGAGGTGCTGGGGAAAGACGGGCAAGCGAACAATGTGCGAGAAGAGAGTTGGAGGGCCGACTCAGCTGGCTGCGTGGGTGGCAGGTCAGAGGGGGTGGCAGGTAGACATGGGGGTGGAGCACCCCTTGGTGGTTTGCAGCTCCCCCCCAAGTCGCTGCTTGAACCTCCAGAAGAGGTTCAGTTAGCCTCATGGTTCAGAGGTTCAGTAGGCCAGTGCTGGGGCTAGGGCTGACAGACAGACAGACAGACAGACAGACAGACAGACAGACAGACAGACAGACTTGCAAAATTCTAACCAGGGAATGTGACATCATCCGGAACGATCAGGGGTCCATATGACCCCATAGGAGTTAACTCTTGAGGTCAGTACAGAACCCAGATGCGTCCCTATATATTTGTACTCTTGCAATATAAACAGTAATCCTTAATACACATATTTTTTACATGAAATTGGTGCAAATTTCCAAGAGTCTACTTTAAAAAAATATTTAATTGGGTGCATTTGATGACAATATTGGATTAATAAAGCACTTTTTTTACAAGCATAAGAGAATTGAAAAATGAATACTTTTTAGAGCCAGTTGCTTATTTCTACTCACAGTGTGGAGGAAATTCAACTTTGTGTGTGTTTAGATGCACTTTGTATTACTTTGTACATGCTATGTGGAGCCCTGGCATTCTGAAGAGGTTCTGCAGCAGAACCCTAGTGACCCCCTCTTTCAGAAAACTGAACATAATATTTATTTACTGGAAAGAGAATGGAACTTTGTACCTAAACATTGCTTTTATATTGTATTGTGAATACATTCAAGGACATTTTCTTTAGTACCATTGTATCTAGCTGATGATTGGCTCGAGTAATTCTATGTGAAGAAAAACCTTAATTATGCTTCAAATTCCTGACATTTTTTCACTGAATAATAAGAAAGAAAAGCAGGAGTTGGAGTCAATCAGCCCATCTCCCTTGAATTACGCCAGCTATGGGCTGGGTCATAAACTTATTTTATATTCATATACACTTCATCCTATCCTCCCAATGACAATAATGATTTATTTGGCAATATCCATTTAATTTATTCAAGACACTGATGTTTAAATCCCTCCTACCATTTCTGCGCCACTTCTGCACAAGTTTTTTTCCTGTCCCACCCAAATATCAATTGCTCAAATTGCTGTTTTTGTCAGATTTTTTAAAAGAATGAATGAAAAGCATTTAAATGGCATAACACTCCTCTTTATGTAGACCAAAATTTTGGAAAATGTTAACCAATGGACCAGAACTGATGACTTACAAAAAAAAAAAAAATAGCAGAGAAGCCCTTGGTGATGAAACAAAATATATTATTACCATGGAAGGACTCCCACATCAAAGAAGACAAAAAAATGTCTAACCAGGGAATGTGACATCACCCAGAATGATCAGGAGTCCATATGACCCCATAGGAGTTTGGCTGCACTTATAAGCACCGTCTTTCCTTCCATTCATCTGTCCATCAATGTTCATAACCAGGCCATTTCCAACATATGTCTTGGGTCCAAATTAGCTGTCTGTTTCATGAGTGGGGCCTATGGGCGCAATCCAAACCTACTTAGGCCGTCGTTGTAACCAGCGGCCCAGCGAAAATGGGAGGCCTCAGAACGGAAAGGGGATTCAAATCCCCTTTGAATTCCCCTTTTGGAGGGGATTTGAATCCCCTTTCCATTCTGGGGCCTCCCGTTTTCGCTGGGCCGCTGGTTACAATGGTGGCCTAAGTAGGTTTCGATTGTGCCCTATGTTCTTGAATTTTTTTGCAGCGTGTGTGGGGACCCTGATCTAGATTGAGGCCATGGTGGGGGTGGAGCTTTAGTTTTTACCCCCTCACAGTCCCAATCCACATTGGGGTCCCTGTAGCTGTATTTGCACCCGGACAAAGTCTCCCATGCAGCTGCTGACAACGTTTCTCCTCCTGGGACAAGCAGCAGCTTTGAGGAAGTTTCAGACCTGGATCAGAGCAGAGCAAATCCAGAGAAGGGGTCATAGGAGAAAGGAATGCAGTTCAATGGAAGAGCATCTGCTTTGCACGCAGTAGGCTTCACGTTCGATCCCCAGTATCTCCAGGTAGGGCTGGGAAAGACCACTGTCTGAAACCCAGGAGAGCTGATGCCAGTCAGCATAGGCAATACTGAACTAGATGGACCAGTCTACACCCCAGCCTCATATGTTCATGTTTATCCAGACTGCAGTAGGGACAAGAGGCTAGAGCTAGTACATGAACTAGTACAATCTGATACCATATCAAGAGAGTTCCTGAGCAACACATAATACTAATGCAAAATACAATGATTCCCTGAGATGCCAGGGACTGAAGTTGAGTCCTTCTCTAGGCATGGCAAGGCATGTATTCTACCACTGACCTGTGGTACCTCTGCTGTGTTGAGCTCACCAGGGACAGAAGAATGTCTGGTCTCTACACCAGTATCCTGGGATCCTCTACTCAGTAATTACTGTATTGGTCTGAGTATAAGACTCACTTTTTTTCTCCTAATTTAAGTTTTTAAACTAGGGGTGCGTCTTATAATCAGGCTGTTGCAATTTAATGCCAGTGATTTAATTAATTTTTTTTAATAGCATCAAACTTTAAGGGTGCGTCTTATAATCAGGTGCGTCTTATACTTGGGACAATACGGTAATAATGCAAATTAATTGCAGGTAATTAGTAATGCAAATTAAAACGATAAGGGGAACAATCTCGCCTACCCTCGCCTGATGGTTGGCGTACTCCTAGGGGTACGTGTACCACAGGCTGAGAACCCCTGCTCTACTGGGAACCCACTATGCCTGACTACATGCTTTAACTTTCTCCCATATAAGCTAATAGATATTATTCATTTATAAAAGGAACGTAAGGCATTGAAGTTGGAGATAGAACTGCAGCATGTGTGAGTGAAAACCTCACTCGCCCTACACCAGCAAGGACCTATGGGAGTGCAATACACATGTCACATGTATACACACACACACACACACACACACCCTCCCAATCCCCTGCAATGTACATGCCCACCATCCATAACAACAGCCCCTTTTCTAGTACCATAATAATCATCATCACCAATTGGAGAATCTGGAATGAGTTAAAATAACATTGTGTAATAATATCATCATTCTTCATGGCTAGAGAGAAATTTCAACATTTCATGCAGTCCTGCACGCAAACTCATCCATCTGGCCACGAGGAACACAAATCCCCTGAAATGATTGCATAAATTTAAAAAAGATAAGGCATGTAAATGAACAGGAGTAGTGGTAATGGGCTATTTTAATTACCCAAACACAGGCTGAATTGCATTAAGTGGAGGAAATAAGGCAGGAAATATATTTTGGATACAGTCTGAGAGTGATGCCTAATTCAATCTGTGCAGCCATTTGTGGGGGTGGGGGCAATCTCGCAAGAAGGAGAAAATCAAAGTAATGCTGAAAGACAATCTGGGCATCTACCATTAGCCCAAGACACAAATGCATTAGCTGAGGAATTAAAACAAAATCCAAACCAAAGAGAGACATTGGATTGAGCAAACAATCTCCCAAAGCACCAACCTTCAATGGTCAGCAAGATCTAATAGAAAACAATAACGGATTAATGTGAGGTGGGCCAGGGAGGGCATTGAAAGTAAATATTAATGCTTTTCTGTTGCTCAAATAATTTATTTATTTATTTATTTATTTATTTTTATTTACAATATTTCTATCCCGCCTTTCTCCCCAAAGGGACCCAAGGCGGCTTACACAAAAATAAAATACAAAAATACAAAAAATACAAATAAGTACAGTAATTACTTTTTAAACAGCAAAAAAGTTAATAAAAACATCTAAAAATTGATTAAAAAATTACATTTAAAACAAGATCATAAAAACAGCAGCACCCCACCCGTACCAGCAAGATTGTTAAAAAGGCAAAGGCTCAGAAGGCTTCTTTGAACAAATAATAACATAATTTGCATACACACAGACAATTTTTTTTTCACATTTTTATACCACCCTTCCTCCAAGGAGCTCAGAGTGGTGTACATATTTCCTCCCCTCCTTTTTGTCCTCACAACAACCCTGTGAGGTAGGTGGGGCTGAGAGATAGTGACTGGCCCAAGGTCACCCAGGAAGCTTCGTGGCTGAGCGGGGATTTGAACCTGGATCTACCAGGTCTAAGTCCGACTCCCAAACCACTACACATCCTGGCTCCCAAACCACTACACCATCCTGGCTAAATCACAATTAGGTCCTACTTTGTCCAAGTTCAGTCATCTTTATTTCCTCAGGTATAGTTCACATATTTGACAGACAGACATTCATCATGTGAGGCTCCCTCGTGTTTATGTAACCTGACCAACTTCTGGGTACCCAAGAGTGGCGCCATTATCCAGCCCTTCTCAATGGGGAAGCGGGGTTGGTTCAAGTCATTGAGATGATGGCCCTGGTACCCTCAAGATTCTGTGGTATCCAATTGCAAGGCTATTTATCCTGTTGGCTAACAATGAAGCCATAATGTTGGTCCAAGACATTCTGCAAAGATATCAGATGCTCAAACATGGTAAACTTTAACCATCATTGTAAAAGTAAGTGATTTGCAACTCTAACCACTGTGCATACAGTAAGAGACAATGAGTACAACAACCTGTTTGCAGTTGAATTTTCAGTTTCATCAATATTTCTCCAAAGAGGATACACTATACCAGGGGTGGCCAAACTGTGGCTCCTGAGCCACATGCGGCTCTTTGACATATAATGTGCGGCTCTCAGAAATATGTTGGCTGCGCTCCTTTTTGCATCGTAGTTAATATAAAAGGTAAATAAGAATTTTTCAAGCTTTATAATTATTTACCAGTTATAAACTAAGAGTCCACTAGATTAAAACATAAGTTTAGTGTTCATGGCGAGTAAAATATATTTAAGAATTTAAATGCTTCTTAAATATTGCAGCTCTCTTACGGCTCTCAAACATCTGAAGTTTATCGTATGTGGGCTCTAACATTAAGCAAGTTTGGCCACCCCTGCACTATACAGTGCATAGACAACCCCACCTAAGGATAATACTGTAAAAGTCCGGAGCAGATTCTTAGCCACCATAGCAATCACCTTCTCTCTCCAGGCTGAGGCTCCTTTTACTGGTGGTGGGGACCTTTGAAGCATGTGTTTCCAACGTGCACTTGAAACCAGGATAAGCAACCTCTTGGTTGGAGAGTAGGTTTTCTCTGTGCCAGGTACAAGGGAGTGGCGACAAGATACAGGTATCTTGTTGTCTTGTGTGCTCCCTGAGGCATCTGGTGGGGCCACTGAAGCTGGACTAGAAGCTGGAAGCTGGACTAGATGGGCCTTTGGCCTGATCCAGCAAGGCTCTTCTTATGTTCTTATGAAACGCAGCTTTAGCAATAGTTTTGGGCAAATGCGTGACCTAGCGGCTAGCCTATAGGTGTTTATGGCACACCTGAAGAGGAATAGAATGCCATGGTCTTGGATAGAACATTGAATCAGTACTTAACTCCTGTCAGCTTCTGCAGTTCTGCTCCTTAAGTTCAGAACACTAGAGGCACCATATTGTCCCGAGTATAAGACGCACCTGATTATAAGACGCACCCTTAAAGTTTGGTGCTATTAAAAAAAATTAATTAAATCACTGGCATTAAATTGCAACAGCCTGATTATTTACTTATTTTATTTTCTGTATTTATATCCCGCCTTTCTCATCATCAGATTTCTCATTAGATTTTATTCAAGGCGGCTTACACAGGCAGGCTATCTTTAGACCTGATAAGGGTCTTTACATTATTGTTCTATTCCTATATAGAACCTTCCATGCTCGAGATGTTTTCCCTTCCGAGTGCAGCCCTCCTTCTGGCTTGTGCTTTGCACTTCCAAGCTTCACAGTTCACTGCAATTCACCCTCAGACGGTTGTCTTAGATGTTCTCTCTCTAGCTGACTCCTCCGCATTCCACCCTCTCACGATGCCTTCTCAGCGTCTTTGCGAGGTTTGTCAGCAGCTTCCGTCTCCCATCCAAGCGGGAACCGAGGTTGACCCTGCTTAGCTTCTTCAGGCAGGGCACCGCCTCAAACCTCCAGGCCACACCTCTTGCCCTATAAGACGTATCCCTAGTTTAAAAACTTAAATTAGGAGAAAAAAGTGAGTCTTATACTCAGACCAATACGGTAAATCTACTCCAAGACATGATGGAGGGGAGATAGATGCATATACAGTGGACCCTTTCCATCTGCAGATTCAGGACCCATGGATTTGTCACACCGCGGATCCCGGATCCGTGGAGGTCCACGGATGTGTGTGTCCAGAATGGATCCCCCGCGGATAGCGAGGGCCAACTGCATGTAATAAAGAGCGCCCTACAGTTATCAGAATATTACTGACAGCCTGAATGATTTCTTTGCCTCAACGTTCACAAAAGCAAAAGGATCTGAAGGTCACATCTAGGATGTATTTTCCTGGGGGGAAAGTGAAATGTTAAAAGACTTTATGATTATACTGGAGCAGAAAGGTAATTAGACATAGTAAAAGGTGACAGGTGCCAGCTCCGGATGATTTATGTCCCAGGATTCGAAAAGAAAGCAGCAATTAGAAATCAGGAGAACTTTTGATGAGGCTTTTTTGGTAGGTCACTAAGGACAAAATGAGAGGAGGAAAAATTCATCTCTGAAGCAGGATATTTTGCTGGTGTTAATTGCTGTTTGCATTATGGCTACAGAGTTGAGTTGACTAAGAATGCAAGAGATCATCAAGTCATCCAGACTGCAGTAGGATCATGTCACCTGCTGGTGGCGTATATGAGCAAGAATTAGGAGAGGGGCTGCAACGCACTGACATGTTATGCATACATGTTATGCTGGCGGCCCGGGTGGTTGCTGGGGCCTGTCGGTTCGACTCAGTCGGACCGTTGCTTCAGCGGCTACACTGGCTGCTGGTTCGTTTCCGGGCACAATTCAAAGTGCTAGTTTTGATTTTTATTTATTTATTTATTTATTTAAAGAATTTATATCCCGCCTTTCTCCCAGCGAGGGCACGCAAGGCGGCTTACAACATTAAAATACATGTACATTAAAAATTAGAAACAAGTAATTAAAAACAATTAAAACAAACAACTAAAAACAACAACCCCAGTGGGTCAACCAGCATGTACTTTGTTAAAAAGCCATTTCTTAAAACTCCAGCCCACCATGTCAGACATCGAATGCTTCCCTAAATAAAAGTGTCTTAAGGCCCCGCCGAAAGGTCTCTAAAGAGGGAGCCGTTCTTAATTCCAGGGGGAGGGAATTCCATAATTGGGGCACGACTGCCGAGAAGGCCCTATTCCGCGACGCCATCCCTCTCACCTCCGTCAATGGCGGCACGGTTAACAGGGCCCCCCCTGATGACCTCAGAGTATGGGTCGGATTATAAGGAAGGAAGTGGTCCCTCAAATACCCTGGACCCGAGCCGTTAAGGGCTTTAAAAGTCAAAACTAGCACTTTGAATTGTGCCCGGAAATGAACCGGCAGCCAGTGTAGCCGCCGGAGCAACGGTCCGACTGAGTCGAACCAACAGGCCCCGGCAACCACCCGGGCAGCCACATTCTGCACTAGTTGCAGTTTCCGAATAGTCTTCAAAGGCAGCCCCACGTAGAGTGCATTGCAGTAATCTAGTCTAGATGTCACTAGGGCATGGGTCACTGTGGCCAGGTCTACACGGTCCAAGTACGGTCGCAACTGGCGCACCAGCCGAAGCTGGGCAAAGGCCCCCCTGGCCACAGCCTCCACCTGGGAATCCAGGAGCAGCTGCGCATCCAGGAGAACCCCCAAGCTGCGGACCTGCTCCTTCAGAGGGAGTACAACCCCATTCAGAGCAGGACGATGATCCAGTACCTGAGTCGTAGACTTCTGGACCAGAAGAACCTCTGTCTTATCAGGATTTAATTTCAGCTTGTTCGCCCCCATCCAGCTCCCAACTGCCTCCAGACAACGATTCAGGACATCGACCGCCCCCTTGGAATCAGGTGGAAAGGAGAGAAAGAGCTGGGTGTCATCCGCATACTGATGACTCCCTACCCCGGATGACCTCTCCCAGCAGCTTCATATAGATATTAAACAGCATGGGGGACAGAATTGACCCTTGTGGCACCCCACACCTCAAGGGCAAGGGTGCCGAACAAGCATCCCCCAGCACCACCTTCTGGGATCTGTCAGCCAGGAAGGAGCGGAACCACCTCAGAACGATGCCTCCAAGCCCCAACCCAGCCAACCGACCCAGAAGGACACCATGGTCAATGGTGTCAAAAGCCGCCGAGAGGTCAAGCAGGACCAACAGGGACGCACTCCCCCTGTCCAGTCCCCGGCGCAGGTCATCCACCAAGGCGACCAAGGCCGTCTCTGTCCCGAACCCCGGCCTGAAGCCAGACTGGAATGGATCCAGATAATCAGCTTCCTCCAAGACCCTCTGGAGCTGAGACGCCACTACCCGCTCGATCACCTTGCCCAGAAACGGGATATTTGAGACTGGCCGGAAGTTGTTCAAGATAGTGGGATCTAAGGAGGGTTTCTTCAGGAGGGGGCGCACCACCGCCTGCTTCAAAGACGGTGGCACCATCCCCTCCCTCAGAGATGAATTTACCACCCTCCCCGTCCACTCGGCCAGCCCCGCCCGGGCAGCTCTAATCAGCCATGCCGGGCAAGGGTCAAGCGGGCAAGCAGACGTTCTCACACTCCAAAGAATCCTGTCCACATCCTCAGGTTCTACAAGCTGAAAAGAATCCCAGAAAGAAGAAGAGACAGGTGCCTCAGGGACATCATTAGATACTGCTAATGCGGCGTCCAAGTCATGCCGAATCTGATCGACAAAGCCCTATACAGCTCGGGTCCAGGGTATTTGAGGGACCGCCTCCTTCCTTATAATCCGACCCGTACTCTGAGGTCATCAGGGGGCCCCCTGTTAACCGTGCCACCACTGACGGAGGTGAGGGGGATGGCGGTGCGGAATAGGGCCTTCTCAGCAGTGGCGCCCCAATTGTGGAATTCCCTCCCCCTGGAATTGAGAACGTATCCCTCCTTAGAGACCTTTCGGCGGGGCCTTAAGACATTTTTATTTAGATCAGCATTTGATGTCTGACATGGCGGGCTGGCTTTTTAACAAATGGCTTTTAACAAATGTAAATGTGGATGACCCACTGGGGTTGTTTGTTTTAATTGTTTTAATTGTTTTAATTCTTGATTTTAAATGTATATATGTATTTTAATGTTTTTATTGTAAGCCGCCTTGGTTGCCCTTGTGGGAGAAAGGCGGGGTATAAATTCTATAAATAAATAAATAAATAAATAAATAAATACAGAAGCTCCCACGTTCAATCCTGGAGCCTCTAGGTGGGGCTGGGAAAGATAATAATGACATTTAACATTTATACCATGATTTTTGAGTGCAAAGTGCTTCACATATACTAGCTTGATGTAACCCTTACAGCAACCCTGCAAGGTACCGTGTATATTAATTTTGGCTCCAAAAATGCAGTAGGTGTTATTTTCAGGAAGGTCTTATTTTCCCAACCTGTGGCGCACCCCCCCCCCCCGGGCACTTACTTTGACCGATTAAAGCTTCATTCTTTCCCGAGGGTGCAAGGCCTGCACTTGAGTTCTCCACCATAGAGATGACATGCTAGAGAGGCCAGCAAGGAGGCTGCAACCTTGCAGAGTCTCTCTAGTACGTCATCTCCATGGTGGAGGACTCGAGTGCAGGCCTTCCAGGCCTTGCAGAGCCTTGCACCCTTGGGAAAGAATGAAGCTTAAATCGGTCAAAGTAAGTGCAAGGGGGGGTCATGGGGTGCCGGGGGGGGGGTCGCGTCCATCTGGCTGATGATCCTAGCTAGGTCTTGCTTTTGGGGAGGACTTATATTTATGAGTGCCAGCAAAAATCATGCAAAAATGATGGTAGGTCTTACTTTCAGGGGAGGTCTTATTTTCAGGGAAACAGGGTAAGTAAGAATATCCCCGTGTATAACTGAGGCTGAGAGGGAACGGCTTGCCTAAAGCTTCCTAGTGAGTTCATATCAGAGATGGGATTCCAACTGGGGAAGCCCTGATCCTGGTGAAGTCCTGGCTCCGGGTCCAATCCTATTGGGCACTTATGGCAGTGGAACTTCCGGTCTGCAGCTCTGAGTGCTACAGCGATATCATAAAAGTGCGCCACTGCAGTGTGCTTCAGGGCCACCAGCACAAATGGTATTGAAGGCCCTGTGTGCACAACAGCAGCTTCCGGGTGTGCAGTGGGGGAAGGTGGGAGTGGGGAGCAGGGTGAGGAGTGGGGCAGGCAGGGGGCATTTCGAGGGTGGAAGGAGGCAGATCCCGGCTGTGGCAGTGTATACTGGGATGCTATCCCCATTTCCTTGCCTGACAGCCCCCTGCCTCTCCTGGGACTTACACCAGCAAAATAGATGGTGTGGGTCCAAGGTGACGCATTGATGGCCAGGACATCTGATCACACAAACACACACATCACTGCATGCAGGAAAGTGGGGGGGGGGAAGGATTGGGCTCTCACTCTCTTAGCCATAATGCAACACCAACTGTCTACAAAGAAAGAACCCCCTTCCTGAAATCCTGGGAGTTCTTGCCAGTCAGTGCAGACAATGTTGAGCTGGATATGATTTTTGAGTTTGTGATCTTTTTTGATGCTCTTTGTAAACATGTTCAGTTATTCATTAATGGCCCTCGTCTTATTTGCTCTCAGGGATGTCATCTCATCATAACCAAATCCGATTGGTCATGAAAATATTGACTGATGTGGCATGATCTTCACTATTTCATCTCAGATTGGACGTCGGTCCCCCAGGTGATAGGCAGCCCAATCCTAACCAGCGCCGAAGCAGCGGGGCTGGGCAGCCCACGCTGTATCCAGCGCTCGAAAGGAGCAGGCTGGAGGTCTCAATGGGGCTACTTGGATCTGTGCCAGCGAAATAGCTGGCGCAAAGTCGAGCAGCCCCATGCAAGCAGAAAAGGCTTGGCCCCGATTTGCCCCCCTCTCTGCCCTCCCCACCCCATTACACCCTCTCCCTGCCCCGTTCCACCCTCCTCCCACCCCTCTGCTGACACAAGCTTGGTGGTGCATTGGTGGCGCAAGCTTACCTGCTTTGTCGGGTGCTCCTTCCAGATCTGGTGCCAGCGGGATGGCGTAAGCCTTCCTGCCGGCACTCCTTACTCTCATGGTGTCGCAGAGCAACTTCCGTTGCCTTTGCGACAGCCTAGGTCAGCCCAGCGGTCGCTGCACTGGTGCTAGGCAGGCACAGGATTGTGCCGTAATTGAGGGTGACGAAATAACTGGGGGGAGGGGCAGGAATGACACCAAAGAGAAACAATGGGTAGTTATAGGGGAAATAGGTGAATTTTGCACAAATGAAATCTTTTGGGGGGAGAAATCTTTATCTAACAGAAATCACCAACTCCTATCAAAAATTAAAAACGGTGAATGTTTGGTACAGCTTGAATATGTATCTTTCAGTTTGATTATCTCTCACAGCCTTTTGTGTAGAAGCCACATTACCGCTGGCTTTTAATCCCAGGCCTTCAAACATCCTGATTATGTACACCTCTCAATTGCATTGCCTGTACATCCTGATGGTTAGTTAGCACGCTGGCGGCAGCTGTCCATCTTCACTGGCAAATTCCTCTATTTCGTTATCAGGCTGGTTTCCAGTTGAACTCAAGAAGAAGGTGAAGAGGGGAAATGTGCAGACGGTGGATTCTGGCTCAACCCTGTGCACTTCCTGCAAAAGGCTGTTTGCCAAGATTTGCAAGGACCAACATACAGCGCTTATCTCATCAAGGAAGATGATCTTATTCAGGTTGCAGCAGAGCAAAATTCTCTTCTATTTGATGTCATCTGGTTTGTCTGCAAAAGCCTTATTGAATCATATTTTCCAGCAGTCTTTTAAAAACTCTTACAGTCCAATCTTGTGGGCCATTTACTATAGCGGATCTATCGATCCATTGTTGTAAATGGCCCTCTGATGGCGCAAACATCGCGCCACTGTTGTGTGTGACAGAACTGGTGGCAGAGATGGGCAGTGGCTCGCGCGAGTGCCTGAGTCGTCCGGGTGTTCCACCGGTCCAGGTAAGGTGGTGGAGAGGGTGGTTCAGGGCACGGAGGGGGGGAGGGCAGGGACAGTGAGTGGGCTGGAGGGGGTGGACCTTGGCAGCAAAAGCACACGGCGGATCCTATCCCTGGTTTTTCAACCTGCCCCCTTCCTCTCCTCTGATATACACCAGCAAAATAGCTGGCATGGGTCCAAGAAGACCCATAGGTGATTAGGTGGCCTACTGGGAGGTACGTAAAAAAGATTTTTATATACCTCTCACTGGCCATCGCTCCCCCCACCCACCCACCATAGCATGCAGCACATGCTCCTTCAGCACAGCTACATGACTGGAGATGATGGGAGATAGGATTGGGCTGTTAGGTAAAAACTAAATAATGTCAGTGCAGTCTCAGACATGGACCAAAGCTGAGTTTGGCCTGAGCCTGTGAGCTGCTGCTGCTGCTGCCTCTCCCTTCCTCCTACCGCAAGGTCCTAAAGAACACCCTTAATTTGAAGGGGGGGGGAGGTGACTGTGGCTGGTGCTCCACTGCCAGGCAGAGTGTGATTCCTACTGCTTGACTGCTCAAGATGGACTGAGGGTTGATTGCACAGCCCCAGATGCAGTGCCTATTTGTGGTGGTATAAGTGACGCCGCTAAGGGAGGGCCAGCAAAATAGCTGGCATGGGTCCAAGAAGACCCATAGGTGATTAGCTGTCCCTCAGGTGACGTCCGCAGTCTCCTCGCGAAGAAGAGCCACGGTGGGATATTTATGCTCCGAGAGGGCTGTGAAGCATAAACATGCCAAAAACTGCATGTTTTTTGGGCCCTCCCACCTGCCCTGAGTCTTGGAATTGGAAGGCTTAAAATGAAGCCTTCCGGGAGTGCAGTGGTTCTCAAATGTTTTAGCACTAGGACCCATTTTTTAAAATGACACTCTTTTCAATGACACCCACCTAGCTTTACAAGACTTTAAAAAAGGGTGATCAAGAAAGAAATATTTTATTTATTTATTTGCAAAAAACAAAACACAAAACACACCCCTCAATCCATTTCTTGTAATGAGGCAGCCCTAATGAATAGCCTCAAGGCTTGAGGGGCTTAGTTATGTGACCCAGTCTTCGCCTGGGGAAAAAAATCACCAGAAAAAAAAGACACTCACAGTGCAATCTGACTTACCGGTAACTTTTGTGCCAGTGTAACCAGCGGCGCAGCGAGAGTGGGAGACCCCAGAATGGAAAAGGGATTCAAATCCCCTTTGAATTCCTCTTTTGGAGGGGATTTGAATCCCTTTTCCGTTCTGGGGCCTCCCGTTCTTGCTGCACCGCTGGTTACACCGGCACAAAAGTTAAGTCGGATTGCGCTGTCAAACATTTATCTCCCTATGTTTACACAAGCTTGCAAACTGCAGGAGCTCAGCTGTTTGCAGGGTAATTAGCAGCTATCTGATTTTGAATAGCCTTGTGGCAATTACTTACCTGATCTTTTCTTCACCTGGGACCCACCAGAAATCAGGTCGCAACCCACCAAGTGGGTCCTGACCCACAGTTTCAGAAACACTGTCCTAGTGACTGCGAGGCTGCATTCAGTTTGGTGAGTGGCAGGTTACGCAGGCCTGGTCCAGAGAGGGTGTTGCTCCTTCCGCGGCAATGGACATGGGTCTGCTATATTCTTCTTTCATGTTGCTGACTGACAGTACCTTCTTCAACTGAGATATCAGACAGAGCCTTTTATTTTTTTAAAGAAAACCCACACCCAAGAGAATAAGCACAGAGCAGAACATCTAAAAAGAGCACAAGTAAAGATCAAACCTGACTCTGTTTCCCACAGCAGCTGGCTTAATGATGAATCATAAAAACATGCTCCCCAGCAAAATTGCCATTCAGACACCCTCCTAAGGTACTGTCGTCATCCCCCAACGAATAAGGTACCGTGGCTCGGCTGTACATTATAATGACTTGTCTTCCCCAAGTAGTCCTTCTTAGGCAACGCATTGCAAAACAGCGAGGCTGGCTTAAAACAGGAATAAATCCGATTTTCAGTCCATGGAGCATTACAGTCTGGAAGACAGGAAGCAAAAAGGGTAAAATATGGGCTGGCTTGCCCGTATCAATTGTGCTTTCCTAATCTCTTGTCTTCTCTGTGAAGCAAAGGCAGCTGAAGTGAGGAGGTGTCAGGTTTGGTTTGTACGTTCCGAGTTTTCATTGTAATAAATTATGTCTCCCATGCAACTTCTTTGTTGTTGTGACAAAGATAAAAGGGAGCAAACTCCAGCCCTTTCCCAGAGCCCGTCTCATCTCAGGAAAGTGATTCAGGAGATGACCACCGATGTTCAAGGAAAAAATACAACTCAGTTATCTGGCGAGATATCAGGTCACCGTCTTGAAACATTTAAAGACTGCCTTCCATGAGCCGTTGTTGGGTTTTTCTATCGGCCTAAGAGCCTATTCACACATTACATTTTATTAGGTGTACATCTAAGATGTTTAAGAGTACATCTCAAGATGTAAAGTGGGTATGTGAGAAACGTATGTTTGCAGACAGGGATAATTGTGGTACCTCCATTGGAAAACTGTGATTGGCTGCAGCTGCTTCTTGAGAGTACACTTGGTAGCAAAACCAGGTTTGGCTCTGTCACTATGTCATGTGTCAAATGGCCCTAGAAATCTAGTATAGGATAAGACTCAGTAAGTTACAGTCTGTTTGCAGCAACAGGTTTCCTAGGAACATTTCCTGAAGGCAACAGTAAAGCACATTTTGCATTCTGTGCCTCCATCTTAAAATCTATTAATTCTTTTCAGCCCGACATAAAATAGGTAACTGTTACCCTTACCTACTAATTCTAATCAATATGATCTCATGTCTGCTTTTTCAAGAACAATCACAACTCCAGTCCCATCCCCTGGCCCAAATCCTCCTGGCCAAATTGCCCACAATGCAAACTTCATGTCTGTATCATGTAACGTTTGGCAGGCAAGATAAGTGTGCTCATTAAGTCGAATGCCCCAGGAGGTGACGGTTCAGAGGTTATCACCATCCCTGGTGGTTTGCATCTTTACAGAGGGCTTTCCTTTTATATTTAGCAGGTATCAATCAGGGCGAAAACTCAACACACTGCTGTGAGTTCAGTCCAGAACTTTGGAATGTGATTGTTTTGAGGCTATGCATTTATTCAGGGTAATAAATAGATTGTAAGTGCCCTGGGAAGGGAGTGGGAGGTTTCTGTTTTCTGTAGGATGCTCACCACATCGTCTGCACTAAATGCTTGATGATAATTGTGGGATCAGGAATGGACATTAGGAGTTGCTGACATTCAGATTTTAGCCAGCTGTAACAAGTGGACCAGTATCCATTGTTGGCAAGTAAGTCCACTGGTTGTGGCCCATGTTATGTATTTATTGAGTACAGTTCTTATTAGCTGCACTATTAACCAGGGTGGTGTACAGTTAAAAGAATAAAACAATACAATAAAATACAATGAAGCAAAGAAAAACCATAGAGAGACATCAAAGCTTAAAAAAAAGAAAAGAAAAACACCTGCCGAACCATAAAACCACCATTAAAAATCACTGTATGAGATGCTGGAATGCCTGTTTGGCACATTAAAGATGACTTCACCTGGCACTGGAAAGACATCAAAATTTTCTCTGGGGACACCTTTTCAAATACTGGATGACACTTGAAAAAGTCTCAGATGGTGGTGGGACTTGAGGGAGGGTCTCTGGTGAAGATTGTAAGGGTTGAGCAGAGTTGTATGCTAGATACTCCTTCGTATGGAGGCTTTATTTGACTGCTTGCTAGGGATCTGGTCGTAAGGCACATGGTGCAAACACATTCATGAAGCTAAGCATGTCTGGGCCTGGTTAGTTTCTGAATGGGAGACCATCTGGGAACCCTAACATATGGCATGCGGTGTGCTGCACCGCGCCTTGCAAATTGGTGTAATATGGCCCCTCCTACTTGCTCCAGTGTCATTCTGGGGGTGAGTGGGAGGGGCCGCGTTACACCGGTCTGCAAAGCGCGGTGCAGCACCTTGCTCCACTTACGGTGCTGTACTCACTCCAGCAACACCACTGTATGGAGGTAGGTCATGGAAGAAAAGGTAAAGGTATCCCCTGACAATTAAGTCCAGTCGTGTCCGACTCTAGGGTGTGGTGCTCATCTCCATTTCAAAGCCGAAGAGCCAGCGTTGTCCGAAGACGCCTCCGTGGTCATGTGGCCGGCATGACTCTCCTTGCCGCAGCGCGTAGCATGCAGCTGGAACACGGAGCACTGTTTACCTTCCCGCAAGCGGTACCTATTTATCTACTCGCATTGACATGCTTTGGAACTGCTAGGTTGGCAGGAGCTGGCCAAGCAACGAGCGCTCACCCCGTCGCGGGAATCGAACTGCTGACCTTTCAATCGACAGCTCATGGTTCAGCAGTTTAACCCGCTGCGCCACCCGCTGGCCTATCATGGAAGAAAGGGGGGACATAATTGTGAGGAATAGGTTCCTGCTCTTCAGCTGGGAAATTTTGGGACTGCCATGTGATTCATTATCAGTGAACACAAAACGCATCAAATAGTTACGGGTAGGAAAATAGGTGCGCTCATATTTCTTATTAATATAACTTGAGATCAAGCAGTCTCTTGTTGCTCCTGAAATGCTTACCCTGCCCACACAAAATATAACACATAAGAGACTGAACGGTGCCTTCCTTATCAAATCTTTCAGTGATGGGAATATCATTAGCACATTTGTCATGAGCTGATTTCTAACGATAGCATCAAAAATGTCTAGGTGACTCAACTGCTCCAAACAGATTTCATCATGTTTTTGAGAGTTGTGCCCTGGCACTCTTTGGAGTATTACAAGGGATGCTGAGTCCAAATCCCACTCGCCTTCATTCAGTGGCGTCCCTCTAGGTGGGGCAGAAAGCTAAGTTCTGCAGCATTCCACCCCACCGTTACTCTCCAGCACGAGGTGCCCCGCCCCCTCGTCGTCGGAGCCTGTCGGTGGATCAAAGGCAATGCGCAGGAGAGTCCCTGCGCGTTGCCTTCTCTCCACTGACAGGCTCCTACGACGGGGGGGCGGGGCACCTCGTGCCGGAGAGTAACGGTGGGGCGGAACGCTGCAGAACTTAGCTTTCCGCCCCACCTAGAGGGACGCCACTGCCTTCATTGGTGATCTTCAGAATGTTAAAGCTGTGAAATCTGAATTGCGGGAAGGGTCTTTAATTTTTGATCAAGATTCAGAATGCCCATTGCTTGAGGGGAAGTTGGTGCATCGTCAGGTCAACAGATGCAGACGGCATAAGTCACTCTTGTAGATACATTTTGTGTGGTTTGATCATACACAGCAGGTTAAGCAGATAAGACCTGCCTGGTGGAATCAGACTAAGGATCATCTAGTCCAGCATTCTGGCAAGATGGTCTCATTTTTATTAGACTTTGTGTCACTTTGTGCACAGGTGTGTGTGTCCTTTCTTTCGAAAAGCATCTGTGAGGGAGGCCATCCGGACTGGGATCAAAGCACTAATGCTTTGTGTTCATACTTTGTGCCCCTATTACCTAAAAATGGCATCACCTAAGAGCGCAATCCACTGTAAGTGTGCCCAGGGCCACCCGCCGGATCCTGTTCCCTGGCAGCCATGTAGCCAGCCACTGAGCCAGAGGTCTACTCGGGGAAGGGAGCACTTGTCCCCTGCCCTGAGTGTAACCCTGGGCAGGCCCTGTCGGCCTCCTCAGATTTCTGCCAGCAAAATTGCTGGCAGAATTCGGAGAAGGCCGTGTAACAGCCACATCGGCCCAGCGGGGCTGTGGATATGGCTGAGGCCATCCCCCTCCCCCTCCCGGGCCGGCTGGGCCAATGGCCCCCTTCCCTCGCCTGGCAAAACGCCCCCATGCCCGTCGGATGCTGGCTTACCTGGTCTGGCAGCCGCAGGGGTGCTCCGACAACAGAACAAGGGAGGCCGGCCTCTGTGCCGGCCTTCCTTGCTCTCGAGTTGTTGCGAACGTGCTTTACGGCATGTTCACAATGTCTCCCGGCGCCGGAGTGCTTGCTCCAGTGCCGGCAGCATCTTCTGGATTGCGCTGCCCAAAAGATACCATTTGCCACACCTAGCCACTTTGGAGAGGAGTGATTTTTGCTGGGGAAATGGTGCAGGGAAAAGGGACAAAGCCCCCTCCCCCCCATGGCCAATTTTGTCTTGTTTGGCTCTTGGTGTCTGGAAAAGTGACTCGAAAATGAGATTCTTCAATAAACAAGAATAAGTACATAGCATTCAGTCAGATCCCTCTGGGCAGTCTCAAAACCAGGATGTGAAGATCATGACCAGAGCCAGCTCATCCATGGGGCCAACTGCAGTTGTCACATCAGGCAGTAGATTGTTGGGGGCGTCCATCTCTGTCCGCCTACCTGCCTCCTTCTTCCATTCTCTGGATTGGAAAAGAGGGGGACAGAGAAGAAGAGGAAATGTGGAGGGGAGGAGACTGCTGAGCTAGAGCATTGGAGAGCTGGAAGAGTGAAGGCTGGCACATCATTGGGTCTTGGGCCAACCCTGATCACAACATCAAGGGACTTCCATTGTTCTGCCTTGTGGCTCAGTGTGCAGTGTGGTCTCGGTGCAGCCATGGTTTAGTTCTTATATGTCACAAACGTTGGGATGGAATCTTTCCCAAATCCCTCCTCAAAAGCCACCATTCAGATATCTCCATTGGTTTATCCCCCCCAAGCCTCATTCCCAACTGTAATCAGACTTTAAGTACATGCAGCTGCATTTGCCCACATTCCTCCCACAAACCTTCTATTTGTTATCCCCATAGTCTATTTGAGATTGTAAACTCTTTGGGAGCAGGGACTTGTCTAGTCTTACCTGTGAAACTCTATAAGGAACCATATGCACTGACGGACAGTCAGTTATTGTTGATATAGGTCACATATCTTTAAGATGGAATTTGCTCACAATGACAAAAAAAAATGTAAACACCAATCCAGTAATATAAATAGCCACTAAAAATTGAATTAAACATTTCTTATTCCAACATATTTCATTAACTGTATTCACAAGACAAAAGGGGGCATCTTTACTGTCACTCATAAATATTTTTCTGCAGTACGTGAAACTTGATTTTCAAAAAGCACCACGATGAACACAGACTTAAAATCTGCATACTGCTGTCATCTGGACCGAGGTTTCTTGCGAGCGGATGGTGGGGGTGACGGACACACAGTGGTGCTTAGTTTGTTTGTGATGTTGTTTGATGTACTTATCAATCCCTCCCTACAATATGTCCTGGTTACCAAACAGCTTGGCTATTGATGGCTACAAGAAAGAGAAGATAAAGCGAGCAGCCAGGCTGATTGGGATTCTACGAATGATATTACACAGGTTGCCGAGGACAAAGGCAATCCATGAGCTTCAGCAGCAGAGGCAGCCACAATAGAAGATAATTCTAGTCTTTGGAACCAGACAAAAAAACATATGCACAGTCAATCATGCAAATCAACTCTCAACCACAGGGCATTTGACAGCAAGATAGCGAATGACAGTCAGAGGCTGTTTTGTGTTTGTTTCAAGCTAGTCACTCTTTTAATAAACTTAGGCCCAGCTCTCATAGTGAAGGTGGTAAATCTGTCTGCCAACTGAAGCACTGGAACCCTTCGCCTTAACACGACCAGTTCTCGGTGCAGTTCAAATTTTATTTGCTTAATATGACAGGTCATCATAGCAAAGCAAAGCAAATTAAAATACATCAACCAATCACCATCCTTGCGGCCAATAAAGTAATAAACTTGGGTCTAAGAGCTTATGGTGGCAAACACGTTTGTTTTTGTTGGGATTTCTCTGATTTTGTTGGAATCTACAAATATCCCATCGTTAGAGCTTTCACCTGCAGTTTGAGGTGGGACCACGCAAAAAGGTTTGTCACCTTCTCCTCTCTGTTGGTGAGATGTAGTCTTTATCGACAGACTGATATGTTTTTTAACCAATTGGCGCAGCAGGAGGAATCAGAGTGGTGTGTGGAGGGCTGACAATGTACCCTGTAACAAAAAAGGGGGGATGTGGGATAATGATGACATGGGGCAGAGCTATATATTTCCCCTAAAATATTTCCCTATGTTTTTTCTGTGTTTTCATTTTGGGGGCACAAAGCGGCCACTTGCGAAAATTTTATTTATTTATTTGTTTGTTTGTTTATGGCCACGAAAACGGCCTTTTTTTGCCCCCACTGCCACTTATCTTGCTGTCTCCGCTCCTCCTCCGCCGCCGCCGCTGTTGCCATTCCTTTGCCGCCATTCTTCTGGAGCCTGGCCAGCTACATCCAGGCCGGCCAGGACTCCAACCGATTGCCGCCGCTCTGCCGCCACCGCTCCGCTGCCGCCGCTGCTCCACTGCCGCATTCTAATCTTCGAGAGCCTGGCTGGCTGCTCTTATTTATTTATTTATTAACAGTATTTTTATCCCACCTTTCTCCTCAAAAGGACCCAAGGCGGCCCCCGCTGCTCTGCCGCCATTTTAATCTTCTTTGGAAACCTGGCGGCTGCATCCAGGCCGGCTAGGACTCCTTGCCCCTGCTGCTCCGCTGCCACCGCCTGCAAAAAGGTACTGCAAAAAGGGCCCTTTTTTCCTGTCAACCATCTTGGATCTTTCAAAATCTCACGAGATCCAAGATGGCGGCGCCCAAATCTCGTGAGGGCACATGCAGTACTGCCTCATGTGCCCTCACGAGATTTGGGCACCGCCATCTTGAATCTCATGAGATTTTGCGAGATCCAAGGTGGCCGACAGGAAAAAAGGTAAGTTTTAAAAATTTTAAAAGCGGTGGTAGAGGCTTCATCAAGCTCGGAAAGTCCGGGACCGACCCGGAACCGGAGCCCAGAGCCCAGGATGGTCCTGGGTTTACCGGGACGGATAGTAAGCCTATCCCTAGGAGCTTATCTGGTTTTACCTGTTTTAATTGTTTTTAATGTTTTATTATTGCTGTTTGTAATGTTTGTAAGCTGTCTTGATTGCTCTGTCTGGAGAAAGGTGAGATACACATTCTCTAAATAAATAAATAAATAAATAAATAATGATGGCACATTCTGGGTGGGGTCCACTGAAGCAGGGCCAGCCCATCCCTTGGGTACATTGGCTGCTTTGAGCAGTGGGCTTTGGGATGTGGTGAATTGGCAGGGGGGGGCACACTGCACTCACCCACTGTCTCTCCCAGCCTGCCCGGCTGCTCCCATCTTCTCCTCACTTGCTCTCCTTTGAGGGTGGTCGTAGGCCTAACCGGTGCTACCGGCCTGGTCCTGATCCACCCACCAAAGACCTCTGGAACAGATAATCCTGGGTTAAACAGGCTAATGGTGTGACTCAGAAGACGGCAGCTTCATCGGCGGTTCCAGCTAAGATTGTTTATTTGCCAGAGCTTTTCATTAGCGCTCATTCCTAAAGGTGGGGGGAGGGGAGAGAGCAAATTGTTGTAATCAGTATTATTTTTCCATCCAAACAATCTAACGCGTGCGTTTTGTTTTTCATGAAAGTCATTAAGAAAAGGAAGTGGAGCCTTTTCCCGTTGTGCCTTTTTGTTGCTCTTGTGTATGAAATTACAGGTGCTGCCGGGGGTCATTGTGAGAACATGTCAAAAGCCTTGCCCAGGCTGGGGGAGGAAAGAGGGGAGGAGGAGGGAGGGAGGGAGGGAAAGGAGGGAGGGAGAGAAAGGAGGGAGGGAGAGAGAGAGAAACAAATAACTCCCACAGCGTATTTAGATTGCCACTGCTTCAGTGGTGATTGGAAAGGGGGGGGGCGGCAAAGAGAGATGGTGGAGGTTTCGTTTGTCCCTCATTAACTCTTGCAGTGTTAAGCATACAGCATGATTAGCAACACATTGTAGCTGTCACTGCTTTGCCCTTTGTTCAATCTACAGAAAATATAGTAGCGCCTCATTTCATTAGTAAGCTTGACCCAGAGCAGAAACGATGCCAATTCCGACCAGAAAGGGCGATAATTGCAATTGATTCACTCTTCTGTAGGGAAATAATATCTGTCTCAAATAATTTCTTTCTTTCTTTCTTTCTTTCTTTCTTTCTTTCTTTCTTTCTTTCTTTCTTTCTTTCTTTCTTTCTTTCTTTCTTTCTTTCTTTCTTTCTTTCACTATCTTACTAATGCCTGCTTTTGAGATCAGGGCTGCACCAGCCATGAGACGACTTGACTCAGGGAGAGGATTTTGGATGGCTATGAAGGGTCAGTGAAATCTCTACTATTTTCGTTTATTATTCTAGTTCACCATCATCACTGGCACCAACGTGTCTTGAGCCATCTCTATCTTTGAGGCTGACCAAAGCACGACAGACCCCTCCCCTCCCAAAGAGCTTTGTTGACCATTCCACCCAGGAAAGCGAAGGAAGATGAGACAAGGAGTTGCTGAACCTCATTCCACAGAACTGCACCCATACAAAGACTTTTAAAACAACGATTGTCACTTGGGGGAGGGGGACTGATCATGTCCTAAGGATGCCAGCCAGCTCAGGAGTTAAGAGAAAAGAAATCCTGCTTTCAACACAAGCGTTTATGCGCATATGTGATAAGCTGGATACCTATGCTTATGTTCACCTGCCAAGAGGGCTGCCTGCCAGCTTCTCGAATGCAGGCTAACTTGGTCACTGAAGAAAACAGAAATGAGTCTATGAAGAAGACCCTTTGTGCCAGTAGTTAATCTGTAAAATGAAAGTACAATCGCTTGGGCTCAAACCTTTCTGCAAGATACACCCTCTGAGTTGAAAGCCCTATTCTTTCCTGCTGAAGTGTCTCTGTGGGAAGGGGAAAAACATTCTGTGCATGTTCAGAAGCCTTTCCACTTACCAATTTAGAGGAAAGAATCAGCTTGGGGGAGGGGATAGGCTTAATTTGGAAATGGGCTTGGCAAACTATTTCTCCCTCCTGCCAACAAAACCAGAAAATTCCTTGCTTTTTTACAACTTCTGAATTCAGAGCCTGCTGTTTCCAGTGATTTCCTCAGTAGTACAGATGCCTTCTCACTCTTCCACAACCTCTGTATCTTGTGATTCCCCCAACCCACTTCCTAAAATGTGCCTGTTTCTTTCCCCCCAAACTTCCCTGGTGACGATGGGGCAGTCTTGCTCCCCTCTCGCCATCTTTCCCTGGCAAACAGCATGGTGCCATAACAGTTCAAAGTGTACCAACTCCAACTGCATTCTTACAGAGCAATGTGATGCTTGTCTACTCATAAGTAAGTCCCATTGTGTTCAATTACTCTTACTCCCAGGAAAGTGTGTGAGGGGCGGGGACTGCGCTGGAAGGGATAGATCTTGGCAGCAAAGGTGTGCGCCGGATCCTATTTTTCAACCCCCCTTTCTCTCCTTGGACCTACAACAGCAAAGTAGAGGAGACCCATAGGTGATCAGGCGGCCTACTGGGAGGTAAGGAAAAAAGATTTTTACTTTGCTCTCGCTGTCTGTCTGATCACACACACACACACCCGCTACAGCATGCAGCATGTGCTCCTTCAGCGCAACTACATGGTGGTGGAAGAGATGGCGGGCGGGGCGGGATAGGATTGGCCTGTTCATTGGATAAGTCAGCTCAGTTCATAATACAGCCAAGCATTACAAGCTGGAACGTTCTTACTCAAAACCAACAAGCATTAATTTCAGCAACATCACTAGAAGCTACTGAGTGAACCAAAAAAGGTGCAGCTGTTTTTGGCATCCCTAAATTGGAATGCTAGAAGAAAACCCTCGATGTCCCAACATTTGTGGGTGGGAGCAAAGGCTTTAGTGATGGTGACATGGGAGGAGGAGCTCGGAGGAGAGAAGACAGAAACCTGGTCTGCTGCATTGCCGAAGCTGGTGAGGAGTCGGGTGGTCTTTGGGTCTGTCTGTGGGACCTTGTCAGCAGTCCCAGGAGCAGGGGCCCCTCCAGGCCTTTAGTGCAAGGAATCGGAAGGCTCACGTTCAGGTGCACAAAGGATGTGTGATCAGCTTGCTCTTTCCCCCTCTACTGCACCAAGGGGCTGATCCTCATTGGGGCCTGTGTGTGTGGTCCCTCTCCCTGCAAAGTTACTTTCCTGGTAGCGTACAGCCCAATCCGATGCATGTGTGAGGGGTATGGGGTTGATCCCAGGCCATGGGGCAGCAGTTGCTGCAGCCCCTCCCACAGCTCCCCCTTTCCCAGCGTTCCCCTCCCAAGGGACCTCCCTCCTGGGGCATTGCTGGGGCCAGGTCCAATTACAGGCTGTCTGATACTGCCTGGATGGATGACCTCAGGGTAGTTGCAGGGAGGAGGTTCTGTGCCCCCCCTGCTTTACAGGTGTGGGGCCAGGCACTTCTTGGGGCTTGCTGACTGGCTGCCCTCTGGAGACTCTGTTGGCTCCTGCCCTCCATCTCCCCCGTCCAGCCTCACCCCTCTCACCCATGATGCACTCGCCCCCCCCCCACATCAAGGCAGCCAGGGCAACCGAGGCTCCTTTCAGACCATGTGGCAGGCTGGGGTGAGGATACTGCCAACTCCACTGGGCTCAGTCGGCCCCTCCCCACCAGGTGTGTCCATTCCCAGACATCAGGTTTATTCCAAAACAAATGCTCCATTTGGAAATGTGTATGGGACTGCAGCTGGGCAGCCCAATCCTACAGGACACTTAAGGCGGCAGAATTCCTACTCCGCTGCTGCTGTGGCATCATAAATGGTGTGACGCTGTCGTGCACTTTGGGGCAGCTGGCACAAATGGCCAGAGGCGGTTGAGGGAGGATCGAGGCAGGGGGCAGAGGTGGATCGCAGCCGCTGCAGTGTCAGTGTGCACCAGATCCTATCTCCTCAGCCCGGACCTGCCCCAGGAGCCTCCTCAGACTTAAGCCAGCTAAAGAACGATCTTGTTCTTTATTGGCTCCATTAGCTCTTACCCTTTCTTAGCTCCCCTTATCTTTCTTGTTTTCCTCAGCCTCTTTCCCCATGTCCTCCTCTTTCCTTCTCCTCGTCTCTCGCTCAAGGTCTACACTTGTCTTTTTCTCAGTTTCTCCTCTCATCCTCCTTCACTGGTCGCCTTCACATATTCACGAGGGGAGCCAGGATGGTGTAGTGGTTTGGGAATCGGACTTAGACCTGGAAGATCCAGGTTCAAATCCCCGCTCAGCCCCAAAGCTTCCTGGGTGACCTTGGGCCAGTCACTATCTCTCAGCCCCACCTACCTCACAGGGTTGTTGTGAGGACAAAAAGGAGGGGAGGAAATATGTACACCACTCAGCTCCTTGGAGGAAGGGCGGTATAAAAATGTGAAAAATAAAATAAATAATAATACCGTATTGGTCTGAGTATAAGACTCACTTTTTTCTCCTAATTTAAGTTTTTAAACTAGGAGTGCGTCTTATAATCAGGCTGTTGCAATTTAATGCCAGTGATTTAATTAAAAAATTTTTAATAGCACCAAACTTTAAGGGTGCGTCTTATAATCAGGTGCGTCTTATACTTGGGACAATACGGTAAATATCTCCCGCTCACCCAAGGTGAGGACAGGTTGACCACGTGCCGGCTGTCGCATGGAGAGGTTTCTGCTCCTGCTGGTCCCAGTCAGTCGACAGACCCAACCTCAAGTGGAGGGATGGAGGAGCTGGCAGTGGGTCAGCCGGACTCCTCGTCCTGAATCTGGTTCCCAGAGACCCTCAGCTATGGAGTCAGGAAGTCTGGTCAAATTATGACGCCATGGAAGAGTTGTCGGGAATGGCAGACTTATTCTCTCCTCCCTTGGGAAGTCCCAAGCTCAGTCTGGAAACCAAGCTGTGTGAACGGCACTGTCTGTGGCGTCACTTGCGGTTCTGTTGCCCCGCAGGGACCTGCACAGACTGATGCACCATGACAATCTCAAGAGCAGGCAGGAGAAGCGCTGAAGGAGCTCTTCCCATCCATGCAGACAGTCAGCTCCATCCAGAAGTGCCCTCAGATGGTGAGAAATCCATTAAGAAGATTTCTTGATGCTTCCCGTTTCTCGCTAATGCTGCGTTGGCACCAGGCTGCACTGATGATTGGCACCCAGTTGGCGGGATTACATCATGGCACAGTCTGTGTTGAACGCAAGCCATAGCTCCGGAGGGGAAACATCACTTTGCTACAGGAGACAGAGCTAACAACACCCAACAAAGGCTGCTTTAGCAAGGGCTTTGCATAGAGCCCAGGACTTAAGCGAGCAAACAAGCACAACTCCCTCACAAGGAGCTGGAACTGAAAGGCAAACAGCGAGCAGGCTCCAAAGCCGTCTAGACACCCCAGCACCTTCCTGACCATCTGACGGAGCCTCAGGCAAGCCAGACGCTGGCAGCACAGTGCGTCCAACTTGCAAGCTAGATGGCACCCGAAGAACACCGTCTCTCCTTCTGGTGCTGGATGGCTTTGTTTCCTGCTTAAGAAATGCCACTCCTGACAGTATCTCTGGGGAGAGAGAGAGAGAGAGAGAGAGAGAGAGAGAGAGAGAGAGAGAGAGAGAGAGGGGCTTGTAAAACAAAATGGAGTTGTGCCTGTCATTGTTATCTTGGCCTTCAAAAGTCTTTGATCCTTTGCTTTAACTCCTGTGATGGTGAGACCAAAGCACGAGGCGTCTGTTTTGATCTGCAACGAGGAGTGGCAGCCGAGTGGCAGCCAGGGCATGGTTGTGTGTTCATGGCAGCTTTCGTGCGCTTTGAAGGAAGTGTGAAATAACACTTACCTCATCTTTAGCAATGAGCCTTGTTCCTGCCGAGTTAGTAAACCCTCAGCGCAAAGCTTTGCAAATGAGAGAGGCTGTCACTACTTTCCCTGTAGATGATGTCAGCTCTTCTTCTTCTTCTTCTTCTTCTTCTTCATCATCATCATCATCATCACTCGAGTTTCTGATGTATTGATTTATTTTGCTATGTAAACTGCTTCATGAACTACTTTTTGTCCAAAAGCAGTACTCTATATACATATTCTGATTATTATTATTAATGATGATGATGATGATGATGATGATGATGATGATGATGATGTGGTTTTAATTGTTTTACAATTATAACTTTTCTAAGGGATGCAAATTTGTCAAACAAAAATTTCACCCTGGAGTTTATGTCACGTAGCCTATCACACATAGAGTGCAATCCTACCTAAAGATCGGGCGGACAATCCAGTGCTCCTCCGTGGGCTGCCTGCTATTTTGCTGGCGGAAGTCAGAGGAGGCCGTGTAACGGCCCAGCTGCCCTATGGAGCCTGGCAGGAACTGGGATATGGCAGATGCCATGTCCCCGCCCTTGAGCGGGACGGCTGGGCCTATGGCCGCCCTCCCGGGTCTGCTGTCCCTCCCCCCATCCGCCGACTGACCCACCTGCTCGCCGGATTCATGCTTACCACGGTCCAGCGGTGAGCCGAGTACTTAGCCGGCGGAGCAGGGCAGGCTTGCCTTGCGCCTGCCTGCCCTGCTCTAAAGAAGTCGGCAAACGTGCTTTACGGCACATTTGCGATTACTCCGGGCTATTCCGGGCACTGATAGGCACTTACTAGCAATATCCAATCTCAGAAACTGACCTAAAATGAGAGGGATTGGGCCTTTCAAGGCAAGGAGTAAAATCTTGAGGAGCAGGTGATTTTCTGATTGGTTGAGAGATGTGTCAGTTTGTTTGGCTTCCTCCCCCCCCCCAAGTCCATCAGGCTTCAGTAACAGATGTGCTCTGAACATGAGGCCTGGCCAGGACCACTCTCTGTCCTCACTGGGCACCATTTGGCTCCACGCATGTCGTCCCGCCAGGTCAGATGCATCTGAAAAAACAGCAGCACCTCGAAAAAGTGAGGGGAAGGGGGGAGAAATCTGATTCTGGGGCAGGGGCCCCCAACTGCAAATGGGCCAGGTGGATTGGCCCCCTTAGACCCACAAATAGTTGAAGTCCAGGTGCAAAAACTATATGCACCAAGTCTCCTGCTTGTTTCTGTAGACTGTGAAAAAAGAGTACTGTCCCTAGAGTTTTAAAAAGTGATGGAGTGTCCTCCAAATGACCCATAGGACCCTCTTGCCCTTTCATTTGGAAGAGCCCATTTGTTCATTTGTTTTCCAAATGCTGCCTGATGTGAAATGGTAGCAGCTGTTTTCGCAGGATATGAGGTGTTACAATCCATTTTGAGCCAATGGAGTGTTGGATAATAAGCAAGGTTTGCAGGATGAGATCGTGCAGCAATCAATAGTCCTGAAAGTGAACTTCTGACAGGGCTCCAAAGGGCCTTGAATGGGCAACCTGAAGGAGGGAACTGATGCAGAGATTCAGGCTGAGTACCACACCACTCGGGCCATAGGAAGACGAGCCAGGCCAGCCAAGGAAGCCTCTTGGACTGTGAAAGGGGCGAGGGAGGAGACTGGAAATGGGAGAGAGGAGATAGAGAGAGCAGAAAAGAAAAAAAAGTCAAGGATGTTAGAGTTGGAAGGGACCATCGAGGTCATCTAGTCCACCCCTATTCAGTGCAGGCAACTGCTACAACATCCCTAATAAATGGCTATCCAGCTTCCACTTGAAAACCCCCAATGAGGGACAGCCAACTACTACATGGGGCAGACTGTTCCAGTACCAGACCACTCTTACACTTAGGAAATTCTTCTTCAGTGAAAATATTATTTCATGTGTGTCTCTATGCCTCTGCTAATGCAGCCCAGCATTGCACTGGCTTTATTTGCTGCTGCATCACACTGCTGGCTCACATTCAGCTTGTGGTCCACTAAGACACCTACATCTTTTTCACACATGCTTTTGCCAACCCAGGTCTCCCCCACCCTGTACTTGTGCCTCTGATTTTTTTTTTTTTTTTGTACATGTGCGCAGGACTTGACACTTGTCTCTGTTGAACTTCATCTTCTTGGTATGGGCTCAATGATCAAGGCTTTCAAGATCATTCTGACTCCTGATTTGGTCTTCCAGGGCATTAGATGTCCCTCCTGCCCCACCCGCCCCAGTTTCATATCATCTGCAGAGTTGATAAGCGTTCCATCTATCCTCTTAACCAGGTCAGTTTTAGTTAAAAATGCTGAAAAGCACAGCACAGAGACCTATGGCACCCACTCAATACCTCTCTCCAGGCTAACGTTGAGCCATTTAACCATCCGGAATGGTGGCGAACAGATTCGGGACGCCTTTAACCCTGAGTCTGTTGCAGACGGAGCCATTCCGATCCCCGTCCTGTTCGTCTTTAGCAGGCGGGAGGCAGCAGCCGACTTCTGCACCCCATCAGAATTCAGTATTGACTCAGGACCCAGGAACGACACGGGGTCCACTTCCCCAACAATTAGGATAAACACTTCGGAATGCGGATATTGTGAGAGCTTTGTAGTTAAGTCTGTTTGCAGATGTGCCTTCTAGTAATTAATACAGATATCTCCTGACAATCTGTGTTCCTTCCCCCCTCCCCTCCCCTTTCTTTCAAAGCCTGAACACATGCTTGCATACTCAGGAAAAAAAAAATGTGTAAGACTAGGTGTGACCTCGCCATCTGGCGACTCCCAGCATAATAAGACTGTACTGTTTTGTGTGTTAAATAGATATCTTGTGAGTGACAGAAAGGCAGGCTGGCAGTCAGGCGCAAGCTTTTTTTCCTCCTGCGTGCACGGGTTGGAAATTAGACGCACTCCACCAAAGTCAACACAATTACTGGGCCACAGTAAATGAGAGGACACCGCGCTCCCCTCTCCCCCCCAGCCCTTGCAATCTCTTCATATCTGCAATGTACTCTATACGGCACAAGGAGAACTAGATGACAGATATAATGGATGCACACGCTGAGCAATTTGTGTTGCCTGCCAGGCTCGCCGTAGCCCCCACGCTGCGTGGCACTTTCTGACTGTTAGTTCACATATGCAGAAATGCCATTTATTTGGGCTGCTTTGCCTGCGCAGCCTGGTGGTGAAGCCGAATGGAGAGAAATTAGCGCTAAGGAAGGCATTCATCTCATATTGCCTAGGGAGGAAGATGATTACTGGGACCGGGGTTTTTCCCAAAGAGCCAATAAATGGGCAGGCTCCAACAGCATCCAATGAACAGTTCAAGTCATCCAGTTTCAGATTAACAACCAGCCTTCCCAAGTCCTGTGTGTAAGGCTGAATTTGAAACATACATCTACGAGTGAACACAGGAAACTGCCGCAGAGTCAGGACTTTGGTTCAACAAACTCGGTATTGTCAACACTGACTGGCAGTGGCTCACCAGAGTTTCGGACGGGGTCTTGCCCAGACCTACCTGGAAATACCCGAGATTGAACTTGGGACCTTGGTTATAAGCTATGATGGGGATAAACAACCTCCTGGTTTTAGTAACAGGCTATCTCTTAATGCCAGGTGCAAGGGAGTGGCAACAGGATACAGTTATCTTGTTGTCTTGTGTGCTCCCTGAGGCATCCGATGGGGCCACTGTGTGATACAGGAAGCTGGACTAGATGGACCTTTGGCCTGATCCAGCAGGGCTCTTCTGATGTTCTTATGACCTTCTGCATGCAAAGCTTGTGCTCAAGGCCAGCATCAGCCCAACACCAGTGCTCAAGGACAGTTGCCAAGGCGCCCCCCCCCCCGAGTGGCGCACTGCTGATGCTTAATCTGGTTCCCTGGGGAGGATGGGGCCTGGCCAGCAACTTGTAGTCATCAGCTGGGTGGGTCCACCTCCTCTTACTATGTTGGCAGATGTAGGTTTCTTTCATTCTTGATGGCTAGCAGCATCAGGCACAGCATTCTAGAGGGCAGCTGCTGCCCACCATATTTTTTCCCTCTATGGTTAGGCTTACCAGATTTCTTCCCGGGACAGAATGTAGCCCTTTAGGAAAAGGAATGTGGGCAGATGTAGCTTGTTAAACCTTAGAGCACAATCCTAGGCATGTCTACTCAGAAGCAAGTCCCATTATTGACACCTGCTACACCTGCCCACATTCCTTCTCCTAAAGGGCTACATTCTGTCCCGGGAAGAAATCTGGTAAGCCTAAGTCTATGGTGCCCCAAGTAGTGTTGGATGCTAAGTGGGAAAGCATGACAGGCAACAAGTGACGGATCTACATTTTGGGACCACTAAAACTTGAACTGTTATGGGGGGCCCTTCGCAACCAGCAACGAGGTCTGGGTTACCACTGTTGTCTTCTTCAATGGGGATATATTATTAATATTACTTTTTAATATATACCGTATTGTCCCGAGTATAAGACGCACCTGATTATAAGACGCACCCTTAAAGTTTGGTGCTATTAACAAAATTTAATTAAATCACTGGCATTAAATTGCAACAGCCTGATTATAAGACGCACCCCTAGTTTAAAAACTTAAATTAGGAGAAAAAAGTGAGTCTTATACTCAGACCAATACGGTATATATATACAGTAGACCCCAAAAAATGTGGACTAAAGTTGCTTCTGCAGGACATGGTGCTGGGACAGGGGTAGTTTCACTTTTAGCTCCACTGTGCCATTTTCTTGATATAAACTGGACCCATCCACCCAAGTTGCTCTTTTGTCCCGTAAGGGAAAATGTGTGGATACAGCACAACAGTGCAAGGAAAAAGGGATAACCCCTTGTCTCTCAGCACCATAGTCGTGATACATTAGGAGAAAAAGAATTTGAGTGTTTGCAAGAAAATTAAAATTATCTTGTCGATTCCTGCCGCCCCAATTTGTTGCATCACCCCCTTCAAAAGGTATAAGACCATCTCTCTCTCTCTCTATCTCGTGTGTATTGACCCAAAAGGAGGGTTTTATATGACACAAAGGTTTTTATTTTTCTTTCTTGGCCTTTGAGCTACTTGGAGTCCTCTGCAACCACCAGAACATCAATCCAGCTTTTTAAAGAGAGACTTTAAGGCTCCCCATGAGAAGGGACAGAATAAACTTTTCCTGCCTTTTCTTTATGCTTCCATTCTTCGGTAGTCACTGGGGCAGGAACCAAGGCCCCTGTGAAAGGTCTGAGGGAAAATTGCCCCTATGCTACTGCAGCCTTTCGATCAGGTTTTTATAGACAGCTTTATAGGCCTGGCTGAGTGCTTTCTTCATTCCTCACCCTGGTCCTCCCCTGCCATGCTGCTGGGGCCTGTATTTCTCTATAAAGATGCTTTCCCCCCAGACGTTGGACCACCACCAACAAAATAATAATCATAATGGTAGTAATAAAAAAAGGCCCACCAGAACTCGGCCGTCTAAAGGAGGACGTGGCGTGCCTTCTAAGCATTTCTAAATCAAAGACTGATAAATAAAACATGGGTTCAGTGTTAAAGGGCTGGGGGTTGGGAGGGAGCCCTCTTAACAGATTAAAATGCTCACGGCAGCTGACATGGTAAAATAAGTGTGTTAAGCAGCCTGACTGTTAAGATGGAAAACTGGGCTTTGCTGACAGCTCCAGGCTCAGGTGGGAGCCTCGGCCACAGCTGCGGTCAGGAACGAGAGGTGCTTGTGGGCTGGGAACCCGCTCCCAGCTGACAGAGTGTTGCAGCAGACAATTAAAATGGACGCCTCTCTCTCTTGTTCAATAGCCACACAGTCCTCTGGCTCATCAGTATCGAACAGGCGCTCTCGGGCCTAGTCCATGAAAATAGCATGTGTGGGGGCAACCCAGTGCCTTGATTATGCCACTTCACACTGCAGGGGAGGGCTCAACAAGATAGATGCTTGCCGATAAAAAAAAGATGCTGACACATAGAAAACTAGCAGGTAAGGGAAAGGACTGGGCTAGAACCTTTCTCATGGCACAATCGTAGTCTCTGTCGGCGCTGCGACCTCGGTGCTGGCCTAGGGTGTCGTAAACAGGCCGTAAAACCTGTCGGAAATGTCGACTTTCATGGTGATGGTTGCAGCTTCTTCTGCCTCCTCCAGCGCATGAAGGTCAGGGTGGGGATTCGCTTTGCCCTCATGCAGTGGCTGTCAGCCATTTTGCCTACTGCCACTGCATGAGCCACTACTGATCCAACACATCTGGGCACCACTTTTTCACAAGCAGTTTCCAAATGGCTGGGAGAGGGTTTCGATGACTCAACCCATGGCCAGGACTGGTAGCATGGACCTTCATTATGGAATTGATGCTCCTGAGAAAGACAGTCCTATGCTAATTGAGCAAAGATTCACCGTTTAAGGTGTGTCCTCTTATATTTAGCAGAGGGAGAGCAACTGTCCACTTTGTGAACTATTTTGTTGAAAAATGATATAAAGTCGGACCTTTTTATCCACGTTTTTTTTTTATCCACAGATTTGACTCAACATGGAGGACAAAACTGTGGAAGAGGGAGTCCAACCGCACTACATTACCTCTTTTTTCAGCGTTGTCGGGGGGCTGCCAGCCACTTCCAGCCTCCTGCATGTGTCCAAACCGCTGAAAAATGTAGCCAGGAGTTTCTGGCGCCATTTACAGGTTGCTTCCAGTAGTGGCTTTTATTTTTTTCAGTCAGTTTAAACAAACTCAGGAGGAGGGAATTAGCAAAGATTTATTTATTTATTTATTTATTTATTTATTTATTTATTTATTTATACCCCGCCTTTTCCTATGCCGAGGCAAATGCCCAAGGCGGCTTACAACAGTTAAAATACATAATTTAAAAACAGTACATAAAATAAATAAAAAACAATAAAATCCACTGGGGGGTAACAATGTGAAGCAGAAAAACAGCAAGGCAGAACCTACTGAGGCACTGGAGGCAGACAACCACCCAAACGCAAGACGAAACAGAAACATTTTGAGCCCCCGCCGAAAAGTCATGAGGGAGGGGGTGGTTCTCAGATCCCCTGGCAGGGAGTTCCACAGTTGTGGCGCCACAGCAGAGAAGGCTCGCCCACATGTTGCCCCTCCCCTAACTTGCGATAGAGGTGGCAATTGTAGGAGAGCCCCCTCAGATGACCTAAGAGAGCGGGCCGGAATGTATGGGAGAAGGCGGTCCCTCAGATATCCTAGACCCGAACCAGTAATCCAGTCTTGAAGTTACTAAGGCATGGACCACCGTGGTCAGGTCTGATCAACTCAAGTACGGCCGCAGCTGGCGCACCAGCCAAAGCTGGGCAAACGCACCCTTGGCGACAGCTGCCACCTGGTTTTCCAGGAAGAGCTGTGAATCCAGAAGTACTCCCAAACTGCGCAACCGTTCCTGCAGGGGGAGTGCAACCCCATTCAGAATGGGCAGATGACTCAGTACCTGCATAGAGGCTTTCCTGACCAGTAGGATCTCTGCCTTGGTTCAGAGATTTTTTTTCAGGAGGGGTCGCACAATTGCGGTCTTCAAGATGCTAGGCATCACTCCCTCCCGCAAAGATGAATTTACAATAGGTTCCACCCAATCGGCCAAACCAACCCATGCAGATCGTATTAGCCAAGCTGGGCAAGGGTCAAGCGGGCAGGAAGACGGTCTCAAACTACAGAGGACCCTATCCACATCCTCAGGCAGGGGCGTCACTAGCCCTCCGGGCGCCTGGGGCACGGGTTGCCCGGGCACCCCCCAGAAGGGCCCGGGCGCCCCAACCCCCCCAGAAGGGCGCTCCCACCCAGCCCCCGCGCCCACCCCCACCACTCTCCTTACCTTCTTCAGCCTCCTCGCCGCCACCACTGCCGGCCCCCCGCTCACCTCGGCGGGGCTGTTTAAAAGTTGCGCCGAGGTGAGCGCGGGGCCAGCGGTGGCGGCGAGGAGGAGGCTGAAGAAGGTAGGGAGAGTGGTGGGGGTGGGCGCTCGGAGGCCGGGAGCGCCATTGCTGTCTCCTTACCTCCTCCTCCTCCTCGCCGCCGCCCCTGTGCTCACCTTGGCGCGAGTCAGCTACTTTTAAAATTGGCTGTTCTGCACATGCGCAGAACGCCTAAGAGGCCAAGAGAGGGCAATTTTGCCCTCTCTTGGCCTCTTAGGCATTCTGCGCATGTGCAGAACAGCCAATTTTAAAAGGAGCCGACTCGTGTCGAGGTGAGTGCGGGGCCGGTGCCGGCGGCGGCGAGGAGAACGAGGCTGAAGAAGGAGGTAAGGAGAGCAATGGCGCTTCTGGCCCCCGAGCGCCCACCCCCATCGCTCTCCCTACCTTCTTCAGCCTCCTTGCCACCGCCGCCGCCACCGCGCTCACCTCGGCGCGACTTTTGAACAGCCGTGCTGAGGTGAGCGCGGGGCCGGCGGCGGCGGCGCCCCGGCTGAAGATGGCGCCCCCCGGAAGATGGCGCCTGGGTCCCGAGGCCACAGGGCCCCCCCCCAAGAACGCCACTGTCCTCAGGCTGTATAAGGTGAAAAGAATCCATAATGATGGAATTGACAGATGCCGTAGGGACAACTTCTGGAACTGTTAAACCAGAGTCCAAGTCATGGCAAATCTGAGCGATTTTATCTGCGAAGTGCAGTGCGATCTCATTGCAGCGGTCCGCCGAGCACTCCAACTCACTCGCTACAGGAGCCGAGTGGAGCAAATCCCGAACAACTCGAAAGAGCTCCGCTGGTGGCAGAGAAAACTGCCTTCTTTGCTGCCATCACTGCCACAGAGTAGGCCCTAAAATGGGCTCTAGCCCATGTTCGGTCAGATTTTTTCAAGTTGCTGGAAAAAAGGTAATATGGCACCCCCCCCAAACATAGTACTTACCTTGGGGGCTGGGGAAGGCGGAAGGGTTAGATGTTACTAGGGTGTCAGTGGAAATTGCTGAATTAGTCAATTCTTGCTCAGGATTCTGGGATTGGTTATTCCAGTTCTCAGATAGAAAGGAGGCACTGCTGGAACCCTTGGAAGGCCCGGCTTCACTGCCTCGGCCTCCCCGACAGCTGCCCCAAAGGTAGGTACATGGTTATTGGGCAAGGACAGAGGCGTCGCTCCGGTAGGGGCGGGGCTGTAAGTTTTGCTCGGTCGGAGTCCCGTTTACCGAACGAGCAGGAGGCGGCACCGCCCCCTCACTGTCAGAGACATTCCCCTGCGGAGAAAGCAGCAGGCAGGGTCTCTTGCCTGCTGCTTTCTCCGCAGGGGAATGGCTCTGACAGTGAGGGGGCGGGGCCGCCTCCTGCTCGTTCGGTAAACGGGACTCCGACCGAGCAAAACTTACAGCCCCGCCCCTACCGGAGCGACGCCTCTGGGCAAGGAGGAGGTGCCCATAGCTCAGGTCTACACATTTGTCCAAAGCAGACGGCAAGCAGTACTGTGCTTAGTCCTGCTCACGAGCATTCAAATAGGAGTGTTTACTTTTTGGAGCACCCCTGATCGAATACTCGCACCATCTCTCATTTAAACATTCTCCCAGCCACATGGGAACTATTCAAAGATAACAGCTATCACCAAATGGCCATCTTCATAATACCTCTTTGTGCATCTTTTGTGCAGGTGTATTTTTTTTTCTTTTTTGGTTGCAGGCTTTAGCAGGGCCAGTCTGCTTTTGCTTTCCTAGTATGTCTGTATCCCCTTAAAGGCTTTCCTGCATAAGTGTGAGCTTACTTGTTCCTGGCTCCCTGCTTGTTAGACGTTGACCCAGGAGAAAGTCTTAACACTGGAGGTCATAGAAAAATCCTCTTGAATATTTTATTTGCTCAGCATCTTGGCCTTTTGCGCTTTACAAAGACAACTGCAGTCTGTGAAGGGCAAAGAGATTGGTGTACGTGAGAGAGAGAGAGAGAGAGAGAGAGAGAGAGAGAGGAGGTGGGGACGGATAGAAGTCAGATGATGTGCTGGTACTTAAATATATATATGTTGAGAGAACAGCATAACCTTAGAAAGAAAACAGCCAACTAATTCTGCCAGCAAATAGAATTACAATAGCCAGGATACACTGGTCTTACTAACTAAAGGGGTCCCCAACACACACACACACACACACACACACACACACACACACACACACACACACACAGAGAGAGAGAGAGAGAGAGAGAGAGAGAGAGAGAGAGAGAGAGAGAGAGAGAGAGATCATTTTGCTGTCACTTTGAGAAGCAGTGTCACAACTGCAATGGGCACCTTAGCGGAATTAGGACTAGCTCATCATCATGTGCCACTTTGACACAGCACCATCGAGGCAACATTACATCCAGATCAGAAATACACAAACACAGCAATCATCTTCCCATCATTCATCCCTGTGCTTCAGTTATATGACCTGAGAGTGTCATCACATAACGCTGCATGGCCATCACCTATTTAGGAGGATGTTTATATCATTCAAGAGACCCAGGACAGCATGACCAGAAATCAGAGGAAAAAATACTACCAAATTTAATAGCATCATTTATTGAGAAAGCTTAATTAGAACTTGCCTTGGGAGCTCATTACAATTCTCTTCCATCATACCCCAGTAACAGGCCTCCCCAACAGGATCATCTTTTTAACAGTGTTCTCAAATGATGATCATTGGCTGCATTTGTGAATTGCCTTTAAAAGAGACCTGGGCTCCCACTCTCACACAATGAAATGCTACTTGATAGCAACTCCACAAGGAACCAACTTGTAATCAGCCCCCCCCCCCCAGACCTTCCAGGCAAGCAAATAAACGCTTACGATTTGCAAAGAAAAATATTTATTGATACATGTATTTAAAATATTTATAGCGCACCATGTTGTGGAAATGCACCTCAAGGGTATTTACAATTAACGTCACAAATACATATTAAAAACATACTTAGGGTCCAATTCTAACAGGGCCGCTGCACCATTGGAACTCGCATTCCAGCAGCGCAGTGGCCTTTCTGGCAAAATGCGATGTGCTTTGCACACAACCGGGCCGCCACTGGAAATGGCATGCGGCAGCAGCCATGCGACAGCGGCAACCCTGGATGCCTCAGTGCTGGTAAGTTGGCACAGGGTAAGTTGGCTGGTAAGTTGGCTGGTAAGTTGGCACAGGTGGTGGACAGGGAGGGGGAGGAGTGTGGCAGGGACTGGGGCGAAGAGGGAGTGTGTCAAGGGCAGGGAGGGGGCAGTTATAAGCTGCAGTGGCTTTGCCAATATCCTATCCCCCGTTCTGGCCTCAATCCACTTCCCTGGGTCCACCTTGGAGTTTCACAAACCAAAGAGCTGGTGCAGGTTCGAGTAGACTTATCCGAGAAGTGGAAGCATACCCTGAAATAAGGGAATGAAAATTCTCTTACAGGATGGCCCCTGCAGGATGCAGTGCATGCTCTGTTGGTGCTTCTGCATCAGTGGAGGGGGATTTAGTTAGGATTGGGCTATGAATTACTAAAAGCAGGAAAATAAGTAGATAGCAATGAAAGTCAAGCCAAAAGAATGGTATTTCAGAGGATCAGAGGGCCTCAAATGCCATCTGAAATAAACGTTGTCCAAACATCTGCATTGTTCCAGTGCAGCGTGGGAGCCAGCCCTGGGGGAGTGGCTTGGCCATAGCCTCTACCCCACGATGCACGCAGCACTGTGGCTGCAGAGTAGACCTGCACAAACCTGTCACCCATCAAGCGAAACACCAGCAATATATGGTGACCCCCAAGGTGAACTTCTTTTTTGAAGTCTGTTTGAAATTCCAGAAATACGGAGGGTGTCGAGTCGTTTTCAAGCCCAAAGCCTGGCTGGTGGTCTGCATATGGCTTGCTGGGTGGCTCACAATTTGCGGAGAGAAATTCTGCAGGCGTCAAGTGCTTTGCTGCATGCAACTCCTGCTCACCAGCCAGGAACATTCGTACTCGTCCCCTTCTTATTTATTCATTTGCTGTTTGATTGACAGGCATGGCGGGGTCCACTTTAGCCGCCGCTCAACATTCTCTGCCCTTCCTTTCCAATGTGCTTCAACCTTGACATCCATGGGAAACCTCCTGCCCTCATCTGACACTGACAATTATCTCCAGTTGTGGGGGAAGGTATGTGACATGGGCCTTTGTGTCTGCCAGGACTTGACAACAGACCGGCTCATTTCCCCAAGGGGTACCAACCAGTTCTCGGAGAATAATGACTTTTGGGAACTACTGACCTAAGCTGGACTCAGCATGGTGACCTAGATTTCACAGCTTGTCTCCGGAGACATTCCAACCATGAGAAGCTGGTCGCTGGAAGAGAGTGTCTCCTAACACGCTTTCAGCCCTCATCTTTGAATGTAACACAAGGCAGACTTTATATTTTGCTTGCACACTTTGCAGCTCAATTTGCTACCTCCAGTTGAGCAATGTAGGACATCTTCGTTTGCAGCTGGATGAGTTTCGGTCATCGCGGGATCTGTCCTCTCTGAAAACTCCAGATTGAGCTACGCTTCTTCTGTGTCTCCTTCGTGATGAGGCCCTGACAAGGCCCAATTCGATTTTAGGAGGGTTCTCGGCAAGAAGCCCAGTGACGTTTTGCAGACCGCCCCTCCCGCGCCGGAAGTGACGTAACGACTTATGCACACAACCGAGGTGCAGGGCAGGCCGGAGGGCCAAAACCACCGCCGTTCCTTGCTCGCGCCGGCGAACGGCGCAAGTCGCACCACTGCCAGCCGCCCTGCCACCTGCCCGCCTGCCACCTGGAGCCCAATCCTGCCGCCCAGGGGCCCACTGCCCCCTGGCCCCCCCTGACGACGCTTCTGAAGAAGCCCACTGGTGGACCCTCCTAGGTGCTGCCACCACCATGACAGCTCCGACTCCCACCTTTTCACCCTCCTCCGCCTCTTAGGGTGGGTAGGCATTGGCAACTGCTCCAGGGATCGGGCAGCCAATTGATAGTGGAAGAGGTGGCATTGGCCACTTGCTCTCCCTCTCCTGGGCAGCAGCTGCTCCTCGCTGCCCGCACCACATTTGCCCGCCAACCATGGCAGGTGAGTGAGCCTGCAATTGGCAGCAGGAGGAGCAACATCCACTGCTCCCCCTCACTCTCCTAGTTGGAGGTGGAGGCTCCTTCTGTTCCTGATGTTGCTTGTCTGCCTGCTTAACTGAGCAAGGACAGCTAGGAGCAGCTGCGCCTCTGATGCTTCCAGCCATTCAGCGAGCACATCGAAAATGGGATCCTGTCACAGTGTTATATCAGTGGGCAGCAGCAGTAAATAAAATGATTTGCAACCAATCTGATTTGGTTACAGTGACATCACTGAGGGCAAGTGAGGGCAATTGAGAATGCAGGCAAGTGAAGGCAATTGAAACCCAAACAATGTTGAAACTTCTGAATGGGGTGTTTCTCAACACTGCTGAAAAAGTTAGTGGAAATGGTAAGCAGTTTCACTTCAGCTCTACTTTCAAGATAAGAGGTGGGCCTGGACATAAGACAGGAGAAGATAACCTGTTAAATGGAGATGTAAACTCAGATGCAGCTTTGCTAGGAAAACACAATACACAATGGAGTGGAGCCTCCAATCTGTGTACCCAATAAAATCAATATTTTAATGAACCAAATGGCTGAAAGAAGGGAATCCATCTTGCTTTGAAGAGCCTTATCCTTAACTCCGCCACTATTCATACTGTCTTCTGGAAGGCTGCAACCCTTTGTTTGCTTAGCTGCCTCCCAGGGCTCCTAATCACCTAGTGGCTCAATATTTTGCAAAGCAGTAAGCAATTCATTGAAAGGTGCATACAAACAGGCTGATTTTTCAGCAGGGCTCTGCACAATGAGACCTTTCTCATTGTGTTTGTCGTCGCTGGTAATGGCCTCACAGCTCCATGCATAACACGCGTTTTAATTGTACCTGCATCGTCACGATAACACCGTGGAATGGAAATTCTCTGTATTTGTAGCACATGAGAGCCAATTCATTCTGGGCATTTCAATGCGGTTTATTAACTGGGTAAGATTGGGTAGCTGGGGCCTTCTTTATTAAAGTTATTGGCTGCGTTGTGGCGACAGAAATAAATTGTGATAATAGCCAGAACAAATTAGCTTGCATATGAATTAACACTTCTAGAACAGGAGGAAGAAAAGAAGACCCTTCAATCTGCTTGTAACACATGCTTATTTGGGAAAAAAGGGGGGGGAGCCTATTTTTAAAAGTCCACAAATTAAAAAGTGAAAGCATGAAATAAACCTTAATTATCACATATATCTCTTAATTTGCCAAAAGCACTTGTCGAGTGGGGTTACGTTTTACATTCCCTAAAGCACAGAAAGTCTGGATTCACTTGTTGAAAATGCCTTTCAGCCCAAGGGAGAGAGAAGGATTCAGAATGAACTGAAACAGCTGTGTGTTTTCCCCTTATCTGCCTTCATAATAGGCTCCTCACAAGCCTAACGGTATCCGTTAAGTGCTAGCTTGAATTCTGAGGGGAAATCTCCCTCTCCATTTGGAAGCAGTTCCTCTTACCGGGATCTTAGTTGTGGATGGGTTGCCAGGCTACAAGCTGGAGATCTACACTGTACCTTTAAATTCTGTGATGCCAGGGAGGCAACGATGGCTTCCCACCAGAGGTGTCGCGACCCAGAACGTCACCTGATGCCGTCTTCGATCCACCACTTCTGTGCTACAAAAAAAGTGAAACAACCCCACCCCACCCCTACTGTGCTCCTTGTGCACTACCATGAAACCCGGACATGCAGATTTACAGGGACAGTGCGTTTGTGGGGCAGCATGTGAAGAGCATGTTCCTAGGAGCCAGAGGCGTTGATGGAGGGGGGGGGCGGTACTGTAGTTTCTGTGGTGTCCTAGTTCCTGTTTACTCCCCGGTATGAGGTGTCGCTGCCGCTGCCCGCTCGTGCCACCAAAACGGCCCAAATCGCCCTGCTGCCGCCCGCTTAGACACCCCCGACCGCGCCGCCGGGGGGCCATCGCCCCCCCACCCCCTGCCCAGCTCCGCCTCTGGCTGCCACTGGTGCATCACCACGTGGGGCATTAGTTATGTTTGGGCCATAAAACAGCAAAACCAAAAGCCAAACTAGACTCATGGCGCAATCCTACCCCCCACGGGCACTGGCACTGAGTCCTCAGCACCGACACCAGGGGTCAGAAACACGTTGTAAAGCGCCAAGGTCTGCTCCGCCCGCCCATCGGACAGCGGTAAGTCCCGCTCTGAGTGGCACAGGGCTTTGGGGAGGGCGGGAGGAGGGTGCAGAGGGGGCCCATAGGATCGGGCTGTGACATTGGTAAAAATATAGTGTGTCACCATAGCAACCTGCAGCCGCCCTGTCTTTTCTATGACAAACGCAATTCAGCAGAGTTTTTAAAAGAAGCAGGACACAGGGAAACACTCGCACAAATCCTCTCTGTACAATTCACACGGATGGATTTGCATCTTCTTGTAACTCAAAACACCTGGCTGCTCACAGTTTCAGATGAACCGAAAGGGATGACAGCAACCCCAGACCCTGGCTGAAAAGAGCCATTCAGCTCCTACGTTGTACCATTTCGCTTCGCAACAGAGCAGATGCCTCATCTAACATCCAGCGGGCCATCTATAATCACAGCCATTTTTGCTGCCTCACTCATTCTGGGAGGGCGGCACACGGATCACTCTGCGCTGACTGGGAATACCCAGGTTAGGAAAAACAAAACCTTTAGGAGATTGATTGAATCAACCAGCTGAAACAAGAATTTAAAGTCATAGCAATTAGGTCTGATCTACCCATGCAGATAAATCACATGATACAGAGCTCCAGGGAATGAACCATTTTAATCAGTAGGTGAAGGATAGTCTGTTGGAATGATCCATGATGGGAAAATTGTTTTTTTCCCCGCACATAGAAAACCAGCAATCAGGCTAGAACCTTCTGATAAGTTACCTTTCTCACAGACAAGGAGATTTCATCATGGGAGAGCATGCAAATTGTGATATCCCCAGCAGCTGCAGTCTAAACCAAGAGATTCTCCAATATCTTTGCAACATCTACATTTTCTTCTAACAAATGGAGCCAAAAGTTCTCAAAATACTGCAACCTTTTGGGCTCAGTTTATTTGGGGAAGGGGGGATGTTTCCTATCTAGAGGAAATGAAAGGAACCTTGGAGAGGGGGGACCAAGCTCCCAGCAGCAGCGGAGAGACTGAAAAGCGCTGTGGGGAAGTGAGACGGAAACTTCACTCCTGTTACATTCTTAGCCACTCGCAAACAGTAGCATAGCTGGGGGGCGGTGGTGCTGTAAGTGTTGCATGGTGCTGCAAGGTGGCCCCTCCCACTCGCCGTCAGAGCCATTCGATGGAAAGTGGGAGGAGCCACCTTGCAGCACTATGCACAGCGGCGTAGACATGCCCCCGGGAGGTGGGGCCACAGCGTGCAGCTACATGTGTCCCACCCCTGACGCTGACGCTGCTCTAAATGAACCCAAAATTTTGGGCAGGCGGGCCAAACTGCATGCCTGTTTTTCTTGCCACCGCCCACCCACTCGCGCCTTTTCCAATGCAGCCGCAGAACGGTTATCACCCCCACGTGCCGCCTGGGGGCCCACTGCCCCTCCGCCCCAGGCAGCCTGACACTACTGAACATGCAGCACTTACCACGACGACCCTCCCCAGCTACACTTCTGTTCGCAAATTGCCAAAATGTTCCCCTACCTTGAGAGCCTGCAGCGAAGGTGGTAAATGGGGAGGTGGCTTAGCTCAGCGCTACTATCAACCACTGACATCAAGTACTGTAAGGTATCACAACCAAGTATCAAACATTCAGTAACAGTCAGCAAATATTTGCGCATTCAGAGACTGGAGGGTATTTGACATCCAAATTCTCAAAGGTGACCTTAGAGTATAATGTTCTGGAGCCAAATTTCTGCTGTACTTCTTTACTTGTTTTTGGATAGTGCTTAAACAAGTCAAATTTGGTGGTTAACTCCAAAAAACAAACTCGGCATCTGTGCTATAGAAATTAGCTCCTGCACTGAAATATCTGTTTACTCGGCAACTGAGTGCCCGCAATCCTCTTCATGCCTAGATAAATCAGTTAGGCATAACAAAGTGCTTCCAGCGTTCATTTCCAAAGATCTGAAAAAGCATTTGGCTTGTCTTATCAGGAGTGCTACACTTGGCAGCTGCCATGTAGCCTTTCTGCAGAAGCAAAATAAAATGGAAAGTCGGGTTTAGAAAAAAGGAAGACTTTTGTTAACATTACAGCTGCTGCTTCTTCTTTTTTCCACAAATTGTTATAAATTGAGAAGAGTTTGATCTCACCAAAGGGCATCTAGTCCAACATCATATTCTCAAGGCTGGCACCCTGTTTGTAGAATATTCACCCCAGGTTTATGCAATTGGTACCTGCTTGGTTAGCTTTCAAGCAGCTGATGGTCAACTTTTAGCCCAATCCTTCCCCCCTTTTCGCCGATGCAACCACGCCAAGACGGCTTGTGCTGCATCCTCCAGGTGGAGGGCCAAATCAGAGGCTTGGGAGAGGTAAGGGAAATGATTTTTCCTTACCTCTGGGTAAGCCTCACACTCACCAATGGGTCTTCTCGGACCTACATGAGCTCTTTAGCTGGCACAAGTCCAACAGCACAATCCTATTCAACTTGCACCACCGGTGTAACCAGTGGGGGAGGGCAGGGTGGGAGGCTTTGGAGGGGAGGGGAGATTTCAATGCCCTTTGAAACCCCCTTTGGAGGGGATTTGAATCCCCTTTCCATTCTGGGGCCTCCCGTTCTCACTGCACCGCTGGTTACACTGGTGGTGTAAGTTGGATAAGATTTTGCTGCAAGGAAAGGGGGTGTTCCGGCTGCTATCAGAGGGGATAGCATCAGGCACAAGTCACCCGTGCTGGGTGCCACCCCCTCCCCTCCTGTTTTGTCATGTACCCAGCCCTCCCCCGTTTTGAGAGGGAAAGCTTGTAGAAAGATGAAGCCATTGTGCATATGAGCTTCTGGATCATGTGTCTGTCTCACATATGACCTTGGTGAAGGGGAACTGTTAGACACTGCAGACTTGAAAAAGAATGCCTTGTTTCGAGCCTGTGATTAGGACTGCGCAAAAGGAGCACCTTCCTTTGGACGTTTTTCCAGGAATAACACCGAGAGCAGAAGTGTTTGCTCATTCAGAGTGAGGGTGATTCAGGAAGCATAGCATGGAGTTCAATTGGATTCATTTGCCTTCAATGATATTATTGTGCAGCTAAATTTGATGGATTGCATATTGCTGTGATGTCATCAAATTAACTATGTGATCCCTTTCTTGCACTTGGTCAACAAAGGAGAAAGTAGGGGGCAAATCATGCTGATGTAGCACCAGACAGGGGGAAGCAATGGCTCTCAAAAGCTGCACTGGCGTTGACAGGGGGAAGCGGGGGGGGCCGCCGGGGGGCGTCGCGCGTCTAGGGGTGACGCACGATCACCCCCCACTTATAGTTTCGAGCTGAAGGTGGGCCCGCCCGCCCTCCCCTGTGTCCGTTTGGCTCCAAAATGAGCCGAAAACGGAGCGGGGAGGGCGCTCTGCTCCTGCGCGTGATGTCACGTGCGGGGGCGGAGCCTCCCCTTAAGGGCGACGCGCGCCCCCGCTCTGGGGTGACGCGCGTCGTCGCGACGCGACTGAAAAGCTGTAAACAGTTGTTAAAAAAAGGTACAATTAAAGGAAGGGCCTAAATGAAATCAACCCTGACTGTTCCCTGGAAGGACAGGTACTGAGGCTGAAGCTCAAATATTTTGGCCACCTAATGCGAAGAGAGGACTCTCTGGAGAAGACTCTGATGCTGGGAAAGATTGAAGGCAAAAGGAGAAGGGGAAGGCCAAGGATGAGATGGTTAGACAGCATCACCGATGCAACGAACATGAAAATGAGCGAACTCAGGAAGACAGTGGAGGACAGGAAGGCCTGGCGGGATATGGTTCATGGGATCACGAAGGGTCGGACACGACTTGACGACTGAACAACAACAACAAAGGGAAGGGCTGACCTTGCCATGAAACAGTTGCATGGAGCACCACCCTTTTGGGTGCCCTGGAGGGGTGCTGAATGGACAAGCCCCCAAACTGTCTGTCTACGGCTCTCTCCAGCCTGTTGCTCCAATGGGGTTAGGGTCTTCTTCCACATTGCTGAGAACAAGTCGGAAGAGGATCATGGCAACCACAATCCCTTCCTCCAGCGCTGCTGGAGGTAGGAGGTGAAAAAAACCTGCCACAGCTCAAATCACTTCTCCCTGCCCACCTGGTGCTTATAAATAGGCTTACCAGATCTCCAACCGGGACAGAGTACTAGACCTTTAGGAGAAGGAATGTGGGCAGGTGTAGCTTGTTAAACCTTAGAGCACAATCCTAGGCATGTCTACTCAGAAGCAAGCCCCATTGTGTTCAGTGGGATTGTGCTCTAAGGTTTAACAAGCTACACCTGCCCACGTTCCTTCTCCAAAGGGTCTAGTACTCTGTCCTGGTTGGAGATCTGGTAAGCCTACTTATAAAACAGCTTCGTTTCTCCTTGTAGTATTGCTAGAAGAGGGAGAGGGAGGGGGAGGCTGCCATGGCTCCAAATCACCTTTCCCCACTACTGTGCTTCAAAATAAGCACCAGGTGTGTGGGGAGAAGTGACTTGGAGCCATTGCCAGCCAGCCCACACAGCTGCTCTTCGTTTAAAGCCCACATATCACACTCTTGATACCTAGGTTTATCAGATCTCCGACCGGGACAGAGTGCTAGACCTTTAGGAGAAGGAATGTGGGCAGGTGTAGCTTGTTAAACCTCAGAGCACAATCCTAGGCATGTCTACTCAGAAGCAAGCCCCACTGAACACAATGGGGCTTGCTTCTGAGTAGACATGCCTAGGATTGTGCTCTAAGGGTTTAACAAGCTATACCTGCCCCACATTCCTTCTCCTAAAGGTCTAGCACTCTGTCTTGGTCGGAGATCTGGTAAGCCTATTGATACCTAAGCTAAAGGGAAGGGGGTGGGCAGACTCCAAATTGCTTCTCCCCACTTACTGGGTGCTTTGTAAGGACCCAGTAGGTGGGGAGAGGTGATCTGAAGCCACAAGAGCTAGAAGAAGGAGGGGGAGCTGCTGTGGCTCATGCCCACTTGCTCACCTGCCCTCCACCTCATCTAGGGGGGATGTGCGCATGAGTGCATGCAGGGACAGCATGGGGGGGGGGCTTTAGTTGGCACGGGAGCAAGCACCACCACTCATTTCACACACTACACTTTCCTGTAAGATTCCCCCCCCCCCCCATTGAAAGTATGTTCAGTGAAGGCCTCCTTGTAATACACTGACAGCATAATCCGACTTAACTTTTGTGCCGATTCAACCAGCGGTGAAGCGAGAACGGGAGGCCCCAGAATGGAAAAGGGATTCAAATCCCCTCCAAAAGAGGAATTCAAAGGGGATTTGAATCACCTTTCCGTTCTGGGTCCTCCCGTTCTCGCTGCGCCACTGGCTGGTTAAACTGGCACAAAAGTTAAGTCGGATTGCGCTGTGAGCACCCTTTTTCCTGGTACACATTATCTGATTCGTGTTTTTTTCTGTCGGTCTCAATCAGATGTTTATTTGCCAATTGCCGTTCAGAGCAGCCCAACTGGCTGCAGGATTCAGTTAGATAGTAATAAAATTTAATAGCAGGCCTAACAAAATGCTTATTTAAATGTACTGTGTAAATGCTTGAGGTGATTGGTGCATGTGCACACATGTTTAAATGGAATAATTCCCCTCTCTGCCGTATGGTTTTATGATGAGTGCACTTTTTGGATTGGACCCAAGGTCATTGGTGGCCTTCCAGAACGGAGGTGTAAAATGAGGAAGGCGGGGAGTGATTTTTTTTCTCCCTCTGAAAACGGATGGCCAAGCCAAATCTTAGTTCTGCCCAACTATTTGTAAATTTGAACCTAACTTGTTTATTTTATAAAATGCAACTTTGTTCTTTTAAGTTCACTACAGCAAAAACTTGAGTTTATTATTGCTGTTATCAGATCTTAGGGAAGTCAGGGGGACTACTCAGGAGAAACTTAGGGAAGTCAGGGGGACTACTCAGGAGAAACAGGGGCTGAAGAATTGGGGGTTATGCAGTAGCAGGAAGGGTTGGGGAAAGGAGAAAGGCTGGCGGAAAGAAAGAGAAGAAGCAGGAAAGTAGCAAAGGTTCCAGCCGCAGTGTGAAGCCTTGGCTGAGTCTATGTTCTCTGTAGCCTGAACCAGGGCTACAGGCAAGGAGTGAGCCCTTTAGTGGGCCATGGAAACCTAGTCTGGTGTGTGTGTGGGGGGGGGGGAAAGCTTGCCTCTCCCATCATTCTGTCAAAGTGAACTGATGTCCCAAGATAGAGGTCAAGGGAAGCATTGATCCTTATTCTCAAGGCTGAGCTATATTACACGCGTCGCGGAGCTTCTGACATCATTTTTTAAGCAAACGGAGCCGCTGCGACCTCCGCACTGCTGGCGCGTACCTCAAACTGGAATCCAACTTTTGAGGGGGCGTGTTCGCAGAGCTAGGGGGCGGTTCGCGGAGCTACTGCAGCCTACCAATCGTAGGAGAGGGGGGAGAGTGGCTGCATGCCAATCAGAACTACCTCCAATCACCTTCTTAAGAAGGCGGGACAACAGGAGGGACAACAGGCAGGAAGACACTCCCCCGCTCCAAGTGCGTAGGCAGAGGCGGCGGCAGAGCCTCTGCGTGTAATGTAGCTCAGCCTTCAGAGTCCTTGAGAGATCAGTTAAGGGGAGTGGCATTGCTGGAGGGGGGCTGGGGGCAGGGCGACGACACATTTCGCATCATCACCCCACCCCTTAACAGGGCTGGAAAGATCTCTGAATCCTTGGAGACTGTTTCCAGTCAAACTAGAGAGGACTGGTGTATGTGGTCCAATGGCCAGTACATGGCAGATTCACTCATTCCTTACCTCTCTTCCTTTTGTCCTTTATCTTTTTTCCCCCACTTGTGTTAATCTGTAAAGCACCATCTACATTGGTAGAGTAACAACATACTATGTTGTAGAAGCATTTTTGGTCTTGCCATACAAAAGGCTGAGGTGATTCTGATGAACCTCCAAAAAGTTTGAGTTTGAACTTTATTCAAGATCTTGTGGGTCAAAGAACCAAATCAGGTTTGCTCATCCCTTATAATATAACTTTTCCAATAAATTGTGTGGCATATTTATATTAGGCTCCTGTGTTTATCTATGAGATGACTTTATATACCCTGGAGCTGGGATCCTTACCTAATCCCATGCTATTATGATTTGTTTGTTTTATCTCTTTCTCAGAAGATTTATACCCTGAAACTCCTTCAGTGACACTAACAAAGATTTGATAATGCTGGCGATAAACCGGCTTGGCTGGTAAGTTTCTTATAAAACTTCATTACAGATGAAATTAATCATGGCGGGTTTTAATGCGTGGAGAAGATGGCCACATCTGTTTGATGGGTTGTGCTCAAAGACCTTAGACAAGCTTTATATCATTCTACTTTATATGATAATAAAAAAAATTACAGCAAAAAGACCAAGGTCATATCATAACACGCAAGCAACAGCAAGGCTTTCTGGGAATATTTATCTCCTTAGAATGCCTACCTCAGCTATGTTAGCACACAGCTTTTGTTGTTCTGAAGCATCATGAATACCCCCCAAATAATCAAAACTCGGTGTGCATCTAAAAAAATTATGTGCAGAGATGGTTAAAACAGGAAAGAGTGTTCTGTTAATTACCTTGTTGATTAGAATTAGGGATGGCATGGACTTCTGCCATAACCCACGAGTGGAAACTGGGTCTGTCGTATTCCAGTGAGTTCCAAGCCCATTCTGAAGGTAGCTGGAGACCTCCAGGGTAAAATAAGGGTTCCATTTCCTCACCAAACTCTAACTGCAAGATGCTTTCAAAGTACCACTAAGCGTTGGATCACCCAATGCATAGAAAGTGGTGTGTGAATGTCCTAGTGGGCATGGCCTTCAGTACAGGTGGGCCCCCATATCCACGGATCCGCTATCCACGGTTTCAGTTATCCACAGATCGCAGGGACCCCCCAGGCTTTTATTTGTCAGCATTTTCTAGGTGAAAATGTCAGCATTTTCTAGGTGACTTGAACAAATGTCTGAGTCTTCTTCTGTCTGAGTCATTCCTTCTCTCTGTGTTCCTTTGAAGATTAAATTCACTAGTTTTAAAAAAAGGCAATAAAGACACTTGTATCATTATACAAATCAATAGATTTATGATGGCATAAACTTTTGAGGATCAGAATCCAGTTCATAAGATGCATGAAGTCTATCCTCGGCAGATATTATTAAACGTCTTTCAACACGTGTTCACAAGGTGGTGTACAAGATAAAAAAATATTTAAACATGCAATAAATCCAAACAAAAACATATCAAGCAATAACATTAATTAAACGAAGTAATGGAGCCTAAATTCCGTGAGTGAAGAATGGGCTAACAGAACGGGACTTTCATGCCTCCTAATGTAGTTCTCTGTTTCTCCCAAGAGATGCTTTAGTCCAGCGATTTTCTAGTCCAGCCAGTCTTCTGGATCTTCTTCCACTACATACTTGTACTGCATTTGATGATACTTTTATGATGATGTTTTAATTATTGTTTGTAAGTCACTTTGTGGGCTTTAGTGGTGAAAACGTTGCATGTAAACCCACCTCTAAACAAACAAAAAATTAAAATGTCAACCTATTGATCTGGTTTGCTTGAGAGGAAGGATGAAATCTGTGGTCAGGGTACATCTGCAAGCTCCGTGGAAATGATTAGTTCATTGGGCCAAGCATCATGTTTAAGGAAGTCCCCCAAGCTTTAACCACAAGGCTATCTTTCCTCATATAAAAGGTGCCTCCCACGTTTTCCAGCATATGAGAATGAATTCCCAGTTTGTTACATGCCGTTTTTATTTTCATTGTTCTTTGACTCAGGGAATTCAGTGGTTAAACCAAGATTTTCTCATATCGATTCATCTTGGCTTTGTGATAACGCATTAATTCCCACAGTCACAGAGTGTGATTTCACAATATGCAGTGCTCTGATTTTAACTAATGCTGTTCTGAATTTTTGTGAGCTTTCATTTTCAATGCAAAAGTTGCTATTTCAGGGGCTAGGGAGGGACTGTGAAAAAAAATCTTAACTTCCATTTTTTCATGCATGTTTTCAGATCTGTGCAGAGGCTCACAGCCATTGTTTCCTCAAAATGCTGCGGCTTGGGTTCTATGGGTTTGGGGTTTTTTACTAGAAAGGGTGGGTTTTTTTTTAACTAGAACGGGTTTTTTCACTGTGTGATACCAACCAAGTAGGGATCAAGCAAGTTAAAGGTATCCCTTGACATTTAAGTCCAGTCGTGTCTGACTCTAGGGTGCGGTTCTCAACCTCATTTCTAAGCTGAAGAGCCAGCGCTGTCCGAAGACGCTTCCATGGTCATGTGGTCGGCATGACTAATGGAACGCTGTTACCTTCCCGCCGCAGCGGTACCTATTTATCTACTTGCAATTTCTTGCTTTTGAACTGCTAGGTTGGCAGGAGCTGGGACAGGAGACGGGAGCTCACTCCGTCACGTGGCACTTGGGTCTCAAACTGCTGTCCTGCCTACCTTCCAGTCTGCAGTTCAGCATCTTAACCACTGAGCCACCGTGGCACCCGGGAGAGATCAAGTAGTGAACATGAAAACATCATCGCCACTGAACTTTAGCTACAGGACAACACCAAAGATAACGCCCTGCCTATGTCAGTAACATTGCTAAGTTAGGAGGTATACTTCCAATAGGAATGTTCCCTTTAAAACTACTCAATTTGCTTGACTGGTATATTCTTTCACCTTGTGAAAACAGAAAGGGATAGCTGATAGGGATCTCTTTGTGAAATTACTCCCTTGTATAAATTCATTACAAACTCATCTTGTTAATTTAAGTGCTTCTAATTGTTTGATAATGGACAATGGTAAATACGAAACTATTGTAATTGGATGCCCAAGAAGTGGTGAGAACGGTCCACAGAGTTTGTTCCTGAAAGATGTACTAACATGTTTTATCCAAAGTGTAACAAAATCTATTTACCCTTCAGGAATCCTTCCTGAACATAAGAACATAAGAACATAAGAAGAGCCCTGCTGGATCAGGCCAAAAGCCCATCTAGTCCAGCTTCCTGTGTCACACAGTGGCCCCACCAGATGCCTCAGGGAGCACACAAGACAACAAGATACCTGTGTCCAGTCGCCACTCCCTTGCACCTGGCACAGAGAAAACCCACTTCTAAAACCAGGAGGTTGCTTATGGCTTGTAACCTGTGATGGTCTTTTCCTCCATGAATCTGTCCAAACCCCTTTTAAAGGCATCTAGGCCAGATGCCATCACCACATCCTGTGGCAAGGAGTTCCACAGATGAATTACATGCTGGGTAAAGAAATATTTTCTTTTGTCTGTTCTAACTCTCCCTCCACTCAATTTTAGTGCATGTCCCCTGGTTCTGGTGTTGTGTGAGAGGGAGAAGAATTTCCCTCTATCCACTCTCTCCATCCCATGCATAATTTTATAAGTCTCAATCATATCCCCCCTCAGGCGCCTTTTTTCTAGGCTGAAAAGCCCCAGACGCTGTAGCCTTTCCTCATAAGGGAGGTGCTCCAGCCCACGAATCATTCTGGTCGCTCTTTTCTGCACCTTTTCCAATTCAACTATATCCTTTTTGAGGTATGGTGACCAGAACTGGACACAATACTCCAGATGTGGCCTTACCATCGATTTGTACAAAGGCATAATGATATTGGCCGTTTTATTCTCAATCCCTTTTTTAATGATCCCGAGCATGGAATTGGCCTTCTTCACAGCCGCCGCACACTGGGTCGACACTTTCATCGACCTGTCCACCAGCACCCCAAGATCTCTCTCTTGATCTGTCACAGACAACTCAGAACCCATTAGCGTATATGTGAAATTTTGGTTTCTTGCCCCAATGTGCATCACTTTGCACTTACTTACATTGAAGCACATCTGCCATTTTGCTGCCCATTCCTGGAGGTCTGTCACATAATTGATTGCAACATGTGATCTTCAAGTGAAGAAGCCTCTTCTACACCTCTCTCAGACTACATTTTGCTTTAAAATTTAAATAGAGCAGTTTCCATCCTTTGTTTGTATCACAATTGTATTATACTATTCTGTCTACAGCCACTCTTGACGTGAGAACTAATAAAGAACATAGGAACTGTCATTTGAAACATGGAAGCTGACATATTTGCATAAAGCAAAATTACATAGAAATGTGGATGTTCCTTTGTCAGCAAACATCTGGGGAGCTTCTAGAGAAGCCCCCGCCCCCAAGAATTCAGTAAGATTAGAGAAGGTTTTCAACAGGAGTGGCACATATTACTACATTGTCCACTTAAAGGCGAGTGATGAATCACCTAAAAATTCCTTAATCATAGAATGTTATCTACTCTAATCCCCTTTCTCAGTGCAGGCAATTGGTACAGCATCCGTGACAAGTGACCATCCAGCCTCTGCTTGAAAACCTCTTGACAAGAGGGGGCACACTGTTGCATGAGGCAGACTGCTCCAGTGTCAAATGGCTCTTCCAGTTAGGAAATGGTGACTCATGTCTAGCCTAAGTATACAGGTGGGCCCCCATATCCGCTGGGGATATGTTCCAGGCCCCTCCATGGATACTTGAAACCGTGGATAAGAGCGAACACCCCCTCCATGGTTTCCTGAGGGGCCCCCCACCCTGCCTCCCCTGCAGGCAGGCATGCACCCCCCAGCTCTTATTTGTCTTTCAGCAAGGTTTGTTTCTTCCTTAAAACAAACAAAGAAGCAGCCTCCATTGCAGGCAAGTAGAACGAGACTAAGTCCTAGAGAAGCTCTGCAAGGTTTCAGTTAACCTTGCAGAGCCTCTCTAGGACTCTTGTTCTACTTGCCTGTAATAAGCAGCAGAGGCTGCTTTTCCTGTTTCTTTAAAGAAGAAACAAAGCTTACTGGGAAAAAAGTAAAAGCCTGGGGGGGTCCCCACGATCCGTGGATAACTGAAACCGTGGATAGCGAATCAGTGGATATGGGGGCCCTGTAGTTTCAACCCACTGATCTTAATCTTGCCTACAGATGCCACTGAGAGTAAGTTCTCTCCCTTGACAGCTCTGTAGATACTTGAAGATGACTATCATATCCCCCTTAGCATTCTCTTCTCCAGTTTAACCGTATTAAGCTCTTTTAACCATTCCTCAAAGGACTTATGGCCCAATCCTATCCCCCTCCCCCGCCACTGGAACTAGTGTTCTGGTGGCAGGGTGTGCTTTCTGGCTATCGTTGTGAATGGCCTTACAGAAGCGCGCAGAGCCGTGTGCTTCTGCCCTGCTTCTGGGGAGGCCGCGGAGGTGTCGCACGGGGCGGTGGGGTCTGGAGCGGCCGCCACCAGTAAGTAAGTGGTGGGGAGGGGGGGAAACTGGGCAGGGAGGGTGGAACCAGCAGCAATGGTGCACGCCGGATACTATCCCCTCCGTTAACAGTCTCCTTTCTCTCTTTGGACTTGCATCAGGATCGAGGAGACCCATTGCTGGTCAAGGGACTTACAAACCTTCCGATCCATCTCCCTTGCAGGTTACGGTGCTGCTGCATTGGGAAGAATAGGATTCGGCCATTAGTTTCTAGACCCCTCATCATCTTTGTGAACGTCTTCTAGACCCATTCCAACCAGTTGATACCTGTATATACAATATGAGCACTCAGTGAAAGCTAAAATGTAGCATTTTAAAGGCAGTCACAGCAGGTTCTTTTACCAACAATGTGAGTCCAGTACATAACTTGTGTTACATATAGCTATGCCAGTACGTTAAACACTGAATTAGCAAGTTATATTGGATTGCCTACAATATATGTCAACACTCAGTCTTGTCTCACTTTGTGGATCAGATAGGCTATCTGCTTCTTAAAAAAACATTTTTAAGTAACACGTAAGTCTGTGTCGATATACTCATCCTTCACCTTACAAAAAAATTCACAAACATCTAGCAATTACTTGCCAAACTGTTCTGGGAATTGGAGGTATCATGGATGCTAGCCAATATGCCCTCCCCCCACAGCCACAACCTACCATCCTGAAAACTGTTTTTTGTTTTTTTCCAGAGCTCATCCTAGGGCAAAAAACAAACAAACAACAACATTTGTTTGGATATCACTGACATCAAACCACACCCACTACTTTTAAAATAGTACTTCTATCATCATACTAAAACAGACGGGACAAATATATGGGAGGGAAGATGGGGTAAGAGTAGAAAGATAGGGTAATGGAAGATTAATTTGTAGTATGAATGCACCAAAAAGATATTTCCCTGGGAGGCACAAGCTAGTAGCTCTGCGATAGCGCAGGCAACCAGTCTTGATTGCTCAACCGAAATGCAGCATCCCTGGAAAAACATTCTTGCAAATCTCAACGTTCATATCAGGGTACCATGTAATCCCAAAAGCTCTTCTGGCTAATGACAGTAGTTTATGATACCAGTTATGGACCAATTACTGCCACTCATTTTACACTGAGAAGATTATCAGCTTTTGCTCTTAGAATAACAAAAACCTAATTTCACAGGAACTGGGGAGGTGTAGAAATGTTATCTCCGACTTGGTGTTTACACAGTGATAGCATTGTGTAAAAGCGCCTGATCCCATCCACATCTGCTGTTGCAGCTGGCCTCTCCAGCCCACCAGTCTTTATTTAGCTGGATATTATGGCAGTAACATTTCATTATAGTGGTGCTCGGAAGAAGTCATAGTCCATTGGTTTTATGGAAGTTTACTTCTCGTTCACTTCCATTTCAGCTGAAAGGACAGCTGTTTTAATATGTACTTGGTGGAACACCTAAAGGCTTTTTAGTATCAATTAAGTTGGGAGGAAGTGTCTTTAACAAGCACCTTTTTATTTTGTAAATGCCAAGTTGTTCAATCATGGTTCAGTGTTGATATTAAGCTAGAAATTAACAAGACCAAACATAGGGAGGGTTTGACACCCATGTCATTGTAACAAGGTGGTCTTTATTGAAGCTTTGGACAGACATAGTATATATGACATGTTTTATATATGAGAAAAACTCCCCAGTCTCACAGTCTTGTTCCTCATGCATTTCATGGCCTTTGGGCTCCACTGTTTATGATTTTCCTGATCCAGTTTCCATTCTCTTGTAAAGGAAGATTGATGTTTTTCAAAAGCAGGGCCTTTTTTATAGTGGCCCAGGATACATTGCAATCCCTAGCCAGTTTGTGAAAACAGATTGACAGCCCAATCCTGTCTAGCTAGGCTGCAGCGCGGACATAGAGCCCGTGTTGCATCCTATCTAGAGAGGACCTGCACCAGCATGGCTGGAGCACACCCCAGGGGAAGGGGACGTTTGTCCCTTTACCATGAGAGCCCCAGCCACCCCGAAGGGTCTACTCAAATGTGCACCAGCTATTTTGCTAGCACACATTTCAGAGGGCAGTGTAATTGCGGCCAGGCCCGGGAAGGAGGATAGGATTTCCTGGACCAAGAAAGGAGCTACGACCGGGAGGAGGACTGCATGCCGGACTTCTGAAGACGACGCCCAGCTGGAGGACGCTGAGCTGATGCGGAAAAGAAGAAACCAGCCTGATGCCTGCCTGGACTCCACCTGAAAGAGCCCGGTTTGAAGGAGACGTGTTGGGATTTTGCTGGACAGAAAGAAGACAGTTGCGGCTGTCTTATTCCTGTTGGGTGGACTGTTTTGCAGAAGGGTTTCTGCTTTGGGATAATTTATGGTGTTGGAGATAAGGGATAAGGGATGCTGTAAAGCAATAAATTTGGGTTAATTGTTCATCTGAGTTTGGCTTTTTTTACACACAGCATTAACTATTTGAGGTGTTGGTCAGTCGAAGCGGGCATTTAAGGGAGTATTTCGGATTGAAATTATTTAAAGGGAACAAACTTGCTCCTAGGAGGAGAAGTTGGGTTTGGGCAAGACAAAGTAATCAGTTATTCAATCCCAGGACCGATACTTAAAATCAGCACCTCAAAAATTAACAGCAGGGAGACAGTGCTCCCCTGATGCTTTTTAAAACATACCTGGTTGAAAACCAAAAACCAGAAGTGGGCTTTACAATGCGATCACTGTTGTTTAGAGTCTTGGGGAGGCCTGCAGAGGTGGCGGTACCCCCCCCTTTGGGGAGCTGGTAGGACAACCAGGTATGTTTTAAAAAGTGCTTTGGTACGGGCACAATCCTGGAGCGTTGCCTCCGATGTTGGAGCTGACCACCCCCCTTAAAAGGCCTTTCACACAATTCCTGAAAAAGTGGTGGGTCGCAACCAACCACTTTAGTACGTCTTTCAGTGGAACAGGTAGATCTCCTAGCTATTTGCCAAGTAGAGCCAACTTTCCATAACAAACATAGGTCTGCAACAATGTGCCTCTATTGCAATGATTTCCACTTTTGTTTATCCTCATCTAAGTCTTCAGAGGCACTGCAGGGTACAAATCAGGGAAGGGAAAAGAGTAAGTTTTAAGAAGGCAAGGAACATTTCTCAGAAAACATGCATGTACCTGGAGCCAAGTGTCTCTGTTGCTCTTTCATCTGCATTGAAAGCTCCTGGTGTGATTCTGACCCCAATTCAAGGTGCAGGTAATTACCTTGAAAGGAATACTTGTGGACTGAAACATGGATCTTCTAGGTGGATATAGTCATACCTCTGATAGTGCAGCTTCCCTTAGTGCTGATTTGTTACAGTGCTCTTTGTCCCAACATGATTGACAGACCATGGGAGCAGAAGCGTTGCGGGGGTGCTGGGGCCCCCGGGCGACAAGCGGGAGGGCGACAAAGCAGTGGGGGGACAACAACCCTGCCACATGGGTGGTGGGATTGGCAGCAGCGGCAGCACAAACAGCGGGTGGTTGGCGGTGCAAAGGTTGGATCTGCCCAGCCTGCGCCTGGGAAACCCTTTGCGGCGGCGCTAACATCACTTCCGATGGTGATGTCACAGGGGCGGCATTTTGTATGCACCCTCCCATGCAGAGCTCTGCTCCGCCGCTGTGTGGGAGCAGTGCATTCTGGTCCAATCAACACCTGTTTCCTGCATATTAGATTAGCATGTATCCTATGGCACCATTTTGCATAGCGCTCAACTTTTGGGGAATGTATCCCCCATGCTACTGGAAGTATTGCTGTACTTAAGGAGTGCCTGATCCCGCATGATCTTGCTTGGTCACTATCTGCTGGGGGGGGGGCTGTGCTCCTCCATGTTCCACTAGCACCTGAAGTGCAGTTGGTGGGTATGTATGTAGGACTGGACCCATTCAATCATGGTACCCAAACTCCCTTGCTGCAAGTGTCTCATCTAGCACCTTTTAGCTTTTTAAAAGGTTTTGAATACTGCCTTATTTAGATGGCCCTTCATTTTGGATTAATGTTGTGCCCCCTAAATGATAATGTTTATTTGATTCTGCTGCTTTAAATTTTTATCACTTTTGTTTTTCATGATTTTTCTAATGTTCTTTTTTTTTTTTTAAAGAATATTTTAATCGTGATAGTATGCCACTTTGGGGGCTTTGCCAAAAAGCAGCCCTCAAAGTTTAATAAATAAATCCCTACTTTTAAGCTATTCTCCCTCATTAACAGCCCGATCCTATGAATGTTTACTTTGAGTTCAATGGGACCTACTTCAAGGTTAGTACAGTATATATAGGATTGCAGCCCTAAGCACTAAAATATTTGCATGGTAAGGGTCAAAAGATGTTCTTGCACAAGCAAAACTCAGCAATGCCTTCAAATTCTAGAATTTGGCACATATTGGATAAGAGGCCTTTCCCACCATAACACCTTAAATAACAGCAGATATTTTCTTTACTACATTTGTGTCAGTCACGCAGTGCCTTCTGAGTTCAATGCAACTCTCACAGAGTCCCAAATCGGCATTATTTCAAAAGCCTAAAATATATATCTAAATCTCACAGCAGAGTAAGAGGATGGTGGAAATATTTTCCAGCCAGCATACAAATGGACTTCGGTGGTGTTCTGGGAAACCCCCAGCAGAACCGCTAACCTGAGAGACTCCAGTAAATCACAGGTTATCCACTTTCTTTCTGAATTACATCAAGGAACCATGCTGCGTCGCCAGTATTAAAACCCCACACACACTCTGTTATTCAGCCTTTGTTGTTTTCTCGATGGTGCAAAATAACGTTTCTGCGCCTTCAATTTTCATAATTATTTTCAGTAGTTTAAAGAGGTTGCCATTTTTCTTGTGTTTCTCTTTTACTGAAAAGATGGACTGTTTGCTTCAGTTCAAGGACATCCCCTTTCTCTGCCAACCAATAATGGGATCAAATTATTGACTCTGAACCCTTGGCTCTTTCCTCATTAGCAAAGCAGAAATAAACACCTCCTTTATGGAAAGCTTTCTTGTTTCTCTGGCCATTATAGAGTCGTTTAGACAAAGACAAAGCGTATTTTGAATTCTGTACATAATCATCACTACATTTATGAAATTATGTAAATGGACTGCTTCCTGTTTTTCATGAGGGGAATACTACTGAGCAGGCCCGATACAAGTCCAGGGGTTGGTTTTTCAGGGATGCATGGGATGGAGAGAGTGGATAGTGGGAAATTCTTATCCCTCTCGCACAACACCAGAACGAAGGGCCAGGCACTAAAATTGAGTGGAGGGAGAGTTAGAACGGACAAAAGAAAATATTTCTTCACCCAGCGTGTAATTCATCTGTGGAACTCCTTGCCACAGGATGTGGTGATGGTACCTGGCCTAGATGCCTTTAAAAGGGGTTTGGACAGATTCATGGAGGAAAAGACCATCACAGGTTACAAGCCATAAGCAACCTCCTGGCTTTAGAAGTAGATTTTCTCTGTGCCAGGTGCAAGGGAGTGACAACAGGAAACAGGTTATCTTGTTGGCTGTGTGCTCTCGGAGGCACTGGCATCACTGCAGGGGGGGCGGAGCTCTAAGTTCCGCCGTGATCCGACCCTCCGTTACACGGGAGAATGAAGCGGCCCCGCCTCTCGCCTTCGGAGCCTTTCAGGGCAGTGAAAGCAATGCGCAGGGAGTCTCCTGTGCGTTGTTTTCACCACCTTGAATGGTTGCAAGAACAGGACGCACAAGTCCCCAGGACCTGTGTAGAATCTAGCAGAGTGACGCTAACATAAACTGGAACCGGATAGAACAGCTAGCAGGCCAAATCCAGCAAGGCTGTTGCCCAGGCAAAGCCTGGACTTAACTGGAAGCTTTACAGCTCTACCAGGACTGGAGAAACCAAAGGGCTACCTGGGTGGGTGTCACCTTGAGGCCTGAGGAGCCTTTCATTTCATAGCTCACTGTAAGTCAGTGGCGTCGCTAGTGGGGGGGCGTGGGGGCAGACCACCTCTGGGTACATGGCCAGGGGGGTGACAAAGCCCCCGCAGCGGCGGCAAAATGGCAGCGGCGAAAAAGGCTTCTGAGGCTGCAGAAGTCCCTGTGCGGGGCGGCTGCAGAGAGAAATGTTGCCCCAGCCCCCAGCCCGGTCCTCAGGAACATTTTTGCACCACATGATGTCACCTGGAGTGTGGCGAATGACAATCCGCCACGAGTGACATCATGGGGATGTCACGGGCATGCGCCCCCCACAGGGCGTAGCTACGCCACTGCTGTAAGGGGTAGCAGAGCAGGGATTTAAAGGTTCCTGGTTTTAGCCCAGTAGTTCCTGGCAACAAGTTAGGGATTCTTTAATGGTATATAGTGGGAGTGGCCAAACTTGTTTAATGTAAGAATCACATACGATAAACTTCAGAAGTTTGAGAGCCGCAATATTTAAAGCATTTAAATTCTTAAATATATTTACTCACCATGAACATTAAACTTATGTTTTAATCCAGTGGACTCTCAGTTTATACCTGGTAAATAATTATAAAGCTTGAAAACTTCTTATTTACCTTATATGAATTGTGATGCAAAAAGGAGCACAGCCAACGTATTTCTGAGAGCCACACATTATTTGTCAAGGAGGAGCCACATTTTGGCCACCCTGGTATATAGGCTGAATGTTCAATATTTTGTGTCCTGGTCTACACAATGGGATTCTAGCCTTCTTATTTGACCACTGGTCAACAGACCAGTACCTTTTGCCTGCTGTCCTTCAGGTCACTGCCTCCCCATCTGAGTGAGCTTTCACATTCGGCTCCAACTCTGTGTGATATGGATCAGGGCGGGCCACAGTGTGGGGCGTGGGGGGCTTACTCCCTAACCCGTGTTTTCGTTTTGATGCAGAACCAGAGACGATCCTGCGCCCCCCGGGGGGCCCCCAGATTTCTCCGCCCCCCAAAAACAAAACAAAAAAAAAAACACACACACACACACCCGGGGTTTTTCGGAGGTTTACGGGCATTTTTACTGTAATCTACATGTGTGTATGCTTTGTCCCACTTAGCTTGTGTATCCCGGAGCCTTCATCCTTTCGTTCTGCCTGCGACCGGGCAGCAGAACTCCGGAAAAGCGCCCATCAGGGCGCTCTGTCGTTCTGCGCTTGCGCATGTCTTCACAGTTTGCGCAGGCGCAGAACGGCAAAAATTCCAATCGTTGTGCGCATGCGCAAGTCTTCTCAGTTTGCTCATGCGCAGAACGATTGGAATTTTTGTCGTTCTGCGCCTGCGCTAACTGTGAGGACATGTGCAAGCGCAGAACGACGGAGCACCCTGCTGGGCGCTTTTCCGGAGTTCTGACGCCCAGTCGCAGGCAGAACGAAAGGACTCCGGGATACACAAGCTAAGTGGGACAAAGCATACACACATGTAGATTACAGTAAAAAAGCCCGTAACCCCCCGAAAAAAACGTAACAGTAAAAAAACAGAAAAACAAACTGAAACCTAGGTAGGCCCCCACCCCCCCAGGAGCCTCTGCGCCCTCCACCCGGGGGCCCTGGGCCCCCCGCCCCCCCTTGACGTCGTCTGTGCAGAACCCCATCCAGACATGCTATTCACATAAGAAAAACAAACTTTCATGAAGGTCAACGACAGCTTTATTTTCCATTAACAGCATGCAACAGGGACATGAACCAGATTCAGATGGCAGCAGGTTTGATTGAAAGCTTGGGCCCTACCGTGGTCGTGATCCAAATCGCCCACACTATTTACACTACAAAAAGCAAGTATGCTAGACCTAATAACATGACTAATGTGTAGGTTGGCCCTAGCTGTGAACAGGAGAAGTTGTTTCTTTAAGACATTGTGGGCTGAAGCCGAGTCTGTGGCCAGTGTGTGGCCGAGTCTGTGGCCAGGGGTCAAGATAGAAGCCCCCTGCTGAGGTCTGTTAGATAGCCTCACAGTGATTCACTGTGACATGCGGAGCCCAAATGTGGCAAACACACATAACAGATCGCCATGTGCTGGCACATCGCTAGGCTGCAGTTGCAGACATTGTTAAAGAAGCAACTCTGAAATCGTTTCTTTAACAATGATTTCTGAATGTTCAAAGAACAACTCCCTGTTCCAACCAGAACCATGATAATACTACAGATAACGCGAATATAACTGGGAATATTTCATTTAAAGCACAAAGCCATCAAGTCAGATGCAAGCAATTAAATCTATAGTGCACTCAGCCCACAAGTCCATAATAGACAGACCAGAATCTGGATGTTTTAATATAAATTTGATCATCCTTGAAGCCAAAGGGTGGGGGGGGATAAAGTCATAATAAGACTGCATTTTGATGACTTCTAGGAAACTAGTGGAAACTTTTGGAAGCTGATTGGGATTGATTTGAGATTGCATTAGAGTGGTTTCATTTTTATGATTACAAGAATTTTGTTTTATTGTTGTACAATGTTAACGATGCTTGTGATCTACCTTGGATCCTTTGTGGTGAAGGGTGGAATATAAATCTCTTGCATAAATAAACAATACAGTTTTCTTGAACATAAAACCATTCTTCGTCCCCTGACTATAAACCATGTTACCTCTGCTAGCGAGGAAAAGGGGACTTTTTAATGTGATTTTTTCTTTGTTTTCTATTTTCCACATTGTATCTCAACTGAATGGTGGAATATCGAGGACTTCCGGCTAGGAGGACATGGCTGGCTGACAACTCCGCCGATCGCTCTGTATTGACGGAGTACATCTGATGGACTTAATTACTCTACCCCTGGATTAAAAGGGAGTACGAAGAGATAAACCACATTGCTTTCAATCGCCCCCTTTCTGACACTTCAAGGCAAAGGCTTTGAAGTTTTGGATTCTCGGTGAGAAAGCTGGATTACCATCGAGCTCTGAGCCGCAGATGAAACTAAGTCAAGCCACCTCCGACATGCTTTGCTTTGCTTGAGCAAGAGGAGTAGAAATGATTTATGAGTTGTAGAAATTAGCCGAGATAAGAGTTAACGTTAAAAATAATACGTTGTGATAAGGCGAACTGAACATTCGAAAGTGAAAGTTGGAAAGACGAAGTTAAAGTTTTAATAGTGGTGAGTTTTATTGATTTTTTTTCTGTACTTATGGAAGATTAAAACAGTAAGAAGGTTTTTTTAAAATAGACTATTCTGGCAAGAGAAAATTGTTTGGGATTTTTGTTGTTGACATTCCTGACATTTTTGCTAAAAGAATATGAGCCCTTCCGTGTTAGAGTTCATGGATCTTGACAATTAATCTTTCTGTTTCACGTCGTCGACCGCAGAAGTTTTTTATATTACCTCTTTTTTTTTAAGAGAAGAGAGATTAGCACCTGGTGAAAAATTTGCAACATGACTACACTATTGTATTGTTTTAAAAAATGGGAACAGAGATTCGATGCAAAAATGACAATTTTGCATGGAAATCTTCAGAATATGAACGCAGAACTGAAACAAGCAGTGAAGGAAAAGGATGAAAAGGATGAATTACAAGGAATAAAGGCTACGATGGAAGTACACGAAGATAAAGAAAAAGACAACGATAAAGAGAAAGATTTAGTGGAAGAGGCTGTAGTAGAGGAAGTACCAAGAGTTAAACCAAGACTTGAGATAGAGAAGCAGAGTACTTTACTAAAAAAGGTGCTGAAGATTGTCTTTCGGGAGAGGAATATAGAAGATGTGAATGATTCTGTGGAAAAAATTGCAAAGTGGATACAATTCAAAAAACAAGGGACTTTGGGGAAAGATTTAAAGATGAAGAAGAGGAAGAAGAAGAAGAGGAAGAAGAAGAAGAGGAAGGGGGATGGAAGGGGTAATGGCAAATTGTCAAAAGTAAAAAGGGATTATAATTTTTATTTTTTGTGTGGGGAATATTATTGGAGTTAATGTTATATAAAAAGAAGAAAATGTTTTATTATTAAAAAACAAATAAGATATGACTTGTTTTTAAGAAACTTATATTAAGAGTGATGGAAAAATTTTGATGATGAATTAACAAATTTGAAGACAAAAAATGGGGTGACTTAATAAATTTATAATATTTGAAGTGGAAGTTAAGACTTTTAGATGATAAAGGAAAAGTTAGTTAACCCTTTTGTGTTTTATTATTTGAAAAGACTTAAGTAAGATGTGATTTGTTTTTTAGTCCTCAGTCCAGCCCAACACAGGCACAATTGAGGCACAGTTGAGGCACAGTTGAGGCCCAAAATAGGGCTGAGTTAGGCTGCAACTGTGCCTGAGTTAGGCAGGAGGCAAGAGCAGTGGGCCAGGATCGAGGCAACACTTACCACAGAGGCAGGCAGGCCCCTGTGGGGAGGTGTCAGTCTTGTGGAAGCGAAGAGCCCCCTCCTGAGCTCGTCTGTGTGTACCTACCACAGCTGCTGCAGCGTTCGCAGCAGATGGGCAGCCACAGGTGGGCCTGCAGGCACTGGGCATGCGACAGTCAGCTGAAGGGCAGAGGCTGTGCCAGTGCCAGCTGCCCCAGGGCACCCTGGGCATTAGCCACCTGCTGCAGGGGGGAGTGCCACTGCCCTCCCTCCTGCAGAAAGCGATGCCACCCCCAAGCCACGGTGAGGCTGCATGTGGGAGTCATGGGGGGTGAGCGGGGGAGAGAAGGGAAGGAGGGGGTGGGAACGGCACGCACAAGGGTGGTCTCATGAAGTCTGGAACCGCCTCTGCCATGACATGCCCGTGCGCTGCCTGAAGCCCTGGGCCTCCAGGGCCGTGGCAATGCCCACAAAGAAGGTATCCCGGCATGCCTTCTGCTCCGTGCCCCAGCCAAGACCGAGAGATGCCTTGGGCTTGTCTGCTGTGAGCGGGAAGGGCTCACGCAGCTCATCACGCCCCCAGATGGGGCAACGTCAGCACGTCGCGGCAGGCGCTCTGGCGGGGTGGGGGGTGGCCAGCTTCCATCATCAGGGAGTGGGAGGGGAGGCAGACACACAGGCAGGCAGACAGTGGGTGCTGGGGAGGGGCACGGGTGGGTCAGAAACAGACAGACAACAAGGCTGGTGGGAGAGGGATACAGGGAGAGGGGTCTGCAGAGACCAATAGGGACACAGGGGTCACTTAGCAGATGGAGGCAATGCAGGAACGGGCGCCTCTTATGCAGACGGACCTTGGGCAGAACGGACGCCGGTGACGGGCGGAAACGGATGCCGTTGACGGGCGGACCGAGGGCGGAAACGGACGCCGTTGACGGGCGGACCGAGGGCGGGTAAGAGCCCCGGTTGCCGAAAGGGCTCTTCACGGACGTGGCGGACGTGCACCATGTCGCCTGTCAGTGTTTGCCTGCCTGAGAGGCCCCCCAACTCCCCACTCCCCTCTGAGCCCTGAGGGTCTGGCAGCCCCCCTGCTGTGGTCTCCCTGGGCTGGCTGTGGCAGGCCCTGGCTGGGATTCATGCAGGGGCTTGTGTGCTGGGGACTGTCTCTGTGTGTGGGGGGCAGTGCTAACATTGGGGACATGTGTTTCTAGGGGCATCTTTATTGTTCTGGAACAGTGGCAGAGATGGCCAGGCGAGGCTGCCTGGGGTAGTCACAGCGGCCACTCGGACCACATCAGCAGCAGCAGCAGCAGCAGCAGCAGGCGTGCCCCATGGACCAGGGGATACAGGCCCTTCCCCTGTGGAACCACAGCCTGCACCATGGAAAGGGGAGGGACAGCAAGTAGGCAGCCAGGGAGGTAGAGCAGCAGCAGCGCCGGCAGCTGAGGAGGGTTGCAGGGCAGGCTCCAGGACCTCTGGCAGCATCGAGGCAGACGATTATGGGGCAACCAGACTGCAGGCCCAGGGGTGCTCCCAGGAAGGTAGGTGGTAGTGGACGTTCCTGGGGAGGCAAAAAACACGGGGGGGGGGTGTTCCATGGCAGCTGCTGTGTGGTAGCAATCGCCATTGAAGAAATGCCAGTGTGCCGGTTGCAAAGGCCTGCAGGGAGAGAAATTAAACACAGCTGAGAGGTGTGAGACACATAGCATGGTCTGCGCTCCTTCCCTGGGTGTCAGGAGAACATGATCCTGTAAGGGAAAAGGGTCAAAGAGAGAAGACAACAACACAACGTGTGGGTCACAACCATGGCAAACCTACCAATACTGACCTGTGAGTAGACCCTGTGGAGAAAAGGGGGAGGGGACAGCTGGTGTCTACATAAGGCTAACAGTTCCACACTTGTGGCATTGTCTGCTCACATGACTACAGGCAGCAATCAGACACAACAGTGGTAAAGAGGCATGTATCCTATATATCATAGCAGGCAAAGCAGGCAGCTATGAGACAACACATTGGTAGAGAGGCATGTCATGGCAGGCTATGCAGGCAGCTATGAGACAAGAAATTGGTAGAGAGGCATATCCTGGCAGGCTATGCAGACAGCTATGAGACAACACATTGGTAGAGAGGCATGTCATGGCAGGATATGCAGACAGCTATGAGACAACACATTGGTAAAGAGGCATATCATGGCAGGCATTGCAGACAGCTATGAGACACAACATTGGTAAAGAGGCATATCATGGCAGGCATTGCAGACAGCTATGAGACACAACATTGGTAAAGAGGCATATCATGGCAGGCATTGCAGGCAGCTATGAGACACAACATTGGTAAAGAGGCATATCATGGCAGGCATTGCAGGCAGCTATGAGACAAGACATTGGTAAAGAGGCATGTATCCTACCTATATTTCTATATGCAAAGAGGCAGAAGTCAGACCACATGTCAGCACGAACCCTGCTCTTACCTGCTGGTGTTGTTGCCTGTGGGGGGGGGGAGAGGGGCTGGGAGAAAGACATGGGTTAGCAAACACTTGCATGGAGACAGCTGCCCAGGCACAGCAGTAAACAGTTTGGCCACAGGCGGCACAGCCCTCTCTGCCCTAGAGGGGGGCAAAGAGGAGAGAGGAGAAGGGAAGAGAGAAGTGGGGTGTTTGAAAAATTTCAAAGTCCCACTTTGTGGCTGCTGGGGGACAGGACCCCACGCCACGTGCTCAGAGAGAGAGAGAGAGAGAGAGAGAGTGAGTGGAGGGCTGGGGCTGGGCTTTTGTGGGAAAGAGGCTGGGTGGGGCTGGGTGCTGATAGGGTAACTATTTGGGTCCGTGTCCAGAGTTAGGCCACAACTGTTCCGTCCTAACTCAGGCACAACTCGGGCCCAGGGTGTTAGTACTTTTCAGGAGAGGGCTGGTGTGGGTAAGGTAAAATGGCTCCTATGGGTCTCCTCACATTTGAGTCCACCCTTTTTGTTGACCCAAATTTTGTGCCTGAGTTGTGCTCGAGGGGGCGTGTCAGGGGGTCGCCAGTGTCTGGAACCGGAACAAATTTCGTAACCGCCCCCGTCACTCCCCCGACACGCCCCCAACACACCCACTTTTAGGCCAAACTTAGGACGGAATAGCTCTTATGCCGAACTTAGGACTGAATTGGTCAACTTTCCTTAACCCGTCCTATGTCAGTCACAATTGCAGCACAAATTCGGCCTCTGCGGCACAATTCAGGCACAACTCGAGCCTAAGGCGCTTAGGCTGCAGTTGTGCCTGAATTGTGCCGCTGAGGCCTTAGGCTGGACTGGGCTGTAAGAATCTTATATAAAAAGGGGATATAGATTTTTAAAAAAAAAAACAACAGAAACATTTGGAAGGTTTTTATTTTAATACATTTGGAGAAAACTGGGGTGGCTTTATATATTAAAATATTTGAAGTGGGAATTAAGTTTTTTAGATGATAAAGGAAAAGTTAGTTAATCTTTTTATGAATATTTGGATACCACTTATAGATTCTTTAAGAGAGAGAGAGAGAGAGAGAGAGAGAGAGAGAGAGAGAGAGAGAGGAGTGATGAAGTGTGAATTTAATGAATAGTATATTAGAGATATAGGCTTAGTTAGATATTATAAGTAGAAAATATATAATAGTATACAAGTAGGATTTACTGCTTCGCGCTTGCTGTAATCTTTCGTAGTATGTTGTATTGTTTTGTTTTATTGTTTTGTTTTGTAGTTTATTAATAAAAATTAAATATATGGCTAAAAAAAAAAAACCCTGAATGGTGGAATATCCAAATATCCGTGCAGAGTAGGAGTCTTCAAATTGCATTTCAAAACTCCTATACTGCATGATGTTTGGAGAATCCATTTCCTACACCTTTCTACATGCTAATGACCTATCTGAGAAGCTGATTTTCAGGGCTGGCAGTCCGGAAGCAAACTGTTGACCCAGGAAGGAGGCAGGCAGCCAAGCAGGTAAGTGGAATGAGCTCTCGGAGAGCAACTCACTCTGTGTCTGGCTGACCAGTGAGGAAGTAGGTCAATGTCTGCAGCTTCATAGGACCAAGCAGAGCCTTATTGGCTTACTGCGCAATCCTGAAGAAACCCCAGGCAACGGAACAAGCGTTCCGTTGCCAGAGGATGTCGCGAACATGCCGTAAAGCACGTTTGTGATGACTCTTGAGCAAGGGAGGCCGGCGCACAGGCCGGCCTCCCTTGCTCTGGCACTGGAGCGCCCCAGCTGCCACTGGACCAGGTTAGCCGGGATCCGGCAGGCAGGGGGGGCGGTTCGCCGGGCCATGGAGGGGGGCCATTGGCCCAGCCGGCCTGGGAGGGGGCGGGGAATGGCCTTGGCCATATCCCGGCCCCTGCCGGGCAGCTGGGCCATTTACACGGCCTTCTCCGACTTCCACCAGCAATTTTGCTGGCGGAAATCCGAGGAGGCCGGTCAGGCTGGTCGGCATTTACACTCGGGAAGGGGACAAGCATCCCCTTCCCTGATGAGACCTCCAGCCCGGCGGCAGCATGTCCGCCAGTCCACAGGCTCTGGCGGGCGGCCCTGGGCCACCGGCTGAATCCTTAGGCAGGATTGCGCTGTACTTGTGTCACCTGACCCTTGCTGAATTAGTAGCTGCAGTACTGCCCTCTGGCCATCTGCAGTGGTGGCCCTGAATTACATACAGTAAGTCAGTAGCTCCCTTCTTCCAGCAAGTTACTATGGGGGTGTAGAAAATAAGGCACCTAAGTCCCCAGTGTGAGCCCTCAAGGATCTGCCATGGTTTCCCTTACTAATGCTGGGGTTTGATCTTTGGGGAGGGTGCTGAGAATTCCCTGTTATTCTACCACCCTTTCAAGAAAGTTAGAATTCCCAAAATTCTGTAGGGAAGAAGTCAGGGTTCTTAAACCATGTAAAGTCTAGTCTAGACCAATCCTATTCTTTTGCTCTGCCGCTGGAACTAGCGTTCCGGCAGTGGAGCATGCTTTACAGCATCGCAAATGCTGACATTGCAGAAGTGTGTGCAACTGCGTACTTCTGGACCGCCGCTGCAAATGCTGAGGAACACCCCATGCATGCAAGCCCCGTCTCCTTGGACTTGCACCGAGCTGGAGCAGGTCTGAGGAGACCCATTGACAGTTGAATGGCTTACAAAGGAGTAAGGGAAAATATTTTTCTCCCCCCCCCCCCCGTTCTTATGCAGGTTGGTGATGGCAGCTGCTTATGCATAAGCCATGTCACGCTTCCCTCCCTTTCCCTTTCTTATCCACCATTCAATGGAACAAGCTAGATATTGCAGCATGATGCACCATCACGTGAGCTGGTGCTCTTGATATTTCCCATGGCAGGTTCCATGCACATCCAATTGTCAGCACCTTTCTGGTCAAGCAAAATTTGAAGTTCTTCGGTAACCCATCCCTAGGCATCGGCATTTGCATAGATTTGCAAAATTTGTCAGGGAAAGGGGCAGTGGGTGGCCTGTTTCTCTGTAAGTTTCTCTTGTAAGCCGCCTTGAGTGCCCTTGCTGGGAGAAAGGCGGGATACAAATTATTTAAATAAATAAATAAGTTGCCCATGAATTTCAGTCAAAATAAACTGAGTGTGCCCAACTTGATCGAAACAACTGTAAGGCTGCAATCCTATCCACACTTAACAAGTGAGAGAGGTTGTGATAAGACTAATGAAGGTTCTCAATTTACTGGGTTTAGCATCACAGCAGCAGTAGGGTAAATTTCTATCTGGAGGTGTCCTTGACTAACATCAGAGAAGCCATTCTCTCTAAAAAAAAAATTGTGCAAGAATAGCTTTTAGTCTCCTGTCTCCTGATTCCGGGAAGAAATTAGTGTGCTGCCTCCAAAAGCAAAGGTGCCTCCAATTGATCTCCACTAAGGAAGAATTTATCTGAAGATTTATGGCTGCTTTCTGGTTTTGTCTCCCCTTGGGAATTTTCGCAAACGATGCAGCAATCATGTTCCGGTAACACTGTACTTAAACATACTTCACAGACTGCTTTTCCTGCCTGAAAGAGGGAGTGGATGCGAAGAGAGATATAACCCGTTGGGTAAAAACCACACAGAGGTGCTTAGGAGAGATTCCTGACAGTGAGAGGTTAATGGCAGATGTTTAATAAAAACATACCTGTCGGTTCCCCTCTCTGTTTTTAGAAGAGCGAGACCAATATTATTCATTTCAAAAAATGCATTGCACTAAACAGAAAGACAGTTTTGTGGGAAGGCTTCAAAGCCAGCAATGAGTGTTTATGACATCTCACCGAGTTCCTTTGAGGGGATTGGAAGACCAATAAACTGTGATGCAACATGTTTAAAGAGATTTCTCGGACTAAGGGACGAGTCAACCAGAGGGTATTGAGATCTCCTGGGAGGCCTAGTTCCATATCTCTCTCTCTCTCTCTCTCTCTCTCTCTCTCTCTCTCTCTCTCTCTCTCTCTCTCTATCTATCTATCTATCTATCTATATATATATATATATATATATATATATATATATATATATATATATATATATATATATATATATATATGGAATGATACAACAAATTACTTATAGGACATTCTCCCACTTCACAAACACAACCTTCCCTCCAGACAAAAGGGCACACTGAAATTCTACACGTCAGGGGGAAAAAGCCTATACAGTATAAGTCTTCCCCCCCCCCGCCACCAAAATAAATAGATCGGGGAGTAAGGGAGTAGAAAGGTCTTGACTGGAATATAGCTTATTTCTCAAAGTAGAGTGGAAAGGACCCATACAAAACAATTAGGCCTGAGCAAGTGTTTCAGGATCCACATGGACATGTGGGTGGCAGGCAAGTGTAGAGTGTACAGAGGATGCCCCCCACCAGCTCCCCACCTATGCCAGCTCAACATCTGAAGTGGAGGATTCACCTGCCCCAGAGGCATTGCTGTTGGCGGGGTGGGGCGGTACTGTAAGTTCCGCACCGTTCTACTCCCCGTTTACTCCCCGGTACGAGGAGGCCCCACCCGCTTGCTATCAGAGTTAATCTGTGCAGTAAAGGCAATAGGCAGGGAGTCTCCTGCCCATTGCCTTCACCGCAGCGGCCGCATGGAATGGCTCCGACAGCAAGGGGCGGGGCCATGTCCGTCACAGTAGCGTGGCGGGCGGGGCGGGCCACCTCCGTGACGCATGTCACTCTCGGCTCCGAGGCCGGGGAGCCGGCCTCGGAGCGTCCGGCCCGGCCAGCACTCCAGGGCCTTCTGAGAAAGGCCCAATGGCTCAAAATGTGAAGTTTTACGTTTTTCGCGCATGCACAGTACATTTCTGAGGCCAAATGGGCAGCCCTTTGCCCTCAGAAAATGTACAGCGCATGCGCGAAAAACGTAAATCTTCACGTTTTGAGCCATTGGGCCTTTCTCAGAAGGCCCTGGAGCACCGACCGAGCCGGCCGAAGGAAGAGAGGAGCCAGCAGGGCAAGTACTCAGCCGCGCTTTGGGGGAGTGTTTGGGGGGGGTCACCCTAGGGCAGGGGGGTGACGCGCGCCCCCTGCCTTGGGGTGATGCGCGTCTAGTGACGCCAATGGGCGGGGCCACCTCATACCGGGGAGTAAACAGAGAGTGGAACGGTGCGGAACTTACAGTTCCTCCCCCCCTCCAGTGATGCCTCTGACCTGCCCCCTCCTCTTTTATTCTCACAACAATTCTGTGAGGTAAATTAAGCTGAGAGAGGATGACTAGTACCCAGTGAGCTTCATGGCCAAGTGGAAATTTGCACCCACATGTCCCCAGTCCTTGTCTGACACTCTAGCACTACACCACATTGGCTCTCAAAGACTGTGGGGTGATGGGCAGCCATGTACGTTTTTCATGAATCGCAATTTTAATCAGTTTATGTGGTCCACTGGGCTCTGTTTGTTTTACTGTTTTAAAATTTATATCGGTATTGTTTTTAATGTTGTAAGCTGCCTGGAGTACCCTGACTGTGGGAGAAATATGGGGTACATAAGAACATAAGAAGAGCCCTGCTGGATCAGGCCAAAGCTTCTTGTATCACACAGTGGCCCCACCAGATGCCTCAGGGAGCACAAGACAACAAGATAACCTGTTTCCTGCTGCCACTCCCCTGCACCTGGCACAGAGAAAACCCACTTCTAAAACCAGGAGGTTGCTTATGGCTTGTAACCTGTGATGGTCTTTTCCTCCATGAATCTGTCCAAACCCCTTTTAAAGGCATCTAGGCCAGGTGCCATCACCACATCCTGTGGCAAGGAGTTCCACAGATGAATTACATGCTGGGTAAAGAAATATTTTCTTTTGTCCATTCTAACTCTCCCTCCACTCAATTTTAGTGCATGTCCCCTGGTTCTGGTGTTGTGTGAGGGGGGAAGAATTTCCCTCTATCCACTCTCTCCATCCCATGCATAATTTTAAACGTCTCAATCATGTCCCCCCTCAGGCGCCTTTTTTCTAGACTGAAAAGCCCCAAACGCTGTCGCCTTTCCTCATAAGGGAGGTGCTCCAGCCCACGAATCATTCTGGTCGCTCTTTTCTTTATTCTTTAAATAAATAAATAAATAAATATCATATTGGTATGGAATTGCTCCACGGGGAAGCAGTTCCCACCACACCTCTGAAGGTTCATCCCAAGGAGGCCTTCGGTTTCTCTGGATTCAGTGTGTACCATCAGGATCTTTTATTTCCAAGGATCCAGTACAGCAAGACATACCTCCTTCTAATCCTAGGTTCATACCCAGGTTCCTCCTAGTGACGGTTGAAAAGGGTTTCTCCTGCTTGGTCAAATTAGTCTCATACCTTGAAACAGTCTGCCTTTTCCATCGATAATTGGTCGATACTTTGATTGGAATTGAAAGCTATTCAAATGCCAGCTGCTATGCAGTCTATTTTTCACCCACTTGGTGGTGATTCAGACTGAAATAAATGTTTAGAGTCCCTACGTACTCAACCCAGTGCCAGCCCACTACCCACTGCAGCCCACCCTGCTTCAGCCAAGCCTCATGGATGTGGCATCCAGCCCTGGAGCCAATGGAGCAAGCTGGAAAAGGAGATGGCAGTGGGGAAGCAGCTGAGTCTGCGGGAGGGGCTGGGCACGTGCAGAGTGTGCTCGGGGCACCCTCCACCAGTCTGCCGCCTATGCCAACCCAGCACCTACTTAGTCTCGCCTGATGTCTGTACCTTCCCCAGAGCCCAAAAAGGTAAAGGTATCCCCTGCTCGAAAGCCAGTCGTGTCCGACTCTAGGGTCCGGTGCTCATCTCCGTTTCTAATGCCGAAGAGCCAGCGCTGTCCAAAGACGTTTCCATGGTCATGTGGCCGGCATGACTAACGGAACGCTGTTACCTTCCCACCGCAGCAGTACCTATTAATGAAGGTAAAGGTGTTGAGTCATGCACTGGCGTCACTACAGGGGGGGGGGAGCTGTAAGTTCTTCCGTGATCGGAGCCTCCGTTACATGGAAGAACGAAGCGCCCTGCCCCCGCGCCTTCCGACCCATTCAAAGTGGTGAAAACAATGCGCATTCCCCGCTTTGACTGGGTCGGAAGGTGCGGGGGCGGGGCACTTCGTTTTTCTGTGTAACGGAGGCTCCGATCACGGAAGAACTTACAGCTCCAGCCCCCCTGTAGTGACGCCAGTGGAGTCATGCTTTGTTAGCACCGTTTTCACCTGTTCGTAAGGACGCCTCCTCCCTTGCTGTTATATCTGGAGAGGTTCTAGGCACTAAGCCAAGGTCGTGTGCCTGGATGAAGCCACGTCTCAGACGAATGCATCATCTAGGTTTCTCTTCATGAAGGTGTAGAAAAGGGGGGGGGGTGAAGAAGCCGTTAGTTCTGCATCTGGTGGCGGTGTAGGCGGCTGCAGACATGCAACATATCTTGCCCACGAGAGGAATGTGGCGGTAGGAGGAGGCACCACTTCTATCTGGAAGCACGTAAGAGCACTGTATTGCTTGTGTAAAGCAAATGAATCTAATTTTTGTCTTTCTCTCCCTGGTCTGTTCCATAGCTTCTGAATCCAAAAAGAACCTTCTGGCAATACAGCAGCCAGATAGGTATGTGGTGGGCAAGTGCAGGATGGGCGCACCCCTACCAGGTGTACCACCTGAGGCAGCTGCTTCACCTGGCCTCATGGGGTGCCACCTCACTTGCCTGTGAAGCAAGCCAAAAAAAGAAGAAAAAAAAGGAGGACTCAGTTCCGCAGCTGCTTCTCCTGCTAACTCTCGGCCAGCAAAGGCTTCAGCCACCAGAGCTTCCTGGTCCCGCTCATTCCCCAGACCCTGAGAAGGAAAAGGTGGCCCTGGCTGGGACTTACAGTGCAATCCTATGCATATCTAAAAAGGTAAAGGTGACCCCTGACAATTAAGTTCAGTCGTGTCCGACTCTAGGGTGTGGTGCTCATCCCCATTTCAAAGCCGAAGAGCCAGTGTTGTCCGAAGACGCCTCCGTGGTCATGTGGCCGGCATGACTCTCCTTGCCGCAGCGAGTAGCATGCAGCTGGAACACGGAGCGCTGTTTACCTTCCCGCAAGCGGTACCTATTTATCTACTCGCATTAACATGCTTTGGAACTGCTAGGTTGGCAGGAGTTGGCCAAGCAACGAGAGCTCACCCCGTCGCGGATTCGAACTGCCGATCTTTCGATTGACAGCTCATGGTTCAGTGGTTTAACCCACTGCGCCACCCGCTGGCCTTTTTATTCATATCTACACAGAGGTAAATTCCATTGTATTCAATGGGGCTTACTTCCAGGACAGTGTGTATAGGATAGCAGCCTTAGACTGGGTAAGTGGGCATGGTGGGCAGGTACAGTGTGTCCTTGGGGCCCTCTCCACCAGCCCTCTGCCCACCCTAGCCTTGTACCTGAGATGGTCTCTTCAGCTGGCCTCATGGGTGTGCCGAGCTGCCAGAGAGCCTGTGAGCGAGCCGGATAAGGAGGCAGTGATGAAACACCCCGGGAATTCTTTCGGCTTTGGGGGGGGGTGTTAACTCCCCCCACCCCCATCCACTTCTGTGTTTTATTGTATTTCTGATTGTTTTTGTTTCTTCGTTTTATCATATGTTCTTTTTTGGAGTGGATAATTGAAAACAAGGACTATATGGCATTCACAAATGTAATATTCCGAGAGAACTAAACAAACAGGGGAGGAGGTGAGATTTTTCCAGAGACGTCCTAACTGAGCGGTCAGTCTCTTGGCTTTGTGCTGCAGAAACTCTCTGTGTTCAGTAGGCTGTTAGCCCATATCAAGATAATAAATCATATTGCAGTATTACTGAGCAGATAATAAACCACTTTCAAATCTCAAATAAGAGGGAGGGGCAGCCCCTGTGGTTTTATTATGTGCCTGGCTCCTTGTGGAGCGTCCTTTATTATGACACTTTTTCTTGTTTTAATTCTTTCTGCTTTTTATTTTATTATTAAAACATTTTTATTATGACACCATTTGATTAAGCGTCTGACTCTTGTGGGTGAAAAAAACACCACTCAAGACTGAACCAATATATATTTTTTTTAATGTTTCCAGCCTGCATATTATTAGAATGATATTCACACATACAGAGTGTTACCAGTGTGTGGATTTACAAGAGTTGACCAAACGCAATGTGAAGAAGTCAGGGGTCTCTGAGCAGCACCAGACTATTGTCTTGCATGCGCATGTGCACACACACACAGGCAGACGCACACACACACACACACACACACACACACACACACAAACACACACTCTTAAAATTGTTAATAACAAATAAATGACTAAAATAAGAGATGCATTCCTGTGTAATCCTTGGGCCAGTCACTATCTCTCAGCCCCACCTACCTCACAGGGTTGTTGTGAGGACAAAAAGGAGGGGAGGAAATATGTACACCACTCTGAGCTCCTTGGAGGAAGGGTGGTATAAAAATGTGAAAAATAAATAAAATAAAATAATTATAACACTTGCACCGGTTTAACAGTAGATCCCTCGGTGTAAGAGCACTTATGCCAGTGTAACTTGCCGTATGTCGACGGATGCAGGACGGGTGCTTAACCCCCCTCGGACACCTCACGTGCGCAGTTCAGACAAACGGAAACCGGCAAAACTCCACTGGCGCAGGGGGCATTCTGGGGGCATTCAGATGCCCCCCAGAATGTCCCCTGCGCTGGCGGAGTTGTGCTGGCGTCTGTCCCACATCCTAACTGCACATGCGCGGTGTCCGAGGGGGGTTACGCCGGTCTCTGTCCTGCGTCTATCGGCGTACGGCAAGTTACATTGGCATAAGTGCTCTTACACCAGGGGATCTATTGTTACACCGGTGCAAGAGTTACACAGGATTTGGCTGTAAATGTGGCATCTTGATAAATAATCCTTAATCCTGATTAACTCCCTAAAGTGCTGTAGTCACAACACTTTAGGATGAGGAGAAATGGTGTCAGGTGCCAGTTCATCATCACCCACCAGTCTGCAGTTCCCTCAGCTTGCCGTCTAATGAGGCCTTGGTAGTGGAAGAAAATGGCTCCTTTCTGGACAACAGAGGAGCAGTGGTGGCCGGAAGAGCAGCCGACGTTGCCAGGTAACTGGGCCGCACCAGTGGCGGCAGTTCCGGAGGGCGAATGCCCTTCTTTGTTCAGTAGTGGTGGTTATTGCTCTCCTCTCAGATGCTGTGTGAGAGAATCACCCTGGCGCCATAGCAAGGCGGCTGCCAGCACTGTGGCTGTCTGTGGGATGCTGCAGACACCAATCTGCCACCTGACAGCCGCCTCACTATATCTCATTAGTGAGACTGACCACAGGGAGGGAAATTGCATCCCAAGCCCTCCCTGGTGGCAGGACTGGAGTCAGGTGGATCAGAAGGAACAAACAAACAAACAAAAAAGAAATTGGAAAACTTCATCAAAGGCAGGTTCATTGAGTGGATTTTTTTTCCATTTTTTTTTGTTCAAGTCATAAAGTTGGGATTCTGTCAAATTTTCTCCAACTCAAAAATGTCTTGCCGTCACTAGTTCTTAACGCCCTTTGAATCACCCATTATTGACTCCCCCTTTCTTCCTATTGCCAGAGCACAAATAAAAAAGTAATTTGATACTATCTGGCTTAGTGGAGTTAATAAAATAGCTTATCTCAAGCAAAGCTTGACCTCCAAGGAAACAGCGAGTGCAGAATTTCAGGTGACTCCTGAGATTACAAACTCAAGTACCAAACATATGTAATCGTGTGTGGATGACGTAGCTGTGCGTGGCTTCATGCTGGCCTTCATTCTCCATGTCCAAGACTTGTTGCGTGCCTGCATTAGTTTTGTTTTTCAAACAGTAGTTTAGGTTAAATCAGGACACACAACACAGAAAAAAAATAGCTGGCTGCTCTTGGCATTCATGGTCTGTTGTTTTCTCTCTTATAAGGATGGGTAGTTTCATCACACTGAAATGCTTATGCCCTTGGATCGATGTGGTCAAAGTTGTCACATTCTCTGAAATAATCACTGGCCTGGTTCCAATGGAGCTTCCATGCAAGAAAATGTACCAAGGAAACATTCGGCCCAATCCTATCTGGCCTCTCGCAATCCACCACTGTAAGCCCCACAGGCTGATGGTAGAAATGTCGCTCCACCGTTCTGTGGGCCGGGCACACCAGTGCAGATGGTCAGAGGACACTTGAGGGCACCACCGGCCTACAAAACTTCTGCCTTCTTCTGCCATTGTCAGTAAGTTGGGTTTTTTTTTCTTTCAAAAATGGACACATTACCATCCATTCGTCTTGATCTGGGGCACATTAGGTTTGGAATCAATAAAACTTAATACAAATGGGGCTCTTTTGTTTGCAGTTCCATTAATTTTTCAAATTAATGCACAGATCTATAGAGTAGGATACTACCTGAAGAACCTGTAATCCAAACTCTCTCTCTTTCTCTCTCTCTCTCTCTCTCTCTCTCTCTCTCTCTCTCGCTCTGCCAAGCGGCAGCCTCAGACAGAAGATTGTTGGGGGGGGCATCTCTGTCCTACTCCTTGCCTCCACTGTTCTTCCTTCTTCCACACCCTGGATTGGAAAAGGAAGAGGGGAACAGAGAGGAAGAGGAAATGTGGAGGGGAAGAAAGTGCTGAGCTAAGACCTGGGAAGTGGGAGGAGCCGAAGTGGGTAAGGGGCCGAAGTGGGTAAGCCGAAGTGGGTAAGTGGGTAATGGTGTTTGGCATGCCACCTTAGGCATCAGGAAGTCTTGGGTCAGCCCTGCCCACCCACTGATAATATCTTGTACACTATTACTGCCACCGAAAAAAAAAATGACAGTAAAAAGTTCAGGGGTTGGCCTGGCACAGAGGGACCTTCACCAGTTTTGGAGGAGCATGATTCCAGAAGGATGGGGTAAGATTTCTGTAACCACGGCAACCATAGCACCATCCAATCCCTCCCCCCTCTGCCGCTTCCTTTTGGGGGGCCTAGACCTTGGCCGGTGACTGACTTGGTTGACTTCTGACGCTACCCTTGGTCTCATCAAATCAGGCACTGTTACTTTAAATACTCATTGGACTTTCCAGATAGCCAAGATGGTTCAGTGATGACATGGACAAACCTTTTAAGAAGATATATTTTTTGTGTGCCCTGAAATGGCTCTTGGAGAGTTCAGGAAAACCATAAGAATGAATTCCCCTGTGCACATTTCAAAAACAGAATTCCCCCAAGAATGTGCCCTAAGGAGTTGCAAGGGCAAGTGGAGGGATCTTGGCTGAACTGGGAAATTGAGTGAGCCGGTAAGCAGAGCACATCATTTGGGGAGGAGGCGGGACTTCCACGTCAAAGGTTATGTCAGCTAAGCACGGGTCACTGGCACTATTCCGATTAGAAATGATTCACGGCAAAAACAGGGTCACTAGCCGAATGGAAACGGGCCATTTCCCTGAGCAACAAGTTAGTCATTATCCAAGAGAAATATGGGGCGGATGACAGCTTTTCTCTTGATATTAAATTACTGCTGCATTGACCTGTTCCCCAGAGGGCTGAACCTGCTCGTGAGCTGGCTCTGACTTGCTGGCAAGGCCATATTTTATAGCGGGGCTGAGGGTTACTCACTAGGCTCCTGAATGCGCTGGAAGAGATTCACAACTGCTCATTGACCCAAACTCCATAAAAAAACTTTCAACTTTCTGTTCCGTTGATCACATCTTTCATCTGTAGCCCACTTCTTGCATATATCTTGCAGATATCTTGCCAGTTCTCTGCTTTGTGTACATGCCTTGGACATATTCAGTGTCAAATTATTCCGAAGTATTATTCTGAAGTAACACTGCTCAGCAGATTGAAAACTGGGATTGATGAATACGCAGTTACCCAGTGGTATGATGCCTTTTCCTGTACGACATGTGTTAAGGGCCCTACTTAGAATCCCCTCAGCAGAACTAATCAGGACCTCTGAGGGACGCACAGAAGAGTCTGCCTGAGGCCATTGAACAAGCTGCTGGAGAAGGTATGTTAGGGTATCTCTTTATTAACTTCTAGGAGAAAAGGTGTAGCGCCCACTTGGAGCAACAGCCAGCAGTAGGGCAGGAAGTGTGCACTGGCGTTGCTAGAGGTGGGGCGGAATGGTAAGTCTTGCACAGCGGTAATCGCTCTGTTCCATGGTGGCCCCGCCCACTTGCCGTCGGAACCAGTCCGAGCGGCAAAGGCAACACGCAGGGAGTCTCCTGCGCGTTGCCTTCGCCACTTGACTGGTTCCAACGGCGTGGGTGGGGCCACCATGGAACGGAGAGGTTACTGCTGTGCAAGACTTACCATTCCGCCCCACCTCTAGCAACGCCAGTGGAAGTGTGTCCAGCAGGGCCTCTGGCAGCCAAGCCCTGCCAGTGTCACCAGGGCAGGACAGCTCCTTTCAGGCAAAGAGGAGTTGTTGTTGCACGGCAGCATCGCCCAGATGGCCACAGAGAGAACTGTTGTGCACCAACCTAGCCAGACCAAGTGCCTGAAGAAGCATCAGGACCTGGTTGGCTTCAGCCGGCATCTGAAGTCAGCATCTGTTGCTTCAGCCGGCATCATTCCTTTGCACCTTTGTCACAATGTGTAGCCATGCAGACTCCTAGGAACTCCCATTCCTCCCCGCTCCCCTCCCAGTTTTGCCCCCTCCCCACCCATTCCTGGCCTCCCCTGCCATGATCTTACCTGCCTTGGCTGATCGTTTCGGGTCCATTGACACAGGCTCCGGCCTTCCTGCTGGCACTTGGACAGCGCACTACTCGGCGCACTGCCAGAGCATGCTTTACAGCTGTTTTGTGGCTCTTTCCACCAGTAGAACATGCATTCCACTGGCGGCGAGGCCCAATAGGATTGGGCTGTTAACCACTTTGTTGCCACCCTCTGTATCAGCAGGAGCTCCACTGTACATTGTTTTAACCCATGACTGCCTGAGGACAATGCTGTGTCCTGAGGCAGTTATCGTGACGTTAAGGAAATGACTGTTGTCAGGAGGCAGCGAAGTTCCTGCAACTGTCAATGTAGGTGCTGGTGAAGAAGTGGTTAAAAGTAGGAATTAGAAAACAAACACGAAAACATACTGAAAACACATGGAGTTAAAAATGAATTGGGATCCTATGGCTCTTGAAACAAACGAGGATGGGCCTGAAACCCTGCCCCATCCCCAGGGAGATCTGAAAATGAAAATCAAAAACAAAGCAAAAAAAAAAATATATATGTGAGCACACACCCCAGCTGCCACATTTGCTTTCATGTGATGGCTGTTTTGATGCACACACACACATGCATGCTGAACGCAAAATGGCTAAGCATGGCCACTCTGCAGTGGCAGGAGCAGGTCAGCAGGGCCAAGCTTCCGACTGCTGCCTGCAGCATTGCAATAACGGACTTTCAAAAGCAAGCGACACACTTTGCATGTTGTCTGGGCTCCATGGCAGCACATCTCTTTGCAGGCACGTGTCTGAGATCGGTTTGATGGATTTGTTATTGACTGGTTTTTCTTTCCACTCTGTGGAGTGACAAAGCGAGACACACATGGCGTTTGACCCCCGTCCCCGTGAACAGCTGGCTTCTGTCGTCAGGGTGGCCGCTCTCCGGGCACATTTGCAAATCAAAATAAACAGCGGACTTGCTGCAAGTTCTTGGCTGCCAAGTTTTTGTCTGTTCCTTCTCGTCCTTCACTTTATGTATTTCACTGGACAACACCAGGAAACATGTTTATTTTGCTGACTGATTTGAGCATTGATTCCTGCCCCCCCCCAAACAGAATGCCAACATGTCTGGTCAGAACTAATACAGATGAAATGAGAAACACTCATGTTATTTTCAAAAAATTGAACTTTCCACTACATAGCATCTGCATGGGAGTGAGCAAGATCAACCTACAGATCTTTAGTATCATCTATGAAATCCATTAATCCATTGCTGCAATCTATCCCTTCCTGCATGTGCAGAGCTTGTGTGCTCCATAAATTTTTCTACTGGCACATCTTCACTTCTCCGCTCCAACCCACAGCTGAGTATGTTGGTCCAATGCCCTTCCTGATCATCTGAGCAGTTCAACTGCCAGTTCTTCTCCAGCCCCCAACATGAAGCAGACTCATTTTTGTGCACAGTGGCTCTGCATATACAGAAAGCAACGAGTGGGCCTTCACATGTTCTTCTGCATTGTGGGAATACATCGTTATTTGGCAGAATCGGGCTGCCCATCAGTTTGGACTGCCTCACCAGGATAACATATGTAACCGGCATGCCCTCTAGAACAGTGTTTCTCAAACTGTCAGTCGGGACCCACTTGGTGGGTCATGACCTGATTTCTGGTGGGTCCCAGGTGATGAAAAAATCAGATAAGTAATTGCCACAAGCCCTGAGGCTATTCAAAACTCAGATAGCTGCTAATTGCCCTTCAAAGAGCTGAGCTCCTGCAGTTTGCAAGATAGCTGCTAATTACCCTGCAAACAGCTGAGCTCCTGCAGTTTGCAAGCTTGTGTAAATATAGGGAGATAAATGTTTGAGCATCTCGTAAAGCTAGGTGGGTCCTGATAGAGTGTCATTTTAAAAGGTTTGAGAACCACTGCTCTAGAAAGACTTAACTTGGGGTATGTATTGACAGCACCAGTGTGGCTGTCACATGCCCTTAGTAGAAGGGTGACTGGACCAGGAGGAGAACCCCAGCACCCTTCTGGGGTTTGGACACAAATGTCCATTAGCAAAGTCTGTCTACCTTACCATGACTGGTGAGATCTAGGAGGTCAAGCTAAGGTGATCCACCATTGGATCAATCAATAATTGATTCCCCCCCCCCACCATCTTATAAAAATGGGTGGCTGAACTGAGATGTGGCACATTCTGTTTCAGCACTTGTGGGGTTGAACTGTGCATTGCTGACATGCCTCTCCAGGCAAACAATGGAAAGGCAGAGTAAGTATTTTTCTAGGCAGGATCACTTTTCCGGTGCCTCCGTTTGCTTCTTTAAATCTTGGCTATTTTCTTCCTTTCTTTTTCATCAACCATTTCTAGTTTTGAAACTTCACCTGCCTGTCTCATGAAGGCAAGAGCTCTGAGCTCGTTGCCTCATCACATTCTAACAGACCATTCACTTGACTAAATGCTGCAAAAAGTTTTAAAACACTTATAGGTATTTATTTGAGAGTTCGTGTGCAGAGAAGCTGGGAAAGCCCTTTTACTCGTCTCTCAACCAATTTCAATTGGGGGTTATTCAGGTCATAGCAGCATTAACCCCCAGCTGGAGAGGAGGGCTCAAATTCCATTCTGGAGAGCACATAGGGAAGTTTGGTACATGGTGCGACTGTCCTCTTCCCCATCACCACAACATGACATCACATGGTGTAGTGGTTTGGGAGTCAGACTTAGACCTGGAAGATCCAGGTTCAAATCCCCGCTCAGCCACGAAGCTTCCTGGGTGACCTTGGGCCAGTCACTATCTCTCAGCCCCACCTACCTCACAGGGTTGTTGTGAGGACAAAAAGGAGGGGAGGAAATATGTACACCACTCTGAGCTCTTTGGAGGAAGGGCGGTATAAAAATGTGAAAAATAATAATAAAAAAATTACAGTCTTTCTGGAAACAGGCGAAGGCCCTTGCAGAACTGCCCTTTTCATCGTTGTTTGAGTTGCATCCTGCATTGCGATTTTATAGCAATTTTTTGTAAGCCACTCTTGAAACACTGTTGGCCCACGCAGAACTCAATTAAATAATTCATTCACAGAAGGTCACTCACGCTGTCTTTGAATCTGCACTGATTTCTTTGAGTGCCTGGTTTTTCTTAATATGTTGTTAAATGAAGCCATGGTACTGAAATGACAGAGACGTCGCTTGTAATTTAAGGGAAGTACACAGTCCTAATCTGGTGTTGGGTGAGGGTTGTTTTTTTTTTGGGGGGGGGTTGGGGAATCACTTTTTTTAACAGTGAATCTGTCTTCTCTGAAATATCACCCCAAACCTGGGTTGCAGTTCTGCTGTCTGAATTTATTGTGCATAGCTCTGGTCTCTGCTGCATGAAAGAGTACAATAAAAGATACAGCAGTGCAGTGGGGCTGTGATTTAATGAGCATCCTTTTTTATGATGAGATACTGGGCCTGTAATATAGAGCATCTGCTGCAGAATGAATGTGACAGACTCTTGGGATGGGATTTGTGGAGCGTCAGGCCCTGTCGATCCACATTCCTCTGTTTGTATATTAATAAAGTTGTGGCTTTTAGTTTAATCCAAGAACTTGTGTCCTGGCTTTTCATTCCTGTATCCATGCAATGCATTTTTATCATTTGTTTGCATTTGGCTGGCCAAAATGGTCACATATTGACAAATAATGGTCAAGGATTTGCTATCCTTATGCACATTTTTGCAACAGCCATAAAGAACAGAGATAATTAATGTGAAGAGAGGGGGGAAGCATGTCTGTCCTGCAGAAGCTTTCAGAGTACTGGCTTTTCCAGAAAGTTTTACAGAGCACCATATCAGGTCACGCAAAATGCAGTAAAATGCAGGTGAGATATGAAGGTGTGGAGGAGGGAATGAGGTCCTGCCTGCTGGCTACACTCCCAACCTTCATATGTAGGATTACCATCTGTCCTGGATTTTCCGGGACAGTCCCAGTTTGAGAGGTACGTCCCGGGTCCCCTCCCGACCGGCCCTGGCACCCCAGCCAGCCCCTGAAACTGGGAAATGTCCTGAAAAATTCCCCGCTTTCCCGGCGACTGACTGCTCTCCGTGGCTGCCGGGACTCTTTTGAGCCTGGCCGGCCGCTGGCCAAACTCCTCGTGTGCCTGTGTGAGGCTTGCGATTGGGAATATAAGAGAGAAGGCTGGAAAGTTAAAGGGATTTGTTACTGCTCTGGGTGGGGGCTGGTTGCAGTGGTTTTTGGGTGAGAGTTGGAATGAGGATGGCTTATCTCATCACCCCTGCTGGATTCTGCCTTTGTCCCCCCCCATTTGAAGGTATGGTAATTAGTTGGGTGGGGTCTGTTGATGTGTACCTGTTGTTGTTCAGTCGTTAAGTCGTGTCCGACCCTTCGTGATCCCATGAACCATATCCCGCCAGGCCTTCCTGTCCTCCACTATCTTCCTGAGTTCGCTCATTTTCATGTTCGTTGCATCGGTGATGCTGTCTAACCATCTCATCCTTTGCCTTCTCCTTTTGCCTTCAATCTTTCCCAGCATCAGAGTCTTCTCCAGAGACTCCTCTCTTCGCATTAGGTGGCCAAAATATTTGAGCTTCAGCCTCAGTACCTGTCCTTCCAGGGAACAGTCAGGGTTGATTTCATTTAGGATTGACTGATTTGATCTCCTAGCAGTCCAAGGGACTCTCAGGAGTCTTCTCCAGCACCACAGTTCGAAAGCATCTATTCTTCGGCGCTCAGCCTTCCTTATGGTCCAACTCTCACAACCCTACATTGCTACTGGGAACACCATCGTCCTGACTATACGAACTTTTGTTGGCATGGTGATATCTCTGCTTTTTATTATGCTGTCTAAGTTTGTGTACCTGGATTGGGCCTAATAAAATGGTTCATGAGGGCCATTGGAGGTGTGAAAACTTTCCTTTGTTTTACAAAAGTTGTCTTTCCCAAACTTTGGAGTCCTTAGGGAGTGGCTCTGGTAACAAGACACCACATATGCCAGGGGTGGCCAAACTGCAGATCCTGAGCTACATGCAGCTCTTTAACATATAATGTGTGGCTCTTGGAAATACAGTATATTGACTGAGCTCCTTTTTGCACCACAGTTAATATAAAAGGAAAATAAGAATTTTTCAAGGGTTGTCATTATTTACAGGTTTAAACTTAGAGTCCACTGGATTAAAACATAAGTTTAATGTTCATGGTGAGTAAATATATTTAAGAATTTAAATGGTTCTTAAATATTGCAGCTCTCAAATATCTTTCTTACCGATCTCAAACATCCAAAGTTTATCGTATGTGGCTCTTACATTAAGAGCACAATCCTACTTAAAGATCAGGCGGGCGGCCGAGGCCGTCTGTCCGATCCAATGCTCCACCAAGGGCTGCCTGCAGCAGGCAGCCTGCGGCAGAAAGTCTACTCGCGGAATGGGACGCTCATCCCCCTTCCCCAAGTGTAAGGGCGGCTGGGGCCAATAGGCCTCCTCGGATTTCCACCAGCTATTTTGCTGACGGAAGTCGGAGGCGGCCATGTAACGGCTCAGCCACCCTCCGGAGCCCGGTGGAGACTGGAATATGGCCGACACCATGTCCCTGCCCCCACCCGGGACAGCTGGCCCTATGGCCGCCCTCCAGGCTCCACCGTCCCTCCCCCTGTTTGCCGACTGACCGAGCTGTCTGCCCGGATCCACACTTACCTGGGTCCGGCGGCCACCTGAGTCCTCGGCTGGCGGAGCAAGGCAGGCTGGCCTTGTACCAGCCTTCCTGGCTCTAAAGTCGTCATCAAACGTGCTTTATGGCATGTTTGCGACTACTCCGGACTATTCCAGGCTAGGAATGCTAGGTCCGCTGCCTGGAACATAAACTGGATTGGGCTGTAAGAAAGTTTGGCCACCCCTGACATATGCTGTTCCAGCAAGATTTGGAGCTGGAAAGCTTCATCTGAATTTTGAAGGCGTGAAAACTCCATTTGAATTTAAGGAGTAAACAAGTCTCTGTTCAAATTTGGTCTAGTCCTTTGCTCTCCAGGCAGGTGCCTAGCACAAGTGCATGTGTATTAATGTGTGCCTCCTACATAGCTTGAATTAAACAGAAATAAAGTATTGACTTATAACAACACACCTATGACATATGCCCAACAGGCAGAGAGTCATACATTTGGCACTTTATTGCATTTGCATTATGGAATGCAGCCCTCCCCTCCCCAAAGCTGATTTTCTATCAGCTTTCATAACTAGGTATTTATTGCTTGTTTTGGTTTTCTTTGGGGGCGTTTTATGGCTTGTTTACATGGAAAGCTAAGTCTTACTCTTTGTAAGTTTCTGACAGTAGCTTTTGTTCAAAGGCGGCTGTTAACTATTACAACAATATTCTCCCTGAGAAAATAATCAAAAGGTAATAAAACCATGTGCAATCTTTGTTCATGCATTTGCACATTCTATATTGATCCATTTGTAAATGAAATGCATACTATTAAAAGGCTACGGAATTCAATGTTATGAGCTATTTAGAGAATATGCTTCAAACGTTGCCTTTAAAGTGAGAACTCTGCTTTCCCAGAGGCAGAACTAAAATTAGGGAGTCCTAAAATTAGGAATTAATAAGACTTTGCTTATTAGCATGCATAGTTATGGGATCTGGTGGAGTCCTTCAACCACTGAAGAGAAGCTGTTCATTGCCGCTGATTTGATCTGCTCTTTTATTGTTGCATTAACTTTCAGTGCAATCCTGCATAAGTCCAGGGCGGTGGAATGAGCGTTCCACCGCCCTAAGCCGTTGCGAATGTGGCATAAAGCACGTTTGCGATGACTTGCGAACAGGGAAGGCTGCTCCGATGACAGAGCTCCCCTGCGGTCGCCAGAACACATAAGTACGGATCCGGTGGACGGGGGGGGAGGTTCGGTGGCGGATGGAGAGGGCCCAACCGGCCCAGGCGGGGGCGGGGGAATGGCTCCTGCCATATCCCGCCCCCCGCCAGGCAGCTGAATATGTTGGCGGAAATCCGAGGAGGCTACTCAGGGCAGCCACTGTTTATACTCAGGGAAGGGGACGAGCATCCTCTTCCCTGAGTAGCCCTCCGGTCGATCGGGAGCCTGCCCATGGCGGAGCATAGGATCCAGCGGGTGGTCTGGGCTGCCCGGCGGATCCTTACGCAGAATTGCTCTGCCCATCACAGAGTCTTGATTTTGTTGTTTTGATTTTGTGTTGTGAACTGCCCTGGAAATATTCATATTGAAGGGTGGCATAGAAATTAACAAAATAAATGAAGACGCAGCTACACATCCAGGCTGCACACTGACCAGGCATTGACCTATTTAGCATCAGTACAACAATCTTGTCTTGTTGTCTTATGCTCCCTGAGGCATCTGGTGGGGCCACTGTGTGATACAGGAAGCTGGACTAGATGGGCCTTTGGCCTGATCCAGCAGGGCTCTTCTTATGTTCTTATGCTGGATCCAGGTTATCTTGTTGTCTGTGTGCTCCTTGAAGCATCTGGTGGGGCCACTGTGTGATACAGGAAGCTGAACTAGATGGGCCTTTTGGCCTGATCCAGCAGGGCTCTTCTTATGTTCGTATGTATGTTCTTAACAACTGTGAGCCCAACGCTATCCTCCCCCCACTGGTGCAGCCACACCAAAAAGGAGCATGCTGTATCCAGCAGAGGTGTGTGTGTGTGTGTGTGTGTGTGTGTGTGTGTGTGTGTGTGTGTGTGTGTGTGTGTGTGTTGATTGGGAGGCTTCGGAAAGGAAAGGGGATTTTGAGAGGCCACCTTTGAAAACCGCTGAACCATGAGCTGTCGATTGAAAGGTCGGCAGTTTGAATCCGCAACGGGGTGAGCTCTCGTTGCTTGGCCAGCTCCTGCCAACCTAGCAGTTACAAAGCATGTTAATGCGAGTAGATAAATAGGTACCGCTTGCGGGAAGGTAAACAGCGCTTCGTGTTCCAGCTGCATGCTACGAGCTGTGGCAAGGAGAGTCATGCCGGCCACATGACCACGGAGGCGAATTATTATTCGGACAACGCTGGCTCTTCGGCTTTGAAATGGGGATGAGCACCACACCCTAGAGTCGGACACGACTGGACTTAATTGTCAGGGGTCACCTTTACCTTTACCCTTCCATAAGCCTCCCACTCCACAATGAGTCTCCTTGTACCTGTGCCAGCTCTGTAGCTGGCGCAAATCTGAGGAGAAGAAAGGGGCGGAAAGGCTTCCAAAATGGATAGGATCTGACACGCACCCTCGTCCCTCCTGCAGCCTCCCCACCCCTTCCACAGCCTTACCTGTGTCTTCCACTGTTACAAAGAGCTACAGCCAGCAGCCCAATCCTGCGTTGGATTCGTCTGTTAGACTATGCGCTGGGACTAGAACTAAACTGAACCAAATGTTTGTAGTAAGGTTCTTATTGAGTCCCTACAAAGCACAATGCTTCAGAATGTGGGCTATATCAAGTATAGAAAATTAACAGTGGTGCAACAGTGCGTCAGTTGGGGTTCAAGAGGTGAGGGAACATAACCTAGCGCCTTCAGGGAAAGTAGCAGGCACTCAGAGGGGAGTGGCACCAAGCCTCAGAAAGCCGGACTGGGCTAGCCAAACTGCTGGCATGATGCAGCAATGGCAGAATAAGGCCCAGGTGGGTTGTTTGGGCAAGAAAGAGCCTTGAGAGGACCGCAGGAAATGAAGGACAGTTGCAGCCATCTCCCAGTACAGGCCAAGAGGGGTGGGTTTCAAAGGTATAGTAGACTTCATTCTGTCCCTGGAGCTCTGATGTAGTACGCGGGGGGGGGGGGGGGGCTGGCTGGCTGGCTATTATTTCTGGATTTTAGGTGACCTACCTGATGCAGGAGGAGGGCGGAGTAACTGCATTTGAGCCAGAAAACGTGCCGGGTTTTGGTGCGTTTCATCTTCAAACACAGCCCTCCGACTGCAAAAACGGCCGTGAAGCAAAAAAATAAAATAAAAATCCAGCCATGGCTCCTCATGATGAGGAGACCACGGTTGTCACCCAGAGGCATTGCATCCCCCCGGCCCCCCTATAGCGATGCCTCTCTGGTGGGAGGGAAAGAAGTTCCCACCAAGCAACAGCAGCCTATTAGTGTGATCCAGGGCATGTTTACTCTGAAAAGACTGAAACAAAGAATAAAGGAAACATTGGAGAGGCACAGAGGGAGAGAAAGTGCTGAGGAGAATGCAAATTGACAAAGAGTTAATGATGAGGGAAATGCCAAAAACTAAGAGAGACAGAAAGATACAAAAGGAGAAGGAAAACTGGGAAAAAGGAGATTGAAAAGGGGTGGGGGAGAGAATAGAAAGACCGAGAGAAAGAAGCAAGGGACAGATTGAAAAGAGAGAAAGCAACTGGAAGACAAAATGAATTGAAAAAATACAGTATACAGAAAGAGCAGGCACACCCCAGCATTGTCCTATATACGCCCAATTAATAAAGGGAAACAAATCACTCATTTGAGGGACTGGCTAGATACTGCAGCATTGGTTGTGGGAAGGGGCCCCTTCTTGTACGGCAAATAGTAATGCTAAAAGCACATCTGCAATGTTTATAAGATATTCAAATATTAGCAAATATGGTGGATGTTTGGCATTTGTTTTTGAGACAGGATCCACTTATGCAAATGTGCATGCAAATGTGGTCAAGGCCTTGGGCTTTTTCCACATTGCCCCAGCCGCTGTTCAAAAGCAGTGTAGCCGCCTTCCCCCCTCGGGCGATGCAAAGACTGGAAGCAAAGGATTCATCTTGGCATGAATTCCTCTACCGGCCTGTCAGCCCATTGTGTTCTCACAACCATCTCTGAACTGCTCAGAGTTGAACATATAATGCTTTCCTACATTTTCAGGAGAGAGTTATAAACGTCTTTACCAGCTAAATTTGGTTTTTTATTTCCCAGGTTTATTACTGAAAACTGTAAACTGAGGGCAGCCAGCTCCACTGATGAACTAGCCTGCCTATTATTATTATTATTATTATTATTATTATTATTATTATTATTATTATTATTATTATATAATACAGCTATTTGTGGCTGTGGCAGGTGTCCAGGGTGAGATCCCACTCTAGGAGCTGCCTTGCCTTTCTAGCTTCATTCTGAAGACTGTGAAGCTTCAGCATTTTATACCTTTCCGCTAGCATCTCCTCCTGACTACAAGTGCTGGGTTCCTCCCAGCTCCCAAAGTTTCTCAAGTGCTGGGTTCCTCCCAGCTCCCTTCTCTGCCCCCTAGTGGCAGAATGATGACATTAACCACACTGCCAAACTGTGCAGAGAGACGTAAATCAAGGCCTCCCATGGAAGCGAGTCTACAGTCCCATCACCACCATCAAACTGAGACCCATCAAGCGAGTGGAAGTGAACAGCTGTCTGCATATTACTTCTTCAGTGCAACATTTACTTAGCATCTACATGTCACTGTTGAGCATGATCCCAGGATGTTGTACGGATGTACAACAACCCTGTAAGGAACATCAGCATTATCATTCCCTGTATTGCCAACGGGGCACTGAAGTTGAGAGGTAGTGGTTTGCCCAAGGCCACCCTTTCCATTTTTTTAAACTTATTTCCTTTTATTTATCTGACATTTCTCCCCCCTTTGCCCCACAAAGGGCTCCCAAGCGGCTGACCACAATCCAAATCATCAAAGTACAGTACAATGAAATGGATCGTCAACAATTACAACCTCAATAGCATCAACATTTTAAATATAGCAATCTCTGAACCACTGGCTTGGCTCCAACTTAAACCTGAATAGCCCAGCCCTATGCATGTTTAACAGCCTGACACTATCCTTTCCCTCCTCCCGCTGGTGCAGCTGTGCCAAAAACAGCCATGCTGTATCCAGTGGAGGGGGGTGGGAGGATTGAAAGGCTTTGGAGGCAAAAGGGGATTTAAATCCCCTTACACCTCTGTAAGCCTCTTGCTCTGCAATGGGTCTCCTTGGACCTGCACAAACAATTTTGCTAGCAAAAGTGCAAGAAGAGAAAGGGGGTGGGGAGGCTGAAGAAAAGGGGGATAGGATCATGCACCATCGCCACTGGTTCCACCCCCTCCCACAGCTTCCCTGACCCATTACGCCCCTCCCCACCCCACCCCATTCCTCCCTCCCTGCCCTTCCCTCTTGTTCCACCATCTTACTAGATCGGCAGGTGGCTGGGGATTCACTGGCATGCAAGGCTTCAGCCTTCCCGCCAGCGGCCCAGTAGCGCGCTACTCAGCATGCTGCCGGAACGCCTTTTACAACTGGCACTGACTGCTTCACCAGCGGAACTTGTGTTCTGCTGCCACCCGGCCTTCAGTAAGTTTGGGCCATAAGTACGTTCTATTAAATCCAGTGGGGCATATTCCCGACTACAACATGCAGAGCTGAGCTGAAATGAGTCCCCAACCCCTTCTCCCCCATTTACAGGCCTGAGTCCATTTCATCAATGGAGGGGAAATAAACAGTGGCAAAGTGTTTGTCCCACTTATCAGTGGCAGTGTCCAGTGTGGCTGGATGCCATTATTTTTTTCAAGAATTCCTTCTGTGTCGACTCGGAAGATGCCAGAGTGAGGGCAGGAAGTAGTGGCACCAACCTTATGGAATTCCCTCCCCTTTGACTTACGAACTGCTCCCTCCTTGGACACTTTCCGGCGAGGCCTAAAAACCTTCTTGTTCCAAGAAGCCTTCTGAGCCCCTGCCTTTTTTTAACATCTTGCTGGTACAGGTGGGGGTGCTGCTGTTTTTATGCTCCTGCTTTGATTGTAGCCATGATCTTTTTAATTGTTTTTTAGACACTGTTTTTATTCATTTTCATTAATTGTTTTTACTGTTTTAAAATGTGATATTTTTATATTGTATTTTTTGTATGTTTTTTCTGTTGTAAGCCGCCTTGGGTCCCTTTGGGGAGAAAGGCGGGATAAAAATACTGTAAATAAATAAAATAAATAAGTATTGCTTTGTCCTCCTACCTTCACTCCGATTTGGCTTCAGGATGACAGAATCATAGTGAAGGCAGAAGCAGGAAGCAGCACCGCCTGATGCCTCCTGTGTTGGAATGAAAGACAGATTGAAGAAAACGGTTCTCCGAAGTAGCAGAGAAGACCATTGCTGCTGCCACCAGGATCACATGAACAGACAACAGAAAGGTGAATGGGAGTGGTACAGTTTGCGGAAGCCTTCCACCCCACCCTCCAGCCTCCAAGTTTGAGCCAAAGCATTATTTTAAGAACTAGCAGCTCGGCTCTCACTGTGCAGAAGACTGCAGTCACTACGCTACACCACCAGGCGCATTTGCAACTCTTTGCATATCTTTGTAACTTATGAGGATGCTCTCAAATATGTTTTTAAAACCATGTGGGATGCAGCCCTCCGAAGCACCGAGAAGATGGCCTGCCGCTCCAGCATCTCCATAGCCCGTTCAGTCTGCCTGCATTGGCAACAAGCCTTCTCATTAGTGGCTTGGTATGATTCAGGCAAGACAGCCGTCTGTCACCTTCTTGGTCGCTGCATGCCAGCATGGCACTGGTGTGCGTTGATTCAGCCCGAAGCCTCTGTGCTCACCACTCCAGGGAGCAGCAGGGCCCGGAGATGAGAGAGGAACCTGCCAAGGTAGGAGTGGGAACTGTGGAGAGCACACAGTGTGGAGCTCATTTACATGGATTCCCTCCCTTGGCCCCTCTCTGCCGTTCTCGTTCTCTTCCCCTTAGCTAGCTCTGCAACGTCAACTTGCCATGAAGTGATTTGTCGTCGTTGCGGAGCAGCCATTAGCAGGCTGACCTTTCCTCTGAATAGACTTGCCTGTGGCAGATCCAACAGCTGTGCCCTTCTGGGGTTTCGAGCAGAGAATGGCCATCAATAGAGTTTGCTGGAGCCGGACCATGCACCTGCCATCACGCTTCTCGGCTCTGACTGAATTTCTGCCTCACAGGCCGTTTCCTCAAGCAAAACGAAACAGAACTTGCCACGCCGTGCCAAGCTGTGTCAGAATTTTGTCACGTTCCCTGGCATCCACCGAAGATTGGACTTGGAAGGCCTGAATCACGCTGAGATCATTTTGCTGATGCAGAACAATGAACGAGGGCTGTGCAAACGCACCACCATTATCATGAGAAATTTCACAAAGCCTTTGGGGTTTGACCCGAGGAGAAGGATGCTCCAAATTCACTTTGAATGCTGCTATAAGGGGAAATCTGGGGGACAACAGCAGCAGCTCCCAGACTCCCCAAAGCCCATCAAAGCCATCAATCTTACTCCATTAAGAATGCAATTAGTGTGCCAAGTAGAAATCGCATGGCCAGGACTCTGGTGCCTGGTTTGAACCAGGAACTCCTGTTACGTAGACTGACCCCCCTCGGGAATGCTGAAAGTACATGCTGTCTCCCTTTCGCACAAGTTGTTGTGTTGGGTTTTATGTTACAGTGGGTGTCAAGTGAGGATTCTGCTCCGTATAAAGGTAAAGGTGACCCCTGACAATTAACATGCTTTGGAACTGCTAGGTTGGCAGGAGCTGGCTAAGCAACGAGAGCTCACCCCATCGCGGATTCGAACTGCCGACCTTTCGATCGACAGCTCATGGTTCAGCGGTTTAACCCACTGTGCCACCCGCTGGCCTTTCCTTAAGTATAGTTGCTCATTTTAAAAAAAGCCCATTAACAGATGACTGCCCACTTCTTTAAACACTGTTGAGCTGCTGGAATGTTATGGAATATTCACAAACACTCTGTATGCTAATATGACCCTTCTGTCTGCTAAGAAAGTAAGGGTGCAAGCAGTAGAATATTGAAGAAAGGCAGACCGTAGTCAGCTCAAGATGGCAGACACCTGGAGAAAAATTATGAAATAGGCAGGAAATATGAAAACTAGTGAAAAAGAGAACTTGTGGTCTAAGAACAGGATGGGCTCTGTGCTATTGACATAAAAAGAGTGGATAGGTAAAGGAGTTTGGGATGATGAAGCACCAAGAGGTTGAACTCGGAGTCCTGTGGGGGGCAGCCCAATCCTTTCAGGTCCCTATGGTGGCAGAGCATGCTATCCGCTGCCATAAGTGCTACTGAGGTGTTGCAAAAGATGAAGCACCATCATGTGCTTCAGGACATCCCGCTCAAACAACCAGACTAGGTGCATGCCAGCAGCTCCCAGATGCTACACCAGTGCAGGTAAGATGGCGGTGGGACAGTTCAAGGGTGGAAAAAGAATCAGGGTGGATTGGAGCAGGTTGCAGGGCAGGCGGGGGTGGGTCGAGGGCGGGATTGGCTGGGTCTTGGTGACCCCCCCCCCCGGCAGGATGCAGAGCTTGCTCCATTGGTGAGGATGCATGGAATATTCACAAACACTCTGTATGCTAATATGTTCCAGTAGGGGGTTTTTTTAGTTAGGATTGGGCTGTTAGTCTGTAATATCTTACTCCCTGCAGTAAGTACTTGGACTGCTGGTTGAAGGAAAGAACTGCAAGTGATTCAAGCTTGAAAACAAACACCATGTTCCTAAATTTTAACAGATGGCTTTTAACATGTAAATGTGGATGACCCACTGGGGTTGTTTGTTTTAATTGTTTTAACTGTTTTAATTTCCTGTTTTTAAATGTATATATGTATTTTAATGTTTTTATTGTAAGCCGCCTTGGTTGCCCTTGTGGGAGAAAGGCGGGGTACAAATTCTATAAATAAATAAATAAATAATAAATCCCTCCTGGGCCTGGGAATCAGATGATCCCAGGAGGCTAATCCAGGTTGCTGTCTGCTCCAGTTTTGTTGTCCTTTCTCAGTAGATGCAAGTAGAATGCTGAGGAAAGCAACCAGGTCAATTCCTACGTTCCTCGAGCTGCCCCACCATATTTGCCTCCCCTGCCCCTGGTGCATGTCCAGCTACAGTACTGAGGAGTAGAGAGCCAAGGAAGGGCCGCAGGGCCAGAGAGGTGAGCATGAATTTCATACATTGACCTGAATTAGTCAGCTGGCATCTGGCACATTGACTGTTACGCTTCTGCACAATTAGATGGGAGCAAATGCTTTTGTGGCAAGGACCAGAGGCAGGCGTTGCTGCAGTGTGGTTTTCACAAAACTTTGGAAAGAATTCCTCCCACATTTCTTCAGCCTTGCTCATTTTCCCCCACTGATGGAATCTTAAGGCTCTGTTTGATGTCTCCGGGTTAAGTCCCAGCCCTCCAAATTAGATTTGTCGTGCCGCCTGCAAGCAACAGTACCCCCGGCTCCTCCGTATGTGCAAGCCAGAGTGGAGGACGTGCAGTCGGTTGACAACGAGGGCAATGTGTGACGCACTATCAGGAGAATGTTCATTACAACAATTGCAGATTAATTATGTGGAGGGTCTGTTCAAATGGGTGTTTTATACACTAATTAGGCAAGGAGTGCCAGAAGTCAAAGAGGTTTAGGCCCAGATTCAAAGGCTTGTTGATTCTATGGTGATTGGGTGACATTTGCATCTTCAAACAGCCAAGCCAGCTGCTGGGGGGGATGTCTCTTATTAGAGAAGGCAGAGGAGGGAAGCCAACTGATTGTTCATGCTGTCAGTCATCTCCTCCTTTCCAAAATTGACTCCTGGAGCACATGGCTCTCTCCTCTGGCAGAACAAATGGCGTTCCAGGAGATAACAAGAGCAGCACAGTTCTATACAGTTGCCGACGAAGAGGCCCCATGTGCTTCTGGCGGACCTACACGGTGTTCTTCATTCATCACCCATGGTCTCTGGGGGAGGAGTCACAGAACACACACACACACACACACACACACACACACACACACACACACACACACACACACACACACACACACACACACACACAGTTTCTAGGAAGAAGATAGCCTTTCAATGAGAAAGTCACCATGCAGTGAACCAGCATGGCAAAGGTAAGATTTAACAGGGGGCATTTAGGAAACTTTTCATGCCCCCTATGAATTCTCCCTTTTGATGTAAGCATCTAGTCTCTGAGAAAAGGGGTGGGTGGGGCCGCCTCGTACTGGCTTGTAAATGGGGACTAGGATGGGGTGCAATTTACAGTACTGCCCCCACCGTAGAAATGCCTCTGACCAGCAATGGGAGAAAATGCCTTCCTGACTCATTACCATGATTGGTAAAATCCCTCCGTAGCGCCACTTGCAAGAGTGGGGAGGGAGGCCTTGGGTGGAAGTCACCTTCAATAAGCCCGCTTAACTTAGATCAGCTGGAGCAGGCAGAATAAGAATGCTTTACTCTCTGCCTTGGATGTTCCTGGCTGCTCTGTGCAAAATGAGATTGGCAGAGCTGCTTGGGCAGTGAAGCTGAAGCCGGTCTCAAGAGGACCAGCAAGTGCCACACTTTGAACCAAGCATCGCCCTAGGTGTGAACAAAAGCCTATTTAAGGGCAGAATTGAGTCCAGAAAGAGTCTTTCTTTCGTTGTCATCACAAGAATTGCCAGTCGGACTTGTTTGTTTGCTCAAACAGCCTGACAAAAAAAATCCAATGGCAAACATATTTGGGTCTTTTATATGAAATGGTTCAGGAAATAAATGATGGCCAAGAATAATCCCCTGTATCGTGAGGATGGATTGCACCTTAAAACCTCACTTCGGATTGCCTGAGCAGGATTACCTTGTGAGTAGGTATCAAAATGAAGCCATGATGTTGAAGAGCAGCACAACTGGCACAGCCTTTCAGGGGAATGTTATGGAAATGTTGATGGAGGTGTCAGTAGTTTAGAGGTCACCCAAAGCAGTTGGGGGGAGGAGGTTCAAGTTGATTAATAGCTATATTGAAAGGGCTCCACATCTGATCTGCCTCCAAAAAGCCGCCTCTTATTTTCACTCCCAGACAAGAGGGGGAGGCGAAGGAGGATTAAATTATGTAAATCAGACGGGAGTTGTTTAACCCTTCTACGAGAGCGAAGGAGGAACTAAGCCCATTATCAGCAATAGGCCAGCAAGACCTTTTGGGGGAGCTTAGGGTTGATCTGCTTACCCCCTCCTGTGCTGTTATACAAAGAGCTGTTTAGTCCCAATTCTGGTGTTGGCACGAGGGCTTTTGAGAATTATTTCTGGATTGCGTCTGTATCCCGTGCTTCTTCCAAAGAGCTCCGAGTGGCTTACATATGGTTCACAGGCGGTCTCCCATCCAGACTGTGCTCTGAGCCAGACATGCTTAGCTTCAGCTGCAGAACTGCGTCGTCTGGCATGAGACCATTTTCTGGGCTTCTGCCACAGCCTCATGTCCTTCCATAGCTCACCAATGACAAATACAGACTCTTGTGTGCTAGTGATGCTTAGTGATGCTCCAAAACATCCACCTGAGCTCCCGGACCTAGTGCATATTGCTGAAGGCTTTCCCCTCCACCTGCCTCACCTCTCTGCTGTGCATTGCTTAGTGATGCTTAGTGATGCTCCAAAACATCCACCTGAGCTCCCGGACCTAGTGCATATTGCTGAAGGCTTTCCCCTCCACCTGCCTCACCTCTCTGCTGTGCATTGCATTTATTTTCACAGCAACTGCCAAGCCTTTCTGCAACTTCTGAAGCAGGGGGTGTTATAGTGCACCATTGAGAATAGGGCTTTAAGAAAGTTGAAGGGAATCTTTCCTTCCATAATTGTTGCAACAGAATCGCTGCAACTCAAAACACGTTCAACAAAATGTTATGCGAGCATGCTATAACTGGAATGGCGTGGGAGACATCAGAGATGCCGTCTTCTCTCCATTGCAGCTCACATCTTTGCTCTGATACGAATGTAGTTACTCCTAGCATTGGTTGGTCTGGAAGAGGCTGAACCTTACTTTCGAGAACTCCGTCTTGATAACTGGACTTCTTTGTCCCCAGAGAGAGAGAGAGAGAGAGAGAGAGAGAGAGAGAGAGAGAGAGAGAGAGAGAGAGAGAGAGAGAGAGATTTGAAATCTGACAGTATGTATAAGTAACGGTATTTCATAGTTCAGAATATCTGCCCATTAACCTGTATTTAGTGTTGGACAATATTTTGTTTTGAAGTGGCATGCCATGGTATTTATTATTTAATGGTGGATAGCTTCAAAGTGCTCATATCTGATGTCTCCGCAAAGCAAAACAACTTGAAGATGCGGATACTGTATACTTGAATGTTCACTTACAGGAAACAGTTTCATGTTTAGAAGCTGAATTCGCGTTTCACATCTAAATATTTCATGCGCCCATGGTGACGTTGGGAATTGTATCGGTCCAGAAGGCGCAGAGCAAGTTTTACGTCTGCCACATCAGTGGCCCCTGCCACAGCAGGGTGCTTTTCTCCATAGGCATGAACAGAAGCTTCTATGGGAAGGTGCTTACTCAGAGACATATATATATATATATATATATTGTTGTTGTTGTTCAGTCGTTAAGTCGTGTCCGACCCTTCGTGATCCCATGAACCATATCCCGCCAGGCCTTCCTATCCTCCACTATCTTCCTGAGTTCGCTCATTTTCATGTTCGTTGCATCGGTGATGCTGTCTAACCATCTCATCCTTGGCCTTCCCCTTCTCCTTTTGCCTTCAGTCTTTCCCAGCATCAGAGTCTTCTCCAGAGACTCCTCTCTTCGCATTAGGTGGCCAAAATATTTGAGTTTCAGCCTTAGTACCTGTCCTTCCAGGGAACAGTCAGGCTTGATTTCATTTAGGATTGACTGATTTGATCTCCTAGCAGTCCAAGGGACTCTCAGGAGTCTTCTCCAGCACCACAGTTCAAAAGCATCTATTCTTCGGCGCTCAGCCTTCCTTATGGTCCAGCTCTCGCAACCATACATTGCTACTGGGAACACCATCGCCCTGACTATACGAACTTTTGTTGGTATGGTGATATCTCTGCTTTTTATTATGCTATCTAAATTTGCCATAGCTTTCCTTCCAAGGAGTAAGCGTCTTTTAATTTCATGGCTGCTGTCTCCGTCTGCAGTGATCTTGGAACCCAAAAAAGTAAAATCTGTTACTGCTTCCATTTCTGCCCCTTCTATTTGCCAGGAATTGATGGGACCAGATGCCATGATCTTAGTTTTATTAATGTTGAGTTTTAAGCCAACTTTTGCACTCTCCTCTTTCACTCTCATCAAGAGGCTCTTTAGTTCTTCTTCACTTTCTGCCATTAGAGTGGTATCGTCTGCATATCTGAGGTTGTTGATGTTTCTCCCGGCAATCTTGATTCCGGCTTGCGATTCATTCAGCCCTGCATTTCTCATAATGTACTCTGCATATAAGTTAAATAGGCAGGGTGACAATATACAGCCTTGCCGTACTCCCTTCCCAATTTTGAACCAATCAGTTGTTCCATGGCGGGTTCGAACTGTTGCTTCTTGACCCGCATACAGGTTTCTCAGGAGACAGATAAGGTGGTCTGGTATCCCCATCTCTTTAAGAACTTGCCACAGCTTGTTGTGATCCACACAATCAAAGGCTTTTGCGTAGTCAATGAAGCAGAAGTAGGTGTTTTTTTGGAACTCTCGGGCTTTCTCCATGATCCAGCGCATGTTGGCAATTTGATCTCTAGTTCCTCTGCCTCTTCGAAACCCAGCTTGTACATCCGGTAGTTCTCGGTCCACGTGCTGCTGAAGCCTAGCTTGTAGGATTTTGAGCATAACCTTGCTAGCATGTGAAATGAGTGCAATTGTGCGATAGTTTGAACACTCTTTGGCACTGCCCTTCTTTGGAATTGGAACGTAAACTGACCTTTTCCAATCCTTTGGCCACTGCTGAGTTTTCCAAATTTGTTGGCATATTGAGTGCAGCACTTTCACAGCATCATCATTTAGGATTTTAAGTAGCTCAGCTGGGATATTATCATCTCCGCTAGCTTTGTTGTTAGTAATGCTATCTAAGGCCCACTTGACTTCGCTCTCTAGGATGTCTGGCTCTGGGTCAGTGACCACACCAGCGTGGTCATCAGGAACATTAAGATCTTTCTTGTATAGTTCTTCTGTGTATTCTTGCCATCTCTTCTTAATCTCTTCTGCTTCTGTCAGGTCTCTGCCTTTTTTATCCTTTATCATGCCCATCTTTGCACAAAATGTTCCCTTGATATCTCCAATTTTCTTGAAGAGATCTCTAGTCCTCCCCATTCTGTTGTTTTCCTCGATTTCCTTGCATTGTTCATTTAAGAAGGCCTTCTTATCTCTCCTTGCTATTCTCTGGAAATCTGCATTCAGTTGTTTATATCTTTCCCTTTCACCTTTGCTTTTCGCATTCCTTCTTTCCACAGCTATTTGTAAAGCCTCATCTGACAGCCACTTTGCTTTCTTGCATTTCTTTTTCTTTGGGATGGTTTTAGTTGCTGCCTCCTGTACAATGTTACGAACTTCCGTCCATAGTTCTTCAGGCACTCTGTCTACGAGGTCTAGTGCCCTAAACCTATTCTTCACCTCCACTGTATACTCATAAGGGATATGGTTTAGGTCATATCTGACTGGTCTAGTGGTGTTCCCTACATTCTTCAGTTTAAGTCTGAATTTTGCAATAAGAAGCTCATGATCTGAGCCACAGTCAGCTCCAGGTCTTGTTTTTACTGATTGTATAGAGCTTCTCCATCTTTGGCTGCAAAGCACATAATCTATCTGGTTTCGGTATTGACCATCTGGTGATGTCCAGGTGTAGAGTCGCCTCTTGTGTTGTTGGAAAAGAGTGTTTGCTATGACCAGCGTGTTCTCTTGACAGAACTCCGTTAGCCTTTGCCCTGCTTCATTTTGCGCTCCAAGGCCAAACTTGCCTGTTGTTCCATTTATTTCTTGATTTCCTACTTTAGCATTCCAGTCTCCTATGATGTAAAGGACATCTTTTTTGGGTGCTAGTTCTAGAAGGTGTTGTAGGTCTTCATAGAACCGGTTAACTTCATCTTCTTCGGCATCAGTGGTTGGGGCATACACTTGGATTACTGTAATGTTGAATGGTTTGCCTTGGATTCGAACTGAAATCATTCTGTCGTTTTTGAGGTTGCACCCCAGTACTGCCTTTCCCACTCTTTTATTGACTATGAGGGCTACTCCATTTCTTCTAAGGGATTCATGCCCACAGTAGTAGATATGATGGTCACCTGAATTAAATTCGCCCATGCCCGTCCATTTTAGTTCGCTGATTCCCAAGATGTCAATGTTCAATCTTATCATCTCATCTTTGACCACATCCAGCTTGCCTTGATTCATAGACCTCACATTCCATGTTCCTAAGCAATATTGCTCCTTGCAGCATTGGATTTTCCTTTCAACCTCAGACACATCCACAGCTGGACGTCCTATTGGCTTTGGCCCAGCCGCTTCACTCTTTCTGGGTCTACTTGGAATAGTCCTCCGCTCTTCCTCAGTAGCATATTGGACACCTTCCGACCTGAGGGGCTCATCTTCCGGCGTCATATCTTGTAGCCTTTTGGAACTGTTCATGGGATTTTCTTGGCAAGGTTACTGGAGTGGGTTGCCATTTCCTTCTCCAGTGGATCACTTTTAGTCAGAACTCTCTGCTACGACCTGTCCGTCTTGGGTGTCCCTGCACGGCATAGCTCATGGCTTCATTGAGTTACGCAAGCCCCTTCGCCACGACAAGGCAATGATCCATGAAGGGGATATATATATATATATATATGACAGGTGTGCCTTACCTGGAAAGAGAAAATGCTAACTTATATAAGTCTCCTTCCTTATCAAAGTAGACTGGATTTTTTCCTGATGTAATTTACTCACAGCCCAATCCTAATTGCGCCACCCGATTGCAGTGTGCCTCCTGTGCTGGCGCTGACTGCCATAAAGCAGTCAGCACCAGTTGCAAAATCTTCCCCGACAGCACGCTGGTCAGCGCACTGCTGGGGATGCCGACGGGAAGGCCTGAGCCTTCCCAGCCGTGCCAGAAGAACTCCGGACACGCGCCGGGAAAGGTAAGACGCGGGGAGGGTGAAATTGGGCGAGGAGGGGGCATAAAGGGGGCGGGGAGGCCTCAGGAGTGGGAAAGCCACTCCTGTTGTAGAAAGCCCACGCCGGATCGTATCCCCCTTCCCTGCAGCCTCCCTGCCCCTTTTCTCTCCTCAGACTTACGTTAGCAAAATTGCTAGCGTAGGTTCATGGAGACCCATTGCGGGCTAAAAGCTTATGCAAGGGTACGGGGATTAAACATCCCCTTTCCCTGCAGAAGCCTCCCCGTCCCGCTCCTCGCACAGGATGCTGCAACGGCTGCCATTTTGGCGCAGCTGCAGTGTCTGGCGCGGGGGGAGGGTAGGATTGGGCTGTCAGTCTTTTTCAGCAATTCTGTGAGTATTTATGCATGAGTTTTAAAAGCTAATAAATTATAGTGGTTGGAGAAAAAAATAGGGGGGCCTAATGGTTAGCTTTGTATCTGTTATTCTAGTATGACAAATATTGTGCTAGTAATTATTCAAAGTCAAGTAAACAGCTTGGTCTGATTGGAGCCTTGTGCATTGACATTTGAAATATTTATAAGTACAGCCGTACCGCCATATGGACCCTCTTGGGGGGGTTCAGTCACTTGATCCGACGACTTCTGCAGTATCAGTCTACATTCTCATTCCATTTCCACACACAACTCCAAGCTAGAGAGAATGGAGGCACACAATGTTCCTCCTGCTCAAGTTGTCGGTTTCTACCTAATAACATCACACCACACAATGCAGGTTGTGAAGAATTCTGGCTGAAGAATTTTGCTCACACATGCATAATCCCTTTGTATCTTTTCTGATGGAGTCTGGTTCACATGGCAGACAGTGACTCTCTGAAAGGGTTTTTCAGAACTGAAAAACCCACCAGGAGGTTTCAAAGGCTGGTATCAGAGAGCACCTGGCCAGATATGGTAATGCCGATCATTTATATAGCGCCTTTCACTTAAAAGGTCAAATCGGTTTGCATGCATTATTTATGTAATCTTCACAACAACCCTAGACCATTATTAGCAAGGATGTTAAGAGGGGGTGGGGGGACTTTTCTTACAGTAAGAAGAAAAGAAAAGGACTTTTATTTTCTTGCAGATATCGTCAGCAGGAACACTCACAGCGCAATCCTGTGTAAGGATACATGGCTGGCCTAAAGGGCCGGTCACTGTATCCTATGCAGGTCCCGGGCTGCCCTGGGGCAACCTGGGAGCATCTCGGGAGAAGGGGACATTCATCCCCTTCCACGGGTGTCGGCAAGCCCGGGGCCTATGGGCCTTCTCAGATGTACGTCAGCTCTGAAGCTGGTGTACAGGGAGGCCGTGTAAGGCCGATCTGGGCTGGGAAGGGGCTTAGTGTATCGGCGGAGCACACTGCTGATATCCCTGCCACTCCCAGCTCAGGCTGGTCAATGGCCCTCCTTTCTCACCAGCCAGGCTTGCCCGTCCCCACCTCTGCACCAAGCGGCCTAGGCCTTACCTGATCGTCCAGCGCAGGTCCAGGCCGCCAGGTTGCTGAGCAGTGTCAGCCGAATGTCGTTTGCGATGATTTAGGCTGATGGAGCAAGAGCTCCGCCGGTCTAGGATTGCACTGTCCGATATTGCTCTTGAAACATTTTTCAAAAGGACTTTAGTGAGCAGAAACATCAGGCTCAGTAGGAAGCAAACTAAGACATTTGCATAGGGGCAGATGTTAGGGTCTAGACCACCTTCTTTCCCAAGGGCTACATGTGAGACAATATGTATCTGTTATTACCTTAAGGTCACAATTTATGCAAATTTACCCAGGCATACGTCCTACTGAACACAAATGAGTAAATGTGCAGAGACTAGCACTCTAATATATCTTTTATATATTTACAGTATCTGGGACATCTTTAATTCATTTTTCAGTCTTGATAGATTTGTTTTAAAGTAATTGCAACTCATTCCAAGGGTCTGGGATGAAATTAATTTTAATCTGCTGGGTAGACTGCTTGGCCATCCAGTATGCTACCTGTCCTGCCCCCCTGCCAGTGCCCTCCATATATCATGGCAGGAGAAAACAGGGGGACATGATCACTGAGAAGCGTCCCCCTCTCGAGGCCAAGGAGTCACAGAGACAGGATGTTGTAGACCCTGGGAGCGGAGAGGCCCCTCCCCCATGCAGTCCCAAGCTGAGACCAGCTGAAGAAAGAAACAGCTAGGGTGGGAGGAAGGGACCCCGTCTGCTCACAAGGAGACAATAAGGGTGATCCAGCCAAAGCTTTTATTGAACAATATCAATGATAAAGCAGTATCTGAAAGAGAAACACACACACCAACTAGCTCTGCCCTTCGGGCCATTGTGCCATTGCGAATTATTCAACAGGCAGCCAAGTAGCAGGTGTCAGCAAGCTCTGACTGCACCAGTTGGTTCACTGTCTGCCACCGAGAAGGCAAAGATACAGGGGCCTGACTGGAAGGAGTAGGTCAGCATTCTCACTGAGAATCAGCTGGGATCCCACCGGTCAGTGAGGGCAGGCAGGCTGTAGGCTTCCCCTGGGATCTGCCTGGTGTCTTCACCTGTGGGACAACTGCCTGTGGAGAGCAAGGGGAAACAAAGATGACCACATCAGCCATACCTGTTCCCTCGCTTGAGATGCATACTTGTTGCCACCAAAGTGTGCATGCAGTGGTGTTCTATGGGGGGCGAGAGCATAGTGCCTAAACAAAAGGGATTGTGATGAGTTTTGGACTGCAGTAACAATGGTTGGAGCCCCTGACATTCACCAAAAGAGAGCAGACACTCTCTGCTCTTAGCTGTTACAAAATGAAGGGGTGGTTAGGCAAGCAGAGTCACATCTGATATTCCTGGAGGGTCAGAATGGGGGGGGGGGATAGAGACCTGTGTGACTCCAGTTAGCTATCCCTGCAATAGAGCAGATCTGCGTAATGTGTGGCTCACCAAGTCAAAATAGCCCCGCAGGCACTGAGACCTGTCAGGTGTGAAGAAGCCCTCTGCTTTTCAGAGGCGTCATTGGGGGCAGTGGGCCCCAAGCGGCAGGTCATGGGGGGTGTACCTTCCATTGGATCCATTGCTCTGCTCTGCCGCTGGTTCGTAAGTTTCGCCCTCTTGCCTTCCCGGGCACCGTTCGGCTCAAAAAAGGAGCTGGAAAGTGCCGGGGGTGTGTATTTCCGCTCCACCGCTGCACCCAATGATGATGCCTCACACACCCCAGGGGTGGGGCATGTGGCATCCTGTGGGGGGCATTTGACATCCCTTGGGGGGGTCGCAGTGGCCCTCTTTCATGGGGGGTATAGGGCCACTACTGCTGCTTTTTGCAGTCCCAGGCAATAGGGCCAGCCTCGCCATGAGTGGCAAATGGTGCAGGAATCTTGCTGAAGCTAAGCAGATCTTGGGACTAGTCCGTGCTTGAAAGGGAGACCACCTGTGTATGCCTTACATGATGGAAGAAAGGCAGGTAATAAACGACAGCAATGTACTAAATGGGGGTTGTGTCATGTTCACTAAATGGTTGAGGGCCCCATCAGAGAGCCCACTTGGCTGGTTGACTCCTGAACGTCTGGTACTGCTGTCCGTAGTAGTGTCTGATGTACCATCAGGGGATAGGTGGACTTTTCAATACAAAGATTTGCCCCCAGCAAACGGACAACAGCACCACACTCAGGAAATGTCCCAGGCCTGGATATGGGTATGGATGAAAAATCAAAAGGTTTACAAAGAACTTCAGATGGTAATGAGGGTGATCAGTCGTCCAGGTTGTCAAGTCGGAGAACCCAGAAAAAAGTCCCACTTGGCAAATTAATGTGGACTTCAAGAGATCCGGTCGCCTTCAACTTACACTCTCACGAGCCTGGGGGACACTTCATCAAAGCAGAGGCAATTACTTTGACATATAACCAGTGTCAATCAAGCAGGGGAGGGGAGTCAAACCTCAGGTCCTGCCAATATCCTCCTATGGAGATCTCAGCTACCCTGATCAAATATTAATCGCACACAATTATTTATTTATATAGCAGCAACCCCAAGCACGGGGCAAGAAGGCGAGGCCTGCGCTGCAGACAGCTAACAAACTAAATAATAAATACCTATCAATCTAGGGGAATAAATAATAGATCTCACCCTTCCAAACACCGGTTCCTGCTTCGATTCTCCCTTTCACTGATCACTGCAGGGAGGGTTGTTTATAGAGATCTGATTGGAAATTAGCCTCTTTGATGGTCTCCAAGCTGCCACAGAATCTCACACCTTCCCAAGTATCAATGAACTGCAGGTAGCAACTACAAATTACCACCATTTTTTTTTGGGGGGGGGTGTTAATTAGCCGTAATATTAAATTGACTGACTCCTAAGATTTGCCCAGCACAGCCACACAAAGGAGGCATTTATATTTTAACAGCAAAATGCCTGTGACAATAGGTAGTGCAGAAATGGGTTGCATCCACCTGTAGGATGTCTGCCAGTCACAGCAGGGTGTCCTGGTTTGGGAGACGAAGGACAGGCACCTTCTAAACAAATGCAATGCTTTATTTTTTGCAAAATAAATGAATCACAGCCATTTACTCATATGGGAGAAAGTATAGAGGAGCACTCAGGGACAACATTTAGGTAGTGGCTGAAACTTTTCCCTCTCTGTATTGTCCTCGGCCACTACATATCAAGCTTACTTCTGTTGACACGGCCCCATCCTAGGTTCTGTCCCTTGCTCACACTAGTGTGTGACAGAACATTGGGAGACTGGGCAGGTTATCTTGTTGTCTTGTGCTCCCTGAGGCATCTGGTGGGGCCACTGTGTGATACAGGAAGCTGGACTAGATGGGCCTTTGGCCTGATCCAGCAGGGCTCTTCTTATGTTCTTATGTTCTTAATGTTGGGAGATGCCTTTTTAACACACTGGTCCCTCACTGAGAAGGCTCTTCTCATTTTATGGATGAAGATTGATTGTTACTGGTTTTGGTTGTAAGTGTGATTAGAAAATTTGCTCCAACCAATCCTTGACACCAATTTGCACTATTTAGGCCCTAATAGATGTGCAGTTCTTCTGTGGGAAGATGTAACCATGAATATCAACCCACATGGAATTTGCAAGCTTGGATGCTGGAAAGCTGTGTGATTCCTGTGTCTGCCGCTGCTGGGATGCTCTATTTTGATTAGTCTCTGATTACTTTTTAAATTGCTGAATTTGTTATCGGTGTAAATTGTTTTTATTCATTTATACTCTTGTTAGCCACTACCCAGTGAAAGCCAGGATTGAAATCAATAAGTGAATGCCTGAATGAATAAAGAAATGACTGAATGAATGAATAAATAAAATATATGCAGCTTTTGCTAATACAAAAGGAAGGGAGTGTTTATTGGAATTAGAAAGGGGTGGGTTGGGGTTCTGAAAATTGCTGAAACTCTACCAGACCCAAATGGGAGATATGTGCTGTTGGAATGAATCTGGGTAAATCCAACCAAGGTCAACATTCTTTTAATAAAAATGTTGGTCACATTCTAAATCACTTTGCTGAATGAAAAATAATACTTAGAGGTGTGACTTTAATGCTGTTTATACCGTATTGGTCTGAGTATAAGACTCACTTTTTTCTCCTAATTTAAGTTTTTAAACTAGGGGTGCGTCTTATAATCAGGCTGTTGCAATTTAATGCCAGTGATTTAATTAATTTTTTTTAATAGCACCAAACTTTAAGGGTGCGTCTTATAATCAGGTGCGTCTTATACTCGGGACAATACGGGTAATATAATCCATCTTGGCACAAATCTATTAGTAACAGGCTACTGTAACTCACTCCAATGGTAATTAACAGAATACTTCAGGACAGAGACACTGGTGAGCTTCTCCAAGCCTGAGTGTCAGGAAGAAATCTGGGGCCTACAAAAGTGTTCCTCAAGGGAGAGGTGAGTTTCTCAAGCCCCCGTAACCAGGTCAGATTTAAAATTGAACCGGAGACGAATTGCCAATTGCTGTTCCCCAGCCTTGCCATCCCCACTGGCCACAGCACACAACACACTGCCCTTTCATTAGTCTGGTGATGACAGAGTGAGTACCAGGTGCACAGGGTGAGGGGAGCGAGAGGTTTTCTCCATCTCCTTGATGCACTGTGGAACCAATTGCTGGGAGGAAGGGCGTGGTAGTCTTGAGGCTTGTAGTCACTGGAATAGACACTGGGAAGATGACGTTGCAAGAGTCATCCCTCCTGGAATGGAACTTACTTCTGAGTAGATATGCATAGGGGATTGGGTTGTTAGACAATGTCTCTGCTTTATCCCCAGTTCCTAGACATTCAATGGAAGCAAAAACTGGAGTATCTAGTTTATTTGTTTATGCTTCTATTATCCTTCCAGTATTTACCCTCGCACCCCCCCCCCCTTAATGACCATGCACAGACAGAGGTATTGGATGAACGGGCTGCTTTATTAAACGTACAACAAAGACTGCAACTAGCAGCCATAACTGCAACAGGGCAAACATTAAACATACCAGCCGTGCGAATTTCTCTACTTAGGGAAACCATTTCTTAATTTCCCCTTAAATCCAATCAATGGGCGTATCAGCTGGCTCCAGACTGAACTTGGGCGAGGCCCAAGTTAACCTTTCATGGCCAACCCCGCAGGGTCGAGGCAGCAGGACTGCTTTGAGTCCCCCGGCTACACCGGCTGCTCTCTTTGCCAATCCAGTTTCAGGGGCACCGCCAGCCAGCCTCGTTGAGCCGGTGAAGCATCAGGAGAGCGGTATTGGCTGTACTCCTAAACCTTGCCAACCTCAGCTGGACACCAAGCTTTCCAAACTGCCTATTCATCCGCATGACTTATGCCAGCGTCCCAGAATGGGAACAGTTGACTGATAGGTATCTCCGCCACCCTGGCCAGCCTGGGGTAGGCGGAAAAACTGTCATTCATCGGCCAATCAGAATGAATCGCCACACCCCCTAAGCAGGACATGCCGGCTCCCGCTCTCCAGCTTCAGCCCGTACGCGTCAGGGAGGGGCGCAGGGCAAAAGGGGCCAATGCGCTGCTGCGCGTCAGCTCCATTTTTTTTAAGTGGTTAGGTAAAGAGAATTGAGCAACAAGTTGGATATTGAACACATTTATGTTCTATGGCTGAGAGACTGCAAGAAAAGATAAACTGGAACACTGCTTTTAAACAAATCTAATATGGGGATTAACTATACTAACAGTATGGGACACATCTATGGCTTTTATAAGTGGGTGTTTTATTAGCATTCCTGCATTTCAAAAGAAGACTACAAAGAAATTGAGATCAGAAACTATGAAGGAGAAAGAAATGTTAGGAAAACAGCATAAAATATCAAAAGGTGAACTATACTTCAGACTTCAAAATTAAGGCAGAAACTGAGAATAATTGATGTATATCAGGGAAAAGAAACTCTGAAATATTCCAAACAATGAATTTTTGAGGTCCAAAAGAAGGCTAGTAAAATAGCAGCTAAACTCATTAAAATGAGTCAAAGAAGAAATTCTTCCTCCCCTAGAAATGTGGAGTAATATCATTGAAAGTGCAATAGCATAAAAGACTATTGCTGTTAGAAAAGGCATTAGCAGAAATTGTATAGCCTGTGATTTCAGAAGAAGATACATTTGATTTAGATGATCTGATTGTTTTGCAAGGAATCATGGAACGGCTATGTAAGGAGTTTGAACCTAAGTCTGATGTATTTAAACCTGAGGTCTATAGGAAACAACAACAACAACAACAACAACACATGAGAGAGAGAGAGAGAGAGGATCTAGGGTATGTTGATTTTTGTTCAGTTTATGATTCCTTAAAATATGAAATTGATAAGAAAAAATGAGGATATATGCATTTACTAACCCAGAAAAATATCTTTTTTGGGATGGAGTCACATTATCCAATATGATCAGAAACTGTTTATTATAAAATCCCAGCATCAGCTCTAAATCAAAAGACATACAACACACTATCCTATACATGTTTAGTTGGAAGTAGGTCCCACTACATTCAAGTGGACTTACTACCAAGTAAACTTTCATAGAATTACATTCTTAATGAATTTCCTGTATTTCTAATTATATTTATGTACATCAATCTGAAAGGATAAAAAAATATCATAATGTTACATTTAGTTGTTGATTAATGATTTTAAAAACACAAGCACATATTTTATTTATTTGTAAAACTTTATGTTTTCCTTTGGGAGTGTATTCCACAGTTAGGTGCCTTCACAGAAAAGTCCCTGTCTCTGGTAGCTTCCCAGATAGTATATCTCTATATATTCTGATGCTTAAGAAAAGCCCTTGATAGAATAGAATGGGATTTTTTGTCCAAGGTATTCAAAATAGGTGGGTAGCCCAATCCTATCCTGGAGCGATGCAGCATGGCAGTGGCGATTCTACGACCACCACCCCTCCGCGCCGGATGTGATGTAACGGCTGCAGCCATTATGCACCATACTGAGGTGCAGGGCGGGCGGGCCAAACACGCCGCCAATGCTCCTCGCTCACTCTGACGAACAGGACGATTTGCACCTCTGCCGGCCGCTGTGACACCCCGCCTGCCGCCTGGGGCCTGATCCTGCTGCCCGGGGGCCCGGGAAGGGGCACAGGATTCAGCATGTTCCAGTGCCGCTGATCCTGCCCCTCCCATGCCTGAACTGCCCCCATAGCCCTCCTCTGCCCCATTAAACCCTCTTCACACCCTTCCTCAGCTCCTGTGCCACTTGGAGTACCTCCTACCTGCTCCGGTGCACAGTCTAGCCGAATTCAGCACTGGTGGGACAGCATAGGCCTTCCCACCGGTGCTGCTTGCTCTTTGGGTGTAACATGCTTTATGGTACATTTGTGACAGTCAGTAATAATTTAGAATTTAAAACTTAATTTAGAACTCTCACAAAACACAGGCTTGTATCCAAAGAACAGTGCATGGAAGGATAAAATGATTTAGTTGTGTTCTGTGAATTCTTGCACAAGTGCTAGTGGAGACGTTCTCGACGTGCAGAACTACAATGTGTTGGGTACTTCATAACAATATGAGAAACATGTTGTTTCAGAATAATAATAATAATAATAATAATAATAATAATAATAATAATAATAATAATAATAATAATAATAATAATAATATCTCTATTTATATACCGGCATTCTGTGTTGTCAGATTTCTCCTTGGACTTTATTCAAGACAGTTCACACAGGAAGGCATTTCTAAACTCCCGTAGGGATTTTTGTAATAAATGTTCTATTTGCATAGAACCCAGCTGCTGTTTGTCTCAAACCGATCCTGTCTTAGTTGTTCTTAGACGTCTTAGTTGTTAGCAAGGCGGCAGCTCAACCACTAGACCACACCTCCTGATACACACCTGATACAGGAGTAGCACATTAGCTCCAGTGGGCCATAAAAAGGGTTGGACAAATCAACTCTTACAGAAGAGTCTCATGGAAAACTGTTTTGCTAAGTCTGACATAGGCCTTCTGTGAACTAAAGGAGCCTTCTGTTAGTGGATCCAAGCCCATTTTTGTTAGTGTTCTCAAAAGATGCTCATAATTCCCAGCCCAATTTTGAATCAACTGGGATGAGTTTGCCCAACTCAGTCTGAAGTAGAAAGAACATAAGATTTTAAGAACATAAGAAGAGCCCTGCTGGATCAGACCAAAGGCCCATCTAGTCCAGCTTCCTGTATCTCACAGTGGACCCACCAGATGACTCAGGGAACACACAGCCAACAAGATAACCTGCTTCCTGTTGTCACTCCCTTGCACCTGGCACAGAGAAAACCTACTTCTAAAACCAGGAGGTTGCTTATGGCTTGTAACCTGTGATGGTCTTTTCCTCCATGAATCTGTCCAAACCCCTTTTAAAGGCATCTAGGCCAGGTGCCATCACCACATCCTGTGGCAAGGAGTTCCACAGATGAATTACACGCTGGGTAAAGAAATATTTTCTTTTGTCTGTTCTAACTCTCCCTCCACTCAATTTTAGTGCATGTCCCCTGGTTCTGGTGTTGTGCGAGAGGGAGAAGAACTTCCCTCTATCCACTCTCTCCATCCCATGCATAATTTTATATGTCTCAATACTGTTTCTCTTTAGCAACTGGTATTTAGTCAACAGTCACCAAGCAGCCAGGTTCAGAAGTGCAGGCACAGATGTTCTTGAACGTTAGCCTCTTCCTCTCAGTGAAGCCCTTGAATATTGTAAAACTATGTGACCAGAACATCTAACCAAGCAGCTTTTTGTTTCTCTGTTTTGATCAATGATTTTCATTTATTCTTGCAAATTTGCGGTTGCTGTCCTTCATCCCGATCGAAGCCACATCTTATTCTACAGTGTACAGCATTTGTTTGGAAGAGGCGACGATTGAATTTCCAAGTGGCTCTGTACTCAGGGCTGGTGCTATAATTAGGCAAACTAGGCAGCTGCCTAAGGCACAGACCTCAGAGGGGCGCAGTACTGACCTATGGGGGGCACAGTTTTATACACATTAGATTTTTTAACCCATGTAAAAAATGCAACTGACAATTTATATTATTATTATTATTATTATTATTATTATTATTTTAAGATAAATGCCACAACAGTGCTATGGAATATAAATAATTATAAAGTCTTATAAAAAAAATATTTGGAGGGGTGCAAGTAGTTAGCCTTGCCTAGGGTGCAAAATAGTTTTGCACAATTGATGGTGGGAATTATAAGGAGGGGAGTAATGTAGAAACATACAGTCCTGAAAACCAGCCTGAGGTCTGCTGCCAATACATTTCAGTAAAGAAGAAAACCAATAGGCAAAACACTTCAGCCCTGCATTGCAAAGTGGGTCAACTGGCATCCAAATGCAGCTCATGCATGCCCACAGAATGCCCACAAATGCAGCTCATGCATGCCCACAGAATTCCGAGAGTCACATGCTTTCAATCCAACACAAGCTCAGTATTCCTTTGGTGTGCAATTAGTTCCATTCACTTTAATAAGTGTCTTGCGGTGATAAATCCTACCTTGGCAACTATCCCAGGTGTAGATGGCCTCCTTGTCAAGCCCAGAGCTGTTTGCTTTGGCTCTGTGCCTTTCCCACGAGGTCCCCTGTTTTTAGATAGCACTCTAGGGTTTGGGACCAGCTGGAAGAGCGTGGTTGGGTCATTCCGCTTGCTTTAGGCGGGTGCAACTAGTACTTAGCCTGTGTCTTCTGCAATGAATTGATCCACCTGAAAGGACTGCGTAAGTTCAATGCTAAGTCCCTGGATCTGGCATTGCTGGCCACGAATATTAATTTAAGATTCTCCTAGTCATCTATAGGGTGGAGAAGGGAACTCTACTACAGAGGAAGGATCTTCATCTTGATATGAGCAGGAGTTATGGGAGCTACAGTGGCTCTGTGAGTGGGGGAGGGAATCTGCGCACAGTACATCTCTAATCCATGTACACAAGTCACTCTTTAGCATGCTCTGAGTTCACATGGTGTTTCCACCAACCCAGGGGGCTACATTTCTAAAGCCCACTGTTGCCGTTGCAAGGCAGGAAGTAATTCCTGAGCGTCTGCGTTTTTGTCAGTCGGGGAGCTTGGCAGAGGCTTGAGCAGTCTGAAGAGCTTCTGGTGCCAGCTGGAATTTTCAATGGGAGGAATATCTGTTCAACTCGTGCAATCCTATTAACATAAGCGTCAACACAAACAGGCCTTCTGTATGAAAGTCTAATACAATACATGTTGTCCCCCATCTCACACCTGCCTTGTATCTTTCAGTATCTCAAAGATAAAAATGCGGCCACTTTTGTGCATGTTTACGACTCTTGTCACCCTAAGGATCATTGACTTATGGCCCAGTTCTATCCTCTGCTGGCACACAGAGGAATTGTAGAATGCAGCTGGTTAAAACAGATTACTTTTCCAGTTAAAAATAATTGAATAATTTGTTGTTTATGCATTGAAGATTGCAATGTAAATGATATTAAACCTGAAATTGATGCTTAAGAATTCACACCTGTGAATAAAAACACAAAACCCCACATTTTGCATTTTAATTCAACAAATTTTCACACACACAAAAATCACCATTTTCAAACATCTCTAGACAGGTTGTAAATTCCCCCGCTCTGGGGAGCAGGGTAAAGGGGTACTGAGGGTGAGCTTGCCCCCGGAGAGCTTCTCAGGCAGTTAGCCCACTGGTGTGGCCTCAGAGTTTTCTGGAGGGCAGGGGTTCAAGACATTGTTTCCCGCCTCTCCTTGTGGTTTCTGACAGGGCTTGTGGAGTACAACCGTTAGCCTCCCTGCAACCTCTCTGTCTTACCACCCCTCATCACTGGCCGCGGGCTTCCCTATATACTCTCCCCTGCCCCCCCTTCCCCATCCCGCCCTCGACGTTGGCCAATCCCTTCACCGAGTCTCGGATGCTCTGCTCGCCAAGACCAGCTGGGAACAGGTCTGGGGTTCAGCCTCTTGCCCTTAGTGGTGTTGTGCGCATGCCACCGAGGGCCTCGTCAGAAGGGGCCAAGCTGCCGGCCGAGGAGGAGGCGCAGAGGCCCTCTCCCAGCCTCGGACGGTGATGTGCGGAGCTGGCGGCGGCCTCGGACGGTGAGCATGGAGCCTCTGGAGGCCGATGCAGCGGCCTCCCGGCAAGATCTCAGAAGACCATATGGCTTCGCGGGTCTTAAACGGCCCGTGGGCCGGAAGTTCCCCATCCCTGTGATTTAAAACCTTCCTGACAGAGAACGTGAACAAACAATGGATGCAGTTTTATGGCAAAATGGTACAGTGCAAACTTATAGGCTCTGTGTGCATGAGCAGGGACCCTCTATCTGTAGACTTCATGGTCACATAAACCTGTACACATATTCTTCATGTGCATGTAGGATTTACGAATGCCTTATATGTGGCAAAGACCCTGGGTGTGAACCTACCTCCCCGCAGAGGTGTAGCTAGTCTCAGTGGGAGGGGGGGTGGCACCCCCATGACACCCCTGTGACGTCTTAAGCCCCACCCCCGCACAGGATGTCACTCCAGTGCCGGAAAAACCTCATACACACACACACACACACTAGGCATTTTTTCGACTGGAAAAGCATGCTAGGGGCCTGGGCGGGCAACTCCTTTTGCCGCTGCTGGGCCACAAAGCGCCCTTTTTGCCGCTGCCCCTGCTGCCAAATAGGCTGCTTTTGCACCCACCACGTGTCATCCGGGGGGGCACCGCCCCCCCTTCCTATGCGTCTGCCTCCCCGATATGGGTGTCAGCTGCACATCATATCTGTAAAGTCCTACTTACAGCAAGGAATATCCAGGGCTTGTCTGTCAAGGGCTGGGCCTGCCCCAGTTCCAAAATGGTCGTCCTTGAACCCAAATTTGAAGAGGAAAACACAAAGACTGTCATTTCATGCTTCCCTCAGACCTTTCCTTCTCTGTAAAGAGAGGAACAGCTGGAAAAAATACATCAGCGTATTCGTTCAGTGATCTCATTTTCCTTGGTCTAGCTCTTCAGACGCTTTTCTCTGATGCTTGGTGGGAGGTTGGTGTGTCTGGCATCCCACTTGCAGGGGGGAGCTAATGCTACCCTCTTCTTCCAACTGTAAATCCTTTAATTTGGGCCTTGACCCATTTTGTAACTGGAATGGTCACAGCAGGCGAGGGGCTAAGCTGTAGGGGTTTGGGTCCAAAATTTGGATGTGCATGAATATCAATTAAATTTGTTTTGGCCAAGGGCAAAATTTTGCCAGGCAGTAAATTTTGCCAGCACTAATCCAGGCAGGGCTGGCCTTAAATAAACTAGACACTTGGTCCCCAGAGCCTCACAGATCTAGGCCATTAAAACAATTCAATAGAACTGTCAGAAGCAGAACGGCCGTCATCTACATGCCTCCCCGACATGGCACGATGATCATATGTGAAAATCTATGAAATTGCTGAACATCACTTTTCTGTACTCGCAATTTCTCTAGGCTTCACAATGGTTAATCTATCGCTAGTCCTTATTTTTCTAAAAGTGGCTGAAATTTCCCCTTCCAGTGAAATTGGATCTTCATATTTTGTGTCTAATTCTTTCAAGTGTACAACTCATGCATCACCAGGAAGACAGAATTAACAAAATAATTCCAGCATCATGGTGCGGTGCAGTAGAGTCCCCATGATCCAAATACCTAATTATGTGCAAGTCGAGTATTTACATCAACAATGTCTCCGATGTAACCCAAGGTCAAAATTACCTCTTGTAAATAGCTTTCCCATTTTTACAGCCCTCTGATTGTATAATGTTTTTGAACGTTGTTTAGGACACGTGTACCATTAAGATTGTATATATTTTGTTCAAGCGTTTCCAGCATATGTTGTTGTTCAGTCGTTAAGTCGTGTCCGACCCTTCGTGATCCCATGAACCATATCCCGCCAGGCCTTCCTGTCCTCCACTATCTTCCTGAGTTCGCTCATTTTCATGTTCGTTGCATCGGTGATGCTGTCTAACCATCTCATCCTTTGCCTTCCCCTTCTCCTTTTGCCTTCAATTTTTCCCAGCATCAGAGTCTTCTCCAGAGAGTCCTCTCTTCGCATTAGGTGGCCAAAATATTTGAGTTTCAGCCCTAGTATCTGTCCTTCCAGGGAACAGTCAGGGTTGATTTCATTTCAATCTTATCATCTCATTTTTGACCACATCCAGCTTGCCTTGATTCATAGACCTCACATTCCATGTTCCTAAGCAGTATTGCTCCTTGCAGCATTGGATTTTCCTTTCAACCTCAGACACATCCACAGTTGGACGTCCTATTGGCTTTGGCCCAACCGCTTCACTCTTTCTGGGTCTACTTGGAATAGTCCTCCGCTCTTCCTCAGTAGCATATTGGACACCTTCCGACCTGAGGGGCTCATCTTCCGGCGTCATATCTTTTAGCCTTTTGGTACTGTTCATGGGATTTTCTTGGCAAGGTTACTGGAGTGGGTTGCCATTTCCTTCTCCAGTGGATCACTTTTAGTCAGAACTCTCTGCTACGACCTGTCCGTCTTGGGTGTCCCTGCACGGCATAGCTCATTCCTTCATTGAGTTACGCAAGCCCCTTCACCACGACAAGGCAATGATCCATTTCCAGCATATAACAGCCTTCAATTGCCTCTCATAGACAGAAACAAACCACCTGTTATGTCAGTTTGTTCTTGATCATATTGATAGCACTAGTTCATGGCTGGTCTATTTGTGAAGCAAGTGATATGGCTCACATTGAGCGGCGGGTTGTGGGAAGTGGCAAACAAACTCGGGGTACCTTTCACCCCAAGACTGCTGCTGCCTCCCTCCAGCCCACTGAGGACAGGGCTGCTCTGATCTGCTCCCAGGAAGGTGGACCACAAGGCGGCAACCTGCTTCCCTTCCCTACCTCACTCCTTCCTTGTGCGGTTCCTTTAAACAAAACAGGAAATGCAGGACATGTTCAGAGCACTGCCAGGGCTTTCCAAAGTTCCTGACTTGTTGAAAGGGACGGTGTGAGGAAGGAGTGAGGTACAAAGGTAGCGAAGCTTATTGCTGCCACGTGTGCCTCCCCAAAAATCTACACAGAAGGTGGTGATCCACTTCCCTACCCACTCACCGTGCTCCTTCCTTTAAACAAATCAGGAAGTACAGAATACACTGACAGTGCTCCCAGCATGCCTTGCACTTGCTGTTTTGTTTAAAAGGACCAGGCAAGGAAGGATTTTAAGGTAAGGGGGGAGATCATCATCAGGGCTCTCAAATGTCCCAAGAGAAACAGAAGCTCCATCTGTGGAGGACCAGATCACACACCTTTCTGTAGAAGAAAAGCTTTTCCTCTAATAGCACACCAGCAATTGATGTTCTTAGCACATGAGTGTACCATGGCACAAAGTTTTGGGAATTACGTGTGTATGGTTTGCTTTCATTTTAGCACCAGGTGAAAACCTTATTTGCCCATTTTTTTAAAGCATGTTTTGTTTTACTGGCTTATTGTTTTATGTTTCATGCTGCTGAGCCATAGTGTTATTTATTATTATTATTATTATTATTATTATTATTGATTTTATTAATTTCGTACGCCACTACTTCTAGAGATACAATGCCATTAATGTACATGGCGCTTTTCAAGGAATGAGAAGACAAGGGAGACAACAGAGGAAGGGACGGGGAACGAAGACAGAGGTCCCCAGAAAAGAATATGTGATCATTGCCATTGCACATACTTCAACTTAGTTACCGGGGTGGTGGTGCTTATGATGCATCAGGTTTTTAAGCACTGTAGTTCCATTGTTTTGACATTGTGATATACAGTATTTTGATATAATTTTCTTTGTTACCTACCTTGATTTCCACTAAAATGAAAGGCAAGATAGAAATATTTTCAATAAATAGAAATATTTTCAATAAATACAAAACAGTGTTGTTGATTGCAGCTCATTGACTTGATTCCCTTAAAGCTCATGGAGACCATTAAGACTGAAGTCTGCTCCTGTCCTCATATTCCTGCCCCATTGATCTGCATAGCCTCACTTCTGTTTCTCAATCATACTTGAGTTAGCTGATGTCTTGTGACCAAGAGACAAAAACAAGAAACTGGCACATCTACCTCAGGAGCATTCTGCTGCATGAGCCTGTCCAGACCCTGCATCCTTCAACAGCAACAGCTCTCCTTCATGTCCATCCACCAGCATCTGTAGCTAGGTAGGTGGTGGGCGGAAAAAGGGCCTTCTCCATTGTGGCATTCCAAATATGGAACGCCCTCCCCAGAGAAGCTTACCTGGCTCAAACTTTGACATATTTTTCTGTGCCAGATGAATATGTTTTTATTTGCACAAATCATTCCAGCACCTTGTGTAACTTGTTTTAGGCTGCAATTCTACACATACTTTCTTGAAAGTAAGCCCCATTGAACACAATGGGACTTACTTCTGAGTAGACTCGCCTCAGATTGTACTACTAATTACTGGTTTACTGATTGGATGAGTTTCATTGATTATGTGACCTCTGCTTCTGCTATTTCGATTATATTTTATTGTGTTTTTTTTTAGTATCTGTTTGATTATCTTAACAAGTCTGCCACCTGGAGTTTCTTGAGCTGAAGTGTAGCATCAGTTTTATATACCTATCAGTTGGGGTTGATATCCCATTCTGCTGTCGTGGCTTTCACGTCATAAGGGGATTGTGTGGCATGTGGGAGCAGTGGCGTCGCTACACCCCCATGGGGGCGGTCGACATGACACCCTCCTGTGACATCACAAGTCCCGCTCCTGGGGACGTGACATCACAAGCCCCACCCTTTCAGTGGTAATTTGGTGGCAAAAATTCTCCCCCTGGCGTTTTTTTCGGCCAATTTTAGACTGAAAGCTGTCCGGGCGGGTGGGAGGGCTACTCCCGTCGCCAGAAGTGGCCTAAAATTGGCCAAGAAAACACTGGGGTGTGCATTTTTGACACGCCACCGCCAAGTGCCCCCCCCCCGACGTGTCCCCCCCCCCAAGGAACCTCTACATGGGAGCAGAGCAGGCCGACTGTGCCCACACTTGCAATGAATAAGATATTCATTTTGTTGCAGTAGCCGCAGCTACTCTTTCCACCAGCATGATTAAACCAACTTCCACGGATCAGGCTGGCAGTCTTCAGTTTAGTGGAACTAACATGCTCATGCAAATTCCAAGGAGCTTAGCATACGGGATTAAAAAAATACAGATTTCCACGCAGGAGTTGTTTTCATGAATACATTCTTAATTGTTTGTAGCAAAACAAAATCTATGCTTTGGTAAATACATGCTGAGTCCCCGACTCAGCGTTATTTTAATTAAGTGTTTCCAAAGATGAATCTCAATAAAGCAGATGTTCTCAAATATTCAGGTATATTAGCATCATCAACATCATTATCCGATAAAGCCAATAATTGGAGAGTTTGGGCTCGTCCTAAATGGAGCTGAATGCCTAGAGCAGGGAAGTGAAGAGAGAATTTGCTAGACTGCTGCCTTTGCTTTTTCTTCTCTCTTTGAATTGCCACCTCTGCCTACAAGCCAGGCTTTAGAGGGAAGCAAAGGGTCTCCCCTTTGTCGAGGATAATGGAAAGCCATGTGTTGTTCACTGTCCATTTGCAATTTGTCACCAGCTGATTGCTGCAGCAGAACCCCAGGATGAGGCAAACAGTCCCCATATTGATTTTTTCCCTAATTATTCAAATGATGTACAAACACTGCCCCAGAGTATTCAGTGGCAGAATTAAAGGTGAATGCTTCAAAATGCCAAGCGTGGAGATCAAATGATTTGAAATCTTAAATTATGCCTCCTCACACAGGGCAAGTGTGTGCCGGCAAGTCATTAGCCTTTCAAATATGCCATCCAGTTTCCAATGAAATGCTGAACAATGTTTAAAATGTTCAAAGTCTGCTTGAATTTCCAAACAGATTATGAAAAGGTGATTGGCCTTCAGAGGCTTTGGGTGCATCTCTGTTCATGTTTAAAATGAACATTTTAAAATGAACAGGCCTGGATGCCTTTAAAAGGGGTTTGGATAGATTCATGGAGGAAAAGACCATCACAGGTTAAAAGCCATAAGCAACCTCCTGGTTTTAGAAGTAGGTTTTCTCTGTGCCAGGTGCAGGTGAGTGGCAGCAGGAAACAGGTTATCTTGTTGTCTGTGTGCTCCCTGAGGCATCTGGTGGGGCCACTGTGAATTACAGGAAGCTGGACTAGATGGGCCTTTGGCCTGATCCAGCAGGGCTCTTGTTATGTTCTTAAAATTCTCTCTCTCTCTCTCTCTCTCTCTCTCTCTCTCTCTCTCTCTCTCTCTCTCTCTCTCTCTCTCTCTCTGTGTGTGTGTGTGTGTGTGTGTGTGTGTGTGTGTGTGTGTGTGTGTGTGTGTTTCTTAATAGGGATATACGTACTTAAAAGAATACTCAGGAATGGTACTCAGGAATGAAACAGAGGAATGGGACATTAAAATTGTGGGGGTATTTGGGCAATTGGGGAGTAACTTATAAGTTATCAATAGTGGTAGAAGCAGTGGGGGCTGCCCTTCCTAGCAACTGCCAGCTGGTGGCCAAGGTTTTCATTTCTCAGAAGCAGCCCCCCACACACACACACACACAATGTCGTGTGATAATGTTAGCATTGTTCAGAATGGCTTCTGCAGAAAAAAGGGGGGCAGCAGGTTGGATCAGCACCACTGTGAAATAGATGGGGGCAAAGAAAAATAAGCAGGGGGCAGGTCCAGTCTCCAATGACCCCAAATTTGGAACAAAACCCTTTTAGGCTCTGCACTAACTGTTGTTTGGACGCATATTAGGAATGTACAATGGCTCCTGAGAAATGTCGCTAGTCTGATCAAAACTCCTTCCTTTAGCATCCCTTGAAATTCCTCAGCTGCTTAGTCCAAGCAAGAACCTCTGTCCGCAGAAAAAATTACAGGAGGAATCAAAGGTAGAGTTTGAATGAACACTGAATGCAATTTTCTGGCTACTTTTTTCACCCTTGAAAATGGGTCATAAAGTCCAAAGCACACTGAAGTGTTTAGGAAAGCAGAAAGCACACGTTCAAGCTTGAACGAACACTGGAGATTGACAATAAAGACATAATTGTTGTGCTCCATAGCTGTTTCCTACAGCCAAGCAGCCTCAATTTAGCCCAAGTTCATAAGGAAGGCCGTCCTGTTGTGATCGCTTCCCTAGGAATAAGGATTGTGTTGCTCATTTCGTGAAGACCAATGGAACGAGGGCTGGCCTGCTCATGAGCTCCAGTAAGCGCCAGGGTCCATGACAGCTATTGGCAGAGGGTGGCCACTTGGCCACCCCACATTTATCCAACAGTGGCAAAAGCCGTCACCGCTAAGCAGCTGCTCTTCCCCACTGGGAATAGAAGGGGTGATGTGGTTGCTCCAGCCAACCATGTCTCAACTCCTCCTACTCTCCAGTCCTGCCTTGCCTTCCAAAGATGAGAATATGAAGGAGGTGGATCTATGTGGAATGGGGCAGGGAGAGGCTAGGAGTGGGTGGATCTGACCCAGGAGGGGGGAGGTATCGGTGACGCTGCCATGCACCATATCCTATCCCACTTCCCTGGCCCTTCCAGTCTACATGGGATTTCTCTGTTCTGAGCCAGCTAAAGAGTTGGCAGAGAACCGAGTAGCCCCATGGCTGCAGCTGGGGGTTTACCCAGGGTATTACCATGAGTAACTTCCAGCTGCCTCCTTCCCCACATAGGATTCAGTGTGCCCAGGGTAGAGGAGTTTGACGTCCATCTCGGGTTTGGGGGTGAAAGGGAGCCTCCCTCGCCCGTATCTCTCAGGAGGTGTGGTTGTATTGGGCTTGCTTCGGGCCTGGGGCGCAAATGACAAAGCAGACTTACGTTTGGCACTTTCCAACTATTTTAAACTTGTAAACCGTTTAACACTCATTGGGACCTTGTTACGTCACAGGTCCCTGCGATACACCCTTAAGTCAGTCAACAAGAGTTCCGTCTCTGTTAGCTAGAAAAGAGACTGTGCTGAGGTGAAGAGAGACAGTTGCTCTCCTCCTGCTGAATATCATATGAGCACCGCGTGAAAAAGTGCCCCTTTTCCAGTTAGCTGAGGTAGGTAAACATGCTTAGAAGACACACATAGCTGATGTTGCTTGCAGTAGCACGTGCTGCTGCCTAACTCCATCCAATGCTCGGATAAGTATATTTGTAGATAGAGCAACAGTACAAAGACACCAAAAGCCTCCAGTGATTCTTCCTCTAAAAAGAAGCTGAAGCCCAGGTAACAGAGTGCCCAGTGGCATCGCTGGAGGTGGGGTGGAACGCTAAGTTCTGCACTGACGTCCGTTACTCACCGGCACGAAGCAGCCCCACCCCCTCGCCTTCAGAGCCATTCAGTGGGGCAAAGGCAATGCTGAATGGCTCCAAAGGTGAGGGGGCGGGGCCGCCTTGTGCCAGTGAGTAACGGAGGGTCAGCGCAGTAGCGTTCTGCCCCACCTCCAGCGACGCCACTGAGAGTGCCCCTGGAACTTCTCTCTGCTCAGAGAAATCGGGCATGAGCATGTAACAAGATGATCTTCATTGCTCCTTAGCAGCACAATCCTATGCCTGACTACTCAGAAGTAAGTCCCATTGAGTTTGATGGGACTTACTCCGATGCAACAAACATGAAAATGAGCGAACTCAGGAAGATAGTGGAGGACAGGAAGGCCTGACGGGATATGGTTCATGGGATCACGAAGGGTCGGACACGACTTAACGACTGAACAACAAAACTCTGAGGTGAGTGTGCATAGGATTGCTGCCTCAGTGTCTATGAACTAAAAGTGGCACTCAAGCAATGTGCATCAAGCAATGTCGTCAGATATTACACATCTTAATTTGCTTCAAACGTTGCTTTACATGCCATGAAATTAAGTGAAAATCCTAATGCATATACAGTATATGCATGAAACTTATATATGAGTACTTGGAATATGCCATATAAATACTAAGAATGAAATGACTAATTTTTTTAATCGTATTCATGTTAAGGCGGATTTATTTTATACAGTTCTGGTATCTTCTTGCAGTTCAGTTCTATCTTTCTGAACTCTTCCCTGCTCCTTTGTGCCTCTTCATTCCCTGGCATTCCCTGTCTCTCTGGCTATGAAAACCAATGGCAGTGATCCATCATAAACCATTTGACATAAGAATGATCCACCATCTTTCAACTTTTGGCTTGCATAGAAAAGAGTTAGACAGTGACTTACGATTTTGCTGTTGAAGAAGTTTATGAAGGACGGACACACAATACCAAGGAAATGCCCCATTCAATATTTGGTACTTCTCTCTTTCCCTTCCCCATAGCTGCCTGTTCAGTTGGAGTACCTTAAATAAAGTTTACACTTGGCAATTAATTTAGTTGAAAATTTCAACTTAAACAACTTGCCATAAAAAGTATTAAGCATTTTACAAGACATGAACTCTTAAATGAAGAGGAGAGAAATATAAACAGTGTCAGATTTAACCACTGAGCAATTTAATATAACTTCTGCACAATTTTACAAATCATTATTTATCTAGTTAATATGCATAAAAATTTAATAAATTACCTTCTGCAATATTGCTTTTGGTGTAGTTCGCAGAGTAGGCAATTATGCTACTAATGTACAAAAAATCCCTTGGGGAAATCTCAGCTTGCTTGCCAAATACAAGGACCATGGATAAAAAGGAGATGTGTGAGCAGGGTGTTTGTTTTTTTTAAAGGTGCTTCAAGGGCATGTCTTTAGCAGAGTAAGTCATAACGAAACCTACTTTTCCTTTGAGCAAGGATTGCAGGGTCAGCGCGAGAGGCTTGGCATCTTGGGGTTGGTTTTGCAGTTCATAGCTTCCTCACCTCCCATCATTGCACTGGGGGGGTAGATGGTGAGAAAATGGGGGGGGGGGTGTCAGTTGGTGATCTTTTGCTTTGCATCAGGGTGGGAACAGCCAAAGAGGGTATAGACAATGACTGTTGTCTCCCCTTGCATAGGAACCCATTTCAAATTGGGGGGGGGGGTTGAAGTTAGGGAGTTCCCATTGCAGATTTGATTATTTCAACAAATTATAGCCCGTTTTAACCCACACCACCTTGTCCCATGTCCTTATTGGGGGTATGTGGGCAATGTCCAGTTCTGCCCTCAGTGTTTAAAGTCAGTTAGCTAGATAGCGGTTTTGGTCCGACTGCTGCAGCATAACCGCAGTGTCGGAAATGCGAGGGGCAGCATTACTCCTCCCAGCCCTTCCCAAATCTCACCCCTCTCTACACCTGTGCTGGAAAGCTGCAGTTGCCCAGTGCAAACCCTTCAGACATGCGGTGTGGTGCCTGTCCTCCTGACTTCCCCACCCCTCTCTTTCTCTGTTTCTGTGTCTCAGCCAACGTAACCAAGTACCAAGATATCCAGAAGTTAAACGGAGAGAGATTTGTCGGGGCATGTGGATTTGCCAAATAGTTCATCAAGAATCTCGGACATGTTCAGAATTGCTGCTTTCAACGGCGCTCCCCTCCCATTATTTTTAATGGCATCTGGCAATGTAGGAGAAGATTGTGTGGACTCCGACAGATCCTGCAGAGTGTTCCCCCCACACACTTCTTGATGATTGTTTTCTTTTTAGATCTTGCTGGCGCTTAGTTCTCAAGGTGTTAGGAGAAGTAATTTACACATGGCCTGTCCTCTTTGCCAGCAGATCTGCAGCCAGTGATTCTGACTCTTCCTACAATCGCTCACATTATTAGTTCAGCCGGGAAAACCATAGGATGATTTAGTGACCTTCTCAGCTGCTCACAGGCCTATATTTTTTTACTCTCTCTCTCTCTCTCTCTCTCTCTCTCTCTCTCTCTCTCTCTCTCTCTCTCTCTCTTATATATCTGAGGTGGCCATTTATCATCCCAGCATGACACATTGTTATATAATGCCGCAGAATGGCCTGCCATTTCCTGGTCAAGAAATGCCTTCCCCCCCACAAGTTTGGTTTATACCACACAATTTGGCCTTCTGTGACTTGGACCAAACCAGATGTGACAGCCGCAGTTCTGCCTGAATCTGCCCCAAACGTGGAGAAGAAAAGGGAGACGTCTCTTACTGAGAACCACAAGGGAATGTGGGCAGGAGTGCAAAACCCTCCACCCACCCACAGCGTAGGTCCCCACTGTCGGGGTCCTGTGGGACCGAGGCTTGCAAGTGGTCAACTTGATGGGCCAGAGGCAGTGATCTATGCAGTCCATACCCGGCCAAAATTCAGGTCTAGAACAACAATCAAAATCAAACCAGATGCAGCTCAGGCTGGTGCCAAGGGTTGAAGCAGTGTGCAGAGATCACAGGGAACTGAGGCAGGTATATAGTCAGGGCTAGGCCAAATGTCAAATCCAGACCACACGGCAGGGCGCTAGGGCTATTTGCATTGGTGAGTTAATCACATTGAGGACCCAAATACGGCCAGCCAGGCTTATAGTGGCTCCCCAGGAAACTTGGTCCAGTTGGACAGAGAAGCTACAGTGCCCTATCTGGATATTATCTGGGTGGTGCTGTGGCACAGCAAAGGTCAAGTCCATACAGAACTGCCTGAGAATTCTCCTGGTGCAGGGAATCAGGTGCCTGTGACTTTCTGCCAGATTCCCTGCTCTGAGACCATAGTACCTTCCACCTAGAACATAAGAACATAAGAAGAGCCCTGCTGGATCAGGCCAAAGGCTCATCTAGTCCAGCTTCCTGTATCACACAGTGGCCCCACCAGATGCCTCAGGGAGCACAAGACAACAAGATAACCTGTTTCCTGCTGTCACTCCCCTGCACCTGGCACAGAGAAAACCTACTTCTAAAACCAGGAGGTTGCTTATGGCTTGTAACCTGTGATGGTCTTTTCCTCCATGAATCTGTCCAAACGCCTTTTAAAGGCATCTAGGCCAGGTGCCATCACAACATCCTGTGTGGCAAGGTCCCCAGGTCACCTGCAGTCTGTCCCTCCAGGTGCTTCATTCCTCAACTGAGAAGGAGCTTAAGTCTGCTAGAAGAAAACCAATGGTGGGGAGAGGGAAGGAACATGCATGATACTCTGGGTTCCTGTTTGCATGGTCACAGGCACACACATGGAGTTGCTATGTGAAAAGGTTTCTTGCCTGGACTGGGCCACAGACCACTAAAAATATTGTGAGTCATTAAACATTTCCGTTAATGGAACAAACCAGATTTCTTCTCAGGAGATTGTTATATTAGTACAGGGGGACCCCGGTATCCACGGGGGATACGTTCCAGCCCCCATCGTGGATACCTGAAACCGCGGAAATGGGCAAACGCCCATTTCCGTGGTTTTCAGGGGGGCGACCCCCCCGCGGGCCTGCGCTACCCCCCGCACCCTCCACAACCCCCCCCCCAAGTACTTACTTTTAACGGAGAAAGCTCCATGTTTTTTTCTTCAAAAGCCTTTGCTGTAGGCCTTCTTACCAACAAGTCATCGGTGCTAGAATGTCTCAGCAACCTTGCTGAGAGGTTGCTGAGACTTTCTAGCACTGAAGACTTGTTGGTAAGGCCTACAGCAAAGGCTTTTGAAGAAAAAAACACGGAGCTTTCTCCGTTAAAAGTAAGTGCAGGGGGCGGGCGCGACCCCCCCGCGCCCTCCACAGCCCCCCATGGCACTTACTTTGAGCAGAAACCTCCGTTCTTCTCTTCAAAAGTTCCGAGTTTCCATCTGTTTTAGGCCTGAGCAACTAGACTTAGTTAATAGCTAGAGTCTCTGCAACCTTGCAGAGACTCTAGCTATCACCTAAGTCTAGTTGCTCAGGCCTAAAACAGATGGAAACTCGGAACTTTTGAACGGAGGTTTCTGCTCAAAGTAAGTGCGGAGGGGGCTGTGGAGGGTGCGGGATTCCTCAACCGTGGATGGATAATTGAAACCGCGGTTGAGGAATCCGTGGATACCGGTGCCCCCCTGTATCCATATTCTTAATGGTACCAAATCCTGCAGCTAAACCATACTTCTATTTTCCAAAATCGAACCTCAGTACATAACTCAAACTCCTTAAATTCTGTTTCTAATATTTAAGAGAGGTAAAGAACGTTTTATCTCCATCATCCCCTCCAACCATCCTCCTTATATAAAACACTCTTGTTGTTGTTCAGTCGTTAAGTCGTGTCCGACCCTTCGTGATCCCATGAACCATATCCCGCCAGGCCTTCCTGTCCTCCACTATCTTCCTGAGTTCGCTCATTTTCATGTTTGTTGCATCGGTGATGCTGTCTAACCATCTCATCCTTGGCCTTCCCCTTCTCCTTTTGCCTGCAATCTTTCCCAGCATCAGAGTCTTTTCCAGAGAGTCCTCTCTTCGCATTAGGTGGCCAAAATATTTGAGTTTCAGCCTTAGTACCTGTCCTTCCAGGGAACAGTCAGGCTTGATTTCATTTAGAATTGACTGATTTGATCTCCTAGCAGTCCAAGGGACTCTCAGGAGTCTTCTCCAGCACCACAGTTCAAAAGCATCTATTCTTCGGCGCTCAGCCTTCCTTATGGTCCAACTCTCGCAACCATACATTGCTACTGGGAACACCATCGCCCTGACTATATGAACTTTTGTTGGCATGGTGATATCTCTGCTTTTTATTATGCTGTCTAAGTTTGCCATAGCTTTCCTTCCAAGGAGTAAGCGTCTTTTAATTTCATGGCTGCTGTCTCCGTCTGCAGTGATCTTGGAGCCCAGAAAAGTAAAATCTGTTACTGCTTCCATTTCTGCCCCTTCTATTTGCCAGGAATTGATGGGACCCGATGCCATGATCTTAGTTTTATTAATGTTGAGTTTCAAGCCAACTTTTGCACTCTCCTCTTTCACTCTCATCAAGAGGCTCTTTAGTTCTTCTTCACTTTCTGCCATTAGGGTGGTATCGTCTGCATATCTGAGGTTGTTGATATTTCTCCCGGCAATCTTGATTCCGGCTTGCGATTCATTCAGCCCTGCATTTCTCATAATGTACTCTGCATATAAGTTAAATAAGCAGGGTGACAATATACAGCCTTGCCGTACTCCCTTCCCAATTTTGAACCAATCAGTTGTTCCATGGCCGGTTCGAACTGTTGCTTCTTGACCCGCATATAGGTTTCTCAGGAGACAGGTAAGGTGGTCTGGTACCCCCATCTCTTTAAGAATTTGCCACAGTTTGTTGTGATCCACACAATCAAAGGCTTTTGCGTAGTCAATGAAGCAGAAGTAGGTGTTTTTTTGGAACTCTCGGGCTTTCTCCATGATCCAGCGCATGTTGGCAATTTGATCTCTAGTTCCTCTGCCTCTTCGAAACCCAGCTTGTACGTCCGGTAGTTCTCGGTCCACGTACTGCTGAAGCCTAGCTTGTAGGATTTTGAGCATAACCTTGCTAGCATGTGAAATGAGTGCAATTGTACGGTAGTTTGAACACTCTTTGGCACTGCCCTTCTTTGGAATTGGAACGTAAACTGACCTTTTCCAATCCTTTGGCCACTGCTGAGTTTTCCAAATTTGTTGGCATATTGAGTGCAGCACTTTCACAGCATCATCATTTAGGATTTTAAGTAGCTCAGCTGGTGTATTATCATCTCCACTAGCTTTGTTGTTAGTAATGCTACCTAAGGCCCACTTGACTTCACTCTCTAGGATGTCCGGCTCTGGGTCAGTGACCACACCAGCGTGGTCATCAGGAACATTCAGATCTTTCTTGTATAGTTCTTCTGTGTATTCTTGCCATCTCTTCTTAATCTCTTCTGCTTCTGTTAGGTCCTTGCCTTTTTTGTCCTTTATCATGCCCATCTTTGCACAAAACGTTCCCTTGATATCTCCAATTTTCTTGAAGAGATCTCTAGTCCTCCCCATTCTGTTGTTTTCCTCGATTTCCTTGCATTGTTCATTTAAGAAGGCCTTCTTATCTCTCCTTGCTATTCTCTGGAACTCTGCATTCATTTGTTTATATCTTTCCCTTTCACCCTTGCTTTTTGCATTCCTTCTTTCCACAGCTATTTGTAAAGCCTCATCTGACAGCCACTTTGCTTTCTTGCATTTCTTTTTCTTTGGGATGGTTTTCGTTGCTGCCTCCTGTACACTGTTACAAACTTCCGTCCATAGTTCTTCAGGCACTCTGTCTACCAGGTCTAATGCCCTAAATCTATTCTTCACCTCCACTGTATACTCATAAGAGATATCGTTTAGGTCATATCTGACTGGTCTAGTGGTGTTCCCTACATTCTTCAGTTTAAAACACTCTAGGCTCTATTTTTTTTTAAAAAAAGTGATCTAATGCAGATGTACAGGACATGGTGCCTCTGTTATCGTAAATGAATCGCTCAGGATAACATCTATATTAAACATATTCATCTTGGCTCTAAAATGGGAGCACAGCGCTTAAATGAAGACCTTTAAAAACAACACGGTCAGTTTTTATTCTGTTCCACCGACTTCATAAGGACTGAGGTGAGCAGTTTGCTTAGGAAAGGACTCAATAGGGCCAAGTTAGGCACACAGGATAATCTTTCAGAGTGCAGGAAAATCTCCATCTACTCAATCAGAAAGCGTTAAGGGCTTAATGGTTTATTAAGTAGGTTTATGCAGGTGAAAAATCACCGTCTTGCTTTTCAGCAATGGAATTGCTTGTTGTGCATTCCTTGGTGAGCCGCTTTGGCAGAAGATGCGGTCTACAAATCCTATCAATAACTGCAGGTATGCATGTATTCGTACATGCAGGAGCAAATGAACACGACCAGCAAACACACACACCCCAACCTTTGCTTCTGCAGAAGGCATATATCTACACTACAGAGGCGTCGCTACACCCCCAGTGGGGGGCTGTCTGTCGATGCAACACCCCCCCACGTGACTCCACAAGCCCCGCACCCTGGGGGGGGTGATGTCACTTTGTTGGCAGAAGCATACACAGGATTCCCAACCCTACGTTTGCCACTGAGATGCAGAGCAGGTCAGGGGGAGGGGTGTTTGAAGTAGAGAAGGAGTGTGAAGTTCACCCTTCCCAATCTACCCCATTTCTCTGCAACAGCCCCTTCTTTTCCCCAGGAAATACATCTGGGAACCTGGACAAGGGAGAAGGGTTAAATGCTGCACCTCCTGCTTCTTCTCTGCTTCTTCTCTGCAATCATCGCATCCCAATTTGAACTTTGGTAGGAAACACAGGGCGAGGAATCCTGTGGTTTCCACTGAACCTCTAATCTTACCTTTAACCTGATGTAATAGCCATTTCCTCTTTCCTTGGAATCCTGGGAACTGTAGTTCTGTGAAGGTTCACTAAGAGATAACTTCAGCAAACAATAATTCCCAGGATTCTTTGGGAAAAGCCACAGCTGCTACAGTGATATCAAACCAGTACATTTTTGTAGCACAGATATGTGTCCAGAAAAGTTAGCGACTGACGTTTTTGAAGCCTGATTAGCTGTGTAATTGTTGTCGCGTGAATAATTTTGTTTGTTGCTGTATTAGCCACAAAAGATTAAGCAAATCCCAATGCTAAGGCTACATCTGATGAGCAGCGTTTGGAAGTCAACTCTATGATTTTCATCCTCTAAATTCAGACCAATTAAGATAGATGATTATTGAGATTAAAGGCCGCTCCACAGTTTATAGCTGCCACGTGGAGGTGGCGAGACAGAAGAGAGAGATGAAAGCCCCAAGAAATATTGCTAATCATATCAAAGTGATTTTCGCTTCCTATGAAATCCCTTCTGGTATTTTGATCAAGTAGCACCTTTCAAATACACATTGCATTTCACTTTAGATTAATTCAGTGATTATTCTTACAGGTCAATCTTACTGGAAGGCAGCTCCGGCAGAACACGTATTCTGCTGGCGCTGACCTGCCACAAAAGCGCTGTAAAGTGCTTTGCGGCAGCGCGGGGACCCACTGTGGCAACGGGAAGACTGGAGCCTTCTCACATGTGCCAGTGGTGAGATGGAGGTCGACTGGAGCAGATAAATCCGGTGCGGGGGGGGCAGAATGGGGTGTGGAGGGGTTGAATGGGGCAGGGGAGGGAAGAATGGGGAGGAGACAGGGCAGCTTTGGTGGATCGGGCCAGGGAGGGGGGCAGGATTGGTGGCAGCACATGCTGAATTCTGGACCCCTTCCCAGCCTGATCTGCCAACACAGATTAACACCGGACTTGCAGCCATAATAGTTGCAGGTCCAAGTTGATCCATTGTATCTGCTGCGGCTAACCCTGGGGCAAGGGGACAAATGTCCCCTTACCCCAAGGCGACCTCCTGCAGACAAAAATCCCCTTCTGGATGCAGCATAGCCTGTGCCAGCACTGTTGCATCTCTGCCCTGGGATTTATAGGGATGTTAGTCCCAGGTCCTTGTCTTCAGCGTAAGAATCCACCAATTCCCAATTTCCAAAAGGACGTCCACTGACGGTGGGAGGCAGGTGGCACCCACGACATAGGTTGAGTGACAACCTGCATGTGAATGTAGTCCCAGGTAGACCTGTGCATTTGGGGAATAGCTTGAACTTTCTCACGGTCCTTTCAGCCTTGAATTTCTTGGCTACTTTTCTTGCATTTGATTTAAGAGGCAGAATTTGGAGGTTCTCAAACAACGAGACCACATTGAAAACAGATACCACTGTATCAAGTGCTTCTTTGAATAGCAGTCTATGCAATCAAATTCCATTTGATCTCTCCGTTCTCCAGCTTGAATCCTCTGCCTGTGTGTATTCAAATGAGTTTGGCAGTGAGAGAGATTCCATGATGAATTGTCACTGAAGAGACAGCAAGGGGCCAATCACTCAATCTTGCCTTTGTAATCGTACGTAGTGAGAAATTCCAAAAGGGAAACGCAGATATTTGAATTCTGATGCTAATGAAATAATCAGAGTTGTTTTGTGGCGTGATGTATGTATCCTGTGGGGCTTATATATGTGCTACCCAAACTCCTTTTGCTGTGATGGGTGGAGATTATGTAAGACAAGAAGAACCTCTTTGGCGCACTGCACCTCTGTGCACTCTGCACACAGAAACATACTGCACTCCGCTGCAGGTCTCCTGTCAATGAGGACTGGACTAGCCAGGGACAGAGGCGGAGAGCAAATTTTTATTACCACAACGGTCTCCTTGAGTGGAGCACTTTCCTTTTCCCCATAAGCATGAACAGTGTGACCATTCAGTACAAAGGGCTGGATCAGACAAGGCCTACACAGCAAGTCCTCACTGAAAGTTGTGTTGTTTAACGTCGTTTCATGTTAAAGTTGATGGGGAAATGCCATAGGAACGTTTACGTTTCTCAATTAGCCTAAGGTAAAATTGGCTTCATTAGAAGTCGTTTTGCTTAAAGTTGCCATTTCCAAGAAGAACCTATCGACAACTTTAAGTGAGGACGTGCTGTACAGGAAACTATGTGTACACTGGACTATATGCATGTAGGCTGCATTCAAATATTATGCCCCAGCACAGGGCTTCTCAACCTTTTTCACCAACTGTACCCCCCTGACACGATCAATTTTTTTGAAGTACCCCCTGTGCCAATTAATTAATTAGTTAGCATTAATTAATTAAGTTAATTAATTATTAAATGTACAATTTAAACATTAACATTACTCAGCTTACACTGTTAGCCATCACCCCCCTTTTTCCAATTTTTGCCACCCCTTTTTATTTTTAAAGAAAATATCACCATAGGTCTCCCATCCAAAAATAAACTAAGGTAATTTATTCTTAGCTTCCTTAAGAAGGCAGACAACCAGCTCAATCTGCCATAAGAGCTGCCTTCTTTAAATGGAACAAACAATGTATCTGCCTAGCATAAGATACTGGAGTTGGGGCAGGCACATGGGGTGGGGGGGCAGGTGCACTTGCTTGCTCTAGAGCAGGGGTTCTCAACCTTTGGAGACCCGGGTACCCCCTATCACAGTCCAATTTTCTGAAGTACCCCTTGCTAATTAACTGCTAATTAATTGGATTAATCAATTAATTAGGTGATCATTAAATAAAAGTACTAAAACAATTTTTAAATGTGAAAAATGTCTTATTTAACTGTGTGTGTGTGTGTGTGTGTGTGTGTGTGTGTGTGTGTGAGAGAGAGAGAGAGAGAGAGAGAGAGAGAGAGAGAGAGAGAGAGAGAATTTACAATTTCAAGTCCATGTTAATTAACACTTGATTAGCTGCTGATGGGGCAGATAAGGGGCAGGGCTTGGCGTACCCCCAGCAAGAGGTCCGTCTACCCCTAGGGGTACCCGTACCACAGGTTGAGAACTCAAATGCCCTTCCCAATGTCACCACACATACTCCAGATGTCAGTAGAAGTGACAAAAGTTTTTTGCTATCTGTTTTATCTCTGAGGAGGAAGAAGTGATGGTGTCGCTTCTCTTGGTATTGCTACCATTCTCTCTCCCCCAGGATGCCCCAGGAGCAATGTCCTATGCAAGACAAAGTGGGGGCAGCACCGAGTGACACCTCCTCCTTAGAATTAAACAACAGAGAGGGAAAAGACGATTGCTGCCTCCATTGGAGCTAGTGGAGCAAAATGAGAGCTAGTAAACACTGTGAAAAAAACCTCCCCACTGATTAAAGTTCCAGCTTGGGGGTTGTGGCTAAAATTCAAACTGCAGTCCAAATTTTAGCCTGTACACATGAAAGGGAGAGAGAAGCATCTACTTCCCTCAATGTGTCCTGGGGGAATTGGAGGAAAGTATTGTCCAAGCTGCTTCAAAGTATAGGATGCAGCTGGTATCATCATGCTCCCTGTCCCTGGTGATCCTAGCCATTGAGAATCGAGTCTGCTCTTGTCATTTCTGGAGCCTGGGCTCGATCAGAGCTCTTTCTGGGCCTATTGAGACATCTGTGTTTTTGTGCGTTTTCTGCAAGCCTCTTGTGCTATTACTATGTGAAGGGCAGAAATTCAACAGGTGCCACTTTCCTGGCATGAGGATGTGAAAAGGAACCACAGGCAATTCAGAATGCAGAGCACAGCCTTTCTGAATGAAGATCAGAGTTCCAATTTTAGAATGGAAGCTTTCATGGCTGGTTATAATAGTAGAGGACACAGGTATTATGGGTTTGAAAGCCATGTATTATTTGTTAATAAACAAATAATTAAACAAGAGTTCCAATTGTATTCTTTTTCATAATGGCCACCTTTGTTTTGAGGTGCGCGCGCGCGCACACACACACACACACACACACACACACACACACACACACACACTAATGCTGTATCATGGTGATGTGAGGGTCAAGGAGTATGAAAGGTTAAGTCTGAGTCAAGGGTAAACCAGACTTGGAACTTAGAAGAAATTCTTAAGAGATCCTCCAAATATTATGCTATATTTGCTACCAATAATATTTACTCTTATTAAACATCTGGACCATCTGCTGTCTTAGCTGCATTGCCAACTACCATACCGCATAATAAAAATTAGAGCTAGTATGATATTTTTCAAATCAGAACCAAGGAATTTCACACAGACACACAACCTGCACATGCGCGCGCACGCGCGTGTGTGCGCACACACACACACACACACACACACACACACACACACACACATTCTATGGAAGAAATTGAAAAGCTTGACATTTTAGAATATGGCACCATGTTTTTCTATACAAAAAAATTTGGCAATGCTGAAATAACATTTCAGTCAATTAAAAGGCACCAGTGAGAGGTATCAGCATGCATAGATTGCCCTCTCTTGCTCGTTTGGCTTATGTTACATCAGTGTTGACACATTATGTAGTCACATTTGATTGGCTAATTGGCATTGTGGCATCATCCTCTTCAGTATGAGATCCCTGATTGTTTGGGATTGCCCAGGTGACTAATCCAGGAGGAAAGAAGCAACCATTAAAAGAAAAAAAAATGCAGATGCAGCAGCATAATAAGGGGGAAACAATAGCACAGAAAAAGTGAATATTTTCAAAATCACAGGGTGTTCCATGAAATATTTCTATTCCCCCTCAACCGCAAATCATTGTTTCAGCCTGAAAAATTAAAATGAGAATGTATTTGGCACAGGCTTTTTACTAATATTCAGTAAAGGAGCCCTTTGAGTTGGGAAAAACCAAAGTGGGACAGGTGAAAGACTCAGCAAGGGGAAACAATTCTATTAATTAATTCTAATTTCAACTATTCATTTGTTATGGCACTTAATTTTGCAATGAGAAGCAAAAGAGGGGCTGTCGTTTTCATTTGGGAATTAAGAGGGTTAAATTGTGCAGGGAAAGTTAAATAGTCTCTTCATTAGTGTGACTCTGAAAGCTCTACAGTGGAGCTCACCTCATCAGCTTCTGCTAATACAAATATATAATCTCTTCGTTTGCGAGGGAGGGACTAATAAGATGAAGACCTGGCAGCTATCTGGAGCGTTTAAAGTGCTTTACATCAGTGATATGCAAACTCCCCCCAACTCAGATAATTGGCTGCAAATTGTGATTATCATCATCGAACACTTGGAAAAAAAAAGATTGCTTTTTGATGGTTCACAACTGGCTTGCAATTTGTTTGTGCATTCTTGCAATGCTTCTTGGGAATTGTAGTCCAGGGTCAGGGAAAGCATCCTAGTTCTTGGACTAAAGCCCAGGGCTACAAGCATGCCAAGCCTTGGCCACACTCTGCAGCAGGCTGCAGCTGAAGAGTCCCATTCCAAAGCAGGCAGAGGATCAAAGATGATAGAACGAGCAAGTATGGTTGATAATAGGCTGGTGTTTGGGTCCTGGATCAGGTAAATGAAGATCAAAGGTCCAGAGACAGAAGAGTCTCGATCTGCAGGAGCCGCTATGGCCCGCCGATGTGCAAGGGCCTCCTCTACTTGGCCCGGCCCGGCTTGCCCTTTTTAACTTGCAGGATTCCCCCCCCCCAGGTCGATTTCCAGCCAGGCAAGCCGCCCTCTCTGGCTGTGGCCGCTCAGCAATTCCAACGCACGGCCTTGCTCCCCCCAAGCTGCGGATTTGCGTGAGGGGGGAGGCTGCTTCAAGGGGGCGAGTACAGGCTGCGAGGGCTGCTCCGAGACCTCCAGCTGCTGCCTCCAGCTGTGGGGGCTACTCCAAGGGCGGGAAGCATTCCAGCTCCTGTGAGGCCAGTCTGGGAGGCAGAGCTTCAGCTGGAATAAATTAAGAGTAAATTTCCTGACAATCAGCTGTTGAGCGCAGCTGATAAGGACCTTTCGCCGCTGGGAGTTAGCACTGCGGACTGGGAGGACATGCTTCGGCGCGGAAAACAATGACATTTTAATTAATACTTAATTACCAACTGATCAATACTGATAAGGGGGCGGCTCTGGCATACCCCCAGCAGTTGGTCCGTGTACCCCTAGGGGTATGTGTACCACAGGTTGAGAACCCCTGGTCTAGCACCTCTAGTTTCAAGCATCAGGCAGCAGGTGATAGGAAAAAAAAATCTGGAAAATTTCTACCAATCAAGGGAGAATACGAGATAAGATGGTCTGACTCTCTATATGCTCATCTGAGGAGACATTTTATATTTCACTTTGGATAAAATATGGTAGCTATTCTCAGATGTGTGAAAATCCCTCCTGAGAAATGTGATTTTTGTTTCAAAGCATTCCTGAAATTCCTAGAGATCATTCACCTGACCAGATTCAATGGCTGAATTAATCTATGCATGCTGACCAGGATCCTTCGAATTCATCCTGAATGTTGCGTTAGACAAAATTCACGGACGGCTCTAATATCGAACTAGAGCAGAATTGTAGGTTGCTCTTTCTTGTATTTCTCTCGCAGGGGTGAGATGGAAACATGAGAAACTATGTTCCTGCATGACCCCCTTCACCAGCTGTTGCAGCCAGCAGGCTTCCCACCTGCAATTACCCACCAGGGGCCAGTACAAAGGAGACCACAAGGTGTGTGGCTCTTTTCACATACGCTCCTTCACTATTAGGACTCATAAATCCTTTTTGAAAAAAAAAAGATTCTAAACTGATGTGCGTGGCATGTTAATGTCTCCCATTCTGAAACTGGACAAGTCTTCCCAATAAAGAGGAAGCAATCTGATCCCAAACCTGGAGCCTGTGCATACAAATACTCATTAAAAAATTGAAAGTCCTTTGAATAAATTACTGCCACCAAAGAGCAGATGCATTAATATCAAGGACACCTGCAGTGTACTCCCCGATCATAGTTCCGTCGACGGGTGATTTATAGCCACGCAAAGGGACACTCATGCTTTTGGCAACCGAGTAATATATTCACAGGTCAGAAGACTGATAATCTAATATTTGGTCTCGCTGATCCTAACATGCTCAAAGGAAAAGGACAATCTCTTTTTACTAACTAATCGGGGTGCATAAAACAAAAAAGTACCCTCGGTGTTGATAGAATTATAGCCATTATAAACGAAGATGGTTTGTGCTAGGTCACAAGACTGCCAGAGAACTGTAGGACTTTCCATATCAGCACGACCGTTGACAGAGTTGCCCAATGAATTCTGGAGACCTGGAGGTAGAAAACTATCGCAATGGGATGCTCTTGAAACTTGGATATCAGTTTGCCCCCCTGGGTGGGAGTTGGGGGAGTACAGGTTAGCTTACGGAAATCCATCAACCATGAGATTGCACTGAGATGGCAATGCTGATATTTTCCTACCTAAACATGCTCCATGGACTTGTTCCTGTGTATCTAGCAAGTGCTGCAGAATATAATGTCTCAGAGAGCATAGCCGGTATCAATGTAGGGGAAAGAGGAGGAGAAGAGAGGAGAGAGAAGGAGGTCACATTAGGGAAGGTAGCCAGTGGTTTATACGTCTAGTGCAGGGGTTCTCAACGCCTTCTCGGCCAAGTACCACCTCCGGCGCCACTGGGTTTTCAGGTTTTGGAGGCCAGAAAACATAGGTAGGAGGTTCTGGATGGGTGGGAGGGCCCTTCTCAGCATTCCTGAAAGAGTAGGCCAAAGGCAGGAGCCTCTCGGGAGCGAAAATGTGCCGCCGAAACCACTGCATCGGAGTGGGGTTCCGGTGGTCCAGTGGTTCGAGTACCACCAGCAGTTGCCCTAAGTACCACTGGTGGTACTAGTACCACTGGTTGAGAACCCCAGGTCTAGTGGGATTGTTATGTGATCCAGCAAATGAAAAACCACTAGATAAAGGTGGAAATCGATGCTATTTGCAGGGCCAGCACAAGACCTGCTGACACCTGAGGCAATGTGCCAAATGCTGCCCCCACCCTTTCCAAGTGTTGCACCAGCCTCTGCTCCTCCCAGTGGAAGCAAGTGGGGGAGCAGGGGTAGGTGGCTGAGGTGACTGCTTCAGTTTGCCTCATGGATGGGCCGACCCTTGCTGTTTGTATCATGTACCGAAATCTCCAATGTCTGGCTCTCAAAGAAGAGCTATGCTTGGAGTACAGAAAATAAATAGACAAGCTTTCTGGAAGCTGGGACAGGATGGTTCTTCTGGGCAGGACGGTTCTTGATGGATGACAGACCACTACAGTGGCAACAGCCAGGAGTGCTGCTTTTGTATCATTTGCATGGACATTGTGAAACGATGGTGATTTTTCGTAAAGGGAAGTGCTCGATGGCTCCAAATTTGCAAAGCACAAGTGTTTCAGAACACTTGAAAATGACAGTCCTGGAAACCAATTTTGGGGAACGGAGAGCATTAAACTTTAAACAAGAAGCGATGATTGCTTGGGGATTATTCAGATTGTTTTGTAGAGTTATTAAAACCTGCTTCTGATTCTCTGAGATAACTCCATAAAACTATTAGGAGTGAAAACATACAAGAGATCACATCTGCTACTACCTCAAGCAACTGGAATTATTGGCTTTTCTCCCCCCCACCCTTCCTTTTCCAACACAAAAGTGGTAAAGAAACAGTACAAGTATTCCTCCATATAATTTGCTATCCTGCCACCATCTGCTACCTTTGGCACCAACTACATGCTTGAAATCCTCTTTATAAATGTGCCCTCAACCAGGAAACTGATTCAGAGGAGAACCAATTAGCATTCCCACCTCCCATACCACATGCCAACATATATGCGAGTGCACGTTCTCCTTTTGCTTCCATTTCAAAAATGCGGTGTGTTTCAGGAACACACATGCGTCTTGGAATTTGCGGGAGCATTATCTCACCACGGTCCCAAGCGAAACAACACAGAGGTCATTTTTTAAATAACCTGTCATTTGCATGCCAATCGGAGGCTGAGGGCCCTATCTAACTTTCCAGCACCGATGCAGCCACAATGCAACCCAGAGGTAAGGGAACAAATGTTCCCTTACCTTGAGACCTCTGTGACTGCCCCCCCCCCACTGCAGGATACAGCACATTCCCCTTTGTCGTGGCTGCCTGCACCGGCGCTGGAAAGTTGGATAGGATTGGGCCCAAAGTCTAAGTATGCAGGGGCTTCACTTTCTGATCTCTTTCTTCTGACCTGTAATTGGGGACATCAGAATATTCACAGTGAAAAGACAAACTTATTCCTCCTTTGGTTCTGTGTCAGTCCCGAAGCTGAACACAAATCAACAAGCTAGTTAAGGACAAATTGAGCCAAGTCCCATCACTATATGTAGACATGTTCAATGTGGTATAGCAATGCATGTCTATGTTGGGAAATCCACCCAGGAAGAAAACAAATTTCTGATGGCTTCTGCTGAAAACACCTCTCCACTGTCCTCGGCCAACTTTCAACCTTCAACGGCTGAACCTGCAACTATGAGGCTGGGTTCGATGCAACATGGCCAACCATTCCTTATCACATGAGGGCCTCCTGCACCTCACATACTGTTACAGCGCAATCCTATCCAACTTACACCACTGGTGTAACCAGTGGGGGAGGGCAAGGTGAGAGGCTTTGGAGGGGAGGGGAGATTTAAATTTAAATTCCCTTTGAATCCCCCTTTGGAGGGGATCTGAATCCCCTTTCCGTTCTGGGGCCTCCTGTTCTCGCTGCATCGCTGGTTACACCGGTGGTGTAAGTTGGATAGGATTGCGCGGTTATCCAGTGGTTATCCTTTCCAGGCTACTCCCACAAGAACATTATGGGTATGCTAGACATTGGGGGTCATGAAAGGTGCGGACAGGTCTCACTGAAAGTCGGTGAAGATCCCTTCTGCATGCACAGGTAGGGAAAGATCATGCCATACATTTCTTTAAAAAAAAAAAAAACACTTGTGTTTGATATTTTTGTAGGTTTTCACGACGCGACCATATCCTCGAATTAAAAATCCGCATGTTGCCGGGAAACTCCGTTGTAATACATAAATATATGACAAAAAATAAATTTCACAGATGGTAAAACATACTTTTGACGTTTCGCTCACGTAACACTCGTGGCATCATCGGAAATCCCCTATAGTGCTCATAAGACAGCTTAAAAGGCTGATGCAATAAACTTGTGTTTATTTAAAATATTTGTAGCCTGCTTTTCCATACCATTGTTCAAAGATCACAAAGCCCTGAGAGCATGGAAAGGAAATGGCATCACTTGTCTCTAATGATGTCACAGAATCACGTAGGAGATACTAAGCCCATACAACTAGATTCCACACATTATCATTGCCATGTGTCACATTCATTGTGATTTACCAATGTGAATTGCAATTACTGTACATCTCACTGCAGTTTTGTTTTTTTTACTAGTGACATCAGAGGCGTCGCTCCGGTAGGGGCGGGGCTGTAAGTATCACTGCGGTCATAATCTCTTTACCGAGCGAGGAGGAGGCAGCCCCGCCCCCTCACTGTCCGAGCCAGTCCCCTACGGAGAAAGCAGCAGGCAGGGTCTCTTGCCTGCTGCTTTCTCCGTAGGGGACTGGCTCGGACAGTGAGGGGGCGGGGCTGCCTCCTCCTCGCTCGGTAAAGAGACTATGACCGCAGCGATACTTACAGCCCCGCCCCTACCGGAGCGACGCTTCTGAGTGACATAATGTTACAATTTGAATACTGGGTTAAATACCCTTGATTAAAGATGTCTGACTGTCCCCTGATAGCAAAGTAAAAATTTGATTAACAGAAAGCACCTGTGTTTATGACCTGTAAATGTTTATTAATTGTACACTGCTTTGATTTCAAATTAATAATAAAGAATTACTACTACTACTACTACTACTACTACTACTACTACTACTACTACTACTACTACACTGGAAATTTGCATTTATCCTGTACACCACCTTAGGTACTTTTTATTGGAAAGGAGCCTTATAAATACCATTCAGTAATAAATTAATCAAAAGATTCTCATTTTCCTCAATTTTCTTCCAAGCTTTCTTCTGGACATTATTGGCTCAGTCCCTTGGAATTAATGGGACTGGGACAGTTTATCTGACCTCATTATCCTCCTATTCTTTTCCTTCCTGGACGTGTCTCCTGGCCATTCTTTTCTTTGTCTGTGTAACATCTCCTTTAATAAATGAGGTCTGTTGAATAGCCCATCCATTTGGGTTCCACTGGTTGTTTTTTTCCCCACGGTGCAAATGTGTCCTTCCTGCTTTTGGTGTAGCGGGACATTGATAGTCAGGCCATTGTGTTTTTATTTTGAGAGAGTGTTTGTCATTGAGATTTATTAGCGTTTACATGCGAGACAGTAATGCACTTTGTCACATCCATTTATCTGTCTAGGGCATCAGCTCCTTCACCTTTAGTTGTTTCTTTGGGAAGAAACTAGTGTTTGTTCCACTATCAAGTGGACATGGTGTCATTTAGACCTATGTTCAGTCTCCTTCCGTTCTCTGTAATCTCAATATTTACAATTATAATGATACCTGAGTAGGGATTCTAGCAGTCAAAGGCTGAACAATTTCACTTAACACAACTCTTTCACCCAATTGGCAATGGCATGCCCCCTTTTTGACCTGTTGTCCTCTTTTCATGCTTTCCCCTCATTTTCCTGTCTCTTGTCTGCACAAAATTGCATTCTGCAAAATAATAACCCTGAAAAATAAACTGTGCAAGCAGTGGTGTCACTGGGGGCGGGGCTGCCCCAGGTTACGTGCCGGGAGGGGGTGACATGCCCACTGCCTCCCAGTAAGTTTTTTGTGTAAGTGGCTGGGGGGGGGGGGCGGCGGCCGCATCTTCAACTTCTCTTCCCCGATCACAGGAAAGAGAAGCCGAAGATTCGGGAACCCCAGTCCCTGCTCCGGAAGTGATGTTACTTCTGGCCTGAAGTGATGTCACTTCCGGGTGTCACCAGACGGGGGGGGGGTAACAGGAGCATTCATGTTGAAAGGTTGGCCACCCCTGTTTTAGCCTATGGCCACAGTCCTAACTCGCTGCTTTGGAAAACAGGTCTCTTGAAATCTGAGCAAACATGCTTAAGAGCATCCAGCAAGTCACATCAAGCAGTAAAACCTTCGTGAATTCAACCTCAAGATGCATGAGGTTGACGGCAGTCTTCCATTATGCACAGTGTGATTATCCAGGCTGTATCTTTTGCTTTTACTTAGATGATTGCTTACAATATTCCAATTACCACCAGCTCTGCAGCCCTATCACTCCATTCCCACAGTTGCGTTAATGAATAATTTAAGCTACTGTGCTTCATTTACTTCAGAATTATTTTATGATGCAATTGAATCTTTTAATGATATTACGGAGGCTTTGTGACGATCCAAATGGCTGGCCGCTGAAGGGGATAAATAAGACCATTTTCAAGATAAAAATAATAATAAAAATAATAATGTAAGGCTCTGTCCTACACGTATAATAGCAGTGCTGATGCTGTGCTAGTGTGAAAAGGGTCCTGTGGCACGCAATACATCTTGGATAATTTACACAATCTGGAGTGTCAGCTCCAATATATTGAGGAAACGGTATAAAGAAAGAATAGGAGGGGCAGCTCAGTGGTAGTCACAAGACCTGTAACCTTTGCTGCCCAAACTTCGCAAGATGATGTCACAGGCCACTGAAGAACAAACAAACTGTTCTGAACACTGTGCAACACCTACTACAGATAAAAAAATGGCAGCTACCTTAGGTTTCAGTTCTCTGCTTGTAGGCTTACCATTCGTCCCAGAAAACCCAAAACTGTCCCGGTTTCTGGTCCCGGGTCAGTCCCGGGCTTTCCAGGCTCCGCTGCTTGCAAAACTTACCTTTTTTTTGTCTGCGCCATCTTGGATCTCGCAAAATCTTGCAAGATCCAAGATGGCGGCGCCCAAGTCTCGTGAGGGCACATGGGGCGCTGCTATCTTGGATCTCACAAGATTTCGTGAGATCCAAGATGGTGCCGCCGAAAACATGGTAAGTTTTGCAAGTGGTGGCAGCAGCTCTTGAGGGGGTCAGGAGTCCTGATCGGCCCGGATGCAGCTGGCCAGGCTCCAGAGGGGGCAGCGAGGACGGTGGTGATGGTGGCGGCGAGGACGATGGTGGTGATGGCGGCAATGGCAAAGGCGGTGACTATTACCGCGACGGCAATGGCGTTGGGTCAGGCAAGTGGCAGCAGCGGCAAAATGGCCATTTAAAAATTCTCTTTTTTATTTTTTAAAACCATATCAACTCACGTTACAAAAAGCAGCACATTACAAAAATCACAACAAGCCTGATTCCTTTGCAACCAAAACCCCCCTCCCCACCAGTCAAATTTTAAAAAGCACAAATCACTATGCAAGCCAGAAATTTGATTCAAACTCAAAGCACAGTACAGTTACAAAAAGGAGCACATTACAAAAATCACAACACCCCCAAAAAGCACTTTCCCATGTGAAAAAACATGTATAAAACTCACCAAGTCCCTCTCTCAACTCCCCCCACCCCCAAAAAGCACATTTCCCACGTAAAAAACATGTATAAAACTCACCAAGTCCCTCTCTCAACTCCCCCCACCCCCCAAAAGCACATTTCCCACGTAAAAAACATGTATAAAACTCACCAAGTCCCTCTCTCAACTCCCCCCACCCCCCAAAAGCACATTTCCCACGTAAAAAACATGTATAAAACTCACCAAGTCCCTCTCTCAACTCCCCCCACCCCCAAAAAGCACATTTCCCACGTAAAAATATATATAAAACTCACCAAGAAAGCCCAGAGTGGTGCAGCAGGATTGCCCTGCTCCATCGCTTCGGAGAAAGGCCCCCACCGCGAGGGGAGGGGGAGAACGGGAGGGGGAGAGGGGAGCCACTCACAGCTGCTGCCTGCCGCTGAAGAGCCCCTTCCCACAGGCAACCCCACTCACAGTTTGCCATGGTTCTCTTCGCTCGCCTCTTTTCATGCCTGCTCTTCATGCCTGCCTCAACTCAAAGCAGCCTCTCGCTCTCTAAAAGCAGCGGGTGCAGTTTCCGGAGGGACGCTGTGCGTTGCCGGTTTCCTTCCTCCCTTCACCCTCCTGTTCTCCTTTTGCCTGTAATTTGGGACATGCAGTCCCGAGTATTATGGTCTGCGGCTGGGCACTTCCTCTTCAAAGCATCGGAGAGTTTTCCAAGCTGCTCATGATGGCTTTGAGGTCTTGTTTCTGCTGCTGCTGCAAAGCCCCAGGTGTGGGAAAATCCTCTGTGCCCCAGACGCGGCTCATTCCGCTGCGCACGCTGCTTATTCGGCTCCTGGCTGAACGCCAGGAGACTCAGCTGATTGGCGGCGATCAAAGCGCCGCCTGGAGTCTCCTGGCGTTCAGCCAGGAGCCGAATGAGCAGCGTGCGCAGCGGAATGAGCCGCGTCTGGGGCACAGAGGATTTCCCGTGGCCCGCAAAGAACTTGGAGATCCCAGAGAGCGCCCGCTCTCTGGGACCCCCAATTTCTTCGCGGGCCACAGGAAATCGCCAGGTGTTCCACATGCGGCCCGCGGGCCGTATGTTGTGCACCCCTGAACTAGGTGTTTGGCTAGTGTTTGAACTGGCAAATCAGTCCCCCAACATTTTTTTTAACCAATAAACAGCCATGGGGAGAGGGGCTGAAAATTTGGTTGGAACAGGTGTCAGGAAAGAGAAGTTTAACCCATTCCTGTTGGCATTTGTATGATCAAAATGGCAGTTTCCCTACCCATATGGTAAAAGATACACAGTCATCATGTTTTCCCCCTGTGGGGGGGGGGGAAAGCCACTTGAGGAGAGCAATTTTGACTGGGAAAATGAGGAAAGAGTTAAATACTACCATTGCCACTGCTGGGATCACCCACTCCCACCCTCCGATTGCATTTCAATTTAAAAAACAACATTTGGGACTGTTTTCCCGTATTATGTCCAGTTTGGCCTTTGGGACATTTTCTTGTACATGTTGCACTCAGGCAAAGATTCCTGCCTACAGAATAATATATATTGCAACACTGGACATCTTGGCATTGTTTGTTGCTCTTCCCTTGAAATTACAAGGGGCAGCTGGGAAAAGGATCAGGTTTCTGCATCCTTGGACTTCAGTGAGGCCTTCATGTACCCCTTCGGTTACACTACTGAAATGACACTGGTGGGTGGAGCATGTTAGGGATCCTTCTGTGCTAGCAACCTATACTGTTCCATGAATCTCCAATGAGCTTTCACAGGTTTGGCAATAGCAGAGGAGGACCCATCCTATTAACAGGTTTAATACTCTGCGGGTTTGAGGATCAGTTTGGGGATAACATAAGAACATAAGAAGAGCCCTGCTGGATCAGGCCAAAAGCCCATCTAGTCCAGCTTCCTGTGTCACACAGTGGCCCCACCAGATGCCTCAGGGAGCACACGAGACAACAAGATACCTGTGTCCAGTCGCCACTCCCTTGCACCTGGCACAGAGAAAACCCACTTCTAAAACCAGGAGGTTGCTTATGGCTTGTAACCTGTGATGGTCTTTTCCTCCATGAATTTGTCCAAACCCCTTTTAAAGGCATCTAGGCCAGGTGCCATCACCACATCCTGTGGCAAGGAGTTCCACAGATGAATCACACGCTGGGTAAAGAAATATTTTCTTATGGATAGAACCATAAATGTAAGTTTGCAAGCTATTTGTTATAAATTTCATGCTGTGGTGCTGGCTGATGAGCTGTGCTATTCTCTTTGCCTGCCTACATCAGGTGAGAGATTACAGTAAGTAATTTAATTTGGAAGGCTGGACACTCTAATGGGCCATGCCTGATAGTGTTCAAAGGTTATGATGAGGCACAGTCCGCCAAGATGGTCTTTCAAATCATGACACCAAAGTTAGGCAGAGGGAAGGAGAAAGAGATTTAGGGCCTAATCCTGTCTGCAAGTGCCGGTACATTGGTGGTGGGGGCATGTCATGGGGTGGAAGCGGGGAGGGTCGGGTCAGGAAGGGGAAGGATCTTGGCAGCACCAGCATGTGCCAGAATCCTATCCCCTCTTATCCAACACCCCCACTTTTCTCTCCTTGAGCTTATTCCAGCTATATAGCTGGCATAGGTCCAAGGAAACCCATAGGCCACCAGGATGCCTGCGCAGAGGTAAGTAGAAAATAGTTTTACTTACCTCGGGCAGGCCTTCAGATTGCCCCTCCACCATTGGATGCAGTATGCACTTCGTCAGTGCGGATGCATCATCGGTAATGTTGGGGAATAAGATTGAGCCATCAGGCTGCAATTCTATGCACACATTGCGTATAATGGGACTTATAGAAATGCACACAATTGGGCTGTTATCACGTTCTTCTCCACATCTTCATCAGGTTTCTCTGAAACTCAGGAGGAGTATCAAAAGGAAAGGCTGTTTGCCCCCACACTTTTCCAAAAACATGGCCTTTCTTGAACTGAATATGCCTAATCCAGTGTTTCTCAAACTGTGGGTCAGGACCCACTTGGTGGGTCATGAACTGATTTCTGTTGGGTCCCAGGTGATGGAATGATCAGATAAGTAATTACCACAAACCCTGAGGCTATTCAAAAAAGAGATATCTACTAATTGCCCTGCAAAGAGCTGAGCTCCTGCAATTTGCAAGATAGCTGCTAATTACCCTGCAAGCAGCTGAGCTCTTTACTTGTAAATAAATTTATTTATTTCTAGATCACCTTTTTAAAAAATCTCGTAAAGCTAGGTGGGTCCCGGTAGAGTGTCATTTTAAAAGGTGGGTCCCGGCGCTAAAACATTTGAGAACCACTGGCCTAATCTATTTCCCAATTCATTTAGAAATATCCCTATGAAGACGACGATTCCAATAAACATTTGTAAAACCACCAGTTCCTTGGAAGTCATGAAGCTGAATCAATCACATTAGTCCATGAGACCCACAGAAATCCTCTCTCAGTTCCGACATAAGAATGGCAACTGAAGGGGATTCTTCTCTATTATCAGGGTGAGCTGACTTTTTTCCTCCTCTGATGACTACTCGAAAGATTGGAGTGCTTGCTGGAGATCAAAGGCTTCTCAGCGCAGGCATTGACGATATGTCAAAGATGCATTGGGGATCCCTTATTATCATCCAGAAAGTTATAGTTGAGCAGGACTTCCCTTGAACTTAGGAGGGCACCACGAAGGCGTCTTGCCTGACTTCACAGCATGGATGGAGGCATTAAGCAGCATTAGCCAGACCAAATCGAAGTAGGGCGCACCTTTTCATGGCGATGCCTTTCATTAATCCCCACAATGTTCTCAGCTGCAAGAGAACCAAACAGACCTTTATAAAGGGCAGCATCTCATTGATTTTTGAACGCTGAGCTCCTTCAGGGAGAAAAATAGACTTTACTCTCTTTGAAGGCCTTTTTACATCCAAGAATGTTCTGCTTATTTATCGGACTACCTAAGAAGTGGATTGGAATCAAGATGTGCAAGTGTCCTAAGGCAGGTGGCCAAACTGCGAGTGATTTTACTGCAGTGGAAACACCTTGGTTTTCCCTTATCACATGAACCCAGGACTAGCTGACTGAACCTATAGCTATCAGAGTTGTTACTGATCATTCCAACAGGATGCCAAGTCACTTTAATTGTGGTTATGGTTGATCCACTGTAAGGTGTGGTGAGCCTCAAATCAAGGGCTGTGGCAGCCCGACACTGATGCTACTCCCTATGCCAGTGGTTCCCAAACTGGGAGGCGTGGTTCCCAGGGGAGCCGCAGATACCAGCCAGGGGAGCCGCGGAGTGCCATGGAATCCTCTCGGAATACAGTGCAATGGCAATTGGCAGGCATCAACATAATGTAATGGGGAGTCATGGCCAAGGGTTGCCAATTGTCAAGGGAGCCACGGGTCAAAAAAGTTTGGGAAACACTGCCCTACGCCACTGAGGCAGACAGTCACAAGAAGGGAGCTGTCCAAACAAGGGTGCTGCAGACGCATCAAGCTAACTAGTTACCAGTCTTGGGTGACCCCACAGCAGCTGGCTGAAAGAGAATACTGTAGACTAGGGTAGACAAACTACGGCCCATGGGCTGGATCTGGCCCATCACCCAAAATTATCCAGTCCATAGTCCTAAAAAGATATATCCACCCATAAGAACAAGAACATAAGAAGAGCCTTGCTGGATCAGGCCAAAGGCCCACCTAGTCCAGCTTCCTGTATCACACAGTGGCCCCACCAGATGCCTCAGGGAGCACACAGGACAACAAGATAACCTGTATCCTATCACCAATCCCTTTCATCTGGCATTAAGAGATTATCCTCATCATGGCTTGTAACCTGTGATGGACTTTTCCTCCATAAATCTGTCCAATCCCCTCTTAAAGGCATCTAGGTCAGGTGCCATCGCCACTTCCTGTGGCAAGGAGTTCCACAGATTAATTACACAGCCCGTGGTGGTAAAGAATTCAAGTTGGTAATTGTCAGGCTTACAGCGCAAACCTACCAAGGGTAGAAGCTTCCTTTGAGCATCATTCTCTGTCTGGGCATGCGTCTCTCCATCCCATGTCCATCTCTTTTTTCTTAGCTCTATGGCCTCATTGGGAGGCTTGCGCATGCATTGAATGTTGAATGTGCATGCATTCTTACTGTTGACAGACCTGATTTCTGGCCCCTGTGCAGAAGAAGGTTGCTGACTACAACTGTACAGTAGACACTAGCCTCAACCTTGCTGACTCAGCAGACTGTCAGGCTGTGACTCATGAACAAATACGATGGCAGGTTGCGCCGTAAACCTCCATAGGCTCATCCTGCTCTTTGGTCTCAAAAACGGTCTCTTTGGTAGGAACGACATTGTTGCTTGAATCCCTGCAACTAACTTTCTTTCTTTGGTCTTGCTGCAAATTGACATGCGCTAAAAATGAGTGGAGGGAGAGTTAGAACGGGCAAAAGAAAATATTTCTTCACCCAGCATGTAAATTCATCTGTGGAACTCCTTGCCAGCGGATGTGGTGATGGCACCTGGTCTAGATGCCTCTAAAAGGGGTTTGAATAGATTCATGGAGGAAAAGACCATCACAGGTTACAAACCATAAGCAACCTCCTGGCTTTAGAAGTAGGTTTTCTCTGTGCCAGGTGCAAGGGAGTGACAAGAGGAAACAGGTTATCTTGTTGGCTGTGTGCCCCCTGAGGCGTCTGGTGGGGCCACTGTGAGATACAGGAAACTGGACTGGATGGGCCTTTGGCCTGATCCAGCAAGGCTCTTCTTATGTTCTTAAATTGTTGTTTTGTTAACTGCCTATTGAGGACCAAGGATGCAGGCTTTAAATCAACCCATTCATAAATAAATCTTACCCATCTGCTTCTCAACTCACTGTCTTTTTTCCCTGCCTTTGTTGTCATGGCAATGTACTGAAGTTCTGATACATCAGGGGTACCCTGGTCACATATAGTCACCTCCTAAGTATTCTCAGTCCTGTTGGCACATGAATGCCGGCAAAAGTGTTCACCTCCTTTAAAGAGGCAACTGTCACTTTAAGAGAGACCATCTGCAGGACGACCCCTCCACATCTCCTGGCAAGTGGCTTGCTGAGTGGTTTTCCAAGAAATCTCTATTTCACAGTGAGTGGTCATTTTTTTCTATGGGATTGCTGCACTTTCAAAGAAAGATATGTTGTGCTCTGAAAGTGCGCTTGCAGCTGTGAACATGAGGCCCATTAAAATTCAGCCCAGCCCTAACTGTTCAGCCTTACACCCTTGATAGATGCTGCACAGTTATTGCTGCACAAACTACCATTGGTCAAGTCCATGGATTTCTAATATCAAAGAAAACCTTGGCCTGTTGGGCTTTGTGAGAAGCCAGGCTGTCCCAATTTCAGCCTCCGGTGGACAGTACCAGTAATGTTACCAGGTATAGCAACACTGGTAAACTCACAAATACCGGATCGCACATCTGTATCATGAATTGCATAATAATGATTATCTGGCTTGGTAAGATATCAGAAGCCTGAACAACTCTGGTACCCATTTCATCACAAACTGTTTTGATGTGAGGCTATACAGTTAGAAATCACATTTGTACATTTCCAGTAATTCAAAGATCTGAATGTTCTGTTCTTCACAAGTCTCTGTAAGAAGTATATTAGGCTTGCTACTGCTTCCTTATTAGAAATCCAGCACTAATATTCAGCTCAGATGCAAAAACACATCATGTAAGGGAATTTTTTTTAATCCCTCCTTCCCTATATATAAAAAAGCTATCTATGAGCTCATGCCCTTCAGAAATTGAAGCTAAACCGCTAAAACTTCTGATCAGGAAGCAAATATCCAGAGAAAGCGTTTAAGAAGTTTCATTGTTACATTTTTACAGTAAGTTGCTCCAGGGTAATGTTTTGTCATTCCTTTTTTACACTTGACAAATTTTTATGATTATATTGCTTGGATGGGTGTCTGTACAGTGTCATTAAACTCCTACTGCTGTGGCCTTGTTTGAAGGCTGTCGTGTTAGGTCTATTTAACTTACAGTACATTGAACTAATAGCAGGACATGACCTGGTTCATAATTTGGACAGTAGAGGCAGTGATGGTGGCAATAGAAAAAAATGTTTGGGGGGGGGGAGACTGTTACAAGCAACAGCACAGCTAAATATACTTGGAGCCTAAGCTTATTATTCCATTCCATTGGTGAGATACTGCTCTGGAGGCCAGATCTATCTATCACATTTTTATACCACCCTTCCTCCAAGGAGCTAAGGGTAGTGTACAGCACTGGTGTCACTTCAGCGTGGTGTGGGGGAGGGGCGCACGGGGTGACGTGCTGAGGGCGGCCAGAGAGGGTGACACGCCAGCATGTCACCCCCCCCGGGAGAGCAGCAGGCCAAGCCACATCTTCTTTGGCGGCTCGGCCGCTTCTAAATAAACCAAGCAAGGCTTCGAGCAACATACGCACAAGGCCGCTCGAAGCCTTGCCTCAGAAGGGCCAAACAAAGACCCAATTGATACTGTACTGTACTGCCTCATGTGCCCTCATGAGATTTGGGTGCCGTCATCTTGGATCTCGCGAGATTTTGCGAGATCCAAGATGGTCGACAGAAAAAAGGCAAGTTTTTAAATGGTGCCTTAAAAGCGGCTGCTGCTTCAGTGCCAGGGGCAGGAGTCCTGGCTGGCTCGGATGCAGCCATCCAGGCTCCAGAGGTGGCGGCGAAGACGATGTAGACAACGAGAATGGTGGCAATGGCGGCGACGGGACAGGTAAGTAAAATAATTAATTGATTGAAAATAGAAAATAAAAATGTTGGGCGTCCTTCGGGCAGTAAACGGGCACTTCGCGTCCCCCCCAAAACTGAGTTTTGGGGGGACGTGAAGTGCCCGTTTACTGCCCGAAGGATGCCCAAAATTTTAATTAATTAATTAATTAATTAATTAATTAATTAAAATCAGTTTTGGGGGGACTTGAAGTGCCCGTTTACTGCCTGAAGGATGCCCAAAAAAATTTATTTTCTATTTTCAATTATTCTATTTTCAATTTTTCAAAACCGGGGGTCCCGGTTTACAACCGGGGAAATCTGGTAAGTCTAATTACTGGTCTCCTTGCACCCATGCCTGGCTGGGGCTGTTGGTGGCGGATATGGGGAACTGCTGGCTGTTTGCATTTGCAGTTCCTTTGCACTTGGCAACATTGAGTCATTTATGGTGGTGCCACAGCGTTTACATGGGTGGAAAGCAAGTTCCACTGTCATAAACAGCCCACATGATTAACGTTGTTTCGTTTTTAATCTAGTCTGCTATTTTTAGCCATCTTTGTAACTGATGCAACATTGCTATCTATTTATTGGTCTAAAGCGCTCCAGTTTTTATTGGTCTAAAAGTGCTCCAGAAACTTCCAGTTTCTAAATGAGCAAGAGACGTCAAAATATGTCAATACACAACTACAGAAGCACAGAAGCAAACTGATAAATGGCGGCCAGCCTGACTTAGGCTTCAGAGCGCCCTCAAATCCAGAGCTGGCACAGACCACAACAAGCTGCAATGGCCACAGCTCTAAGAAGGAATTGCTCACAATGAGTATTGCATGATAAGTCTATCAAGAGTGATTAGACATAGTTGTTAAGTGGAATATTGACGTTCCAAGGCAGTGTCTGAATGGCAGACTCTGGAGAAAGGCCTCCCCTTCATGCTTGTGCTGGAAATGCCATGCCGGTCCATGCCGGTCTTATTTGCGCCACACAGCCATTGCATTCATCCCCAGCCTTGCCACCACTCCAATATCATGTCTCCCTCCCAGCTAGACTAAACACAATTGTTGGAGAAAAGACGGTTCTTCTCTGCAGAGAGGAAACCACATCCTCATCCATCACCCTCAAGTGATCGGAACAGAATTACTCTTTGCCACTCATTTTTCAGGCCTCTTGCTAATTCTCCGAGGCTCGTTAAAATGCTGCGAGCAAAGATGCCCTTCTGATCTTTCCAAACATTCTCTAAATGCTTTGAATTTATTCATTGGACTATTCTCATCCTGGGTCCTCTCTCTCTCTCTCTCTCTCTCTCTCTCTCTCTCTCTCTCTCTCTCTCTCTCTCTGAGTGGGTCTCATTGACTTTTAAATTTTCATTAAAGCTACAGCATTGCCTTTTGTCTGAAGCCCAGCTCTGTCAAGAAAAAAAAAAGTTGTTGGCTTGAGAGGGGAAAAGAACAAGGGGGATGAAACAAACCCCCATTGTACCAATCAATCAAAGCCAAAACAAAACCTTCTGCCCACTTACAATTAGTACCATAGGGAGGAGAGGGGCTTTAGAAAAGCAGGAATTGGAATATAGAGCCTGAAATATTTGGAGAAGAGATGTTGAACAATCTTTCTTGGTCAATTAGACTAGACTAGAGAATATACTCTTGAACCATTTACATCAATCAACTGATTACGTTGTGAACTAATAATGCAATAACAAACAACAACAACAACAACAACAACAACAAAATAATAATAATAATAATAATAATAATAATAATAATAATAATAATAATAATAATACCTACTAGATTTCTAGTACAACCCAGAGAATTACAGTATTTTCACTAGTGCGTTAACCTTTATGATAATCTGACCCTATTGTGGTGGCCCTGGCGATGCCTTAGACCTAAGAGATTCTAATTCTAAGATGAATTAGACCATCTAGGTAAGCATTGTCTCCTTGGGCTAGCAGCAGATCCTTAATACCACTGAGAGGAGCCCTTCCCAGTTCTGCGTGGAGATATCAGGGATTGGATAACTCCACCTTCTGTATGCAAAGCATGTGCTCAACCACTGAGCTACAGCCCTTCACCTTCCTTCCATGGGTAGGCACCACCATGTTGCACAATGGACACGTGACAAGAATACTGGACTAATGCCCCAACCCTATCCCCCACCAATTTACGCAATGCAGTGGCACCAACAGAGCATGCACTGCATCCTATGGTTGGGGTGTGTGTGACCAGATGGCCCGAGAGAGGTAAGGAAACGTATTTCTTACTGGTAGACTGCCTAGCTGCCAATGGGTCTTCTTGGACCTATCTTAGCTTATTTAGCTGGCATAAGTCTGAGGAGAGGCAAGGGGCAAGCCCAGGCCAGGAAAAGGGGATAGGATCTGGGCATTTCCCACAACCTGCCCCCCCACCTTACTTGTTCTGGCATGACCTGGGTGGACCGTCGGCATGTGCACAGGGTCTTCAGCCGTTTGTACCAGTGAACCTAAAGCGGTGAGCCTTCTGTGGCACCGCATCAGCACTTACAGCGACGGATCAGGAGATCCACCACCGTAAGCACCAAATAGGACTGGGCTGTTAGTGATGGACATTAGTGAGGAGTTACGTCACTCACAGCACAGCCATGTCTACTCAGAAGTAAGTCTCAATGAGTTCATTGCAACTTACTCCCAGGTACGTTTGTGTAGGACTACAGCCTCGCAGCCCAATCCTGTGTAAGATGCACTGGCTGGCCTAAATGTCCGACCGCTACATGCTACACAGGATGTGGCCACGCCCATGGGGCCAGGGCACAAATTGGGGGAAAGGGACGTTTGTCCCTTTTCTCTGGTGTTGGCCCCAGCAGCCCCATGGGCCTCTGCGGATGCGCGCCAGCTATTTAGCTGCTGCACGTCCAGGGAGGTTGTGTACAGCCAGCCAGGAAGGGGGTTAGGATATTGGTGGAGCACACTGCCAATATCCGCATTCCATATGTGGCCTGGCCGGCCAATCGCCCCCAACCTGCCCTCCCTACACGCAACGCCCAGTGCAGCACTTAGTGAGTGGCACAGGCCTCCGTGCTGGCACCACTTACTCCAAGGGTGCCCTGAAAGTGCTTTACGGCACTTTCACTACACCCAATGCTGGCCCAGAGGGAGCTCTGCTGGTGTTAAGTTAGGTAGTCATTCAACCTATAAAACCACACACAATGTTCACACCCTAAAAAAAAACCTGTCTAAAAAAACCTATCTAGTAACCTGACGAGATAATAATATTAAAAAGAAAGAAAGAAAAATAAAAATAGTGTGTATGTGTGTGTGTGGGGGGAGAGAATTTAGACTCAAGGTGGTGGGAACAATTCTAGTGAAAGACGGGCAATGTAAGCTACCATCCAACCTAGAAGGGGGCATCCACTGCTGCCTTGGGTCTCCTCCTGTGCAGGAGGGGCATCCGATCCACCACTGGGTGCATCCCTTCAGACTCCAAAAGCTTTCCTTGATTTTATTTTTGCTGCCACACTGGACTGCCATTGTCATGGTGGGGACGCATTGACTGGGAAACAAATGGAAGTAATGGGCACGACTGAAATGACACCCCAAACAAATGTGAATTTTATGAATTAATCCAGAAATGCGTGAGATTTTTTTTAATGACAAAAATGAACAGAATAACCAATTTTTGGGGGGAGGGAGAGAGAATCTGGCTTGCCCCTAGTGGCCACTCTAGAGTTGAGGACTCAGCTGTTAGTGTTAGGTGTAGATCTGTGCTCCTTACAGCCAAAAAGATTTTATCTGAGTAGTACAATCTGTGCCATTTTTCTAGATACCCAGACAGAGGAAGATGGGTGAGGTGTCTCTTGCTAATGTAGTATACTCAAGTTCTCATTTGAGAGAGGCTGATGTGTTTAAGCTTCAAAGCCTTCTTACATCTCTGTCTCTTATAGATTGGATTTCAGAGCTAAGGAGAGCTAAAGGAGGAAACAGGAGGCTGTTGTAAGTCAATAAAGGTTAGAGCAAATGCCAGATTGACTGAAAGGTTGACACAGCACTAACCTCTGTCATTCTGTAAACATCGTGCACTGAACAAACCCCAATTACACAAAAACTTCCCAAACCTTCGGGTAAAAGATGCCTATCTTACCCTCTCTCAAAATGTCAAAATGTTAACATTCTCATTCTCACTTGGATTATTTTTTTTTAATGTGCATGTACTCCATAATGGAGAAGCCTTTACTGCTAGACAATGCTGGCCACGTTTCCTGAACCATCACCAGAACAGAGTGGTCCCTTGTGGGAATCCAAGCCAGAACATACATAAGCATCCTTGTGCTTGACCCTAATAATCCTAAGGCTGATAATGTCCTGGTCACCATATTGGATAGTATATACCCACACGGGCATCCCTACTTGCCCTCTGACCTGGTCCTTTAGACTTTGATGCCCAATCAATAGGTGCACGCAAATCTCAGTGGGCAGGCTGGTGAGGACTACTGTCTTGGCTGGACCCAGATGAAGAAGAGAGCAAATCCACAAAACAACCTGTCTGCTTAGCCATGTAGTCTTTGTACAATGGTCTTACAGTGTCTTACAGCCCGATCCTGCGTAACGATAAGCGGCCAGCCCCTAGGGCCGACTGCAGTATCTAAAGACCTTACCGGGCCAGGCCGACACGGCCCGGGAACACCTCGGAAGAAGGGGATGTTCGTCACCTTCCCTGGGTGTAGGGCTGCCCAGCCACCAGAGGCGAAACTGCCTCCATCGGCGTCCGGAGCAAGGGGGGTTGGCTCCGGAGGGGGGGCGGCGCGCTCCGGAGGGGGCGGAGGGCTGCCCTTTTCCCTCAGTAACAGTCTGAGCATGCGCAAAAAGAACGGTATAAATACCGTTCGTAGCGGGCCTTACTTAGAAGGCCCCGGGCAGCCAGCCGGGGAAGACGTACCCGAGCCGGCTCTCCCGATTGAGGGGGCCGGTCGGACTCGGAGACTCGAGTCTCCGAGTCGGACTCGGACTCGAGTCTCCAACTCGGACTTGAATCTCCGAGTCCGACTCGGAGACTCGAGTCCGAGTCCGACTCACGGGCGGTCTGACTCGTGGGCGCCCTTCGGAAGAGGGCGCCTGGAGCCGGTGCTCCACTTGCTCCACCCTAGTTCCGCCTCTACCAGCCACAATGGGCCTCCTCAAATGTACGTCGGCTCTGGATGGGTAAGGGGGTGGAGTAAGGGCAGCCCAAGCTGGAAATGGGTGCGGGATATCAGCAAAGCTCACCACCGATATCCCCGCCCCCTCCTGGCCCGGGCCGGCCAATGGTCACTCTCCTTTACCACCCAGCCCGCCCTCCCCTGCACCGACTGGTGCAGGACTCACATGCTCCGGTGGCTGCTGGGACCAGAGAGAGTTCTTTAGTGATTTTGAGCAAAGCAAAAAGAGTTGAGATAAAACAAGTCAAATTCCGCATGGAGGTTCCACAAATAGCAGCAGAACCTGCATTGGTTGGTTATGCAAGATAAGCCTGGAAAGTGACTCAGCCCCAAACTAGTGGCTATTCCTCAGAACAGTCTGGAAGGCCTGAATTGTATCTAGACCAGGGGTTCTCAACCAGTGGTACTTCAGCCAACTGCTGCTGGTACTTGGACCACTAGATCACCAGAACCCTGCTCCAATGTGGTGCTTTTGGCAGTGTGTTTTCACTCCCGAGGGGCTCCTGTCTTTGGCCGAGCCACTCGGAAATGCTGAGAAGGGCCCTCCTACACACCCGGAGCCTCCTACCTGCACTGTATGGCCTCCAAAAACCTGAAAACCTGGAAGCAACTGGCGATGATGTCATCACCAGTCACTTCCGGTGGTACGCAGCAGGAGAGTGGCACTGGAGGTGGTACTCGGCTGGGAAGGGGTTGAGAACCCCTGATCTAGACCACAAACAATGGTGTTTTGTCTTCCCCAGTGCGACTTCAAGGAATAAAATGTATCCCATTCTGAGTTTGTGGGCTCAGAATGCATTAAAATTTGGTTAGTAATGATCTGGAACTTGAGGTTTTTCCATATAGTGTTGTGATTTTTCACTACCGAGAGTTGGTGTGTAGCATAGCAACTCATATGCCAGGGGCTTATACTTGGTCAATAATTATAAAGCTTGAACATTTCTTATTTACCTTTTATATTAATTGTGATGCAAAAAGGAGCTCAGCCAACATACTTCTGAGAGCCGCACATTATTCGTCAAAGAGCTGCATGTGGCTCAGGAGCCACAGTTTGGCCACCCCATCATATGCATTAGTTTGAATCAGGAAGTTTTAGTTCTGGTTTTAAATCTCACCTCTGTCATGACTGCACTAGGTGGCTTTAGGAAGGTCACTCCCCCTAAGCCCTCCAGCCATAATGTGGGGAAAACACTTAACTTTCAGGGTTGTTGTAAGGATTCCAACAAGGCAATGCATGTGAAATGCTCTGAATGCTCAAACACATGCAACATTGAATTAATTTACTCACTTCTGTTTGGTGCAGCTTAAATTTATTTATTTATTTATAGAATTTATACCCCGCCTTTCTCCCACAAGGGCAACCAAGGCGGCTTACAATAAAAACATTAAAATACATATATACATTTAAAATCAAGAATTAAAACAATTAAAACAATTAAAACAAACAACGCCAGTGGGTCATCCACATTTACATTTGTTAAAAGCGATTTGTTAAAAAGCCAGCCCGCCATGTCAGACATCAAATGCTGATCTAAATAAAAATGTCTTAAGGCCTCGCCGAAAGGTCTCTAAGGAGGGAGCCGTTCTCAATTCCAGGGGGAGGGAATTCCACAATTGGGGCGCCACTGCCGAGAAGGCCCTATTCCGCGCCACCATCCCCCTCACCTCCGTCAGTGGCGGCACGGTTAACAGGGCCCCCCCTGATGACCTCAGAGTACGGGTCGGATTATAAGGAAGGAGGTGGTCCCTCAACTACCCTGGACCCGAGCCGTATAGGGCTTTAAAGGTCAAAACTAGCACTTTGAATTGTGCTCTGAAACGAACCGGCAGCCACTGTAGCCGCTGAAGCAACGGTCCGACTGAGTCGAACCGACAGGCCCCGGCAACCACCCGGGCCGCCGCATTCTGCACTAGTTGCAGTTTCCGAAGAGTCTTCAAAGGCAGCCCCACGTAGAATGCATTGCAGTAATCTAGTCTAGATGTCACTAGGGCATGGGTCACTGTGGCCAGGTCTGCGCGATCTAAGTATAGTCGCAGCTGGCGCACCAGCCGAAGCTGGGCAAAAGTCCCCCTGGCCACAGCCGCCACCTGGGAATTCAGGAGCAGCTGCGCATCCAGGAGAACCCCCAAGCTGCGGACCTGCTCCTTCAGATGGAGTACAACCCCATTCAGAGCAGGACGATGATCCAGTACCTGAGTCGCAGACTTCTGGACCAGAAGAACCTCTGTCTTATCAGGATTTAATTTCAGCTTATTTGCCCCCATCCAGCTCCCAACTGCCTCCAGACAACGATTCAGGACATCGATCACCCCCTTGGAATCATTCCTGGTGTCTCCCAACCCTGGTGCGGTCAGAGCCTGCATGGGTCAAGGTCCTTAAAAGCATGTTTTTGTAAAGAAAAAAGAAAATTGGAGGTTTTGGATGCTGAAGAAAGGGCTATAAAAACTTCCACTGTAATAAAAGAGGAGGGATTTGCACAGATCCAATTACAGTAAAGCTGTTGTTAAGTGGCTGCATTCCTGAACCAACGGTACTGGCTTGGAAACAATGCGATAATTAAACCATTGACATTTGGAAGCCACTAAGTCAGAGAGAACTTAAAAATTCCAATTTTGAGTTTGCTCATCTCCAATTTGATACTTAATCGAGGTGTATTCAAGCAGCAAAGATCAGGCGAGGGGGGTGGGGAGCTGGGCAGCCGTTTCCATCTTCTCCCGCGATAAGACCTCCAGCAGAAAGTATTTACAATATGTAAACGCACTTTTATTCCATTATTTTCTGCTAACAGTGTTTCCACAGCTCATTATTTCCGACATGAAACAGCACTTAATGAATGCTGAACGATGGCAGAGTCGCCGCAGAAGTGCACATGGCATTGCCTACAAACTCCCTAATGAATTCTTCCTGATTGCTGCTACTGCTTTGAATTCCAAATGATTTTTTATCGATTGCTGGGTGACAGGCAGAGTTCTTCCTAAACAGTGTGCCATATAGCCAATATGCTCATCACCACTGCTGAAGATCTCAGTGGCTCACTGGGGAGGGCTGGTGACGGTGGCATTTAAACCGGGGCCCTAGTGAGAGTGACTTAAATCTTACTGTGAGGCTAAACGATCGCTCTGAGCTCTTTGGAAGAAGACCTTAATGACACTGAAATCCCCCCCCCAAGGGAACTTTAAAATGAATGTGAAGGTTCTTTTTCAGGCAAAACAGTCAAGGAATTCCAAAAGTAGATTAAAAACAAGCTCGATAAGAACAGCAAAGTTTTTCCGCGGGAGTATCCCACATCCAGTTGTCACTGGATTTTTGTCTCTAGCAAAAGTTGGTCAGATGAAACATTTGTAGGAATTGCAAAGAATTGAATATAACTTCAGTTAAATTAGTGGTATTTATCAGGGTCTTTCACAAAGCATTAAGTGTCCACTCCGGCCCATCCATGAGACCAACTGAAGCTGTTGCCTCAGGCAGCAGATTGCTAGGGGGCGCCATCTCAGTATGCCTACTTGCTTCCACTACTCCCCAGAGGCGTCGCTACGGTGGGGGTGGTACCGTAAGTTGCACCCCATCCTGCCCACTGCCTTCTCTGCACGGAATGGCTCCGACTGTGAGGGGGCGGGGCTGCCTTGTGCCGGCTTGTAAACAGGGACTAGGACGGGGCGCACTTTACGGTACCGCCCCCACCATAGCGATGCCTCTGCTACTCCCCCTCCTCCTTCCACTCTCTGGATTGGAACAGGAAGAAGGGGACTGAGAGGAAGAGGAAATGTGGAGGAGAGGAGAGTGCTGAGCTAGAACATTGGAGAGTCGGAGGAGCAGAGGGTGGCACATCATTGGGGTAAGGGGGGAAGCATTTGGCATGTTGCCTCAGGTGTCAGGAGATCTTGGGCCAGCTTGTATTTACCTGCATTCACCTGCATCTGTGTGGTGTGAGGATAAGTAAAGGTAAAGGTATCCCCTGACAATTAAGTCCAGTCATGTCCAACTCTAGGGTGTGGTGCTCATCTCCATTTCAAAGCCGAAGAGCCAGCGTTGTCCGAAGATGCCTCCGTGGTCATGTGGCCGGCATGACTCTCCTTGCCACAGCGCGTAGCATGCAGCTGGAACACGGAGCGCTGTTTACCTTCCCGCAAGTGGTACCTATTTATCTACTCGCATTGACATGCTTTGGAACTGCTAGGTTGGCAGGAGCTGGCCAAGCAACGAGCGCTCACCCCGTCGCGGGAATCAAACTGCCGACCTTTCGAAGGGGGGATGAATTCTGTGGTTCGATCTCTCAGCCCATCTGGAAAAGCTCACAGTGTCAAAGTTAGACCTTGAATCTCATGGCACCAGAGAGTCTGTTCCAAGTCCTGAAACAGTTACACACCTGACCTTACCAATGCAGTGCTATGAGTGCCCAATCGTCCCTAGCCTCTGTAATGTGGCAGGCAGGCCTTTCAAGGCGATGTGGATATTCATGAGCATAAAATATTTTTACTAAATTAGCCTGGGAAGCCCAGTCATTTCCTGAGGTGAAAAATATATTGAAATGCTAATAGACCCTAGCAGGTTGCTTTCTGTCCTCTGGGGGAAGAAACATAGTAGGCATTTCTTAATTGTGTGTTCGCCAATCACTTTCAGAAGATCAAAAAAGAGCTTTGATACGAACAAATAAACTTTGATAAGGCCCTTTCACCTCCACAGCTAATTGAGAAGAAATAGCCTGGGTTGTGGGCCAAAGCCCTCAATTCAAGACTTAGAGGGCCTTTAATTTAAATTTAAAGCTATATAAGAAAACCTTAATTGAAAAGGGAGACTCGTTAAGAAGACTGGCTTCAAATGTACAGAGGCAACTGGGCAAAGAAATAAGGGCCTCCAGGTATATATGCAATTGAATTATTAATCAGAGCTTGACAAAAGATAGAGAGCAAAGCAGAATGATTTCTTATACCGTATTGTCCTGAGTATAAGACGCACCTGATTATAAGACGCACCCTTGAAGTTTGGTGCTATTAATTTTTTTTAATTAAATCACTAGCATTATTGCAACAACCTGATTATAAGACGCACCCCTAGTTTAAAAACTTAAATTAGGAGAAAAAAGTGAGTCTTATACTCAGACCAATACGGTACATTCTTATATACCTGTAATTTCTTATATTTTGCCATGGTTAGGATAGTTGTTACTCATATTTAAAGGCTGACCTACATGTTATTTTGGAGCTCCCTGTTTGGAGTTGTTGGTGTCACACAATTTCATTTATATTTTGTGGGGAAAGCAGCTGCAGAAGGGCCCATTTGGATCAGGGCTTCCTGATCCATCTTCCTTCCAGGTTCCTTCCAACCATCTTCCCCTGTGCTGCACACCCGCCAATCCACAATCAACCCAAGATGCTAATTGGCTCCAAATGGAGATTTTTGAAGCATGTGCATCTCCCCCCCCCCCCAAGCTTTGTGCCACCTTTCATTGTGTGTCTGTGGTCCTGGTGGAAGAGACCATTGCTCTGTTTCTGGGTGCCATTTACAATCTTATCCACCAAGAAGCCAGAATGAAGGCCGACGGCACTGCCTGCTCTCTCATTTGATGGCATCATGATTCCATGGAGCCAATGCGTTCTGCAACCCAATCCTAACAAAATCCCTCTGCGGTGATGCAGAGCGCTGGTGTGGGCTATGCTACACCCCCATGGGGGAATTTTGCATGCTAGACAAATTTAATATTAGTCCCCTTGTAATCCCCAAGGATTTCATGTAATCCCCAGCAGTGGCAATGAGTCAGCTCAGACCTGTGCCAGTGATATCGCTGGCGCAGCTCCACAATGATCCGTGTTGGCAGATCAGATGTGGGAAAGGGGATAGGATATGGTGTGCGCTGGTACCGCCAATTCCACCCCTCCTGGGCCCAATCTGCCCACCCCCACCCCTATTGCCATCCCCTTGCCTATTCCTCACCCTCCCCACCCTCCCCCTTCCCATTTAGCTCCATGCACAGACTTACCTGCTCCGGCGGGCGTCCCTGCAATCTCCAGCACATGCGGGAAGGCACATTCCTGCTGGTGCGCCTGGAAACAGCACTGTCGCAAAGCGCTTTACAACACGCTTGCCCTGGATAGAATTGGGCCATTGACTGTGTGATGTCTGAGGCTCAGACAGAGAGAATACAATGCTTCCTCCTTTTATTCTGGCTTCTTGTTGTTTAAAAATGAAGTTTTAGAAATAGAGCTTAGCTGTAGGAGGGGGCAGTTTGGCCCAGGCTTATTTGTACAGTTGTTTCTAGTAATGACTTGAAAGGAGTCTGTGCTGTTTTTATTGTGCTGGCATTAGACAAAAGATGTACCGTGTTCCCCAAGCCATTGCAAACCCTCAAGAAGCGTGCTGAGTTTGGGCATTGTGGGGTTACGGCAGACCACTTTCAGCGGCAAAGTCATTAGATGACAGCTTTGCACTCCTGTCATTCATCGGTTGCACAATCCTTTGCTATATGAAAAAAACAAAACAAAGTTAGTTGAATTAGCCCTTCAAAAAAGAACATGGGTGCCCAGAAATGGTAGAGGCTCATCGGTTACAATATGCAAAAACTGTATTTTTTTAATTGTAGTTTTCTCCTAAAGCACTTTATGAAAAGAGAGGGGAAAAAGGTATTTTAAGCAAAGAAATCCTGACAGTGATGAACATGTCTCCTGATGCCATTCCCCCCCCCTACACACACACACACACACACACACACACACACACACACACACACACACACACAGAGCGCCAATTATTAGCAAAGGTTTAGAAATGCAGGGTGGGTCAAACAGAAATGTCACCGCAAAAGGCCACGCAATCCATCAGGAAACTGATCCCATGCCAGATTTTCAACCCAGCTGCCACAGCTTGCCAATATGGAGTTCAGAATGAGCCCTTACAAATGGGTGGCACAGCGAGGCCCCGTACCCAGACAGCAGCACTCTGCGAGAGGCAGGTCCTTGCAGGCCAATTCCAGACATTGGCTGTGGAATTACACAGCTGCCAGGGACACCCCAGAGGGAACAGCATTTCTCTGGGAAGGTTGAGGAAATGGGCAAGGCAGGCGGACAGAGACTAGGTGATGACAGTAACAAATGAGAGTGGATATTGCCAACATATGTGTGTATGTGCCAAGGTGGCTACTAATTGACTAGTTAGATCTTTAAAAGCATAATTACTGAACTTACACAGCCGGCCTCCTCTATGTACAGTATATGGATGTCATTGCAGCCAACAAAGACATTAGCCAGCAAAGGGGCTGCTTGTGTAGAAACCAGACATGTTGGGATAGAGAGAGATGCTGCACACATTGGGCATGCATGGGACAAAGGCCTTGAGGTGATACCATTTAATAGAGATCTTTGATGCATTCACCGATTCGTTGCAAAAGAAATTAGATCCTGTGGCAAGGAGGACAAACTAGGAGCATGAAAGAACCTATTGTGGATTCTTCATTTTTGCAAACCATGTAATTTTAGATACAGTATTTAAAATATATAGTCCCGTTGAGTGTTTAGAGCAACTTCAGAAAAGAAAAGCGTCAAAAGAAAATGCCCTGTCCCAATGTTTCTGGAATTTTTTTGTGGAAAGTAGACAGATGCCCCTATGTTTTAAAACCATTGTCAGAGTTCTAGGGTCACCCCACTGACCCCCCCAGAGGAGCAAAGATCACTGTTTTTAGGGAAAATGATGCCCCGGAATTGGGGGGCTGGCCCCCCCTCCTCACTGAAATTAAAAATGAAACTCTGGCTTTGTTTTCATGGCCAGGGCCCTGGCTTTTGAATCCACCTTGTGTGGAGCACCTCAGGTGCAGGGGAGCAGCTGTACACAGCTGTACACACGCGCAACATTAGGCGTTGCACAAAGGACTCAACGGGACTTTATGGGTGCGCGTTGCGCAAACAACACACTGGGCTTTTCCATATACAACTCTGGACTAAAGCTGGTATTTCAAGAATTTAAAGTGCCATAAAAAAAATCCCTTGAAGGTAGGGACTTGAAACTTCAGGTACACTTAGGTGAGACATCCCCCTAAACACCCCTAAAGCCCTGGAGCTGTGTGTAAAACACAACTATGCTTTTGTTTGAAATCTTGTGTTTTCAGGTCCATGCTTTACATAGGGGTAAATGGATGAGTTGAGTTGACCTTAAGTCCCGTTGAGTGCCTAACGCAACGTAGGGGCTCCTTGCGCAAAAGACCCCGGGTGAATTTTATGCAGGTGATTTTTTCTACATGGGGATTTGTTAAAAATGTGGATCAAACTGACATTTGGGAAATCTGGGAAAGTCATACCGCAGGACCAAATGGGTTTAATGTATTTGCCTTGCCAGGTTTTGGATCATATGGAGGGGTTTCAACATGCATGCATTTGTACGGGCATAGGCTTGCGTCAGCCACTGGAACTAAAATGTGTAGGAACTAAAATGTGTAGGCCAAGGGCAGAGCCTGCGGCTGCAAAGCCAGTCCCCATGCATGGTCATGTCCTTCCGTGGGGCCACCCATTGCGTCTCCCACCTGCCCCCCAATGGTGCATTGGGTACTAGCTGCTGCCACCAGTACCGTAGGTTCAGCGTTTGGCCTGGCAAGGTGGGCCCTCAACCAGGGCCAACCTCCAACACCACCCCAGTGCTGTTTTGTCCCAGGCCCCTCTGAGCCACTTTGTTCCCTTTCAAAAATCCACTTCCAGCTAAAAGTTAGCACGCCTTTCCCCTTTCAGTTGCAATTATGCACAAAAAGAAAACCACTGAACTTCAAAGACAACAATTAAGTTGTATTGCTTTCCAAGCAATAAATAATGTCCAGCAGCCCTTCCCGGGCAGTACTTATCTAAATAGAGTCCATCTCTGTAGAAGATCCCAGCTTGTTACTTCACAGCTACAGAAGTTCTCTTTGGTGCCTTTTCTCTTGTCCAGAAAAGCATCTTGTAGCCAAGTCCAATCAGGAAATGTGTCTCCAACCACCAGTCTGGCAGAGTTTTCCCCAATATCAGTCAATCCAGGTGAGCAGTCAGCCCAGCAGAGTCTCCCTGTCGTCGTCGTCGTCGTCGTCGGGCAATCTAGCAGCAAGTCCCTTTGGCCTGGCCTGGCAGCTCTATAGATAGAGCAAACTTCTGGATGTTTTTCCTGCAGTCTAGTTGGCTCCTTTGTGTCACACTAGTCCAAACACTGCAGTCCCGCGTGCCAGACCGTTGGATGAGTTGACCTTGTCCTCAAAGGGAGCAGCAGCATCCTCGCCAATCGTTTTTTCCATGAGTGAAACACAAGATAAGACTTTACAGATGGAAACCGAGCCACGCTTTCTGTACAAACGACCTGGCTTCTGCAAATAATGGAACTGCCCCAAATCTGTTGACTTCCCTACTTTCATCCACATCCAAAAGCAACACTCTCAGTTCAAGAGCGCACTTTAATGAGCACGGGCACTTTAATGCTGATTGACTGCTATGAAACGAGGGACTTCGTTTTTTTTTTATATACCCGTATTGTCCCGAGTATAAGACGCACCTGATTATAAGACGCACCCTGAAAGTTTGGTGCTATTAAAAAAAATCAATTAAATCACTGGCATTAAATTGCAACAGCCTGATTATAAGACACACCCCTAGTTTAAAAACTTAAATTAGGAGAAAAAAGTGAGTCTTATACTCAGACCAATACGGTATATTTATGTGCCACTTTTCCATTAACATACACACACACAACAGTGTACAGTAATAAAAATGACAAAATCGCCAGCCATAAAATCAAACAAAAGCAGAAAAGCCACAAACAGCAAGCTAATATTGAATGCTGAGCATATGCCGCTGCCATACTGAGTTGGACCACTGGTTTGTGTAGCCCAGTACAGTACACTGATTGGCAGCAGTTCTCCAGGCTTTCAGACAGGGGTCTTTCCCAGCCCTATCTGGGGATACCAGGAATTGAACTTGGGACCTTCTGCACATGAAGCTGTTGCTCTGCCACAAAGCTACAGCCTCAGTAAGACTGTCTCAGAGCCGAATAAGAAAGCAAACAATGTGACTCTTCTCCACATCGTGGATTCCTCCGATATGACCTGGGGTTTCTCACAGTGCAGTGGCTCCCACATCATGATAACAATTTTCAGAAGGAGCCCTTATTTCTCATATCTTTAGCATTTTGCAGTGACATCCTTGTCACCTTGTGCACTTGAAGAGAAATAGACACTTGGAGAGAGCTGGTTGTGTGATTGCTCTCCATGTGTTCAAGTGTACTATTTGCATGGCGGATACATGTTTATAAGAACATAAGAAGAACTCTGCTGGATCAGGCCAAAGGCCCATCTAGTCCAGCTTCCTGTATCACACAGTGGCCCCACCAGATGCCTCAGGGAGCACACAAGACAACAAGAGACCTGTATCTTGTCGCCACTCCCTTGCAACTGGCACAGAGAAAACCTACTCCTCCAACCAGGAGGTTGCTTATCCCCATCATGGCTTGTAACCTGTGATGGACTTTTCCTCCATAAATCTGTCCAATCCCCTTTTAAAGGCATCCAGGCCAGGTGCCATCCCGACATCCTGTGGCAAGGAGTTCCACAAACCAATTACACGCTGGGTAAAGAAATATTTTCTTTGGTCTGTTTTAATACTTCCCTCCACTCAATTTGAGTGGCTGTCCCCTAGTTCTAGTGTTGTGTGAGAGGGAAAAGAACTTCTCTCTATCCACTCTCGCCATCCCATGCATAATTTTATACGTCTCAATCATGTCCCCCCTCAGCCACCTTTTTTCTAGACTGAAGAGCCCCAAACGCTGTAGCCTTTCCTCATAAGGGAGATCCCTTAAAGCTCATAGCCTACTTTGGCCAGATTATGATGTGGCCAAAGCAGCCCCTGGATTGACAACATTGGCAAAGATGTGCAGCAGCTGGTAGGACAGGGATGGCCAAGACAAAGTTCCCATCTGTGTAATGGGTCTTCAGCTGCACTTTCCTCTCTTCTTCCCAGATCCTTCCACTGACTCAAGGAAGCCCTTGTTTCCTCTCAGAATAAAGGGCACTGGGACATGCAGCACAACTGGCTGATTGCCGGAGTGGAAAAGGATAGGTTTATAATGTGTAACAAAGACAGATGTGTACACATTCTACTGCCTGAACAATACTTCCCATACCAGCCTCCTGAAGGAAAGTCTTGGATACTTTCAGAAGCAGCAGAGAAACTATGAATAATACTGAGGTGCCTTTTTGCCCCTTGAATGTCATGGCAATCCTCGAAGAAAAAATACCCACTACAGTACTACAGCAGTGTTAAATCAAGAGGTTAAATTATATGTACAGGTTCACAAAGAAAATGTCTGAGACAAGAACAGAATCAATCTTTTGAACTCCTTCAAGAATCAACGCAACTTCATGTGTCCTATGAAAGAAAGGAGAAAAAAAATACTGGCAATATAAAAGCTCAGGATGCAAATGTAGCGCTTTTTCAGACATTACAAAATCAGCCTGATTTGGCTCCATCCTTGCTCAGGCAAAACATCTGTAGAAATTGTGAGTGTTGATGAGATAAGTGACTTTTTTCAGGGATAACAATCTTGCTGAAGTTCATAATGCAAGGGTGGCGGGTACCCTGGGAAAACCATATTACCCAGTGGACCCAGAGTCTGGGTTGCTGCTGAAGCAGTGTACTAGAAGTCCAATAAGGGTGTTTGGGGGAGGATTTTTTGAGACTTTAGGAACTGGGAGGAGGGATTAAATACCTTGCAACCCTGAAGATCTTTTGGGGAGCCTGATTAGATCTGAATTTGGATGGGCATTAGGTTGAAAGTAAACTGTTCCAGTTGTTGTTGTTTTTTGGTCCTGAGGGAGTTGACCTGGCACACCCTGAATCACCTGTGCCTGCCTGCTGCCCTTCAATGTCTTCTCTGCCTGTGTTCCAGCTGCCAACGCCTCTATTGGCAAGTTGACCAGCTGCCTACTTGCCCAGTGCGACCCAGGCAATCCTGAACCAGCAAGCGCTGTTCCCCTTTTCCCCTCCTCTTCTGGGAGCAGATTAGAAGAGGAAGTGTATGGGAGTTAGAGTGGTGGCTTGATCCAAGCCAGGATTGGAAAAGTGAAGGGGAAGCGAAGGGGAAAAGTGTGTGTGCCCAGTACAGGGGAACATTGTATGGAACCAGAATTAAGCAACAATAAATGCCTGATAAATGTGCATAGGATTGCAGCCTTAGGTGGGGATTTGAATGCTGTCTTCTGTTGTACAAGCCTAACATGCCTAGCCACGATACTATACTGATCTCCGTCTCTTGCACTTGTAGCAAACAACAAGACACACACAAACACACAGACACACACAGACACACAGACACAGACACACACACAGACACACACACACACACACACACACACACACACCAAACATACACATTGCACATCAACCCTGCATATGATTCACCCTCACAACAATTTTACATGAGCATATTAAGCTGCCTTAGACCTGCAAACGGTTGCACCGTTTGCCCAGTGCAACCTATAGCAACTGGCAATGGTTCTCCAAGTCTCAGGCAAGGTCTAAGGTCCTTCCCAAACCTGTTACCCAAGATGCTTATAACTGGACAAAGTGAGGAATGAATTTCTACCCTTCACAGGGGAACTGTCAGGAGTCAACCAGTTAAGGCTGGGAGCCAACACCAATTGAGGGCCCTTTGGCTGGCTTTTCAAACTCCAGTGGTAGCAGAAGCTATGGAGGTGGGTTGACTTGGAGGGAGGAGGGTCCAAAGTTTGTCCTTGTCCCAAGGATCATAGCAACCTGACACTGAACAACCACAACCTGCATGCAAAGCAGGTGTTCTATGTTGTAGGCCCTTTCTTGATTGCAAATGTAGATTTTCATGGCTTGTTGCTACATACAAAGAGGTAATCTTTATGGGTTTTTTAGCCATGTGAAAACAGCTCTTAACTTGAAGAAGTAAAAGAGTTCTTACACTTAGTCCGTTGAGATTCCTGTCCCTCTGATCCTACCGATGTTAGAAAGCGGGCGATCTGAGTGGATTCTCCAAAGCAGACAAAAGCGGTAAGACAAGTCTTTTGATCTTCTGTTGCTTGACGTTTCATCCAGACCCTTCGGATTTTCTCAAAAGCAGAGATAGAGAACTCAGCCTGCACTGAAAGATGTACTAGCTGTTTTCACATGGCTAAAAAACCCATAAAGATTACCTCTTTGTATGTACCTTTCTTGATTCACATGCATGATTTTATGACTGAGGCCGGGTTGAACTTATATCATCATTGGCAGCAGCAGTATCTAAGAGTGTCATGTAGCTTGATCTGATGTTTGTTTCCGCAGAAGTAAATCCCACTATCGTCGGCGCAATCCACCGGAAGTCGCCGGTGACAGAACGAGCGTTCCGTTGCCGGGGGTCGTTGCAAACGTGCCAAAAAGCACGTTCGCGATGATTCAAGAGCAGGGAAGGCCGGCGCAGAGGCTGGACTCCCGTGCTCCGATGGAGTACCCCAGCAGCTGCTGGACCAGGTAAGCAGGGATACAGCAGGGGCATTTCACCAGGTGAGAGAGGGGTCCATTGCCCTAGCCGGCCTGGGAGGTGGCGGGGCATGGCCTCGGCCATATCCCGGTCCCCGCTGGGTGGCTAGGCTGTTACACGGCTTCCTCTGACTTCCACCAGCTAAATAGTTGGCAGAAATCCAAGGAGGCTGGTCGGGCCGGCTGGCATTTACACCCAGGGAAGGGGATGAGTATCCCCTTCCCTGAGTAGACCTCTGGCCCAGCAGCAACCTGGCCACCGCTGCAAAGGATCCAGCGGGCGGCCCTGGGACACCGCCTGGATCCTTACGCAGGATCTATGTCATGTGGGCTTTACTCCCAAGGAAGTGTGCATAGGGTGGCAGCTGGAAATAGGTTAGGCACTGTAAAAAAAATAGCACGCAAAAAGCAACAAAGACCATACCTGCAGGTTTACTATCTAGAACAGTTGCATCACTCGGAGAGAAAAAAAATCTGATTAGATATATGACCGCATGCTCCTTCCTTCATGTTTTCATTAAAAAAATGAATCTCAAATGCGTAGTAAGTTCCTTGTTTTTTATTATGTTTTCCATTTTCGTGTGGAAAATCACATTAACAAAGTAATTATAATGGAACATGGAAAATTCCACCTGCAATATATATGGTGTGTTGTTAAGTTAAGATCAGGGTGGTGGTAGAGGGAATCCTAGGTATTATTTACAGACAAAAAAACTTGTTTGTTCAGCAGTGGATAGAGCAGACTAACCACCCTTCCCTTAATTTAAAAATGCCCTTTGAAATGCCCCACAGAAGCCAGTATGATTTATTGTCAGAAATATCCTTTCATTCAACAAATAACTAATCCTTTCCAAAACACTGTGTTGTTTTATTAATGTAAAGAGCCGGGAAGCTGCATTTCAGTGTGGATGCAGGATATTACTGCTGATCATTTCTTTGTGATGGATGTGATGGCTCTCAATTCCCTCTCTGATGGGAAAGGAGAAGGAAAAAAAGAGGAGATCACATAAGGCCATGTATAAAATGCACGTAAACTCAATTCTATTAAATGAGATCTTAGCTCACCATATTCTTTTTGCTTCTGCATTGTGGATTTTGTTATTGTGGTGATTTACAAACTTCTGACCTTCAGGTTAATTTCCACACTAATGGGAACCTGTGCGTGTTGCAAAACATTGGGGGAATGTGCTCTGTGCCCCACAATCAGTTCTTGCAAAGTGTGTTTCTTGTTGCTCCACTATAGTGAATCTTGTTGATTCACCATAGAATACATCCAGAACAACTCTATCTGACATTTACCAGCAACTCTTAAGATTTTAGGGAAATGCCAGTAACATTAGAGTCATCATGAGAAAAATGGTGGCTCTGATAACATAATCTACTGAAGGCTCTCATTGCATTGAGATTTGATTGCTTAAAACATGTCATACCACATCTTTTACTCAAATGGTCTTCAAGGCAGCTTACCACAACTTACGTGTGTGTGTGTGTGTGTGTGTGTGTGTGTGTGTCTGTCTGTCTGTCTGTCTGTCTGTCTGTCTGTCTGTCTGTCTGTCTGTCTGTGTCTCTCTCTGTGTGTGAGCTAACTATAAGGTTTGCATCCTGACCTTGCTCCAATGAATTCAGAATTCATTGAATTCAGCCACTAGCTGTAGAAATGGAAGGGGCTGAAGGGGCTTCACAACCCCCTGCTGGTATGCCTGCCCTTAGTGCCTGATTTCACTGGCGTCGACGGGGGGAAGTGGGGGGGCGGGCCGCCGGGGGGCGTCGCGTGTATAGGGGTGACGCGCGATCACCCCCCACTTACAGTTGTGCCCTGGAGGTGGGCCCGCCCGCCCTCCCCTGTGTCCGTTTGGCTCCAAAATGAGCCGAAAACGGAGCGGGGAGGGTGCTCTGCTCCTGCGCGTGACGTCATGCATGGGGGCGGAGCCTCCCCCTTAAGGGCGATGCGCGCCCCCGCTCTGGGGTGACGCGCGTCGTCGCGACGCCACTGCCTGATTTGGTGTTTCTATTGCTATTTATATAGTATGTTCAATAATTATTTAAATAACAGGGGTTTTTCCTAACATGCAGAAGTCATTCTTAGCACTAGTAGTTAAACTTCAGCACTGCAAACCAGCAGTTTATGAAAACAGTTGTAATTACCATTCAGCCACATCTAAGTACGGTACTTGAATGATTGACTGTGCTTGTAGTTTAGTAGCTCCTGCCCACTGTCAGCCCATCCATGCAGCCACCTTGAGGCGGGTTGCATCAGTGGCAGATTGCAGGGGGTCTGAGGAGGCAACAGTTTCGGGGTGACCTACTACCACCAGTGCAAGCCACAATGATCTGCTTCCCGCTCACTCCAGCAAGAAGTAGATCCTTCCCCTCCTTCCACATTCTTTGTGTGCTGCCATGACATCAGGAAGTGCGGGACTTGTTGGTTCATTTACTTGCGGGTTTCACAGCAGCATGTGAGGGAGCATGGTAAAGGCTTTGGGCAGTGGATGTCTAGGCTGGAAAAGTGACTCAAAGATCTCTTTTATGAATAAAGAATAAATTACACATGCATATTAAGGCTGGAGTGGGGTAGGTATATTTTTATGCATTCCACCATTGTACAGTCTGAAAATTCCATTCGTTCTAAAAGCCTGCCGGTACGAAATTTTGTGCAGGGAATTCATCTGATATCAGGTTTATTGTGGCTAATTTTCAGAAATATCTAAGCTAAGATGGCTCAGTCAGAGCAGTGTAAATCGTTTCACTGTGAAGAGAAGTCCGTATTACGTTTTGGCCCAATCCTATCCTCCTCCCCCCCACACCCACACACGCACACACTGGTGCAGTTGTGACAAAACGTTGTGTGCTGTATCCAGCAGAGAGGCGGATCGGAAGGCATCAGAGGGGAAGGGGGATTTAAATCCTCTTTCCCCTCCATAAACCTCCTGTCCCGCAATGGGTCTCCTCGGACCTGCACCAGGTCTTTAGCTGGTGCAAATCCAAAGAGAGAAAGTGGGCGGGGAGGCTGCTGTCGGAGGGGATCCAGTGTGCACCATCACTGCCATCCACCCCACCCCACCCCCTGCAGCCTCCTCATCTGTTGTGGTTGCATACATTAGAGGAAGCATACATTAGAGGAAGAGCATGGGCGTAAAACACAAAGGGATTATGCATGCATGTAGGGAATAATTACATGAGAACGGTACATGAGATAACACACCTGTACGTCTGACATAGTGCATAACATAACCCGTGTCTTAAGTTGCCATTTCCATTCATTTTAAAACATAGGTGAATTTGGAATAGCCTTAATGCTACCTTAAACCAAAGGGTTTTTGGTTTTATAACAGGTCAATGAAACCCCATGATAGCTTTCTCACTGAAGCCTCTGGCATTCCCAGCTGAAAACAGCCTTGACGTTACTGAATGTTCCTACCTCCGTTCATTTTCCGCAGACAGTCTCTACGGGGGAAACAGGTCTGCATTTTTGTGTGGTGAAGCCAAATGTTTATAAATGTGGAAAAGCATCTGGCATTCCTAGAATTTTCACTGGCAACCACTCAAATATCCAATTGCTCCCGAGGGCGACTGCAAGCACTGTAGTAACAGCTTTTTCATGTCTGTTCCTCATGCATTTCTGCATATGGCCACCCATGTGCCTTGTATCATGTTGAACTCTCACCTTCTATTTATATTTGAGTGGACTCCTGCTCCAGGAAGAACCCCTTTCCCCATCCATCACTGACAGCCCTCGGAGGACATCAGCCTGTTCGGCATTCATAGTGTCTTAATTGCAGGTCAACTTGCTATCTGACAGCCATTTTAACTTGTGCTGGCCTCAACTGGCATATGATGAAATCACTTCTATAGCTAGTGGTAATACAGGCTTTCCTACTCTGAACGCTTTGTTGGATATGGATCTTTATTCACTATTATTACAATGTATTTATTAACTATAATAAAATGTGACCTGTCTCATCATCACCAGCGATTATTTGCATAACTTGCACTTGACATCAGATCAATAGAAACCAACTTGGTTTGAATGTAGGAAATTAGGAAACCAGAACGATGAGTTCGGCTAGAAATTGTTCCTAATTTGCTTTGGGTGAACAGATTTTGTTTATTCTTTATTTCATTGTAGACATTTATATCTTGCCTTTATGGTATTAAAATGACACCCTAGGTGGCTTTTAGAACGCAATAGAAACCAAATACAATAACAACAAATGGGATAACTTGCAAAACCCAGCAATTACATTAAAAAGCACACGGCCCAATCTTAAGGGGCCTTTACACTGCTGGAACCCCTTTACGGGTGTGGCAAAAGTAACAGCATTGATGGACACGGCCTGGCCACCGCCACAAGCGTTGAGTGGCCAGGTCTGTGTGATGACAGACCAGGGACACCCGCCACCACAGATAAGGCTGTGCAGGTGGTAAGAGGGAGGTAAGGAGGGGGGTAGAATGGGGCAGTGTGGACGGAATGGGGAGATGAGGCAGGGAGGAGGGTGGGTTTGGGTCCCGAAACGGGGCGGGTTTAGCAGCAGCGCCTACCAAATCCTAACCCCCTTCCTGGGCCTGATTCACTTTCATGGGTCAACGCAGACTTGTGCCAGATATACAGCTGGCACAGGTCTGAGTTGACACATGATGGCTGCTGGGACTTACCCCGGGGGGGAGGATAGGATGGGCACTAAGTGTATTTCCTTTGCTTTTAGATTATCACCTATGGGAATAAGCCCCACAGAATAAGCCCCACATGGGAATAAGCCCCACATGGGAATAAGCCCCACAGAATGTAGTAGTGCTAACTGGTGTCACTGCAGGGGGGGTGGAGCTCTAAGTTCCATCGCGATCCAACCCTCCGTTACACAGGTGAACGAAGCGGCCCCGCCCCCTCGCCTTCGGAGCCTTTCAGGGCAGTGAAAGCAACGTGCAGGGAGTCTCCTGTGCGTTGTTTTCACCGCCTTGAATGGTTCCGAAGGCGAGGGGGCAGGGCCGCTTCATTCACCCATGTAACGGAGGGTCGGATCGCGGTGGAACTTAGAGCTCCGCCCCCCTGCAGCGACACCAGTGTTTATAGTTATGATTTGCAAGGTGTATGCCCTGAAGGTTTTGTATACTTTCTACAAATAAAGAAAAAAAGATGTAGTCCCTCCTGTGAGAAAGAAAGGGTGGGAGGGTGTCTGCTAAACTGGCACTTGTCAGTTGAAGGTTTTTTAAATAAGTATATGTATCAAAACCCAATCTGCTGTTCAATTAATCCGGGGCACCTTTTCCATTGATTAAAAATATTCAACTTGGTTACCCAATTAATTGATGGACCTACTGTACTTCTGCAGGCCTCCTTTACTTTAATGCCTACCGTAGTTTATGGCTCTACAGTGATGAACATCTTTTGGCCCTTTGCGAGTACACCAAAGTAAGGGTTAAAGAAATGGTTACCAGAAATATACTGTACATTCCTCCAGCTCTGTATCACAAAGCAGAATGACATTTCTCCCTCCCAAGCATTTTGGTATGCTTTTAATCAGAACCATAATCATGTTATGTCGGACTTGGTTACAGGTAAATATATCCTTCCATAATTGCACCGATGGATGGCTGTGAGCTAATTCATAAAATTGCCGAACACTAATGACTGGTTGTTGAGCTTTCTAAATGAAGCAATACCGCTCCAGAAGGATTAGAAGCTACATGCTAATAACCCACCCTCGTCTCAGATTTGAACCACAGCAGCATTTAACAACCTGCTTTTATGTATTTACTGCACAAGCTGCTTTTGTGCAGGGCAAGTGGAATCATTTTTTGCTGACCCCTCTTCCCCGTTGTGCATTTGCTCTTTGACTAGGATGTCGTTTAGAGAAGGGGAACATTGTCTAAAATTGCTTATCTAAAATGCTGAGAAAACAGAGGGCAATGGCAGGTGCCATCATATCCAATGGAGGACAGGTCTATCACAGAGCAATCCTCCGTAAGTATCCACCTGCGGAGCACGCACTCTGCAGGCGGAGGATGTCCTAAACACACTGTAAAGCACGTTTACGGTACCTGGAGAGTAAGGCCTGGCGGCGCGGAGGCCGGCAGGCCTCTCTCTGCTGCGCACTTGACCCTGCAGCCACCGGAGTTGCACTGGTGGGTGCAGGAGAGGGTGGGCCGGGAGGCAAGGGAGGGCAGCCATTGGGGGAGCCGGCCCGGGAGGGGGTGGGGATATCAACAGCGAGTGCCGTCAATATCCTGCTCCTGTTTCTGGGCTCGGTGGCCTTTTCCCTGCCGTTGCAGATGTATGTCGGCTCAAGAGCCAACATACATCCGAGGAGGCCCATTGGTCACAGGCAGCCCTACATCGGGGGAACTACATCAGTCACTTGTCTGATTGAGCAGAGGACATTTTATATTCTTATATTCATCGTACCCACCCAGGAGGTACGAGACAGAGCAGCAATTTTCAAACTGTGTTCCAGGAAACGCTGAGGTTCTTCCGAAGAAGACGGAATGCCTCTCACAGTCCCTCAATACAAATAGCCGAAGTGGAGGGGTGGCAATCTCCAGGGTAGCTCTGAGAAAGATCACGTTCACCTTTGTGAATATGTGCTTCTCTGCACTCTTTTTGTTGTTCAGTCGTTAAGTCGTGTCTGACCCTTCGTGATCCCATGAACCATATCCCGCCAGGCTTAGACCATGTCAAAAACCACACATACTGCATGCCACTGCTATACATGTAAGATAGGTTCCAGCTACCACCAGCTCCATGAGATGGAACCATAAAATGAAAAAAGGGATTGAGAATAAAACGGCCAATATTATTATGCCGTTGTACAAATCGATGGTAAGGCCGCGTCTGGAGTATTGCGTCCAGTTCTGGTCTCCGCATCTCAAAAAGGATATAGTGGAACTGGAAAAGGTGCAGAAGAGAGCGACCAAAATGATTAGTGGGCTGGGGCATCTCCTTTATGAGGAAAGGCTACAGCATTTGGGGCTCTTCAGTCTAGAAAAAAGGCGGTTGAGGGGGGACATGATTGAGACGTATAAAATTATGCATGGGGTGGAGAGAGTGGACAGAGGGAAGTTCTTTTCCCTCTCACACAACACTAGAACTAGGGGACATCCACTCAAATTGAGTGGAGGGAGGATTAAAGCAGACAAAAGAAAATATTTCTTTACCCAGCGTGTAATTGGTTTGTGGAACTCCTTGCCACAGGATGTGGTGATAGCACCTGGCCTGGATGCCTTTAAAAGGGGATTGGACAGATTTATGGAGGAAAAGTCCATCACAGCTTACAAGCCATGATGGGGATAAGCAACCTCCTGGTTGTAGGAGTAGGTTTTCTTAGTGCCAGGTGCAAGGGAGTGGCGACAGGATACAAGTATCTTGTTGTTTTGTGTGCTCCCTGAGGCATCTGGTGGGGCCACTGTGTGATACAGGAAGCTGGACTAGATAGGCCTTTGGCCTGATCCAGCAGGGCTCTTCTTATGTTCTTATGTTATGCCTTCCACCCAGCTGTGGGTCTGTCTGTCCACCGACAGCCCATTTTCTGAGCTAGCTGAGGAGAGAGAAGGCGGGAAAATGTTTTGATTGATATCCTTCCTTTGCCTCTTTCCCTCTCTCACTGACGCATCCCTATGCAATCATACAACACAACTAAGCCTTCTCTGCGAAGCCCCATGGCTGAGTAAGGCTGCAGAGATGGAAGGCAGACTGGACTAATGACTAGGTGTTAGCATCACGCAGCCTTGGAGGATCATTATCAATGATAGTAGACAATAATGGACTATTGGTATATGTATGTATATGTATGTATATGTATGTGGGCATAGATATTTGACTCCTAAGTACGTGAAGCTGCATTTGACCACATTAGTTCCTTCTTACCCTTGGCTCTCCCCTCCCTCTGTTCTCTTCCCACCAAGTGTACATTCCTTGGGGCAGGGTGCTGAGGTTTTTTTTTTTTTAACTTATGCATGTTGTACCTTGGTATGCACATTACATTGATGGCACTAAACGTAATGGGCATCATCAGCCACCTATTCACTCCCAATAGGAGATAATCACACTGAAGGTATCCTGCCAGTATTCCCATTGCTGTCAGAAAAAAAAAGAGAGAGATCAGTAGAGGAATACAGAACATACAGAAAGAAGAAACACCCCCACCCCAAGTATTAATATAAAGCTAGAAGACATTGGAAAATGGGGGGGGGGATCCAAATTTACATTGCCATTTTCTTCGATTTCTCATATAGAATATACAATGTATCCATTTTCTTTTTAAAAAGTCACTTGCAATCTGGGTAATTTCCCTCTCTGCTTGATGATAAAATGCATTTTTCTCAGAATAGCTCCAAATCATGTGGAACTCCTACTGGTCGCACTTTCCAGCAACAAGGGGAAAAGCTTTTTCCTAAGCTGCTGCTCTCCCAGAGATAATGGCTCCCACAGTCTCTTTGCCTACGACTGGTATGCTGTATATATAATATAATCAGAGGATGCCGCTTCTGCCGACAGAAAGACTGTCCCTTGGGCATACACCTCCAGTGCTTTGGCTTTTACTGGAACTCAACTTTGCAAGAAACGTTTCCACAACACTGTGCTCTCAGAGAGGATGGCGTTGGCTAGGTGGAGCATCACATGCATCCCATTTTGGGAAGGACCCGGTTAGGAATTTTACAACAGCTGACCCTTTCTTCCACAGCTCTGTTTTTGTTTTGGTTTGCTTTTTTGCACACTGCTAAATTCAGCCCAAGCAAAGTTATGAAAATATTCTGCGGAAACCTGTGGCAGAGGTTCTGCTGCACTTATGTGCCCTTTGCCATGTTCATTTCCTTCCTTGCCCCATTAAAATAGGATTTGCTAGGAAAAATAACAATACTTTTATTTATTTTTTTTAAGAATCATCCAAATAGACACAAATCTTTTCAGAAAGATTTTTAGTTTGAAAGTTCCCCCCCCCAAATGTCACTAGGATATTGCTATGCATGCCGATAAATTCAATTTGTGTTCTTCAAGCACAAATACACCTCCCTGGATGTTACTGGAAATCTTCCCATTGTGTGAAAGTGCCACAGAACTCCCACAGCACAACAGTTCATCACCGAATATTTTGCATGCTCTGTGCTGCTTTGTAATTATGGGGTAGATATCATAACCAGTGGCGTTCCTGCGGTAGGGGCTCGACAGTAAGTCGCGCTCCGACCAACTACCGCATTCATGAACCTGAGCGAGGAGGCCCCGTCCCTCACCGTTGGAGCCATTCCGCGCAGCGAAGCCGAACGGGCAGGCTCTCTCGGCTTCGCTGTGCGGAATGGCTCCAACGGCAAGGGGCGGGGCCTCCTCGTTGCTCCGGTTCGTGAACGCGGTAGTCGGTCGGGGCGCGACTAACTGTCGAGCCCCTACCGCAGGAACGCCACTGATCATAACCTGCGCTTTTACTGTTCAATTTCCATATTTTTGTGGTGATCAGAGTGTCTTAGATTACATGTGTACAAAATTTCAAGTTTCCCAGAGAGAAGTCTCTGCCTTTAAAAACTTTAGGCCCCAATCTTCTCTCCGATGCAGCCACGCCATAGAGGCACTCACAGCATCTTATGGTGGGGAGGCAATCAGGAGGTCTCCTCAAGGTAAGCGAACTATTGTTCTCTTACCTCAGTGTAAGCCCCCTGATGCCTTATGGGCGCATTTGCCACCCAGATCCAATCCCTCTGGCTCAGTCTGCACCTCCTTCCCTTCCCAGTAACGCCCCTGGCCCTCCCCCTCCCTGCTGATGACAGGCCTTCCACACCAACATGAACACCGGCCTGATCTGACAACCGCTGCAGCATGTCTCCGATGCTGTGTCGCCACTTTGCAGAGGTGGCTTAGAATGGGCTGCTGGGGGTGCGCTGCTGAGCATGGTGTCGCAAAATCATTGACAACAGCAGCAGGACTCTGTCCCGTGGTCGTAGGTCAGCCCATAGGATTGGGCTGCTAGTGAGCTAAGCCGGTAAATTGATAAGAGACTCCAGCACTTTTGATGCTGGAGTGCCCAGACGCCAGACTCAGTGCAGCTTGTCAGTACCTGGTGGTGGAGCTGTAGCTCAGTGGATCAACACTTTCTTCACTTGCAGAAGGTTCAGTCCCTGTCATCTTAAGGTAGGCCTGGTCAATTCCTTCCCGGAACTCCGGAGAACCACTGCCAGTCAGTGTCAATGATACCAAACGAGATGGACCAATGAACTGACTTGGTATCACAGCAACTACCTATGTACTTCTAGGTAAGATGACAATGATCCATGACTGGATCTTCCGTCTTTTTACATTTTTGTAAAAAGCAATTTGTTATGAATTAGGTGTATGGAGCTATTTTCCTATTAGGGTGAATAACAACTTCAGGGGGATGGTTTGTATGAGAGGAATGGCACAAGGGGAATGATAAATCCTCTCTTGCCCAGTGCTATGGTCCTGATCCAAATTAGGCCCTCCCCAGCAGGGCCTATTTACAGAAATGTAAAGAGAGAGATCTGATGCACATTATCACCATCTCTTTTGCCTCTAAGATTGTCAATTGGGGCAACCTTCAGAGGGCTGGACTCAACTCTTGGGCTGCCAGCTGCTGACCCCTAATTTAGGGGGAGCCAGAGGCGAGGCTAGCGGTTATGCTGCCCGGAGCTAGGGGGTGTTGGCCGCCCGAGGGTGGCCAACACCCCCCTAGCTCTGGGCAGCATAACCGCCCTGAAGGATTTTTGGGGTGTGCGATTGGGGGGGGTGACCCGGAGGGACCCTGCTCTGGGTGCCCACCCGACCCCCGGGTGCCCCCGCCCGCCCACTGCCTCCCTCCCGGCTTACTGCTCCCTCCGGGTCCGTGCGACTCCGGAGGCCGGGAGAGAGCGTCCGCCCGTCATGCCGGCTCGGCCCCTACTGCCCAGGCCTTAGCCGGCGATTTCGCACATGCGTACAACGCATGCAACTGTGCGGACCCGGCGGAGCCTCCGGGGGCCTGTTGGGCGGCCTCCCGCTGCCCTGTATCGCCCGCCGTGTAGCTGGAATTTCCAGCTACACGGCGGGCGAGACAGGGCGGGCGAGCAGAGGGCGGCGCAGCAACTCGGGGTGGCGCGGCGTTCCACCCCAGCCTGAGTTGTCGCCTGGAGCCATTGCTCCGCCCTAGATACGCCGCTAGGGGGAGCGTATATTGGGAAAATCTATTGCTCTTTGTTACAGCGTGAATGCCAGAGAGTTCTGAGGGAACCAAATGACCAATGCTTCTTGTCTCCTTAAAATCACTGCCCCGGCTGCTTTTCTCTACTCAAAAAATAAAAATTAGAGAATCAGTGTGTGTGATTCTGAGTGGATAACCAGTTGTGAGGGAAAGGATTAGACAGCACATGCATACGTCCCTTTACTCTGCTTGTACAGTGTTAGAATTATGGGAGGAAAGACAGAGTGACTCTCACAGCCCGGTCCAGCCCAAGGCAACTGCGGTACAATTCAGGCACAATTGCAGCCCAAGTGCTTTAGGCCCGAGTTGTGCCTGAATTGTGCCTGAGTTGGGCTGCAATTGGGACTGAATTGGGTTCAGGCACAATTCAGGCACAACTGCACAATTGCAGCCTAAAAGTGGGCGTGTCGGGGGCGTGTCGGGGGTGTGACGGGGGCGGTTACGAAATTTGGTCCGGTTCCAGACGCTGGAGAGCCCCTGACACGCCCCCTCGAGCCCAACTCAGGCACAAAATTTGGGCCAGCAAAAAGGGTGGACCCAAATGTGAGGAGACCCATAGGAGCCATTTTACCTTACCCACACCAGCCCTCTCCTGAAAAGTTCTAACACCCTGGGCCCGAGTTGGGCCTGAGTTAGGACCGAACAGTTGTGGCCTAACTCTGGACACGGACCCAAATAGTTACCCTATCAGCACCCAGCCCCACCCAGCCTCTTTCCCACAAAAGCCCAGCCCCAGCCCTCCACTCACTCACTCTCTCTCTCTCTCTCTCTCTCTCTCTCTCTCTCTCTCTCTCTGAGCACGTGGCGTGGGGTTCTGTCCCCCAGCAGCCACAAAGTGGGACTTTGAAAACTTTTCTAACACCCCACTTCTCTCTTCTCTTCTCCTCTCTCCTCTCTGCCCCCCTCTACGGCAGAGAGGGCTGTTCTGCCTGTGGCCAAACTGTGTACTCCTGTGCCTGGGCAGCTGTCTCCATGCAAGTGTTTGCTAACCCATGTCTTTCTCCCAGCCCCTCTCCCCCCCCCCACAGGCAACAACACCAGCAGGTAAGTGCAGGTAAGTGCAGGGTTCATGCTGACATGTGGTCTGACATCTGCCTCTTTGCATAGAGAAATATAGGTAGGATACATGCCTCTATACCAATGTCTTGTCTCATAGCTGCCTGCAATGCCTGCCATGATATGCCTCTTTACCAATGTCTTGTCTCATTGCTGCCTGCAATGCCTGCCATGATATGCCTCTATACCAATGTCTTGTCTCATAGCTGCCTGCAATGCCTGCCATGATATGCCTCTTTACCATAGTCTTGTCTCATTGCTGCCTGCAATGCCTGCCATGATATGCCTCTATACCAATGTCTTGTCTCATAGCTGCCTGCAATGCCTGCCATGATATGCCTCTTTACCAATGTCTTGTCTCATTGCTGCCTGCAATGCCTGCCATGATATGCCTCTATACCAATGTCTTGTCTCATAGCTGCCTGTATGAATGTGAGCACACAATGCCATGAGTGTGGAACTGTAACCCATATGTAGACACCAGCTGTTCCCCCCCCCCTCTTTTCTCCACAGGGTCTACTGACAGGTCAGTATTGCTAGGATTGCCATGGTTGTGACCCCCAAGTTGTGTTGTTGTCTCTCTCTTTGACCCCTTTCCCTTACAGGATCATGCTCACCTTACACCCAGGGAAGGAGCGCAGACCAGGCTATGTGTGTCACACCACTCAGCTGTGTTTGATTTCTCTCCCTGCAGGCCTTTGCAACCGGCACACTGGCATTTCTTCAATGGGGATTGCTACCACACAACAGCTGCCATGGAACACCCCTGTGATTTATGTCTCCCCAGGAATGTCCACCACCACCTACCTTCTGGGGAGCACCCCTGGGCCCGCAGTCTGGTTGCCCCATGGTCATCTGCCTCGATGCTGCCAGAGGTCTGGGAGCCTGCCCTGCAACCCTCCTTAGCTGCTGCTGCTACATTCTGAGTGGCTGCTGTGCCTACCCCTGGCAGCCTCGCCTGGCCATCCCTGCCAATGTTCCAGAACAATAAAGATGCCCCTTGGGCAAAGGCCCCTTGAACACCATGACCCCAATGTTACACAAGCACTGCCCCACACACAGAGAGACAGCGCCCACCACACAAGGCCCTGCATGAATCCCAGCCAGGGCCTGCCACAGCCAGCCCAGGGAGAACACAGCAGGGGGGCTGCCAGACCCTCAGGGCTCAGAGGGGAGGGGGGAGTTGGGGGGCCTTTCAGGCAGGCAAACAGTGACAGGTGACATGGCGCACATCCCCCACGTCCGTGAAGAGCCCTTTCAGCAACCGGGGCTCTCACCCACCCTCGGTCCGCCCGTCAACGGCGTCCGTGTCCGCCCGTCAACGGTGTCCGTTTCCGCCCTCAGTCCGCCTGTCAACGGCGTCCGTTTCCGTCCTCAGTCCGCCCGTCAACAGCGTCCGTTTCCGCCCTCGGTCCGTCTGCATGAGAGGCGCCCGTTCCTGCATTGCCTCCATCTGCGAAGTGACCCCTGTGTCCCTATTGGTCTCTGCAGACCCCTCTCCCTGTATTCCTCTCCCACCAGCCTTGTTGTCTGTCTGTTTCTGACCCACCCGTGTCCCTCCCCAGCACCCCCTGTCCGCCTGCCTGTGTGCCTGCCTCCCCTCCCACTCCCTGATGATGGACGCTGGCACCCCCCACCCCGCCAGAGCGCCTGCCGCGAGGCGCCTACGTTGCCCCATCTGGGGAGTGATGAGCTGCGTGAGCCCTTCCCGCTCACAGCAGACAAGCCCAAGGCATCTCTCGGTCTTGGCCGGGGCACGGAGCAGAAGGCATACCGGGATGCCTTCTTTGTGGGCATAGCCACGGCCCTGGTGGCCCAGGGCTTCAGGCAGCGCACGGGCATGTCATGGCGGAGGCGGTTCCAGACCTCATGAGACCCCCCTTGTGCATGCCGTTCCCACCCCCTCCTTCCCTTCTCTCCCCCGCTCACCCCCCATGACTCCCACGTGCACCCTCACCGTGGCTTGGGGGTGGCATCGCAGTCTGCAGGAGGGAGGGCAGTGGCACTCCCCCTGCGGCAGGTGGCTAATGCCCAGGGTGCCCTGGGGCAGCTGGCACTGGCACAACCTCTGCCCTTCAGCTGACTGTCGCACGCCCAGTGCCTGCAGGCCCACCTGTGGCTGCCCATCTGCTGCGACCGCTGCAGCAGCTGTGGTAGGTGCACGCAGACGGGCTGAGGAGGGGGCTCTTCGCTTCCACAAGACTGACAGCTCCCCACAGGGGCCTGCCTGCCTCTGCGGTAAGTTTTGCCTCGATCCTGGCCCACTGCTCTTGCCTCCTGCCTAACTCAGGCACAGTTGCAGCCTAACTCGGTCCTATTTTGGGCCCCAATTGTGCCCCAATTGGGCCTCAACTGTGCCTGAGTTGGGCTGGACTGAGGCCTCAGTGAAACCCACAAGTATACCCTATGGTCACACCAGTCAATTATGCCCCCATAGTCTTCAGAGGCATCGCTGGAGGGGGGGGCGGTACTGTAAATTCCGCTCCATTCTAATCCCCGTTTACTCCTCGTTACGAGGTGGCCCTGCCCCCTCGCTGTCAGAGCCATTCCATGCAGCGAAGGCAACAGACAGGGAGTCTCCTGCCCATTGCCTTCGCCGCACGGAATGGCTCCGACTGCAAGGGGGCGGGGCCACCTCGTACCAGGAAGTAAACAGGGATTAGAACGGTGTGGAACTTACCGTACCGCCCCTGCCTCCAGCGATGCCTCTGATAGTCTTACAAAATCAGTAGCCGTGGGGCACCACAAATGGCATGGGTTCCAGTCCTCTGTATTCTCTTGTAATTCATGCACAGCACCTGCAGCTGCTTTACCTGATAAAAGAGCCTTCAGGTAAAATAGTTACAGAACTACATGTAATGGTAGTCTCTCTCTCTCTCTCTCTCTCTCTCTCTCTCTCTCTCTCTCTCTCTCTCATTCACTTGGGACATGGAAAAGGTTTTGACACTGCTGTCTAACAAGAGCTTAGTAATATTCTGTCTGAACAACCTAGCGCCTGTGTTGTAGAAGACCAGAATAAATATTGACTTGCCAAATATCACAAGAGTAAATGGATACCCTTTCCCCCTGACAAGCATCTAGGAAACCTGGATCTAATGGAAATGTATAATTGCCATCTGATGCAGAGAAGTCAGGTAGACTTTGCACCAAGCATTTCTTGACAAGGCAAGGTTGCTGCAGGCTTCAGAGCTATCCATTTAGCTGTCCTGTTTGTTTGCTTGCACTCTGCTTTTCAGACTAGCGCACGGACGAAGTCCCCAAGCAAGGTGCCCTGCAGCTGTAAACAAGAGTCGTGGGGCATGTATTGCGAAAGAAACAGGGAGTAGTATAAGTATTCTGGTATGGATTATGTCACATAGGATACACTCCACGTGCTTACTCCCAAACAACCCTATTGACAGAATGGACTGCTCCAGAGTTTGTGCATTCAAGACGGCAGCTAGACATTTACAAAACCAGCCTGCAAAGAACTTCCTGAATCACTCTCTTAAAACAGTCACATATTGCAGATGTGACTTTCTTTCTTTCTCTTTCTTCTACTGCAGCACTAGTGATGATAAACCCATTGCTTTCTAACTGATCATCAAGCCTGAGGAAACGTCCTCTCTCTCTAACTTGAAAGATAGCACAGTGCTTTGCTATTTTTTCAAGCCAGTCTCACTAAAGGTACTATCAAGAATTGATCACCATGAAAACACAGCGCAACTCTATATGCGGGTGTTTTGTACTGAACATTGATAGGAGAAAGGAAAAACCAAGGAATGCCTTGCATTGTTGCTTCTATAAATCTGAATATGGATCATTTGTAAGGACACCTCTGAGCCTACTTTGTGAGTTGGGACTAACTCAATCCTTACAGGGTAGGAAAAAACTGTGTAAGGTTACACAAGAACAACTCATATGTCATTCTTTAGGCTGACCTATGGCCCATTATCCAGCTGTAGGCATGTGCGACTAATTATTATATATATTGCATCACTAGCAGAAGAATTAGTGTCTTGATATCAAAATGAGGCACCTACCTGCCAATAAGTAAGTTATGCTCTTTGCAGGCATTCTTCAGAATACAATGAACATGCTTTAAGAGTTTCTTGGGGCTATAAACTGGGATCTAAGTACTGTATTTCAAATCAATATGCTAACAAATACGTACAGTCAAATACGTACAGTTTCAGCTTCAGTTCCTAGGATCTCCTAGTTAAAACATATCATGCAGCATGGTCTTAAGGCTTGGAAGTGAGGCCTGCCCATTTCTGTTGCTATGTCTGAGTGCTTAGGGTTACAGCGTTAGGAAGCTGGTTCAGGAAAGACCTTCTCTGAGACCATATTGAGCCCCTGACTGCCAACACTGGGGCTAGGTGGTCCAATGGGCGGCTCGGTGTAAGGCAGCTGATATCAGCCTCACAATTCTTCTTGTTCCAAAGATGGAATGGAATGTTCAAAGTATGGAACATTTACATTCCATAAAGTGGTTCTATTGTATTGGTGTTTTTCCCTAAAGAAATGATCTAAAATCTTTTCTGATCTAACCTAGGACCAGTTCTGGCTAGAGATTAATACGTGAAAATTGCTTGCTTGCTTGCTTGCTTGCTTGCTTATTTATTTAATGCATTTATACCTCACCTTTGCTCCACACTGTGGACACCCAAGGTGGCTAACAAAATATAACCATATGCAATCATAATAAAATGTAAGAAAACATTAAAATAATAAACAATAAAACCATCAAAAGCTGCAATACAACGAGCAGCAGAAACCAATAGAGCAGGAATAAAATATCAAAGGGCAGCAATCAGCAGTAAAACATAAAAGGCAAGAAAAGCAGCAATAAAAGGCATTCATAAAATATGATATTAATAAAAGGCGGCAATAAGGAGAGGTTAAAAACATCCAGTCATAATAAACCCACCCAACTATGAGCCAAACACCAACGGAAATAAGGAAGTTTTTGCTCCCTGCCGAAACACCTCAAGGGAGGGAGCAGTTCTTAAATCACAAGGGGGGGGGGAAGTACCACAACTGTGACACTACCACAGAGAAGGCCCTACTTCTTGTCGCTGCCCCCTGACTTTGGATGCAGAAGTGCCCTCCCTAAAGATCACAGGGAGCAAACCAGCATATCAGGGAGGCGGTGGTCCCTCAAGTACTAGGCTTACCATCCATCCCGGAATTTCCGGGACAGTCCCGGAAACTGGCCTCAGGTCCCGGAACGGTACCGAAACGATTCCGGGCCGGTTGGCAAGCCTCCACTGTTGCCGCCACCACCATTTTAAAAATAGAGAAACGTACCCAGGCGCTGGCATCTTGGATCGTGAAATCTCGCAAGATGTCGGCGCCCAAATCTCATGAGGGCATGATGATCTGCAGGGTGGCCAGCTCTCACCATAGACACCCTAGCCACCGGGCCTTTACCTATGCCCCCACCCACCCCTCCATTCCCTCTCACAGAGATGTGAAGGTCAGGACAGAATTTTAAAACATATTTTAAAACTCTTTGCTTTCCAATTTTGCTAGTACTGTCAGCGGTTATAGCAATACCTATTAGCTACTCACAATTCTACTCCCTGTTAATTAGCCAGTCCAGCAGGAGGTATGAGTTCATTAGTAATGAGTCCCTTGATCCCAGTATAGTCTACCTTTTATCCCCCATAACTGGGGGAACATTTTTTTGGGGGGGTCATACTAGTTATGGTTTGAAGTATAATAAGTCATCATTATAAATATCTCAGTGCAACTCTTCGTGGATGATTTTTGCAACCTGCTTATTATGATTCTTTCCCTTTTCCAATCCAGGCCTCCTGAGCAAATATGAAGGTTGGCTTCACTGTTACATTCCTAATCTGCAATATTACATGCACATCAGTGCTTTGTCAGAGATGTTGTGCCCTTGCTGGTCTACACCTAGTGAATCAGCTCAGGTATTCAGTTCTGGAGGATGCAAGGGTGTTGCAAGCTTTCTGTGAAACGATAGCAACATTTCTAGTTTCTAGCTGAACAGGCAGGACAACCAATGCAAAGAAATAGGATAGCCTCATAGAGATGGGGAGGCTTTCGTGCCTCCCCTATGAACAACAGAAGCTGCTTTATACTAACGACCCAATCCTAATCATGCGCTCCGCCACTGGAACTAGAATTCTGGAGACAGAGCGCGCTTTACGAAGTCGCAAACAACGTTCCAGAAGTGCATGTAGCCGTGTGTTTCCAGGCTACCACCGCAGATGGCACGAAGAACCCCGCAAACAGGGGCAGTGAGGAGAGGCCCCACTGATGTTGGTAAGTCGGCGGGGTGGGAGGAATGGGTCAGGGGGTGGGAGGATTGGGGAAGAGACAAGGGTATGTCAGAAGCTGGACTGGGTGTCGCACAGCGTGGGCGACTTGCACCAGATGTTATCCCCTCTGGAGCAAGCCGACATGCCCCTTTTGTCTTCTTGGAATTGCATCAGCTAAAGAGCTGGCACAGGTTCAAGGAGACCCATTGGTAATCAAGGGGCTTACAGGGGGTATGGGTAAATATTTTCCCTTACCTCTCCCAAGTGCCCCGATCACTCCCCCCCCCCCCGGTCAGCTATAGCATGTTTTGGTGCAGCTGCATGCTATGGTCTAGCAGCTGGCTCAGTATTGCTGACATTGAATCTTTCAGACAGGAATCTTTCCCTGAGATATCTGGAGATACCAGGAACTGGATCTCGGATCTTCTGAATGCAAAGCATGTGCTTGAGCACTGAGCCACAACCCCTTCCCGATTCTGCATTATGCTCCTATCCCTGCTTATGGCCAGAGGCATCATTAGGGAGGGGGCCTTGGGGCTGCGGGCCCCAGGTGGCAGGGGGGTGTCACGGCGGCTGGCAGAGGCATGAATCGTCCAGTTTGTCGGGGCAAGTGAGGAGCGTCGACGGCGTGTTTTGCCCTCCCGCCCACCCTGCACCTCGGAATGATGCATAATGGCTGCAGCCGTTAGGTCATTTCCGGTGCGGGGGGGGGGGCAGTCATAGAATTGCCACCGCTTATGGCTACATTCAAATGGAAACCAGAAGTGAGGGCTGTGCACAACTCTCATCCCTTTCTCTCTCTATTGATGAGCAGAAAACTCTGTTCTTCCTTCAGCAGCATGTAGAGCTAGAGCTCCATTATTCAAGCAGAGTTTCTCGAAGCCAGTCAGGCAATCTCATTCCCTTATGGCACGTACGAGGCTCAGCTCTCAATATTAAATTGTTTGGGGGACAGCTGTTAATCTTTCCAGTTATAACTCTTGTCAATACTTTAGACATCATGGATAAACAAGTGATGGATTGATTGTTTTTTGGCCTGCTGACATATCATATATTTCACTTCCTCCGCTCTGGAATAAGGCCTAGAAGCTGCTTAAGAGCTTTTCCACACAAACATTTTTAGTGCTAGAAGTGCTCAATCATTACTTAGTTGTAATGGAGGGATCTGGGTATCTTTCCTCAAAGTAGCACAACTGTTGCTGTTTGTTGGGGGGAGACCCAGATGTAAGAACTGTCTTGCTGGATAGATCAACAGGTCTGTTTGGTATATGAAATCTTGGACTTCAACAATGGTGTCAGGACTCAGGACCAGCCTGTGTCCAAACCTACAACTGGATGAGACCAGCTTAGAAGAGGAAGGCCCCACTGCCAGCCCCAGGGCATACTGAGATAAAGAGTAGTTAAATAATCAAATGGAAATGTTGAAGCTGCCACCTTAGAAAATACCCCCATTGAGGGATTCTGAAGGGTCAGGAGACCTGATGCCTCCTAACTGGTCACACCAGTCGCATCACTAGGACGCGCGTCACCCAGAGCGGGGGCGCGCGTCACCTTTAAGGAAGCGGCTCCACCCCTGCGCGTGATGTCACGCGCAGGAGCAGAGCACCCCCCGCGCCGTTTTCGGCTCATTTTGGAGCCAAACGGACGCGAGTGCGGGCGGGCGGGCCCAGCTTCAACATCAAAAATGTAAGTGCCGGGGGGACACGCGTCACCCTTGTGCGTGCGTCGCCCCCGGGCGGCCCGCCCCGCGCGCTTCCTTTCGTCGACGCCCCTGGGTCACACACATACAGTATATCAGCTCCAGACTTTCCACAATCATCCCCCAGGACCAGTGATGGTGACTAGCTTAAGTTGAAGCTCAGAACAGCAAACACAGCGCATGTCTGGCAGCATGAAACGTTCCATTGGTGAGCCCTTCTCTGAGAAAGCAAGAAACTAATGACCCAATCCTATCGAGGGTCCACCAGCTTCCCGCGTAGTTCACCGTGGCAGCAGCCTCCCCAAGAGTCTATGGAGTGCTGCATGCCTCCAAGAGGGCCCCACAGACCAACCACTAGTGAGGTTTTGCTGGCAGGTCAGGCTTGGGGCAGAGGTATAGAATTTGGCAGCCATCAGTGCCACTGAGATCTGCCCCCATCCTGCCCCCAGTCTGCCCCATCTCAGTCTGAGATGGCTGCCAAATTCTATACCTCTGCCCCAAGCCTGGCACACACACCCCTGCAGCATAACAGATCTATGCCAGCAAAAGAGTTGGCATTGACCTGAGTAGGACCATAGGGGACAATGCAGTGGCCGGAGAGGTAAACAACGTTTTTCTTTTAAATTTCACCAACAGGACTGCGATGAACTTAACATCTTCCTGCCAGCTCAGGCTATATGTTGCATCTGACAAAATTCACGGCTAGTGAAAGAAACGTAATGCTAGTTTTACTGTTTTCAAAGTGTTTTTATTGTATTTTACAGCAAGCTTTTGAAGTATTTTATTACACATTGGTGTATTTTAAAAGACTTATATAGTTACCATCTGCAGATACTTTTTAAACTTTTTTAGTATTTTTTTATGACCTTAATCCCGAAGATGATACGATCGTACAACATTTTTCTTTTCTTATTCTTCCAGCCATCTTGGTCCTCAATCGGCACCCAGGATGCAGGAGAGGCTGCACTGATGGCCCTGCATCATGTGCACTGACGGGGAGTAAGATTGGGCTGTAAGGCTACTCCAGATAACTAACAGGAAGGAGTGGGCTCTGCTTGGATGTGTAGAGAGGTGGTTGTGTGGCAAATGGAGGGCACAGAGGCCTTACAGAAAGTAGGATGGGCACGCTGGGAGTTTACATGAGGAGGAAACTACGGTAAAAAAGAAAAGGGGAAAACCACACACACACACACACACACACACACACACACACACACACACACACACACAAACAGGGTGAGAGCAGGCTGAATTGCATATGTTAGACTGCCAATTTTTTTGCCTACAGCTTCCTAGTTGTATTCATGATCAGTTTTCAATTAAACGTGTTGCTCTATCCTTTGGTTGCCTGTCCTCTCCCACACTAGAAACTGGAGGAAATAGTATTTCCAAGGCAACAAAAACATTAATATTTGAACATTGGAATCATCAGGGCTGGTGTGCAGGCGCTGTGCAGATGCTAGAAATTAAAAAAATTAAAAAAGCAAATTTTAAGTGTCCCTTGCAAAATTAGCCGATGATGATGAGCCAGCAGCAATTGTCATAAGAAATGCAACTCAGAGGAATAATAATCGCAACAATTGTTTCCCTGTATACGATGGCTCTGTCTTCTTCCCAAAATAGTCCCATATGATAATTGGATCGCTCCAGAGTAAGTGGTACTATGGACTACAGCCAAAGTCCCCTTTCATACAAACAAAAGGAAATGTTTATTTCATCAGTCACTGCAAGGGATGCACAACTGTTTCGCGGGAGGCAGAGAAGGAGACGGGCACATCAAAATGAAAACGACTGGCAGTCAAAATGATGGACAGCCAAAGCGCTCTTTGAAGATTACCTGAAGCCTTTGACCCTTTAAAATTTTGTTCATATTTATATCACGCTTTTCATGTTTTTGAAAGCAAAACCTAAGGTGGCCAGACAAAGTATTATGAAATATGCTTGGTCTCAGTAGGCTAAGGAAAGCAGGCTGGTTACCACTCCCTCTCTTCGCACCTGCTGCAGGGGAGATGACCACTGATGGGCTGAGATTGGGAGATCTATTCTACACAGCCATTGGCCCAGAAGACCATGCCATTTTTAAAAGGTTAATCAGTGAAACAGAAAAACTTCATTGACCTTCACTTACCACAAAGTTTAAATGTTCGCAAAAAAAATCCCTATTGCTTACAGTTTAATTTCTTTGGCAGTTAGAATGTATGTGATCATTCCATGACATCGCAGCAACTCAGTCAATTAGTGCAGTACAATATTTTCTCTTTATATATGGACACCTACAGTCCAGTCCTATGGGCCCATTGTAACGGTGTACCGCCAGGTGTACACCCCAGCGCTGCAGCCTCTCTTCCAGTCTGCACAGTGCTGCAACCAGTGCAGCGGCTGGAAAGCCACACACCGCCAGCAGCATATGGGTTTCTACTGGAGGAGGGGCGGGGATCAGGACAGATTGGGGCAGGAGTTGGATTGGGTCAGGGGTGGACTGTGCTGGCAGCGGTATTTGCCGCATCCTGAACCCCCCGTCCCAAGTCAAACACGCCCCCAGCAGGCTTCTCATAGCTACATCAGCAAAAGAGCTGGTACAGATCTGAGGAGCCCCATTGGGGACCATGAGCTGCAGAAGGTAAGGTAAATATTTCACTTCTTACCTCTCCCAACCAGTCTGATCCTGGGTGCAATGGAAACTGCACCAGTTGTCCTGCATCCACCACACCATCGCTGTATAGGATTGGGCCCTTAAGGTGGCTAACAAGAGCCACAGAATAACAATATGTTACAATAAGAAAGTCCTACCTTCCAGCTGAGAAAATGATTTTTTTTACATTGCATCCACTTGTTTGTCAACAGCACATTAATACGAAGAAAAGAATTGGAACAATGAGACATCAGAATATCATGATTTTATACTCCCCCCCCCCGTGGAATCCACAGGTGGTCCTGATTCCATCATTTCCTCAGAATTATTACAAGGCATTTGATATTCTGCCCTGAGCTTCTTTCTCCCACAGCTGACCAGTAACCGTGAACATTTCTCAATTTTTATTCCAAGCATTTATAGCAATTACTGTGCATTCTTGTTGAGCTCGACAGCACCAGCAAACTAAAAGAATGCAAATAATCCTCCTGATCTAACAACAGCCAGACACAAACGTCTCTTTCATTTATAGTTAGAGTATAAATATTATTTCTGCACTTCATTCCTCTCCCCCCCCCAATCCAGGCTTTGTTTTCCTACCTAAATACCCAAAGCTCAGCTTTAAAGAAACCTCTTTTGATCTCAGGCGCAGGTTTAATTGGTATTTCTGTTTCATAGTACAACGTCTGATGGACCACAGAAAACAGGGAACCGTAATATGGAAGGTTGGCCTTTGCTTATCTCTTCTATCCAGTGAAGAACCAAGCAGAAAGCAGACATCTGAAATGCTGAGATTATAATAGGCAAAGGCAACCAGGCTTGATAGTGACTTTGAGAGCATCCTAGTTGTTCCCTAAAATATTATCTGCAAGGACAGCACTGTCCTTGGATGCTACGAGACAACATCCAAGATGGCGACACCCATCCAAATAATGTTCTAGCATGCAACTGGAATGCCCCTGCCATATTCTGCCTTCCCTGTTGTCACTGCTCCCATTGCCTCCTTGGCAATCATATCTGGAGATGTTCTGAGCACCAAGCCAAGGTCACACACCTGGATGAGGCCACATCTCTGGAGATTGCATCATATACTCCTCCCCCCCCCCGAAGTTGTACAGATGGGGCTTGGAAACACCATTAGTCATGCATGGGCAGTCAGTGACATCAGTGTGGGCAGCAGCAGATGTGCCACATGCGAACTTGCCCACAAGAGGACCACGTCAATTAGGAGGAGGCACCACTTCTATGTGGAGAGACTTAAAAAAAACATTGTACAGTAAGTCTTTACTTAAAGTTGTTTCATTTAAAGTCGTTTCGTTTTAAAGTTGATGGGAGAATGCCGTAGGAATGTTTACATTTATCAATTAGTCTATGTAAAATTGGTTTCATTAGAAGTTGTTTCGCTTAAAGTTGCAGTTTCCAAGAAGAACCTCTCAACAACTTTAAGTGAGGACTTGCTGTACTTCATTCTGTTTGTCTACTCTAGGGGATTATTGCTTGTGCAAAACTAATCCATTTCTGTCTTTCTCCCACTGGTCTGTTCCATTGCTTTCATATCCAAAACGAACCTTGCCCTTCTGGGAATACAGCACCTCTCCATTCTGTTCCTATCACCCAAAAAACCAGTGCTGGTAACCCTGTTGCATATGGAGGCTATTAACATGGAACAGGGGGGTTGACCAGGGGAACCTCCATCCCCCTTTCACTGAGCCCAATCCTAGCCTCCCCCACCCACCACCCCCTGGCCATTTTATGACAGCAAATTCTGTCGTAAACCCTTACATATAGGATGCATAACACTAGGACAATGGTTCCCAAACTGTGAGATGCAGCTCCCAGGGGAGCCGCGGAAACCAGCCAGGGGAGCTGCAAAGTGCCACGGAATCCTCTTTAGAAAACAGTGCATGCCAATTGGCAGGCATCAACAGAATGTAATGGGGAGCCGCAGTCAATGGTCACCAATGGTCAGGGGAGCCGCAGGTCGAAAAAGTTTGGGAAACACTGCACTAGGATGTTATGGCCTGCTTTAGAAGAAGTATTTCTCCCCCCCACACACACACTGCTCTCAAGCCATTCAAGCACTGGCTATACCACTTCTATGGTTATAGTACAATGGATTGCTAGATGATATTTCTTATCAAGTGCAATTTAGTGAGTGACTATTATCGTGTCTAAGAGTGACCATTCACAAATAACGCACAACTAATAGGAAATGTGTGATAGCTCATTTCCATCAAGCATAACAAAAGCCCACCAAGCTTCACAAATACAAAAACAGTCTGTATTTAAAAGACAAAAGGAGCCTTTCGACCAGCTGACTTTGCAAGCCTATTAGGTTTGCCACATTAGGCTGCTGCTACAGCTCTGGCTTTATCTTTCATGCAGATGTTTTATCAGTTGTGTCCTGTTTTCTGTTTCATTGACAATTCTGTTCACACCTAATCAGATAAAGTCTACAGCGTGGGAGGTTCATCCAACAAAAATATCCAAATCGTAAACTCTGATGTGCCTCATTTTCAACTCTGTCCTGAATTAATTTACTTGGAAGTGAGTACCATTGAGGGCTGCTTCACTCTTTAATTTGGAAACTTGGGTACAAAAACAGTGGAATTTGAATGGCAAAATATATCAGTGGCACAATGTGAAGACCCCAATTACACTTAATTGACCAGTTTCCCCTGCATTTATCATAGAGAATCACCCCTCTCTTTGGCCCCAATCCTTTTCCCCATGATTAACGTCACAGCACATGCACTGCATCCAGTGGTGTGTGTGTGTGTGTGTGTGTGTGTGTGTGTGTGTGTGTGTGTGTGAGAGAGAGAGAGAGAGAGAGAGAGAGAGAGAGAGAGAGAGAGAGAGAGATCAGGTCTCCTGGTGGCCTATCAGGCTATATGAGTCTCCTTGAACCTATGCCATCTATATAGCTGGTGTAAGTCCGAGGAGAGAAAAAAGGAGGGGCTGGATGAAAAAGAAGGAATAGGATCTAGGTGCATGCTGGATCACCCCCCCCTCTCCTCCTCCATGCCCCAAAATCCCTCCTCCCCACCCAGAGGCGTAACAAGGGTGGAGCGAAGGCAAGTAGTTCTGCAAGACTCCGTTACACTGGAGTCAGCGGCCCCTCCCCCTTGCTGTTGGAGCCATTCTGGCAGCAAAGGCAACATACAGGACACTCCCCTGTTGCTGCGGGAATGGCTTCAACAGCAAGGGGGAGGGGCCGCTGACTCCAGTGTAACGGAGTCTTGCAGAACTACTTGCCTTCACTCCACCCTTGGTTCACCTCTGTCCCCACCCACAACATGCCCCTGCCACCAATATACCAGCACCAGCAGAGGCTCCCGGAGCCGCTGCTGCATTTGCTAGGTTGCTGCCCCTTTGTGGCAGCAGACCAGAGGTGCGCAACGGCGGCCCAGCTTTTTCACCGCCAGCAAGGGACTTGCATTGCTGGAATGCAACTTCCAGCAGCACAAGGCCCAGATCGGATTGAGCCATTCGTTTATTGGAAGGAATTCAACCACTTAATGTACATATGTGATGCACAATGGACAGCGCTGTATACATATTTTGGCCTTTCAGCTTTCTTCCTTTTTGTACCTGAGTTTAGAAAATAAAAAGTGAATCGATATTGATTTCAGTAGAACTGAAGCTACGTTCTCAGGCCATATCTAAAGTGAATGAGGCTGCAACTCACTTACCTGGTCGTAAGTCCCATTGAACTCAATAGGACTTGCTTCTGATGAGACATGCATAGGATTACACTGTGTAAGGAGGGGGGCTTATGTGTGTTCAGTTGAATGTCTGCGTGAACCCTAAGTGTGTACAAGTGTATACGTATAGGGTTCTCTCCCTGTGATCGGGAACCGTTTCCAAAGTTCATCCCAATAGGACTGTTCACATGTTTTCCTGTACCCAGGTACAGCATGTCTGTATATCTACAACCACTCTTCTGTGGGAATAACTGTTCCTGGATTCATTTTTACAAATCAATTATCCATGTAAGCTGTTCACACATAGTAGCTGCATTGCATGGGACATGTAGATAAGTGTACCTAGGTATGTTGTTCAGTCGTTAAGTCGTGTCCGACCCTTCATGATCCCATGAACCATATCCCGCCAGGCCTTCCTGTCCTCCACTATCTTCCTGAGTTCGCTCATTTTCATGTTTGTTGCATCGGTGATACCTAGGTATAGACTAATGATTTTGTACACATATGTAATCAAGTACAATTTAATGTGTGAAAAGCCCTAATTATGTGGAGAGGGCTCTGTACACATACACTGGTATACAGGTAGAGTCCACCCAGACATTCAACTGAACATGCACAGATTGGGAGTGGGTCAGCTGCCATGATCCTGCTTCCCTGTCTACACCTAGTGACAGTGCAATCCTCTTCTTACCGGCGGCGACGGAACGAGCGTTTCGTTGCCGGGAGACGTCGTGAACATGCCGTAAAGCACGTTCATGGCGACTTGAGAGCAGGGAAGGCCGGCGCAGAGGCCGGCCTCCCCATCTCTGTCGACGGAGCACCCCTATGGCTGCCGGACCAGGCAATCCGGGATTCGGCGGGCATGAGGGCGTCTTGCCGGGCGAGGGAGGGGGGCCATTGGCCCAGCCGGCCCGCGAGGGGACGGGGGATGGCCTTGGCTATATCCCAGCCCCCTCCCAGGCGTCTGGGCCGTTACACAGCCTCCTCCGACTTCCGCAAGCAATTTTGCTGGCGGAAATCCGAGGAGGCCAGTTGGAGCGGCCTGCGTTTACACTCAGGGAAGGGGACGAGCATCCCCTTCCTCGAGTAGACCTCCGGACCGGTGGCAGCATGGCCGCCGGATCCTTACATAGGATTCCGCTGTCAGTCATCCTGGATGTTATGAGGGCTTTTATCAATAAAGAAGCTTTATGATCACAGCTTTTATCTCCTGCTTTCAGCAATTTTTCAAAATAAATAAATAAACTGTAATCCATATTACATCACCAGAAGAATATCTAGATCAACCGTGCCTCAACTATACCAAATGGACTGGTTTGGACAATATGTTCACCAGTCCTTCTGCATCATATGGAGAGGAGCAGGTGTGCACACATCTCCTTTCGTTTGATGCACCATCCTGTCCCTTCCTAATCACGAGGGGGGGGGGATTCATCTAACCTGCCCTTCGATCTGTGAATTAAGCGTGTTGTTTAAATTCTGGGGGACCAGCACATGTATCATCCAAACTGGTCCAATGTTGCTGAAAGCTCTGATTTTCCTTATTGGCAGTCCTGGGGTACAGAAACGTTGGATAAAATTAGTAAAACAGATCAAAGACATTGCTTAACATATGGTATACTCCAGCTTGATCCAGTCCTGATTTTAGTAGGTTTTTTAGGTAAGGAAGATATTCCTGCAATTTTCAAATGTGAAATTGATCTGCTTCTCACTCCAGCTAAGATTCAAATTGCTTAAAGATGGAGGGGTAGAAAGCCCCCAACTATAAAAAGCTGATTTGACAAGGTGTGAACGTTTTTAATAATGGACAGAATTTTAACGCAAATAAAAATGTTGATGAGTTCTATAATTTCAGATACATTTCAAGAGCGATGGCTTTCTTTTCCCATGTAGACTAGACAAAAGCAATGTGCACTAGGCCATTCAGATATAGATTTGAACACATATTTTCATTGAAGTTGAATAGGTACCCGATGTTAAGAGTGTTAAAATGCTGAGATATTTATGTGGACACAAATGATTTATGTTGCTTCTACAAGTCAATTTAATTTATTTTGAACCTGTATTTATAGTTACCTGATATATCTATGGATTGCTCTGTTTGAGTATTCCAAAGATTATTTCATTGTCACTCACCTTTTTGAGTTTTTTTGGTTCTTTTCCAATTGTATTTGTAAAGTACTGAGCAAATACCAAAATAAAAAAAAAAAAGTTAAAAGACCAGACCATCCTTGATCAAGACTGGTATCTCCAAGAAGCAGATCTTGGCACTGGGGGGCCCTTTGAGATCAGGCCAGCACTCAGGAGGGCAGTTTGAGGCTGGGAAGAGGGCAGTATCAGTGGACACAGCATCATCAATATTCCATCCCCTTTCCGGCCTTGATCTGTCTTCCTGGGTCCAATCAGACTTGTGCCAGCTATATGCCAGCTAGACCCAGTAGGATGGTGAGCGCTTACCCAGGGAACAAATGTTCCCTTACCTTGAAGAGACCTCTGGGGACCAAAACTCCCCCACAGGATGCAGTGCGCGCCCCATTGACCACATGGGGAATTAGGTAGGATTGGGCTGTGGGACATTTTTTTCCCTAAATGTTGTCCAAACAGTTTAAACTCTGTTATGCTGTATGATAGGAAAATTACAAATTAGTTGTTTCATTGAATACAAGCTGAATCTTGCAGCTGGTTTCCTCCCCTAAAGCTAGTACGGTTGCTGCTCCAACTGTTGTTTTCAGGCAGCAGCAGAAGTGGATCTTTCTAATTCCCTAATCATCTCCCCATTTAGTGATAGTGGGGATTCATAAGTCAATTGTGTGTTGTGTGAAGAGGTATTCCTGCCTGTATATCCTGAATCTACCGCCAATCAACTTCATCGAATGATCCAAATTCTAGTGTTCTGGGATAAAAAAGAGCAGTTTCTCTCTAGCCACTGTCTCTGCATCATGAATAATTTCACAAATGTCTATTACAGCCAGGGGTGGAGTTAAGAGGCCAGTTAGATCATGCACTGGTGGAAGGCTCAAGAGCCCCCCCTTCAGGCCAGCCTCCGAAGCCCCTCCAGTATGTGGGGTGGTGGTGGAGCACGGCATTGCTCTGTCACTACCTTCTCTTGCTGTTGCTGTCTGCCAATGGGCGTCTTCTGGGAATCCCATGCACAGATGGGTATGAAGGGTGGGAGGACATGACGGCAGAGCGACATGCTCCAGAGAGCAAATTGCTCCGTCCTTGTCCCAAGCGGGTGGCAGATGGCCTCTCTTCCCGCAGTGGAGCGGAGGGAACAGAGTTGCTGCTCATGGCCCCCTTTACCGTTATTGGCCACCATGAACAGTGAAGGGAACATAGATGGGCATTTTTCCCTTCAGCACCACTTTGGGTAAAGGTCACCCACTTGTCCCTCAGTGAGTCCCTTCCATTCTCAGTGACCAAGAACTGAGAAGCAAATAAGCACTCTTTTCCCTCACCCAGGGGCATCACTAGGGGTTGCGGGGGGTGCAGACTGCACCGGGTGACATCCTAGGGAGGGTGACACTGAAATGACTTTCTATTCTATTTGTTACCAGTGGTGCAAAAACACACCACTGTGTGTGGTGGTTTTTCCCCAATCCCTGTTGCAACTCACACAGGGGATTGCATTTTCCAGGAGGCCACCACATCGTGTGTGGCCTGGTATGGGAAGAGGTCCATGGGGGTCACACCATGAGATTTTGCCCAGAGTGTCACCAACTCTAGTGACACCCATGCCCTCACCACCACAGGGGGGGGCAGTCATCCACTCCCCCTTTCACTGTTCTCAGTGGAGCACAGTGAAAGATGGGGTGAAGTGGAGGTGTTCATTGAAGAGCATGCCCACCCCACATCCAGGGCTTCCAGGTTAGAAGGAGTGCATTCCAGTTACTGCATCTGGACATCATTAAATTGTAAAGACTGGGGACAAAAAGCATCCCTTGAATCCCGTGCAATGAATGTCCAGGCCCAGCTCTCCAAACGCTGTCCTGTCCCCAGTGAGAGTTCAAGGAATCCTGCATTGTACTGCTCAGATTGCACAGCTCAGGAACAGAGAGAGAGCTCTGCCAACAGAGGTCAAATCATACAAGCTGCTTTCATGGCCTTCACATTTGTATGCTGTTATTCATCGCAGGTGCATAAAAAATAAACATCGAATAAATAAAGCCATAAAAATAGCTTTTCTCCTTCAAGTTAAGAGCACAAAGAGTAAATTGTAATGTAAAAAAAAAACATAAACCAGGTTGCTATATAATTAACTCAAAATTTAATGAGCAGTAAAAACACAATTAGGTTGCTGTAATGCATTCAACCTGTATTTCTCGTTCATCCATTTAAAAGGGCTCTATAGGTGTGCAGTTGGCATAACAAATAAGTCATAAATTAGACCCATTATGTCTCCGTGTATACTTGCCCCTGTAGCAGATGAAGGAAGGGAAGACATGAAATGGAGTTAACTCAGAGACAACTGCATTTAAGCAACTGAATTGCTGGCTGTAGATCAGCCATGAGACCAGGTAGCCAACTAGAGGGAGCCACAGTGTTTAATCAATCAGTTAAATCCACTGGCTAAAATCCTTTTGATTGATTACAAGCGTACCCCTGATGAAGCAGGCAGTGGATTGTTTAACAATGTTAATGGGTTGAAACCAGAGGGAATTAGATTTAGGGTCGACATGAGCAAGGATTTCTTAACTGTAAGAGCAATCCAGCGCCACGCTGAGGTGCCATGGCTATGGTCAGGCCATAGCAGAGAGGGAGCATTTCTAGATGCACTAATGGCCCAACCTTATCCCCCAGTTGCAGCAGCTGGAAAGCAGCACAGCACAGAGAGCTGCCAGGGGGTTCTGCCAGTGGAGAGGCCAGAAAAGGGTGAGGATCAGGGCGGATTGGGGTGGGGATTGGGGAAGAATGGGAGGGATTGCAGCGGCACCAACGCCTGCCATATCCAAACCCCCATTCTGGTAGGCTGTCTCACTGGTGGGAGGGGGTACTTTGAAAATTTGCAAAAAAAAAAAATTTTTTTTTTGCAAATTTTGGAAATATTTGGAACCTTGGAACTGATTTCTTGGCATTCTTGCCCCTCTTCACTGGAATCTCCTTCCCACTCCATCAGCAGTGATATCTGTAATGAGGCCCCCTGAGCAGCATGGGAAACAGATGCTCCCACACTGCTCCCACATGACCAAAGTGACCTATCAGCTTGTACATCTCAGGACACAATATACACAGACACATGATACTCTGTTCCAATTTTTCCACCCTACTCTCACTACCCAAGGCAGAGGAATATGCCATTGAAATCAACATATTCCAAGTGGAATTTCATGGAATTCCATGAATTCCAAGTGGAATTTCAAACAATTATATTTCATTGTTATGTTCAGATTTTCCCTGTGCAAGAAAGAAATATTCAAAATGATTTCTTGGTTTGTTCTTTAAAAAAAAAAAAGCATGAGAGGGTGAAAGCAACAAGCTGTAGTGATATATTAATTATCTACTTAGAATACATCGTCTTTTCAACTGCTGTCATGTTAAAATCAACAAAGAATTCAGCTGAAGAGAGCCATAAAAATGATCTGACTGCAACTTGCAAACAGCCGTGATGAAAGATCTATGCAACTAGGAACAGAACACATTGGAAAGCAACACCAACAGATAAACAGAGGGTAACTATTGAGTTTTCTGGTTCAGACCCGGTTCTGAAAGTGGCATATTCTGGCAAAACAGCTGGTGACCCAAGTTGGGGTGGTGGTGGTGGGGGGGAATTTATTCAGTGGCACAGCCTGCATGGCATGCAGAAGGTCTCCAGGCTCAGTCCCTGGCAGCGTCTCCAGCCTAGGCCTGGGTTAGGGTTAGGGTTCCCTAACGCTAAAGATCCCTCTCAGAAACAGCCGTGGCCAATCAGTTTCGACAATCCTGAGTTGAATGGAGCAATGATCTGATGCATCAGTATGTCCGCTTCCTATGTTCTTCTGAACACAAAAGAAGCCAGGATGATCAGTCAGAGCACTAAGACCACCGATGGAGATGTGGCATGAACAGGCTGTGGCTGAACAAGCAGACAAGTGCCAACTCAACCTTGCCTCCCCAGTTCTCTTGCCCCACTTTCCTTCCTTCTTCCTCCCACTCTCCATAAATATGTAAAGAAACTTTCTGAATTGGACCAAAAGTCCATATAGCCCAGTGTTCTGTTTCCAACAGTGGATAGTCACATGTCTCACACTGGACCCAGAAGAAATGACTGAGCCGGAAGTAATTCACGGTGACATTATAGCATCACCACAAATTACTTCCAGTTCAGTGAGACATGGAGGGAGGGAGAACAGAGAAGTGAAGACATGAAAATAGTGAAGTGCTCTGGGGCTAAGTCACGTCTTTGCAAAGAAGTGACTCAGCTTCGACTCGGAGGAGGAGCTACCAAAGAAGGGTGAGCCAAGGGGGTGTCACCCTTCCCTGTAGCCTGCAGGGAGGGGTGACACTCCTGCTCTGCTCGGCTTTCTTAGGCTTTGGAAGACGCTACTTGGCTCAGAGCCGCTGAGCCAGGGAAGCTGAGCAAGGGTGTCACCCCTTGCCAAGGGGGTGTCACCCCTCCCTGAAACCTGCAGGGAGGGGTGGCCCCCTTGTTCAGCTGTTTTCAGCTACTCCGAATCGCTTCTTCATCTTCTTGCGAGCTTTGAAGAGCGGCCGAAGAAGCTACTTGGAGCGGCGGAAGAAGACCACGCGGCGACTGGGAGGCATGGCTGCCATGGTGTCACCTCCCCAAATGGGTGTCACCTGGTGTGACGTGCACCCCCTGCACCCCCTAGTGATGCTCTGACAAGCTTATAGGCGTGAACAGCAGACATTCCTTATTCTTTGATCTTCGTGTCTTGTATTTGGAGTATTCACTTATAAACATGGGGATGCTATCTAGCTAGCATGACTTACAGCACAATTCTTTCCAAGTTACACCACTAGTGTAACCAGCAGTGCAGCGAGAACGGGAGGCCCTGGAACAGAAAGGGGATTCAAATCCCCTCCAAAGGGGGATTCAAAGGGGATTTAAATCTCCCCTTCCCTCCAAAGCCTCCTGCCCTGCCCTCCCCCACTGGTTATACCAATGTGTAAGTTGGATAGGATTGTGCTGTTATAGTGATCTAGCTATCATAGCTAATAGCAGTTTACAGATCTACAAATCTATCTGACCCCTTTTGAAAGCCATCTAAGCTATTGGCCTTTGACGTACGTTGTGGTAATGACTACTTTTGTCTGTATTCCAGAAATAGCTGTTACTCACTTTTTTATTGCAATCAAACAATCTTGCTTCTTTATTGTAAGGCAGACCGCAACTAAATTAGAAACTGAAAATAATAAGAAGGAAAAGACTAAGGGAAGAGTCTCATTCCAACCCATAATAGAGAGTTCTAATGTTTAACTCTTTAACGTTTCTGTTACTACAACTTCCACAAAGTCCAAATGGTCAGAATATTAATGAAAATGTAGCTAAGACAACCCTGGAATGGGTCTCCCAGATGTTGGAGACTATGCCCTTGCTTTTACTCTCCTTCAATTATTTTTCCAGTCTGCAGTTGTGCTAATTGTTGTTCACAGCTGTATATCTACTTTCGTTCCTGATACTTTGCTTGTGGGTCTGCTAAGCATGACCATTTCTGGCCCTTTTATGAGGAGTATTGGTTGCTAGACATGCAAATAAGTCTGGGATAGGGATTGGTGCAATGACTGCTGACCTCACATTACATCATTCCTCCCCATGGTCACTGAACATTGGAAAGGGGAGTAGGACCACACCTGCTGACTCAGCATGCCCACTAACGACATCTCCCTGCGGCTGCACATTTGGCAGTTGTGAGCAAGGGAGTGTAACTTTGTACCCCATGCCAGAAGAAAGGCTGGCTGGTGAATGCTGTTCCTAGGGGAAGGGGGGCATATTTTTGCAGGGTGTGTAAAGATGGAGCTCCTTTTTTCTCCCCCCACCCCCATTCCCCTTGAGAAAAGTCTTAACATAATAGGAAAAAATGGCACTTGGAAATCAGTGTCATTGCAGAAAGACTGCATGGCCAAGCACACAGGTCATGTTGTGGATTTTGTCTTCATTGTCTTTCTTTGTCTTCTTTATCATTTTGTCTTCTTTATCTGAATTCAGCCAGAGCAATTGCCCTAGCCAGCCCACCCTCCTGGATTGGCATGCACCATCTGATCGGGAGTCCAAGTCCACCTGACCAGGCCAGAGCACAGGTAAGGATGCTTAAGTGGTCGTAAACTATCCAATCAGACAGGCCAGTAACATCATCACCCCTGGGTTTCTTAAGGATGCTCGACTCACTCACTCACATCTGTGTGTGGCCACGCCCTCATCCGCTTCCTTGGGATCAGAGAGGTGTGATGGACTCTTCAAACCGATTTTGGAGTGAGTACAGTTAGGAAATAGTGAAGTGTTCAGAAATTATTTTTGCTTTTAAGTTTGCCTGTAATTGCCTGCTAAGATCTGCACCTGGGCACTGCCAACGCCCAAGCCATTTCCCAAGCCTGCTTGTTCTAGTGTTTCCTCCTTCTAGTATTCAACCTCTCCTTGAATTTTTCATACACTTCCTTTACATTTTAACTCTTTAGCTGCCTGTGATCGGTTGAACTCAGTCAGAGCCTTGTTCCAGTCCTCCTCAACCCAGCTATATGCTGATGGTTAGGTTTGGGGGGGGGGGGGTTGCTCCACATAACTGAGGAGGGGGCTTCTGAGGATGGTCTCTCTCTCTCTCTCTCTCTCTCTCTCTCTCTCTCTCTCTCTCTCTCTCTCTCTCTGCCTAGCTTTCTTCTTTGGGGACAGTGGAGTCTACCAATTTTGGCCCTGGCACAAAAAGAAATTGGGTTAAACAGATTGCGATCACCACAGGGATCGGGCTGCATCTTCAGGGAGCAATTTGGGATGGGACAGCAGAGCAGGAGAGATGAGGCCATGCGGTGACCATGATCACAGTCAGACGTCTGGCTCAGTCAGAAGAGTCTGGCTCAGTCGGGAGAAACTGCCATCTTGTAAGCCCGAAGACCGGTGAACTTGACAAATTCGAGACACGCCGTCGACAAAAAGCTGTGAAAGCCTCCAGGAGGAGAGATCAGAGCTCCCAGCTGCGTTAGTCGAGTGTGGGAGGCACCAGCCAGCAGAAAAAAGCCAGGCTGCAAAAGGATACCACCGTTCATGAAAGATTGGACATTTATATATTGTAAAAAACCCCAAGGGGGGCTAGGACAGACTGCCCATGTACACCGCCTTGGATTAAAGTCAGAGGAGAAATCCAGTGACCAAGAAAGGCGTTGTGTGTGTGTGTGTGTGTGTGTGTGTGTGTATGTGTGTGTGTGTGTGTATAGATATAGATTAGATATAGATATAGAGATATTGTTTCCTGCTGTCACTCCCTTGCACCTGGCACAGAGAAAACCTACTTCTAAAGCCAGAAGGTTGCTTATGGCTTGTAGCCTGTGATAGTCTTTTCCTCCATGAATCTATCCAAACCCCTTTTAAAGGCATCTAGGCCAGGTGCCATCACCACATCCTGTGGCAAGGAGTTCCATAGATGAATTACACGCTGGATGAAGAAATATTTTCTTTTGTCCGTTCTAACTCTCCCTCCACTCAATTTTAGTGCCTAGCCCCTGGTTCTGGTGTTGTGCAAGAGGGGGAAGAACTTCCCTCTATCCACTTTCTCCATCCCATGCATAATTTTATACGTCTCAATCATGTCCCCCCTCAGGCGCCTTTTTTCTAGACTGTAGATGTTCACTATACCGCACTACTCGCAAGGCAAGCATGCAGCCCAAATTCCCATTGTTCCCTTTTCACACGTCTCTAAACCCCATCGTTTTTTAATCTGAACCTTCTCTTCCCATTTTGCAGCTCCTTCTAGTGCGGGTTCTATTAGTCTGATCAATTAAACTGCTCTCTCTTCCCCTCCACCATCCATCTCAACAATTTCAGTGAATGTGTTTGGGTTTGTTTAGCTGTGGTTCATTGATCACTTTTATCGTTTTAACATTAGAAATGCAAAGCTTTTTTTCTAATTCAAGATTGATTTTAATGAATTTTGTAATTAAAAGATTTTTCACTTTTTATCACAGGGCTTACTTCATGCTTGATAGCAAAACGCTTCCACGTGAATGTAATGTTTATTTATCAAAGTGGCAAATCTCTGATAATGTATGCAGGGTGTTTCTATGCACAATGAGGTTGGTGTCACAGTAACAAATTTTAATTAAGCAGTAATAAGTTAGGGACTGAGTATGTTGTGGTCTAAGCTATGTGAGACCAGTATTTCATTATGCTCCTGTCAGTTTTCAATGTCAGTTGAAGTAGCTGAAAATTAAAAATCATAAGTGAGGGCTTGTGGGAGTCGTGGCTTCTTTAAGACAGAAGTTAGATTTGGGCCGTGGTGGCTTAGTGGTTAAGATGCTGAGCTGCAAACTGGAAGGTCAGTAGGTCAGCAGTTCAAGATCCGAGTGAGCTCCTGTCTCCTGTCCCAGCTCCTGCCAACCTAGCAGTTTGAAAGCAAGAAATTGCAAGTAGATAAGTAGGTACCGCTGCAGCGGGAAGGTAACAGCGTTCCATTAGACATGCCGGCCACATGACCACGGAAGCGTCTTCGGACAGCGCTGGCTCTTTGGCCTTCGAAATGGAGATGAGCACCGCACCCTGGAGTCAGACACGACTGACTTTTGAGCAGGGGATACCTTTACCTTTACATAGATTTGGGGGCCAAACTAGGAGTACCTGTAACTGGGTGATGCCAATCATTTATGAGATGGATTGGATGATACCCCTTCCCAATCTGGCCCATAGACATGGAATACATTGAAAACACATCTTCTCTCTGCAACCACTCAGTGCCCCTTCCTCACCCATCCACCTGGTGCACCTGCCACCCTTCTGACACCCCTGGCATAATGCAGGAGTATAGTTTAAGCACATAGGCAAAACAGCCTATGTACATAAAATCCAACTCATGTAGGTAGACCCATTGAGATTGCTCAGTTCTACCTAGGAAATTATCCACACAACATATGCATAGGCTGAATTTGAAGCTTACACTTTGATGTTCCTGGGAGATGCCCAGGGAAGTTGGGCAGGGCAGGCATGCTTGTGCTCCCCTCAACAGGTATGGGCCAGATTGGAGGGAGATGTCATCATGGCCGGAGGGCACATGAAGCAGCCATTTTGGTAAAGCTAAGCTGGTATCATAGAAACATAAGTTGAATGGGGCCTAAAAGCTCATCGAGTCCAAATCTCCTACCAATGCAGGCGGTCCACAACCTCAACATCCCTGATAAATGGCTATCCAATTTCTGCTTAAAGGCCTCCAACAATGGAGAGTCTACCACCTTCCGAGGCAGACATTTCCACTGCTGAACAGTTCATATCTTCAGGAAGTTCTTCCTAATGTTTAATTGAAATCTCACTTCTTGTAATTTAAACCCATTTATCCTGTTCCTACCCTCCAGAGCAGCTAAGAACAAATCCTCTCCATCTTCCACGTGACAGCTCCTCAGATATTTATAGTTATCATGTTCCCTCTTAATTTTCTCTTTTCCAAACTCAACATGCCCAACTCCTTCAAACTGTCCTCATAGGTCCTGGTCTCCATCCCCCTCACCATCTAAGTCACCCGCCTCTGGACCCAGTCCAGTTTGTCAGTATCTCTCTTAAACTGCTGTGCCCAGAACCGGGCACAATATTCTAAATGAGGTCTTACTAAAGCAGAATACAGTGGAACCATTACTTCTCATCATCTTGATGCTATACTTCAGTGGTTCTCAAAGTTCTCCCCATGAGAAGTCGAGAGTCCTGACAGCTTCTGGAGGGTGCGGGGAGGCCTGCGGACCCCTCCATGGGGCTCCCCGAGCTCTAGATCGTCACTCCACAGTGATTACGACCACTTCCGGTTTTCGGACGAAAAATTGCTGCACAATAATGTAACAGGCCTCCCCGCACCCTCTGGAAGCCGTCAGGACCCCCGTGAGGTAAGGAAGACCACTTCCTCCCCCAGTGGTGGTGCAATCCCCCAGGATTACTGCCACCACTGTCCAACTGGAAGCAGCATTTCTCCTGGTGGGTCGTGACCCACCAGTTTGAGAACCTCTGCTATAGTATGTATACTACTTTATATGTTCTGATGCCCTTATGTCCTGATGCTATATACTGTGCTTCAGAACATAAAAAGAGCCTTGGTGGAGCCTTGGCGTCTGCCATATCCCCATCCCCGCTGGGCCAACTCGGCCGTTACACCCTACTTCCGCCAGCTATTTAGCTGGCGGAAATCCAAGGAAGCTGATAAGGCCTGTCCCGGTTTACACCCGGGGAAGGGGCCAAATCCCCTTTTCTGAGTAGACCTCTGGCCCGCCGCATGGTGGTCCGTGGCGGGGATGGGATCCGGTGGGCGGCCTTGGGCTGCCCGCCGGATCTTTAGTTAGGATTTGGCTGCCCATCTCCCTCCTTGCCAGTGTTTCATCAGAGACTGAAGACTCGACTCTTCTCACATGCAGTTTCTGACTTTTTATAATCTGTTACGGTCTCTGTTTGTTTGTTTTGGCTCATGGGTTTGTTTTTACTGCTGAAGTTATTTACTATGCTTTTGTCCTGGCTTGTTTTAATCACACTATAAGCGTCCCTGAATCCCAAAAAGGGGAAAAGAACAGATTTTTCAAACAAATAAGTAAATAAATAAAGTGTGTTTCGAACACTCGGAGGAAAAAATTGGACTCTGTATTCTTTATTTCATTTCTTTAGTATTTTATTTAAAACATTTTCTCTATTAAAATAATCCGACAATCCAGTTTAAATCATAAAAACTATAGAGCGATGACATCAAATAAAAGCAGCAGAGCAAACCAGCAAAAATGGAAATCATTCCATTAAAAGCCTTGGCAGATAAGGGAATCTTAACGTGATGTCAAAAAGGATAACGGTGTGTTATGGAACTGTCTGGGCCTCATGTTCCAGAACAGGGGCGCATCTAAAAATGTTCTCCTTTCCCAGGCAGGCGCTAAGCTAACTTCCAGTAGGTGGGGGGCAGTACAGAAGGGCAGTACAGAAAGCACATCCTAGAGACCAGGCATTTTTGTACGAGAGAAGGCAGTTCTTCGGATATTTTCATTCCAAGCCACTGAAGGACAAAACCATTGTGTTGGATAGTGCTCAGATACATACTGGCAACCAATGGAAATTCTATCTCTCTGTTTGTCTCTCTAATCTACCATCTCTAGGTAAGCTGGCTAGCTTGTCTCCAGCACTCTTTACCTCTGCCCACACTAGCCATGAAATATAATGTGGTCCCAGGTGGGAGTGTCTGCTCTGAGGTGGAACAAAGATGTTTCCTTGAATTAACAGAGCCAGGCAGGATATGGAATGTGTGTGTGTGTGTGTGTGGGGGGGACCGGCTGTTATTGAGCAGATTCTAGAATTGGCTCAGGTAAGTTTCCACTGCATTCCAGGTAAATTTCCACAGTCCATGATATTATTTATTCAGATGTTATTTCCAAGTCCCAGTTCAAACTGACATTTCAAAGTTCAGGATTCTTCAAATGCCTCCCTTCAGTTCAGTGCACGTAGTTTAGGTCTTCCATTGGGTAAAATAAACCAAAGCAACAATCCATGCCGCAAGAAGGTGATTCTCCGAACCTTTCCTGACTTACTTCAGCTTCACTTTCTAGCACTGCAGTCACTTTCGTCACTACAGGGGGGGGCGGAGCTCTAAGTGCTGCTGAAATCAGAGCCTCCTTTACACAGACGAACAAAGCGGCCCCGCCCCCTCACCCTCGGAGCCTTTCAGGGAAGCGAAAGCAAGCGCAGGGAGTCTCCTGCACTTGCTTTCGCTTCCCTGAAAGGCTCCGAGGGTGAGGGGGCGGGGCCGCTTTGTTCGTCTGTGTAAAGGAGGCTCTGATTTCAGCAGCACTTAGAGCTCCGCCCCCCCGTAGTGACGCCAGTGACTGCAGCTGCTACCTGATTAGCCCCACAATGGTTCCTTTTAACCTTGTACTGCCTTTCACCACCCTCCCATTATTTTAAGTTTTCACTACAGCCACTTGTTCAGCTGAAGAGCCAAGCTGCTTTTCAGTTTCAGTTTTAAAACTACTTACCTCTTCAACATGTACTGAAGATGTGGGGCACGTCAGCAGTTTCTTCTATTCTGTTCATCATGGTCTCAGAAAACACCTGAAAGGCCAACAAGGATTGTTTGGGCCACATTGAAGAACCACTGGCATGTACAGAATATCTAACATGCCCACACAATATTGGAAATGCTGTTTCTACAGATATTGATTGAAACATGTTTCTGACTTATCAAATAACACTTCCTCGAGACTCATCCTTTTTGTTCAAATGTATCTGTTATTTTTCTGCTTGCTTCCTGACAAGTGTAAGTTCATGGAATTTTGCCAGAAATTCACCATGAATAATTCAGTATTGATCAAAGGGAAAGACAGGCTTCACTCAAGCAAAACCTAGACCTTTTATTATGCAATCATTTGGAAAGTTAGATCTAAGTACGCCTTCATTCTGTGCCACATATGTGATATCTCCATATTAGATTTTTTTTTTGGGGGGGGGGAATGTAAGCATGCCATTTTGCATTTCATATTTTTTTCTAATTTTTTTTAAATGTGTGTTTTTCCTCAAGAAAATCAACTGCTTTTAACATTGCTCTAATTAAATTTCCAGAGGATTTTTTTTTCTTTTTGCTTGTGCGAGAGAATTCAATTAGGTTTTAATCTCAGTAATCAAAAATGCACTGGTGCTTTGAGTATTTGATTTTTAATTTAAAAATTTGACATGGCATTCCAATTAAAATGTTCAACAGTTGCATCATAGCGTAAAAGTCTATTACCTCTAGTAATCAGGAGAAACTGGAGACCATAAAACAAAAATACAAGTAGCATTCAGAGCAACCCCCAGGTAATTGCAAGCCTTAGCTCATCTTATGCCATTCTCCACTGTTGATAGAAACTCTGATCTTTGGAAAGGAACCCCTGATTCTATTCTCTAGACTTGAATTAGGAGCAGTGGCGTCGCTGGAGCGTGGTGGGGGCCGCCGGCCGCCAGGGGATGACGCGCGCACCCCCGCGCACGTCACCTCCGTTACACGCGTCACCCTCTGGACGCTCCGAGGCCGGCTCAGGAGCCGGCCTCGGAGCGTCCGTCCCCGCCGGCGCTCCAGGGCCTTCTAAAAGAAGGCCCAGTGCGTCAATACGGGTATTTTTACAATTTTCGCGCATGCGCAGACCGTTTTGAGGGCAAGAGGGCAGGCCCTTGCCCTCAAAACGGTCTCTGCGCATGCGCGAAAATTGTAAAAATACCCGTATTAACGCAGTGGATGGGCCTTCTTTGAGAAGGCCCTGGAGCGCCGGCGGGGACGGACGCTCCGAGGCGGGGGGGCACCCAGGGCAGGGTGCAGCCGGGTCGCCCCCCCTCAAAATCACTGCGCGGCCAAAGTCAGAGCATCACTAGGGTGACACGCGCCCCCTGCTATGGGGTGACACACATCCTAGTGATGCTTCTGATTAGGAGTCTAGCAGCGCAATCCTGTAGAGGGCGCCAGCACCGGAACGAGTGTTCTGTTGCCGGCTGCAGTCACAAATGTGCTGTAAAGCACGTTCACGACTACTCTGGAGCAAGGGAAGCCGGCGCAGAGGCCAGCCTCCCTTGCTCCATCGCCGGAGCGCCCCAGCGGCCGCCGGACCAGGTAAGTCGGGATCCGGCGGGGGCGGTTCGGAGGGCAAGGGAGGGGGCCATTGGCCTAGCCGACTCGGGAGGCAGGTTCAGAATTTGGGGGGGATTTGAAGAGTGTGCCTCCTCTTTGAGGAGTACAGTTTTAAATGCCCAAATTTGTGAGCCCAAAGTCAGAGATTTTCACTGTCATCTCTAATAAGAACCAAAGGTGTGTCCTACAAAGGTGAGTCCTATTCTAGTATGCTACATACTCTCCTGTGCATTACATTGCCAAGGAAGATGGTATGGAGCTATTTTTTCTGAGAGTTTTGTTTGCTTGTGCCAACCTTCTGAAGAACCTCAGGCTTTCTAGAGGCAGTTTGAAAACCATGGTTTTATTGGCCAGCATAAAGTGGCCTTATTAAAAACACATTTGGTAAATGTATGGGTTGGAAATGCAGCCCAAACTCAGAGGGCAGACATAATTCAGGACTGCCAGAAGCTATATCAGAGAGAGAGAGAGAGAGAGAGAGAGAGAGAGAGAGAGAGAGAGAGAGAGAGATGACCTTTTCTGTTTACTGACTCATGGAGACAGGCATCATTTTCTGGACCCGAAGAGCTATGTCAGACAATATCTTCCAACCAGGAGATTGCAACCACTGCTTAGCAATCTGATACATTATCATGCTCTGTTTATTATCCAATTTTCCTGCCTGCTCGAGGCCACTTGCTAGCCAGGTGATTGCTGTCTCCTGCATTGAAAAGATGCGGCTGGATTTGCTTCAAACATTGACCCCCATCTTCCTTACCTACAGCTGTGTCTTTGCACATTGAGGTCTGTGTTTCAGGCCAGACTGCTGGTTGATGAAAGTCACCGTCGTGCCGTTGCCTCTAGTAAGACTCCATTGGTTTGTACCAGCTGGAAATCTTATTAAGTATTTTTCATTCTGTACCAGCCCCTTTAGCCATCCAGAAGATCATACGCTCTAAGGTCCAAACTATGCATTACGCCAAGTGATTCATGACTGATCTCCCAATGTTTTAGTTTTACGAAATGTAGTCATGGTGGGGGCAGGGGGAGGACACAGGCTGCAGTTTGACTGAGCAAGCATTGCAAGGACTGGGGCATTTCACTCTTTCCTCCCATGCCATTTTTTTCCAAACTAAATCTCCCCCTTATGCAGTTGTTGTGGGGCTGGGTGGAATGCAGTGATGATGAGAACAGGGGGGGAGTATGGACTGGGACCAGGAAGGGGGCAGTATCAGCAGCAGCGGTGCACACCAAAATCCTACCCCCCTTCCTGGCCTTGATTCCCTGACACGGCTCCATGCGGACTTGCGCCAGCAATAGAGCTAGCAGGGTAAGCCCACGCAGGCCTGCCAGTGCAGATCCAGATGCTGAACCTGCCCTGTGGGATACAGCGGGCACCATACTGGCACTGTTGCATCGCCGCGCAGGGAGTAGCATTGGATTGGGATGCCCAAAGAGGGAAAGTTGAAGGTCTGTTCATTTCAAAGCAGCCTATCAGAGTTTGGGGGGGGGGGGAAGCTCGTCTCCCCAAAATGTGAGAAAAGAGAACCGACCAGCTGGGTTAGGTTGTGAGATGTCAGACAGAGGCGTCGTCTGATATGGGGCGGTGGTGCGGTGGGCCCCAGGGCGTTGGGGGCGGAAAGGCTCCGTGGGGGGCGGGAGCCTCCTTAACTTTTGTTTTTTTCCCTTTTTCGGGTTTTTTTAAAGGTTTTTTTAAAGGTTTTTAACGCTAACGGGGCTTCTAAAAGGGTATGTGTGCTTTGCGCAAACTTATCTGTAGTTCTAGGACCCTCCAGCGATGATCAGGGGCGCAGATCGTCCCTCTGCAGCTCTACTCCCCGGCATGAACTCTGCAAAGCGTCCAGGAGCGCGCTGCAGAGTTAACGCATGCGCAGAGCGACGATGTTTCCAATCGTCGCTCTGCGCATGCGTTAACTTCGCAGCGCGCTCCTGGGCGCTTTGCAGAGTTCATGCCGGGGAGTAGAGCTGCAGAGGGACGATCTGCGCCCCTGATCATCGCTGGAGGGTCCTAGAACTACAGATAAGTTTGCACAAAGCACACATACCCTTTTAGAAGCCCCGTTAGCGTTAAAAACCTTTAAAAAAACCTTTAAAAAAACCCGAAACTCATTATGCAAATTAATTATTTAATTTGCATAATGGGGCGGCGGGCTTTCCCGCCCCAGTAGCAGGGGCGCCTGGCTACGCCTCTGGTCAGCCAAGAAGAAAGAAATGCTAGCGCTGTCCAGTCAGAACAAGGCGAGTTCCTAACACTGCCGTGTTCCACTCCAGTCAAGGAGAAAAGGATGCTACACAATGCTGCAATTCCATAAGAGCCTCTAGTAGAAAGGGAAGGGGCGTTAGAATCTGGTTTTACTTTATTTTAACTTTGCTTCTTGACCTCAAATATAGAACTTGACCATTTTTTCTGTTCCTTGTCCTATTTTTATTCTCAAGAAATCTTTTCCCTTTTTTTTTTTTTGATTAAACAAACCTGCTAGTTTGTTAGCCTAACTAGCAGGCCGACTCTCCCGCTTCCGCTGCCTTACTCAGTCAAGGCACTATCACCAAAAGGGGCTGAGTGTGCACATGATTATATGGAGATGTGTGAATGACAGCGGGTGAGAAGACGCCTCCTCTTCCTTAAGTAACTCAGTAGGAGGGCTGTCTGTTGACAGGCAGACTCACAGCAAGGTGGAAAGCTTGTACTGTGGTGCTGGCGGCAGCTAGAACCTGCCAGACATGTATGACGGGGGGTGCGGGATGTGGGGTTTGACGGGATCAGAGGATGAGGAGAAGCACTGATTTGCAGTGGTGAATATGAGCTTTCTCAGCGTGTCTTGCAAGACCAGTCGCTGTTATTCTAAACTCAGCAAAGCCAGGCTGACTGTGAGATTAAACATCCTATGAAAGAGATGTAAGTTTTTTAAAAAGGAACCTGTTACGTCCAGCTTACTAACATGCCGTGCTCCACAAGCCGGTGCAGGACATGCTGTTGCAACATAACTGGGCAGCCCTTGGAGAAGAACCATCAGCGATGCGTGATAGGGTGGGGAGGGGGCTCAACTAATGACCTCTCATGGAGTAAAGCAGCTTGCAAGGACACCAGAGTGCGCTGCTGTCACCTGTGAAATGGAGGGTGTGTACAGGAAGGTTCATCTGAGTGTTCTCCTGGAGAATATTTGGTAAAATTTGGGGGCGGGAGGGAGTTGCACCCCCCCCTTATCCTTATTTTGCTGCTGCTGCCTGTGTTTCTGCAGAAGCTCCTTTCACACTGGCAGCAACACTGCTCTTGTGTGATGAGTGCATTTCCCAAGAGGATTCCAGAGGGGAAATCCTGGCCACCATTTATCTGTTTATTGGGCAGGAGGTGTGGCCTGGAGGTTGAGCTGTTGCCTTGCCTGAAAAAGCTAAGCAGGATCAGCTTGGGTCGCACCTTGGATGGGGACAGAAAGCTGCTGGCGGATCTCTGCAGAGGGGTGTGGAGGAGTCAGCCTGAGGCATGATTTGCAGCTGCCTGTGGAACTGTGCAGCCAAGATGACGACTGCACTATAAAGGGAAGCGTCTGGAGAAATGGAGGGTTCTAGGAGTTTCTCTCATAGAATAACACTTGTAAAAACCCCATTTGGAAAAAAGGGGGGTTATGGTCAGCCTGCCTATGTAAACCTCCTTGAGTCTATGAGAAAGGCGGTATATAAATACTGTAATAAATATCTAATGGAGAAGGGACGAATTCAGATTGGCTCAGAAGAATTAATTGAGCTATTCTTGCAGGTGTGTGTGGAAATACCCTGGCCTTCTTCTGAGGGGAGACATGACCCTTCTCTAGTCAAGATCCTTTTCTTGTTTCAGAATCAGCAAGTAAAAAGTCTGCCTCAACTATTTAGGGGGGCGGGTGAGATCCTTCTAGTGTCTACCCCTCATTTAGAAGAGTTGGGTCATGAAAGAAAACTGAGTCATCTGAAAGCCACACTTAAGCTAGAGGAAAACTGCCAAGACGATTAAATCAAGTTTTTAAAAAGACTGTCAGAAAAAAAGAGAGAGAGACAAAGCCAAAGAATCGTTTACATGCCTAATTAAGAGGGGAAAAGATATAATCTCAGCCTATTAATGAGACAGCAGAAGGAGAAGAACAAAATGGGTTTATTTCACCACAGGCAAAAATAACAGAGCTGTTCCCCCACCCCACCCCCTCCAGTTCCCTAAGTTAAACTGCAGACATACAAGAGATCTCGGTATAGACTGAAGGAGATTTCTCTGCAAGCCACCCACATGCTGTCTCCCATATGAAACACAGGGATGCAAGGATGTGTGTTTTTCAAGCAAAACACCTCCCAGCGATTCCCAAAACCTTAATTTTTGAAGGGTGGAAGTGAGAGCATGAAGGAGAGAACTGTAACGAGTGGCAACAGACGGCAATTTAACGAGCTTGAGAGGCAGCTGAGAAATTTGAAAAAGAAACAAAATACAATTCAGACTGCTGTGGGCCATAATTTTCCTCTCAGGTTGGGCACAGAATAGTGCGAGAAAGCTGCCAAGTCACATTTCTGAAGTGTTTTTGCTGTGCATGCCAACAGAGAAAAGAATCGTGTTCCTTTTCCAAGTAGAAATTAATTTAACTGATGGGAGGGGAGGGGGGGGACGCCTGAGATAACACCGCCTGAAAGAAAACAACTTCATCTTTTATATTCCAGTTTGGTTATTCAGTGTTTGCTTTTGTAAACACTTACTAAAAAAATGCTTCAAGGACAAGTGTAGTTGTTGCTGCTTGCTGAAGTGATGAGTTTTTCATTTGCCACCGCACAGGGCCCATGGGAGGGGGCTAAAGGGGGTAAATTGTACCTGGGCCCAGGGTCAAAAAGGAGACTCAAAGGAGGGGGCCCAGAAATCTCGTGGGATCTCAGCTGGCCTCATGGAGAGTGAAAGACAAACCAATCTGGAGGCCAGGTCTACCAGGCGGGTAGACCTGGGCACTGCATCAGGAAGCTTGGTAGAACTGGGCTCTGAAGACTTTTCCAGCTATTGCTGCCCTCCTCTCACACTGTTTTGCCCCCTCCCCCATTGAGAAGGGGCCCAAAATAAACTTTGTACCCCCTGATAAAATTCCCCTCAGACGTAGTATAGGAACCTTTACAGCCCATTCCAACCCAACTCCTCTCCAAGTCAGGCATAAGTGTGGCCTAAGTGCAGCCTAAGTTAGGCAGAAGTTATGCCTGAGGTAGGTCAGAGTTATGCCTGAGTTAGGCAGGCTGCAGTTTCTGTGGCCCAGCACCACCCCAGGATCCAGGCAACACTTACCTCCCAGGCAGGCAGGCTCTTCTCCAGGCTCCGTGTCTGGCTCGGGCATGTGCAGGCCTCTGTCTGCATGTGTCAGCGTCCATCCATGGCAGCTGCCGCAGGGTCTGTCGCAGCCCGGTCGCAAAGGGGCTGACCGCAGGCATGGGGGTTGCGCCAGTCATGTGGTGGGCGCAGGGCAGGTGACAGGTGAGCGAGGTGCCTGAGCCCAGCCGCCACAGGGCACCCTGTGCATCAGCCACCTGCTGCAGGGGAGAGTGGCCGTCCCCTCCCTCCTGCAGAAGGCGATGCCACCCCCAAGCCACGTTGAGGCTGCACTGGGGGGTGAGCGGGGGAGGGAAGGGAAGGGGAGGGGGTGGGAACGTCACACACAAGGGGGGTCTCATGAGGACTGGAACTGCCTCTGACATGACTCGCCCGTGCGTTGCCTGAAGCCCTGGGCCTCCAAGGCCGGGGCAATGCCCACAAAGAAGGCATCCCGGCGTGCCTGCTGCTCTGTGCCCCGGCCAAGACCAAGAGATGCCTTGGGCTTGTCTGCTGCGAGCGTGAAGGGCTCACACAGCTCATCACACCCCCAGATGGGGCAACGACGGCGCCTCACGGCAGGCGCTCTAGCAGGGTGGGGGGTGGCCAGCAGCCATCATCAGGGAGTGGGAGGAGAGGCAGACACACAGGCAGGCAGACAGGGGGTGCTGGGGAGGGGCATGGGTGGGTCAGAGACAGACAGACAGACAACAAGGCTGGTGGGAGAGAGATTCCGAGAGAGGGGTCTGCAGAGACCGATAGGGACACAGGGGGCGCTCCGCATATGAAGGTGATGCATAAACAGGCGCCTCTTATGCAGACAGACTTTGGGCGGAAGTGGCTGCATTACGGGCGGACCTTCGACGGAAGCGCCTTCATTACGGGCGGACCTTCGACGGAGGCGCCTGCATTACGGGCGGACCTTCGACGGAGGCGCCTGCATTACGGGCTGTCACTGTTTGCCTGCCTGAGAGGCCGCCCTGACTCCCCCCTCCCCTCTGTGCCATGGGGGGCTCGCAGCGCCCCTGCTGGGTTCTCCCAGGGAAGGCCGTGGCAGTCCCTGGCTGGGACTCATGTAGGGGCTTCAGTGCTGGGGGCTGTCTGTGTGTGTGTGGGGTAATGCTTGTGTAAACACTGGGTACATATGTTTCACTAGGGCTCTGCCCAAGGGGCATCTTTATTGTTCTGGAAAGTTAGCAGAGATGGCTAGGCGAGGCTGCCAGGGGTAGTCACAGCAGCCAATCAGAAAGCAGCAGCAGCACACCTGCCCCATGGACCTGGACAAGCAGGCTCTTCCCCTGTGGAACCACAGCCTGCTCCATAGAAAGGGGAGGGGCAGCAAGTAGGCAGCCAGGGAGGTGGAGCAGCAGCAGCAGCGCCGGCAGCTGAGGAGGGTTGCAGGGCTGGCTCCCTGACCTCTGGCAGCATCGAGGCAGACGGCAGTGGGGCAACCAGACTGCAGGCCCAGGGGTGCTCCCAGGAAGGTAGGTGATAGTGGACGTTCCTGCAGAGACAAAAAACAAGGGGGAGTTACATGTCAGCTGGTATGTGGAAGCAGTCACCATTGACAACAAGCCAGTGTGTCGGTTGCAAAAGCCTGCAGGGAGAGAAATAAAACATAGCTGATAGGTGTGACACACATAGCATGGTCTGAGCTGCTTACCTGGGTGTAAGGAGAGCATGATCCTGTAAGGGGAAAGGGTCAAAGAGAGAGACAACAACACAACTTGGGGGTCACAACCATGGCAAACCTAGCAATACTGACCTGTCAGTAGACCCTGTGGAGAAAAGGAGGGGGGGGGAACAGCTGGTGTCTACATAAGGCTAACAGTTCCACACTTGTGGCATTGTCTGCTCACATGACTACAGGCAGCAATCAGACACAACAGTGGTAAAGAGGCATGTATCCTATATATCATAGCAGGCAAAGCAGGCAGCTATGAGACAACACATTAGTAAAGAGGCATATCATAGCAGGCTATGCAGGCAGCTATGAGACAAGACATTGGTAGAGAGGCATATCATGGCAGGCTTTGCAGACAGCTATGAGACAACACATTGGTAGAGAGGCAAGTCATGGCAGGCTATGCAGACAGCTATGAGACAAGACATTGGTAAAGAGGCATGTATCCTTCCTATATTTCTAAATGCAAAGAGGCAGCAGTCAGACCACATGTCAGCACAAACCCTGCTCTTACTTGCTCTTACCTGCTGGTGTTGTTGCCTGTGGGGGGGGGGGGGAAGAGGGGCTGGGAGAAAGACATGGGTTAGCAAACACTTGCATGGAGGCAGCTGCCCAGGCACAGCTGTAAACAGGTTGGCCACAGCCAGAACAGCCCTCTCTGCCCTAGAGGGAGGCAGAGAGGAGAAGGGAGAAGTGGGGTGTTTGTGAATTTTGCCCTCCACCGACAAAGTCCCACTTTGTGGCTGCTGAGGGACAGAACCCCACACCACGTGCTCAGAGAGAGAGAGAGTGACTGGGGGCCTGGGGCTGGGCTTTTGTGGGAAAGAGGCTGGGTGGGGCTGGGTGCTGATAGGCTCCCTATCTTAGGCATAACTCTGTCGGTTTCCAGACCTAGCAGGCCCAACTCCGTCCTAACTCTGACCTAACTCAGGAGTAGGGTGTTAGAAATTTTCAGGAGAGGGCTTGCTTAGGTAAGGTAAAATGGCTCCTATGGGTCTCCTCGAATTTGGGTCCACCTTTTTGGTCGACCTAAATTTTGTGTCAGCATTTGTGTTGGAGGGGGCTTGTCTGTGCTTGCCAGGGTCTGGAATCCAACGTTAATTGGTTGCCGCCCCTGTTACACCCACGGTCCGCCCATGTTCCGCCCACTTTTAGGTCAACTTTAGGTCTGACTTGTGCTGCTTAGCCCTTGGGTTGGAATGGGCTGTTCTTAGTCCGTTGGTCATAACTTTGACCTAACTTTGACCTAACTTCGCCCTAAATGGTTGCATTCCAGACCTAACTTCGACCTAAACGACTTAGGCTGACTTTAGGTCTGACTTGGGCTGCTTAGCACTTGGGTTGGAATGGGCTGTTATTGGCATAAAAAACAGACAAACAAACATAACACATAACACTTAACACATAATATTTATATTACAAACACCTAAAAGAAAACTACAAGTACAACAAAATTATAACTTAAACATCATAGGGAATACTGTCAGCTTTACGTGCTATAATGATTGTATTAACAAAGGTTGCCGATCTTTCCATTATGTCATCCATCTCCATCTACCCTCAGAGGTAGGCTTACTATCCATCCCGGAAAGCCCGGGACCGTCCCGGGTTCTGGCCTCCAGATTGGTCCTGGGCTTTCTGAGCCTGGTTAAGCCTCTGCTGCCGCCACTTCCAAAGTGCGAAAATGCACTTTTTCCCCTGGTGCCGCCATCTTGGATCTCACAAAATCTATCCAACCCCCTTTTAAAGGCATCTAGGCCAGGTGCCATCACCACATCCTGTGGCAATGAGTTCCACAGTTGGGGTGGAACTCCTTGCATGGGATGGGGGTATTTCTTGTAGTTGCACCCATACTCTAGAACACCCTCCCTAAATGATGATACCAAGCTCCTCTTGCCCTTTCCCCATTAATCTTTGGTTACTGGGTAAAGGTATCTGGCATGCTTCTGGTCTTCTTGATGGTTGATACTCAGTAGTTGCTGTGTCGAATTAGATGTTATAGTTGCTGCTGAATTGTGCTTCAGATTGTATTAGGCTGCAGTGCTATACACACTTTCCTGAGAGTAAGCCCCACTGAACACAGAGGAACTGAATTCTGAATAAACATGCAGAGGATTGGGCAGTAAATGACCATTCGGGGTTGTTTGTGTTTGTGTTTATTATTATTATTATTATTATTATTATTATTATTATTATTATTAACAACATACAGTATTTATATACCGCCTTTCTCGGTCATTGGATTTCTCCTCCGACTTTGGGAAGGCTGTCCTAACCCCCCTTGCGGTTTTTTACAATATATATAAATGTCCAATCTCTCATGAACAGCTACTTTCCAGGTGGTATCCTTTTACAGTCTGACTTTTTTCTGCTGGCTGGCGCCTACCACACTCGACCAACGCAGCTGGAAGCTCTTATCTCTCCTCCTGGAGGCTTTTCACAGCTTTTTGCTGGCAGCGTGTCTCGAACTTATCAAGTTCACCGGTCTTCGGGCTTTGAAGGCAGCAGCTCTCCCCACTACGCCAGACTCTTCTGCCATTATTGCCATTCAGACATTTTTGCATAATGGTGTTGTGTTTCGATTTTTGTTTTGAAGCTGCCTCAGGTTTTGCTATATTAACATGAAGGCAGGGTATAAATAGTTACAATAAATACATAATTTTAACTCATAATATATTTGTAAAGGCCATTCTTGCCTAAAGCACATGAATTGCACCATCAAAGGGAGAAGGGATTTTAATGCATTGCTTTCTGTTTCACCCCTACAGGAACAGGTCTCTGAAGGAAAGCATGCAGATCATGGAATGGTTGCTAGCTCAATCAATTAGCAAAGGAACTGAAGTTTTCCCAAGAAGGGGAGCCAGGGGCACACAATGTTACCTATATGGGTAAAACTTCTGCCCATGATTATGAACGGCCTACATCAGAAAAGGAATGTGGAGAAGGTGAAAACGAGATCACACAACAGGAAGATTCCTCAAAGGGTGCCAAACAATTCAAGATAACGGAATGGAAATATATGTCTACCTCCCACATTGTATGTGCACAGCAAATACAAGATACCATTCTGGGAGAAACATCACTGCTGAATGTGCATATTTTGTCATTTTTGGGAGAAGAAAAAAGAAAGCCACTCTTTGTAGTCTTTTCTGCCTTTGTCACAAATTAAGGATTCGGTATCCTATGGTTTGTTCCTATCCCTGAAGACACAGGACACAGTGGGTGGTCAAACTACAGGACACAATGTTTAAAATAAAGACCTGCTCTGCAATAAACTAGTTTAACCAACTATAGCCCCTTAATGTGGGCACACGTGCTCACAGTAACTTGCTAACAAGGTGCACACTATGACACCACATTTCCTACACCTTAGCTTGGACAGATGAACCTACCCTGGTACCAAGCATCAAATGAATAATGTACCAGGTCTTTACTCTTCACAGTCCACATGCTTTCATTGCCTGCCAAGTATGAAAGTATCATCAAACCCAAGTCAGTCAGTGTTGGGGCTGAAAGGTCCCCACGAGCTTCTCAGCTATGAGAGGTCGATCGGAGTAAGCCCTCCTTCATCGCCACTATGCCTCCATCATTACTTTCACCTTATCCCCGTACCCCCCAATAAACACGCCAGACAGGTGCTTGGAGTATATGGTCACTTTATTAACTGACTGAACAAAGAAATGCAGCAGGGCACTAACTATAAACACTCCTTTGACGTGCAGGCGGCTAGGCTGGGGAAAACGGTACCTAGCCGTCTGCCTCCCCCAAGATCTAAACGGGCATCACATCCTGGCTCAAGGTACGCTCGGTCCACGACCAAGCTACCTATCCCTGCCAACCTCGAAGGGTGGAGGCAGCTGGACAGCGCAGATGTCCTTAAGGAGATTCCTTAAGGTGATCATTGCAAATCCAGCCTGGGGGTTTGCCAGCCAGCCTCCCCGATCCACTTCGGCATCGTCTGAGCGGTCCTGGCTTACCCCCTGACCTTGCTTACCCTCAGGGTGTATGCCAACTAAGCCCTCCCTGGCTACCCCTACCTGCACGCCACCTACCACCTAAGCAACCTATCTAAATACTAACACGGTGACAACCTAATTGAAGCCTTCCTCAAACCCACAGGCTGGGGTAGGCGAAAAACCCAAAAACCAAGGGGCCAATCAGGTTGATGGGAAAAGCAGCGAGGTGGCCAAGTTTGCGGATGACACTAAACTTTTCTGGGTGGTGAAGACCAGCAGGGATTGTGAAGAGCTCCAGAAGGATCTCTCCAAACTGGGAGAATGGGCAGCAAAATGGCAGATGCGCTTCAATGTAAGTAAGTGCAAAGTGATGCACATTGGGGCAAGAAACCAAAATTTCACATATACGCTAATGGGTCCTGAGCTGTCTGTGATGGATCAAGAGAGAGATCTTGGGGTGCTGGTGGACAGGTCTATGAAAGTGTCGACCCAGTGTGCGGCGGCTGTGAAGAAGGCCAATTCCATGCTCGGGATCATTAAAAAAGGGATTGAGAATAAAACAGCCAATATCATTATGCCTTTGTACAAATCAATGGTAAGGCCACATCTAGAGTATTTTGTCCAGTTCTGGTCACCACACCTACAAAAGGTTATAGTTGAATTGGAAAAGGTGCAGAAAAGAGCAACCAGAATGATTCGTGGGCTGGAGCACCTCCCTTATGAGGAAAGGCTACAGCGTTTGGGGCTTTTCAGTCTAGAAAAAAGGTGCCTGAGGGGGGACATGATTGAGACGTATAAAATTATGCATGGGATGGAGAGAGTGGATAGAGGGAAATTCTTCTCCCTCTCGCACAACACCAGAACCAGGGGACATGCACTAAAATTGAGTGGAGGGAGAGTTAGAACGGACAAAAGAAAATATTTCTTTACCCAGCGTGTAATTCATCTGTGGAACTCCTTGCCAGAGGATGTGGTGATGGCACCTGGCCTAGATGCCTTTAAAAGGGTTTGGACAGATTCATGGAGGAAAAGACCATCACAGGTTACAAGCCATAAGCAACCTCCTGGTTTTAGAAGTAGGTTTTCTCTGTGCCAGGTGCAGGGGAGTGGCAGCAGGAAACAGGTTATCTTGTTGGCTGTGTACTCCATGAGGCATCTGGTGGGCCACTGTGTGATACAGGAAGCTGGACTAGATGGGCCTTTGGTCTGATCCAGCAGGGCTCTTCTTATGTTCTTATGTTCCCTCTTCCACAGTTTTGCCATCCGTGTTGAGTCAAATCCGTGGATAAAAAAATTCGTGGATAAAAAGGTCCGACTGTAGTTTGCATCGTATGGAAACATGACTCAGGGCATATTAAATGGGCATCAACCTGGACCAGCTCATGCGTCAAGGGCCTTATATGGGATGCACCCTAGGTGGTCCTTTGAGGAGTTTTTCTGACCCTGCAAAATCTTATTTGGTTTTTCAGTTCCCAAATGCAACAACTGTGGCAGTTAAAGTCACCACGGAGGAGAAAAATTAAGCTTTATAATGCCATTTACTGTTTTGTTCCACCTCCAAATGCATAAGAAGTTATTAATTTTTAAAACCCCTGAAGGACTTTATAACAACGGAGCTTCCTTCCTTCAGTGCTTTTACAACCTGAGTCGTGCAGCCCCAAATTTATGCTCAAGAATCTGAAACAAAAACTGACTACAAATGTGATCTAAACAAAAGCGAAACAGACTGGAGCATTTCAGTGGAGAGGCAAAGGCAGACCCGGTAGAACTAATGAGAAATAAAGTAGGCTGTTAAAGTCCTTTCTCTTTAAATAAGCGAAGAGCTCCTGTTTAGTAACGTAGGTGAAGTATTTCTTTAATTACATTATGCCCTTGCAATGGTCTGCTAAACCCAAAGGATATTCTATAAAATATATAGCCATTCACTTACTGATGTCACATATGTACATTAGTCCCAGTGGCTAAATACCTGCTTCTCTCCAGCAATATGCAAAGCTTGTGATGGGGTGAACTCACCACTGAGAGAATTCTCTTAGCACTGGTTGAAAAGCAAGGGTGTAGAACTGGTAACACTGCAATCCTATACACACTTTTATGAGAGTAAGTCCTATTGAATCAGTAGGATTTACATCTGAGTCAACATTGAGCTGTGAATTAGGCCCTCCCTGAATTAGGCCCTCAAATCTCACCTTTGCCATGAACTCAGAAAGCAGCCTGAGCAGAGGCGTTGCTGGAGCGCGGCGGGAAGAGCGGACCGCCTGGGGGCGACGCGCGCAATGAGTGACGCGCGTGATGTGCGTGCACCCGCGCGTTGCGCGCAGGCGGTCCTCCCTTCCCGTCACGCTCCAGCGACGCCTCGGAGGAGGCCTCGGAGCGTCCGCCCTCGGCGGAGCTCCAAGGCCTTCTGAGGGAACCCCGATGCAAGACGTTATATTTACAAGGTTTAGCGCATGCGCAGAACGTTTGAGGGCAAATTTGCCCTCAGAAACGTACTGCGCATGCGCGAAAACTTATAAATATGACGTCACGCATCAGGCCTCCCTCAGAAGGCCTTGGAGCTCTGCCGAGGGCGGACGCTCCGAGGTCTCCTCCTGCCCAAGACAGCCGGCCGGCGAGGATGTCTACGGAGCCGGCAGCAGCGGAGCCTCCGCTGCTGTCAGCTCCGGAGACATCCTCGCCGGCCAGCTATCGGGCGGCACGGGGGACATTAGGGCGGTGCGCGCGCCCTCGCACATGGCGGCGCGCGCCCTAGTGACGCCGCTGGGCCTGAGGCAAGCTACTCCCTCTCACCCTCAGCTGCAACATGAGGATAATAATACAGTACTTATCTTACAGGGATGTTGTAACCTATATAATACTGTACTGTACATATAAAATGGATTTGAGCTGTTATTGTTTGGCTATTTTACTGTAGTAAGCTATAAGTTATAGGCTTACCAGATCTCCAACCGGGACAGAGTGCTAGACCTTTAGGAGAAGGAATGTGGGCAGGTGTAGCTTGTTAAACCTTAGAGCACAATCCTAGGCATGTCTACTCAGAAGCATGCACCATTGTGTTCAGTGGGGCTTGCTTCTGAGTAGACATGCCTAGGATTGTGCTCTGAGGTTTAACAAGCTACACCTGTCCACATTCCTTCTCCTAAAGGTCTAGCACTCTGTCCTGGTTGGAGATCTGGTAAGCCTACCAAGAGTACACTGCGGCTGGCCAATGCAGTCGCCTTGTTTACCAGAAGCTCCAGAAGCCACGGCCTGCATTGACCTGCCGCGATGCACTCTTGGAGCTGCTCGTGTCTTTTCTAGGCCGCAGCGCAACTCGATTCTGGGACTATGGTAAGCCTATTGTTAAACCTTAGAGCATAATCCTAGGCATATCTACTCAGAAGCAAGTCCCACTGAACACAATGGGACTTGCTTCTGAGTAGACATGCCTAGGATTGTGCTCTAAGGGTTTAACAAGCTACACCTGTCCACATTCCTTCTCCTAAAGGTCTAGCACTCTGTCCCGGTTGGAGATCTGGTAAGCCTAGCTATAAGTATCATTGTTATGATGGAAATGTGAGAAAGACCTACAATAAACCAATGTTAGCTATTTTTTATGTTGAGTCGGGCCCAGGCCCTTTTGAATTTGGATCCAACTCAAAATGGAGTTCACCCGCATTGCTGTCTAGCTATCACTGGCAGCTACTGCCCTTCCCAAGTAAAAAACAAAACAGGAAAGCACCCATAACTTCAGGGAAGGGGTACCTGATAGTTAGGCTTACCAGATCTCCAACCGGGACCGAGTGCTAGACCTTTAGGAGAAGGAATGTGTGCAGGTGTAGCTTGTTAAGTCCTAGAGCACAATCCTAGGCAGGTCTACTCAGAAGCAAGCCCCACTGAACACAATGGGGCTTGCTTCTGAGTAGACATGCCTAGGATTGAGCTGTAAGGTTTAACAAGCTACACCTGTCCACCTTCCTTCTCCTAAAGGTCTATCACTCTGTCCCAGTTGGAGATCTGGTAAGCCTACTGATAGTGGAAAGAGCTTACCAGACACATAAGAGGTCTTGCTGCTGGCACCACTTAACTGGAAACCATCATTTCCTGACAGGGAGCATGGGATTTGCATTTCCTCACCAAACTGGTAGACTAAGCACAATCCCATGGTAGTAACTAGCAGGTGTGGGAGTCATGAGAAAGGTGGTTTCCTTGCTCAAGAGCATGATTTCTTGTTTATTCACTTTTTTTATACTGCCCTTCCTCCAAGGAGCTCAGAGTGGTGTACATATTTCCTCCCCTCCTTTTGTCCTCACAACAACCCTGTGAGGTAGGTGGGGCTGAGAGATAGTGACTGGCCCAAGGTCACCCAGGAAGCTTCGTGGCTGAGCGGGGATTTGAACCTGGAACTTCCAGGTCTAAGTCTGACTCCCAAACCACTGCACCATCCTGAACAGAGGTTTAGAAGAACCTCTAGCAATCCATTCCTGTTTCCAGGCATCCCTCCCCATTTCTAAAGTACTTTTTTATTGCTGCAGTTTGGAAAAGGTGTGGGCACTGGTTAGCAACACTGAGACAGACAAACCTTCAATTATTTTTAGTTATTCTCAACAATAGTTTAAATTTAAAAACTCATTGTTCTTCATGTTGACAATGGGGGCTTTGTGTGCCATTAGAGTGAGCAGATGAGTGGATCCCAATTGACAGAGGAGCAATTACAAGGGGGTGGGAAGTGTGTTGTAATGTGAATGCAACTCGGTATGTTGCCTGTGTGCATCTAGGACGAGAGGCAAGTAAGTGATGAAGTCATTCTGGTGTTAGAAGCCGCTGCGCTAACTCTGGTGAGTTAAACAACCCCACTGTCATGTGGCTATCGCCAACAGATGGTTTGATGGGGTCCCCCCTTTTCAGTCTCCCTATTATGTGCTTCCCTCCATTTGTCCTCTGCAAGTTGAGGACTTACACGTTAAAATTCCCTGCACCTATGTCCTTCACCTCATGCATGCTCTTCTTTCTACTTGGAGCTTTGAAAGGGACAAGGGTCAGCCCTGGATTTTGCCCTTGCTGTGCCCGCAGGCTCTGTTCTCCTCCAAGCTTTTAAATGGACATTGGGTGTTCTTCTTTCTCCTTCCCTCATTCTCTGACCTATGCCAGGTAGCAGTGATGTAGACTTGAGTCTAATATGACTCGGACTTGAGTTGGACTCAAGTTGCGTCCGTGACTTGACTCGGACTTGACGGCGATTGTGAAAGACTCGACTCAACTTGGAGCCTTTTACAACAAGACAAATTTTATTCAGGTTTAAACCCATTTTCCCCATTAAATATATAGGGACTCGCAACTCGTAACCAATGACTCGGGACTTGGGGGCAATGACTTCGGACTTGGACCCTGAGACTTGGGACTTGACTCGAGACTTGGACCCAGAGACTTGATCCACATCCATGCCAGGTACTGTCAAATAAGATTTTTCAGGGTCAGAAAAACTCCTCAAAGGACCACCTAGGGTGTGTCCCATATAAGGCGCTTGATGCATGAGCTGTCAGGTTTATGCCCGTTTAATGATGCAAACTATACAGTACTTGGTCTTGAACTGCATTCCAGGACACCTTCAGGGTCACACCTCTCTCTTTTTGTTCCAAATGCTTCCTTTCTGTGTAGACCACACAACCCTATGCATGTCTACAACGAACTAAGTCCCATTGTGTTCAGTGGGGCTTTACTCCAAGGAACGTGTATACAGGGGCCCCCCATATCCATGGATCCGCTATCCATGGATTCAGTTACCCACAGATAGCGGATCCCCCACGCGCCCCCCTGCACGACCCCCCAGGCACTTTTACAGGAGAAACTTCCGTTTTTTCTTCAAAAGGCCGAGTGAGCAGCTTCCTTGCAGGCCTCCTCACCAACAAGACTTCGGTGCTAGAGAGTCTCAGCAACCTCTCAGCACGAGGGGGCATGAGGGGCTATGAAAACCGCGGAGGGGGCATTCGCCCCTTTCCGTGGTTTCAAGTATCCATGGTGGGGGCTGGAATGTATCCCCCGTGGATACGGCACCCCCCCCCATATAGGATTGTAGATTAATTTACTTCTAGGTTTGGGATGCATTGGGCAGAACTGCAAATGGTTAGATATCATTTTGTAGTCCTCTAACTGTTGTTGGAAGTCATCTGTTTCTTGCAGACCCCTCAAAATGGCTGCTCCAGGAGGAGCAAGGATAGACAATGGCACGGATATGGGATGTGGAGATCGCTACCTCTACTAGGGTCAGTATTTTGGAACTAAAGCAATATTTGTGTGACCATTAAAGCAGGGAGTGGATGGATTCCTCTTTTGCCATCATGTCTGACCATACAATTTCCTTTTGCTTTCCATTTCTCTTTGTTCTGCTAAAAATTCCTGGACTTATTTTTCTGTCACACCAAAGATATGTATTTAGATAATATTTGTCAAATATTATCCTAAAAGCTGGTCTGATATGTAGCAAAATATATACAGTATTTAAATGCATATTTAACATAAATATACAGCCATCTCCCTCTCTTATAAATGCCTTCCACAGGGGAATGGGAAAGGTCTGGAACTACTAATTCCCTTGTGAATTTTAGCAAGCCGAATTGATAACATCCCTACTTTGGCTGAGCTAGGTATGTGTGTGTGCTTTCCAAAATGGCACCCACTCTCAAGGAAGCATAGGGTTAACGATTTATTTCAAACTATTTGAAACCTTTTTAGCAGGTTGCTCTAGGCAATGATAACGCCCCCAGATTGAGAAAGCATTCACTGAACTGTAATTGCTAAATCTAATTAAAATCACATACTACTTTAATGATCTAAAGTACATTAATGATGCTTCAGTTAGTTGGTACCTTGAAGAATACCAGCATGAATCTTCATGACCTACAATCATTTTTTACATTGCCTTGATTAGGGAGGGACTTTTTCCCCCCTTTAACTTTGTTGAAGTTTGTTTCTTAGTAGAGGTGGGAAGATGAATCAGATTAGTCATTCAAAAAGCATCTTCCATTCCTTCTCTGGCAATTGGCCAGATTGGATCTGGATTTTCTTATGTTATTTCTGACAATTCACTGTGTTATTGCCCAAATAATCCCATACTGGGAAGATGTCCAGTTTTAAAGTGCTGACAATAAGGGAAGTGTCCACACTACACTGTGTAAGAAGTTGTAGAAGGTTCAGAATTACAGTATGTGTGAAACTAAGAGAGCTGCCCAACAGAAACAGCACCAAACAGTTAATGCTATAAAGTCAAATGGAACTTTGATTTCTGTATGTCCATCAGTTAGAACTGAAGGGAAAATCTGTATTATTGTGGGATTTTAAAAGATGTAGATGAAAAAAAATCTTTTAAATATATTTTCTCCTGGTATTTCTGTGTGTGGGTTAGAGAGTATGATCTCCTCAGTGAGCTGAACAGTCCTACACCCACATGTCTTAGAGAGATTCCAAACTATGCCCAAACTAGACTAGAGTCGTCAGATAAGTTGTGTGTTTTTCCCAGCAATCTTGTTTTATGCACTGTGTTTTTAGAGAGTTGTTAGCAATAAAAAAAATGAGTTATCAGACTGGGTTTCCTGTGTACCGCTGTTCTCACATATGCAATAATTTCTAACATGCTTTTCTGTTTCCAAAATGCTCACAAAAGTGTCTAAAATCCAGATGTAGTATAAAATATCTCAGGAATAAAATGGAACAAAACAAAACCACTCAACAGCACCAGTAAGACAGTATCACTGGTTTAAAACAACTCAGAAGCACACTGGAATACCAATGTTTTCACCAAAGAGACTGGCAAAGCTTAGCAGGCTCATTGTTGGAGATGGGTTCCAGAAGCTTTGTAAGGCTAGTCTCGAGAAGAAGTTCTTCTCTGGCTCATGTTCTTCTCAGGCTCAGATTAAAATCCAAGCAGAGAAAAATTCCCAACTAATTCTCCACCCAGCACTCCTCCAACTCTTTCCATACAAACAAACAGCCCAATCCATGGGTTTATGGTGGCAGATCTCGCAAATGGCCACAGGCCCCACATCCGCGGGAGCAGACTCCCAACTGGAGCTGGGAGGTCTGCATAGGGGGTGGTTTGTTGGAGCATTGTTGGCAGTTCAGGGTGAGGAGTGGGCCAGGCAGGAAACAATTTGGGTGTGGGAGGGAGAGAATCTCAGCAGCAGTGATACACATCAAGATCCTATCCCCTTTTCCCTACCCTGAACCACACTCTGACTCGTCTCCACGGACGTACACCATCAAAATAGCTGCTGTAGGTCTGAGGAGACCCATTGAGGGCCAAATAGCCTACAGGGAGGTTTTATTTACCTCTCCTGGGCCATCGGATTGTGTCCCTCCAATAGCATGCAGTGTGCATTCCGTCAGCAGCACTGCATATATTATGGTCTGGCAGGGGGTAGGACTGGGCCCTTAATTTGTCAGTTTGGGGCAGTATTGGCAGTTCTCCAGCCATGAGAGAAGGGGCAGGGGAGAGAGAGAGAGAGAGAGAGAGAGAGAGAGAGAGAGAGAGAGAGAGAGAGCTTTGCATTCCCTCCCCTCTCAGGGGAGGGAATATACTGATTGTGTATCAGAGCATAAAGCCAGAGATGTAGCTCCATGGGGGGGGACACTTGGCACCCTTGTGACAAGCCCCTCCCCCTGCACCAGAAAAAAAAAGAAAAACGCCCCCCCCCTCCTGTGTTTTTTCCGCAGAAAAACAACAGTAGTGAGGCGGGCGGGCGACTCCTGCTGCCGGCGCCGCGCTTACCAAAATGCCATTTCTGCTGCACCGCCGAATTGCCACTAAATCGGCGGCTCGTGCAACCCCCAGCATGTGTCGCCCCCGTCACCCCGGGGGTCCCCCCCCAATGACACCTCTGCATAAAGCCCATGTGGCCTTTGGCACATGTAACTTTCCCAAGGGCTATTGCAATGTCAAATTTGTATTGGTTCAGAAAAATGTTGTGGGTTGGAGAGGGGAAATTAAACCAATGTGATTTATTTTCAAGGCAATTCACCATTTGTACATTTCGCTGTTCATGGAAAAGTGAACAGCTATAGAGCCAGCGGCTCTCCTCCGGGAGGGCATTGGGGCTATGACAGAAAAGGTCCTTGTCTTGGAAAAGGTCCCACCATACGTTCAGCAGAGCAGGACCTCCAACCAGTCCAATTCTTCAATCCGCAGACATGTTTGTATGGGATGAGGAAGTTCTTAAGGTGACTTCCTCCTAGGCTGTTTGTTTGTTTTGTCTGTCTGTCTGTCTGTCTGTCTGTCTGTCTTTCAAGAATTTATAACCCGCCTTTCTCCCACAGTCAGGACAATACAATAAAATCAGTACAAAGATAAATTTAAAAACATTAAAGCAGTAAAACAAACAGAGTCCAATGGACCATTTAAAGTGAGTAAAAGGTTTAGGGCTTTGAATATCAAAACCCAGCACTTTGGTTTGAGCCCAGAAACAAACGTGACTGTAAAACCCTATTGCCAAAGTGGGAGAACCAGTCTTGCCATTGGGCGGGCAAAAACAACCTATCTCAGGTGGCAGATTTAGAGGTGGCATTAGAGAGCATCAAATTGTCAATTGTTTTGCTGTTATATTTTTACCACCATTGCGATGCTGCCATCTGGATTTTTGCCTCAGGCCATGTCGAAAGTTAACATTTCTCCCTAGAACTATGCTTATGATTTCTTTGACTTGTGCCAGATGGGACAGTATTTATTATTTATAGAGCTTTTCCTCAAGTACGGAACATGCTTTGTGTACACTTTTGTCTGGCACTATGTAGCCCTCGTCTACAGCCAGGTTGCCCTGTTGGAGAAAGGCGGGGTAACAGCCAGCTTGGGAAGCCAATGTGAAGGATTGGGCTATACTGCAGAGGGTTTTGCGACAGCAGAAGACCCTTTTGCTGTCTCAAAATGGCTGCTGACAGAGCGTGGAGAGCTCCATCAGTGGCCATTTTGAGAGCACTGCCGCAAGAGGCAACATAACTCCCTGTCCGTTGCCAGCCCTGTATGTGGACACCAGAGCAGGTAAGGCTGCAGAGGGAGTGGGGAGGGAGCGAAGCCGGGTGGGAAGGGGGGAGGAATGGGAGGCGGGGGCTGTGAGTGGGGGTGGATCCAGCGGCAACGGCATGTGCCAGATACTATCCCCTCTTTTTGCAGCCTCCCCTCCCCCTTTTTCTCTTCAGAATTGCTGACGCAGGTTCGAGGAAACCCATTGTGGAGCGGGAGGCTTATGAAGTGTTAAAGGGATCTCCTTTCTCCTCCGTAGCCTCCCAATCCACCACACACACTAGATATAGTGTGCACCTTTTTGGCGTGGCTGCACCAGTGGAGGGGGGGAGGATAGGATTGGGCGCCTCTAAGGTTGTTTTGTTCCTGGATTTTTAAAAGCCAATAAAATTGACTATAAAGAAACTTATCTCAGCACATACCGGTATATGAATGCCTTACAGTTCTCTATTCTGGAAGAAAAAAAAAACATTTGACTTCTTTGTTTTTGCTTCCACCTCCTTATGGATTTGACCATCTGTATCAGTTGGGCTTCCAGTTCTTAATAACTCCCTAACCTTGCCATATTTTCAACTTACCAACTTACGTAGCAGCTTTAATCATTCTTCTGCCACTCATCGTGACTTCAGATTTTTCCTGGCAAATTCTCGATCTCTTCATTGGCATCCTCCTATTTGGATTTGTTGCGTTTTTCTTTCTCTATGCCTCAGGCAAGAAAAGAAAAAAGGGGAGGGCAGGAAGGGGGTGGAACGGGGTGTCTTCTGCTGTCGCAAAACCCTCTGCAGTATAGCAATGTTGGTACTGGTGCTTGCTAAAGGATAAGCAATGAGGTAGACATATGGACTGTTTGCAGAGAGTTTTCCCCAGGGCTGGCCCAAGACCGCCTGATACCTGAGGCAGAATGCTGAACGCTGCCCCCTTTACCCAATGATGTGGCAGCATCTTCTCCTCCCGCTCAGCACTCTCTTCCCCTCCACTTTTCTTCTTCTTCTTCTCTGCCCCCTTCTTCCTTTTCTGATACAGGAAGTTGAAGGAGAGTCCAGTGGATGCAAGTAGGCAGACAGGGATGGGCACCCCCCCCCAATCTGCTGCCTGAGGCAACAGTTTCAGTTGGCTTCATGGATGGGCCGGTCCTTTTGATCCTTTTGAATCTAGATACTGCAGTCAAAAAATGCTCTGGCTCATTTCAGATGGTAGAGGAATGGACAGCATGAAGTTTGTGCCTGCTCTGGCAAGTTTGTGCCTTTTCAGTCTGGTTCATATGGAAGGAAGCATAAGATATCCTGACTCCAGATTGGTTAGGATCTCAAGCTATGGATTATTATACTCTACCAATTCAAATGTCTGTTCTCTGAAAAAAATTATTACTTGTCTCAGCCTTATTTCTACCTAATAGCGAAACTTCAGTAGCAATCAAAATCACTTCAACAAGATGATCTCAAAGGCCTCCTTGAGAGCTACATCCAGTCAGATTAACTCTGCCTTCCCTGTTTAGCTAATCGGTGTAGCTTTTAGAGACTTAAAACCAAAGGCAAAGCATTATTAATGAAGGTGCTTATCTGCAAGACTCAACTTCATTTTGCCAAGCCACAAATATAGGAGGGAAAAACTGCTTTTATAAGACAGGTTGTTTTCACTCTGAGAAATAAAAACAGAATGTCAGCAGTTTTTATTATTATAGCTCTGGGGAACTAAATTGGAATCTTTTAAGGTAAAGGCATTGGACCATTAAAGTGTATCTGTTTATGGTTATAGAAAAATGGAATAGGGGATCTTTAGCATATACTGTATTCATAGTGTCATCAAAATGTTCATTTCAGGTCTGGGAGGTTTATTAAGTTGCCTTTATGAGTTAGGGCCTGCATATACAGGTCTGAGAAACAAGGTCATTTGAGAAGCCAAATTGCTCCATGAGGGAAGCATCGCTCTCCAAACCAAGCATGTGGAAGGATTATGGTTGTTTTCCTTTTGCGCATCATCACCAGGGTTTGGAAAGACGGCTTTTCGAGATGGTTATGGACGTGGTACTGAAACTGAAAGTCCAAAGCGAATTGTTTGGCCATTTCTGCTTGGATAAAACCTCCTCAGAATCTCGAGGGAAGGAACAAAAACCACTTTTGATAGACTGGTGGAACTTCTCGGGAAGGTCCTGCACTTGAACTTCTGAGTTTCACCTCAAGTGAAATTTTAACAAGACTTGGAGATTTCTGTGCTCAGCCAAAACATTTGATAGGTTCTGGGGGAATTAAAATATGTTTCCAGAAGACCAGTAAAATTTCCTGTGGAAGGAGGTGTCCACACAGCAGCAATCCCCAATATTACCTTGTTATCATTTTAAGAGTAGGGATAGTAGGGAGTATTCATCTGTGCCACCACAGCGCAGCAAACTCTGAGGACCTGGTGGTATCCTGTTGTGTAGAGCATGCTGAAGCCTAGGGACCTTTTGGAGTCCATACTTTCCATGAGGACAGGTTAGGCTTTCACAATACAATCCTGCAGGTGGATCTGGACCGATTCCTGATCTGGCACATCAGTACTCATGGTTGATGAAGAATGTGACAGCACAAAGTGGTTAAACAAAAGTTCTAAGATTTGCTGATGGAATGAAAGTGCTCCCATGGATCAAAAATCTTGTTCCTCTGGTAGAGGAGTTGGTATTCCCCTTTCCATCACATTTAGAATGCCAATGGGTGTCTGGATCATACATATTTCCCCTATATGTATGCAACTCTATAGGGGGAACCCATATCACATATTTTCAGTGATGGAGTGAAATTTGAGTCTCAGAAAATTTAGCACAATTCCAGTGTGATGCCTGACAAAAACATGGTCAAAGGGTTGTCTGCCTTTGAGAAAATGTTAGCTTTCACTGTCAGGGATGGAATTCAGGGTAGTTCTCACCTATCTAGTTATTATTTTGGAATCTCAGAATTTAACCTATTACTTAGGTTAAGGGAAACCAACAGAAATATTTACAGTACAGTCTTGTGCATGTCTACGCAGAAGTAAGTCCCATTGAGTAGTACGGAACATCCTCCCAGGTAAGTGTGTATAGGATTGCAGCCATAGAATCACAGAATGTCAGGTGGAAGGGACTGAGGGAGAGCCCACGAGGTAGACTGTTCCAGTGACGGACAGCTCTTGCAGTTAGGAAATTGGTCCTCAAGTCTAGCCTAGCAGCCCAATACTATCGAGATCCCCGCGCCACCAGAGCACTAGCTGCACTACCAGAGCATGCGATACATCCTGCAGGGGGCAGTCCCGGACATCTCCTCCAGGTAAGGAAGCATTTGTAAGCCTCCACTGCCCCAATGGGTCTACTCAGACCTGCACCAGTTATTTTGCTGGTGCAAGTTTGAGTGGACATGGGTAGGTAGATCAAGGGTGGGAAGGGGAATAGGATGGATAAGGTGGAGCTGCAGCTGCTGCTAACCACCCCCCTTCCCACCCTTGACGCACCCCCTCCGTACCCTGGTCCCAGCCTGGTTCTTCCCTCTCCCCACCCCATTCCGCCCACCAACCACCTCCAGTGCCAACTTACTGGTTCTGAAGCTCTGACGGTAGCCACTGTCACCCGACCCGACACCACTTAACCCTTTGCAGCAGCAGCCAGGTTGCGCTCTGTGACATTTTGCATTTTTCAACTGCCGTAAAGCGCACTGCGCCACTGGAATGCATGTTCGGGTGACATAGCCACCAGATGGGATTGGACTGTAAATCTTTCTCCCTGTAGTTTCAGCTCATTGGTTCTGTTGTGCTCCATGTGCCATACTAGGTCAGCTGAAAATGCTGCCTCTAAAGTCCCTTCATGCTCCCAATTCAGGAGCATGACTTCTCTATCGTTGTGGTGTTGCAAAACTTTATTTGAAACATGGTTTTACTGCACTTTCAAACAACCTTCTCAAATTGATGAAATTTAAATATCCCCATGTGTATAATGAACATCTGTGGCAAAATCAGCTTTATTATGGCCTGTTTAAAGCTGCCTATGATATGTTCGCAGCTTTGGGAAAGACATTCATTAGCTTTATTTTTGAAGTCATCTGCTCAATAAAATTTGCTGTGCCCAGCTAAGAACCTCAGAACACTCAGCAATTCCGAAACCCTGGGCTTCCTTTGGATTATGAAGAATTACAAAATTAATGATAGCAAAAGGTACATCTGCCATCCATTTGACTTCCTTGGGAAAATGCCACAGAATTCTCTTAAAGCCACTTACACCTGTTCCATACTGGAGCAGACCCCCATTGCTACACTATGGAAATTCAGTCTGATTGCTAAACATACATCCCTCAAATTTACTGGCTTTGAGCATTTTTTTCCCTACCAGGGATGATGGGACTTGTAGTCTAGCATCATGCACACAGGTTGCAATCCTGTACCCTCTTACCTGGGACTAACTCCCATTGAACTCAAAGTAACTTATTTCTAAGTAGATATGTAGGATGGTGCTGTCATAGTCTCATTTCCCCCTAGCTGGCATCTCCTATCTTCACTAGAGCCCTCTGCCACCTGCTACTCCTTTCCTTCAATCATCCCCAAGATAAGGTCTTTCTTTCCCCTGGAAGGAAGGGAAATGTATGGTGAATGATGGAAGGCAGGATGGGGTGCAATCAGAACTGAGATCAAAGGCACCCAACAAAAAAAAGTCAACAGCACTCATTTATATTCTCCTAATTCAGTTTTCCCCCAATGTCGCTAATTATGGATACTGCTTGATTTTTGAGAGGTTTAGAAATACACGTGGGCCCCCATATCTGCTGGGGATATTGATACCCTGTGTCCTGTTAAAATGAGAACTGTGGCCAAAAAGGAAAATGTTTATTGCCATGAGACTTTTTGGAGATGACCTGTGAGCTGTTACTTTGGATGAACATGTGCCAGACTGGACTGTATTACACAATGCGAGGGTCCTGCCGCTTGTGTTCCTGCCATGAGCAATGCTGAAGAAAGGTCTCCCCAAGAAGCCATGAGGGAAAAACCTGACCAGCTGCCTGCCACCATTCCTGCCATGTGTCCAAGCTGGAAAACCTGAGCAGCAGACTCCATTTTAACATGTGTCCAAGAAGTTCTCACTGAAGCTACTCTGCATTCCCCCCCCCCCACTGTGATGTTCAGAAGACAATACAGGGCTACCTGAGATGAGTCATCCCAGCCTCTCCTTTGTCTCAAGTCAGCTCCCTAATGGTTGGGCCATCAAAACCCTGATCACCCTCTTCCCTGTCACATGGTTTACCCAGAGGTGCACTGAGATGTCCCTTCTAGGAACTCTTTTTCCTGTTTTTCTGTGTACCTGGGGATCTTTCCCTTCTCTTGCCCATGTGCTCTGTTCGCTATAAAAGGCAGGAACAGACTGGGAAGCCCTCTCTTGGCTCTTCCTCTTGTGCTGTGGACTAGTACTGGTGAGCTCTCCCTATTTCTATCTTGTTTTCCCTTCCCCCCTCCTCTTCCCCCTCTCTCTTGCAACCCCCCCTCCCTTCTCTTTGCATTACCCCTCAGTCAGTGGCGTTTCCACGGTAGGGGCGGCACCGTAAGTAATGCCGCGTCGAGTACCGTGTGTAGGAACCGAAAGGAGGAGGCGCCGCCCACTCACTGTCGCTACCATTCAGCGCGAAGAACGCGACCGGCAAGGAGACTCAGTTAGTCACTGATTTGGTTCCTGAACCCAGCTTGTTCAGAACCTTAGAATCATTTTATTTCCCCCCCTTCTCCTCCTATTCCCACTCTTAATTTGACTTCTCAGTCATTCCTACAGACTGCTAGTCCTACTTTTCATTCAATGCTACAGCATTGCAAGCCAAGGTGAACTCTAGCAAGAACCCTGCTAAATCTCTGTACCTAAGTTCCTAGATCTGTATGCTTTGGAGTATGATTGAAGTGATGCATATTGAACTGTATTTTCTTTTTGTATGATTCTTGCCTAAACTATTTAGTAAATATTGGAAAGTAACCACGTGTGTTCTCAATATTATTTAAAATGGAATTCTGTGAAGCTGGACTCTGGTATACACAGGTAAAGATCCCAGAACATGCCAAATTGCCATATTTAAAGCTATTCCCCAGAGTAACTGGCATTTTGGCTAACAATATGTTCCAGGCCCCTCCGTGGATACTTGAAACCGTGGATAAGAGCGAACACCCCCTCCATGGTTTCCTGAGGGGCCCCCCACCCTGCCTCCCCTGCAAGCAGGCATGCTTGCCCCCCCAGCTCTTATTTTTCTTTCAGCAAGCTTTGTTTCTTCCTTAAAACAAACAGAGAAGCAGCCTCCATTGCAGGCAAGTAGAACGAGACTAAGTCCTAGAGAGGCTCTGCAAGGTTTCTGTTAACCTTGCAGAGCCTCTCTAGTACTTAGTCTCGTTCTACTTGCCTGTAATAAGCAGCCAGAAGCTGCTTCTCCTGTTTCTTTAAGGAAGAAACTAAGTTTACTGGGAAAAAAGTAAAAGCCTGGGGGGGTCCCCACGATCCGTGGATAACTGAAACCGTGGATAGCGAATCAGTGGATATAGGGGCCCACCTGTACTGTATCGGCAAGCTGATTTTTACCAGCCTTTGGAATCGATCAACAGGAGTTTCTTTAACGGTATGCCTCACTGTCAAATTTCAAAAAGTGAAAACTACAGATGTTCAAAGTTTGAAGTCAACATCCAATTCTACAATATTGCTGAATCTGTGTCAGATTTGTTTTGGCTGTAGTCTAGGAGAAAACAGCCATGAGTGTCAACCACCTCAGCATATAAATGGCTACTTTCCATTTCTTGCAACTAGAAATGTGTGGAACCTTTTGGTTCTACTCTAGAGTTTTGGCACAACCAAGAAGAAAATTCCCAGGCTCAGCCTTGCCCTAGAATGATGCTACACTCCAAGAGACTGGTGATCTTGCTGCCCCCTCACCATGCCAGGGGATTCTGGGAATGCAAGGTGACACTGACTGGGCTGCCCAGAGCTGCACTATATATCCATTTCCCATGCTGTTTCTAGAACAGGCCCAGATCCGTTCCAGAATAGCTTCTGACTGAGTCAGAATACGCCAGGATGGTGTAGTGGTTTGGGGGTTGGACTTAGACCTGGAAGATCCAGGTTCAAATCCCCGCTCAGCCACGAAGCTTCCTGAGTGAACTTGGGCCAGTCACTATCTCTCAGCCACACCTACCTCACAGGGTTGTTGTGAGGACAAAAAGGAGGGGAGGAAATATGTACACCACTCTGAGCTCCTTGGAGGAAGGGGGGTATAAAAATGTGAAATAAGTAGAGATGTTTGCTTTTGTTGAATATGAAAGGATTACAGTCAAAGTCTTACTGAACACAATGGGCTTACTTCTGAGTAAAATAATTAAAAAAATTCAAACACCTCTAGTCATAAGCCATGATGGGCAGCCTGATCCTGCCTAACTATAGGCCAGCGGAGCGAGCGCTCCGCCGGTCTAGGGTGTCGTAAACATGCCGTAAGGCACATTTTTTGACACCCTGGGAGTAAATGGCACCGGCGTGGAGGCAGGCACCGCTCACTCCGCCATTGCTGAGGACCCCCGCCAGCCGACTCCAGGCGGCTACTCTGGGCAGAAAAAGGGTGTAGGGAGGGTGGGCCAGGGTGGCGAGGGAGGGGTGCCATTGGCTGGCCTGGCCTGGAAGGGGGTGGGGATATTGGCGCTGGGTTGCACCGATATCCAACGCCATTTCCCAGGCCGGGCCGGCCTTACCCGCACCGGTGCGGCCCACAGCCTGCTTAGGATGCATCTGCCGGCCATTTTGTCCAGTCACCGCATCTTAGGTAGGATTGCGCCGTTCAACTGAGATTTTGATGGGCATAGAGGTCTACCCTGTCATTATTTCCATCTTATAGGAAGAGCCCTGCTGGATCCACTAAAGTGGCCAATGAAGTGTTTCTGGAAAGCCCACAAGTAGGGCATGAAGCCAATAGCCCTCTAGTGTCATAAGATCCATATCACCATCATGACTAATAGCCACTGATAGATATGATGTCAACTCTGGGGTTGCAGTTCATGCGTTCCCCAATAGTCACTTCCTTAGTTGCCGGATACCAATTCTGGTAAGATTTGGAACCCAAATACTAACACCTTCTCTCCTGAATAAACCTGCTTTGAAATGGTTAAGGAACACAGCAAACATTTCCAGAACGTGTTCCTTGTGTGGGGGGCTTGGGGGGAGGACCAATCCACCCAAGATAAGCACCTGGAATCCTTAGGCAGCAGGCTTTCCGTTAAGCAGGAGACAGAAATTTCTCTGCTCGAGGTAAGGAAGATAGAGGCTCTTCTAAATTATGTTCCCCGTGAGTGTTGCTAAGGCATACTTACACATATTATATGAGGTAGAAAATTAGTACTTTAAATTGTTATGGTTACATATGCAGTAAAGTGTAAGTGTTTGCAGTTTTTCAGAAGTTTGCCTATGGTTTGTCACGCAGTTCCCCCACTGAGAAGAAAATGTACTTGCTGTAAAATGATGAAGCAGCTCAGGGGTTAGAAGGAAACCGCTGCTAACTCTTAACTCCAAACCTCTGAAATTTCCTTGGAGACAAACAGGTTTTATGTACAGAAATTGTCATTGCCTACACTTCTCCTTTTCTCTTTGTAAATATGGGGGGGGGGGGACAGACAAGCAAAATGCAAAGAAAATGAAAAGAAAACCCAAGAAACATGTAGAAAATTTCCAAAAATTCTGAATACTTTTCAAACATCTGTATTCATCCTCAGGAGAATCAATTCTTTTCTGCTCTAACTTCCATGTCTTTAGTCAGTTCATTCCTGATTGCAAACATTTGGGGACATTTCAATGACAATTTTTTGAGTACAATCTCCAGGTTTTGTCACAGTAGTTCTCTTTCTGACTGCCATAATCATTGGGGGACTCGCTCACTCTGCATATTCAATCAGCATGAAGTCAGAGTGACAACTTGGATATGGAACATGAATTAGAAAAAAAGATGACAATGCTCAAAGCCAGGGGTTCCCAACCTTTGGAGGCCCGTGTACCCCCTACGCGGGCCTCCGGTTGCTCCGCGTACCCCGGGACTGGCTGCCCCCGCATACCCCCTGTTAAAGTGGTTTGTTTCTGGGTTGCTGAATGGGCGGGTCCTCCCGCTCATGCCGTGACCTAGAGGGAAAGGCTACAACCCTGCCGAATCAGCAGGGCTGTAGCCTTTTTTTTTTTTCCAGGTTGCGGTGTGAGGAGGACCCGCCCGTGCCGCAACCCGGAAAAAAGGCTACAGCCCTGCCGATGTCCCCGGTAGCTCCTCCGATCTGTTCTCCTGGGTGCCGCCATCTTGGATCTTGTGAGATTTCGTGAGATCCAAGATGGCAGCGCCCAGGAGAACAGGTAGGAGGAGCTACCGGGGATATCAGCAGGGCTGTAGCCTTTTTTCCGGGTTGCGGTGCCGAGCGGGAGGACCAGCCCTTGCCGCAACCCGGAAAAAACCCATTAACAGCTGCCTGTTATCAGCTGCTGATTGCAGCAGCTGATAACGGGCAGCGTCTCACATACCCCCGGCCTGCGGTCCTCCCAGGTTGCTGTCCTCACCAGATGTTGAGCCAGGGCATGGACAGCATGGCGGAGGCGATTCCGGGGATCGCTGCTGGCAGGAAAAAAGTACATTTTGCACTTACCGGGGGTCCTGCAGCCCTCTGGAGGGTTCAGGGATGCCCACACTCCCCTCTGTGGGTCTCCCAGAGCTGTAGATTGCTGTGGAACAGCGATCACAACCACGACCAGTTTTCCAACGGCATCGACGTCCGAAACATCGACGTGTTTCATGACAACATCGATGTTCTGCCGCTGTGGGAAAAAAGGACTTTTTATTGCAGGGGACCCATGGCCCCCTCTACAGGAACCCTATGCCCCAAGAGCTTCCAATCATGCTTGGAAGCTCTTCTGAGGCACGGGAGGGGGCGTAGAGGGCTCTGGAGGGCCGGCGCGAACCCTGGTAAGTGAAAATACCCCTTTTTCCAAGGCGGCAGGATCCCAAAAGTGCCTTCGCTGATGTCGCCACATGTCACCACATCCCTTAAGGGGACAGCAACTACTTCCTGCCAGTGTGGTGGGTCGCGACCCACCAGTTTGAGAACCACTGACATAGACTTTATATGCCTCTGAATGCCAGTTACTGGGCAGCAATGCTGAGATTGCAGCAGAGGGATATTGCCTTCATTTCTGTCTTGTGACCGTCCATGAGGCATCTGATTGGCCATTGTGATAAACTGGATACTGGACTAGATAGACTTTGGGTGTGCTCTTAAAAGGCTGTTCTTATGTTCTTATGTAGGAAACCTTGTGTGTGTGTGTGTGTGTGTGTGTGTGTGTGTGTGTGTGTGTGTGTGTGTGTGTGTGTGTGTGTGTTGCAGAGGATTCTGGAGATTTCTAAAGAAAAGGACTCTTGAGCATGTGAAAAGTGCCTTTCCTTCAAGTAGCCACAAGGGCCCAGCAGCAACCGGGAGGGTGCGCTACTTAGGTGGGCGAGTACTTGCCAACCCCCTTGTCTCCTTGGTGTGGCTTGTGAGGCCTGCCCTAACCACTGGTTGTAAGAGAGACTTACCACATGCTATTTCCATGACAGCTTGAACTGGGACTTCCTTCCCATATCTCTCTTCCTTTTGGCTGTGACCAGTAGCAAGAAAGAGACCACTGTTTCGTGAGAGGGAAATAAGTCTATTTATAGACAAAACCTAGTCGAAATTGCAAGTACCATGGAGCTTCTCAATAGCATTTCTTCTTATTAAATGCTTTTGAAACTTATTGGATATGTTTAACATGCAGATGGAAATCTAGCTTTTCAAATAAATTTGCTTTCTCCTGGGCACCCAGCAGGGGTGGGGTGGGGGTGGGGAGTCTCTTTATGAGCCCTAGTAGCATCTCTCTCAACAGAGGTGGAATATGATCTCTAACATGCTCGAAAGAGGATGCTTTATGGAGTAATGTCATTTGCAGAAACAGAGAGGTGAGAAGTGGGTTCGTTATTTCCATATAAAAATAGTCTGAAGGCACATGTGGGAATGTGTTAAGGAGATAACATTGCCCAGGGGGTGTGTGTTTGAGTTCCAGTGATACTTATTCCACAGCTGAGAAATGCCCCCAGAATTGAACATCTCCTTTTATGGCAGCGGTACAAGAGCAAATCCATCTCGGCAAACAGAGAGCGGAGATGAGACAGCGAGGGTAAGGCTATTAGAAACCAGGCCAGTTGGATTGCCTTTTGTTTTGCAAGCGCATGCAGAAAGGTCAGTGGGGGCACCTCACTCATTATGGTTAAACAGCGGGTTCCCAACGTTCTGTCCCACTCTTTCAACATTCTGTCACACTACCACGTGACCAAGGAACAGGCGCCAGGGCTATGCAGGTGAAGAGATGGTGCTAGGGAGCTAGGAGCTTAGATCTCAGTGCCTGTAATTGAGTTCTCCGCGTTACCTGTTACCAATGAGGGAGGAGGAGGAGTGTGACTTATTAAAATTCCACACTAACACAATTATGTGGTGCTAGACTAATGATGAAGCTAATCTATTAAAGACAGTTCATAAAGATATTAACCGATGGAGTCTTCCAGTCATCTTCTTATACTGAGCCAGTGGAGGCTGGGCAGGGGGGGGGGGGACGGTGACTGCCTAGCAGGGCCAGCCTGTCGATGAGGAGGAGCCAATTCGGGAAGTGGGTTGGAGAAAGCAGCAAACAGGCATGGCGTGCCCTGTGCCAGTACACTGCGCACCCTGGCCAGTTGTCCAGCTACTTGCTCACCTCAAGCTGGACTGCCCCTATCCTTCCCAATTGGTCACTAGCTCTGGAGACCAATTGGGAAGGTAGTGGGCGGGCAGTGACTAATGCTGCTTCTGGCCAAGAGCCACCAGGAATTTCAGCTGTTGCCATCTCTCCCCATTCTCAATTCTCTCCAGCCAACAAGAGCTGCAGTCACTGCTGACTGCTGCCTCCCCCCACCCCTTTTTGGAGAAGTGGAGAGTGGCCTGGAAGCCAGCTGAGAGTCAGCTGGAGCTTCTGGTGCTGCTGCTATCCCTTCCGCCTCACTTGCCAAGTGGAGAGCAATCTGAAGAAGGGGCAGGGCAGGAGAATGCCTGTGAGAGGGGTGCCAATGTGCACATGCTCCAAAAAGGGGGCAGTGGCCAGTCCCATGGCATGCTTGGGTCACCCCTGCAATCTGGAGCTGTTCACAACTTCCAAAGCGTCTTCAAGACTTCAGATGAATGAACACTAATGCCTGCTGGCCTGTGCTTATGACCTAGCTAGGAGGACCACCACCTCCTCAACCTTCCCCTAGAGATAGCAACTAACCAATCATATTGGCAAGGAAGGTTCTATAACCTGCCTCCTAATTTGGGTAGGTTCTGGTTAGGATGTTATAGAATATATTATACGAGGCAGTTCCTCGTATCATTGCCACATGTGATGGTTTGGAGCCTTCTTGGCACCTTTTCCTCATGTCTTGGAGACCTGGCTCATGAGCTCATGGGTCAAAGACAGTAGTCTGCTGATCCATCCTTCTGCAGGTCTGCTGCATAAGATGAAGCCATATTGGGAGCTGAGAGCTGGTACCTGCTAGTATAGATCCTTGTGTCTTTTTTAGAGTATGAGTCGTCTGGGACAAAGAACCACACTTCCATTCATTTTGCTATGTCAACTGCTTTGTGAACTTTTGTTGAAAACCAGTATACAGGTTGATTACCTCTTATCTGGACATCCAAAATCCAGACTATTCCGAAATCCAGACATATTTGGGACTATGACTTTTCTTTTCCAGCACCTGGTTGACATGGCACAAGGCATGCTGGGGCACAAAATTATTTTTAAAAGACTGTAGAAAACTCCAGGCTTATGTGTATAAGGTGAATATGAGACATCAATGAATTTCATATTTAGACTTGCGTTCCATCCCCAAGATACCTCATTATATTTAAGAAAATACTGTATTCCGAAATCCAGACAAATCCGAAATCCAGACAATTTTCAGTCCCAAGCAGTCTGGATAAGGGATACTCAACCTGTATAAATATTTTTTAAGAATAACTGATAATATAGGCAGAATGGTGATGAAGGGTCATCTGGGACAAAGGAAAAGGGCTGCGATCTGGGGGCAAAACCTGCTGCACACATCAGGATCACCAGTTTTAGCTCCCACTCTGCTGGTGCCCCCGAATGTACCTTTGTACTTTTCCCTGTATAACTTGATAGCTGCTGTTTACTTCTATGGGGAAAAGTAAAGCACCATGTTTGGGTGCAGTACTGCATTGCAGACTGGCAAAATACCTTTTCTAGCACTGGATGTCCCAGTTGCCAACAGCAGGGGTCCCAAGGGAGCCCCCACCAAGTGATTCCTGCAGATTACAGGCCCTCTGTGTACATCTCTCACCCCTCGTAATGCGGGGTGTTTCACTAGCTGATAATAAAAACATCCACAGGTTTGGATTAAAAAGGACAGGGGTCAGTTGTTCAGGTTATCATGTACAATATTCCAACTCCAAGCCATTAACTGAACACAAACGGTCGCTGTTACCTCTTTGTTGTTGCTGTTGTTGTTGTTGTCTGCTAATACAATTTTGAATATTATTGCTTTCCAGCCAGTACTGTTTACACTGGGAGCCCGGCAAGGCTCGTTAATGTGAATGAATGCCAGGAGATGACATCATTTCCATTTAATTGTCTTGTTTATCAGCAATGACTATACAGTTGTTTTAATAAACGAGCAACAAAAGATAAAAGGGCACATTTGCATTCTCAAAAGAGCTTCAGACAAGGGTCTAGGAGGTTGTTGACTCTTATTGTTTGCAAACGAGATAATTAAATAATTGCAATTTTTGCAGTCCACGCCCACCCCATCCCATTAGCAATCATGCATTTACACACACACACACACACACACACACACACACACACACACACATTTGGAACATTAGTGAAAAAATAATTTCAACTCAGACTTTCCACTATGTCTGGCTTTGATTCAGAAAACGTCTTCAGGGCAACTCCAAGTAGGGGTGGTGGTGGTGGTGGTAGTAGTAGTAGTAGTAGTAGTAGTAGTAGTAGTAGTAGTAGTTGATGATGATGATGATGATGATGATGATGATGATGATGATGATGATGCGTATTGCTGCAGCACCTAAGGATCTCATGATAGGTAATTGTACAACTGTATAATAAAGTACAATAATTCACAGATCTCAAGTCAAAGATATTACAATCTAGAGGCAGAGCTACATGGGATTCCCCTCCTCCTCCTCCTGTTTTCCCAAGAAACATGTAGAAAAAGACAATGCGCTTTTTTGTATTTATTTTAAACGTTTGTATTCAGCCTTCAAACATCATAGTCTAGAAGGTGGCTTATTTTTTGTAGCCCACTTGTTCAATCTGGGCCAGCACCACAAAAACCACTTCGATGGTGCACAGGGCGGGGCCATCAGAGAAAATGGCTGGAGCCCCCACTCATGTGCCAGCGGCTCATACAGCCTTCACCAGAGCAGGTAAGGTGGGAGCTGGGGCGGTTCAGGGGAGGGAGGGGAAAGATCTCAGTAGCAGTGGAGACTCCCTGCGTGTTGCTTTCACCGCCTTGAATGGTTCCGAAGGCGAGGGGGCGGGGCCGCTTCATGCACCCGTGTAATAGAGGGTCGGACCGCGGCGGAACTTAGAGCTCCGCCCCCCCTGCAGCAACACCAGTGTGTTTACTGCTGGGGGCGGAGACTAAGATCACTCCTTTGTCACGGACAGATCGCTTCCGTGTAGGTAGGGTTTAGGCTGATTACCTCCATGGGGGCGTGGGCCAATCTGTGTGGTCTGCAATCGAATGCTAATGCATCTTGAGGGACTGCTGAGAGCTCAGGGGAATTTTTCTGCTGCTAAGGCCAGTGATTCCTCTCTAAAGCACTGTGGGGGGGCACCCGTCCCCAGAGGAGTGGGCTGGTGCCACCTGCTTAGCATGTGGCCCCACACTTCTTGGCCCAAGTCCGAAACCTGTGAGTCTCTTCCAAAGACCCCCAAATGAAGGCCTCAGAGGGTAGTCGGGGAGGGGGTTGACAGTCACCCGCTTTCTCCAGCTGTGGCTGTCCAAGGTGCTTCTTCATGGGGGAGGTCAGCCTGCCTACTCTCTCGATCCTTTACTTGCCCCTTCCCCTGGGCCAGCCAGCCTCTCATCCATGACCAGGGTGCTACCCTGCATCCCCACAGGCTACCCCACCCACCTCTTACTGCTTGGCTCGCCCCCAATCCTGTTTCCCTCACTACACCTGCAATCTGGTTGACACAGGTGTTTGCCCCCCCTCCCTCCATGTGCTGGTATCAGTGGTGAAGCTGGCCGAGCTGCTTAGGCAGTGACCTCAGGCTGGAGCTCCACACCTGCTGCTGTCATGCAAGGTGCTTCCTCCTCCCACCTCCTCAGGCCGCGAGATGTCAGCTGACACGACGGAAGCCAATGCGGCAGCTGGCATGAGGGCGATGCTGCTGTCTGCACCCAGGCGCACCCTGGCATGGCCTCAGGGGAGCCAGGTGAGTCTGAATGTGGTGGACACACTGGTCTCTGGAATGAGCAAATAGTCTAGGGCGCCAGATGCGATTGCTCTTGAGTGACCTCTGCCTCACAGTAGAGCAAAGGTGGCACCCTGGTTTTCTGGAGAGCCATGTGCAATGAAACAGATTTGGCAGATGTTTGGAGCAACAATGGTGGGAAATTCATTATGAGTCCAATCAAACATGGATTAGATCCCATATTAGAGCCTATTCTGTGGCAGTGATGGCAGCAAAGAAAGCTGTTTCCTCTGCCACCACTGAATCGGCAGAGAGATTTCCAACTGTGGCCTCACCCGAGTCAGTCAGACCTGACCGCTGTGATTCACACATTGGTGACACCAAGACTTGTTTACTGGAATGTGGTCTATGTGGGGCTGCCCTTGAAGACCTACCAAAGTCTGCAATTGGCGCCGAATGCGGCTGCACTTTGATTCTGTTGTTTATCCTGTAAACCCTGCTGTATGTAGAAAAGGCAGAGAAATACCCAAGACAATAAGCAATGTTATGTTCTTTTGCGAACAAGGAATACAGAAAAGAGAGCCCTTGAGCACGGTTCTTTCCTTGCAATACACCAAGCTGAAGAAATGAGCCATTGCCAGTGTACCGCAGACATCCCCTCTTCCACTGTCACCAGATTTCACCTAAAGCAGAATTCAAAGTGAGCATGAAAGTTCTTCCTTTCGTGAAACTGTCTTAGGGATCTCCAGGAATCTCAAAAGTGTTTCAAAAACACTAGCAACCTTTGTCAGGGGTGTTTTCGCACACTCCTACTCCTAGTCATTGGTCGATCTATTCCCCCATGAATTTGTCTAATCCTTTTAAAAAGCAATTTAAGCTCATCGCCATCACGACATCTTTCACGTTCTGTCTCTTACAGAAACGCATCTAATCTGTATCCTGCTTTCTGCTGATCACGCTCAACGCTGTAAATAACCCACCGCTGTGGCGCACTGATGGTATTGGTGGATGGCGAGGAAAAATTGTGATGGAGAGTCAGCTCCCTCTATGACAAGCTGTAAACATGAGAAATTACTGCTTAGGTACTGCAAGGAGTTTAAAAATGTCGATCTTATCTAGCAGACTCTTAATGAAATGGAGGGCTCCTGGAAAGCAACCTTTATGTTCTCCTGCCTGTTAGATATTGACTTTCTTAAGCTTTCCGTAAATTAAATCAAGTACATATGAATGTTCAACATACACAGAAGAGACAGCTCCTGATTCATAATTATTGGGACTGAATTGATATTTGCAACGACAAGGATCAAGCTCAAAAAATATCATCATAAGCTTTCAGACCCACGTTTTCATTAAAGCTGCAGCTTTTGCATTCGTTGTATGGGTATGTCAACATAGCAGCCTTCTCCGTATGGAGGGAGAGACAGACACACATCCCAGGGTTCCCGGGAAAAGATGATACACCCAGCTGGATCAAGAATGTCCTTCTGACCCAGGGGTGGCCTTCCAACTCAGAATCCAACTCACTCAGTGGAAAGTTCACAAAAGCCGTCAATGATATTGTGCCCATGCTGGGGCACTGGCAGTCAGGAATGCAGGGTTTTGGAGATACATATCTATTGAAGTGGGACTGGAGAGCTCCAGGAGAGATGTCTAGCAGGGGGGTCTACCCAGGGCTAGGAAGGCAGGCAGACTAAGAGCCTAGGGAACAGGCAACACAGCAGAGAGGTGTTGTTAGCAAAGCTGAGGGGTTAAAGAAGTCCCACACACTGAAAAGTGACTTTTGTTAAGAATTTTACTGAGACAAAGAAAGAACTGCAGCCATTACACAGACAGAAAACAACAAGACAGGAAAAGAACCCAGACAAGTGGTCTATCCATCAGCTGTAAGGCCAGAAGCAACCAACAAGGTTTTAAACTAGCAACAAAGTCTTCCTACTAGTGGAGGCCAACAAGAACACATTCGCTGTTACACTGGGTGGCAGAGGTGAAACAAGGGTGGAGCGAAGACACGTAGTTCTGCAAGACTCCGTTACACTGGAGTCAGCGGCCCCTCCCCCTTGCCGTTGGAGCCATTCCAGCAGCAACAGGGGAGTGTCCTGCGTGTTGCCTTTGCTGCCAGAATGGCTCCAACAGCAAGGGGGAGGGGCCGCTGACTCCAGTGTAACGGAGTCTTGCAGAACTACGTGTCTTCGCTCCACCCTTGTTACACCTCTGCTGGGTGGCTCAGCTCACATGCTGTTGCTTTTCCAAAAGTGTGTGTGTGGGGGGGACACCAACCAACTGCTTCACATGCTGTGCCGCTGCCCAGTTGCATCAGCAGCCCGGAAGAGCTCAACAGCAGCCCGGCTTTACAAGAATTTCTCCCCAAATTGCCCTTCTTTGTTCCCAAGCTCTTGAGCACCTCTGAATGTCACCAGTGTTCAGATCAGTTCTCAAAATAATTTGTAGAAGAGCTGTTTTAAGATCTTGGGAATCCGAAAACCATATCCGTGCCATGCTGCATCGGTCAGCACAGTTCTCAGACAGCTCTAGGGATAAAATGATGGGAGAATGTAATTCATGTAAAATGTAATTCATCTGTGGAACTCCTTGCCACAGGATGTGGTGATGGCATCTGGCCTAGATGCCTTTAAAAGGGGTTTGGACAGATTCATGGAGGAAAAGACCATCACAGGTTACAAGCCATAAGCAACCTCTTGGTTTTAGAAGTGGGTTTTCTCTGTGCCAGGTGCAAGGGAGTGGCGACTGGACACAGGTATCTTGTTGTCTTGTGTGCTCCCTGAGGCATCTGGTGGGGCCACTGTGTGACACAGGAAGCTGGACTAGATGGGCTTTTGGCCTGATCCAGCAGGGCTTTTCTTATGTTCTTATGTTCTTATGAGAATGGAGAGCCTTGTGGTCCCCAGAGGCACCAGTAGTAATGTTACAGGCACTGCAATTACAGCCAATGGGAGAGCCAAACCAGACTCCTCCGCCAGATGGGAAGCCTGTGGTGTACTGGAATTTAGCTATTTCTTTCTCCTGAAATTCTGAGGCTCTAATAGAAATCTGAAAAGGGCTGTGTTTAAGTGAGCCTGAGGAAACGAGACAAGGCAATGCTTGCACTCATCTTCAAAATGACACATTCAGAAAGAGGTCGCATGATGAACCACATGCTTCTATCCAGCAAAAGGCTCTAATAGGCCTTTCAATTTACAGAGGATTCCAGAGTGGGCTGTAATTTCTGCCTTTGAAGGAGTGAGAGGAGAATGCAGAACGGCAAACTGTTTAGCTGTGGTTTGAATCCCTTCTGAAGAGAATTCACACACGTTTGCTTCCAGATTCATTCGAGAGATGGCTCTCAAAACCTGGATGATCGATTATTTAATTGATTAATAATCTAGAACTAGCCACTGGCTCATTGTTGACTATCAATAGGATGGCCGAGGGAGGGAGACATCTATGTAGGAAATGGTGTGACTTTTGCTTCGAACGCATCTCCTGTGACAATCTCACCTGTGATGAGAACTCTTCACTAATGGTGGGCTCTCTGCCACATATATACATACCATATTTCTTCTATTCTAAGACACATGGTTTTTCCCAATTAAGCATTTCAAAAAATGGGGTGCGTCTTAGAATCAAAGGTCTCCAAAAAGCACCCCAAAATGCCATCTTCTTACTTACCGGGGCTTGGGGGAGCTTCAGGGAGGCCTGCATGGCCCTCTGCAGGCCTCCCTGATCTGCAGTTTGGTGAAAAACGGTGACCGAAATGAAGATCAGGGAGGCCTGCAGAGGGTCGCGTAGGCCTCCCCAAAGCCCAGATAAGTAAAGAAATTGAATTTTCTGGCAGACCGCAAAGACACTGCTCAAAGGCAGCGAGGTGATCATCAGCTGCAGCGCGCGGGGCATGCTGGGGCGAGCTCTCAGGTTCAGGAAGAGAGCTCGCCGCTGAGCAGAGGGGGCAAAATGGCACGGTAATAATCGGATTGGTGAAATGGAGCAGCAGGCAAGCTGGGGAGAGTTGGAGCTGAGCAGACAAATTGAAGGAAGGAGGTGCATATTGCAATCGATGGTTTTTGTTTTTTTTCCTGCTGGTATTCCTGAAATTAAGGTGCGCCTTAGAATTGATGACACCTTAGACTCGAAGAAATACGGTATATGTATATACATGTACAGTATATTGATCACACATTATGTGCAATTAATGCACTGTTCTTAACAGAATTATGAAATTTGCCTTGGCTGAAGTCCCTTTTTGAAGTTTCTAACCCTAGTTAAGTCCATTTGGAGTTGGAAGTCCATTTAGACTCTGGCATAACTTTATGCTTGGTAGATATCTGTAGTGCAGAGTGAAAACAGTTATTCTGTATCATGTCTTCACAATTGTGTTATTTTTGTAGCACAGCACTCTGCTTTTTCCCATTCCTGCTCCACATTGTTAGTTGCTGATTGGGGGCAGGGATCTGTGGAACATCATGGCGTGAGATAGGGGCAGAAGAGTCTGGCTCAGTCGGGAGAGCTGCTGCCTTGCAAAGCCCGAAGACCGGTGAACTTGATAGGTTCGAGACACGCCGCCGGCAAAAAGCTGTGAAAGCCTCCAGGAGGAGAGATAAGAGCTTCCAGCTGCGTCGGTCGAGTGTGGGAGGCGCCAGCCAGCAGAATTGTCAGACTGTAAAAAGGATACCACCTGGAAAGTAGCCATTCATGAAAGATTGGACATTTATATATATTGTAAAAAAAACCCAAGGGGGGTTAGGACAGCCTGCCCATGTACACCGCCTTGGATTAAAGTCGGAGGAGAAATCCAATGACCGAGAAAGGCGGTATATAAATACTGTATGTTGTTGTTGTTGTTGTTGTTGTTGTTGTTCTTCTTCTTCTTCTTCTTCTTCTTCTTCTTCTTCTTATTATTATTATTATTATTATTATTATTATTATTATTATTATTATTATTATACATCATCAAGAGGAAAGCTGATGGCATTGGTGGCAATCCCCCCTCCGCGTGTCACCCCCGACGCCCGGGGGGCCCGCCCCCCTAAAAACGCCACTGATTGGTGCACTCCTGTTTTTTCTGTAATGTTAAGTTTGGTCCCCGATTATTGACTAAAGTATAATATCTTCTGTGCTTTGCTTTGTTTGAGTTTCCCTCTTAAAACACAATCCTCTGTAATCCTCACATAAGATGTCCGATTTTTTAATATTCCTTGAAATTCTGAGGCCTCGGTGTCAATTTTTTAAAAAATTCTTTTAAAAATTACTTCAAGAACCACCCCCACCCCTTTTCTAAGCACTTATTCCTAAACTCCAACTCTTTAGCTTCACTTGTGACTGCTTTAGGAAAGCATGATGAAGAATGAGTGCAAAAGATCTCTTGGGCACACAAATGATATAGGAAGAGGCTTCTGAAACGAGGACCTCGCTGTGTGGCTGCATTAAAAAAAATGGAGTATACATTAATTCATCCAAGGCCAAGAATTAGTCATTGGGTAAATTAGATTAAACCCTCTTGAAATAGAATTAGAATGATGGAAAACTGCTGAATATAGTTTTTGTAACAATTAGAGTTGCTGTGTGCCCATTAATGAAAAGCTCCATCTTAATCAACTTGTAGTCCTGTCAGAGGCTTGCTTTGTCACCCTCTATTGTCATTTAAATAGATCATCTTCTTCCCCTTGCCTAGCGAAGTTTCTTTCTTTCTTGAGGTCAGCTTTGCCTCCCTGATTTGGTTCCAAGTCCGACAAGACTGAATGGAACAGTTAGAAGCCCCAATAGCTTTACATTTCCTGTGACTGAGGGAAGGCAGAAATGTTCATTGCACACATAAAACAGATCAGAAAGAGTCTGATACCATTTTCACTCAATTACATTAGTCTAAATAGCCATTTCCCTGTCACTGTTATTTATAATACCATCAATTTATGTTGCTGTGGTTCATCTGGGATATGTCTGCATGGCAGCCCTCAGCGGTCTCAGCTGGGCAGTCTAAAGGTATATCTACTCTATCAACTTATATTACTTTTTATCAGTTTGACAGTCATGAATTTCTGCAAATAATGCTGACTAATGTAGTTTAGTGAGGGTGCTGGGAATGGTCCTCTCATACCACTACGGTTCCCAGGATTACTTATGTGCATCCTGTCCCCCCAAAACCTCTGGGGGAAAAGATGCTCAATTTGTAATGCAAGCAAGTGTTACGGGCTGGACAAATTCATTTTTTGAACCAAGCAAGTGTTTATGAACTTTGACAAGTGCACCGGTGCAGCGGTACACAGCTGAAGACCCGTGCACAAGTGGACAGCCAAAGACCTGTCGGAGCAAGTAAGGCCGCACAAGGGTTAGAATAGGGTGGGGGAGTGCAGAACGGTGGAGGGGGTTGGTGGAAAGGGGTAGTGATGGGGGGGGGCATGAAGGAGGCATATTGAATCCTGTCCCCCTTCCCGGGCCTGATTTGCCTTTATGAATCTACTTGGACTTGCGCCAGTGATTGAGCTGGCGCAGGTCCAAGTTGACTCATAGTGGCTGCTGAAGGCTAAAATAGGTAAAGGTATCCCCTGACAATTAAGTCCAGTCGTGTCCGACTCTAGGGTGTGGTGCTCATCTCCATTTCAAAGCCGAAGCGCCAACGTTGTCCGAAGACGCCTCCGTGGTCATGTGGCCGGCATGACTTTCCTTGCCGCAGCGCGTAGCATGCAGCTGGAACACGGAACGCTGTTTACCTTCCCGCAAGCAGTACCTATTTATCTACTCACATTGACATGCTTTGGAACTGCTAGGTTGGCAGGAGCTGGCCAAGCAACGAGCGCTCACCCCGTCGCAGGAATCGAACTGCCGACCTTTCGATCGACAGTTTATGGTTCAGCGGTTTAACCCGCTGTGCTACCACAGGGCAAATGGAAAAGTGTCCCCTTACCCCAAGGAGATCTCCAGCAGCCAAAAATCCCCCATGGAATACAGCAGAAGCCACGCCAGCAGTGCTGCATTGCCGCGCAGGGATTTTGTTAGGATTGGGATGTAGGTCTTCTTTTGATTATCCTCACTATATTCTTCCACTTACTAGAACTCTGGTATTTATGATGCTCAGGGACCACCATCCCATGATGCCCTTTGCTTGCATGCCAATTAGGAGATGTCTGCAAGCACCTCGTAAGAGGCTGCACCCATAGTCACATGACTCGATGAAGTCCCCGTCATCTGAGCAGAAGAGGTTGGCCAAAGAGGAAGGCCATAGGGAGAACAAGATGACAGGGAGGCCACCTCCATTGCTGAGATGGCAGAGACACTTCTTCTCCTGCCAGGAAGCTGAAATGCTTTATGGGATGGGACCAGGACATTGGGCTTCTGGCAAGCTTGTTGTTCACTGCTTCCTGCCCCAAGAGAGCAGAAAAGTGTGGAGGGAAGAGTCTGGGCAGAGAGGAGGAGGACTTCACTTTCATGACTGAAATTGGAATTCCTAGAGAGCCCAGGGGAAGTTGGATGAGCTACTTCCTCCCACCACAAATATTTAGTGTTTTGTAGCATTTTTCTGTGTATACGGTGATGTTTGATTTTTATAAGTGGAAACCAATGGCAATCTAGGGAGGATTTTTTGTTTCAAATAGTCTCTTCATACCTAAGATTGGGTATGACACCATTCCGCATTCTCACTCTCTGTGTGCTACTCATGTGACTGAGCCCACACAGCTAGACACATACCCCCCCCCCACCCCTCACAAAGGTACACATGTACATAGATATTCCGCTTTTGGCATTCCTTTCTGCTTCTCTCCAAGTCTCCTGATTTGATTTCCTTGTTCACAGTTGCTATACATTTCTAAGTTCTCCACTTACAGTGGGGGAAGGAGAGGGTCCAGAATGGAGAGGAATCAGATGGGGGGGACTTCTGAATTTCATTAAGGGGACCCATTAATTGGACCACTGCTCCAATACTAGTCCAGTACTCCTTATCAGCACAACAGTTTCTGCTCCAATCACTTTGTTCATCTGCAGTTTCTTCTCTAGATCCTTTTTCCTGCTTGTATCTTCTTTTTATGGAATGTCTGTAAACCCCCCCTTTTTTACAATGTTAGTTATTTCCAGATCCATATCTCTTTCATAAAAACTTTCCTTTACGTTTCATCACATAATCTATGATATGTGTGTTTGCCCTCTTTTCCCCAGCTCAATATCCCACTATATCAATCTTCTTCCTTCTCTTTTTACAGGCAATTAAAAAGAAAGAAAGAAAGAAAGAAAGAAAGAAAGAAAGAAAGAAAGAAAGAAAGAAAGAAAGAAAGAAAGAAAGAAAGAAAGAAAGAATGGTTAAGATATTTACCCTGTGAAAGGTGTGTGTGTGTGTGTGTGTGTGTGTGTGTGTGTGTGTGTGTGTGTGTGTGTGTGTGTGTGTGTGTGTGTGTGTGTGTGTGTGTGTGTGTAATAAAAATGTTTGAGATTTAGGTTTTGAAAGCCAAAAAGAACCACTTCCAATTATTGTCATTTGGCCCAATCTTATGCACCACACAGGGCAAAAACACTTCTATGAATCTTCCTCCATAACAAATGGAGAAAAGCAGATGTGGTAAAGAAAGCTTCCAGCTTAGACCCCCTCCCTGACAGACTGTGCATTTGGGTATTTTTAAAAATTGTTTGGTATGGAGAAGCTTTCATGTGTCACATGAGCCTCTACCTGAAATCTGAAATGGCACAGTCCAGAAACCGATTTCCCTCCTCATCTACTTTTTGTGAGAACGAGGCTGGAGTCATCCATTATAAAGACACATAGAGGAGAATTTAATCTACTCAAAACTATTGCTATATTTTCAGTGGTGCATGCCAAATCTCAAGCCCCTTCCCGGGCCTGATCCTTTCTTGTATCTCTAGAGACTTCTTTGCTTCATTTTTTTTAATTGCACTTGCTTGCTTCTCTTGCTTGGGGAAGTTCCCAATGGTTTATGTATTGGGGGGGGGGCATCCTATTCATGCACTTTCCTATCCTATTTTACTAGCCAGACCTTATCCAGGCTGAGACTTGCTTGGCTGTAGCAGTGAAATAGTATCATGGACCCTCAGACTGATTTGTTGGAAAGTGAAGGTTTAATGTTGCACAACAGTTAATTGCAAAATAATGACTATTGAGATCTTGAGTTTGACCTTGTCTAAAATGCAATTCTGAATCTTAAAAAAGGGGGGGAGCCTATACAGGAGATCGTTTTTTTTTTTTTAACATGCAGGTCACACCCCCTCCCACTCCACTGCACTCACACACCAACTTTCCCCATTCTGGTACCAGAAAACAACCTTTTACATATCAGATTGATTTGTTATGCCTCAAAGATATGATTGCAAAACCAAGCACTGAAAATCAGCAATTTGCATCTAGGAGACACATCAGTCAATATGTTCACACTGAAACCCTTCTGACACGCTCATAACAATGCTTCATTTTTATCAGCTTCCTTCCAGATCAATGTTTATAGTATTATTCCAGCATTTGCAGTCTCAGAATGGTAATGCCCAACGTCCTGAAAAAAAGGGAAGAGAAGAAATCAGTGACATTTGAATATATTGAAAATAGATTGAAAATATATTCAGGGGCTTTCCGGGTTGTCCTTAAAGCATGTTCTCTTCTTTGTAGATCAAAATGGCAGATTCTGAATATTAAAAGCCAATCTACATGTGCAGAAGAACACCCATAGTTTCATCCAGCACAGCAAGTTGGCAACCTATGAACCAGCCAGCAGAGGAGGTGAGGTGGGGAATTAATGAAAAATCAAATAGGGTCATATGGTTCATTTGTTCTGAAACAAATATTAAATGTAATGAATGAATAATGAATTGCTTATCTTTTCATTACTTGTTCATTTTAGTCTAGTTTAGTCTAAAAAACCCGCCTTTTTTTACTATATTTTTTGATGTAGTGGCAGCCACAGAGCTCTTTTTGGTTGCTATCCCCCATGTTGCATCATTCCAGGGCATTCTGGGGGAAAATGATGGTTGCCACAGGAAATGGCACTCTCACTTGAGGATGCCGTTTTTCCCAGAATGCCCTGGAACAATGCGATTTCTGGGCATTCTGGGAAAAAATGCTAGAAGTCAGACACTGAACTGAGATCAGCTGCTGCTGTAATAAATAAACAAATAAATAAAAGAAGAGGGGAAGAGAAATGAAATGATTGAGTAACAAAAAGGTAAAGTAAATATGATCGTTCATGGATGAATAACTAAACAAGTGAGTTTTTTTCTAATAAAGAAAACAAATGGAATAAAATCATGAAAAAAACTATCCTCTCACACCTCTACCACCAAGAAGTGCCTTCTTTTGTCTCTCCTGAAATTACCGCCCATCAATTTCATTGGGTGACCCCCAACTTCTAGCATTATCTTAGAGGGAGAAAAAGCATCCTCTGTCTGATAGATTTCAGTAGAAGCCCCCATCGACTCTATTTTTTTAAAGCTCTCGCTGAATCAGCCACCAGCTGCGTGCATTATGGGTAATGGAAGAATCTGAATGAAAAAATGTTTACACCGCGGAGGTGCTTGACAGAGTGCTGTCATGTTCTCTTTACATATGGCTTCTAGGCGAAAAGCAATGTAATTTTTCACATTGAAAACGCATCTGTATTTATATATCAGACGTATCGTGTGTCATGTAGCATTTCTCTTCCTTGCGTATTTTTACTCCAGTTACTAATAGTTGTTTCTCTCTCTCTCTCTCTCTCTCTCTCTCACACACACACACACACACACACACACACACACACACACACACACACACACACACAGAGAGAGAGAGAGAGAGAGAGAATCTGGCAGTGTTTACTATTTATTCTGGATTTTGGCTAGCATACAGTTTTTGTCATGCTAAATCTTGAATGAAAAGAACCCTTTTCCTTGGCCTGCACACAGTTTTTGTATCTATACAACAAGCGGACAGACATCCACCACTCCCTTCCCTTCACCACTCCCTTCCCACTCCTTGTCCAGGAGAAACTGGCAAATTCATCAGCCCTTAGAATGATGTGAAGTCCAGTCCTAAGGGCAGGTTTTTTAGACTTCAGTTCAGGAGGATCACTGGATTCTGACAACACTGATCAGATCTCCACTTGTTGAGGTTTTCAAGTACCAATGTGTATGCTTTGAGCATACTTATGACCCTAGAGACTCCTGCAATGACTGTAGCCTCCACAAGGTGGGGTTGTGCAGATGACACTGAAATCCAAGTATTTTGAGGCTGGATTTGGGGGTGTGGAATGCTGGGTTTAGGTGTGAAATGTGTATTTCATATCAGAAATCTGAAATGTTACCCAAGTCTGGTGGGGCACAAACTAGATCCAGTAAAGGGACAAGACCAAAGCTATGCAGTGAACTTCATGACTTAAAGGGAATTTCAATTTCAGTATCCTTGAAAGTTAAGGTCATACAAGGTATTTCAGGAAGTTGTTTTGGTTCCCGTGCATTAATGCAACATGGTCTTGAAAGAAAAATATTAAAGATTCCCTTTCTTTATCATTATGAGAGGTAGCTTTTTTAAAAAATAAAATAAAAAATAAAGCATTTAAAATATTCATATCCTAGCTTTCCCCTCCTCAATGGGAAGTACTGTCATGTTCTCTTTACATATGGCTTCTAGGTGAAAAAGCACTGTAATTTTTCACATTGCAAATGCATCTGTATTTATATATCTAGGCTTACCAGATCACCAGATTGTGTTCTATGGGGCTTAGTCCCAGGAAAGTGACACATGATACTTCTGATATATATTGGCTTACCAGATCACCAACATGCCTAGGATTGTGCTCTAAGGTTTAAAAAGCTACACCTGCCCACATTCCTTCTCCTAAAGGTCTAGCACTCTGTTCCGGTTGGTGATCTGGTAAGCCAATATACTGTATATCAGAAGTATCATGTGTCACTTTCCTGGGACTAAGCCCCATAGAACACAATGGGACTTACTTCTGACATGCGTAGACATGTCACATGCTATAAGAAAATTACTTTGAGATTTTTATAATATGCAGGCTTATTTAATGTAATTGGCTAGAAGAACACGTGGGTTAATCAGCAAAAAAACTCTCTAGTTCCTCAAGAGTCCTACGAAGAGGTAAAACCACCTTTTCAGGTCTTTCACTTCCTTCTGATACATTGGTGGGACTAATTCTAATTATTAGCAGAAGAAGTGATTCATTGTCTGCAATTTGTTCTTTTCCATCTTGTGCACATGGCATCATCGGAGATGATCTCAGTAATGCATCATTATCATTCTCAGTATTGCATCATTTGGTGCCTGTGTCTTAGTGAGGAGTGCATTACTCAGAAGGTCACAGACAGATGCTGTCCTCAACAGCCATGATTGATAGTCTGATGAAATTCATCTCCTCTCTACATAAAGCTAAGCAAACTCTTTTGTGTGGTGGTGGTGATGTGCGTATAGATAATGCTATAATAAATAAAAATATATATTTTATGCCTCTTTAGAAATGGCAGAAATGGATGGATCGTGGCCATCTGCACAGCAGGTCAGGGAGGTAGAGTAATAATATGTGTTCGTCTTTAAAGGGCCACAGGACATTTTGTTGTTGTTTTGCTACAGCACTGTAACAGAGCTATCCGCAGAGCTATTGTGTTCAGTGGGGCTTGCTTCTGAGTAGACATGCCTAGGATTGTGCTCTAAGGTTTAACAAGCTACACCTGCCCACATTCCTTCTCCTAAAGTTCTAGCACTCTGTTGGAGATCTGGTAAGCCTACGGCATTGCAGGACTCACCTGTATCCAAAGGATCTGAACTGGTTGGATGTGTTTCATGACGTGGCTTTATATCATTAACAGCCCGAACCTGCACTGGCGTCACTGCAGGGGGGGCGGAGCTCTAAGTTCCACTGCGGTCAGACCCTCCATTACATGGGAGCACGAAGAGGCCCCACCCCCTCGCCTTTGGAGCCATTCAAGTCGGTGAAAGCAACGACTTGAATGGCTCCAAAGGCGAGGGGCGGGGCCGCTTCGTGCTCCTGTGTAACGGAGGGTCTGACCGCCGCGGAACTTAGAGCTCCACCTCCCCTGCAGTGACGCCAGTGCGGACCTGCCTAACTATAGGCCAGTGGAGTGAGTGCTCCACTGGCCTAGAGTGTCGTAAGCATGCCGTAAGGCACGTTTTCAGCACCCTGGGAGAAAGCGGCACTGGCACGGAGGCCAGTTCCCGTGACCGATGCCGGCTGACGCAGGTGAGTGCTGCGCCGGTTGGTGCAGGGGGCAAGGCGGGCAGGGGCAGCGAGGGAGGGGGCCAATGGACGTCCCAGGCTGGGAGGGGGTGGGGACTTCAGCATTGGGTTGCTGATATCCTATGCCCCATTGCAGCCTGGGCCAGCCTTACACGGTCTCCGCGAAAGGTAGCTTCAGAGCTGGCATGCATCCAAGGATGTCCATTACAGCTCATGCTGCTTACACTGAGGGAAGAGAACGAGGTGAGCCTGTGCCATGCCCTGAGACGAGCACGTGTCATGCCGGTGCAAGCCACAATGCACACAGGATGCAGCGGCCGGCCATTTTGGCCACACATACTTGCACAGGATTGCACCGTAATTCACTTTATTTGAAAGATGTGTACCCTGTTTTTCAGACCATAGCCCTACAAAGTATGTGATAATGATAACAACCTCATAAGGCTGTTAACTATAGATTAAAACAGCAGTGTAGTTACAGCAATGAAGTTACAGAACAATTTTAAAAAATGTCAAAAGCAGCAACAATCAACCAGAGCTAAAGCAGGTTCTGCTAACAGCTTTCCAAAGCAACAGTCGTGAACAGCCCTCTTAAAAGCAGAAAAAGGCTTCTGAACTTTCCCAGGGAGAGAGTTCCAAACAGGGCTGGCTCAAGACCTTCTGACACCGGAGGCAGCATGCCGAAATGCTGCCCCCCTTACCCACTAGTGTGCCACCCTCTGATCCTCCTGCTCTACAGTTTTCTAGCTCAGAACTCTCCTCCCCTCCACAGCTCCCCTTCCTCTCTGTCCCCCTCTTCCTTTTCCAATCCAGGAAGTGGAAGGAAAAGGAGGAGCAGTGGACAGAGATGGGTGCCTTCCACCAATCTGCTTCCTGAGGCGACTGCTTCAGTAGGCCTCATGGATGGGCCAGCCCTCATTCATGCCATGCTGAGTACAAATTTAGCAGAGGCCATGAATGTTCCCATGTATGCAAGCTGGATTCATAGTCCCACACTATCGGCGCAATCCTGACTAAGGATCCAGCCTGCGGCCCATGGCCGCCCACCGGATCCTGTTCCCCGGCGGCGAGTTTGCCACTAGAGTGGAGGACTCCTCGGGGAGGGGGACGTTCGTCCCCTTCCCCGAGTGTAAATGGCGGCCAGGCTGATCGGCCTCCTCGGATTTCCGCCAGCAATTTTGCTGGCAGAAATAAGAGGCGGATGTGTAAAGGACCCGCCACCTGATGGGGGTCAGGATACGGCCGAAGCCATCCCACGCCCCATCCCAGGCCAGCTGGGCCAATGGCCCCCCCTACCCTTCCTGGAGAACCACCCCCTGCCTACTGAATCCTTACCTGGGTCCGCCGTCGGCCAGCCGTAGGCTCCATCGACGGAGCTGGGGAGGCCGGCCTCTGCGTCGGCCTTCCCTGCTCGAAAGTAGTCGCGAACGTGCTTTATGGCACGTTTGTGACTACTTCCGGCACCGGAACGCTCGTTTCCAGTGCCTTTGAGTTAGTAGGGATTGTGCTGTATATCTAGGAAGCAAGACGGTGGACAGAGACCATCCCCTATCAATCTGCTGCCTGATGCAAGAGCTTCAGTTGGCTTCATGGATGGGCCAGCCCTGATTCCAAACCTGCAGTGCCACCAAAAAGCTCATCAATCCCCATCAATCACATGAGTGTCAATGGTGGGCCAAGGAGCAGGGATTTTGTTCCCAGTCATTAAAACCCTGATAGACTTGTATGGGAGAAAGCGTCCTTAAGATAATTCGAACCCAGGCCATGTGGGACTGTAAACGTTTGAATTGGGTAGAGAAACAAACTAGTAACTATGTTTAAAAAAAATGAAATAAGTATAAATCAGGCTTGGAAAAAATTAAGAAGCACAGATGCTTGGAATAACAGTTTGGGAAATGCCTGTATTCTAAAGCGGTCCAAATCTCTACTAGACTTTTTAAAATCCATTTCTTACTGTTCTCGTCTCTAACAAGATGTGGTGTGGGTAAAAGGAACTTACAGAGAAATCATGCTGTGTACCAAATGCAAATTATAATGCCAAGCTCTAAAATCCTGGGAAACACTTCACCTAAAGTTATACCCTCAGTGATATACAAAGCAAACCTCATTATCAAAGAATGAATTCCAAGTAACAACAGGAACCTTTGCTAGTTCTTCTTTCCGCTTCTCTCCCTGGGTTTCACCAGTGCATGTGTTATAGGCCATCAAAGCATTAATTTGGAGGGTGGGGAGGGGCCACTACCAGCTATTCAGCTTTAAATGTGAATGAGATCAGCCTGCCAGTGGGGGATTAGCCTAACTGTGATCCAGGCATTAAGGAGGTTGCCACATCCCTGGGATCAGCTACTGCTATCAATGTGACAGGCACCAATCAGGAGGCTGGAGGAAGGAGAGGTGGAACCGCACATCAATGTAAAGTTATGCTGTCATTTGCTTGCAAGTCTGCTTGGAGCAGTTGGGTCTCGTATTCCTCAGGAGAGAAGATTACGGTCCATCCAGCGACTTGGCTTGATGCTATCTGCTTGCAATTTCTTGTAAACAGGATTTCTTGAGAAAGAAAGCAGTAGATGGCTATCGGCCACATTGCACGCCTGATGAATATGGATGCTGCCACCGAGGAAGCGCAAGCAGGAGAGAGGAAGGGGAACCGAGCAAGAGTTTATTGTCGACCCTTGAAATATGTATTGATTCCGCAATTCAATGGCCCAGGTGAAGAGAGCGTTCAGTCTCTCTCCGAAACGTAAAGGTTTATTACCTCATAATGGAATGAAAGGATTAATTTCAAATAGGTCTGCAGACCCTTACTTGTAAAAAACCAGTTCATTTGAATAATTTATACTAATGGAATATGCAATGTGATCTGTCGGAGGGGGGAACAGGAGGTGCCACTGCAGAGACTGGGGGCAATTCCCCTTCTTGCATCCCCATCTTCTCCTTCTGTGGCACACATTTCCAGACAGGCAATGCTGGAGGGGAGCATGTCCAATGTTTCAAAGTCCCCACATCTCATGCCCACCAGAGGCAATGACGACTGGTGGGTGTAGGGCTGAAGACGGAAAACTATGTTGTTATTCATTCATCCATTTCAAAAAAAAAATCCCACATTTTCTGTAACTTGCAAAAACAGAAAAACAGAAAAAGAGTGGCTACAAAAAAACTAAAATGTAAAAATACACAGTAAAACAAAATAAATCGCAATGCAAAGGGCAATACGAAACTATGCATAAGACACTCCTTCTGTATCTGTTGAGTGGGACCAACAATATGCATTGATACCCACACTCCTACTATCCACTGGTGATATATAATATCTAAAAATGCAGGCCTGGACTATACATGCAACAGAATGAGGCAGGACGGGTCCAACCTCCCTCTCTCAGTTCCTAGCTATTTTCTGTGTCTTCAAAACTGGGTTGGTCTTTTCTGCTGTTTACTATTGGGGGGGGGTGTCTTTGGGGATTGGGAGGTAAAACAAATGGAGCTCTTGCAGCTGTGACAAAATTGCTGTGGCTGTTTTGGTTTCCCCAAGATGCTTTGCTCCAGGAGGAATTGGCAGAGGCTGGATAGCTGTCTATCGTTAGGGATGCTTAGGTTTATGACAAACATGACTCTTTGTGTTAATGGAAGGCTACAGAGAGTTACCTATTTCGGTAGTAGATTAGGCTTTTTATGCATATGTATTGAGGGGGTATATACCTTATAGCTGAAATTGGCTCAATGCATTAATTGCTGTGTGTGCTGAGCACGCATGGTTCTGCCCCGCCCCCATTGCATCCAGGGAAATTCAGGCTTTTCCTATAATCATGGGGGGAGCAGTTTATCTGACACACTAACAGTTCCACCCCTTAGGCACTCTAATAAATGTACTGTACTATATTGCAGTTAATCCATGGGGCCAGTTCAGACAATAACAGCCAAATCCTGGGAGGGGGATAGGATATGGCGTCTGATAAGGACGCTGGTCCCTCCCCCCCTCCCAGGCCTGATCCGCCCACCCCTGCCCTCCCCCGCCCTGTAACGTCTCCTCCCTGCCTTCACCCAGGCCCAGTGCTGCTCAGAGCAGCTCACGCCATGGCACTGGGTCTTTTGCTGTTTGGAAGGCGGGCACCACTGGCCTCGGCGCCAGCACTGCCTACTCCAGAGTCAGAGCAAATGTGCCTTACGGCATCTTTGTGACACTCTGTGCCAGTGCGGAGGTCCAGTGCCGGTGCTCGCCACATATTCAGGTTGGCGTTTTATTCAGGTTGGCGTTTGATGGCTGACATGGCGGGCTGGCTTTTTTAATCAATGTAATCATACGGTGACCCACTGGGGGTTGTTTGTTTTAATTAATTATTTTTATTGTATTATATTTTATTATTGTGTTTTAACATGTTTTAATTGTGCAAGTTGCCTTTGATTGCCCTTATCGGAAGAAAGGAAGGATAAAAATTCTTTAAACAAACAAACAAAACAAACAAACAAACAAATATAGGTTTGTGCCATTAGTATTGTCTGAACCAGTCCATTCTGAAAGGGCAAGTAAAAGAGAAAGTAGGTTTGGAAAGCGAGTAGGTTTTGTTACTCTGTCAGTGAATATCATGTCTTGGTGGCCTCTCTAAAGAGAGGGCTTTAGAGCTTGAACAAAATTTTACACATTCAGATATTCAGTGAAATCTTGAAAATGTGAGTTTAAAAATGTTCAATCGTCCTTTCTAAAATCACATTTTGAGAGGAGCTATAAACCACCCTACAACCTTAAGCCTTGTTAGTAATGTTCTGAAGGCCTTAATGTCAAATATGTACATCCTAAATTCAATATTTTATACCCAGTGGGCTTATTCTTCTTACCACTCATTTTTTGCAGTAGTTTTTTTGAGAGGACATGAATAAACCTTAACGTTTTTAAAGAACTCACATGGAACCATCTCTAAAAGCAAGTGGATTAGCTGATTAACTTTTCCCCAATCCCTTTGTGATCGTCATACCTGTGAACCCTAAGACACTTCTGGCTGCCTTCTTCCCTTTTCCCAAACTTACCTTGTGGTGGCATCAATCTCTCTTCTCCCTCCTTCCCTCAGGGCACATAGAACTTTGTAACAGCAACATCACAGGTCAAGGAGTCCTGGGAAATGTTGTTATCCAGTGCTCCTAATGAGTCCATGCCCAAATATGGAAACAGGGCCTGGGTTTGGCTCGCCGGGTTGTCTCTCGAGCCAACCCCAGCTGTTGGGTCTCCTCTGGGGTTGGGAGGCGAAGGGCCAGGCGAGACGACGACTCCCAGCACGCCGGATTTGCTACCATGCAGGGGAGCCGGTGGGATGGCTCCTTCCTGGGGCGCTTTAGGTGACCTCGGAGGCGCACGGCTCGCTGGTCTGGCCGAGGTTGCTGCATCCTCAACAGGAGATGCCTCCGGGGTGGTCATCAGGGCTTTGTCCCTACGGGGGCCGGTAAGCCTGGGGCTTTGGGACGTGCCATGCCCCAGACAAGTGGGAAGGGCCACATTTACAATTTGATGTCCCAGTCCTATCTGGGGTTTATGGCAGTGGATCTCGCTATCCCCCGCCATAACTTCCAGTCCGGCAGCATGAAAGCTGCACTGCTGTCATGTGCTTTGGGGCTGCAGGCGCAAATGGTTAGAGGCCCTATGCATGAGCTTACCCAGCCTGTGCTGGAGCAGGTAAAGAGGGTCAAAATGTGGATGCGTTGTGGTGGGAGGGAAGAGGATCTCAGCAGTGGCAGCACCCAACAAAATCCTAACCCCCTTTTCCCAGTCTGACATACACCCCCTGACTCTCCTCGAACTTACATAGATCTGAGGAGACCCACTGGAAGCCAGGCGGCCTAAAAGATTTGTACTGATCTCTCCTGGGTCGTCTGGATGCCTCCCCCACCATACCATGCTGTGCGCGCTCTGTCGGTGGTGCTGTATGCTATGGGCTGGCGAGGGGTAGGATTGGACCCCTGTATTTTTTTCCCTCGGTAGATGAGCACAAGGGTGTTCAGATCAACCCCCTGGGTCCAGATCAACTCTGATCTGATCTAGTCTGCACAACGTACGAGCTGATTGCAGCCCACCAGTCATCTCTTGTGGCTGATGTGGGTTTCTCTAAAAACCCACCTGTTTTCATGGGCCTGCCTGGGCTTGCAAAGGCAGGAAAGTGTTCAAGCACTTGGTTGTGTTTCACTGATCAGTTGAAACTCTTTGATGTACCAAGTGAAGACCCTGAACCGGCGGTTGCCACTTTAATGATCTGTATTCATGTCTAGCTGTTTGTATTTATTTATCCTAGACTGGTTTTTATCATTTAAATAGTAATTGGTTATTTTTATTTTGCATGCTGCCTCCAGCAATTGCCCACTGGACAGGTGGCCTATGAAGGCCAAGAACAAGCAAACAAACAAACAAACAAGCCCACTTGACAGCTTGTGATGTGTTGGATGAGCGATGTGCATCCATTTATTCCCTTTGGCTGTTTATTTTGTTTTAGCCACTAAGACCTGACCTCCCTTTTACCGAGTATTCCAACCCTGTTCACTTCATTACGCCACGCACATTTTTCTTTCATAACTATTTACATATGTAATTACTATAGGCACTTCAGGAATTGTTTGCTAACGGCTCTGTGAAAATACTAATTATCAGTAATTAAAAAACCCCAGCTATTAGAAAGATACTGATAGGGCTAAAATGCTGCTTAGGAAGCAAGTAATGTTTGTTGAGGCAAAATTAAACATCAAATAACCTTCTCTCCATATAATTATACCATGTGCATCATTTGCCTGCTGTGGAAATGAAAGAGCTAAAGGGAGAGGCAGGTGATTTTTTTTTCTCCGCACACATCCCCGATGTTGCGAATTGGTGCAGCTATCTCAGAAATTAGGAGACAGCAGAGAATATTTCAAGACCTAATGCTACAGATGCAGAATAGCACCAGATGCTCTGAATGATTTTTCTTGTGACACATTAAAAATACTGTAATGCGCCCGCCAAATGATACTTTGGTGACTTGATGCGAGAGGTTATAAAACACAATGAGAATCTGTCTTATTTCAAACGAATGGCAATAAATTATTGAATTCTTTTTTCCTCCCTAACCTATGTCGACAAGAGGGGGGAGGGATGTAGCAAGAGTGGATTAATCATGTTCTTCAAGTTGTTTCTACTAGAACTTTCAAAAAAATACTGTCATCCTAATTGAAATTCAGATATTGACCACGAGATGGTGAGATGGATGCTCCCCAGCCCACCACATACAAGAGGGGAGATGTTGGCTCCATTGCTTGTTGGAGATGCGGCTGGCGACATGCACCCCAGACAGTGGAGGGCAGGCATGGTCAGACGGATACATTGATTTAAAGCAGCCACAGCATTTCTAGGCCACAAGTTCATCTTTTGGAGACAACCCACTCACCTGACTCCTGACATTGCTGGATTAGCAGCTCCTCAGTGGGGCCAAGTAGACATGTCTTGGTTCCCATTCCTAAACTGACCAAAGGGAAGGAGACTCCTTTGGATAAGTGGGGGTGGGTGGGAGGATCGATTCTCCTTGGATAAACCCCATTTCCCATTACTATATAAACTGGTCTATAGTCAACCCACTGAACAGCATCAGGAGGGTTGCATATCAGGATTCCCAGCAGTCAGGCTCCCACACCTGATGCTGCTTTTTACCGAGTCAAACTATACCCATCTAGCCCAGGGGTTCTCAACCAGTGGTACTTCGGCTGACTACTGGTGGTACCCGGACCGCTGAACCACTGGAACCTCAATCCGATGCATCGCTTTCAGCGGTGTGTTTTTGCTCCCAAGATGCTCCGGCCTTTGGCTGAGCCTCTTGGGAATGCTGAGAACAAGGGCCCTCCCACCTGACCAGAACCTCCTCCCTGCATTTTCTGGCCTCCGAAAACCAGCACTCCTGGAAGTAACTGGTGATGATATCATCATCGCCAGTCACTTCCGGTGGTACGCAGCAGGAGAGTGGCGCCGGAGGTGGTATTTGTCCGGGAAGGGGTTAGGAACCCCTGATCTAGCCTAATGCTGTCTACTCTGACTCATTCCCATCACCGACTATCTGATCCTTTTAACTGGAGTTTGTGGGCACTGAACTTGGGACCTTCTGCAAGCGAAGAAGCCCTTCCTTCCAAGTGCTGATCGCTTAGCTGCCCCTGCTGATGTCAGCAGCCCAAACCCATTCCCGCACTGGGGGTTGCTAGCCAGTCACCAACCACATTCTTGTGCAGCGCTTACTGGGGCTCCTTCCCCCCCCCCACTGCCTCCACCACCTCCACGTTGGTCCTGCCTGACTCATAATACCGTGTTGCAACAAAGTGCTTTTAAAATATTGTAAATATGTGCAAGCAAATGGCATAGGATTCAAAAAGCATCTGAAACATCTGACTTTTATTCTAACTCACCAAAGCTCTGGCTTGGAAATATCTCCGCAATCGGGTCCCTTGGAGACTTCTGGCATTTCCAGCTTCAGAACGAGCTGGGAAATACTATGAGCTCATCCGTTCCTGTGAGATTAATACTTACGGCACTCCCAGGCCAGGAAAGGCAAGCTTGAAAATAAGGGATGAAGGGAAACGAATGATCAAACTTCTTTTAACTGAGCCAAACGGAGGTTGTATGCAAGTTCACTTTAAGTTCAGGTTGTGTTCTGAACACTTCATAATCTGAAATGTATGTTATACTTTTCCCCACAGCACAGAACATTTCTGAGACATGGGGAGATGACTGAATTACGCTACCCAGGGGAAATCAAGTCATGGTCTACCCTTTTTTTTAAGGAGAGAGGAAGTCTGCAGAAGATCACGAAACAGAACTCCAGTGTCCCTTGTGAGGAGACTAAAGAATTCAGCTAGTAACCAGCACCGTTTCCAAAGCTTCCCCATCTTTAAATTGGATGAAAGGCAAAGTGATGGGGGAGGGGTCTTCAGAATGCTTTAGGACCTTTTGCTCATCCCTCAGCTTTATACCTGTGATTGATTGATTGATTGATTGATTGATTGATTGATTGATTGATTGATTGATTGATTGATTGATTTCTAGTTTTCCATGGTGGAACCACTATGTGTGGAAGACACTGCCACAGAAGATGAAATTAGCCCTTTCTCTGCCTGTATTCTATCAGCACTGAAAAACATTTCTGCCTAAACTAGTGAGCCAACCACCCTCCTCTCCTCCACACTTCCTCTTCCACTCCATCCCCCTCTTTCCTTTGGAGGAGGAGCAGCAGAGGCAGCTGCTGTTGCATTGCTGGGCATGGGGGCAGGTGGTACTCTTGGGCGCCAGGAAATCTTGGACTCACCTTGCAGGGGCGGAAAGCATTATTGCTCCATACAAAATTGAAAGCAAAGCCTCCATTTTGTCCCTGCCTTCTCCTGGTTTTATCATGTATTTAATCTGATTGTTGATGCTTCAACACTTGTTACTTGGGTTTGAATCCAAACAGCATGAAGTGGAACACATGAGATTGATGCTTTATTATACTTTTATAGCATTGCATTGCAGATGAACTGTGGTGCTGGAGAAGACTCCTGAGAGTCCCTTGGACTGCTAGGAGATCAAATCAGTCAATCCTAAATGAAATCAACCCTGACTGTTCCCTGGAAGGACAGGTACTGAGGCTGAAGCTCAAATATTTTGGCCACCTAATGCGAAGAGAGGAGTCTCTGGAGAAGACTCTGATGCTGGTAAAGATTGAAGGCAAAAGGAGAAGGGGAAGGCAAAGGATGAGATAGTTAGACAGCATCACCGATGCAACGAACATGAAAATGAGCAAACTCAGGAAGATAGTGGAGGACAGGAAGGCCTGGCGGGATATGGTTCATGGGATCACGAAGGGTCGGACACGACTTAACGACTGAACAACAATTGCAGATGCAATTAAAATGTCTCTCAACACCTTTGGCGACTTTAGCAATACAAGCTCAGTTTTTGTTTTTGCTAAGGTGGCACTCCTTTTCTGGAGAATGGGAACATATGAGGCTGCCTTATACTGAGTCAGACTCCAAGGTCAATATTGTCTACTCTTACTGGCAGCCGTTCTCCAGGGTTTTGGACAGGAGCCTCTCTCAGTCCCACCTGGAGAAACCTGCCACTGAACCCGAGACCCTCTGCACGTGCTCTACTGTTGAGCAACAGCCTCTTCCGCCAGGCTTCCTGAATGGTGCTAGGAAGCTTATCTACCTATGGCCCAATCCTATTGGGGCCAGCCAACAGGGAAACATGTATTCCACTGCTGGCAACTGCCTTACGGCAAACGTAAAGAGCTCTCCAACACCATGCAAAGTAGCGCGCAGCAGCAGCACCAGCAGGACGGCCGGATCCTTCCAGGAGGACGAGCCAAGGCAGGGAGGACATAAGGGAAGGTGAAACAAGGTGGGAGGAGGGCATAAGGGGGAGGGGAGGGAAGAACAAGGTGCCAGGGGGAGGGTGTAACGGGGCAGCAACAGGGGCAAGAGGAGGGCGGATCTAGATCTAGGAAAGGGGCGGGTTCAGCAGTAGCCAAATCCTAGTCCCCTTCCTGGACCTGATCCCGCAGCTTGGGTTCACATGGACTTACAACAGTAAATTTGCTAGTGCAGGTCCAAGTAGACCCCTATGTGCTACAAAGGCTCATCTCCAGACAGTAGTGTCGCTATGCCCCCGCGGGGCGTAGATGCCCCCCGTGCCGTTTTTGGCTCATTTTGGAGCCAAACGGACACAGGGGAGGGCAGGAGGGCCGAAAGGAGATCGACGGCTCTTTTCAAAATGTAAGTTTCGGCCCTCCCGCTCTCCCCAGGGGGTCGCGCGTCACCCCCGGCGGCCCGCCCTCCCCGCCGCGGGCCAGCGACGCGCCTGTCTCCAGATAAGGGAATTAATATTTCCTTACCCAGAGGAGAACTCTGCAACTGCCCCCCCCCCCGCCGCAGGATTAAGTGGTAGTCATTTTGGCATCGCTGCATTGGCAAGGGGGAAAGCATAGGATTGGGCTGCTGACCTCCCTTATTTTAAACCAGCAGTATGAAATGTGAAGCATTTTCACAGCCAGTTTGGAAACTGAGCTGAGGCAAACCATTCATCAGTTTCACTATTAGAGTTGGAAGTTGCATGTTGGAGAAAGGAGAACCTTGATTTAGTTACTTGGCAGCATCAAGATGCATGGTGCATGGTGCATTACAGAGTAGAAGAGGGCAGGTTCCTGCCCTAAGGAGCTGAAAATCTGAACCAACACTGGGAACAATAGAAGAGGGGGCAGAGACAAAAGTAAACAAAGGGTGAAATACACGATTCATTCCATTACAATGTACTTAGACTTAGTTACAATAGGATAGTGTTTCCCAAACTTTTTCAATCTGTGGTTCCCTCGACCATTGGTGTCCATTGGCCTCAGCTCCCCATGACATTATGTTGATGCCCACCAATTGGCATTGCACTGTTTTCCGAGAGGATTCCGTGGCACTCCGCGGCTCTCCTGGCTGGTTTCCGTGTCTCCCCTGGGAGCCGTGCCTCCCAGTTTGGGAATCACTGCAGTAGGATGTTGGAATAGTCACTGAACAACAAAGCAAACTGCATGGAAATTTAAATGTGCATGTTTAACTTTTGTCCAAGTCAGGACATTAATCAAAGCGTAGGCAGAGCCTCTTCATATACTATCTGTAACAACTCCTGAGAGCCAGGATGGTGTAGTGGTTTGGGAGTTGGACTTAGACCTGGAAGATCCAGGTTCAAATCCCCGCTCAGCCATGAAGCTTCCTGGGTGACCTTGGGCCAGTCACTATCTCTCAGCCCCACCTACCTCACAGGGTTGTTGTGAGGACAAAAAGGAGGGGAGGAAATATGTACACCACTCTGAGCTCCTTGGAGGAAGGGTGGTATAAAAATGTGAAAAATAAATAAATAAAATAAACTCTCCTGATAGGGCTGTTCAGTAGGCTTGCCATCCGTCCTGGAAAACCCGGGACTGTCCCAGTTTCCGGGCTTCGCTCCCAGGCTAGTCCTGGGCTTTGCCTCCACTGCTTTTAAAAGTTTTAAAACTTACCTTTTTTCCGGCGGCACCATCTTGGATTAATTAATTATTAGGAGGGGGGGGTGTCCCAGTTTAGAACCGGGAAAATATGATTATTTATTTATTTATTTAAAGAATTTGTACCCCACCTTTCTCCCGAGGGCACTCAAGGCCGCTTCCAACACATTAAAATACATATATACACATTTAAAAATTAATTAAAACAATTTAAGTTAAAATAAACAACCCCAGTGGGTCACCTGCATTTACATATGTTAAAAGCCATTTGTTAAAAAGGTCAGCCCACCATGTCAGACATCAAACGCTGTCCTAAATAAAAACGTCTTAAGGCTCCGCCGAAAGGTCTCTAAAGAGGGAGTCGTTCTTAATTCCAAGGGGAGGGAATTCCACAGTTGGGGCGCCACAGCCGAGAAGGCCCTATTCCGTGCCGCCATCCCCCTCACTTCTGTCAATGGCGGCACGGTTAACAGGGCTCCCCCTGATGACCTCAGAGTACGGGTCGGATTATGAGGAAGGAGGCGGTCCCTCAAATACCCTGGACCCGAGCCGTTAAGGGCTTTAAAAGTCAAAACTAGCACTTTGAATTGTGCCCGGAAACGAACCGGCAGCCAGTGTAGCCGCCGAAGCAGTGGTCCGACTGAGTCAAACCGACAGGCCCCGGCAACCACCCGGGCTGCCGCATTCTGCACTAGTTGCAGTTTCCGAACAGTCTTCAAAGGCAGCCCCACATAGAGCGCATTGCAGTAATCTAGTCTAGATGTCACTAGGGCATGGGTCACTGTGGCCAGGTCTGCACGATCCAAGTACGGTCGCAGCTGGCGCACCAGCCGAAGCTGGGCAAAAGCCCCCCTGGCCACAGCTGCCACCTGGGAATCCAGGAGCAGCTGCCAGGAGAACCCCCAAGCTGCGGACCTGCTCCTTCAGAGGGAGTACAACCCCATTCAGAGCAGGACGATGATCCAGTACCTGAGTCGCAGACTTCTGGACCACAAGAACCTCTGTCTTATCAGGATTTAATTTCAGCTTATTTGCCCCCATCCAGCTCCCAACTGCCTCCAGACAACGATTCAGGACATCGACCGCCCCCTTGGAGTCGGGTGGAAAGGAGAGAAAGAGCTGGGTGTCATCAGCATACTGATGACTCCCTACCCCAAACCCCCGGATTACCTCTCCCAGCGGCTTCATATAGATATTAAACAGCATGGGGGACAGAATTGACCCTTGTGGCACCCCACACCTCAAGGGCAAGGGTGCCGAACAAGCATCCCCCAGTACCACCTTCTGGGTTCTATCAGCCAGGAAGGAGCGGAACCACCTCAGAATGGTGCCTCCAAGCCCCAACCCAGCCAACCGACCCAGAAGGACACCATGGTCAATGGTGTCAAAAGCCACTGAGAGGTCCAGCAGGACCAACAGGGACGCACTCCCCCTGTCCAGTCCCCGGCGCAGGTCATCCACCAAGGCGACCAAGGCCGTCTCTGTCCCGAACCCTGGCCTGAAGCCAGACTGGAATGGATCCAGATAGTCAGCTTCCTCCAAGACCCTCTGGAGCTGAGACGCCACTACCAGCTCAATCACCTTGCCCAGAAACGGGATATTCGAGACTGGCCGGAAGTTGTTCAAAATAGTGGGATCCAGGGAGGGTTTCTTCAGGAGGGGGCGCACCACCGCCTGCTTTAAAGATGGCGGCAACACCCCCTCCCTCAGAGATGAATTTACCACCCTCCCCGTCCACTCGGCCAGCCCCACCCGGGCAGCCCTAATCAGCCATGCCGGACAAGGGTCAAGCGGGCAAGCAGACGGTCTCACACTCCAAAGAATCCTGTCCACATCCTCAGGTTCTACAAGCTGAAAAGAATCCCAGGAAGAAGAACAGACAGGTGCCTCAGGGACATCATTAGCTACTGCTAACGTGGCATCCAAGTCATGCCGAATCCGATCGACTTTGTCCGCGAAGTGCTTTGCGAACTCATCACAGTGAGCCACCGTGTGTTCCGCCCCATCTACTGGGGGGGGGGCAGATGGAGCAGGCCCCGGACCACACGGAAAAGCTCAGCTGGACGGTTCTCCGCAGACGCGATGCCGGCAGAGAAGAAAGCCCTCTTAGCTGCCGCCACCGCCACGGAATAGGCTCTGAAGTGAGCTCTAGCCCGTGCCCGGTCGGAGTCAGCACAAGTCTTCCGCCACCGTCGCTCTAGGCCTCTACCCTGCCGCTTCATCGTCCGCAGCCCCTCAGTAAACCAAGGGGCTGCTCTGGCTCTGCAGCTTGGTCGAGGACGCTCAGGAGCGATCAGATCCAGAGCCCTGGTCATTTCCCCATTCCAGAGGTCAACCAGGGCGCTGGGTGAGTCGCCGACTCTGGCAACAGGAAAATCCCCCAGAGCCCTCAGGAATCCATCCGGATCCATCATCCTCCGGGGGCGGACCATAGAATGAGGTCCCCCACCACTGCGGAGGCAACAAGCCGCGACAAGCCTAAATCCCACCAGGAAGTGATCTGTCCATGACAAAGGAGTGATGTTAATTTCCTCCACATCCAGATCACCATCCACCTGCCCCGCAGTAAACACCAGGTCCAGCGTGTGTCCCGCATCGTGTGTCGGGGCAGATATTCTCTGAGACAGACCCATGGTTGCCATGGCGGCCATGAAGTCCTGAGCCGCGGCTGTCCTCGGGGCCTCAGCGTGGACATTAAAGTCCCCCAACACCAATAGGCGAGGGCACTCCAACGCCAACGCCGAGACCACCCCGGTCAGCTCAGGCAGGGAGACTGTTGGGCAGCATGGTGGGCGGTACACCAACAGAATCCCTATTCTGTCTTGCCCTTCCAACACGACATGGAGGCACTCAAACCCAGTGGACAGGGTACCCAGTGAGACGGATGGTATCCTAGATAATCCTACTGGTAAGAGACAGTGACCTTTTGGAAACACTCTGTGGTTATTCATCACCCTGGATGAAGAAAAAGAATGCAGTAGGCATCTAACCAAACAATGACATGGGCATTTACAAGGTTGCATTGATAAATACCAAGCCTTGGTATCACCACAAAGTCCCCAATGCAATCCTTTCCATTAAAAAATAATGAAAAAGAGAAGAGAGGTATTTGTTTCTTTTCAGAAGAAAGCAGATACTACCAAGGCAATTGCTTTTTGTCGTCTGTTTTCCACTTGGTTTTATGATGGCTGGAATTAAATCTTGCACTTGCCATTGATTCAATGTGCCAGGACTCTTCCCTGGTAATTTGCTGGTTTTCTTGATCTTCCTTCTTCCACTGAGCCAATTTCCTGCCTCCTGCAGTGTTTCCGGCACTATCTCAGTCTCTGAGTCTCTCTGGCTCTAATTAAATCCTCTGTTCTCTCTTTCCAAGTCACTTTCTCTCCTAGCAAGTTGATTTTCTGCTCCCATGTCCCTCTCCTTCTGTTTCATCCTCCCAAGATGGTTCAAGGAGATGATCCGCTCTTCGGCCTGTCTTGTCAACTTGCCCAGTCTGTTCTGCATTTATTAAGTGTGAAATGACTAAAGGATGCTCCTTGTCTACTGTTGTGTTTCCAGATACCTGGCTGATCAGCAGAAGAACACAACAAATGACACACTGAAGAGTAATTCAATAGGCACAGGTAGGGATGATGCACACAATTATCTTCTCTGAGGCTATGTTCACACAGGCAATTATTTCTGTAGGATAAATCCTCAGTGTGCATTAACTTCTGTTTTGTTCTCACTGAGGGCTAATGCACAACCCCTGAAACAGTGCTCTTGTTCAAAGAGGCAACAGCTAGGACTCTGCATTACCTGGTCATTTTCAAGGTGGTACTGATGGATTAGGATTTTTCCATTGTTCCGTTTATATGTCTGCATTTTGAACAAGCACTGTCCATAAGCGGTATGCCACTGTGCTCAGTTCAGCGGCGTTGCTAGCCCAGCCACTGCCTGGGGTGGGGCCAGGGTGACATCATAACGCCTCGTGATGCCCCCACCAATGCGACGCCCCCTCTGTGCCTGCACTTCACCCTTGCCTCTGGAACAGAGGTGAGGGCAGGCAGGAGGGCCCAACTCACGTACCCCCCTCGCCAAGCACCCCTTCACCAGCCGAGACTCTGGAAAATGAAGACTCTGCCATGAGGGGCCGGGGGGCCAGGCCAGCTATGCTACTGGCTCAGTTCCTTCTTTTCCTTCATGTCTTTCCTCCATTTTTTACATCACCAAAGTACATTGACTACTAAAGAGATAAAATGTATAGGTTCAGAAGCCATGTAAAAATCTTTTAAAAAAATTAAAATCCGTGAAGAATTTTTTAAATTTGTGAAATTTAAAAAAAAAAAAAATCCGTGAAGAATTCGACCTTTGTGTAGGACGAAACATTGGACTCTGGAATTTTTATTACGTGTTGGTTCTCCATAATTTTAACTGTGTGTAATTGTTTGTATGTGCTTTTAAACGTGTTGAATTCTTCACGGATTTAAAAAAAAAATAAAGATTTTTACATGGCTTCTGAACCTATAAATTCTACCTCTTTTGAAAACACATGAAAAAGCTTGATGCAGTCCTACATAAAATATCACAACCACTTTTTTCAGTGTTTAATCACACATATATGCACTGAGGCAATGTTTCTCAAACTGTGGGTCGGGACCCACTTGGTGGGTCGCAACCTGATTTCTGGTGGGTCCCAGGTGATGGAAAGATCAGATAAATAACTGCCACAAGCCCTGAGGCTATTCAAAAATCAGATAGCTACTAATTGCCCTTCAAAGAGCTGAGCCCCTGCAGTTTACAAGATAGCTGCTAATTACCCTGCAAGCAGCTGAGCTCTTTACGTGTTTGTGTGTGTGTGTGTGTGTGTGTGTGTGTGTGGATTTATTTATTTATTTATTTCTAGATCACCTTTTTTAAGTTTCATAAAGCTAGGTGGGTCCCGATATAGTGTCATTTTAAAAAGTGGGTCCCGGTGCTAAAAAGTTTGGGAACCACTGCATTGAGGTAATTAGAGGAAATGTTCCTTGTAATAGAATAATTCTTTATTGAAATGCATTTTCATAACAAAGAGGGAAAAAACGTTACCTTGGGTTACCTTGAAGGAAGATAGTGCCCATCTGTTCCACCACTACTGTGGCTATTCAGTGAGTGTCTGAGCTACATCCCATATGCCACTGAATTTTGCTTAAAGTAACATTTTGGGGGGACGGGGACACAGAGGTGCTTGGGCAAACAATCCAAGGAATTTCAAGGTAGCAAAAATAGGTTTAATCAGAAATTATGAAATTTGACAGGGAAGCATTCACACATCTCTAAGTTGCTACTGAGTTTTTGCCTAAAGCATATTATGAGAGAATTCCCTCTGTACATATTCTGGAACTGGCTTCAAATTAGAGTACCTATAAAAATGTGCACAAATTAGTAGTACTTTGGCAGCTTTTCAGAATTCAAACGGAAACCCTTGAATGCCCCACTGCAAGGCTATACTCACTGCAGCAAAGCATTGCTTCCCCCTATTGCATTGGCACAGGGATCATTCAACCCTTGCAGGATCTGAACTAGCCAGGAATAGCGCAAGGGGGAAAAGTCTCCCTTTTCCTAGGAAGAAATTATTGCCCTTAGGAACACTAAAAGTATTCACAAGCAAAGTCCACCATGTAAACAGATTGACAGCTGAATCCCCTCCCCCTGCTGGTGCAGCAATGCCAAAACAGGCACGCTGTATCCAGCGTGGAGGGGGGGGGCTTGGGAGGGTTCATAGTGGAAAGGGGATTTAAATTCCCTTAACCTCCCCCCCTGTAAGCCTCCCCCTCCACAGTGGGTCTCCTTAGACCTGCATCAGCGATTTCACTGGTGCAAGTCTGAGGTGCGAAAGGGGGGGAGCTGCTGCCAGAGGGGGACAGGATCCGGTGTGTGCTCTCACTACAGGATTCACCCCCTCCATTTTGCAAAGGCCAGGGGGCAGCATACCAGCAGCGGCACTGGCGCGGTGGGGGTGGGGGGTATCAGGCCACGATGGGGCAGGTCAGGAGCAGGATGGGGGTGGATCTTGGCAGCAGCGATGTCCACCAGACCTAGAACCCCCATCCAGGGCTTGTCATTCCCCCTGTGATGAAACAGATCTACTCCAGAAAAACTGCTGGCATAGATCTAAGTAGGCCCATAGGGGAACCAGGCAGTGTCCAGAGAGGTAAGTAAAACTGGCCATAATGCGCTCCAAGCAGGGGGGTTGAACTGGACTTTTTGAATGATCACACTCGTTCTTACACTATTGGGAGAATCGAATGCTAACAAGCACACACCAATGATGCGCTGATGTCACACTGATTGCACACTGATGTTGCTTTACTGTAGATTGTGTTATGTGTGTCTGAATACTCCTGCCAGAGCACAGAAAAACAGCATACCATTGGCCTTACCCCACCCCACCCCTGCTTCTTTTCTGCAGTTCACCCGCTTCTTTATTATTCGATTTATATTTATATTGTCACCAGCGTTGCCTTAGCACTAAGAATTCGTGCTTGCTTCCATATGCATACATCGACTTCTCCCCCTGTGTAAATAAAACCGGGTTTGGGCTTGGCAGAGGCAATGGTGACTTTGGAACTTTTTAAGAGGGTCCGGCAGAGATGGACATTATGCAGGAGGTTCATTAATTGCTGACTGTGTTGAGGAGCGTTTTGGCATCATGGGATGCATTAGCGGCTACAGCAGAGGTACTTAAGGTGCAGCATAAACCGCAGAGCAGCTTGAGCATTATTCATCAGTTGCCACAATGCTGACCAGCTTTGGCTGGGGCAGACAAAACAAAGAAGCTGGGGAGCCTGAAGAAGTCTGCTTGACATGCATCAGAATTTGTACTGCTGGACCCAGCCAAAGACAGCAAAAGAGGATAAGGTCTGAGGCTCTCTCCATGGTGCTTGAAAGGAGAGCATCTTTTCATCTCATCTTTAGCTATCATAGACAGTAGTCTGTCTCACCTTTGAAATGGAGGCGCTCGAGGTGGCTGACAGATTGAAAAAGAATGAAACCATAAAAGGAATAGGAAAACTTAAGTTCAATCATTAAATAATGCAACCCCCCCCCAAAGAAAGCACTAATAAAAGACAGAAAAATTAAAAGAGCTGTAACCATTCTATATTATGGTATATCTCCAAAAAAAAAAGTGTAACCGTTCTATATAATGGTAACATTAAAAGTAGGCTGGAACCAGTGGCAGAGGAACATGGCCAAAGTGGATGGTAAATGAACCTCTGGGGACAGGGAGTTTCACATTCTGGGGGCCACAAGAGAAAGGCCCTGCCACACATCCCCAGCCCACCCTCCCTCAGAACAAAACAGATGAAAACCTCAGAGAACCTGCAGGTACATACGGGAGGAAGAGGTCCTTTTGGTCCTAAACCACTAACCAAGACATCCACTCAAGACAATATGAGGTTTTGCAGGTCCAAGTGTAAACAAGTGTGACATAGAATAGTCTCCAAGTCAGCCCCGCAAGAATGACAATGCAGGGCTTATGCAATCTTTCTTGTTCAATATTCCCAGTTTCCAGCAAACAGATATCAGGCACGTAGATTTCTCTCGCTTACAACACTGCTTATCGTAGAGTCTCAATCAGGTACCGGCTCTTGTCCTGCGTAGCTGACGGCAGTGAGCTCTGGCAATCCCCAGATTCCTGCCTTTATGTCCTCTTTGGTGACTTGGTCAGCCACTGTGGAAAAAGAGGTACTGGACTAGATGGACCCCCCCCCCCTGAGTTCGATCCAGCTGGGCTTCTCTTCTATTCTTATAACAAGATGGGAGTTTTAATTTACCGTGGTTGAGAAACCTAGTGCTCAACCATTTTGGCTGGACCTTTGGAATGTCATTAAAAACAAATGAACAATCCATGAAAATGTTATTATCCGCCACAGCTTGATCCCATAAGTGCCTTCGCGGTAAGGCAATACTCGTGTGTGCCAGAGTGACTTCAAATGTAAGGAAGATTTAAATGTAAGGAAGTATGTAAGGAAGATTTGCACCAGTCCCTTTCTTTAACCTTTTATTATGCAACAAAAGATGAGCAATTCCGTTCTGCACAATAACCTATATACATGGTTTTAATTGACCTTGCATTGCCTTAAAAACTAACAAGTGAAGCAAAGGAAAGTTTGCCAGCTCCCCTTCGAAATTAGCCATGCATGTTGATTCAATTTCCAGCCATTAGTAAAGCCTCGGTTCCTAAGCTTATGAGGGAGATCAAGCCATGTCCTTCACCACTAGGTCTTATCCAAGAAATATATTTTGCTTTCTTTCCGTCTGAAGGAAAGGTGTTGCTACATAAGAAGGGTAAAGCCACAGTCATGGGAATCTTGGAGCAGAGGAGAGAGCCAAGATGCGTACATTGGCCAGAGAATGGCCTGAAATCTCATGATGCAAATCTACTTCTTCCTCTTTGGAGGAAGAGCAAGGTATAAGGGTAATAATAAAAGTTCCTCCATCCGAGATGGCAATGCCCGTTCCATAACTGCATCAATTGCTCAGGACATATGAATAGGCTTACCAGATCTCATAAGAACATAAGAAGAGCCCTGCTGGATCAGGCCAAAAGCCCATCTAGTCCAGCTTCCTGTGTCACACAGTGGCCCCACCAGATGCCTCAGGGAGCACAAGACAACAAGATAACCTGCTTCCCGTTGTTACTCCCTTGCACCTGGCACAGAGAAAACCCACTTCTAAAACCTCTAAAACCAGGACAGACGTTGAACACAATGGGGCTTGCTTCTGAGTAGACATTCCTAGGATTGTGCTCTAAGGTTTAACAAGCTACACCTGCCCACATTCCTTCTCCTAAAAGTCTAGCACTCTGTCCCGGTTGGAGATCTGGTAAGGCTACATATGAACGTAGGGAGCTATCTTTTGAGGAGACAGAGCCTTGGTCTATCTAGCTCACAGCACAGTCCTATGCATGTCTACTCAGAAGGATCCGATGCATGTCTTACTCCCAGGAAAGTGTGTATAGGATTGCAGCCTCAGTATTGTCTACTCCGCTCTGACTGTCATCAGGTCTCCAGACTTTCAGGCAGGGTCTATCCCAGCCAAAGCTGATGGTGAAAACCCTCTTCCATTGGCAGTTCTGCAGAGATATTCTGAACTGACGGAAATGGGGAGATGTAAGAGGAGAAGAAAGAAGATGCTACTACTTATTTGGTGTTGCTCAGAAGCTTCTTGCCACCCTACAACATCTGTAGGGGCAGAGGCAGTGGGGAGGCTCTGATCTATACCATCCAGGCCTTGCAATCTTTCAAGATGTTCTGATGTTTCTGCAGATGCCCAATAGATTTAGGATCAAGAGAAGCTAGAAGTAGTGTGAGACCATGAATCCAGCTTGCCATCATGGGAAAATTCAGGGCCTCTGCTAAATTTGAATTCAGCGTGGTATGAACCAGAACCGGCCCATCCATGAGGCCTACTGATGTGTGGTTACCCCAGGCAGCAGGTTGGTGGAAGGTGTCAATCTCTGCCTCCACTGCTCCTCCTCCTCCTTCCATTCCATGGATTGGAAAAAGAAGAGGGGGACAGAGAGGAAGAGGAAATGTGGAGGGGGGGACAGTGTGGAGTGAGAGCATTGAACGTTGAGAGCAGGAGGAACTGAGGCTGGCACATCATTGGGCAAGGAAGGGCAGCATTTTGCATGCCACCTTAGATGTCAGGGAGGATCTGATTCACACCAGGGCCAGCCCTCCTGACCCCTCAAAATGCTCCCCCCCCCTTTGCCCAATGCCAGCTTGTTCAAGATGCCATCTGGATAGCAATCTATAGTGTACAGTTCACCTGGCTTGGCAGAGGCCTCTAAGTGCCAGTGCATATCAGTCTGCACCAGTGTGCACAGATCATTACAGTGGCTTATTTTATTTATTAAATTAATACATTTAATGAGGCTTAGTGAGGTCCAATCTAAAAGAAAGACTTCTGAAACCTCCTCAGGCCGCTCATTGAAGAATATTTGCTCCATGAATGGACTAATCCCCTTTTAAAGCCATCCAAGTCACTGGTAGTTCGTGGAAACGCACTTCAATTCTGTTCAAAACAGAATCTGGCCTGAATTCCTTTTCAGTGGAATTCATTGGGGGATCTCATTTGTTGGTTTGCTTCTGGCCCACTTTATTGCTTTTTACGCACAGTCCAATCCTAAAGGGCCTTTACGCCTCCAGAATGAGCCGGCGGCGTAACCCCCTTTATGTCTGCCGAAACACAACAGCGCCAGTGTGTACGTCCTGGTCACTGCCATAAGAAGCGAGTGGCAAGGTCCATGTGACAGCAGACAGCGGACGCCAGCTGGACCAGGTAAGCCCATGGAGGGGTTGAGCAGTGGTGTAGGAATGGGGGTGGGGGGGGCGGTCTGCCCCGGTAGACATGTGAGGGGTGCAAAAGCCACCACATCGGCGGCAATTTGGCAGCAAGGTGGCGGACAAAAGCGGCCTTTTGCAGCGTGGTGGGGGAAAAGGAGTCGTCTGCCTGCCTGGGCCCCTAGTGGCCTTTTTCCAGTGAAAAACTGCAGAGGGGCGTTTTTTGCTGTGACGCCACCAGGAGGTGAGGCTCCTGACACATGCACGGACAGAGCTTTTGATGTCATGGGGTGTCAAAGGGGTGCCACCCCCCCCCCCCGCAGAGGCTAGCTGCGCCTCTGGGGTTGAGAGAGCGGTGGGGATGGGATGCAAACGCAACATTTTTAATGGTGCTCAGTCACCTTTCTGTTTGCTTTGCGTACGTGCCTGTTAGCATCAAGCCGCCGGGCTGCTCACGTTGGTTCATTCAAAAAAAATGCCAAGGAAATCAAATATTCTCCTTCCCTTCTTTCCAAATGAGAAGTCACATTTGCAAAGTTTTGCCTGAAGCAACTCCTGTTCTTCCCATGCTCCTGTTTGAACGAGTGGCTTTTTGTGTCCTCGGGTGGGCAGTTCCATTTCAGGCTTGGCAACAAACTGCCTAAAGCTACACTTATCGTTTTATGAGTTGCCAGCCTCAGCTGAAGGCCTTTAAAAAGTGGCACATTCTCCTCGGTTCAAACCAGCCACAAGCATTCCAGGGAGGAGTTAATTGGTGTGATCCAGGCATCACACTCCTAGTAATAATGGAACATGCTACCTGGGTGAGTCCATGGGCATCATTTCCTCCCATCTACCCAGCTGCCAGCCTGACATGAAAGAAAATGGGTCTGCCCACTACTCTTTAACTACAGACATCTCCATGTTTCTCTGTTCTCAGCAAGAACCGTTGTAGCAGCTTGCGCCGAATTTCTCAGTTCATCTACGATGCTCGAAAGGTCTGCAAGAGCCCATTTATGTACAATAAAATCTCTAGATGTATCTATATAGATACCTCTCCCTACTGGAGAGGAAATAACCTCTGGTTTTTTGAAAGAATAAAGAAGAGCGAGTTTGTTTCCAAGATTCTGGATTGGTCCCAATCGCAAAAAGGAAGCAGATGAGCACAGCTTGTGATCCTCCAGGCCAAACGCAAGCCCTGCACGATGGCATAACCAGGGTATCAATAAACCTGCTGCCTCCCTGGGCCTGTATGAACAGGGAAGCTCAAGCACCTGGCTGGTGGTAAAGGCTGCTGGGGCTGGCAAACCTCCAGGATTGGCCCGGAGTCTCCAGGAATCAGCATCAATCTCCAGGTGATTACCGAAAACCAGCCTGGAGATTTTAGCAGAAGCCTCCAGGAGTTTCCAGCATAACATCATGTGTGTGGGGGGGGGGGGGAATCTCCAAGAATATGTACAGTCAGAGTTGGCAACTCTTTGGCTTGGTGAGTCCAATGAAAACTGGGAGAGAGCATGGTTAGAGTGGAGAGGTGCTCATGAAACGAAGCTGCCTAGGTGGGGAATAATGATGGCTAAGCCACTGCGGGTGGCGCAGTGGGTTAAACCGCTGAACCATGAGCTGTGGATCGAAAGGCAGTTCGAATCTGCGACAGGGTGAGCTCTCGTTGCTTGGCCAGCTCCTGCCAACCTAGCAGTTCCAAAGCATGTTAATGCGAGTAGATAAATAGGTACCGCTTGCGGGAAGGTAAACAGCGCTCCGTGTTCCAGCTGCATGCTACGCGCTGCGGCAAGGAGAGTCATGCCGGCCACATGACCACGGAAGCATCTTCGGACAACGCTGGCTCTTCGGCTTTGAAATGGGGATGAGCACCACACCCTAGAGTTGGACACGACTCAACTTAATTGTCAGGGGTCACCTTTACCTTTACCTTAAGCCCCCTTTGGGAATTGGTTCATTATTTCTGAGTTTTCTCAGCAAGCGCCTGGAAAACATTGACCCATATCTTGATTTTACATTTGATTTCCGTGTAAACAGTGTAATGTAAAATAATTTTACATTTGATTTCCGTGTAAACAGTTAAACTATTCCTTGTTTGGGGGACAATTATGGACAAACCCCTGCTAAACATGACACTAATGATGCAACTGCTCTTTGAGCAAAATATTCCTTATTTCGTAGACACAAATTCCAATTAGCATTAACAGATATCAGTGTAACCATTTATTTGAAAGAGCAACTCCTGCTCAAGGTGGAATATGTATGGTGTGATCTAGGAGAGGGTTCTAGCTCCATCTTTTGCAAAACATGAAACATACAAGTAATGATATTGCTGGACAAAATCCAAAAGGAAACTTTCCAGGATCCCATGAGTAATTTCTACCTGCTTGGTAAGAAAGACTTTGAAAACTTTCCAGCACAATTACTCCTGGGGCAAAAGAGTTGCATATAAATGATTGCTACATTTTGGTTCTGTACAGCTCAGAGCCAATCTTTTCCTCTGTCTCTGTCTTCCACATATAAGACACACTTCAGTTTTCCCCATGCTGCAGGCAGTTATCTCCATTAGCTCACTGATTACATGGCACATCATGACAGGAGCGCTGAAATGTGATGGTTCAAGAACGGCTAAAAGCCCTTTTTCTTCTCCTTGAACAAAGACAACATATTCAGGGGGTTTCCTGGCAGGTATCAGGGAAGAGAAGTCTGAGAAGAAGCATCTAATTAAGTTACGGGATTTTAAACACTATGGAATGAGTCTGAGGATGAGTTTGGAAAGTGGCCTTGTGGAATCTGTTCTGCCACCTGAACATTGAATGTCCAACTTGAATTTGAGTGGAGTGGAACCAAAGTGATATCAGAATCGCAGAACCTCTACAGAACGGAACTGAGGGATTCTAATGCCCATCAAAGTTCCAAATGCAGGCAATGTGGGCCTGCTCGACTTGTGACCTGCCAAATCAAATAAAATCTACCAGTCATCATGTGGGTCAGGCTTTGGGGTGCTTCACACCCCTTCCTTGTTTGGGGGGCTGGGGTAGAGTCGCCAGTCTTAGGATTGTTTTAGGAGGGCCATCTCAGTCTCTCCTACTAGTCTCTCAGATTTTGGAGGGCCTGAGACTTAGGTTTTGGAGGGCGCCCTCCATTGCCACACTCCTTTCTTCCGTTCCAGCCAACATTTAGTGGGTGCTGCTGGCCTGCCATTCTATCTCCTCCTGAAGGGACAGGAAGGGTGGTGGTGGAGTGTTTGGAGCCACATTTTGGGCTGTCACCGTATTATTTTAAAACACAACTTTAAAAAGTACACCCTGAAAAAGAAAATATTGATTTTTTTTCCACTGGAAAAACTGGGCAATTCCTCTAAAAAAAAATTAGGATTTTCCCCTTTGACGTTTTCCCCTTTTCCTCATCCCTTTGCCTCAGGGCTCTCCACCTGGGCATCAGAATTTTACTTTTGTCATTCATTAGTACACAACTGTGTGACATCACTCCTGGCCACACCTTGTGATATCATCAGGCTCTGCATCCTGGATCTTAGGTTTGGGGCTGCCTCCAACCTGCAACCCTGATCAGTCATGAAGCTCATTGGGTGATGGTTACTGAGCTGGTCACTACCCTGAGCTGAGCTGAGCTGGTCTGAGCTGAGCTGAACTGAGTTGAGCACCCCGCTGAGCTGGTCACTACCAGTAGCGTCACTAGGACACGCGTCACCCTGGGGCGGGGGGGCGCGTCACCCTAGTGACGCTCTGTCATCGCGGCGCGGGGGGCGACCTGGCTCCCCCCCCACGTCACCCTCCGGACGCTCCGAAGCCGGCCTGGGAGCCGGCCTCAGAGCGTCCATCCCCGTTGGTGCTCCAGGGCCTTCTGAAAGAAGGCCCAAGCAGCGCGTGAATACGGGTATTTTTTTACAATTTTCGCGCATGCGCAGAGACCATTTTGAGGGCATTTTGCCCTCAAAACGGTCTGTGCATGCGCGAAAATTGTAAAAAAATACCCGTATTAACGCGCTGCTTGGGCCTTCTTTCAGAAGGCCCTGGAGCGCCGACGGGGTCGGACGCTCCAAGGCTGGCTCCTGGGCCGGCCTCGGAGCGTCCGGAGGGTGTCGCGCGTCACAGAGGTGACGCGCGCGGGGGTGCGCGCGTCACCCCATGGAGCGCGTCACCCCCAGGCGGCACGCCCCCCCGCCATGCTCCAGTGACGCCCGTGGTCACTACCCCGCAGCCTAACCTATCTCATGGGATTATTATGTTTATGAGGATAAAAAAAGTGAGATCATGTGTTTTCCTGAGCTTCTTGGGAGAAGGGAGAAATAAATAAAATGGCCATACGAGTGTGCCTCTGAAAGAGGGTCTCTTCTGGCAAAATGACTGCTTGGCAATGTAGGAAAACATGCCCCACTGGAAACAGCAATCCCATGTTGGGCTCTTTCTTCTGCCTCTCTAACATGTGACACAACTTATCAGTACTGCATTCTCTCATTATGCTGTGTGTCTCCCTGCTCTTGCCCACCAATTATTTTGGGAGGGGTTGTACTTAGTGGTAGAGCATCTGCTTTGCATGCCCAAGGTCCCAGGTTCAAACCTTGGCTATCTAGGTAGGGCTCGGAAAGACCGTGGCCTGAAACCCTTCAGAGCCACTGCCAGCCACTCTAAACAATACTGACCTGGACAGTGACGCCACCACAGTGGCGGGTGGGGGTGGGGGTGGGGGTGGGCATGGGCTCCAAGGTGGCAGGCACACGTGGCGATGGGGGTGTACTTACCTCCTGGATGCGTCGCCTGGTCTCCCCCTCCGCAGCCGCTCCCGTCGTTTCTCATCGTCATCTTCTCTTTTCACCCACCCGCCTGCCCTGGAGCCGTTTGGCTCGAAAAAGGTAAGCAAAACAGTGGTGTGCGTGCGTTTCAAGCTGCACCGCCGCCGAAATTCGGCGGCAGCACACAAAAATGACATCACAGACCCCCAGGGGGGGGATGACTTGTGGAATCACGTGGGGGTGTCACGTCGCCCCCCCCCCCGTGGGTGTAGGAACGCCACTGAACCTGGATGAACCAATGGTTTAACTCAGGATAAAGCAGCTTCCTACGAACTGATCGGCAGGAAATCCACAAAATAGAGACCAGTATCAACATTTGGAATAAAGTACATTACAGAGAGGCAGGGGAGGGGGGGGCAGGACTCAACATATGGTTATGTGTTTTTCATAACATCAAATCCCATCCTTAGTGATTTTTATTTTATTTTATTTTATTTTACTGATTGCAACAAGCAGTAGTGGAGCATCTGAATTAGGGCAGGTCAACCATCTTCCCATCAAATAGGAAGTCACATATTCCAGCATACCATAAGCCAGTTTTATTAGATTCATTTGAAGAACCTATTAATTTCCAAGTAAATGAAGAACATTTTTAATCATTGCATGGGAACCACTTAACACATTAACTCACCCTGCTGAAGTCATTTGCTTTACTGTGCCCTCAGTTTGCTTAATCCATAACTGGTCAATAGTATATTAATATTACAGTCTCATTTTAGATCTAAGCATGTCTGAACCTATTAAACTGTCACCCTGAATTTACTTGCAGAGAAAAAATTATCTGCCCTCCAAGATGGAGAGAGAGAAAGAGAGAAGTATTAAAGAGAATTGAGTGCTAATGAAATTAATCACAATCATCATAAGTACTTCCAATTGCTGTCACCCAGCGGGAGACGGTGTCGCAGGGAAAATGTCCTGCTTGCTTGTTCCTACTGCTAGGGCCTGCAAGAAGATATTAGCTCTCATTTGTCCCAAACAGGCAGCTATAATTATGCAATGATCACTTAAGGGATTCATTCTGCTTAAAGCTCCACGCAGTTTTACTGGGCTTGCAAAGAAACACAAAGTTTGTTTCGCAGTGCCTGTGTTCTTTAAGTCCGCCCGACTATAGGGGGTTATGTTGTTGTTGCACAATCCACACTGCCCCAAGTGGCGAGAAGTGCCAAGCACAGCTCTGCCCAGATTTGGAGCACTTCTACACTACAGCAACGGATCACAGCGGATTCCCAGAGAGAGCCCCTGAAACCCATCTTCTAGCTCACTCGCTCTCTGCCTCGTTCTTTTCCATTGCATCTCAAGCTATATACTCCAGGTTCCTCAGTTCTTTCTGTACATGCACATACCCCTGAGTTTGGCAGAAAGGATGAATCACGTTCCACGCTCTGATGGCTCATCCAGAGCCATCTCTGAATTTCTTCTAGCCCAGGCTTCTAGCCTTTGGCCGAGCCTCTCGGGAATGCTGAGAACATAAGAACATAAGCCCTGCTGGATCAGGCCAAAGGTCCATCTAGTCCAGCTTCCTGTATCACACAGTGGCCCCACCAGATGCCTCAGGGAGCACAAGACAAAAAGATACTTGTATCCTGTCGCCACTCCCTTGCACCTGGCACAAAGAAAACCTACTCCTACAACCAGGAGGTTGCTTATCCCCATCATGGCTTGTAAGCTGTGATGGACTTTTCCTCCATAAATCTGTCCAATCCCCTTTTAAAAGCATCCAGGCCAGGTGCCATCACCACCTCCTGTGGCAAGGAGTTCCACAAACCAATTACACGCTGGGTAAAGAAATATTTTCTTTTGTCTGTTTTAATCCTCCCTCCACTCAATTTTAGTGGATGTCCCCTAGTTCTATTGTTGTGTGAGAGGGAAAAGAACTTCTCTCTATCCACTCTCTCCATCCCATGCATAATTTTATACATCTCAATCATGTCCGCCCTCAACCGCCTTTTTTCTAGACTGAAGAGCACCAAACGCTGTAGCCTTTCCTCATAAGGGAGATGCCCCAGCCCACTAATCATTTTGGTCGCTCTCTTCTGCACCTTTTCCAGTTCCACTATATCCTTTTTGAGATCCTCCCACCTGCCCAGATTCTCCTCCCTGTGTTTTCTCTGAAAACCCGGAAGTAACTGGTGATGATGTCATCGCCAGTCCCATCCGGTGGTACTCAGAAGGAGAGTGGTGCCAGAGGTGGTACTTGGCCAGGAAGGGGTTGGGAACCCCTGTTCTAGCCATTGAAACATTAACATTTCAATATCAATGTTACACCTGACACCAATCTCATAACAATGTTGTTGTTCCTACACTCCAGTCCCATGGAGCATTCAAGGGGATAGGGATGTGGGGGAAAGGGTTAATCCCCACCATTCCTAGTGCTATGGTCCTAATCCAGAGGAGTGCCCCCCCCCAGGGAGTTATTTATAATTTTAAAAAAGGGAAGGGCAAAAAATGTGTTTAAGATCACAACGACTTTGGCTCCAATAAATGTGTGACTGCCCTGCAGCTGCTGATGTTGAAGAGCAAGGGGGGAGCTGCTTAACTCTGCCCCCCACCCATTGCTTTCCCACTGCAACTCTATTGATCTCCTCTCTGGCTGACTCAGGGCACACCGGTGCCAAGCTCGGATGGAAAAACAGAAAGCAGAAGCGATCAAAAGCAAGGCAAAGCAGATCAACTGAGGAGACTGTTGAAAATAAATGCGGTCCACCCCACAATTAAATAGCATTTGACATTTTAGAAATATTTGATCAATGGGCTTTTTTTCCTTTTTCTTTTGTAGAACTGCTTGAGGGGGGTTGTGTGATGATGAGTAAATTAAATTTAAATGAAGGTTAAAAATACTTCTTTGGGAGAAATGGCTCAATTGAAATCATCTCATTATTTCGGCAAAAGCTGTTCTCCTGTAATTAAATGTATATAGAAGCTTGTCTTCTTTTTATTAAGTACATATAAAGGAGAGATGTTTATCAGGGAAAAAAATTACCTCCCGGGAGATCTGGGAGACAGAATAATTTCATTACTCAGAACTGTGCAGGAAAAAAGAGTGTTAATTTATCAGTGATGATCAGGCAAGGTTGGAAGAATACTGGGAGAAGGAGGCCAGTTTGGGGATATATAGCGTATTGTCCTGAGTATAAGACGCACCTGATTATAAGATGCACCCTTAAAGTTTGGTCCTATTAAAAAAAATTAATTAAATCACTGGCATTATTGCAACAGCCTGATTATAAGAAACACCCCTAGTTTAAAAACTTAAATTAGGAGAAAAAAGTGAGTCTTATACTCAGACCAATACGGTATTACTAGCAATGGTACACAATTTATTTCATATACTGTATATGAGAGGATTTCCCTTGTTCCATTCCTTTATTGTTTGCCTGGTCTTAAGGCGGGTTGCAGCTCAGTGGGGGATAATCTGCTCTGCAAGCAGAGGTCTGGAATGCAATCCTTGGCATCTCTAGAGAGGACAGGGAAAGAGCCCTGCTAAAATTCTGGCACTAGATGGACCAATGGCCTAGCTCAGGATAAGACTTGCAGACCATAAGAACATAAAAACATAAGAAGAGCCCTGCTGGATCAGGCCAAAGGCCCATCTAGTCCAGCTTCCTGTATCTCACAGTGGCCCCACCAGATGCCTCAGGGAGTGCACAGCCAACAAGATAACCCGTTTCCTGTTGTCACTCCCTCGCACCTGGCACAGAGAAAACCTACTTCTAAAGCCGGGAGGTTGCTTATGGCTTGTAAAGTGTGATGGTCTTTTCCTCCATGAATCTATCCAAACCCCTTTTGAAGGCATCTAGGTCAGGTGCCATCCACAGATGAATTACAGGCCAATCTGCTATCAAGAGCCTATGGCAGCAGACCTCGTGGGCTGCTGCCGTAGGCCCCATTTTGAGGCTGCGTGAAAGTCGCACCACCATCATGTGTAATGGAGCAGCTCACAGAAATGGCCAGCAGTCCTGCCCGTGTGCCAGATTTACCCGGATGCTCTGCTGGCCCAGGTAAGTTGGTGGGGGACAGACTGTGGATGATTCAGGGATGGCTCCGGGCAGGGAGGGGGAGGGCAGGGGACGGATAGCAGGCTGGAGAGCGTGGATCCCAGTGGCAAACATGCACACCATGCACAACATGATGTGTAGCTGATCAAAATACACATGCATGGAACTAAGAGTGCAAACGGTGATGTGAGACTACAAACCTTGTGAAGGAAGCTGACAATAGCTCTATGCTGATGTCCTATTTAGGTACAGAATATGCATAGAGAGGGGGCCAGGATCATGCCTGCCAGCTCTGCCCCCTTTTCCATCTGATTGCTGTGCATTTGAGGTCATATCTTTACAAGGACCTTTGCCTATACAACTGAATGTGTGTAAGGCTCCTGCACAGGAAATCTATTCCTTCCATTTTGACAAGGTACCGATTGTGTGTATGGAGCCCACGCTCATTCAGCACAGATGCAACATTGAATGTGTGGGGCTCAGGCGTGTGAGGATGTGTGACAAGCCACTGGATCCCAGCGTCACATTTACAGCCCAGTCCTATGTAAGATCCGCTGCAGTGCGCTAAGCACTCAGCGCGCCGTATTCTGCATGGGATTGGGCCCACGCCGGCAGAGCTGGGGCACACCTCGGGAGAGAGGGACATTTGTTCCTTTCCCCTGGGGAGAGCCCCAGTGGCCCCTATATGGGCCTCCTCAGATATGCACTTGCAAAATGGCCGGTGCAAATCTGGGGAGGCAGTGTAAGGCCAGCCAGGCCAGAGATGGGGGTTAGGATATCTGTGGAGCATGCCGTCGATAGCTTGACTGTATTTACCTGATGCATCATTGATTGCAGGTACAAGTTCAAAGACTTCACCAAATCACCTGCGCTGGATGAAAAGTAGAAATAGAACTGGTGAAGCTGAACCCTCCCTTTAATGTTGATGTGGAGTAGCACTGGATGCAGTGTTAAACCCTGATGCAGTGTTAAACCCTACAAGATAACACAGCAGACTTTTGGCATCATCTTGTGGAACAGCAGACTTTTGGCATCATCTTCTGGAACCGACCTTCCCAATAGGAGAGGTCAGGAAACTCATGAAACAGCACCTCAAACCCTAATCCTGCATGGCACCCCAGAAGAATACCATGATCAGCATCGTAGTCATGCCCCCCAGGAGGTGGGCCTGCAGCACGCGATGATGCCCCCGCCCAGCCCCGAGTGACGTTAGCTGGAGCCAAACGTCCCTCAGGGGTTGGGCGGATGGCGGGGACCAAATCGAACAGCCGCGTGAAGGCAGCAGACGGCTTCTCTGAGCCATTGCGCCGCCTGCAGCACTGCCACATTCTCCACCGCCGCCATCTTCTCGCCCAGCCTCTGGTGAGTCACCCCCTGCAGCCCTCCCAGCCCCCCTGCACCACCCCTTCCTACACTGCTGACCATGATTGACAGTTTCTCAGAGGTTCTGAAAAATCAACCGAGTCACACACCTCCTGAAGATTATCCAATCATTCACCAGAACAACCAAGACACTTTCAGACTCCCAACCAGATCTGGAATCAGTCCAAAGTGGATCTAGACAACACAGTTAAAAAACATTTTTTTTTTAATTTTGTTCTAAAAATTCTGTGTGGCAATATTTTGGAATGTTCTATAAACTAAATTCTCAGATATGTAACCATAGTATGTTTTTTTTGGGGGGGGGAGGGAACACAGCCCTATACACAGTCAAGTGGTTACTCATTTTTCAGGAGAAAATATTTCTGTGCAGTAAATAAAAATCAACTTGTTTTCTAGAAATGCCGAATGAGGGGCCCAGATGTGTCTTTCTAAGGAAGCGTTCTAATGAGCTCAGTAGCTTGTCCATGGAAAAATTCCAGATCACTTTCAAGACAGAGCCTGCTAGTAGCTTATCAGACACTGGTGTCAATTGAAATCCAGAGTGTTTGGCCGACTTGAAAATCAAGCCCCCAGTGAATAAGCAAGCAGAGAGAGAATGTGCCGGGTTTTCTATTCCATATGCGCGCGCGCGCGCACACACACACACACACACACACACACACACACACACACACACACACACACCGCCATCTTCACAGATTTCACAATTTCCATTAAATCTGTTCAGTGCTGTGAAATCCATTCTGCATTCCATAAGAAACCACCAAGACACCAAAATGAAGGCAGAAGCCATTTTTGGCTACTGTTTTCGGTCCTAATCCTGGTGGATCCTGCTCTTTTCCTAGTCAGGCTCAAAAGCAGGTGTTGTGCAACCCACAGAAAGACTTATCCAAGTATGCCGAGATTTCTTTTGGGCTCTTTAATGCTCCACTCCTGGCCTATAGGATGATGCAGGAACACAGCATATATTATATGAAATTATGATTGGATGAAAAACGTACATGCTAACGATGATGATGCCACAAATTTATTCATTTTACTTTTTTACTTTTTTTCCCTAAGACACTCAAAGTGGTAAGAATGCATATAATTAAAAGCAATCCAAAGCAGGTTAAAACGACAATATCGAAAGAGCAGGAATGACCGCAAGCCACTAAGCAGCAGAAAGCAACAAAATTCAACCACCCCAGAATAAATAAAATATTCATTTATTTGTTAGTGTTTTAATGATCAAGTATTTATTAATCAGCTTTCTATTCCTCCTCTTTACATAAATGTCTCAAGACAGCTTACATAAAACAGATCACAGCATGACATTAGACTATAATAAAGCAATTAATGAAACAATGGGTTTGTGAGAATGGATTCAATCAGGATCAATGGTACTCCACCACGAAAAGCCTCCCCCAATAACCATACTTTTTACCAAGAGATGACAAACTAACAGTGATGGGATCAGATGAAGCTTTCTTAGGGGACAGTCCAAAGCACTGGTGCCACAACTGAAAAGGTCCCGCCTCTGATTCCCACCCGTTGAGCTTCAGCAGATGGACAAGTTCATTCCTGGAGCAGGATAACAAAAGAGACATGGGTAAAAAACGAGAGAGGGAAGGAGAAGGATAACAACAGACGAACATGAACAATGTAGTTACACATCCTTCAGCTTTGCTTTCCATACTGAGAGTACATTTCATTGGCTATGTTGTGCTATGAGACATGGCTTTTTAGCCATTCAATGTGCAAATTTAACACAAAATGGACTGTTTTCCGCCCATGCTAATGGAATAACATTCCACTTCAGCAATGCCGCTAAGCACTTGGTTGCTTTATTCTTGCTGCCACATAATACGGTCTTTGTAATTTGGGGGCATGTTTAGCTGTACTTGTTTAGTCAAAACTCAGTGTGAGGTTTGCTCTCTTTGAGATGCTCCGGGAGTCCCTAGAGCATGTACCACCTATGCCGGTTGCTGAGTCTAGATAATAAAAATCAATGATAATAGCAATTGCTTGTGTTCTTACTTGTCTAGTAGCTTCGACATGCAGCCGCAGCAGATTTACGCTTGACATTATTGCCATTAGCAATAAATTTCTTTTTAAAAAACAAGCTCATGTTCCCTGATTGCAAATGGAATTTAAATAAAGAAACGACTTGTTAGGCAGAATGATGAACAATCTCCTCCCCTCACCCCCCCCTTGCTTTGAAGAGCACTTGCTTGACACTTACGCATGTAGAGTACATTCCTTTCACATGTAGCTGTTCCCCCCTGGGCCTAGCAGCCACCCACTTGAATGTACACTTTAGAAACTTGCAAAAATTTTAATTAATAGGGAGCTGAAGTCTGCCACATTCTGCAGCTCTGTGGTCAAATTGTTCATATCCGATACCCTCCGGTCACTCGGCATACAGAGTCCAGTTTCCTGGCACAAAGGCAGCAGTTCCTGAACAGAGGGTACAGCACAATGGCTAAGACACTGAGCTACAGACTCAGAACATAAGAACCTAAGAAGAGCCTTGCTGGCTCAGGCCAAAGGCCCATCTAGTCCAGCTTCCTGTATCTCACAGTGGCCCCACCAGATGCCTCAGGGAGCACAGAAGACAACATGATACCTGTATCCTCAGTAAACCCCCAGTCTGAATTTCTTCCCCTTCCATGAGCTTATATATATATATATTTCTTTACCCAGCGTGTAATTCATCTGTGGAACTCCTTGCCACAGGATGTGGTGATGGCACCTGGCCTAGATGCCTTTAAAAGGGGTTTGGACAGATTCATGGAGGAAAAGACCATCACAGGTTACAAGCCATAAGCAACCTCCTGGTTTTAGAAGTGGGTTTTCTCTGTGCCAGGTGCAAGGGAGCGTCAACAGGAAACGGGTTGTCTTGTTGTCTTGTGTGCTCCCTGATGCATCTGGTGGGGCCACTGTGTGATACAGGAAGCTGGACTAGATGGGCTTTTGGCCTGATCCAGCAGGGCTCTTCTTATGTTCTTATGAGCTAACTTGAACGCATTAGACAAGCCATTGTTCTCAGCTTCAGCCCCTCCACTGCAATCTATTGACTATAATATTGTCCTATCTTACAAAGCTGTTGTAAGGACTACATACAAGGTAATGTTAGAGGCTTTGCTCTGAGAAACCTCTGAGGCTTTCCAAGAAAAGTCGGACAAATTTCTAGGACAAGTGAAATTTCTCAGAGGGTTTCTGCACATACTTCTTTTATTATTATTATTATTTATTTTATTTTATTTATTTAAAGAATTTATATCCCGCCTTTCTCCCAGTGAGGGCACTCAAGGTGGCTTACAAAACATTAAAATACATACACAGTACATTAAAAATAAATTAAAAATAAATTAAGAATTAAATAAAGTAATTAAAAACAATTAAAACAGCAACTAAAAACAAACAACCACAGTGGGTCAACCTATATTTACTTTGTTAAAAGCCATTTGTTAAGAAGCCATTTGTTAAAAAGCCAGCCCACCATGTCAGACATCGAATGCTACCCTAAATAAATATGTCTTAAGGCCCCGCTGAAAGGTCTCTAAAGAGGGAGCCGTTCTTAATTCCAGGGGGAGGGAATTCCATAATTGGTGCCCCACCGCCGAGAAGGCCCTATTCCGCGCCGCCATCCCCCTCACCTCCGTCAATGGTGGCACGGTTACCAGGGCCCCCCCTGATGACCTCAGAGTACGGGTCAGATTATAAGGAAGGAGGCGTTCCCTCAAATACCCTGGACCCGAGCCATTAAGGGCTTTAAAAGTCAAAACTAGCACTTTGAATTGTGCCCAGAAACGAACCGGCAGCCAGTGTAGCCGCCGGAGCAACAGTCCGACTGAGTCGAACCGACAGGCCCCAGCAACCACCCGGGCTGCTGCATTCTGCACTAGTTGCAGTTTCCGAACAGTCTTCAAAGGCAGCTCCACGTAGAGCGCATTGCAGTAATCTAATCTAGATGTCACTAAGGCACTAATAATAATAATAATAATTATTATTATTATTATTATTATTATTATTATTATTATTATGCCCTTCAAGAGGAAGTTCTCAAAGCAGTGGAAGGAATTAGAAGATGGTCCCCTGTACCAAAGGGGCAAACAATCTAAAGAGAAACACAAAGGAGATACTAGGAATCGCCTCTGGGAGGGACACTGTGCTGGCATGCCTGAAGACAGTTACCTTTCCCCTGCTTCATAGAAGAGAGCCACCACCTAAAAGGTGCCTCTTGCCCAGTTAATAACTGGGGCTAACGGGTAATGTACGTGAAGGGCTTGGAAAACGCTATATAAAGGCAATGTATGGTGATTATTAACCTGTCGAGACCACCGCTGCTAGACAGCTGCTCTTGCACAATGTTGGGGGGCCAGCCAGGTGGGCACAAGTGTCTGCCCCCAAGTCCTGACCCAGTGGGTCTCTCTTGCTCAGGGACAAGGAGATCCACAGCTTGAGCTAGAAATACTGAACACTCCTCTGGCTCTCACTATTTATACCAAGCCTGGCCAATCCCAAAGCTCCCACGTTTCCTGCCAATCACAGAGCCGGATGTTTTGCACCCAGAACTCATGCAATAGGCATTCTCTGTGGTTCTGTTCTTCCTTTTCTTCAATTTGCATAGAGCACTAGCTATGCACACTTTGCCACAACTTTAATTATCTTCAGGATACTATGTTTCTGTTTTGAAACCTAGTTAATGCCCATATATAAAAAGTAGGGTCACACACACACACACACACCATTGCACACTTGCCCAGGTCCAACATCAGAAGCATCGGCATTTTGCGGGGGCTCACCTCCTCACCTTGCTGCAAGTGTTTGGGCCAGGACCAGGAGGTAAATGCGTAGGGTAGGGAAAGTGCCCAGCGATAGTGCATGACACGAGGGTTGTTTTATTTTCCACTTGTCTTTTAATATCCTTGCCAACTTTTGCCACCCTCTCTGTTTTCTCTCTTCTGGTAAGATCAGACCATGTCTCGTTTTTATCCTGGGAATTTCCTCCCCATTGTCTTGAGATGCTTCCTGCTTTTTAAACCTTTTTATGGTTTTGTCTGTCTGATCTTAATTTACTTAGGAGGGGGCAGGTTGCCTCATCTCCCAGATGGCTGCATTCTGCTTCTGTTTAATTTTAAGGGGACCCCCTGCATTTTGGCCTCCCTGAGAGGATTTCCCCAGGCCACCTGTCTGGGCTCTCCAACTTTGGGTGGTGGTAGCAGAAGCTAATGTTTCCCAGTGCATTCCCAGTTTACTGATAAAGAGGGCGAAGCGGGAGACAGAGAGGTGGATGCTAGTCACTAAACACTAGGTGCTGTGCCCATCTTGTTCTTTACCTTCCCTTCCAACTATCTGTGCTCCAATTCCATAATGGGCAGCCCAACCCTATCCTCCCCCAGCATAGGCGCTTCACCTTGGGTTGCACGGCCCACACGGAATCCTATCCAGGGAAGGTCATGGCTGGAGGTCTACTCGGGTAAGTGCAATGGGGCTACTCAGTTCTACGCCAGCTCTTTAGCTGGCATAGGACCAAGCAGTCCCATGTCGAGGCAGGAGGCCTGGGAGGGGGGATAGAATATGGCGTCTGACACCCCCTCCCAGGCCCAATCAGGCTTTGTTGCCCCCCTGTGTGCCGTCCGGGAGCCCACCATTCCACACCAGCCTCTGCTTCTGAGGCGGTCTCCAAGGACAGCCCAATGTACCATGTGTTACAACAGTCCAGAACGATGTAACTAAGGTGTGCTTTACTGTGGTGGCCAGTACTATGTTGGATTGGGTCCAACCTTTGCATGCAGAGAAACCCACAAGGTTTATAAACCAACAACAAAAATAGCATGGCCATCCAACAGCAAGAAGCCAAAGGCAGAGCATAGATAATTTATTCTCGCTTTTTGTGGCTAGTTTAGACAAAGAACATCAAGGGGATATTTTCCAAATCAGGAAGGACTCCAGGGCTGGATTCACCTAAATTCACCTTATTCAAACTTGTCTGTGCCTATTCAGTTATAGCTAGTAGCACAGTCTGGGCTTCATTCACATTTGTTTGCAATAGATGCTCAGCAGTTTACATATTTTGTTTGCTAGTTATTCATCCCTTTCCATTTTGATTTTTGTTTCCTGTAATTAGCCATTCTCTGCTTTTGGCTTGTTGTTGTTTGAAAGCAAATCTTCATCAAAAGCAAACGGAGACTTCAGACATCCTTTGTTTACCTCTGGCAAAGGCTTTGAGACATCTTTGGCATGGTTGGTCTTGAGGTTTGGACTTTCAGGAGGTCCTCGTCAGAACAACTCATCACAGGCCAACTGGTTGGCCAACTTTGAAACCACTGCATCCTTCACTGTGGACTCTTCCCATTGTCACTGCAATGCACTCTTGCATTTGTGGCAATCGCTATCTGAGGGGCCACATTCCAAAATGAATGCATGCATGAGCATAACATAAGAACATATGAAGAGCCCAGCTGGATCAGGCCAAAGGTCCAGCTTCCTGCATCACACAGTGGCCCCACCAGATGCCTCAGGGAGCACACAAGACAACAAGATACCTGTATCCTGTTGCCACTCCCTTGCATCTGGCACAGAGAAAACCTACTCCTCCAACCAGGAGGTTGCTTATCCCCATCATGGCTTGTAAGCTGTGATGGACTTGTCCTCCATAAATCTGCCCAACCCCCTTTTAAAGGTATCTAGGCCAGGTGCCATCACCACATCCTGTGGCAAGGAGTTCCACAAACCAATTACACAATTACGTGCATTACATGCATGACCCAGTTAACTGCATGGCCACAAATGGGGGCTCTGAGCCTTGCCATTCATTTTTATTTTTATTCTTTTGAGTGGCTAGTAGCAGCGACCATTTTGTTATTGTGCTACCCATTTGTTTTTTTGCCCACACTGCCCCACAATGATGCTGGTGTGTGGAACATATGGGTAACACAGGATGTATGGGCAATATAAATGGCCACTGCAAGGAGGCAGCCTTCCAGAGCAACTGGTTACAAGTAATGCACTATTTAAAAAAAAATTGTGAAAACAAAGAATGATAAGAAATAATGAACAAAAAAAAGCAAATAAAAATAAAATGAAAATGTGTTTTCATTATGCATACACTTAATGTCTACATAATGGTCACTAAACTACCCAGTGCTCTTCTGAATCCATGACAGAGGCAGGAATTTTTGGTACACCCCAGTTCAAAAGGTACAGGTTTTAATTTTGAGAACATGCAGATGCATCTTCATGGTATGGTGACCATACTTGGCTGACCAGCCTCTGGTCCACATGATGAAAATGCCAACAGGCTATGAGTGTGCCTGTCCTGCCCCCTGCCCTCATGTTGGGGCATCATTGCTTAACCACATGGGGGTGGGGTGTCCAATTCAAATACCGTATTGTCCCGAGTATAAGACGCACCTGATTATAAGACGCACCCTTAAAGTTTGGTGCTATTAAAAAAAATTAATTAAATCACTGGCATTAAATTGCAACAGCCTGATTATAAGACGCACCCCTAGTTTAAAAACTTAAATTAGGAGAAAAAAGTGAGTCTTATACTCAGACCAATACGGTACGTTCACCCGCAAGTAGAGGGTGGCACCTGGGCATGAGGGGAGGGGCAAGGCATGTGTCCTCATGGCGCATTCACAGCCTTCATTGCACCATCTGAACCAGCCCATTGTTTCCACACAGAAGAAGCCACTTTGATTTTCTTTCATGAAGGAGCACCACTCAAGGAGAATAGGGGGGGACAGGTTTTCCCCTTTTCAGACCATGTGTAAATATTTCTTAGGAGCACCTATCTATCTACTATTTATGGGAAGGAGGTCTGGCTCAGTGGTAGAGCTGCTGCCTTGTAATGCCTGAAGAGATCTGAGGACGCCAGCTTGAGACAACTGGAAGTATCCAAGAGCTGTCGTCACGCCTCTGACGATCTGCAGAAGCCCTCGGTGAGAGTGGAGAAAAGCTGTCAAATAACACTCTGAGTTAGAGGCACAGTGCCGTCAAGCCGAGCGTGGAAGGTGAATGCCAGAGATATGCCAGACCGTGAAGGTCACCATCTGGAATGAAGACGTTCCATGAAAGATTAGAACTTGGTATTGTAAACCCCCCTTCGGGAGGTGGGGTAGAATTGCCTGCCTATGTACACCGCCTTGAATAAAGTCAGAGGAGAAATCCAATGACTAAGAAAGGCGGTATATAAATAAATACCGTTAATACTATTATTATTATTATTATTATTATTATTATTATTATTATTATTATTATTATTATTTATAGTGGAAGGCGTTAAAATAGTCATCACAGCAATGGACTCAAAATACACATGTGCCCTCTCCCCATTTAGATTTCAAAGTGCCGCATTCTGAATTTTGTCCCCACCCCTGGCTGAAACCTTTGCTTCCCCACAAAAACCTAGACATAACACATATGCTTTCAGTCTCTCTCTCTCTCTCTCTCTCTCTCTCTCTCTCTCTCTCTCTCTCTCTCCTTATTTCTCTCCTTTCTAAACTGTTATTGTCCATGACAAGGACAGACATTTGTAGAAGCCCACATTTTATTTAGACCTACTTTGGAGAAAACTGAGCATTTGTTTTCATTTTTCTCAGTAAATCACAACAGGTTGCTCCGGCCATGTCACATTACATTACACACCCGACAAGATGGAGGTTGAGAGTGCCACATCAGAGTGTTTTCTTGGGGGGGGGGGATCACACATGTAATCAGCCACGTTTCCCCTTCTGACAGTTGCAACTCTCCAGAGATAATTCTTTTTCCTCATGAAACATATGGCGCATCTCTTCAGCGAACAGGACATCACATATAGGAAAACTAGAGATGTGTTTGCATGGTTTATTGTGCGACTAAGAGAGGACGTATTAAGCTGAGGGAGAGAATGGACAGTTCAGCACAAATCAGGGCTTAACGCTGTCTTTCTCCCTTGTCACTTCATTCTCTCATTTCCCCTCACCATCCCCCTGCAGTTTTGTCAACAAACTAATAGATCCTCTATGGTCTATCTCCGATTTTCAGCCGCCATTGTGGAAAATGGGCAGCAGGCATTACCCTAGTGAATAATGAAACACAGTGACGGCTTGGTGATTTTCCTACATCAGGAAGAGCAACAAGGCTACTCTTATTCCCTCAGCATGCTTTGCACACTCAGGTGACACTTTATTCACAAGTCAAGCCTATAAAATAAAAGAAGAAGAAAAGCAGTCATAGGCCTCCTGGTCATGTGGTCACATTTTAATTACCGCCACCTGGAGCTGTCTCCACAGGTATGTTTTCTTCCTGCATAAAACATGAACCTGGGGGCGAATTTAGCCCGCTTGCTGTCTCCAACGAGATGCAAACAGTGCTAGGCTTTAATCCAGGAGCACATTTCTCGATCAGGGGTTTGTCTCGCGTGCTCCAGTGGGGGCATAAAGAGAGGCTTTTCTCTTTGTCAAGCAATAACGCTAGGTGACATAAGGCACATTGTTCGGCAGGACAATCTTTCCCTTCCTTAATAAATACCCAGGCATGGAGTCAATGCCAGTATTCTTTCCATAAGATCAAAACACATATGGTTGCTTCATGATACATGATTTATTAGGTGTCATGTTAAAGCAAATTCAGAGCCACCAAATATACTCAAGAAATGGTTGTCTGGTTCCATCCGGCATTTTCATGTTTCTATTAAGACCAGATTATTTGAGCATTGCTGATTCCAGCCTAAGGTGTTATATTTCGAAAAGCAGAAGGGGTTTTCTCTATACCAATCGTGCAAAAACTATGTCCTTGAACGGCATGTACATGACAAAATAAACCTGATCCCCAAAGATCTCAGTAGTCTCCTCTGTAAATATTCTTCAGATCATTTTTGTATTTTTTGAATGGTTTTGAATTAATTATATTTGATGTGCGTTTGAATTAATTGGATTTCAGGATCTGGCACCTGACAGTTGATATTTGACTGTATAGCAGCAACAGCCATAGTAGGATGATAGTGATGCAGATTACAGTGATAGTGGTACCTGAAATTTCTAGGCAGTCTACAAAAACTGGAAGCAATAAAGGCCCTACCCTCAGGCTTACAACTTAAAGACAAGACACATGAGACAGGAAAGGAAAGGTAAAATAGTCAAATCAACACAGAAAAACCAAAGTGAATAACTGTCAAAACAGGCCAATGGCAGAATCTCTCTCTCTCTCTCTCTCTCTCTCTCTCTCTCTCTCTCTGTGTGTGTGTGTGTGTGTGTGTGTGTGTGTGTGTGTGTGCCTGCCCTATGCAGAATGGCAAGATGTTGCAGATTTGACAATTAACATGTAATAGTATTCGCCAAGCAGCTTTTGATAAGGTAACGTGTAGTAGCATTCAGTATTTGACAAAGTTTGACAGTTGATAGCTTGTGAGATAACATAGCTGACACCATGAATGCCCACAAATCAGGAGATGCCAATAATACCAATGTGCTTAAAGTTCAAAACTGGGAGATGTAAAAATCTCACATTCACACCATTGGCATGGCAAATTAGACATGTGGGCAAATGTAAATTAGAGACCTTGAACTGTATACAATGCCAGAATTCAGTTTTGTGGCATACTTATACTAGTACAGTGGTTCCCAACCTAGGCGTCAGGACCCCCAAAGGGGTCGCGAATCAGTTTCTGGGGGGTAGCGGGATGTCAGCTGGGTGACCACACCCAAGATGGCGGCTCACTCCTTCCCCCCCCCCACAGCAGAGAAAGAAGTGTCTTGGGGCTTGTTTGCTCACCTTGTGTCACTTTCTGCTTGCCTTTTAGCATCTCTGTTAATATTAGCTCACTCCCCCACCCCCATGGGGCTGCTTATGAGTACAACTTTAAAAATGTGATTTATTTTAAAAAGTGTGATTTATTAAACAGTGTAATTTATTAAAAACAATGACATCATTCCTGCTTAATGACATCACTTCCGGCCCTAGGTCTTAGGGGGGTCCCGACAGATTGTCATTCTACAAAAGGGGGTCCCGGTGCTGAAAAGGTTGGGAACCACTGTACTAGTATATAACTGAACTTAGGGCCCAATCCTATGCTCGACTGGCCTGCATGACGCAGCACCACCTATGCAGCCTCCTCTGCATCCTGCAGGCTGGCTGGGGACCAAGCAGCAGCAAAAAGAGAAGACATTTTTTACTTACCTACTCTGCCATTTCCTGGAACCCAATGGGCCTACTCGGATCTCTGCAGCTCTTTTGCTGGCATAAATCCAGTGGGTCCAAGAGGGTGTGTGTGGGGCTTGGACCGGGGTCATAGGATCTCAGTGGCTGCTGTTGCCACTGAGATCCTTCCCCACCCACCACTGAGACAACCCCCAGCCCCTCTCACTCCCTGCCTCATTCCACCTCAATCCTCCTCCCCACCAATCTAGTGTGGCGAATGATCTGGAGTCTGCTGGCGCCCGCACATGTCCTCTGGGTAGTTGTGCTCCAGAGCTGCGGCTGCACCAGCAGCCCCTGAGATGCGGTCTCCGTCTTCACATCCTGCCCACAGGATTGGGCTGTTAGTCTGCCAAACGTTGTCCCCCAAATCCATTGTGACTCGGTCTCTTTTTTGCCACTTCCATGCTTCCCAATTGTATTAAATAGACTGCCTCTGACCTTGTGCAAAAAGGGCTTCTTTCTCAGAAAATAAGCTTGGAAAGAGCCAAACGTTTCCCAAGAATGCTCAAATAAACCTTGGAAAAACAAAATTCATTCTGAGGTGAACTGGGGGGGGGGGAACATGCCCATCACTAGTCAGGTATTGGAAGTCCTGAGCCCTCTTTTTACCAATTAAATGCCTCTGTGGGGCATAGGGCCTCATTTTGCCCATTGATTCAGTCCTATGAATTCGTTTTCCTTTTAAGAAGAAGGTAGGAGTGCAGATATTACTACTGGTCTCCAGAGCCACACAAAAATAGAGAGGTATTGTTTTTTTGTACTACCCTATTATTTCACTGTATACAATGGGGTGGTTTTGCCATTGTTATGAGCAGCTCAAAGAAAGAATTTCTGCACATACGCGTAAATAAATAAAACTGTGCTTTATTTATTATGCATAAGGAAAAAATCTCAGACATTGGAAACATTCTTCTCCATAATGTTTGACACTGCTGTCTTCTCCATAGACCACACTACAGAAGAACACTGTTAACCAGGATAGACTGTTTTGGGACTCCTACAGACATCTCCAGCCAGAGATCAGCAGCAGAGGTTGTAAACAGTGCAGAAAGGTGGCTGAACTGTATTTTTCCTTCCCTTTAGGGGGCAACCATTCACCATTTGACTGAAAGCCAGGTCATTGCATGTCTCTCCGTTGAAACCAGGAAACAAACACATTGGCAAAATCTAAAACTGAAGGAACTTCTGATTTGTGCACTCACAGCTTTTCAGGTCAACACACTTTTCAAACATTTCTTTGCAGCACAAAAAGTGCCAATGTAATATTCTTGACCTAAGATTGCAGTTATCAAAATGTAGCAGAACAAGTGAAGACATCTTAAACGCAACAGGGCTTAATACATCCAGGCCTTAATTTGAGCTAGGGCTGAGTACCAGAAGGGATGTCTTGGTGTGATCCACAGACCTTTACATCACCTCGTTGGATGGCATGATCTCCCAAAAGCTTTTCAGACACCGAGGATGTCATGGGTGTGCATGTGCTACAACCTCCAATATGGAACCCAGGCCCCATTTTCAGGTAACTCTACCTTATGACAGCCCCTGGAGCACTGGCGTTGCTGAATGTGGGGCGGAACACTAAGTTCCACACCACTCTACCCTCCATTACTCTGATGCACAAGGCAGCCCCGCCCCCTCACCTTCAGAGCCATTCAAGGCGGTGAAATCAACGTGCAGGAGAAATCAACTCCCTGCGCGTTGCTTTCACCACCTTGAATGGCTCCGAAGGCGAGGGGGCGGGGCCGCCTCGTGCACCGGAGTAACGGCGGGTCGGACCACAGTGGAACTTAGAGCTCCGCCCCCCCCCCCTGGAGCAATGCTACTGCCCTGGTGTCAACCTGGAACCTACCTCAATCAAGAATGACATCATGGAACTGCAGACAGCCCTGGTTACCTGAAGTGACCTCCCACAGCCCAGGTTGCTGCCTTGTTGTACATCCTCAAACCCTGGAGGGTTTCCAGCATTATTGTGGAACATGAATGATGACGTCTTTCAGAGTATTTGCTCAAGAGCCAGCAGAAGAGCCAAGGAGCTGCCCTTTTCTGGCACAACATTCCCCCTTTTTCCCCCAGCTGATAAAACTGACATACCGGTAACTTTCCAGAATTTGGAAGAATTAGATCATATCCCAGGAATAGACAGAACAAGGTACAGTAGTTATTGGTGTGCAACAGATGAGTGCCCTGTGTCTGTAAGTTGCTGGGGTTCTTGCAAAGAATGTTGGACTAGGTGAGCTTTTTAAAGCCAGAGAGCAGACTCAATATCATTTAACACAGATTTGTGGCAGCTTAAATGTTAAAAAAATCCAGAGTGTGCACTTGATAGAGAACCACAGGTAAAAACAAAGTAGAACATGCAAGACTAAGGTTATCCCAACTCTGACCGCCACTTGTTGCCTTTATGCTAGATTTCTTAGTGCCAGCACAAGGCATTTACATTCTTGATGCGTAGTGGCACATAGGGGCTGGCCCAAATTAAATTGGGTCCACTCTACTGCTTCTACAAAGTCTGTAGGTTCTGAGAAACAGTTGTAAATCTTACAAATTCTCTTCCATCTTTCTATGCATGGATGAAATGGTCATTGTGTATAATGGCTCTGATCCAAGTTTAATCGCACACAACTAGTGACCCCCCCCCCATATGACAATGCGCTCTCACTCAAGCCTGAGCTACACTGTCCACGTCGCGTCCGCGTCCCGTGTCGAGGCCACCTCAACTTTTGCTGCATCCGTGCTACGTCCGGCCAATCAGAGCCGTTGTTAGACCTGGGGGTGGGACACTAGATGCGCACGGGACGCGGATGCGATGCGGACGCGGACAATGTAGCTCGGCCTTCACTCACTCACTCTCTTTCCAGAGGCGTCGCTCCAGCAGGGGCGGGACCGTAAGTTTCGCACTATCCTAGTCCCGTTTACCAAGCCAGCAGGATGCGGCCCTGCCCCCTCACTGTCGGAGCCATTCCCGTGCGGAGAAAGCAGCAGGCAAGAGACTCCCTGTCTGCTGCTTTTTCCGCACGGGAATGGCTCCGACAGTGAGGAGGCGGGGCCGTCTCCTGTCGGCTTGGTAAACGGGACTAGGACAGAGTGAAACTTACGGTCCCCCCTACCGGGGCGACGCCCCCCCTCTCCCTCTCTCTCTCTCACACACACACAGAAGCTGGCATATTCATTAGGACAGTGAAATATCACACTGTGCTTCCATGCTCAGACGTCTCAGACTTAATTGACAAAATAAAGATCAATAAATCACCAGGCCCGGATGGCATCCACCCAAGAGTTCTGAAGGAACTCAAGAATGAAGTTGCTGACCTCTTGACCAAAATATGCAACTTGTCCCTTAAAACGGCCACTGTGCCAGAGGATTGGAGGATAGCTAATGTCACGCCAATCTTTAAAAAAGGAAGGAGGGGGGACCCGGGAAACTACAGGCCGGTCAGCCTAACCTCTGTTCCAGGGAAGATGGTGGAAAGTCTCATTAAGGATAAAATCTTAAAATACATAGAAGAACAAGCTCTGCTGAGGGAGAGTCAGCATGGCTTCTGCAAGGGGAAGTCTTGCCTCACAAACCTGTTAGAATTTTTTGAAAAGGTCAACAGGCATGTGGATGCGAGCGAACCCGTGGATATTATATATCTGGATTTTCAGAAGGCGTTTGACACGGTCCCTCATGAAAGGCTCCTGCGAAAACTCCACAGTCAGGGAATAAGAGGGCAGGTCCTCTTGTGGATTAGGAACTGGTTGAAGACCAGGAAACAGCGAGTGGGAGTCAATGGGCAATTTTCACAATGGCGAGAGGTGAAAAGCGGTGTGCCCCAAGGATCGGTCTTGGGACCGGTGCTTTTCAACTTATTCATAAATGACCTGGAGTTGGGGATAGGCAGTGAGGTGGCCAAGTTTGCGGATGACACTAAACTTTTCCGGGTGGTGAAGACCAGCAGGGATTGTGAAGAGCTCCAGAAGGATCTCTCCAAACTGGGAGAATGGGCAGCAAAATGGCAGATGCGCTTCAATGTAAGTAAGTGCAAAGTGATGCACATTGGGGCAAGAAACCAAAATTTCACATATACGCTAATGGGTTCTGAGTTGTCTGTGACGGATCAAGAGAGAGAGATCTTGGGGTGCTGGTGGACAGGTCGATGAAAGTGTCGACCCAGTGTGCGGCGGCTGTGAAGAAGGCCAATTCCATGCTCGGGATCATTAAAAAAGGGATTGAGAATAAAACGGCCAATATCATTATGCCTTTGTACAAATCGATGGTAAGGCCACATCTGGAGTATTGTGTCCAGTTCTGGTCACCACACCTCAAAAAGGATATAGTTGAATTGGAAAAGGTGCAGAAAAGAGCGACCAGATTGATTCGTGGGCTGGAGCACCTCCCTTATGAGGAAAGGCTACAGCGTCTGGGGCTTTTCAGTCTAGAAAAAAGGCGCCTGAGGGGGGACATGATTGAGACTTATAAAATTATGCATGGGATGGAGAGAGTGGATAGAGGGAAATTCTTCTCCCTCTCGCACAACACCAGAACCAGGGGACATGCACTAAAATTGAGTGGAGGGAGAGTTAGAACGGACAAAAGAAAATATTTCTTCACCCAGCGTGTAATTCATCTGTGGAACTCCTTGCCACAGGATGTGGTGATGGCACCTGGCCTAGATGCCTTTAAAAGGGGTTTGGACAGATTCATGGAGGAAAAGACCATCACAGGTTACAAGCCATAAGCAACCTCCTGGTTTTAGAAGTGGGTTTTCTCTGTGCCAGGTGCAAGGGAGTGTCAACGGGAAACAGGTTATCTGGTTGTCTTGTGCTCCCTGAGGCATCTGGTGGGGCCACTGTGTGATAGAGGAAGCTGGACTAGATGGGCTTTTGGCCTGATCCAGCAGGGCTCTTCTTATGTTCTTATGTTCTTATGTTCCATGACATCAGCTGCACATGTGAATCTCTCTTGCTGGGGAGAATAAGCATTTTCAATCATTTATAATACGCAAGATAAGCATTTTCAGTAGATTGAGACCTTTTTATTATTTTTTCCCATTAGCACCAGGCAGTCTGTGATGCATTTTCTATAGACACTACAAATCAGGAGTTTCCTTTTTTTGTCTAACTCCCAAATCTGTTATATTTAGCATTCCATGTATAGACAAATTCCTTACGTTCCTTTTTTAACTGAGCTCAGAAATAAGCAGCATGCCAATGGTTTCACTGCTGTTTATAGTATATAAGCTGAGTGAGCTGGAATATTTGGTGATAAATGGAAATTTGATACTAATGGTAGCAGAATCTTCTAGAATCTCATAGTCTTTCCCAAGCAAATGAGACAATGTGGGCTGGTCTGTATAACCGCTGGTATATTACATTGCTCCTTGGGGGTAAATGACACTACAAGGGTTTATAAAGCCCCTACTCATGAAGACTTCCCCTTGCCCGTGTTAGAAAATAGGTGGAATGCAGCCTACAAGACACCAGGGGGCAGTGTACTGCCCAGAGGACTAACAGGCTACCTGTTCCCGACCTTTACTTTGTCCCCCTTTGACCTGTGGTGCTGTGTGTGTCTCTCTCCTCCTGATCCTCCAAGCCTACACACCTCTCCATCAGCTCTGACCAGCTGCATGGAGTCCACCATGCCATGAGGTCTCTCACACTCATGCAAACGATTCCCTGTTCCAAAGTTTAGGACCTGTACTGCCAACAAAGATATAAATTGCTGTGAGTAAACTGTGAGTAAAGTATTTGTTTTCTTTGAACCCCTTTTTCTGCCTCTACTCCTACCTTGTTCTCAGCAACAATCTAGCAGGGGGTCGTGGGTTCTTTAGAAAAAAGGGTCTGCCACCTTATATCTCTGCTTAATAGAGATACCTAGACCCTCTTTTTCCGTTAGTCTGCACACCCCCAAAATGAAGACACAGGACACAGTAGATATGTTGAAGTATAGAACCCACCACTTATCTAATCAATGTACATGTCTGATCTGCAACGTTCGGATGAAGTTAAAGCTAACTTCTCTTAACTAAGCACGAACTCATAACTGCAACCATGGTGAAGAACTAGGAAATGATGACTCCTGCTGCTACTTATTACGTGTAGATGACTCCATCCAGGTTTTTTCTCTCCACTGTCGCACACAGTCTATAAAGATGGGTTGAGGAAGCCCTGTCAGTGCCATCACACTCCATGTTGGTGAGCCTTGTTGTCAATGAGACCATCTGGGACTACGGGGTGGGAGGCCCTTGCTCCAGATCCCCTTTAGTCAGGAAGCAGCAGAAGGTTGGTTGCGGTGAGTATGTGCCATTCCCATGACTTGGGCTGCTCATCAGTGTTCCCTAGGGCCCCAATCCTATCGAGGCCTTGCACTTCCTGAACTCCCATTCCGGCAGCACAAGGCCCTTTATGATGGGGTGAGAGATGGGTCACTGCTGCAAATGGGAAGAGGCATGGCACACGTGGCAGTGGCTCCCAGAGGCTCCACTGGTGCTGGTAAGTTGGCGATGGGGTGTGTCATGGGCGGGGAGAGGTAGGGAGCGGGTGTTTCAGGGCAGGGAGGGGGTGGATCTCAGTTGCACCAGCATACGCCAGGATCCTATCCCCTCTTTTTGAACACCCATTTTCTCTCCTCGGAATCCAACAATATAGATGTACAAGGTACAAGGAGACCCACGGGCCACCAGGAGGTCTATGCAGAGGTAAATAGAAAATGTTTTTACTTTACCTCTGGCAGGCCTCCTGATTGCCCCACCACCATTGGATGCAGTGCACACTCCGTCAGCCCGCTGCATCATCGGTAATGGTGGGGGATAGGATTGGGCAGTCAGGCAGCAACCCTTTACACATTTTCCTGGGACTGGGAGTAAGTCTTATTGGATTTATTGAGCCTTATTTCTGAGGAAACATGCATAGGAGAGACCTTTCGTCCAATTTGCACTGAAGCTGCCAGTTGTGACCGATCAATAATGTAAATGATTTAAGTCCAAATGAAATCAAACAGTCAGCCCATTCAACATGGCGGCACAGAGTCGTGAGAAAAATCCTCATCCTGCAGCTAATTTGGGAAGGGGAACCAGAAATTAAAAATTCCTACTTGAGACCAAACTACAGCACATGTTACATTTAAATGTATATTCTGGCCCTATATTTGTGTTTTCTAAAATTTAATAGCTGGGGGCACTGGCGTCACTAGGACGCGCATCACCCCAAGGCGGGGGGCGCGCGTCACCCCCCTGCCCTAGGGTGACTCAGCGCGCTTCACCCTAGTGACCTCCCAAACACCCCCCCCAAAGGACGGCTGAGTACTTGCCCCCGCTGCTGCTGGCTCCTCTCTTCCTTCGGCCGGCTTAGCCGGCGCTCCAGGGCCTTCTGAGACAGGCCGAATGGTTCAAAACATGGAGATTTACGTTTTTCGCACATGCGCAGTACATTTTCTGAGTGCCGGCCGGGCCGGACGCTCCGAGGCCGGCTCCCCGGCCTTAGAGCCGAGGGTGACGCGTGTCACGGAGGTGACCCGCGGGGATGCACACGTCACCTCTTTGCACGCGTCACACACACCCCGGTGGCCCGCCCCACCCGCCACGCTACAGTGATGCCTGTGGCTGGGGGGGGGTGTTCAGGACCACGGCAGAGAGACAGGTGGTATTCAACCCTTTCCCATCACACCACAGTCCTAATAAAATGCAAGAATCACCCTCCCAAGGCTGCTACTTGCTTTGGAAGGGGAATTGTTTTGTCTCCTGCAAATCATCTCCTCAGCTACTTATGTGCCAGTTTCCTTCTTCTGGCATCAAGAAGGAACGGAAAGAAAGAATGAAAGAACAAAAGGAAGTATTGGACTGTGACGATGAGGAAGTGGGTCTATACAAACAGGAGATTCTCTGTAGTTCCTACTGAGTTCTATAGGACAATGGAACTGGATTTCAGTCTGTGACCTTGAGACAAAAAACATTTGCCCCTTGCACTTTCAGTTCAGAGTCTCCACTGGACAGGGGTAGGGGTCTTCAGCCCCTCCCCAGTTTGTTCAAATCCATGCCAACCCCGGATCCCGGAGCAAGCAGAAAATAAGCTTTTAAGAAAAGGCATAATTCATAATTAGCTTACAAAGAGTTAATAGATGTTTTAATAAATGCTTAGTCAATTGTTACCAATGGTTATGGAGTCCAATAGGTCAATGTGCTGTTTGTAACACGGCTTATGACCACCAATAACATTTCTCAACAGATGTGCTTTATAACTAGATTAGGAACAAATGGAGCTTTTCAAATTGGAGCATTCATTGCTTTTGAATGATGCAGAAACTCAGATGCGCATCCTTCTTCTAGTGTTGCCCGATTCATCTGTGACTTTTCAGTTTATGCTTCATGAATCTGAAATTTGATATTTAAGCACCGAGCACCACAGGTAGCTTCTCCCCCCCCCCCCCTAATATTTTTAGCGTATACAATACACTGAGTGGTGTATTGTAACACACATGCACGCACACACACGCGCGCGCACACACACACACACACACACACACACACAGACTGCATGCATTTACGCATGTATGTGTGTTATGATATGAATGGAATACAAGCTGAACAATACAGTAATATGACTTAGCATTTGTATAATGCTTTCAAGAGCTACACATGGTCTTTACAACAACCCTGTGTTTGGGGACATGCTCTGAGACACATGCAACATGTGCGCATGGGTAATTTGAATACATGTGAGGGATCTAGATTCAATGACTCATAACACACCCCAATGGATTGACATTTAACAAGGATGAGAGAGGCAAAGACATGGAAGCAACACGATATAATTTATTGGGGGGATAAATATACAATAAGAGAGAAGGAGACATTGGAAAATATGCAGTGCAATATACACACTCTTAGCTAAGCCCAAAATGGTAGCCGCTGCTAGGCAGTACATGAAAAAGGGGAAACTTGGAAGGAGGAGAGATGCGCGAACCACTGGCGTCACTGCAGGGGGGGCGGAGCTCTAAGTTCCGCCGCGGTCAGACCCTCCTTTAAACGGGAGCATAAAGCGCCCGCGCCCCCTCGCCTTTGGAGCCATTCAAGTCGGTGGCTCCAAAGGCGAGGGGGTGGGGGTGCTTCGTGCTCCCGTGTAACGGAGGGTCTGACCGCGGCAGTTCCATCCCCCTGCAGTGACACCAGTGGCGCGAACACAAATATTGGAGGAGGGAGAGAGAAAAGAGAAGGGAAATAGACATGAAGAAGGAGATGCTAGTATCTTACAGCCCAGTCCTAACTAGGACAGTGTCATAAATGGTCAAACGACATAAATGGTCATACGACAGCGCACACAGTGCGCTACTGGTGACTGTTTTGGGACCACCACCGCAAACGGCAATGTTTAAGGGACTCCTCACTGGACCCAGCTACTTCGACCACTGAAAATAAGCTAATGGTGGGGCTGGGGGTGGGCGGAGTGGGGTGGAGATCGGGGCCTTCAGGGCGCATGGCAGGAATGGCTAGAGGGTGGATATCAGCAGCAAAGGCTCCACTGATATTTTCCACTCAGTTTTTGCCTCAACATGCCCCCTTGCCTCTACTTGGACTCGCGCCAGCCAAAGAGCTGGCACAGGTCCAAGTACACCCATAGGGGCCCATGTGGGAGCGGAACAAGGTAAGTAAACTTCCCTTCCACCCTTGCATGGTCACTGGCTGCCCACAGGATGCAGCAGAGCCTTTGCCAGTGTCACTGTGTCCTGCAGGAAGCCTTTAGTCAGGACTGGGACTTTTGGGATATAAGGCAGCCAAGAGGGGCCAAGAGGTAGGGAACCAGGATTTGTGTAGTTTCAGGGAAAGGGGAGAAAGCTGGGAGAGGAAGAGGAAAGAAACATAAGAACATAAGAAGAGCCCTGCTGGATCAGGCCAAAGGCCCATCTAGTCCAGCTTCCTATATCACACAGTGGCCCCACCAGATGCCTCAGGGAGCACAAGACAACAAGATAACCTGTTTCCCGTTGTCGCTCCCCTGCACCTGGCACAGAGAAAACCCACTTCTAAAACCAGGAGGTTGCTTATGGATTGTAACCTGTGATGGTCTTTTCCTCCATGAATCTGTCCAAACCCCTTTTAAAGGCATCTAGGCCAGATGCCATCACCACATCCTGTGGCAAGGAGTTCTACAGATGAATTACACGCTGGGTAAAGAAATATTTTCTTTTGTCCGTTCTAACTCTCCCTCCACTCAATTTTAGTGCATGTCCCCTGGTTCTGGTGTTGTGCGAGAGGGAGAAGAATTTCCCTCTATCCACTCTCTCCATCCCATTCTAGAAAGACCCATTCTAGAAACTAGAAAGACTCGAGGGTTTCGGCTGTAGTGCAAGACTGTGACATAGGATGACATTCACTGTAGTGTGGAGCAGTGGCTACGGGTCAGGTATGAGTCCTTAGATGGGCCATAAAGCACTTTACTCACTGGCAGCAGAAGAGCTTGTCTCTCTCACCATGCAGTTCCTCCTAACTGCCACTGCAGAGGCAGCTCCTGTTAAACGAGGTCACCTCCCTTCCCGTGATCCTTGAAATGGCCTTTAGAATATGAGAGGGTGGCTAGACTACGAGTAGCTGCAAGGAAATAGGGAATCTGCCGGAAAAGGAGGCCTGGGGCTAATCTCTGGGCCTCTTCCCTTACTGGTAAAAATATAGATCAAAGAGTCCTAGATTCACACACACACACACACACACACACACACACACACACACACACACAGAGGGCTGGCCCATCCATGAGGCCAACTGAAGTAGTGGCCTCAGGCAGCGGATTGGTGTGTGGGGGGGTGCTCATCTCTGTCCACCCACTTGCCTCCACTGTTCCTCCTTCTCCCTGAATTAGAAAAGGAAGAGGGGGACAGAGAAGACAAGGAAATGTGGAGGGACGAGAGAGCTGAGCTACAACATTGGAGAGTGGTAGAGGCTGCCATCAGCGCATGGGTGAATTCTCCTACATGTTATCTGTGCTTGAATTACAGAGGTCTGGCCCCCTATCTTTGGAGTCAGCTCCCATAGCTACTGCTTTTAGACGACCATGAGGGCATTATTTAGAGGAGTAGGATGGTCAGGCTTGTGGGTTGCATGACATGGGAGCCTCTTAGCAGCCAAGGGGTGGGAGGAGGGTCACATTTTGCTGAGGGACTGGGGAGAATATTAAAGAGTATTGTTCCTTAGCTTATTAACTTGCCGTTTACTATGCAGGAACTGAGATTAAAAATGCTTTAATGCTTACTGAAGCAGAGTATACGGTACCTAACAGCATGTTATTTTGTGCACGCTATTTAACATTCTTTATTGCTCCAACTCCTAAGGTTTATTTGAAATCAGTGGAGGAATTCAACCCATCTCACGTTTACTCGGCTATTATCAGCCACTGCAAAAGTGCCAGGCGTAGAGGCATAAACACAGGTAATTTATGGGTCTTCATAAACATGCAAACGACTGTGAGAAAATTAAAATCTTTAGATACATTGTTATTTATGAAATAGATGAAGTAGAAGTACATATTTAGCAGTCTGGATGCCCCCCAAGTCTGGTGAAGGAAGGAAAACTTTCTTTGAAGTTGCTAAGTCCATCAGACAAGTTACAAAGTGCTAATCTACCATGATCACTTCATGTTGTTGTTGTTCAGTCATTAAGTCGTGTCCAACCCTTCATGATCCCATGAACCATATCCCGCCAGGCCTTCCTGTCCTCCACTATCTTCCTGAGTTCGCTCATTTTCATGTTCGTTGCATCGGTGATGCTGTCTAACCATCTCATCCTTTGCCTTCCCCTTCTCCTTTTGCCTTCAATCTTTACCAGCATCAGAGTCTTCTCCAGAGAGTCCTCTCTTCGCATTAGGTGGCCAAAATATTTAAGTTTCAGCCTTAGTACCTGTCCTTCCAGGGAACAGTCAGGCTTGATTTCATTTAGGATTGACTGATTTGATCTCCTAGCAGTCCAAGGGACTCTCAGGAGTCTTCTCCAGCACCACAGTTCAAAAGCATCTATTCTTCGGCACTCAGCCTTCCTTATGGTCCAACTCTTGCAACCATACATTGCTACTGGGCTATCCATATCTAAGGAAATGCTGTTGATAGCTTTATCAAAACTCTGTTGGAGTCTGTTGACATTTTTCAGATGTTTCTCTCTGAAAATGGAACCTTGAAATGTTCTTCGAATTTCACTTTCAGCAAAATTTATTGTGCAGAATTCTCTGAAAGAATTTTGCTAACATTATGAAAACTATAGAACGAAAGCTTTCATGGCCAGCTACTAGAATACAAGACACAAGTTTTATGGGTGAAGTAGCCATGTACTAAATATAAAATACAAAGAACTCCAGGCACACAAGTATAAAATCTTCAAAAAGCGCCACTCATAACAAGCAGCAAAACAATGAGTGCGGAGAAGTCCAATGTTTACAGGAACCGACGTTTCGTCTTATTTCCTAAGACATTATCTAGGTCGAGACAGCTTGGCTGTTGGAATGGCACTGAAAACCAACTGACAGAAACGGAACTTAAAGGGAAACAACAGGCAGAGCTTAACAGAGATCTTAAGGGAACATCAGACAGATTCAAAAGGCAAAACACATCTTATAAATCTTGCACGAAAGCTTTCATGGCCAGCTACTAGACTAAAACAATACAAAGTATCTAAAGCATCTGTCAGTACACTAATCTTATACGGAGACAGAATTAACACGTATTGTTCCCTGTATATTTGTGCAATATGGGAAACCATATTTGTCAATAAATGTTAATTCTTGTTGGCGGTTAATAAGATTTTGCGATCTTCTTTTACTAATCTCAATTGCTTCCAGATTCTGGCGCGTTCTATTGTTCGAATCATTGTGTTTCCCTTTAAGTTCCGTTTCTGTCAGTTGGTTTTCAGTGCCATTCCAACAGCCAAGCTGTCTCGACCTAGATAATGTCTTAGGAAATAAGACGAAACGTCGGTTCCTGTAAACATCGGAGTTCTCCGCACTCATTGTTTTGCTGCTTGTTATGAGTGGCCCTTTTTGAAGATCTTATACGTGTGTGCCTGGAGTTCTTTGTATTTTATATTTAATTACATGGCTACTTCACCCATAAAACTTGTGTCTTGTATTATGAAAACTCTTTTGATTTTCCTTGAACCTCCTAAGATGTTTCGTCTAAGTCAGGGATTCTCAACCCCTTCCCAGCTGAGTACCACCTCCGGCGCCACTCGCCTCCTGCGTACCACCAGAAGTGACTGGCAATGACATCATTGCCAGTTACTTCCAGGTTTTCAGGTTTTTGGAGGCCAGAAAACACAGGTAGGAGGCTCTGGGCAGGTGGGAAGGCCCTTCTCAGCATTCCCGAGAGGCTCAGCCAAAGGCTCGGGAGCGGGAGCGAAACACTTGGCCAAAAGCGCCACGTTGGAGCGGGGTTCCGGTGGTCTGGCAGTCCAAGTACCACCAGCAGTTGACTGAAGTACCACTAATCGTACTACTGGTTGAGAACCCCTGGTCTAAGTGGAACCTGAAGTGAATCAAAGTCACTGCACATTTCACTGGAGGAAAAGCGATACCAGCCACCACAAACATGGGGAGCATGGGGTACCCTAGAAGGGTCACCATAACTTTCTCACAGAAGCAACGAGGGGTGATTTGCAGCTTGCTGTGGCTTTGCTTTTGTCTGATGAAGGTCATCGATAGATGACGGAAACGTTGCCTTTAGATTAATTTTAAATTCATAAAGTTTTAAACAGAGTTTTTAATTTGTTTTTAACTCGTGATTTCAATACCGGTAATTTTTTGTGTCATGGCTTTTAATCCCGTCATTGCTTCTGTGAGAATAATTGCTGGTCACCATGACCTTGAAATGGTGGCAACATCCTTGAATCATAAGTGGGTAAAGGACAAGTTTAGGTTCCTGGAGGCAATGGCATCCGATCTGGCTGTACTATGTCATTTGTCAGTGTGGTGGGACAGGAAGGCCTCATCTTCATTTGAGCCAAACTAAGTGCAGTCAGATTTCCTGATAAGCAATAAGATTATAGTCCACAAAAAATGTATACTGAAATAAATTGGTTAGTCCTTGAGGTGCTTCAAGACTCTGTATTGTTAACTGGGCAATTCTGAAGCTGCAAGTGTTGTACGTTAGGTCTAGGAGCACAGCCAGTAGGGACGAGACTGTGGGATCGGGCCCAGTGTGAGAAGTCCAATGAACACACCCAGTAGCGTCACTAGGACACGTGTCACCCTGGGGCAGGGGGCGCGCGTCACCCTAGTGACGCTATGATATTGCGGTGCGGGGGGGCGACCCGGCTCCCCCCCCGCATTGCCCTCTGGATGCTCTGAGGCCGGCCCGGGAGCCGGCCTCAGAGCGTCCGACCCCGTCAGCGCTCCAGGGCCTTCTAAAAGAAGGCCCAGGCAGCGGGTCCATCCGGGTATTTTTCGGATTTTCGCACATGCGCAGACCCGTTTTGAGGGCTTTTTACCTCAAAACGGGTCTGCGCATGTGCGAAAATCCGAAAAATACCCAGATGGACGCGCTGCCTGGGCCTTCTTTCAGAAGGCCCTGGAGCGCCGACGGGGTTGGACGCTCCAAGGCCGGCTCCCGTCCGAAGGGTGTCGCGCGTCACGGAGGTGGGGCACGCGGGGTGTGCGCGTCACCCCGTGGCGCGCGTCACCCGGGGGCGCCCTGCCCCCCGCCACGCTCCAGCGACGCCTCTGAACACACCAGTCGTGGAGATCTGGAATACCCAAATCAGCATGTTTCTGGAGCTCACTGGCTTATGCTTTTATAGGGAAGGTTTACAGAATTTTAGTTCATGCGCAGATGAATAACCATGTACACCAAGTTGTGACAACACGCAGGTAGTCACGTACACCAAGTTGTGAGAACATTCAGGAAGTCTGGCCGTGTCAGAACATCCCCTTTTGGACACCCAAAAAGTAGTCTGTTCAGGTCTTGCGATCTCTACTAAGCACGTTTACTGTAAATTCTGTTCAAAGTACAGTACCATGGTTTACACAGCAGGCATTTATTGCAACTCCTGTCAAAAGCAAATATGCTTCTTGTAAGTCCTGTCAAAGTCACCAAAAGGTTATATGGCAGAACAGATGGCTGAAAGATTAATAAAGCAAAAGTTAATAAAGCTTAATACAATGGTTGTTATTGGCCTACTGGGACAGGGAGTGTAGAACTAACTGAGATACTTCCTTATGGTCTTCCATGCCTTAGATTCATCTGCTAGCCGCCCTTGTCCACTTCATCAGGACCCCTTTACATCTCCTTCCCACATACAAACATGTACACCTAATATTCCATACAGAGTGACGTCACGGCAACTGCATGCGGGGGCGGCGGCATACACAATGCCACCCCCAGTGATGTTGCTGCCGGACGTGACGTCACCACCACTGAAAAAGTGTTCCCAAACGCAGGGTGGGAGGGTGGGCCCAGCTTCAAACTGACACCAAGCTGCTCTTCGCGCCACCGCAGCTACCGATCCGACAACCCATGCGGCAGGCTTGTCGCCGCCCGCAGCTTTGTCACACACACACCGCTTGTTGTCTGGGGGCGAGCTTCCCCCCCCCCCCGCCCCAGGCAGCCGGACGCTTCTGTCCATACATCTATAAATACAGTGAGGTTTGATGAGCCAAGCTCTCAGGAAATAAATTTCTAAGGAAAGACTGTGTATACTTTTTTCTAGGTAGTGTTCTTACACTGGTTTTACGCAATCAGGCTGTACCTTTCCTTTTCCAATGATATATTTACAATACCTCTTAGACAAAGCTCAGTTTGATGAGAGCGGCTTCAGACCAACGGGGAGCATGTACGCTACATTGGGCATTAGAGTAATGGTTTAGATCTATCTCCCCAGCATGTAACACACATTCACTTTGAATCATAAAAATCATAAATGATTAACCTATCTGATTTCTACCAAGTGACAGAAATATGCTCTTCCTGATACATTTGTGGAAAAACAAGAAGAGGGAGGTCATCGCATGCTAGAAATCAAAGACAGCCTCTCAGGAAGCTTTGGCACTGTCGCTCGAACTGGTTATTGATGGACATTTTGCCCGGCATTGATTGCTATTCATTCTTCATTTGTTGTGTCCCAAAAGCGTGAGAAGGAGAATATAGACTTAGCAGCCTGTGTTGTACAAATGCAAATGTCTGTGCAGGCTGCCTCACAGCTACATAAATGATGTTGAAAGGTTAAGATAAATAATAAGTGTGTGTGTGGGGGGGAAGGGGATATTTTAGCAGTGGCGTCGTCAGCGGTGGGGGCCTAGGGGCGGTGGACCCCCGGGCAGCGGGATTGGGCCCTAGGCAGCAGGCGGGCGGGGGGTGCAATGGCTGCCGGCGGTGAGGCGGATCATCCCGTTCGCTGGGCCGAGTGAGGAGTGCCATCGGCGTGTTCGGCCCGGCCGCCCTGCACCTCTGAGTGCTTGATAACGGCTGCTGCCGTTACGTCACTTCTGGTGCGGAGGGGCAGAGACGAGCCTCTGGTGGTGGTGGGCCACCAACGCTATGCCCCCATGTGACGCTGGCCGTGACGTCACACGCCTCAAGCCATGCCCCTCCGTTTTCCTTGCTATTTTGGAGCCAAACGGCTCCAGGGCGGGCAGGCGGGCGGGCCCAAACCCGCTCGCCAAGGGCGACAGAAGCACCGACGAATGAACAGATCACGTCATCCAGGTAAGTCCAACACTTTGGGGGCCCCGCCCCCCGCCCCTACCCCCGCAACGCTTCTGGGGGGGTCGGTCATAGGAACATCACTGTATTTTAGCACTCTACTCCTGAGTAAATGTGCACGGAATTGCACTGTAAATGAGATAAGAAAGTAAGGAGAGCCATCGTGGTTCAAATCGAAGGCCCATCTCAGCCAGCATCCTGCGTCCTTGAGCAGCCAACAGTCTCCACAAATTTGATAAGCAAGGCATGTAGGTGCATGTCCTCCCCGATTGATGTCTCCCAGCAACCAGTATTCAGTGGTAAACTGCCTGTAATCCTGTGGATTCCCTTTGGCTCTCACAGCTAATAGCCACTGACAGGCCAACAATTCACAAATTTGTCTATTTCCCTTTTAAAGCTATCTCTGTCTGTGCCCACCATCACCACCTCAAGTGACGGTGAATTCCACAAATTATTTTTTCTCACTCTGTGTGAGGAAGTATTTTCTGTTGTCTGTCCTGAATTTAAAAGCCATCAGTATCCTTTGGGTCACCCTCAGCGTTATTATTATGAGACAAAGAAAAAAAATTAGTGACATATCCTGATGGAGATGGTCACACATCTACACTGTAGAATTTTCAAACCTTTTAGCTTCAGGGAACTTTTTCCATACTAATATATCTGCTGACCAGCCCCAGCACATCTGCCACAGAGCTTGTTGTGGAAGATTCTGTGAAGCGTTACAGGGCACACAAAATACACATAGCACAGCACACTTCCGGACCTGCACCATAGACTATATATAATGCTCCCCCAATGCCATGCTCTGCAGGGAACAGTCATGACAGTGGGCAAAAAGGTTGTCTGTGAAGTTTGTTTGCCAGTACTACTTGTGCCATTAGTGATGTTGTCAAGGCCCAGATTTCTTGACTTGGAAACAAAAACTTCAGGGGCTCGTGATGCTCACTTCCATTACAAGCCGAGCATCCATTATGAGTTCGCTTCCATTATGAGCTGAGAATTATAATCTCAGAATTGGGCTCCAGCTTCAATTACATTCAGCAGGAATCAGTAATAATCTTTTGAAAGACACAGGGAAAGGGGGCTGGCAGCACTATTTTACAGGGGTGCCACTGGGATGGGGGGCAGTCCCCCTCAGATTCATAAGAACATAAGAACATAAGAAGAGCCCTGCTGGATCAGGCCAAAAGCCCATCTAGTCCAGCTTCCTGTGTCACACAGTGGCCCCACCAGATGCCTCAGGGAGTACACGAGACAACAAGATACCTGTGTCCAGTCGCCACTCCCTTGCACCTGGCACAGAGAAAACCCACTTCTAAAAACCAGGAGGTTGCTTATGGCTTGTAACCTGTGATGGTCTTTTCCTCCATGAATTTGTCCAAACCCCTTTTAAAGGCATCTAGGCCAGGTGCCATCACCACATCCTGTGGCAAGGAGTTCCACAGATGAATCACACGCTGGGTAACATATTCAGATAACATGTGATTATTCCTCAAAAGTATCTATATTTCAAAATTATATATCCCACCATTTTCTGTGAGGACTCAGGGTGACTTTCAAAAAAAAAAGAGGAAAAACAAACAGAATTTAAAGCTAATAACAAAAATTTGAGTAGCAATTACAGCAAAACAAAAACAAAAAACAGAGAGGGAGCTAGTGACTTAGAGACCAAATTATTCAAAATCTGTGAATGCCATACAAAAAGGCCAGGCTTTCAAGTATGGTGAACAATATACAAGGAGTGTGCCAGCCACACTTCTGGCTATTATGAGATAAAATATTACCGTCACAAATGCTCTTAAAATACTGTACACTGCTTTTCCTCTTTAAAATTCAATTTTGAACCGTGCTGTGACTCTTGCCCCGTCCTACGAAAATCTCTTTGACCTCATCCCCACTGAACCCTGTAATGGTATCCCTGCACAGGGAATGCTTCGGTTCCGGTACACGGTTTGTGAGATGCGTCTGAGGCAGGAGGTAACTTCTCAAGCACTTGGTAATTAGGTAATTAGGCAAAGGGTAATTGGAATGTGTAAAAGTATCTCACATTTGCAGATTTGTAAATACAAGTAAACAGCAGATGAAATCCACCCGGGATTAAAACAGTTGTTCAGCACTATCAAAATACAATGTGGAATGCATCTGGCCATTAATTTGGGTTCCATTCCTAACCCACAACAGCAATCCAAAATGTGTATCTTATCCTCTTGAACACTCGGAAGCACAGATAAATTCCTTCCACTTTGTTTGAAATGTTGTGGTTCTTGACCTCTGAGGGTACAACAAGATTTATATAAATAGAATTTCCATTTCTGCCGGCTTCCTTGTCCTGGAGAAATATGTGTAAATAAGAGATCAAAGATCTGTACAAACATTCAACATAAAACTGACAGCCCGCAAAGGCACAGAGGCTTCCTCGGGAGTCTCGTAGCAATGTGACTTACGAAACCCAGGGGACATCACAAAGCCTTTCTTACCTTTTACAAAAGTTTGCCCTAGGAGAGGTTGTCTTTAATTTTTTTTTCCTCTCCGCATATGAGAACCAGCTTCAAGAATAGCATTCTGTACTATTCTATTGTACAAAATAGCACTTTCTTTTCATTAGATTTTTGTGTTGCCCGGAATTTGACACTGAACACTGGGGCCAAGATATGTGCTGGAATCTGCCACACCCTCACAATTCCCAAGGCCTGCCCAAGTGACACACTGCTAATTGCAGCCCACCTGCATATACAGTGGCTGCTCAGGTATTCAATAAACGTCCCAATTTTTGCTGCATGCCTGGAACCACAACAACAAGTGAGCCAGAAGTTTGGGCTTGCTATTAGATGAACTTCTAGTCATGCAATTGAAGAACAAGTGCTGGACCTTATTGAAACATTTCTCACTTACCGGTACCTTAATTGAATAAAAGAAGGTAGATGCAGATGTACACAAAAAAATGGATGTGGTTGATAAATGTTGTCATGGATAAAGAGCTACCACCTTCTCCCCCCCCCAAAAAAAAAATATTCACAAGTCTTCCAAGAAATTCTTTGCTTTCCTCAAAAATCCTCAGATATTTGCCTGAAGTGGAACCTTCAAATCCACTTTGAAGTTCACATTCATGTCCAAAGAGCCTCCACAAAACGTTCTGATCAGAAGCGTAGCTAGTGTCATGCCAGCCGCCCCCCCCCCATGATGCTGACGTCACTCACCCTGTCCCAGAGTGACATCAGCCGAAGCCAAACATCCCTCGGGGGTTGGGCGAGAGGGAGGGGCCAAACCAAACGTGGTGCAAAGGAGGCAGGAGCCTTCTGCAGGCTCCTCCGAGCCGTTCTGCCACATATTCTGCAGCCACCAGCCCATGCCGCCGGTATGATGTCCCCCGCCTCCAGTTTGATACCCCCCTCCTGCTGCCCAGGAGTGGTCCCCCCCGGCCACATCCCATCCTACCCCTCTGGTTCTGATGTCACCAAGTTTCTTATGTCCTGGAGAAGTTTCTTATGTCCTGAGGGACCCCCCCCCCTGACTCCCCTGCAGGCAGGCATGCTTGCCCCCCCAGCTCTTATTTTTTCTTTCAGCAAGCTTTGTTTCTTCCTTCCTTTGTTTCTTCCAAACAGAGAAGCAGCCTCCATTACAGGCAAGTAGAATGAGACTAAGTCCTAGAGAGGCTCTGCAAGGTTTCTGTTAACGTTGCAGAGCCTCTCTAGTACTTAGTCTCCTTCTACTTGCCTGCAATAAGCAGCCAGAGGCTGCTTCTCCTGTTTCTTTAAGGAAGAAACGAAGCTTACTGGGGAAAAAATAAAAGCCTGGGGGGGTCCCCACGATCCGTGGATAACTGAAACCATGGATAGCAAATCAGTGGATATGGGGGGGGGCACCTGTACTTCGGTTCCTCCCTGCCCTTTTCCCAACCACACATCCAACTCCAACTCCCCTTCGTTCCAGCCTCCTTGTTGCTCTGACATCGGTAGGACAGAGGAAGGGGCTGGGAGGCAAATCTCACTTCTGGCTGCCCTCAGATGTTTTGCTTGAGGATGAAACCCCCATGTCCACTTCACATTTTCCTTTAAAAGGAATGTCAGTAATAATGCTACATTCACAGTACACAAAAGACTTCTTTTTAATTTCTTTTTTGGGGGGTCTTTTATCCATTCGCACCCAATATCTTCTCAGCCAGCTTTGCTGATTCTACTGAGATTGAGTAGAACTGAGATTGAGATTGAGCAGAATTGAGAAAAACAGCAGGGATTGTGAAGAGCTCCAGAAGGATCTCTCCAAACTGGGAGAATGGGCAGCAAAATGGCAGATGCGCTTCAATGTAAGTAAGTGCAAAGTGATGCACATTGGGGCAAGAAACCAAAATTTCACATATACGCTCATGGGTTCTGAGTTGTCTGTGACGGATCAAGAGAGAGATCTTGGGGTGCTGGTGGACAGGTCGATGAAAGTGTCGACCCAGTGTGCGGCGGCTGTGAAGAAGGCCAATTCCATGCTTGGGATCATTAAAAAAGGGATTGAGAATAAAACGGCCAATATTATTATGCCATTGTACAAATCGATGGTAAGGCCGCATCTGGAGTATTGCGTCCAGTTCTGGTCGCCGCATCTCAAAAAGGATATAGTGGAACTGGAAAAGGTGCAGAAGAGAGCGACCAAAATGATTAGTGGGCTGGAGCATCTCCCTTATGAGGAAAGGCTACAGTGTTCGGGGCTCTTCAGTCTAGAAAAAAGGCGGTTGAGGGCGGACATGATTGAGACGTATAAAATTATGCATGGGATGGAGAGAGTGGATAGAGAAAAGTTCTTTTTCCTCTCACACAACACTAGAACTAGGGGACATCCACTCAAATTGAGCAGAGGGAGTATTAAAACAGACAAAAGAAAATATTTCTTTACCCAGCGTGTAATTCATCTGTGGAACTCCTTGCAACAGGAGGTGGTGATGGCACCTGGTCTGGATGCCTTTAAAAGGGGATTGGACAGATTTATGGAGGAAAGGTCCATCACAGCTTACAAGCCATGATGGGGAAAAGCAACCTCCTGGTTGTAGGAGTAGGTTTTCTCTGTGCCAGGTGCAAGGGAGTGGTGACAGGACACAGGTATCTTGTTGTCTTGTGTGCTCCCTGAGGCATCTGGTGGGGCCACTGTGTGATACAGGAAGCTGGAGTAGATGGGCCTTTGGCTTGATCTAGCAGGGTTCTTCTTATGTTCTTATGTTCTTATGTTAAGACAGTAGAATGGCAAATGCCACTTCAGCCTCTGTGTGTGTCATTTTTAATGCTCCCTTTATTATGTAAGAATATCCCTGCAATATTATGCAAATTAACAGAGCAAAGAGAGATTCTCACATGCTTCCTGTTCTGTTAGCTTTCTTCTTGCAGGGAGCATTTAAACAATATGATCCCCTACCTGCAACCTATAGAGAGAGAGAAGTTGATGATGATGATGATGATGATGATGATGATGATGATGATGATGATGATGATGATATCATTATCATCATTATTAAGAACATTTATATACCACTTTTCAACAGGAGTAGTTCACAAAGCAGTTTACATAGTAAAATAAATCAATAAATGGTTCCCTGTCCCCAAGTGACAACCACCACTGGAAAAGATGTCATGTGGGGTGAAAAGGGACAGTTGCTCTCCCCCTGCTAAGTACTAGAGGACACCAGTTTGAAAGGTGCCTCTTGATGGCTTTATCCATATGAAATACTCACAACACATCACCTCCATGCTTGGAGTATAATACTGACAATAAATATGATCAGAGTTGTCACACACCAGTGAGAGAAATGTTAAGCTCTCAAAGCACAGAATAAATTGCATCTCCCTTTACATATCCAATGCAATGGTTGGTGCAAAGATGGTAGAACAAGCCAACTCTTTTGACACGTTTACAAGGCGTTTAAATCACAAAAGGATTATTGCAGCCCTAAGGATTGGGCAAATGAATTTTTTTTTTCATGCAGGGCACATTCTGCTCGAGTTTTTAATTTATATTTGTTATAAACGCACATCAGACTAGAGGCTTAAAAAAAATCCGACTAGAGGCTTAAAAAAAAGAGATGCAGGAGATTTGTTTCTGCAGTGGACCATGGACACTCAAGATGGCTCTTCTATTGTACAATAATGTCTCATCTGAGATGAGCCAGTAAGGTTACAGTTGAGGAGCAGAACAGCTGCTTTGTATGCCGAAGGTCTTCTGTTCAACCTCTGACACTGCCAGTTCAAGAGCTTTGTGTTCTATTCATACTCAGCACACTACAGTCCCCCTCATTATTATCAACAACAACAAGTGCAACTCCTTAGCTTACAGCACAATCCAGTGAACTTCCCCGGTGCAGAGTGTCGCGAAAGTGCTGTAAAGCACTTGTGCGACACCCGGTGAGTAGGGACCACTGCCACTGCGGCCAGCAGCCCTTACCCAGCCTTTCCCCCGAACCTGCGCCCTCCAGAGCAGGTAAGCCCTACACCGGTTGGGTGGGCGGATTGGGCGGGCAGGAAGGGCAGGGATATCAGCGGCAAGATACGCCGATATCCTCTGCTCTCTCCAGGGCTGACCCGGCCTTATACGAGCGGCGCTAATGTGCACGAGCTTCAGAGCTTGCACACATTTGAGGAGGCCCTCCCTCCGCTTACACCGGGGGAAGGGGACGATCGTCCTCTTCTCCCAAGTTGTTCCTGGGCTGCCCCGGGGTATCCTGAGAACTTGCTAGGATACGGCGTCCGGCCCTTTAGGCCGGGCACCGCATCTTACACAGGATTGAGCTGTTAGCCTCTCATACTTTGACGCAGGTCGTGTGGCTCACCCAGGGAGCTCTCTGCTTCAGCCCTGCTGCCAAAGGTGTTTGCTGTCTGCTGATCTTTTAAAAGAATTAAAGTCACACACATGAGCTGGTTAATTAATTGTTAATAAAGCAGTTCCATTTAACCAGCTCAAATGTGGAGCCTTAATTCTTTTAAAAGTTCAGCAAACAACGCACATCTTAGGTAGTGGAGCTGAAAAAGACTGCTGCCTGAGGCCTTGGAGACTCACTGCCAGTCCGAATAAATAGTACAGGTATAGCTCATTTATCCACGGAATAGCCATCTGCAGATTTGTCTCAACGCGGATGGCTACCCCAGGAATAAAAGGCTGACTGGGGCTAGGCGCAACATCACAGTATCTTATTTTAGCAGCGTGCTGCCCCGCCGCCCACTCCTGGGCAGCTTCCAAGTACTTCAAACTACTGTAAAGAGTAATAAAAACCCGATTCACAGTGACTTTCGGTTTCGTATTGCAACTGGATGTCGCTGTGAATTGAGGTTTTTTTTTTTTTACTCTTTACAGCAGTTTGGAGTACTTAGAAGCCGTGCAGGAGTCCAGGAGCGGGTGGCGGGCTAGCACGCTCCTAAAATAAAGTACTGTGATGCCGCCTGGACCCCACCTCCCCCTCTGCAGCAGCAGATTTCTCAAAACGTTTTTTTTAATCCGCTGAGGGTTCAGGAACTGAACCCCCACGGATATCTGCACATACCCACTGAATTCCTTTCTTATTCTATTTATTTTGATTGCTGTTACAGGTTGATTACCCCTTATCCGGACTATTCCAAAATCCAGACATTTGGGGGGCTAATACTTTTTTGGAAAAAAAGTTTTCCAGCACCTGGCTGGCATTGTGCAAGGCATGCTGGGGCACAAAAAAATTAAAAATATTGTATAAAATTACTAGGTGTATATGAGACATAAATGAATTTCGTGTTTAGACTTGGGTCCTATCTCCAAGATATTTCATTATATTTATGCAAATATACGCGTGTGTCACCTCCGCTGCACGCGTCGCCCTCCGGAGGCTCGAGGCCGGGAGAAGGCCTCGGAGCGTCCACCCCGTCCGGCTGTGTGGGGCCTTCTGACGAGGCCCAATGCGGCGATATGTAATTTATTACGTTTTTCGCGCATGCGCAGAACATTTCTCGTGCACATGCGCAAAAATGTAATAAATCACATATTAACACATTGGTCCTTGTCAGGCCTCGGATGTTTCGAGCCAGCAGCAGTGGGGGGTATGTCGGCGGTGCGAACAATTTTGAGGGGGGAATGGGGGTCACTAGGGCGGCGCGCGCCCTAGTGACGTGCCTGTCAACAGCCTAGTGGCCTCTTCTGCTGGTGGAACAAACATTCCACCATGGAGACTGCCTTATGGCACTAGCGAAAGGGTCTCTGACAGCGCATTGATGGGAGAGGCAGGATGGGGCGGGGAAAATGTGGAATGGGGCAGCAATAAGGGCAGAGAGAGTGGATCAGGACCAGGAAGTGGGCGGGTTTGGAGGCAGCAGTGTCCCCCGAATTCTAACCCGCTTCCTGGACATAATCCCGTGGCCTAGGTTCAATCCTACGTAGGATGTGTCCCTGCTCCAGCAGTGCTTACTCCCATGGTGCCACAAAAGTGCTTTAAGGCACTTTCGTGACACCCTAGGCTGCTCGCTCCGCCGGTCTTAAAATGCTCAGGATTGTGCTGTCAGTTGTGGTTGAAGCAATAGGCTTCCCAGAAGAGGTGGCTTTGAGCTGGGATAGGAACCACATAGAGAAAGGGTAGGTTCATTTAAGGTAACAAGAAACGTTAGGCTGGGCAATATCTTTTATGTTGCGGTGGACATGAGCAAACACACCCCTACGTCTGAAAGGAAAGCAAAGCCTCTTCGATGTTGCCTAGCTATCCTCATTAAACAAATTAGAAAGGAAACAAAGGCGGATTTGAGTGACTATACGAGATGAATATTCAAGGAGGGGTGGAAATTAATAGATATGGCGACTGCTTTTTCAATCAGGCCTGTGTCTTTGCTGATGAATAGAGATGCTGAGGACCCCCCTGGGGATCTGTAAGGCAGAGACCTAAAAGGGGAGGAGGAGCAGCAGCCGCATATTATTCTTCAGTGACATACACAGAGTCCAGCAGTACCCCATGATTGACAGCATCAAAGGCAATCCATTGATCAGGAAGTCTTGGTGTGAGGCTTTGAACACATCTAATTATCACTGTGCAAAATAAGATGACTCAGTGGGGATTTTGAGGCTTGGGGCAGGAAGTTGGGTAATGGGATAGTGCCTCTGAAGCATCTGTCTCTCTGCAAAGGCACCACGTTCACCATTTTGCTATGGTACAGTTGTCACTGCAGAAGCCAAGAACTCCTGCAATGATCACGGTCACCAGAAGCTTCCCCCCTCATTCACCCATCTCCTTCCTCTCCTTCACTCAAACTATCCGATGCCACCTATCATTGCTCAGTGACAGTGTATGGGAGTATCATCTTCATCTTGCTAGGTGCAGGGGAAGTTCAAAAGCACATGGTGTTGGTTCAGATTTGTCTAGCAATCACGGCTTTCTTTCTTTCTGGCTCGGAAGACCGTGGAAGACTGGCCACCAAGCAACTGGCTGGTTATGACATCGGACAACCATCTCCTTTGCCCACTGGCCAAGATAAGCTGTGCTTGCCACACTCATTCTGTCACGCATGCTCTGTGCCAACTGGAGCAGGTCTCCTGACACCAACTTTTAAATAAAGGTTCAGAGGACAAAGCTACAGGAAATCAATGGTTTGGATGTTCCTCGAGGAACTGCGCATGAGGCCCCTGCAGCCCCCTCGCCAGAGCTCCAACAGCATGTGGCTTTTACACTCGTTCCGCCAGCGGATAGGCCCTGTAGGACTGGGCCACAAATGTATTCGCTGCTGTGCAGAAGCGTCACTAGGACGCACGTCACCCCAAAGCAAGGGGGTGCGCGTCACCCTAGTGACGCTCCGACATTCGGCGCAGCCTTTGGCCGCGCCGTGATTTTGAGGGGGGTGACCCGGCTGCACCCTTCCCCAGGTGCCCCCCACCCCGCGTCGCCCTCCGGATGCTCCGAGGCCGGCCCAGGAGTCGGCCTCGGAGAGTCCGTCCCCGCCGGCACTCCAGGGCCTTCTGAAAGAAGGCCCGTGCACTGCGTCAATACGGGTATTTTTACCATTTTCGCGCATGCGCAGAGACCTTTTTGAGGGCAAGGGCCTGCCCTCTTGTCCTCAAAACGGTCTGCGCATGCGCGAAAATTGTAAAAATACCCGTATTGACGCACTGGGCCTTCTTTCAGAAGGCCCTGGAGCGCTGGCGGGGACGGATGCTCGAGGCCAGCCCGCGCGGGGGTGCGCGCATCACCCCGTGACATGCATCACCCCCTGGCGGCCCGCCACGCTCCAGCGACGCCACTGCTGCTGAGTACTGAGAGAGACTATTGTTCCATCAAGCTCAGCATCATCTAGCATAGCTTGTAACCACTGGTGTCGCTGCAGGGGGGCGGAGCTCTAAGTTCTGCTGCGGTCCAACTCTCCGTTACATGGGTGCACGAAGCGGCCCTGCCCCCTCGCCTTCGGCCCCCCCTCGCCTTCAGCCCCCCCTCGCCTTCGGAACCATTGAATGGTTCTGAAGGCGAGGGGCGGGGCCGCTTTGTGCACCCGTGTAATGGAGGGTCGGACCACAGCGGAATGTAAAGCTCCGCCCCCCTGCAGCGACGCCAGTGCTTGTAGCAGCTCTTCAAGCAGCTCTTCAAGATATCAGGGATTGCACCTGGATGGATCCTTCTGTGTGCAAAACACGTGCTTAACCACTGATCCACAGCCTCTGCCCAGTAGAAAGCTATGAATCCCCCATGTCTAAAGTTCTGCTGGACTCCAAGAACTATCTAGAACTCTGTATAAGCAGCGATTACCCCATATACTTCATTAGCAGGAAATGTTCCACACCAGCAATTATTCTATGTTGCATGGGAACTATTGAACAACAGGTTAAATGTCACGAATGTCCTGAACGACGGAGAGAGAGGAAGCCGATTTAAAGCAAGCAAAAAATCAAGACCCCAGTGCTGTGGGGTGGACACGACTGTTCCTTGCGCAAAGAGGATAGGTAATAAAAAGAGAGCGGGTTATTTTAAAATTATGACAGCAATTTGAAAAATCTTTTCTGGTTCCTACCATCTCCTTCCACTCATCAGACGCATACGATGCCCTCATCTGACGCATATTCGGAGTTAATAAAGTTACCTGGAATACTGAGTGTTGCCTGCAGAGAGTTCACTTGAGTCATTACCACTCATTCTTAGTAATTTTCCTCGCCCTGAGGGTGGCAGTTTAACATTGTGACCCCCTTCCCACCTCCCTCAAATGAAGCTTTTACATTTCTATAACCCTTTCAGAAGAAGCCCAGGACTGTGATTATGCTGGTGTAAAAATAGATTGATAAGCGCTCAGCACTGAAAAATCACATTTGGCGTAATTTGGGTATTGCACACAATAGACAGGTGGATTGTTCATACTTGGAGTCAGGATGGAGGCAAATTAACTGAAAGGTCAACCACACGTATAATTAGCTGATACTTAATACTCATTAATACTTAAGATATTTGTTGTATTTTCACTGAACGTGCCTGACAAATACAGGTATGGGACTTGAGAAGCCCCTGTTCCTCGCCCATCTCTTATGCCCCAGGCTAATTTCCCCATGATTTAATGAGACTCCATTCAAAAGCTTCACAATTGTGTGCTGAGTGTCTGATTAGAATGTGGTGCTGGGAATGTGATGCAGGTGGTACTTTCCAACCACTCATTAATATGTGCATATAAGGTTATTTATTCAATGCTCTAACCTGAAAGCAGAGTGGAATTAAAAGTTCCGCTATGGCAGATCTAACGGGTCAACGACATATCAGAGCAGAGGAAGGAAAATTAAATCAGCCTCAGCCACAGCCACTCACGCAAGACAATGCAATTTGGAAAGAGAGTCGTATTAAATGGGGCAAATATGGCTGTGGGATCAGGGGCTGCCCTCGTGGCTCCATGGGATTGCCACAGAGACCAGAGACGAAGATTACAAATCCATTTACCGTATTGTCCCGAGTATAAGATGCACCTGATTATAAGACGCACCCTTAAAGTTTGGTGCTATTAAAAAAAATTAATTAAATCACTGGCATTAAATTGCAGCAGCCTGATTATAAGATGCACCCCTAGTTTAAAAACTTAAATTAGGAGAAAAAAGTGAGTCTTATACTCAGACCAATACAGTATTCAGAAAGGAGTGGTGCAGTTCATTTCACCTCTTCTCCCTTCTCACAGCACAGACCTTTGTGCAGGATAACTCCTCCTCTGCTCTTTGCTGAGTGTCCAATTACGTGTTGTTTAAAGGATGCGATTGGCTGTTGTATGGGGGCGGGGGGGCTTTTGATAATCAGTAGCCATGGGGAGCAACCGAGGTTGAGACTACAGTGTGTATGAGGAGGAGCTTGAATCCTTTGCCTCCAACCATAGTCCCAATCCAGACTACAAACATATGTTTAGGCTGTGCGTATAAAATTTTAAATGTAATCTTTTTAATCAATTTTTAGATGTTTTTATTAGTTTTGTTAACTGTTTTTTTACTGTTTTAAAACGTAATTATCTATATGTATTTTTATATTATTATTTTGTTGTTGTTGTTGTAAGCCGCCTTGGGTCTCTTTGGGGAGAAAGGCGGGATAAAAATATTGTAAATAAATAAAATAAATAAATAAACATTGTAATTTAAAGGTGTGGTTTTGATTATGCGGGAGGCCAGTCAATGACACAGGGAGGGCGATGATGCGTTGCCCCACCCACTGCATGGGAGGAGGGCCATCATGGGGGTGACACACAGACCTCCCGCACTGGGTGACGCAAACCCTAGGAACGCCCCTGGCCACTACCACCACCCCGTCATAGTTATAACAAATACCTGGCAGGCCATCCTACATGACCAGTCATTTGAATTTGGGGTAGGAAATCACAAGTTGTGCCTGCCTGATCCAGATTGTGTGGGGAAGCAAAAATATTTGCCTTGGGACCCCTCATGACTTGGCAGAGACTTGGGGCCATTTAGCACATGCAAGGCTGACTGAACAGCTTTGAATTATAATAGACAGAAGGTGCTGAAATCCATAACTCCGGAGCACAGGGAGAAATATGTGTAAAGGGACACCTCTGATCACTTCTACATTATTGAAAGCATTATAAAGACTTTCAGGCCCAACCATTCCCTGTGACAATTAAATCCAGAGAGCACAAATTATGTTCACGTTCATAGCAATGGCAAAACAGGAATTTCTGACAGCTCAAATCTATGCATGTCTACTCAGAAGTAAGATGCACTGAGTTCAGTGGGACTTACTCTCAGATAAGTGGGTAAAGGATTACAGCCTTACAGTCCAATCCTATGCTGGGTTTATAGTGGTGGATCTCGCAATCTGCCACCATAAATTCCAGGCCAGTGGTCAGCTGCTCCGCTCAAATGGCCAGAGACCACATGCAGGTGACAACAGCATGCTGAACTCCGCCATCCTTCGCTGGCGCTGGTAAATTGGTGGTGGGGCAGTTTGGGGGACTATTGTGGGCGGTTTGGGGTAGGGACCAAGCCAGGCTGAACTGGGGGTGCTTCGGGGGTGAGTTGGGGAGGATCTCAGTGGCAGCTATGCATGCCAAGAACTTATCCCCCTTTCCCCATTGATCAGAGGGAGTCCCTGAACCCCAGTGTGATTTTACTTAAATCTTGTGCCACTCTCTGCTTTAAAGAACAGAACTAGCACTAGGAACAGACTCCAAAAGGGGGAAGAAAGATCTAGAATTACACGTTTTATACCTGATGCTGCAACATCATTGCTAAATCACCAATGAGACTCAAAAGCTGCATGACAACCACAAAAATGCTGAGCGCAGATATAAAAATGATGTTTGACTTTGAAAAATGTGCAGCTCTCCACATAACTGAAAGTCAAGATCCTTCACAACATGAATACCATTAGTGGAAAACATTTGTGGGTGAAATTTTCGGCACGATCCTATTTGAGCCTTGAACCACTGGAACGAGTGTTTGGGTGGCGCTAGACACTTTCCAGCTGTCGCACAAGGCAACATGCCAGAGAGTGCGGGCTGGCCACCGTCACAAGCAGTGAGAAGCTGCCTCCGCGCACCAGCAGCCTCCAGATGTCTGCTGGTCCTGGTAAGTACACACAAGGGTGGAAGAGTGGTGGGGGTGGAACGGGGCAGAGGGTGGGCAGAATGAGGTGATGGGGTGGGAAGGAGGGCAGATTGGGACCAGAAAGGGGGTGGGTTTGGCAGTGGCAGCACCCGCCAAATTGAAAATCCATACCCAGGATCAATCTGCCTTCACAAGTCCATGAAAACATTTGCCAGCGATATTGCTGGTGCAGGTCTGAGTAGACCCACTGGACCGACAGGGACTTACCCTGGGGCAAGGGAACAAATGTGGAATGCAAGGGAACGCTGTGAGATGCAGCGGGTGCCACGTTGGCGCTGCTGCATTGCCATGTGGGGAGTTACATTGGATTGGGCTGCCTATCTTCCGTTACTTGGGGCTCGGTCAGAGTAACTGGGTAGCCCAGTCATGTTAACATTTCTCTTACCAGCATCCTATAGGAAGAGACTCCTTAAAATACTGAAACTTACTTTATACCTAAGAATGAAATAAATGCTTTGCTTATTCTATTGGCCTAATTAAGTGCACTGATGGTTTAGAACTGGGAAAATCTGGTAGGCCTATTCAAAGTCCTGATTGGGAATTACCCAGATAGCCTTAACAGAGGAAATATGGACACAGCCTCGATGGGGCTAAAACAATGTGGCCTTTTCCATTGTGAAAGAATGAAAATATTGGTTCCTGTCCCAAAGGGGAGGGGAGGTCACAATATTTTTCAAAAGACAGAAGGGAGGCACCATCAAATAACTTTGAGAAAGATGCTATGTTGGGGCAAAGAGAGACAGTTCTCCCACTGTGAAATACAAGGCTTCATTGTCGCCCACGTAGCAGGGGTAGATAAAGAAATATAAAAACCTAGTCTTGGAAATGCAGCAACTTTGGAGACTCAAGACAATTCATACAGCACCCCTATTATGATCCTCTACAGGAGTTCCTTCAATTATCCTCAAGGAACACACAGGGTGAATACATATACCATGAATCCTATTACATGTAAGGCAAAAGGTAGTCATTCTCTACTGTGCCCAGAAATTTCTGAACCATGATTGAATCCTTGCAGAGAGAAACTTGGAAGAACAGACTCCCACCTGAGGAAGCACCACAAATACCAATCTAGAAAAAGAAAAAGAATACTCTAATACAGTGTTTCTCAAAAGTTTACAGGGGAGTAAGGGAACCTGTGTCATTGTGGACATGGCGACAGTATTTCTGGGGTTCCGCTGCTGCGGAATTTTTTTTTTTTTTACTTACCAGGGTTCCCACTAACTGCAGGGTGTTGCAGGGGGCCTGCTGCCCCCTTTACCACCACCACCACCACCACCACCACCCCCGTGCCTCAGAAGAACTTTCAATCATACTTGGAAGCTACTTCCACTTTTTACAACACCCGGTAAGTGAAAATACCCCTTCTCCATGGCAGGACCCCAAAAGTGCCGTTGCTGCACGTCGCCACACCCCTTAAGGGGGTAGCAACTGCTTCCAGTTGGTGTAGTGGGTCGTGACCCACCTCTTTGAGAACTACTAGTTGTCTAACAGAATTTCAAAACTATACATTAGAATGTTTGCAAAAAAGTTCTAATTAGAAAAGAAATGCTTAAAAATAATCTCTGCTCACTCCCATTTCAGGTCTCTAAGTGTAACTTTTAGTGTAACTGCAGATTTTCCCAGGGATCTTTCCCTCCAAGCTTTCTGTTGCTAGCCCCTGAAAGAGACACTAAACATCATTGGCAGCACAATCCTATCCAGCTTATGCCACCAGCTGAGCACTGCTCAATGCTATCCAACTTATGCCCAGTGTAACCAGCGGTGCAGCTAGAACGGGAGGCCCCAGAACGGAAAGGGGATTCAAATCCCCTCCAAAAGGGGAACTCAAAGGCGATTTGAATCCCCTTTCTGTTCTGGGGCCTCCCATTCTCACTGCACCACTGGTTACACCGGTGGCATAAATTGAATAGGATTTAGCACAGCTCAGCCAGTGGCATAAATTGAATAGGATTGCGCCCTATGTCACTTTTGTCACCCTAAATGTCACATGGTTGTTATAGGGTTAAAATGGCATTTGCATGTGTTAAAATACAGTATAACGATTTTGTCTAACAAGTTTTCAAAAGTCCATCTCAGAACTCAATTCCATTTGCATTTACTGATTTCCAACCTGATACTGATATGATTTTATAAGGCTATGCGTAATCAAAAAGGAAACTTAATGAACAGGATTAAAAGTTAATTAATTGTAAGCATAGTTAAACACAGCCAACTCTTTACTTCTTTCTCATAAAATCTATCTACTGTAAAAGAATGTCTTTTTTAATTACTTTCGAACTGGACTTTCAAAGAAATGTGTTTTGTCTAACATGTTGGGATATCTTTCTTTTTCATTCCAACACTCCTCCTTTTTCGTTGTCTTTTTTATGTAAAAGCAAAAAACTACTAAGATTTTTTTAAAAAATTACATGCATTGATTCTGAGCTAAGGGGGTGGGGGCATTTTTAGTGAAACCTTTGAACGCCCCCACCAAAACATTCCCCCCCACGAGGAAGAAGATACACAAGGGTGCAGCTATCTTTAATGCAAGAGACCACGTAGAAACCCCTGCAAGTGAAGGCAATTTAGAACAGAATTAAAAATGGAAAGTACAGTACCTGATAGTACTATGTAAACCACGTTATGAGCTACTGTTGTTGGTATAATAATAATAAAATAATAATAATAATAATAGTGAAGTCTTCTCTTCTCCACCGGGTCATCGTGGGCCTTCTCCCGGGGGTCCGGGGTATCTCCTGAATGGCCTCAAAGCTTTTAAAGGGGGAGGAGGGAGGTTGCAGTACCTGAGCCCTTTGCCCTCTGGTTGCTGGTCTCCTGTTGCAGGTCAGGCCTGTCAGAAACACCACTGTTGACCCTCATCATCGGCCAGCAGCTTCCTTATGAACCCTTTCCAGCCCCCAGGTGATCCACCCTCACTGCCGGCCCTGCCCTCCTCCATTACCCCCTCGAGGGCGGACTCGGTGGCGGCTGTCCCTCTTAAACCAGCCGTGCCGACATCCCGCCCCGCTAGTGCCTCGCCCTCCCTACCCTCTCCAGGGCTCGCAGGCGTTGCTGAGGCCTCAGAGGCTGTCAGGAGTGCTCCCCAGACTTGGGGCTTCCTGGCCCTGGCTCCCTGCCCCCCCCATGCCCAGCTGGCCGGGCCCGTGTTCTTCGACGTCTCGGACGCCCCTCTCCCACTGTCATGTCTAGGTGTGGCTTTGCCCGGCTCTTATCATTAGCGTGCATCCTCCTCCCCCGATGCCACTCCCCCTGGCAGGCCGTTGGTTGTGAGAGGGACCGGGAGGCTCACCGCGACCGCTCAGGGGCTCGGGGAGCAAGGAGAGGCCGGTCCGCCTCCCCTCACTCGCCTTGGGCATCGAGGCTTACCGACGGGAGCTTGGAAGAGCCTGCTCCGACCTTGGGCTGGCCGGCCGGGTCTACTCCCCCGCGTCATTGCTGGAAGAGCCTGTTGCGGGTGGACCAGGTAAGTAAGTAAGCAAGCAAGCAAGCAAGTAAGTAAGTAAGTAAGTAAGTAAGTAAGTAAGTAAGTAATAATATTAATATTAATATTAATATTAATATTAATATTAATATTAATATTAATATTAATATTAATTGCAGCTGAACTCAGGTGCTTGTACTGGCATGGCATGCTGGGGAGGGGATATACTGCACAAAAGCCCATCATCAATTTTGTATTTGTTTGCAAGAGACTGTAAAAGTATTGGCAAGGGGGGCAGATGTTGAGGTTATTATTTAAGGAAGGAAGAGGGAAGACATAGCAAGGATATATCAGGGCCAAGCACATCCTTAGTGGAACATGAAGTTTAGCCTTGAGATACCACCATGTCTTGGTCTAGCTCTACTCAAGGCCCATCATTTGCAATTGATGGGGATTTGCTTTCTAAACTATTTTTAATCATGATGTCCCACATTGCCTTCTTCTTCCGTAAAAGCTGAGGTGGAAAAAAAGATACCACGGAAATGGAAACATGTTGGTCTGGTCTGTAATGAAAACCTTAGTTCTGTGTTGCTAGCTTCGAATCTCCCAGAATGCTTTGTTCAGTTCTAATATCCTGATAGATTCATCAGAGTCTTGCCATAAATGAAGTGTAACTTAAGTAGAAATAACAGCTATTTCTGTAACATCTTAGCCATTCACTCTTCTTCTTTTTTGTACACTCCAACATTTTTTCTGTTCTACATTTTACTGTTGTTAGGGAATTAAACCAGTAGGAAGCCTAACCTGAATTAATATGCAGGTCGGCTGACAAATAGCAAAGGGTTTTAATATGTGCCCGTTGCTAATATGTGATCATCTGTATCTGAAGTTTGGTCAATAGAGAAAAAAATGTGTACAAAGATTAAATTATACACTGCTTTCAAATTGCATTTAAAAGGAAAAAAAACGGTATAACAGGTTGATAGCTTTTACACATCCAGATGATTGTGGTATAAATTTTGTAACAGTATTCTTTGTGTACTATTTTAAATATCTAGGAATCATCTTTACTGAGTGAGGCAGAATTAGATTGAAAGATGTGGGAGAAAGCTTGGGGGCTCTAGCCCCCAACTGTGTGGGGACCATCATGATCTGGTCCCTCTGCTCTTGCATTTAGGGCATGGCTGAATATTGATCTTTGCCATAACCATGTTGATGAAGAGGCATTGTTAGGGGGGGCAGGGCAGTGGCCACGGTGGAGGGTTTGGCGCCACCACCGAAAAAAGCACCCCCAGCAGTTTGTGGCAACAGGATTTGACAGCCCGCACCGCAAATGGCCTAAAATGGCCTTTTCCCGGCAGCGCCACCAAATTGCCACCAAATCTGGCGTGGGGTGGGGCTTGTGACATCATGCCCCAGGGCGGGGCTTGTGATGTCACATGAGGGGTGTCATGGTGATGCCCCCCCGGAGTGTAGCTACGCCACTGTGTTGATGGGCCATCACACTGTGCTTTCCCACAAAATACGCACTCTCGGTGAGATGTCGGGATCTTTCCCATGGAAGTGACACCCCACTGAGAGTGCGTATTCTGTGGGATAGCCCAATGCAACAGACCATCCATGTGGTAGTGGTTATGTCATTTACATGCAACAATTTATAGGGAGAGAAAAGAGAGAAAAGGCCATGCGGCATGGGAAGGTTGACCGAGCTGGCCCAGGAGGGAGTGGGGATGTTGGCTGCGATATTCCCATCCCCATTCCCGGGCTCGGCGGCCCTGGCCGTGAACCCTTACGCAGGATCAAGCTGCCCCTCCTAGGAAATTGTGCGCAGGATTTCAGCCTTAGAAGAGCAGGGTCCCAAACTGAGATCTCATCAGTTTCATTTTCTATGAAGTTCTATACAAGAACTCAGTGCCTCCTATTCATAGGCAGTTTTATTCCGTCTAATTTTTGGGAATTAGTGGAGATCCTTAGTTTATTTGCAGTTTTAAATGTTTGTATCATTTAATTGGCTTCCTTGAATTTATACATTTTATTACAAACCTGTTCTGTTGGTAAAAGGCAGTCTACAATGGAAGGCAGAATGAATAAATGCTACATACAAGAATAAATGCTACTACTAAAGATGTGCTGGAGAAGACTCCTGAGAGTCCCTTGGACTGCTAGGAGATCAAATCAGTCAATTCTAAATGAAATCAACCCTGACTGTTCCCTGGAAGGACAGGTACTAAGGCTGAAACTCAAATACTTTGGCCACCTAATGCGAAGAGAGGACTCTCTGGAGAAGACTCTGATGCTGGGAAAGATTGAAGGCAAAAGGAGAAGGGGAAGGCCAAGGATGAGATGGTTAGACAGCATCACCGATGCAACGAACATGAAAATGAGCGAACTCAGGAAGATAGTGGAGGACAGGAAGGCCTGGCGGGATATGGTTCATGGGATCACGAAGGGTCGGACACGACTTAACGACTGAACAACAACAAAAAAAGAATGTGGAGCAAGATTTTGACCAAAATGCGTCTAGCCTATTTTAATCTTTTGAAGCTGCACTGAGTAAACCAATGAACACTATCAACAATATTTGATTGTACTATGAGTGACTGTGTGACATCTCTGTTAATAAATTCCAAGGTGTTTGTTTAATGGTTACATATTGACCTGTTTGTGCTATTAAAACCATTGAAGCTGTATAAATGAACAAGGCTGTCCTGAATATTCCCTAATTTTCATTTTCAGGTTAAAAAAAATAGCTATTTCAGTGGGCTAGAAATATTTCCTGATAGCATGCTTTGATTGTGCAAATGTTCACCTTTTTTCTATTGTGTCCATTGCCATTTTCTTCTCCAGGATGCTGTTTTTTCGTACATCAGTCTCACAGATTAGTCCCAGCCAATCAGGGATCACCTAGTGCAGTGTTTCTCAAACTGTAGGTTGGGACCCACTTGGTGGGTCACAATCTGATTTCTGGTGGGTCCCAGAGAGCCTAAAATGAAAATATAGGTGATGGAAAGATCAGATAACTATGGTAATTGCCTCAAGTTCTGAGGCTATTCAAAAATCAGGTAGCTAATTACCCCACAAACAGCTGAGCTCCTGCAGTTTGCAAGCTTGTGTAAATATAGGGAGATAAAAATGTCTGAGCGGCTTTTTTCTGGTGTATTTTTCCCCAAGTCTGTCAATGACAGGTGGGAGCAGGTGAATGCTGGGTCGCATAATAACTAAGTCCCTCAAGCCTTGAGGCTATTCATTAAGGCTGCCTTATTATGAGAAATAGATTAAGTTTTTTGCAAACAAACAATTATTACTTGTAAATAAATACATATATTATTTCTTTCAAGACCACCTTTTTATGTCTTGTAAAGCTAGGGGGGTCCCGATAGAGTGTCATTTTAAGAAGTGAGTCCTGGTGCTACAACATTTGGGAACCACTGACCTAGTGAATAGGCTGATATTCACAGCCCAATCCTGTCTAGCAAAATACGAAAGCGCAAATAAGGTGCCAGCTGCATCCTATGCAGGATTGGACCAGCATTGGCGCAGCTGGAGTCCTCCTCGGGGTAAAGGGACATTTGTCCCCTTACCCCGAGTAGAGCCCCAACTGCCCCAATGAGTCTACTTGGATGTGTACCAGCTATTTTGCTGGCACACATTCAAGCCAGCTGTGTAACGTCAGGCAGGCCTGGAAAGGGGGATAGGATTCAACAGAGTGCATCGCCGCTGATTCCTCCCCCGTCCCAAGCCCAGCTAAACAATCTTACTCCCCAGAATGCCGCATTACGGCCTCCCCGTACCCTTCCGCTAGACAGCAGGGACTTACTTCTTCGCCACAACACTCCACTGTTCTGCGGTGCCAGCAGAGCAGCACAAGCCTCTCCACAGGTCTGGTGCTGCAAACATGCCTTCCAACACATTTGCAACACCTTAGACCAGTGAAGCGATCACTCCATAGGTCTAATTGTAGATTGGATTGCACTGTCAAACTCTCTGTAGCCAATTAGATTTGGTTGTCGGATGATGTCACTGATAGCAAGTGAAATCCATCGAGAGTGAAAGCAAGTCAGGGCAATATAAAGGAACAGGCGAGTAGTGGCATTGCTGGAGGGGTCCTGTCCCCACATCGTAACATCGCTCCTGGAAAGTCTCCATTTGGAGCCTTTCAGGAGCGAGGGAGGGTCATTCTCCAGCTGTCAAAAAGACCCGATCGGCCTCCACAGCCACTGCGGCTGCGGAAGAAGCTGCCAGGGCCGGGAAAGGTGCTGCCATGATGGCCACTACTCCTGAGTAGACCAGGGCAGCACCCAGGGACACAGCCCCCCCCCCTGGCCCCGCAATAGCTACACAACTGCAGGTGAGTATGTTTTAGAAGTGCAATATTTTTTTCCCTTTTTTGAAAGGGAGTTGTTCAAAATGTTAGCAAAAAGCCTGAGTTGTTTACCTCAGACTTACTCTAAACTGCTGTTATAGGAAATACATTTAATCTTGTACATACGGCTAGCAACTGGTCTTTCGCCAACCTTAAAGAGCTGGGCAACTTTAACAAGCTGGAGTCAAGTCAATCTTTGTCTATAGTCATAGAAGAATACATACATGATTACACATTTGCTTGTCCAAGATTGTCAGCTCTACATTACATTTGCTGGCTGAGTGTTTGCCATTAAGCCTGGGTTGAAGGCGATTGAGAGCCATTGTTACTTGCTGAACACCCGTATTCAGGGCAAGTATAAAACAAGAAGCATTTCTTACATTTCTCTAAATCTTTCTCTGATTGCACAGACAAGACACACTTAAAATTCTGATTAAAAGAGGGAATCAGGACAGTGCTGAATGCAGAATTACTAGATTGATCAGAGGCTGTCTTTTGAGCAGAAAGGGACTATTTGGAGGAAGTACTGGAGAGGGACACTGTACAATACTGAAGCGTCTGCTATTGTGTGGCATCTTTTCTCTAGGAAATTCCAAAAGGCTTTTTGCATTTGAATTAAATGGAAAGTACGTGAGCTCTAGCAAACAGCAGGCAGCATTTCTACGGATATGGCAGATTGGAGGCAAGAGGTCTCAAGGACAGCAATCTGAAGGCAACTCAAGGCAGAGGAAATTAAGCTCAGGTAGTCTGTGTATTGTGCAGCAGAGAAGAAGATGCCTCCAAGAACAAGATGGATTGCACCTACATCCTGGAAAAATGATTTTGAAAACATTACAGCTGCCTACAAAAATCCACTCAAAATGAAATTTGAGGGTTGCCCTTCATCTTCCTTCAGATTAGTATGCTGGAAAATATATTGGAAGCATTTTAAGAGAGCTGTCTAGTTTCCCTATGGATGAATGAAAGCCCTACACAGGAAGGGAACCCTGCCAGCTCAAGAACCACCAAATGAACAGTTGGCCCCCTTCGAGCCAGGCGTCAGTCCTGCAGCCCCCAATCGATCAATCCCAATTGCAGTGCCATGGCGATGGCCAACAGCTGCAATGGGCACCCCTGCTAACTGGGCAAGAGGCACTTTTTCAATTGGTGCTCCTCTTATATTTAGCAGGAGGGAGAGTAACTGCCCCCCTTTCACCCCAGCACAGTGTCTTTTCCGGTGGCTGTTTGCTGGTGGTGCATTTTTTTTTCTGCATTTTTTCTGCATTGTTCTGCATTTCTTTTAGACTGTGAGCCCTTTTGGTATAGTGAGCCATTTAATCATTTGATTTTGTCTGTAAACCGCTTTGTGAACTTTTTCCTGATATAAATACTGATAAGAATAAGAATAATAAGAATGGAGAGACTGCAGCAGCAAGATTGTCCAAGTGACTGGGATGCCACAGCTGCTCTCGTGAGACTCAGAAACGTTGCTCAAGATGTTGAGGCTGCAGGAAGGATGCACAGATATCCCCACTTTATTTAGAACATGGGAAGAAGGGGGCAAGGAGGAGGAGCCTTATGTCTCGACCACCCCTGCTGGGGCTGAGCATTGGGAGAAGGAGGAGGAGGCTGTGGAGTGTTGGTTCATCTGTTTGCTCCATGACTGACACCTTGGGATGAGGCAGCAAGAAGGAACAGGAAGGGCTGGCCAGGCACCAGGAGCTGCCCCACAGCAGAAAACAGGGTTATGGCTGCATGAATCCCCTGGAGAAGCCCAAAGAGTAGCAATAACACTATCAAAAATTATCTGGGGTGGTTATCCGCACACAACCCATTATTATCCGCACACAACCCAATCACTTAACTTCACCTAAAGTGAATTTTGATGTGAATTTGACAGGAATTTCACACATAGATATTTGCCATATGCATACATTTCCTCCATTGTTGTTTTATGCATCCGTATCGTCTTAGCCATACGGAAATTAGCTCTAAGATACAGGAAAAGGGCTGCTTAAGCTTGCTTTAAGTTTGCTTGACACATTGTTCTAAACACATGTACATGGTGCTGGGCGCATACCAAGTGAGCACAACCCAGGTCATCATCAGGGCATTCTGGATTAGACTGATGGCAAGGAAGCTTCAGGTCCCACAGGAAAAAGTTCAAACTTTGGTTTTTCAGAAACACACACACACACACACACACACACACACACACACACACACACACACACACACACACACACACACTACTTTTGCTGGCTAGCTTAGGAGGTGCCTTGCCTTCCATTTGCATTTTGGATAATAGCATGACTGGCCACACCTTGGTTTGGACAGCAGATTTGAACTTATAAACAAGCCAAATCCTGAGTTTTCCTCACTTTGGAGTCAACCAAATCATTAGCGAGACAGAAGAGACGACTTCAACCTCAGCTTCCCTCACCAAACTCATTGTGTACTTCTTCAAGAAGTTATATGGCAACTGAGGCACAGTTTGTTTGTGTAATGGTCTAAAACCTTCTGCTACCCATGAACCACTAGGTCATCCGCTAGCCTAGGGTACTGCAGAAAACCATTGTCTCTCCCACCCCACCCACCCCCCAAAAATACAATTCTAAAGCAATTCCTGCTCTTTTACTCATTTAAACTAGGAAGTGAAGTGTTCACACAGTTTCACCTTCAATCCCTCCAGGATTGTTTCCTTTGAGAAAGTTCCAGGCTTATGGAACGAAACGTAAGGACTTGCAAACCTCGGATTTTAAGTACATTTTTTCCCGTTCGTGGCTGCCAGTGTCTGGAGACCCTCGATCGGTGTAAGAAATCTATTTTTATCCTGGCTTCTCTTTTTTACATGGCATCATTACCCATACTACCTGGTACTTGCGAGATTATCGCTGGCCATGATAGCTTCTGTTCTAGCTTAATTCTAAAGGAGTTGCGAATGGGACAAGTTAAGTTCCAAAACTGAATGAGTTCCATCCATTTCATTCATTTATTTTGAACTGAATGCAGACCCCAGTATATCTTCCGCTCTCCTCCTGGATTCTATCTAGCTTAGTGTAGTTCTGTTTGAGAGTTGGGTGCAGACCAAGCGCAGCAGTAAACAAACGTTTTTGCATTTGTGACCTACTTCTGGAACTTGGGATTTCCTGTAAACAAGCCTAGCAAAGCCTCTGTGTTTCATGTTCCTTTGGGAAACTGCAGAGTTGAAAGAAATCGGGAGGAGTCTTTGGCTGGTCTGTTGCAAACTCCACCCAGTCCTTTAAAGATGAGCCAGTAGAAGGAAATGAGAGCAAAGACTAAGCGAGCTTTGAAAGTTTTGTTTCCCAAATGGCTTTGTTTGTTTGTTTTTGCATCACTTATTATAAAAAGTAATTATATTTATTTGTATGACACCATACAGCTGCCATCTCAGACCTAGTCTCCTGTTATGTGTGCTATGCAGAGGCTGCTTGAAGCAGCCTCTCTGTTCATTGTTTCCCTGCCAGTTCTTCTTCCAAGGAATATTCTATCTGGTGTGGAGAATTTCCATGCCAGATTCAGCTGCTGCGAAGCAAGGGTGACCTCAGGGGTGGTGCAACCCAGAATGCTGCCTGGTGCCGACTTGAGTAGGAGGTCAAACCAGGTGGCATGGTAAAACCCTTACCATGCAGATAGATAGTGGCCTCTCCACGGGTCCATGTGCATGGCCACCAGCCACTGTGCTGGAACGTCACTTCCACCAGCATCCTCTCACTTCCATTGGTAGGAACATGTGTTCCACCAGTGGAAAGAGAGGATAGGACTGGGCCATAAGCCATATAGAGAGCTAAGAAAACATAGAGTCACCACGAGACCATATATTCTCATTTTAGGCTGCCAGACTCACTTGGCAGCTCCAGGGCAGATGGGTCTGTTCAAAGATGGGACTTTGTGTGGTCCTGGGCTGCTTTGTTGAGCATCTTTTACAACCTGGCTTCATTTGTCCTCACTCATTTCCATGTTCCTGCAATCACCAAATGGCAGAGAGGCCATTGATGCCAGTTGTCTGTGAATCAGGTGATGTTGCTGCTCTGCTTGTTCTGGCAACCCTCCTTCTTCTAATGTGAAGCGGCAGTTGTTTCCTTTCCTTTCCATGCTGGCCGCTTTCCAGAACGTCACCTCATCTCAAGACTGATGGAATAAATACATCCACATTTAATTTCATTAGGCAGTGAGCCAAACTATATAATTGAAAATGGCTAATCAGAGAAGATAAACTTCACCCCACACGAGACCTAGGCTAGGAACCATTTCATGCATAATCCGTATATGACTCCAGTTTCAGTCTGGATCGAGAGGATCTGTAGATTGCTGTCAGAAGTGAGTGGGGGGGGGATAGATATTATGGGTTGGAATGGCAAAAAGAAATGTTGTGTCCATCTTAGGTGGGCACCTCAATTAACGAACAGATGTCGCATCATATAATGTGTTGAGGTGTGTGTGTGCGTGTGCGTGCATTTGCATGTGCGTGTGTGTCATGATGGCTGCATTCAAACTTATTTTTTCATAAGGAGCAGTTTACTCCAGGAGTAACTTCAGAAGTGAAGAACACTTTATTTTCAGAGGGAGAGCACCGATTGGTCCTTCCTAAACATGAACAAATGAAGCTGTCTCATTGGTCCATCTGGATCAGTATTGTCTGTACTGATTGGCCACAGTTCTCTAGGGTTTCAGACAAGTGATCTTTCCAAGTTCTATCTGCAGATTCCAAAGACTCTGAGACCTTCTGTGTGCAAAGTAGGGACACTACCACTAAATTACAGCTCTTCCCAAGCCACCTCATCCCTTAAATTATCTTCAGAGATTTGTCTTCCTGGGTCAACGTGTACTTGCGCCAGCTATAGAGCTGGCACAGGTTTGCATGCTGCTTCCTTCAGCCACAAGAAGCAGGGTCTTTTCTGCAGTGGACCCATAGTTATGGGGCTCCCTTTCTTGGTATATCTCTTGACACAAATATTGACCACTTTCAAAAGTGCATGAAGGCATTTCTTGTTGAAAAAAGCTTTACAGCCCAATCCAGCGCAACTTCCCCTGCAGTGATGTGGCGGCACCAGTGTGGGCTCCGTTGGGTCCCACGGGGGAGTTTTGACCTCAGGAGGCCTCCTTGAGGTAAGGGAACATTTGTTACCTTGCCCTGGGATAAGCCCCTGTGGGCCCAGTGAATCACCCCAAACCTCTGCCAGCTATATAGCTGGCGCAAGTTCACGTTGACCCAGGAAGGCAAATCAGGTCTGGGAAGGGGGTCAAGATTCAACGTGCACTGCTGCCACCAAATCTGCCCCCCTCCTGGGGCTGATTTGCCCTCCCCTGCCCCATTCCGCACCCTGCATGGCCTTACCTGCTCTGGTGGGTCTTCGGCTGTCCGCCAGCGCACAGGAGGCTGCTCTGGCCTCCCTACCAGTGGCCCAGCTGTGCTCACCAGTAGAGGCTGCTTTGCGACTGCCATAAAGCAGCCTCCGCTGGTGTAATGCGCATTATACCAGCATCCAGCTGGTATATGAGTGGGCTGTTAGACTGGTATAGTGGTAGTTTTAATCTGTACCATGGTGCTGGCATTTAATTGGGGAGGATTCAAATGGTTTTACTGAGCTTATTCATAGTTGTTTTGTTGAATTTGTACCCCACCACTAATCCATATTTTATGGATAAATGATAGGTAGAAATGGAATACATAAATAAATACAGCAATTGTAGGCCTCAGCTTCTTTATCATAAACACATCTAGTCAAAACCACTAGGGTTTATCAAGACGTTATCTCAGTGCCTGCTTCCCAGCTGTGGATCTCCTTCCTCTGAATGTCTACCAAAGTCTAGGCATCCTCCAGAACTGAAGTTAGGCTTCTCAATCTCAGGGTGCAATCCTGTGTAACTCTTGCACCGGTGTAACAGTAGATCCCCTGGTGTAAGAGCACTTATGCCGGTGTAACTTGCCATACGCCGACGGATGCAGGACAGACCTCCCTCAGGACGTAACCCCCCTCGGACAACTCACATGTGCAGTTCGGACGTGTAACAAACACCAGCGCAACTCCACCGGCGCAGGGGGCATTCATATGCCCCCGGAATGCCCCCTGCGCTGGCGGAGTTGCACCGGCATCCATTCCACATCCGAACAGCGCATGTGAGGTGTTCAAGGGGGGGTTAAGCCAGTGTTTGTCCTGCGTCCGTCGACGTACGACAAGTTACACTGGCATAAGTGCTCTTACACCCAGGGGATCTACTGTTACACCGGTTCAAGAGTTACACAGGATTGGGCTGCCAGTGATCTTTCATGGGGTGAAGTCGACATTAATGCTTTTTGTCAGCTACAGATCAGAATGAAATGGAGAATTTTGAAACAATGCTTTTACTGTTTCAGACATTTCTGGGTGATGCTGTAAGTCAGAGGTCGGCAACCTTTTGGGGCAAAGGGACTGGACGTTCAGCAACGACATCGTCACAGTGGCCGAGTACCAGAAGCAGCTGCATGGAGCTCGGCTTGGGAGGCAAAGCCTCCTGCCCAATTTGCTGCACAAAGGACAGGGCATGGCAAAGCTGCCTGCCCAGGCTCACTGAGTCCCTGTGCACAGCAATTTGGGCAGGAGGCTTTGCCCCCCCCCCCAGGCCAGCTCTGGGTGGGCTGGATGACTTTGGGGAGCAGGCTGGATCCAGCTCATGGGCCGTAGGCTGCTGACCCCTGTCATCATAAGTGTTAAAGGAAGTCTCAGTAACAATATGGCTCCTTGCTCCAGACACAATTTTTGTTGATGAATTTGTACAAGTGCAAGGGTTATATTAAAAAAGTGGAAGGTGTGAGCAAACAGATGTCAACTGGAACCTCTGGAGCTTCCCAGTCACCATAGAAATAGTGGGAATTACAGAAGAAGGTCGGTGTGATATTGCCAGGGTCGAGTCACCAGAAAAGCTACTTGCATAATATCAGGGAAATAATATCTGAGGGTGAAAGAAAGAAAGAAAGAAAGAAAGAAAGAAAGAAAGAAAGAAAGAAAGAAAGAAAGAAAGAAAGAAAGAAAGAAAGAAAGAAAGAAAGAAAGAAAGAAAGAAAGAAATTACTTTTCCAATAGCAATCCCTTCCACATATGCCAGATCCATCTGTGGACACAGAGGAAACTCTTAACAGAAGCAAACTGGCTGGGAGTGGAGGAGGTTTATTGAATCGTGCCAGAAGAAGACACATTTATGTGGCTTATCTATGGAGTGTTGCACTTGGAGGCCTTTCTGTAAGAAGGTGGAATTTGTGTAACAGGCACTCTCTTCCCCCTTGAGGTGCAAATGTTTGCTTTCATTATACCGTTGGGTTACCCCCCAGAAGTCAGGGAATTTCAGTACCCACACAGCCTCGTTGAATATTAATGTCAGAATCCTAACAATGGCGGCTAATAATGCAGCCTGGTGAATTGCACATCAATATTAATGATGCCTTTGTTAACATTCAGGGTTGACTCCATTCTGACTCCATTCTCTGCCAAGGTTTGGCGATCTGCCTATGCCAACAACACATATTTATATATGTCAAGTCAACCCAGGTAATTTTGGGGGAGAAATATTGCAATATTGCCTATTGTGATGATCATCTTTCTATTTTTCTCCTCCTCTCTCTGACCAGATGTTGCTTTAATCTGCTAACATGCCTTCAAATTGTAATATACCAGAGGTCTGGTATATTATTTCAAACTTATTACCCAAAAAACCCAAAACAAAACACCCAACAGATGCAGACATACAGACCCCGACACAACTGTTGAAAGTTCACATTCTTTTGCAAATCAACCATAATGAGAAAGGAAGTAGTTGATTGGCACACACACACACACACACACACACACACACACACACACACACACACACACAACATAAAGAGTTGTTACGCCCCTCCAAATGGCTTGCCCATGATACAGATAACTGCTGGTTGGCTTTCAAATGCTGTTCCTCTAGATGACAGGAAATTGTTTGAGGGCTCTGAGTCTTCATAAGAAATGTAAATGCAATTGCCAGCAGCACAGCCTTATTAATAAAAGTAGAAAAGCATCATCGCTAATTATCGCAAGCATCATTTGCATTTTCTAAACATTTACATTATTTTAATCTAACTGTGGAGCAGATGCTAGTGTGAGTTCCAACGCAGTGTTTTGCAAAATTAGTACCCGCCATGAGTAAATAATAATAATTTAAGGCAAAGGGGGGAGGGGTAGAGAAGCATATCTTGGTTTTTTTGTGTGGGGGGGAGAAAAGAATGCCAAGATAAGCCACATTTTGAAAAATCCAGCTTCGTGATGGTTTCTGCCAGACATTTGAATACAAGATCACAGCTGATAAACCTTATTGCGTGCTCTATCAACCGATTCCGTTTCATCTGTGGGACCCAGCAACTATCTGCCGCAAATTACCTCTGTCAAAGAGAGAGAAATGGAATTGATTTGCACTAATCTAATTTAGAGGAGGCTGGTATAAAATCGTAGTGGGGGCTTAATCACATCTGAATACAAACGGTACAAAACGGCGGCTGCTAAGTAGCGGAGGCAATGTCCGCGCACATGAGGGGGAGCACTGTGTCGAGGCTCCTGCCATTGAAGAGAAGGCGATTCAATTCCCAGCAGTGCTTGTTGGATTAAGACTTGAAATTGCTTGTTTAGACAGGAACAGCTGGATCTTGGTTCGTATCCGAGCAAGAGGCTTCTTTCGTTCTTTGCAACAGTTGCTGCTTAAAGGGGAAATGGCGACTTTCTTGCTCACTTGACGCCCCCCATTCTCGATTAGTTGGCCACTGACAAACAGCAACAGGAATACCCCAGATCCAATGGCAGTTCAATAGATAGCATGCTGGAAGTTAACTTGTATTGTTTTACCATGAAATCAGTCTATGGCCTTGCCCTAAGAAGCCATCGGCAATGCTGTAAGGCTGCCTCTTGCCTCATCTGCCTGTGTGAAATACAAAACTACCGTATTGTCCCGAGTATAAGACGCACCCTTAAAGTTTGGTGCTATTAAAAAAAGTTAATTAAATCACTGGCATTAAATTGCAACAGCCTGATTATAAGACGCACCCCTAGTTTAAAAACTTAAATTAGGAGAAAAAAGTGAGTCTTATACTCAGACCAATACGGTATGTATACTGGATCAGTTATGATGGTTGCATGAATGTTTCCAGTGTGACATTGCTGCTAATTACAGAGAACCAACAGACTAATGCACTGTGTTTGTGCATTTTAAAGGGTCAAGCCACATTTTGAAATCTGCATGTGCTGTTCAGATCTGAAGCAATGCACGTATAGGGGGCCCCCCGTATCCACTGATTCCTCATCCACGGTTTCAGTTATCCACGGATGAGGAATCCCCCCGCACCCTCCATAGCCCCCCCCCCGCACTTACTTTTAGGAGAAACCTCGTTTTTTTTCTTCAAAAGTCCCGGGTTTGCAGCTTCTTTGCAGGGACTTTTGAAGAAAAAAAACGGAGGTTTCTCCTCTAAACATAAGTGCCTGGGGCTGGGTGTGTGTGTGTGTGTGTGTGGAAGGTCGCGTCCGCCCCCCCGCACTTACCTTTAGCTGGAGAAACCTCCGTGTTTTTCTTCAAATGTTACGAGGCTGTAGCTGCTTTGCAGGCTTGACCAACAAGACTTAGGTGATAGCTAGAGTCTCGAGACTCTAGCTATCACCTAAGTCTTGTTGGTCAGGCCTGCAAAGCAGCTACAGCCTCGTAACATTTGAAGAAAAACACGGAGGTTTCTCCAGCTAAAGGTACGTGCCTGGGGGAGCTGTGGAGGTTGCGGGGGCGCCGGCCCACGGGGGGCGCTGGGGGCTCTGGAAACCGCGGAGGGGGCGTTCGCCCCTTTCCGCGGTTTCAGGTATCCATGGTGGGGGCTGGAACGTATCCCCCACAGATACGGCGGCCCCCCTGTATTTTGTACTTCAGGGATACTTTGTATTCAGATAACCTCACCCAAGTACAAAACATCTCATGAGAAACAGCCCACGCTTCTACGTCTTTTAAATGTTTAAAATGTTTAAAAGGAGAGAAAGGGGGCTTGTCGGGAGGTGAAAATGGGATAGCATCCGGCGCAAGTTGCCCACAATGGGTGCCACCCCCTTCCACCTCCAGCCATCTGTTCTGCTTCATTATGCCCTTCCCCTGCCCCATTCTGCCCACCCTGCCAACTCACCTCTATCAGAGGGCCTTTTTCGTCATCTTTACAACAGCCAGAAAGCATGTTCTGTTGCCAGAACAGTAGTTCCGGTGGCAGGTCACCACAATAGGATTGGGCCATCAGTCCTGTGCCAGCCAAATAGCTGGTGCAGGACCAAAGGGGACCATAAGGGTTATGGGATGCTACCCCAGGACAAGTGAACAAAACTTCACTTACCCTGAAGAGACCTTTCCAACTGCCCCCCCACACACACCATGGTGCAGCTGCATGAGTGGGGGGAGGTTAGATTGGATTGGGCTACAACATGGCTACACCTCTGAAATCCTTTTGTAAGGAAAAGAAACGTCTGGTGGTAGCTATTAATTAATTAATTAATTATGACCATATGTGTGCTACTTTTAGAACACCCAGTCCTCAAAACACTGTACAAAAGATAGAGATAAAATAAAAATGTTATCTAAACAGACAAACAGGGGCAGAGGTGTATATCACTTCCCCTGCCTCCACATCATGCGTCACTAAATTGCACAATTTAATTCATTGTCACCAGATGCAGCAATGGCCACTAGGAGGAGGAGAGGTCTATCCAAGGCTGTTAGCCATTGTAGCTAATCTATAGGTTTAGAGGAAGCCTGCAGCTGAATGCTAGTGGAGGGGGCAACAGCTGGGAGAGCTATTGCCTTATACGGGCTTTCCAGAAGCATTGTAGGACACAGCACCCTTGACTGGAAAGACCTTTGGTTTGATCCAGCAGAGCTCTTCTTATTATGCTTGTACTGCCTTGAGTCCAAATTCCGGTTCAGCCATATGAAATCAGAAACCTTCCTTCCATTGGCCCCTCCAGCTCAGTATTGCCCACACTGACTGCCCACACTGGCTCTCCAGGGCTTCAAACAGCAGCATAGGAAGGGATGGTACAGGAGGGGCTGTGGGCCCCCGGGTGGGCGGTGGGCAACTCTCCAGAGGCGGGGGTGAGAAGATGGCAATGGTGAATGCGGTGACGCTACAGGCAGTGGAACGGCTCAGAGAAGCCATCCGCCGCCTTCGCGTAGCTGTTTGATTTGGCCCCCGCCCTCCCGCCCAACCCCCGAGGGGCGTTTGGCTCCGACTGACGTCACTCAGGGGTGGGGGCATCATCGCGTGCTGCGGCCCCACCTCCTGGGGGCGTGACTACACCACTGGTTTCAGACAGAGGTCTTTCCAGTCCTACCTGCAGATGCCGGGGATTGAGCCTGGGGCCTCCTCCACGCAAAGGATGTGCAAGCTAAGGTCACCCTCTCATATAGCCGTTCAGTTGCCACTGAGCAGCTAAATGCCTCTCAGCCTAGCCTGCCTCATACAGTTGTGGCAAGGATAAAATAACTGACTGCATACATGAGCTCTGTTTCACTTGGTCCTAGCTCTTGTCTGACCACTTATCTGGAAAAAAGATGCCTTTGGTGTAAGAAACTGCACGGTATTTAAGTTTTAGGTAACCAGCTTCCTATAGCAACGATGGCTGGGGTCTTCTTATGCCTTAGAGAAAGCATTCCAGTCTCTCTTTAATGGACCACTGGAAACATCTGAGCATTTAAAGGCCCGTTTGGTTTCCCACCTTCTCTCATTCGCACTCTTCTAATTGTCAGCCGAATTTTGTGATCTACATTCTCTCAAACCAGCATCAACCTTCGACAATTATTATGCACAGTGGTTGTGCAGCAGGATTTCAAAGGCTAGGAGATGCCCTCAATTTGCATCCAGCTTCATTTGTCAGGAAATCTGTTTGCTGTCGGGAAGGCGTTTTGCCATCCTGTTCTATTAGTCATTCGGTTAAACAGCAAGATTTGCAATTAACACTTGCCGTAATTAGGCCTCTCGGTTTGGTTTGGTTCGGTTTGGAACCAACCTCTGTCTTTTAATTAAAATCCCAGAAATTGACAAAAATGGATATGTTTTGCTGAGCCAAATGAGAGAGATGTAGTGGCTTTATCTCCCTTTTGTGAAACTTCGTGCTTGTTGTTTATTGTTCATGGCAAGAGGGAGTGCAACGCTATGGTCCAAAAGGAGCCATTTTCAAGACCTGCTAATCCGTACTATTTACTATTCAGAGGAAATTGTCATAAAAGCAAAACACTAGATGCAAATGGAGAGCCCCCTGTTGGAAAGCTGCGTTGTCTTTAGAGCAACTCTAGAAGTCTGTGTATTATACCTGCTTTCATTGCATATCAGGGGGAGGGAGGCTTCTGACTCACACACCAACCCCATGTTAATGAATCCGGTACATAAATATTCCGTCCACCAGCAAATGCAGCACGGCAGATTCCAATTACAAGGAAAAAATATATCTTGAAAGAATGAAACCCTTGTGTACTTAATGGCACAATACCATGATTACCAAGACTGCCGGCACATCTGTGCACCCTGTTTATGCCCTTATCAAGTACACCCCAAAGCAGCACATGTTAAAGATGGATAACTTCTTTTATCAGTAGAATAAATATATGGCTACATGTTTAAGAGGTCTCCAGTGTAGCATTTGCTTTTATCAGTGAAAACGGAGCTTCCAAAAGGTGAAACTGCCAAGGCATAAATAACAGGAGCACATTTTCCCTGCATTGGCTTACAGGGTAAATGCTGTTTGCGCATTATTAGTTCTGGGAGATGAACCTTTCTTGATAGCATGTAGGACATGGTGAATATGCCCCAAATGATACCTAAGAGTTTCTTCTGGAAAGTCCAGCACCGTGTGCATAATTAGCTCTAAGTGAATCTTCGTATACAGTCAGGCAATTTCCCAAGAGGGCATCCATTCCAGACAGGAGATGCTCAGAGAAATGGGGAGGGGGCAAGAAGGGAAAACAATCCTGTGAATGATTTTTTCCTTGTGACTTAGCTCTAGCAAACCCTGGATCATCTCTGGCATTCTCAGTATTCTGGGGATACTCCAGCTTCTATCACGTCCCAACACAAAATGAGCACGCAACGGGGGGGGGGGGAGATTTAAGTGGCTGCCTAAGACCTTATCCTTCATGCCTCACACAACCCAAAATCCCAAATGACTTGCAGGATAGCAGGGAATGTTGGTTCAAGCCCTTATACTAAACACAAAAAAGTCCCACCCCAATATATGCTGTTATTTTTTCTGGAACCTTTTCTACTTGATTTGAGAGAGGGTCCCACAGAGGCAGAATTATTTTGAAAAGAATTGGACTGACTGGTTTCCAACAAGGCTTATTCGTGGGTATGGTTGTTTTTTAAGAACTAAAACCCTGTTAACTTATTAGTTAATCTAGCAATAAGCCATAACAACATCAGGAAAGAGTACACATAAAACTTGACTAGTTATAGGACTGTATTGGATTATACATCTCTACCAATCTAACCATTGCATGGAGATGAGGGAGAAATCTGTAGATTTTTTGTCACATGTTTATGTTTCCATACCTAAACAACTGGTGTGATAATAAATTGCAAAGTATACATTTAAATATGGACATTTTTTTCCAAGAAGGAACAAAATGCGTAGAATCTGTGACCATTTCCCTAGATTATTAAATCTGATCTGCTGCTGCTGGAGAGTTGGAGGTGTCTGGAGCAATGCGTTCCAGCACAAATTTTGGAATCTGGTAACATTGCTACAGTGGTAACACTGGAATCTGGTAACATTGCTTACAATTTTGGAATCTGCTAACATTGCTTACAAATGTTCCTTTACCTGGAGGAGACTTCCAGGACTGCCCCTCCACAGGATGCAGTGTGCACTATGGTGGCACAGCTGTATCGGTGGGTGGAATTTGGATAGGATTGGTCTCAGTGTCTTCCGATGACAACAGTAGGTTCGAGTCAGATAAAAAGACGACTTCATACAACAAGTAATTAACAAATAATTCACCACCATGAGTTGTATTGGTAGGCCACTAGCACATTATAAAGTATTAGACATGTTCATGGATGACAGAGCTATTAACAGCCATTAGCCAAGACCTAGATGATAGCGCTATTAACAGCCATTAGCCAAGGTGGAAACTTCATGTTAAGAGACAGCACTGGGGACTATGCAGAGGGCAAACATCTGGGATGGTGACATTGCCTTCATGTCCTGCTTGTGAACTTGCCAGAGGCATCCAACAGGCCACAGTTAGAAACAAAATGGTGGACAGGATGAGCCTTTAGTCTGGTTCAGCAATGGCTCCTGTTATGCTCATCAGATGCTGTGGAAGAGCATTCAAGAAGAAGAAGAAGAAGAAGAAGAGGCTATTTACAAATCAATGTTTCTAAAAGTAAATGAAAATAGTCCTCGTTTGGCTTCACATTGTCACAGAAATGTAACTTGGGGGCTTTGCCAAGGGATTAAAGAAACTCAAGACATAAAGGAATAACAACACAAACTAATCTGTACATAGAGCAATGATTAAAGACCTTTCAAACTCAATGGAGATACATAAAAGAATTTTTTTCCAGTTTTCACTGCCAGTAGTTTACAGATGCACAACGAACAAAAGGTTAGTGGAAAATGGAATCCTTGAAAAAAAAATGAGTTTGCTGACTCATGTTCAATTGAGCCAAAATTCTTTTTCTCTCTCTCTCCCACCCCATTTTTTCCCTCTCTCTTCTCATTACAATTTTGGATGAAATAAAGCCCCAGATAGGAGAAGAGAGAAATGCACTAAAACGGAAAAGTTGAGTCCAGAGAAAGTAAAGTAGCACATGAGAAATGTGCACAAAGGATGATGGGGGGGAGCAGAGCCTGGCCAGCTGAAAATTACACAGCAATCAAAGATGGGGGGGGGGAACCACCTTGAAGATACAATGCAAAGAGGACTCCACCAATTGAGAGATAAAAGTGTAAAGGCAAGAAACTAAGAAGATGTGGTTTGAATGAGACAGACAAAAGACTACAAAGCTGCACAGTGAGAACGTAAGAGCCCCCCCCATCAGCCATTAAAGCTATAAAAAGGATGAAAATGCAGAATGACAGATAAGGTGTCTGAAATGAGACTATAATAGAAAGGAAGAGCATATATAGAATGCACAGAAATGTCATATTTTTCTAAGATGACTTCCATGTACTGAAATAAATCAGATTTGGAATACATGAGTAATGTCTCTCGCAAGTTCTCAGTATAGAAATGGTGGGGGAGGCGACTGTTATTTATTATGATATAGATGTTATTTAGAAAGGGCATGTGTCAAGCCCTGGAAATGACATCCTGAAGGAGGATTTGAAGGAGCCCCATTCATATCTATTTCCATTCATTCCAAAAAGAATGCTCCTCACAACAAATGGCAATGAATGGGGGTTCCCTGGAAGGGGAAAATACCTGGAGAGCTTCTGCCAGTCAGGGTGGACAATACTGACTCACAGCCCAATCCTATCCTCAGCTGGCCTGCAGGGGGCAGCACCCCTGACGCAGCCTCCGCTGCATCCCGCAGGCCAGCTGGGGACCAGGCCGGCCAGCAGAGGTAAGTAATGAAAATATTACTTACCTCCTGTGCCACTCCCCTATGAGCCTACTCAGATCTACACCAGCTCTTTTGCTGGCATAGATCCGTTAGGGCGAATGGAGCATGTCAGGCCTGAGACGAGGGCTCAAGGTCCCACAGACACTGCTACCACCAAGACCCACCCCGACCCACTCCAATTGAGTGGAGGGAGAGTTAGAACAGACAAAAGAAAATATTTCTTTACCCAGCATGTAATTCATCTGTGGAACTCCTTGCCACAGGATGTGGTGATGGCATCTGGCCTAGATGCCTTTAAAAGGGGTTTGGATAGATTCATGGAGGAAAAAACCATCACAGGTTACAAGCCATAAGCAACCTCCTGGCTTTAGGTTTTCTCTGAGCCAGGTGCAAGGGAGTGACCACAGGAAACAGGTTATCTTGTTGGCTGTGTGCTCCCTGAGGCATCTGGTGGGGCCACTGTGAGATACAGGAAGCTGGACTAGATGGGCCTTTGGCCTGATCCAGCAGGGCTCTTCTTATGTTCTTATGTTCTTATGTTCTTAATCTGCTGCTGGCCCCACCTGATCCCCAACCTGATCCGCCCCTTCTGCACTTTTGCATTGGCAGTCATGCTCCTCAGACCACTGGAGAGGTGGCAGCAATGGTGGATCGCGTGGTATGCTGATGGACCTCAGGATTCACCAGTGTACTGCACAGATAGAATTGGGTCTCTTTCAGTATATAGCAACTTCATATGTTCAACCCACCTCTTCCTATCCAGGCACTATACCACAAGTGCAGTTCTGCGTGCACAAGAAAGCTGCCCACAAAGTGGGGGAGTCAGGAAGAGATGATGATAGGAGACTGAAAACCGTTTCATCGGTTTCTTACGATCAGGGCCAGTCCGCCCATGAGGCTGGGGGAAGCCACTGCTTCAAGCAGTAGGCTGGGGAAGGTGGTGAACTGGCAGGGGTGCCTTGCATCCCATGGCTGCCTGCTGCCTCCACCAGCCTGCCACTCACTCACCACAGCCACATCCAGGCTTGGGGCAACAGTGGCCCCTTCCTTCCGTGCTGCTGCCTTGAGTAAGCATTTGCAGCAGTGGGGCTGGAGGAGGGCGCTGCTGTGATCCTGTTCCTGGAGAGCAATCGAAATAGGATCGCTCTGCACCCACCACCACTGGTGCCCAACCAGCTATGTCTTCAAAACAGGCTGAGTGGACCAGTTGGGCACTGGAGGAGGCAGTGAGGAAGATAAGAAGGGGTCAGGGTACTTACACACACAGACCCATGTGCTAAAACATGGAGAGGGAGGACATGTATTCAAATGATGAGTTCTCTACTCAAAGAGATCTCAGAGGGGATTGCTCCGGACTGAATTTCCACTAGTTGGGGGGCCAGTGTGTCTTCAAGACTCACAGATTAGAACAGGAATGGAAAGGACTGACATCAGCACATGCCAGGGTGCTATCAACATTTTATGCCTCTGTGGGACAGGTGTGCTCTCTCGATCCCTATCTCAGTCATGATTTACATCATTGTGCCTGGAGTGAGCAGGGAGGACCATCAGTCAAGCACAGTCTTCCCATGTCAAAGTGCCCAGTTTCAATTCCTGCCATCTCCAGGGTCAATGGAGTGCCAATTGACAGCTGTCAGTCACTAAAAAAAGGTAAAGGTGACCCCTGACAATTAAGTCCAGTCGTGTCCGACTCTAGGGTGTGGTGCTCATCCCCATTTCAAAACCGAAGAGCCAATGTCCGAAGATGCCTCAGTGGTCATGTGGCCGGCATGACTCTCCTTGCCGCAGCGCGTAGCAGTCACTAAGGTCTGAATATATTTTTGATACAGATTTCCTGTATCATCATTGCTCTTAACTATGAATAATTTGTATAATTATTATTCAGATGTTCTTACAGGAGAGGCCAGTATAATAACCATGAACATGATCCAGTCCAAGTAATGCACCCTTGAGTGATTTCAATATGAACACATTTAATTCTTTTTAAAAAAAAAATCTGTTATAATACATTGTACAAAATTCTCGCTTCTATTCTCGGAATGGATGGAACATTCTGATTCAAATCCACCTTGCCTTTCTGCTCTCACAACCTTTTAAACTCAACAGAATATGATCCCCATTAATAGATGGGGGCTGAGACTAAGAAACTTGCTTCAGACCTCCTGGTGATTTGAAGGCTGAGGTGAATTGGAGACTTCCCAGCTCATGCTGTTGTTGTTGTTCAGTCGTTAAGTCGTGTCCGACCCTTCGTGATCCCATGAACCATATCCCGCCAGGCCTTCCTGTCCTCCACTATCTTCCTGAGTTCGCTCATGTTCATATTCGTTGCATCGGTGATGCTGTCTAACCATCTCATCCTTTGCCTTCCCCTTCTCCTTTTGCCTTCAATCTTTCCCAGCATCAGAGTCTTCTCCAGAGACTCCTCTCTTCGCATTTGTTGTTGTTGTTGTTCAGTCGTTAAGTCGTGTCCGACCCTTCGTGATCCCATGAACCATATCCCGCCAGGCCTTCCTGTCCTCCACTATCTTCCTGAGTTTGCTCATTTTCATGTTCGTTGCATCTGTGATGCTGTCTAACCATCTCATCCTTGGCCTTCCCCTTCTCCTTTTGCCTTCAATCTTTCCCAGCATCAGAGTCTTCTCCAGAGAGTCCTCTCTTCGCATTAGGTGGCCAAAATATTTGAGTTTCAGCCTTAGTACCTGTCCTTCCAGGGAACTGTCAGGCTTGATTTCATTTAGAATTGACTGATTTGATCTCCTAGCAGTCCAAGGGACTCTCAGGAGTCTTCTCCAGCACCACAGTTCGAAAGCATCTATTCTTCGGCGCTCAGCCTTCCTTATGGTCCAACTCTCGCAACCATACATTGCTACTGGGAACACCATCGCCCTGACTATACGAACTTTTGTTGGCATGGTGATATCTCTGCTTTTTATTATGCTGTCTAAGTTTGCCATAGCTTTCCTTCCAAGGAGTAAGCGTCTTTTAATTTCATGGCTGCTGTCTCCGTCTGCAGTGATCTTGGAACCCAGAAAAGTAAAATCTGTTACTGCTTCCATTTCTGCCCCTTCTATTTGCCAGGAATTGATGGGACCCGATGCCATGATCTTAGTTTTATTAATGTTGAGTTTCAAGCCAACTTTTGCACTCTCCTCTTTCACCCTCATCAAGAGGCTCTTTAGTTCTTCTTCACTTTCTGCCATTAGGGTGGTATCGTCTGCATATCTGAGGTTCTTGATATTTCTCCCGGCAATCTTGATTCCGGCTTGTGATTCATTCAGCCCTGCATTTCTCATAATGTACTCTGCATATAAGTTAAATAAGCAGGGTGACAATATACAGCCTTGCCGTACTCCCTTCCCAATTTTGAACCAATCGGTTGTTCCATGGCCGGTTCGAACTGTTGCTTCTTGACCCGCATACAGGTTTCTCAGGAGACAGGTAAGGTGGTCTGGTACCCCCATCTCTTTAAGAATTTGCCACAGTTTGTTGTGATCCACACAATCAAAGGCTTTTGCGTAGTCAATGAAGCAGAAGTAGGTGTTTTTTTGGAACTCTCGTGCTTTCTCCATGATCCACCGCATGTTGGCAATTTGATCTCTAGTTCCTCTGCCTCTTCGCATTAGGTGGCCAAAATATTTCAGTTTCAGCCTCAGTACCTGTCCTTCCAGGGAACAGTCAGGGTTGATTTCATTTAGCATAACTCCATCCATATATGATTTATTCTCATTTGATTTATATTTCCCTGTGCAAATACCACCATTTTAATCAAACTAAAAGTACCCAATTGGGTAAATGCCCAGTTAGGGATGTATTTAGCAGGTTCCTGTTGACAAGCCTAGTTGACCTGGAGTGGATTTCTCGTGGTAAGCTTGTGCATAAATACTTGAAGGATCAAAGATCTTTATTTGTGCGGCAGAGGCAATTGCTCATCTTTAACATTTCCTCATCCTCTTCCGACAGCTCATCAGACAAGATGGAGTTGTACTATAACATGTCAACGTAGCACAAAGTCCTGCTGGACGAGCTGCAGTGAGAATTAAAACCTTGTGATCATTCTGACAAGGGTTCTGTCGCTTTCCTTTTGTTCCTCCTGTTGTTCTCATTGGCAAGTAGAAAGCGAGCAATTAAAAAGATCTTATGTCTTCCTGTCATTGTGTCAACCCATTTCTTCATTGCTCCTTTAAAGACAGCCCTCCTCATCCCACCCCACTGCCTTGACATCCCGCCCATTAAAGGGAGAGACAATAATTCCACTTTGGCGAGATGGGCGTGAGATATTGAAAAGGCAAGCATGCAATCAGGTACCTCTTTGAGCTGAGAGGTTCCAGACCTTCCCTTGAACAGAAAGTTGGCATAAATTAAACTTCAGGGAGCACTAATACAGCTTTGTTGCCTGTAGTATTGCTTCCTTCCCTTGAGGGAAAAGGAAATTATTTTGATTAATGACACATACATTCACACAAAATCTTTTCTTCCCTCCCCTCCTCTTGAATTCACTAATTTGTTAATAGTTTGTAACATCAGAGACGGTTTAATTTCCAAGCATTTCAAACATGCGCAAAGCAACCCTCCACCCTCAAATAAACCCTGCCAATTTTCTTCATGTTTGTTTCAGGCGGCAGGGGGGGGGGTGTTTCCATGGGAGCTTTTTCTATCATTTCTACCTGAAAAGGGAATGAGGCATCGAGATGTCTCCGTTTGCTTGAGGAATGACATTTTCAGAGCACGTTATCAGACACCTCATTTTCTCGACATTAGTTAGAATCAGACAAGGCTCGGTCTTGTTTAGCTACATTTAGCAGTCTGTCTGAGCTGCACCTTTTGTTGACATCTAAATTACATGGCAGGACCAGGTTCAGAGGGTGGCAAAATGTTGCTGTGACAAGGTCTGCTGTCCCCCAAATCACCAGAATTCTCATTTGGCATGGGGCATTCAAGGAAGTCAATGTCAAAAACCCGTGGTTTGCATACCCCATCTCTTCTGGGGTGTGCATGTGTACAGGTGGGCCCCTATATCCCCTGATTCGCTATCCACGGTTTCAGTTATCCATGGATTGCGGGGACCCCCCCAGGCTTTTACTTTTTTACCAGTAAGCTTCGTTTCTTCCTTAAACAAACAGGAGAAGCAGCCTCTGGCTGCTTATTGCAGGCAAGAAGAACGAGACTAAGTCCTAGAGAGGCTCTGCAAGCCAGAGATTGTATAGAGCAAGCATTAAAAAACCTCCCCACAACATAGTCCCAGTTCAAATCATGGTCCTCCTGCAGCTGCATTTAAAAAACGACAAAGCCCCAACTACGGCCAAGTGTACCCTGAAGTACAGTCAACATTTCCCAATGCCTGTGCATTGCAGAGAAAGAGCAATAATGGTGGGCAAGCTGTCTCGGAGGCACTGGTGTTGCTAGAGGTGGGGCGGAACGGTAATTCTTGCACAGCGGTAACCACTCTATTCCATGGTGGCCCCGCGCACTCGCCATCGGAACCAGTTGAGCAGTGAAGGCAACGCGCAGGAGACTCCCCTGTGCATTGCCTTTGCCACTCAGACTGGTTCCGACAGCGAGTCAGCGGGGTCACGAATGGAGTGGTTACCACTGTGCAAGAATTACCGTTCCGCCTCACCTCTAGCAATGCCAGTGCTCGGAGGGAAGCTGCTATTACCAATTTCCGGATGGATTCCCTGATAAGCTTCTGAAGAAAACAGGGTAACTGGAACACAGTTTGAAAACCATAACACCATCACAAATTGGTTCACCCTGTTGCAAACCTGGAGAAAAAGAAGCCAATTTTGCCTTAAAAAAAAAAAAAAAAGTAAAAGCCTCTTTTTCTGTCATTCAGTGATTTCCCAAATCACAAAGCCTCTCGTGCTCAAAATATTTCTACTCCTCGTCTCACCATTCCACATCTTATGTGCATTTAGAAACCTATATTCACAAGCTGTGCATGATCTGTTTGGCTGCACCATGTGTTCAATGTCCATGTTGAAGAGTCATTGTGCAAAGGCACATCTCTTGCACCTGCCTATGGTAATCACAAACCCTGCCTGTTAATTCCCCACAATCTAAGCACATCACACCCTGCTCAGTTTCGCCAGGCAGCTGCTTCAGCGAATCAGGGTAGAATCCTAGCAGAAGTACTGAGGCTCAACCACCATCAAGGTGATGGAAAACAGTTCTCATTATACTGAAAAAACAATTATAATTGAAATGGAAGCAACATTCATTTCAATTGGTCACACAGGGCTTATCAACAAAACTGACACCCCCCCCCAAAAAAAAAAAAAAACCGGCTTCAATGTTGCACATCATTGAAGTTATTTCTCTGCCTGCTGTATTGATTTACTTCGGATTAGAATCGCCTGTCCTACATGGCCTTCTGGAACATGATGTGTTAGTAAAGTAACTGTAATAGTTATCTTTTTAAATACCTGAATATAGGAACCACAGAGGCGGAGCTAGCGCGCCCCGAGGTTGGGGTGGACCCTCCGACGCCCCTCAAATATAATTTGCATAATTTGCATAAATTAACTTTCGTTTTTGTTTTTGCTTTTTTCCGGGTTTTTTTAAAGGTTTGTAGAGGTTTGTAGGGATCCCCTTCATGGATCATTGCCTTGTCGTGGCAAAGGGGCTTGCGTAACTCAATGAAGCCATGAGCTATGCCATGCAGGGACACCCAAGACGGACAGGTCGTGGCAGAGAGTTCTGACTAAAAGTGATCCACTGGAGAAGGAAATGGCAACCCACTCCAGTAACCTTGCCAAGAAAATCCCATGAACAGTACCAAAAGGCAAAAAGATATGACGCCGGAAGATGAGACCCTCAGGTTGGAAGGTGTCCAATATGCTACTGAGGAAGAGCCAGAAGCGTCGCTCCGGTAGGGGCGGGGCTGTAAGTATCGCTGCGGTCATAGTCTCTTTACCGAGCGAGGAGGAGGCAGCCCCGCCCCCTCACTGTCGGAGCCAGTCCCCTGTGGAGAAAGCAGCAGGGAAGAGACCCTGCCTGCTGCTTTCTCCGTAGGGGACTGGCTCCGACAGTGAGGGGGCGGGGCTGCCTCCTCCTCGCTCGGTAAAGAGACTATGACCGCAGCGATACTTACAGCCCCGCCCCTACCGGAGCGACGCCTCTGGGAAGAGCGGAGGACTATTCCTAGTAGACCCAGAAAGAATGAAGCGGTTGGGCCAAAGCCAATAGGACGTCCAGCTGTGGATGTGTCTGAGGTTGAAAGGAAAATCCAATGCTGCAAGGAGCAATACTGCTTAGGAACATGGAATGTGAGGTCTATGAATCAAGGCAAGCTGGATGTGGTCAAAAATGAGATGATAAGATTGAACATTGACATCTTGGGAATCAGCGAACTAAAATGGACGGGCATGGGCGAATTTAAGTCAGGTGACCATCATATCTACTACTGTGGGCATGAATCCCTTAGAAGAAATGGAGTAGCCCTCATAGTCAATAAAAGAGTGGGAAAGGCAGTACTGGGGTGCAACCTCAAAAACGACAGAATGATTTCAGTTCAAATCCAAGGCAAACCATTCAACATTACAGTAATCCAAGTGTATGCCCCAACCACTGATGCCCAAGAAGATGAAGTTGACCGGTTCTATGAAGACCTACAACACCTTCGAGAACTAGCACCCAAAAAAAGATGTCCTTTACATCATAGGAGACTGGAATGCTAAAGTAGGAAATCAAGAAACAAACGGAACAACAGGCAAGTTTGGCCTTGGAGCGCAAAATGAAGCAGGGCAAAGGCTAACGGAGTTCTGTCAAGAGAACACGCTAGTCATAGCAAACACTCTTTTCCAACAACACAAGCGGCGACTCTACACATGGACATCACCAGATGGTCAATACCGAAACCAGATAGATTATGTGCTTTGCAGCCAAAGATGGAGAAGCTCTATACAGTCAGTAAAAACAAGACCTGGAGCTGACTGTGGCTCAGATCATGAGCTTCTTATTGCAAAATTCAGGCTTAAATTGAAGAATGTAGGGAACACCACTTGACCAGTCAGATATGACCAAAATCATATCCCTTATGAGTATACAGTGGAGGTGAAGAATAGATTTAGGGAACTAGACCTGGTAGACAGAGTGCCTGAAGAACTATGGGCGGAAGTTCGTAACATTGTACAGGAGGCAGCAACGAAAACCATCCCAAAGAAAAAGAAATGCAAGAAAACAAAGTGGCTGTCAGATGAGGCTTTACAAATAGCTGTGGAAAGAAGGAATGCGAAAAACAAGGGTGAAAGGGAAAGATATAAACAACTGAATGAAGATTTCCAGAGACAGCAAGGAGAGATAAGAAGGCCTTCTTAAATGAACAATGCAAGGAATTCGAGGAAAACAGAATGGGGAGGATTAGAGATCTCTTCAAGAAAATTGGAGATATCAAGGGAACGTTTTGTGCAAAGATGGGCATGATAAAGGATAAAAAAGGCAGGGACCTAACAGAAGCAGAAGAGATTAAGAAGAGATGGCAAGAATACACAGAAGAACTATACAAGAAAGATCTTAATGTTCCTGATGACCACGCTGGTGTGGTCACTGACCCAGAGCCGGACATCCTAGAGAGTGAAGTCAAATGGGCCTTAGGTAGCATTACTAACAACAAAGCTAGCGGAGATGATAATATCCCAGCTGAGCAATTTAAAATCCTAAATGATGATGCTGTGAAAGTGCTGCACTCAATATGCCAACTAAATTTGGAAAACTCAGCAGTGGCCAAAGGATTGGAAAAGGTCAGTTTACGTTCCAATTCCAAAGAAGGGCAGTGCCAAAGAGTATTCAAACTACCGTAGAATTGCACTCATTTCACATGCTAGCAAGGTTATGCTCAAAATCCTACAAGCTAGGCTTCAGCAGTACGTGGACCGAGAACTACCGGACGTACAAGCTGGGTTTCGAAGAGGCAGAGGAACTAGAGATCAAATTGCCAACATGCGCTGGATCATGGAGAAAGCACGAGAGTTCCCAAAAAAACACCTACTTCTGCTTCACTGACTACGCAAAAGCCTTTGATTGTGTGGATCACAACAAACTGTGACAAATTCTTAAAGAGATGGGGGTACCAGACCACCTTACCTGTCTCCTGAGAAACCTGTATGCGGGTCAAGAAGCAACAGTTCGGACCGGCCATGGAACAACCGACTGGTTCAAAATTGGGAAGGGAGTATGGCAAGGCTGTATATTGTCACCCTGCCTATTTAACTTATATGCAGAGTACATTATGAGAAATGCAGGGCTGAATGAATCGCAAGCCGGAATCAAGATTGCTGGGAGAAATATCAAGAACCTCAGATATGCAGACGATACCACCCTAATGGCAGAAAGTGAAGAAGAACTAAAGAGCCTCTTGATGAAGGTGAAAGAGGAGAGTGCAAAAGTTGGCTTGAAACTCAACATTAATAAAACTAAGATCATGGCATCTGGGCCCATCAATTCCTGGCAAATAGAAGGGGCAGAAATGGAAGCAGTAACAGATTTTTTGGGTTCCAAGATCACTGCAGACGGAGACAGCAGCCATGAAATTAAAATGCGCTTACTCCTTGGAAGGAAAGCTATGGCAAACTTAGACAGCATAATAAAAAGCAGAGATATCACCATGCCAACAAAAGTTTGCATAGTCAGGGCGATGGTGTTCCCAGTAGCAATGTATGGTTGCGAGAGTTGGACCATAAGGAAGGCTGAGCGCTGAAGAATAGATGCTTTCGAACTGTGGTGCTGGAGAAGACTCCTGAGAGTCCTTTGGACTGCTAAGAGATCAAATCAGTCAATCCTAAATGAAATCAACCCTGACTGTTCCCTGGAAGGACAGGTACTGAGGCTGAAGCTCAAATATTTTGGCCACCTAATGCGAAGAGAGGAGTCTCTGGAGAAGACTCTGATGCTGGGAAAGATTGAAGGCAAAAGGAGAAGGGGAAGGCAAAGGATGAGATGGTTAGACAGCATCACCGATGCAACGAACATGAAAATGAGCGAACTCAGGAAGATAGTGGAGGACAGGAAGGCCTGGCGGGATATGGTTCATGGGATCACGAAGAGTCGGACATGACTTAACGACTGAACAACAACAAAAGGGGTTTATAGCGCTAACGGGGCTTCTAACCGCGTGTGTATGCTTTGTCCCACTTATCTTTGGTCTAGGAGCCTCCACCGATGATCTCCAGGGGCGCCGATCGTTCCTCTGCTCTGCCGCTGGGCCTGGCGCGAACTCTGTAAAGTGCCCAGCAGTGCTTTACAGAGTTCACGCATGCGCAAAACGTCAATTGGAAACATCGTCGTTCTGCGCATGCGTGAACTCTGTAAAGCGCTGCTGGGCGCTTTACAGAGTTCGCGCCCAGGGCAGGCAGAGCAGAGGAATGATCTGCGCCCCTGGAAGAGATCGTCGCTGGAGGAGATCGTCGGTGGAGGCTCCTAGACCAAAGATAAGTGGGACAAAGCATACCCACGCGGTTAGAAGCCCCGTTAGCGCTACAAACCCCCCTAAAAACCTTTTAAAAACCCGTAAAAAAGCAAAAACTGTAAGGGGGTGCTAGTGGGGGACCCCGGTAAGGGGGTAAGTAAGGCGGCTTCTGCCCCAAAGGGCTCTCCCGGGGCTGGGTCAACCTCCAGGCCGGCAGTCCCCTTTAAATAGTTCCCCAGTGGACAGGTCAACCCACTTGTTGGTGCTCGGTATATGATGGTCTCCTGTGGGCAGGTCTACCCTTGGCTCCTCTGTCGAGTGGTTCCCACTGGGCAGGTCTACCCAGGATGGAGGCGCCAGAAGTCTTTATGCAGGGTTAGGTCTACCCATAGGCGACTATGGAGGGCTTCTTGGAGGCCAGGTCTACCCCATATATATAATAGAGTTCCGAGGGTCAGGTCAACCCGGACTCTGCTAGGCCTCAGACGGGGCTGGGGTTAAAGGGGGTTACTTCACCTTGTCCTCACCCCAGCCGGCTGGATCGGCGAAAGTCAGGTTGTCGCTCCGAGATACCAACCTGCTAGCCAGCCTCCTTCATCACTGGCCTGCTCTGATTTTATACCCTGGGCCAACCTAAGGTCCCACCCCTGTCGGATCCTTCCCCACCCTTGGAGCCACTCCCACCATGCCCTGTGGGGTACTGACAGGCCGGCCGGCCTATCGTTCAAGGCGTCTGAGTCGGCGTTGCTTCGGGTGTCACGTGAGGGCTCTTCCGCCCATCCCCCGCCCTCCTCCCGATCGCCAGCTGCGGCCCGGGCCTCCGGCCTCTCGGCAGCAGGGAAAGGGAGGGGCGCGGGGGCCGGCGCCGCTTGTTCTCCCGGTCCTGCCGAGGAGACCGCCGCTCTCGAGCACAGCTGTTCGCCGGCCCCCGCCCAGGGGAGATCGTTCCTGGCCGCGCCCTCCGGGCGGGGCCAACCTCGGGCCTCGAGCGAGTCTGCCGCTCGCCCCCCGATCTGGGGCTGCTTCATCGTGGCGGGGAAGGCAAGTCCGGAGGTGAGTCCGTCCGCTGTCTTGTCCTGATCTCGGTCAAGACTCGGCGCGTCACCATGCTCCCGGACGGGGTCACCCCCGGACAAAAACAAAAACGAAAGTTAAGCAGGTCCGCGCCCCCCCCAAGAGCCTCTGCGCCCCTACGCCCTGGGGCCCCCCGCCCCATATCAGCTGACGTCATTGTGCCTTGTCCAACGTCAGATCATTACTCCACCTAAGTCATCATTATCTGCACTGACTGGATCTCCTCCTGCCATATGTGTTCACTGTGTAGTTGAACAATAACGAAGCATAAGAAAGCTGATGCTGTCTCCGATCAAAGGTGTATCTAGTCCAGTCTCCTCCTCCCCACATTGGCCAACCAATCTGATGCCTCCAGGAAGGTCATAAGCAGAGGCATATCAGCAGCGAGTGCTGCCTGGGGCACTCGCTGCTGTGCTGCTCCGGGAGGGGGCGGCGCCGCTCCAGGGTGGGGGACGACCCGGCTTACGCAGGTGCTCCGAGGCCTTCTCCCCCGGCCTCGGAGCCGGAGAAAGCCCCGGAGCGTCCACCACGACCGGTGGCCAGGGCTTTCTGAAGGCGGCTGACTGCCGCGCCGCGCTATTTATCCTTGTTTTGCACATGCACAGAAAGTTAAATCATTCTGTGCATGTGCAAAACAAGGATAAACAGCGCGGCGCAGCAGTTGGCCTTCAGAAAGCCCTGGCCACCGGTCGTGATGGACGCTCCGGGGCTTTCTCCGGCTCTGAGGCCGGGGGAGAAGGCCTCGGAGCGCCCGCCCGCGTCACCGGGCGGGCACGCGCACTCCATGGAAAGACTGGAGCGAGCTGAACAGCACCGCCTGGGGCCGAGGAGCCGCCCAGAGCTGCTGCTCCGCTCGCTCCAGTCTTTCCACGCTTCTGGTCATAAGCATGAGTTGAGAGGTCCTCTCCTGCTGTTGCTTCTCTCAGCAACTGATCAATGACATATTACTGCTGAACATGGAGGTTCTGTTTAGCTACTACGACTAATAATCATGACTAACAGACCTGTCCTCTGGGAATTTGGGTGATCCCCTCTTAAAGTCCTCTGAGCTAGTGGCCTTCACATCAAGTATGTTGAAGGGTGGGGAGGAGAAGCTAAGAAGCAGGGATGTGGATCAAGTCTCTGACTCCAACTCTTGAGTCAAGTCCCAAGTCTCTGGGTCTAAGACTCAAGTCTTTGCCCACAAGTCCAGAGGCTTTGGTTGCGAGTCCCTATCTATTTAATGGGGAAAACGGGTTTAACCCTGAATAAAATTCGACTTGTAAAATGCTCCAAGTCTCGAGTCGAGTCTTTCGAGTCTTTTACAATCGCCAAGTCAAATCCGAGTCATTGACACGACTTGAGTCCGACTCAAGTCCAAGTCAATAGACACAAGTCTACATCACTGCTAAGAAGGGTGGGGAGAAAAGGAGGAGACACTCATACACTCTTTTGCAAGTGGGTGTACACCTCTGTGCTTTCCATATTGATCATCAGAAGACAGGGTGTGATGCAGTCAAATTATCCAATACAATAGCTGACCCAGCCTATTGCTTTGAAGGAGATGGAATATTGTATGCCTATGAAAAAGGACATTGGGATTCTCTGTGTTATCATTCTCAGCCACGCAAGTTTTCTTTTGTATAGCATGCAATTTCCTGCTTTCTGGCAGACTCTCTCTTTTGAAACCCTTGATCTTCTCCCTTTTTGTCTCCCACCTCTTTGCTCTGTTCTTTTGTTTCAGGCATGTCATTTTGTTGATCCTGCTGGAACAGCACTGAAGTTCAGCTACAACATTTTTCTGACTTCCCCTCCCCCATACAAATTGTATTATAAGTCTACATAAGCATTGCTTTTTTTCCCCCTGTCTAGTTGCTTGCAAAAGTTGCAGAAAATGCCGTTAAGAGTCTGACACAGCTTAAGGTGCCCATCAGGACTGGATGTTTTCAATACTGTTTGTTAACAAAAATGTGCAATTTTTGCACACTAATCACACCCCAGAGTCACATGCAGATAACATTGTGAATGAGCCTGCATTTTATTGCGTCCTATAATGAGTTGGAATGGTAGAGGCATTCTCTCATTGTGGATATTTGCATTCATGGGAGGCAAGCGAAAAGCAGGGGCCAGGAGGCAATTTTTACCCTTATTCCTGTCCTCAGTTTCTGCTCTACAAACCTTCACCCCAGCAAGGCTTGGCACCCCGATGGAGGAAAAGCAGCTAGGAAGATTTGCAGAGAAAGCAAGACCCCCACCACCTGCCTCTGTTTCACAGAGCAGCAGCAAACCCGAGGATGGAAGTCTCACATTTGCCAATAAATATGTTGCTCAGGTGGCAACTAGACATGTGCATTAATTTTAAAACGAAATGGAAAGAGATACAAATGGGCCCCAATGAATGGGCCCTAAAACTGATAGCAATGAACCATTGTTGAACAATGAACCAGTGGCAAGTGTCCCATTCATTGCCATTTGTTTTCATGGATTTTCTAGCTTTTTTAAACTTCATTTTCATTTTGTGAAGAAAAAAAATTACATAAAATAATATTGACAGTAGAAGAACTTAAAAAAACCTAACAAAAATAACAGTGGAACTCATGGATTTTCTAGTTATATCTGGAATCATCTCAGGGCAGTGTGGTTAAAACAATGGCCACTCCCAGGAAAAAAAAAACTAACAAAAATAACAGTGGAACTCATGGATTTTCTAGTTATATCTGGAATCATCTCAGGGCAGTGTGGTTAAAACAATGGCCACTCCCAGGAAAAATGACTGCTGCCAATTTTCAATGGCAGTAGCCTTTTGTTGTTGTTGTTGTTGTTGTTGTTGTTGTTACCCACACGGCCCTGTGGTGACACTGCATTTTAGACAATATGTGCAATTCAAAATTCAGAAGCGGAGGGGAGAAGGGGGCGGTGGGCACCCGGGCAGCACGAGGAGGGTGATAAGCATGCCGTGGCAGCATTTTGGCAGCAGAAAAATGGCCACGCAGCTTGCAGCGCCACAAACATTTTGCCCACCTGCCTGCCCGGGCTCCTACCAATCTTTTCCTGGCATCATTCCCACCAGGGGGCGTTTTCACGGCCGTAACGCTGCTCTACTCACCCCAGTCAACATGGAGCACCCACCGAGGAAAGTAAGTTTCCCACCAGGCAGTGGAGGGGTGGGGGACGGCGTTCCGGAGGCGTTTTGGGGTAGGGTGGGCGGATCAGGCCCACCAGCAGAGCAGACCTCCACCGTATCCTATCCTCCCTCACAGGCCCATTTCTCCCCGACACAGGTTTCCTGGACTTACGCCAGCTAAATAGCAGGTGTAGATCCGTGGCGACCCATTCGGGAGGCTGGGAATTTTATTTACCCAGGGTAAGGGAACAAAGGTTCCCTTCCCCTGAGGCAAACCCCCCCCCCCGGCTGCCTGCTTTGCGATCTGGATGCAGCGGAGCCTGCACCGGCCCTGCTGCATCGCAGGGCGCAAAGTTAGACAGAACTGGCCTGCCGCACAACCATCTCTGCCTTTCTCCAGGTACGTCTCATGTTTCAGAAAGGAAGAGCTGATTGTGCTCTAGTCCGTTCAGGTATTAGAAAGAGTGGATGCTGTCCATACAATAGGGGGAAGCGAGAGCCCCCAGGTAAACCCACCCCATGGCAGTGTGCTCCTGCTACCCCCCCTCCTACTCTCCCCATGGTGAGCATTGTCTGCAGTGGTAAATGCTCTACATGGGGAGAGATCGTCTCTATGACTAAAGGTGCTGGGACTCCAGGCAGGCTTTTTTGCACATCCTAATCTGTTCACAGAGACTCAGTACACACACACACACACACACACACACACACACACAACAAGAGTGTGTACATCACTGAGAACTAGGAGTTAGCCCTAAAGCAGCACCTCTTTGCTAATAACGCAAGCCTAAATTACTATTGATTCAATGAATTTACACCATGCCAAATGTGCAACTTTCAATGTGACAATTAAATCCACCCCAAAATTTGCCCCAGCCTTAATTTCTACAGACCCGGTTCTGAGCACTTTAACCAATTCTCTTAAGTAGAGGTCACTTCAGGGGGGAAACAACACAGAAGGGGAATTAATGTTTTAATTTATCTTTTCTCTTTTGTTTTTTCTTGTTATTTGTTCAGGCCTAGTGACTAATCCTATTTTAAACATGAATATATAATAGATCTAGCAGATGTTATGTCTGGTGGAAAACATTTGGTTATCAAAGCAACACAGTCTTAAAACCATACCGATGAAGAACAGAATTTCAGGTATCACTGTTACCTCAACATAGCCACCCCAGGTAATGGTTGCAGACTTTCTTACTGGTAGTCATTGTAAATTGGTGCATGAATTTTATTTCCGCGAAACAGCAGTGATTAATGATGCTGGCTTCGGTAGCGAACAACATCAATTGGAACAAAGCAAACTTGTCTGCCCCAAACACACTTTAATCCTGACCTCTAGCACCTGTGCAATTACAACACAGTGTCTCCTTGGTACAGAGTCTGCCAGACGTGTTGAGTTGTGCCAAAAGACTTGATTTGTGAGCTAAACCTGAGTTGTGACATTTCAGGTCTCTTTCCCTTGCTCAGAAAGCCAAAATATTCTCTTGTTCTGCCTTAACCAAAGGGGCAACGCTGGATATAGTTACAAAAACATTTCAACTGACAGGGCCACATCTGGAATTGGATGAGTTAAAAAGCCAAACTCTCCCAGTTACGGATTACCAGTACAAACCAGTTCCAGACATCCTCCAAAATTTAAGCTCAGCTTGTGTTGAGTTTTCCTCCCTTCTCAAGCAAACGTGCTGAAGCAAATGTGAAGCAGGAGAACCTTTGATGATGATGGAGTGTTTCAGAAAGGAAGAGCCATGTAGACTCCATCCCTAAGGATCACATGTTTCTGAACATGCTCAGGAGTGTCCAGGTCAGTTAATGATAAGACCTACAAGGCCCCACCTGTTTGCAGTGATCTTCCACATCAACGGGTCACAAGAACATACCGTATTGGTCTGAGTATAAGACTCACTTTTTTCTCCTAATTTAAGTTTTTAAACTAGGGGTGCGTCTTATAATCAGGCTGTTGCAATTTAATGCCAGTGATTTAATTAAATTTTTAATAACACCAAACTTTAAGGGTGTGTCTTATACTCGGGACAATACGGTATTTGCTTGGGAACCATCAAGGGAAAAGGATAATTTCACACAGAAGAGGCCTTATAGGCCGCATCCAGTGCTGGTTATTCCATGAGGCTGACTGAAGTGTTTGCTTCAGGCAGTGGCTTGATGTGAGGTGCCTGCCTCTATCGCGCCTTCTGCTTTTGCTTCCTAAATTCACAGGACAATCCACCATAAAGATCCACGGGCGGTCCTAGGTCCGCCCACTGGATCCTATCCCCATTCTGGGCTGATCATGATTGGCCTGGAGGTCTACTCAGGTCTTCCGCTTCCCCCGGTGTAGCGCGGGGAGACCGCAATGGGACTGCCCCTGCACCCACTGGCAGGAGACTTATCTTCACCGGCATCCACGGGGTCCGGACAGAAGCGTGGGGGCAGTGGGGGCAGTTGGGGTGGTGGGCCCCAGGGCGGCCAGCCTTCTCCCAGATCTGTTCTCGCTGCCACATCTTCTTTGCAGCTGTTCTCGCTGCAGGTTTGGCCCTCCCACCCTCCCAGGTGTCATTTGGCTTCAAAAAGGACCCAAAAAGCACCAGGGGGAGAGTGTTTCTGCACTGCACTGCGTAGGCGCGCTACGCCGATGTCACACGCCCCAGGGGCGGGGCAGCCCCAGGGGCGGGCGTGACGGCGGCAGCCCCCACCCCACAGGGGTCTAATCTCGCCTCTGGGTCCGGAGGGCAGCAGAGTGAGGCCTGCTAGCGTGCTCACCAGCGGGCCTAACTCCAAAGTAGTCACAAACGTGCTTTACAGCATGTTTGCGTCGCTATCAAACGTCGGAGAGCACACTTCGCCATTCAGTGGTTACGGAGGATTGCGCTCCCAGAAAAGAAGAGGGAGAGAGCGTGGAACTCTTCTCCATCTTCTGTCCTTTTCCCCTCTACACAGCAGGATGAGGAAAAGTAGTGGAGGTTCGCCACTAGGTAAGGGGGATGGTGATTTGACACATCACCCAAATTGGTGCCAAGAGGCCTTGGACTGGCCCTGGACTCATCTTTAAAGGCTGGAAACTCCAGAGTATGAGTATTTCCATCTCCCAATGGAAATAGAACTTGCACTGGAGGGGGGTGTCAGTTTGATTTAGAAACACAGTGGGGAGAAATGGTTCAAGCCTCCCTCTCCCCCCAGATTGTGTCCCTCCAACAGCTGATCTTTACCAATAAGGCCCCAAGCATACAAGAACCAAACTACATACGGTATCATGCATGCCTGAAGTGATCTCTGAACTGGAGGCTTCCCACTTCAAGAATTCCTTAGTGAACCAAATGTAAAAGAAAAACAAACCTCACATTGGATCCCATTTTTTTGCTGTGACTATTAAAAATTGCAGTTAGCTGTGTTGGTACCACTAGGAAAAAACTCAGGATCAACTGAAGCATCGCAGAATAGTGAACAAGCTTTTGGATTCAGCAGAACTCTACACTTCACTCAACACTATCTACACTGACTGGCATTGGACCTCCAGGGTCTATGACAGGGGTCTTCCCAGTCCTACCTAGAGATATCAGGCATTGAACCTGGGACCCATTGCTGCAATTTGGCACTGACATTTTGAAAAAGTGAATTTTGAAGCAAATGTCTGGGCTTCTTCCAAGGAGAAACATCTGAGAGACATTCCACGGGAAGACAAATGAGTTTCTAGAAGACAAATGAAATTTCTCAAGGGGTTTCTGCACCCCCTCTGGGCAAATCTCTTTGCACCAGACATGGGCTCATGTTATCAAGGCCGCAATGCCAAACACACTTACTAGGGAGGAAGTTCCATTCATTACATGGCTTGATTTCTGAGTAAACATGCTTAGGATTGTGCTGCACACTTGGCTGGAGGTGAGTCCCATTGAGAAGAACGGGACCTACTTCGGAACCAACAACTGTAATCATCTGCTACTTTCCATCTTAAGCATTACAAACCAGAGACTGGGACCCCATTACATTCCCCAGTGTGCTGTTTTTCTCCACTCCATCCCTTCCACTTTTGCTGGTTTTGCGCTTAACATCCAGCTTGCAAAGGAGCTCTGATAAACTCAAAAACGTGCTCACAACGTTGTCATGTAAAGATAAAGTCTCCTATTGTTCTGTGTTGGTAATACTGTACTATTATTCCATGAACTACAATGCTACCTCGCCACCTTTCCACTTGTGCATGTTGCCATTTCCTTACCCTTTGGCCATTTTTATTCTTTTCCCCCATGACTGCTTTAACAATACTGGAAGGCTTTTTGACTCTTTTCGGAATTTGCAACCTGATCATGTACGATATGCCTTTGAAACAGAAAAAAAAATGGCAAAGACAAAGACAGAATGTGATAGAATTGTATTTAATGCATTGGCATGAAGTGTAAATACATATTGCATACAGATATTAAACTTCCCTGGCTCTGATATGAAATAATTACCCTGGGGAAACTCAGTGTAAAATAAGTCCTGTATAGCCATTCAAATATGCATGATGCTATTCGGGTGACCTCTACTTAATACTAAAGGTCAGCTGCTGAGGAGAAAAGTGAATGTTTACTCTGTAGCCCTATTTTTCACCTAGAAACAGAAGACGCTAATGTTTAAAGGCTCAACCCACCCAATGCATGGGCTGTGCTACCGCCACATACCGGTATTTCAGTGGGGCTGCATGAGAGTGTTCTTGAGGTCATTGCACCTACTGCTGGCCCATCCATGAGGCCACCTGATTGCATCAGCGGCAAATTGCAAGTGGCTCAAGGGGGCAGCAGATTTGGGGTTCCTGTCACCCTGAGTCCGCCACAGCCATCGCCTTCCTCCAACCTGCCACCAGTGCAAGCTGCAATGATCTTTTCCTGCTTGCTTGAGTCAGAAGCAGATCATTCCCCTACTTACCATGCTCCTCAAGTGCTGCTGTGGAACCCGGAAGTCCTGCACTTCAAGGTTTCATGGCAGCGCATGAGGAGCATGGTTTTAGCTTTTTTTTTTTTTTTTGTAGCGCAGGGGCAGCAGACCCAAGAAACATCAGACAGCATTCCAGGTCATGCCACCCCTAATTGCACTGTTGGCATGAAGTTAGTGATGAATCGATGCCTTTTGCTTGCTCTTAAATTTTGCAGATCTTAGCAATGTTTGCCCCCCTCCAGCTGACTGCTCCAGAGGTGTGGACAGAGATCCTGCCGCCGCCGCCGCCGCCGCCGCCGCCGCCACCACCACTTCTCTGTTTAGTCTATTATCTTCAGTGATGTCATGGGGCACACCACATTGGATTCTGCCACAAATTCCATTTGCATCCTAGCTGGTGCTCAAGAGCTTCTCTACCTGGGTCTCCTTGCAATAGGGGAACATTAAAAGCTGTGCATATTGTAAATGATATTACAGGATTGGACGAGGTGATCTGAATGCACTTAAGGTCAAACTAGATGTGTCTTGAATCATGTCCTTGAGCCTAGTATGTTTGATTTTTTTCCCCCCTAGCATATGCTAGGAAATAAATAGATTGTGCAAGGGACAGAGACAATCTGAAAAGGGACTTGTGGGAGTAAGGGGTCTTTAACCCTGCTCTGACCAGTGTCTTGATCCAGACTGGGGTCTCCACACATATTATTTTCCCAGAGTAAAAAGCTCCCATCAGATCAACTGAGATTTTTTTTTCCTCCAGGGCAAATAGCTCACAAGGGATTCACCAAGGGGATGGGTAGAGTTAAAGCCCTCCCCTGTATGCTATTTGGAGGGGGGGGAAGCAAACACACCAGCACACATGCCAGAGAAAACAAGAAGGAGCTCCTTTCTCATAATGAAGGTTTGAAGTCAATCTTGCTAAGGGACAGTTCTGGCAGCCAAATGGGATCCTCCTGGGGCTCATTGCATTCTGCTGATGGAATGCCGTCATCTAAATATCCATTTTCAAAGTCAACACCAGCTTGGAATCTTCATTTAGTTCTAGTTAAAACTTTTTTTATGTACTGCTGTTCATAAATGTATCATAAATGTATCGAAACAGCCGACAATATTAAAATAACGATTATAAAAAAGTGCCTGATAACATCAATGAAGCCTTGTGAAACAAAGAAAGCAAAAAACAAGCACAGCCAAACCATAAAAGATAAATGAGAAACACATTTACCGATTCTCGTAGGCCAACTGGAAGAAAAAGTGTCTCGCCTGCCTTCCTAGGTCCAGCCGGGATGGAGCAATGTGAACGACCTTCAAGCACGACTCAGGAGTTCCAGAGCACCGCATTTTGCAAATCGGTGTAACGCAACCCCTCCCACTCGCTCCTGGAGCCATTCCGGTGGCAAAGTAGAGTTCTGCAGAGGGGCTGCTGCAATGGCGTTGCTGGTGGGGGGTGCAGTACCACGCCATGCAAACCGGTGTAACATGGCCCCTCCCACTCGCCCCCAGAGCCATTCCAGCAGCGAGTGAGGGGGCCGCATTACACTGGTTTGCAAGGCGCCTTGCACCACTTATGATGCTGCACCCCCTGCAGCAATGCTGTTGGGATGCTGCTCCTGGTGAAGGCTATTCTAGCCTCCTCGTGAGAAGAAATCTGGAGCAGGGCCTGGAGATTCACACAAGAAGAAATCTTCCCTCTGAGATCATCAGGACCCATGCTGTTGAGGCTTCAAGCAGCATTCTGAATTGGATAGTCACATTAGGTGCTTCCTCTGCGGGAAGACAGTTGACTCCAGGAGTGGTATATTGCTCCTGTCTCAAAGGGTTAAAACAAACAAAAATAAACTTGGGACAGAAAAAAACGCCCGCTCAGACTTGCCAAGAATACAATAGTCAGCACTTGACTTTGGACACTTGGAAGAATGCTCCACGAGCCATGAAACTCTGGGAACTGCTGCATCCCAGTAGCCATAGGAAACAGCTGAGATTTGGATTGCTGGATTCAAAGGCTGAGAAAACTACTGCAGCTTTAAATGCTGCATCGGAGGGAAATTTTCAGCAGATGGGGATTCTCCTGCCAGAGACACACTGTGATGGGAGAACTGAATTGGGTGGAAAGATCAGTGGCGTAGGAAGGCTGCACCCTACCGGGGTTCGTTTTGATGCCCCCCACTATTGCCCCACCCTGCTGCGTGACATCGCCCAGAAGCCACGCCCCCGGAAGTGATGTCACACGGCCTACCAGAGGCGAACACGGACCCACAGGGCGGGAGGGAGGGCCGAAAACGCCTCCCCCTGCCCTCCGTAAGCCTCGGCAGTAGTGCTGCCAGGGACAAAAAAGTGGTGCAAAGAGGAGCTGCCGCGGCCCAGCCAGGGTGAGTTTGCTGACCCCCCACTGCTGCCCGGGGGCAGACCGCCCCCTTGCCTCCCATTCCTGTGCCCCTGGGAGCGACCCCTTCTATGCAACTCTTAAATGTAATGAAATCATCTCCGGATCTGGATCCAGCCATCTAGTTCAGATTGTCATCGCCAGAGGACCCTGCTCTTTGCAGTGAGGAAGAGGAGCAAACCACACTGAGTGTGAATGCAAAACAAAAAGTCCTTTCAGTGACATTTCGTGGACCTCTCCGTGTATAATGCATTGGCTGGCTCTATTCATTATACACCTGTATCGTACGGGTTAACCTACTGAGGATTGTTTGACTGTAAAGGATTTGACTAGGCAAAAATTCAGCTTGACAATCCCAGGACTTCATGAATAACAATGGCTGCCTGCCATAAGACACCAGCTCAGGCAGGAAACCTCCAGACTACTGAAACAGTTACCTTTTCTGTTTGTTTTCAAGATCTAGATCCGTATCTTTTACAAAGTGGCAGTTCCTTTACTGAGATTATGTGCTCCAGCCCTTGCCCTTCCTTGTGTTTATTCAGGATGTTTCAATGGAGGCATTGTGATGGCTTTGGTTGGCTACACTGTGCACAAAGCTTCACTGTGATTAATGGACATTTTAATAAATGATGAATCAATTACTATAGATTGTCAACAGCCTGCCTGTTTCCATGGTTTAAAATTAGTTATAGCATCTACAACTGATCTGTTTAACCATGTATGACAAACACCACTCATTCTTCGACGTGCTTAATGCACCCAGTGCTAATTGCATTTGAGCTGAATTTTCATCACAAAGTTCATCTCTGTTAGTATCCGCGCAGGGGCTTTGAAGCCTTCCGTTTAGCCACGTTGAGATTTTGCAGGGATTGCAACAGAAGGTCCTCATGAGCATTTTCCAAATCAAATAGATCAACAAATGGAACAAAAGTGGAGAGTGGCCAAACAACCCAACAAAATGAAATAAATCAACAGCCAAACAAAAAGATGGGCAGCCTGAATTCATGCGTACTGCCCGATGGCGGCACACCTACCTTGTTGGCTCAGACTGCCATAAAGTAGTCCGTGCCAGTCATAATTGCATCCCTGACAGCACACCAAGCAGCTTGCTGCTGGGGATACTGTTAGGAAGGCCTCCGCCTTCATGGGCACGCCAAAGGATGCCTGGACGGGTACTGTGGATGGTTAGTTGGTGAGGGGCGGGGCCATTCAGAGGAATTTTATCAGGGTTGGTACAAAGTTTCCTTTGGGCCCCTTCCCTACATATGAATTTGGCTCCTTTTGCCCTTAGAAACGTTCTGTGCATGCGCAAAAAAGGTAAAAGTTCACGTATTATCGCATTGGGCCTCGTCAGAAGGCCCTGGACCGGCAGCCGGGGTGGACGCTCCAAGGCCTTCTCCCAGCCTCGGAGCCTCTGGAGGATGATGTGCGCAGGGGAGGTGACGTGCGCGGGGGTGCGTGCATCACCCTTTGCGCGCATCACCCTCCGGTGGCCCGCCCCCCCGCCACGGCCCAGCGACGCGTATGGGGGGGGGAGTGATCTAATATTAACAGTGATGCTAAAAGGCAAGCAGAAAGTAACACAAGCCCCAAGAGAGCATCGGACACTTCTTTCTCTGCAGTTGGGGGGGGGAGTGAGCCGCCATCTTGGGTGTGGCCATTCAGCCAACATCCAGCAACCCCCCAGAAAATGCTTTGCAACCCCCTTGGGGTTCCTGACCCCCAGGTTGGGAACCACTGCGCTAGTCCATAGAATGCAGCACAGCTGACGGAGAGTGTGCAGCAAGCTGGGGGGGGGAACCAGTCGCCCTGGGAGAGGTAAGTAAAAATCTCTTTTACTTACCTGCCTGGAGGCCACCTGACTCCCAATGGATCTCCTTGGATTCAAGCCAGCTATTTAGCTGGTGTAAGTCCAAGGAGAGCCAGGGGGCATGTCAGACCAGGAAAAATGTGATAGGATCTCAGTGTGTGCCCACTGCCACTGAGATCCTGCCTCTCCTGCTACTTCCTGTACATGTCCTGGCCTAGTGTCTGTCCCTGAACCACCCATGAGCTTGCCCTGAACTCTCCCCCCCCCCCCACTATCAACCTTCCTACTCCAGCATTGTGTTCAGCAGCTCACTGTTGCTGGTGTGGGGATTCCCTGTTCTCGCCCCTTTCTTCCCCCTCTCCACCACCTCCCTCCTGTTCCCCATGCTGACTTACTGGCACGAGGGGTTGGTGATGGCTCTACTGGTGGGCTGCTGGTCACAACTTGCAGTGGCAGCTCAGCTCCGATGATGGGTCACATTTGAGACTACTGTAAAGTGCCTTATGGCTCTGGAATGCATTCCAGTGGCTTAAGGGAGCCATAAGATTGGGCTGCCCACCCCTTTCAGTGAAATGGGATTTCCTTCTGAATAAACATGCATAGGACTGTGCTGTTAGACTGCTTTGAGCCCATGGGACAGAGCTAGATATACATCGAAATAATAATAATAATAATAATAATAATAATAATAATAATAATAATAATAATAATAATAATAAATCACTATAAAGCCATAAATGCAGTAATGCATGGACTAGGAATTAACTAGACAGGTTCAGCCTGGTCAATTTCATCTGAACAGTTTTGCTGCCAACGGGCTCCTAGAGAGGAGGGCACAGCCTGCATGCAAAATAGGGGTGGTTTCAATACAAGAAAATGGTCTTGAAATGGCAGGGAGGAGTGGGTGGTGGTGGCAAATAGGACATCCTTGAGTCACACTGTAAGTTGAAGTTAGGTAGGAAATGTGGTTTTGTTACAGATGCAGTTTAAAATGGAAATGCTGTCAAGTTGGGGCCCTTGTGTCTCCATTCTTTATTGTCATAAAATGCCTAATTAACTGGTGGAATTCACCACATAAGGTGTAGCGAGGTACAGAATTCATTACCCCAAGATATGGCATGGTCACTGGCGTCACTCTAAGTGGGACGGAGCTCTAGGTTCTGCCACACTCTGACCCTCCGTTACACACCGGCATGAGGAGGCCCCACCCCCTCGCCTTCAGAGCCATTCAGGGTGGTGAACACAACGTGCAGGAGACTCCCTGCGCCCCTCCCTGAGGGGCAGGGCCACCTCGTGCCGGTGTGTAAGGGAGGGTCAGAGCACAGCGGAACTTAGAGCTCCACCCTACCTAGAGTGACGCCAGTGGGCATGGTCATATATTTAGATTACTCTAGGTAAAGGCATGGAAGGTCAATCTAGCAAGGACTAGTCACCACAATAAGCAGGACCACCAAGTTTCGAGGCACTGAACATGGAGGGCTGTTGTTTTGTGCCTCACTTGTGGGCTTCCTGAGCACATCTGCATGGACAACAGAACATGGGACAACATGGACTTGGGTCTCATCCACCAAGGCTCTTCTTATGTTCTTAAAAATTGGGAATTGCCAATCCAATGGCACAGGCAATTCAGGAAAGAATCAGGCTGCAGTCGAATAATTAGGAACTGAGCGGATCAAACCATCGCCGTTCTGGCAAGGAAGAAATCACTGCCTCCCGAACCTGTTAACATGTTTCTAAAGGTTCATTAAACGAGCTCATTAAATTCGAGTTTAAAAAAAGGACCTGGTGGGTGTAACTTACTTCAGGTTTCAAAAGACTTTTGACAAGGTCCCCATTAAGGAAAATAAATAAGCCGAGGGGTCAGAATGCCCTGAAAATCTAGTGAAGAATAATAGGAAGCAAAGAGTTATAATTAATGGCCTGTTTAAAATGCCCCTCCCCCTTGATCCAACATTTGGAAACAGTCTGTCTCAATCATTGGTTAATTATTTTAAGGAGGAACTGGCCTAGGAGGATATAAAAGCAGCCACACTTGGAGACATATTTACAGCTGAGATCTAGCCGTCCTTCTCATTTAAATCAGCTAAATAAAGACAGGTGGGGCCACTGTTGTCTAGAGCAGTGTCCGTCGTGTCGATTTGACTGAAGCAGGATAACTGCAGGCTCAAGAATGGCCCTTTTTTGTTACACTTGAGCACTGTGGCAAGGAGGACCAATCCTGCCCTGGCAACAGTCTGACAACAGCACCAATGGTACATCTGCATGATGATTTGGAACTTGGAGGGCTGGACTGGGGATCAGTTTTCAAAACTTTGTCCCAAATTTGAGGAGATTTGGAGGCAAAAGAAGGGTCCAAACTGCCTCACCTCTTTTGCATATTTGGTGGGGGCAATGGGGGCGTAAAACTCACCAAAGCTCCTCTCGGCTCTTTTTGGCTGATTTCCACCATTTCTTTTTTCCAAGAATGCTCTGGAACAACTCTGCCATTCTGTAGCGTCTTTTCACAGGATATTATGGGTAAAAGAAAATAGTGGCGTCCATTGTCAGTCATCAATTTTTTTTTGAGGCCACCGTTTTTTACCCCAGATGTCATGATGTAGTGTTCAGTTCTGCCCTCAAGTTGAGCAGGGTGGGACGGGGTGAGGAGAGGCTGGAGGTGCAGGACCACAGAGAGCTCTAAGTGAGCACCTGCCCTGACAAATCCAGTGCTCATCGGAAGTCTTAGATGTCCTGAGTTTTAGACTCTCCTTCTCAGACCCTGTGCCGACTGCCTGAAGAGGGAAGTGTGTTAAAAGGGCAGCCCTCTGGCTTGGAGCTTTAAGCTCTGCCTCGGTAGCAACTACTTCCAGTAGCGTCGTAATGCTTGGTGCCTTGGTGCCCTGGGCACCAGGTGCCACTTCAGGGGGGGTGGACTTTCGCCGCATAAAAGGGGGGAAAGCAAACTCTTACCGGCAGGTCCGCGTTGGAGGTGGGCCCTGGAGCTGAACGGCTCCAAAATGAGAAGAAAAACGGCGGGGGTGATTGGAGCCACACGGGCGCGCAAAATTGACGTCACACGCATCGGCGGCCCCCCACATGGGGGCGGAACGACACCACTGACTCCTTCCTGACTGGTTGCTGGCACCGGTGAGCAGGTCTGGGTGAATTTGAGGTTCTGGGATGCATGGGAGCTGGTTCTTCAGCAGAGTTGTGCTGCAGCTGGAGTGCAGGGCGTACACTCAGGGCGTGCAAATTCTAGGAGCTCTTCTTCTTGGGGCTCTTGGTTGACAGGCTCCATATCCAGTCCAGTGCCAGGCACCTGTCCAGCTGACTCCTCCACCTCAGGCTCTGAATGTGAGCTACTACTAGGGCTGAGGGTTCTGACATGTAGCACTATTCTGGAGGGAAAGAAAATGGCAGCCACCAGAGGATAGGAGCTAGAAGAAACATCACTAGGTTATCCACTCTCACAAACCACATACCCCCCTGCAAACATGCACACAGAGAGAGGGGGGGCAATCCTGTGTACGGATACACGACCGGCCTAAAGGGCTGGCTGCTGTATCCTAAGCCCATTCCCGGGCCATGGTAGTGCGGCCCGGGAACACCTCGGGAGAAGGGGATGTTCGTCCCTATGGTCCTCCTCGGATGTACACCAGCTCTGAAGCTAACGTACATCTGAGGTGGCGGAGTAAGGCCGAACTTGGCTGGGATCAGGCAGAGGATATCGGCAGAGTGTGCCGCCGATATCCCTGCCCTCTCCCAGTCCAAGCTGGTCAATGGTCACCCCCTAGCTGCCCACCCTCCCCCCCCCCCCGCACCTGCACCAACCAGTGCAGGACTTGCCTCCACCGGCAGCTGCGGGGTTTGAAGGGTAGTGGAGTGAGGTCTTCTGGCCTCTGTGCCGGCAGCCCTTACGAGTCGTAGCAAACGTGCTTTACAGAATGTTTGCGACAATTTAGAGCAGTGAAGCGTGCGCTCCGCCACTCTAAACATATGCAGGATTGCACTGTAAACCACTGAAGTGTCCCTGTGATTTTGTGACCTGTGAATAGAGCCATAAAATTGTGCACGAGGGGGCATTTCAAACCATTGGAAAGGGGTGGGTGAGCATCTACTGTAGCACAGTCCCCTTTACCACTTGCAATTCTATGCTGAACCTGTATGCATTTTGCTACTAGTTCACAAGCTGCCACGAGAGTCATTGCCCAAGAGCATAAGCAGAGTGTTGTGATAGCACTGTGGCTAAGAGAACCTACTGAAAATCAGCACTTCTCTGGGTTGAATCTCCCCTCTGCCATGAGCAAGGAAACCAGGAAGAGCCTTCTGAGTGCCACCCACAGCTCCTTGGAGGAAAGAAATGATTACATCCAGAATATATTACAGGTTGTGATTTTCCTGGTGTTGCTGCAATTATTTTGACTGTTTACAGTGCTAGCCTTTTGACAAATATGAGCTGAGATGAAAGCGGAAATTATTGTAACTTTGACATTAAACTGATGAGGATGCTTGTTTGGTTTTCATTTTTCTCAATTCTGGAAGACGAATGGAATAAAGATTATATTAGTTACACACAGCCAGATAAGGTACTTCCTTTTAGCTATCAAAATGTGTCCACAACGCTTAACTAATATCGACAGAACAGCAGATTCAATTCTTTTTAAAAGCATTGTGTATCTAGAATTTGTACAACTTCTACAAGGGGAACATAAAGATATTAGTCCAGTGTGTGTGTGTGTGTGTGTGTGTGTGTGTGTGTGTGAGAGAGAGAGAGAGAGAGAGAGAGAGAGAGAGAGAGAGAGAGAGAGAGAGAGAGAGAGAATGCGCAATCCTGTGTAAGGATCCTCCGGGCGGCCCAGGCCGTCCGCCTGATCCTATGCTCCGCCGCAGGCAGGCTCCCGCTCGGCCGGAGGTCTACTTGGGGAAGAGGACGCTCAGGCCGATCGGCTTCCTCAGATTTCTGCCAGCGATTTCGCTGGCGGAAGTAAGAGGAGGTCATGTAAAGGCCCAGCCGCGTGGCGGGGGTCAGGATACGACTGAGGCGTCCCCCTCCCCCTCCCGGCCTGGCTGGGCCTATCAGCACCCTCCCTCCCCCACCGATCCGCCCCCCACCGGATCCTTACCTGGGTCTGGCGGCGGTCGGGCGAGGGCTCCATCGGCAGAGCAGGGGAGGCTGGTCTTGCACCGGCCTTCCCTGCTCTTGACTCGTCGTGAACGTGCTTTACGGCATGTTCGCGATGGCTTAGACAGGATTGCGCCACCAGTGAGTGAGTGAGTGAGTGAGAGAGAAAGAGAGATATTTCTGAAAATTAGACACTAGTAAAGCTTCCCCTCCTAGACTACACTGATCCCTTTGCAAATCACAAATGTTTTGTGCGTTCAGGAAGAATCCAACCGTCATATTAATAATTCAGTCATGTCACTGAGCCAGGTTTACCTGGATGGTTTTGCTAATCATGCTGCTTTTTACATATTGTTATGCACACCTCACTTCCCAGCAGTGAGGCATCTCAGAGGTAGTGCAAAAGCGTTCAGGTTCCTTTGTACAGCTATCTTTGTAATATTTGTTTTATTTACAAATATACAAGCAGGGCACATGGTGGCAGGAGACATCCCTACAGCATGCAGCAAATCCACTCTGCTAGTGAGTCCTCGACTTCAACCAACTCCAGCTCTTTGTCTAGTGTGTGTATTCAAACTGCCCACTGTTTCTCTGCCTCATCCCAATTGTTGGGTGATCCTCACAGTCCCAAACATTGAAGGGTTCTACATTCCAAGCCTGGAAGAGATGCCCAACTATCAAGGAACATCCGCATTCTACTTACATCGTTGAATCCCATCATAGGCAAAAGCCACAGTAATAAAGCCATTCACTGTGATCAAGGCAGCTGAACTCACAACAACAGTAGCGTTCCTATGACCGCCCCCTGCCCACGCCAGAAGTGACATAATGGCTGCAGCTGTTATCCCTCGCTCAGAGGCGCAGGGCGGGTGGGAGGGCCAAACACGCTGCCGGCTCTCCTTGCTCGACCCGGCGAACGGAACGATCCGCGCTGCTGCTGGCTGCCATTGCAACCCGCCCTGCCCTCCTGCTTCCTGGGGCCCGATCCCCAGGCCCGGAGGCCCACCGCCCCAAGTTCCCCACCACTGACGAAGCCACTGCACAACAATGTACTGTATTTCCACTCTTCTTTCTGACATGTCTCCTGTACCTTTAAAAAGTGCCTGACAGGTGTGGTGTAGCCACCAGTGGCAGCGGCTATATTTTTCCCACAATGTCTCAGAATTTGTGTTAGTCTGGGGCATTATGAGGAAAACCATGGCTGCTGCCAAGAGACAGCAAAAACTGTTTCTAAGAAAACCTACAAGGCAAACACTAGAATTGTATGCTACAAAAATGAATGAGGCAATGAAAATAGGTCAAGGGGGTCCCTCCTAATAAATCTGATTTTAATGGAGTAATGATGAAATGAACAGGGGCTTAAACAAGAAAAATGAACGGAATACTGTACTGAACCAAGGAAAATGTCTTGTGTCACTTGGACACAAACACTTCTCTTTTTAATAATAATCCCTTGCTAGCTACGTGATCTGGCCACTCAGAGATCACACAGCACCACACTCTAATAATCTAGGAATGAGAAATTAACATCGCAATGTTTCCTGCCTTTGCTGCTGTTTTTATTTATTTATTTATTTTATTTACAGTCTTTTTATCCTGCCTTTCTCCACGAAGGGACCCAAGGCGGCTTACAACAGAAAAAAATACAAAAAATACAGTATAAAAATAATCACATTTTAACACAGTAAAAACAATTAATGACAAATAATAAAAACAATATCTAAAAATCGGTTAAAAAGATCATGGCGACAGTCACAACAGGAGCATAAAAACAGTTTTGTAGGCCACCTGAATTATTGCCCAAAAGGGGGGTATGCCCCCCCCCACAAATCACACATCCCCCTCCATTTTGGTTTAGCCATAATGTCCTGTTTTCTGTCAGCACTTAATGGGAGGAAACATGAGCTATCATACAAACAGGTAGAAAGGGGACCTGTTGGGAACTTGTACCTTGGTTGGGACAGGTGAAACGCTTTGCAAGGAGATCTGCTCAGAGCGCAGCAATAAGCTCAGGGGTCAAACAGCGCAGAGGCCAAGTTTCCAACCCCATTTTCAAGTAAAGCCCACATGGACAGTAAAACGATTTCCTAGTCAAACACTGGCAAAAGGTCAGCATTTCCACATCCAGGAAATAGATTTGGTAGTCTCACAGTCCCTGCGATCAAAGGTAAATCCATTCTTAAAGAAGGATTGTGAGGAACAGGAGCTGTAGGTGAGGCTTCATTCACAAAGTCTTTCACAGAGAAAGGGATCAGTGACCCTCCATCCCTCCATTGGGCACCAAAAATTGAGCCTTCATTCATTGGGTCATGGTTCCTTACAAGACACACAGCACAATCCTGTGTAACCTTGAACAAGTGAAACAGTAGATGCACCGGTGTAAGTGCACTTATGCCAGTGTAATTGCACTTACACCGGTGCATCTGCTGTTACACCGGTGCATCTACTGTTACACCAGTGCAAGGTTACACAGAATTGCGCTGCTAGTCTGGCTCCGTTATTATATGGCTAAAGGCTAAAGTTGCCTTTGCTTTCATCTGAGTTTCAGGCTCTCGTTCTTGGACTCAGGGGGCAACTTGGAAGACTTGAGAAGAAGGCGAGGGAATCATTATATCAGGATACATGGAGAGAGAACTCCTGGGATCTGTCCCTGCTGTTTATACACCGGTTTACATCAGCCATGGAATGTACAAAGTGGATCAGAACCAATCTTTCCATTATCTTGATTATAGAAGCACTGCCATATTTTGAGCTTTGAGGAGTTCAGCACAACATTCAGGAGATCATTCTTCATACATTCACATCATTGCATGACAGTAGTGGACCACATTTTGTTAAGTATTTGATAGCATATTATTCACATATTATTCACAAATTATTCACAAATTCCATATATATATGGCAGACTATATATATCTATATATATCTATATATCTATATCTATATCTAGATAGATAGATATAGATAGATAGATATAGATACACACACACACACACACACACACACACACACACACACACACACACACACACACACACACACACCGTATTGGTCTGAGTATAAGACTCACTTTTTTCTCCTAATTTAAGTTTTTAAACTAGGGGTTTCATGAATGTCCAGGGAGCTTTTGAAGGCCTCCAAAATGCAACTCCAACAAGCTAGATGTAACTGGACCAGACTGGATGTTTGTGGGTGCAGTGAAATGCTTTTCAGTTAATTCAATGAACTGACTTTTGAATGATGAGACGTTGACAAGATGACAATGCCACACTCCTGGTGGACAGCTATCGCAGCAAGTAACATTGACATTGTCTGTTGGTGTCACTGCTGAAGACAATGTTGCTCTGAGGACTAGAACAATGACCTAGGTTCAAACATGTCAAGCCACTCCATGACTTTAATGGGAAATTTGTTCTCCACTATCTGTCCCCAAAAGTAGGGTACAAATGCTCCAGGTACCAGTTAAAGAAAAATCCAGTCTATTATTGAAAATAAATGTTACGCCCCATCACATTTATAAAACACTCCTAATGGTACCATCTTAGTAAATGGTGGAACTGCAGGCATGATGTGTATTTATGGCAAGGATGAACAGAAAGTAGAGACTGCAGACTACCCCTAGATCACTGACCAATTTCCAGTAGACCACAGAGTGCCTGCTGGTTGCGGGGATTTTTTCACAAATACTGAATTGGAGGCATTGCTCTTATGTTCTTACTGCCCAATCCTATCCCCTGCCACATTACAGCATGCAGCAGACATTATGCAGTACGCCAAAAGAGGCTGTGCAGCATGCTACAGTGGGGAGGGGCGATCAGACCACCTGCAGAGGTAAGTAAAATATTTTTATTTACCCCCCTCAGAAGGCTGAGAACCAGGGGGGAGGGTGGGCAGAAAAATGGGGAATAAGAGCAGGCATGCACGACTACCACCAGATCCACCCCCTTCCTCCCTGACACCCCAGTTCCTCCCCTGAAATACCCCATTACTCCCCCTTCCTGCCCATAGCCCACCCAGCCACCAACATAGTGGTGCCTGTGGGAGCCTCCCAGGGCTGCTACCATGCACTCCGCACCTCTCTCCATTTACGGCAGTGGCCCAGCCCAGCTTTCTCACCTTTGTAAGGGGCCTTGCGCTGCTGGAACACTAGTTTTGGCAGCACAAGTCGCCAATAGAATGGGGCCTTAATTATGTGCATACTTACTTAATACTGATGAGTTAACAGTTAAGAGATCCTGAGAATGTATTTTTGCTTTGGTAATTTAATCTCTGTCGACCACAGAGATTCTGTTTGTTTGGTTTTTTTTTAAGTAGTCCGTGCAAGACTGAAGTCAGCCCACCCCTGCCTCACAGCAATTTCGCTCTGATTTATCTGGAGCACGGAAATAGTTAAGGCATTCTGCTGCAGCGGCACAAAATAACCTCATTATCATTTCTAATACCAATCAATATTCTGCAGGCTGTCCTTTGGAGAGAAAATAAATAAATAAATAGGCCCCCAGTTTTTCAAGCTGCGCGATGATTGCCGAGATCACATTAGCAAAGTCGCATTAAGGATTTCATGGTAAGCCTTTAAATACTCCTAGGCAGGCTCCCCCTTTTGCAGCATCATCATCGATATAGGCTAGCACTGAGTGAAATGCAAATTGATCTCCTGCCTATCGATTATTTCTTGTCCCTTCAGGCTCCTCTCCACCTATCCCACCAGCACCTCTTATTACGATTGTGTGTGTTTGTTCCTTGTGACATTTTGTCAGATGGCAGTTCTGCTGCTCTTTGGGGCTGCCGAGTGGCATTAGAGATCTCCTCTGGCACAGCCTCCACGTCCCATGTGAACCGGGGGGGGGGGGGACACGGCGTTTGAAGTTAACTGATTGGTGAGAGAGCCTCAAGCTCCCACTCCCCAGCATGTGGTCCAAAGCACAACATATGCTTCCTGCTTGCTAGATTTGTCTCCGATAATAAAAACAGGATTTCTTTTCAATTTTAGACTTGGGCCAAATTTATCAAGAGAAAAGACACAAAAGCCAAGGCTGATAATCTGTTGCTGCTCCTTTGCTGCTGGGAGGAAAGTGCATAGCAAAGGAAATGGGGAAATTACCAAGATAATGTCTTCCTTGTTCCTCTGTTGGAAGAATGCATATCATCCTACATGTTTATTAAAGTTTCTTTAGAATAGAATCGGCAAAGAACTGGGCATCACAGTCTGCAGGTTTTTATTAACGGGAAGGGGAAAAAGAAGACTGGGGTGAGCCGCATGTAAGAATGAGATTCCATTACCTCTTATTTCCTTTGTAAGATTTCATTAAGGGCTGATTCTTAAGTTAGGTGAAGAGTAGCTATGTGGTCCCATGTAGCAACATTCCACATTACTATAGTAAGCTAGGAATGGGAAACTGAATGATATGGGAAGGGAAGAAGCCTACCAGCACTGGAGTGGTTCTTTCCACATGACCCCATCCCCTGGATATGGTTTTAGCATTCCTACAACACAACAGCAGCAACCACACTACTCTCATTACAGCAAAAGCTACCCATAGGACATATCTTCACAATAGATGGACATGGTTTAAAAGTCATTCCTTCTCACCAGAGAGACCTGGGAACTGTAGTTTTTGGCAGAATGCTAGACACCTCTAACAGAGAGTCTGCAGCACTTCGCCAAACGGAAATGCTGTGGATGCTTTGGGGACAGCCATGGCAGCAAAAATAGTATAAAACTGCAATGAGTTTTTCATGCAGATATACCCTCAGTCATTCAACTGTGGCAATGGTGGCAACAGCTTTGGACCTTCATGCACAGCCGGTGCTCCACCACTCAGCCATAGCCAGTTGAATCATTATGGGGGTGTGACTGGTGAGGGGCGCGATGCTTCGTGGGGCCAACACGTGAGGCCCATGGAGCTCCGCCCCCGCTGGATGGGCCCGCCCACTCACCCTTGACTCCGTAAACAGCAGCACTCCGGAAGCAATTAGAGGGTGATGCAATGACATGGCGATGTCACGCGTCACCACCAACCAACTTCCAAGGGTGCCACGCTCTGCACCATGCACCCAGCACCAGCAACCCCAGCAACATGGCTAGCCATGGCCTCTCACTATATACAGGGTATCTCAAGAAAATGTACACACTTTATAGTGTCAAATTTATTATGCTATAATTCACACATATACTGCATATGATGTACACAGAAGCAGTTGCTTCACCCGGTTAATTAATTAATTAATTAGTTAATGAATCAGGTCAAGTGCTCGAAATGTTTCCCAATGGCATCTATATACTACTGACATCACTGACTAAGGGATCTGCAGACATCCACCAGCGTGTGTGCTGGGATCATGGTACCATACATCTCTTCAGTGACTTCCCTTAGATGTTGCAGGTTTTCTACAATGAAGTATGTATGAATTGGAGCTCACTTAAATTTGTGTACATTTTTTTTTGAGACACCCTCTATATAACATGTGACAGTATCCTTCCTTTTAGCCCACAGTTCAGTAATTGCTTCCTAGTAGCCTGGCGGGATATGGTTCATGGGATCACGAAGGGTCGGACACGACTTAACGACTGAACAACAACAACAAGTCTTTTGTTGTGACGAACGACTCAGAGCATGTAGCATTCTCTTGCTAGCTGCATAAGTCCTCCCCAAGATATTATATGGAGGGGTCAGAAACCTGACCAAGATTGGATGCAAATGCGGCAATAGCCAATTCTGTTTTACAACCAATATGCAACGAACAATACCATACTCCCATGACAGCTCTAGAGCAGCTAGAGTATAAATGCATCATGAGCCAGATAGCCCAGATAATTTGCACTTTCTGTTTACATTTGCAATCGATTTGCAAATAGAATATGCCACTAAACAACTGACAGAAGTATTATGCTTCTTCGGCAATGCCGTTTCTACAGTGGAATGCTATTCTCAGGATCCTATAGAGTTGACTCCCAGATAATTGAGATTTTCACTGTGTGTTTTTCAGGAACGTGCAGTGCCTCCATCACAGGGAAGGCAGCCCCGCCCCTTCCTACTCACCAAAAATCGTCACAGCTGAACTTTGAAGTGCATTCACGCACTGCCCGCTACTCAAGTGCAGAGACGGTGCGAAAGTGCACTTCAATGGTTGGCTGCAGCAATTTTCGGTAGAGTAGAAGGGGGCGGGGTTGCCTAACCTCTCACCTCTGCACTGTACGTCCCTGGTGTGTTTGTGTGTGTGTATATATACATATATATATATGTATATATTTGTGTGTGTGTGTGTGTGTGTATATATATATATATATATATATATATATATATATATATATATATATATATATATATATATATATATATATATATATAGCTCCATACATCTTGTCTTCCCCCAACATTCCTTCAGTCTCTAGCATAACCATGAAACAGAACCCAGAATGGGGTTATCATGCAGGCTCATGTGCCGTCTCACTCTAGAAGAGCCTTTAATGCATGTAAATACTATTTGAGCAGAGCTTGCTTATGGAATTCATCTACCTCTTTCTCAGCAGTTTTCCTTCATTCGTTGGTTTCATCAAGGATTTCTATCCCACTGTTCCACTCAAAGAGGTCCTAAGCCAAGGCAGCTAACAGTAAGAAAAACAATGAATTGTATCCCAAGCTATTCTTTCATGAATGGAAGCTACTTCCCCTTGCACAAGAGGGGGGAATTCTAGGGGATCCCGCCACTGGCGTCACTACAGGGGGGGCGGAGCTGTAAGTTCTTCCGTGATCCGAACCTTCGTTACACGGAAGAACGAAGTGCCCCGCCCCCGCGCCTTCCGACCCATTCAAAGCGGTGAAAACAACGCGCATTCACCGCTTTGACTGGGTTGGAAGGCGCGGGGGTGGGGCGCTTTGTTCCGTGTAACTGAGGAAGAACTTACAGCTCCGCCCCCCCTGTAGTGACGCCAGTGGATCCCGCCTTCCTTCTGCATCCTAGAGCAGGATAGCAGGCAACACAGGCAACTGCAGCGGGGGGGGGGGTGTATGAAAAATTGCAGAATATAGAATGCAGTGCCCCAAAGAAATAATTTGTCCTCAAATCACCACTGACCAAATAAATAACATATTGCTAGTGCACCTTAGAGACTGTCTCTCCTATTTTTTTTTCTCACTCTGCATAGGAAAATAATTTTTTCCCTCTTTTGCATTTCTCCCCTTGCCAAAGCAGGATGTGCATTTCATGGAGATCAGTATTTTGGTGCAACTTGAGTGCAAAAGGCTGCAATCCTATAACACTTTCCTGAGAGTAAGTCCCATTGAAATTAATTGGATTTACTTCTGAGTAGACATGCATGGGAATGTGCTGTAAGTCTTCTTAAAGTGCATACTCTGCCAGGTACATTCCATGCACTTTGAGTTGCAAAACTATGGTCTGATGTTCTATGACCCACACTGAGGAAAGTTAGCATCTGAAGCTGCCCCTCTCCAAATGCTCCGTCGCTTTGCTGATGTCTAATGTACTCTACGCCTGCCATTCTTCATGATAAAACTTTACCTGGCCTATTATTCTTACACAGAAAACTGATCAGTGCATGTCCATGCGGAACATATGTTGAGAATGGTTCCATTTGTATGTAGATTTGGACTTTCTGCCCAAAGGTCTTTGCTAAAAAATATACTAATAGAGGATTATGGGTTTTTCTTCTTCATATTTCTCTCTCACAGATGAGAGGGTTTTTTGTGTCTTCTTAAGGATTTTCTCAACTGGATCGGATAAAGAAATGAATTTCAGATAAATGGGGAGAGTCTTAAATATGAGCCCATTCATCTTCTGTCAAGTGAGCGCAAATATCTGAAAGCTCTAGGATTAACTTTGGTGTCAACAAAAAAGAAAAGGAAAAGAAAATTTCATCTATCTTTTGTATGACTTTGTGTCTCTGTGTGTGCATGCACACGTAAGACAAAGAACTAAGAGAAACTCAATGCAGCTCCTTGCTATCACATGATCTTAGTAGCATAGCCAGAGGGGGGCGTGGTAAGTGCTGCACGGCATTACATGGAGGTGCACAGTGGTCCCTCCTATTTGCCGTCAGTGCAAGTCCATCAGCGAAGGCAACACTGCCTTCACGGCCAGACCGGCTCAGATGATGAGTGGGAGGGGCCACTTTGCACCTCCGTGTAATGCTGTGTGGTATGCCCCCCTCCCAGCTACGCGACTGCATGATCTGGGTTGCCTTTAGGGATTCTGGGTCTTAGGTTAAAAGGTTGTCCAGTTCTGGCTTAATAAAACTCCTTGACCAGCTAAGGAGCAGGAAAGGGGTAAAATGAAGAGAACTACTGGTAGAAAGAGATATAGAAGGGGCAAGTAACAGAAGTAGACATGAGTACAAAAAGGTGAGTACAAAAAGGGCAGGAGATGTGGCCTGGAGGTTGAGCCAGTGCCCTGCCTGAAGAAGCTAAGTAGGGTCGACCTCGGATCTTGCTTGGATGGGAGATGGAAGCTGCTGATGGACGTCGTGAAGACACTGAGAAGGAACTGTGAGAGGGTGAAATGTGGAGGAGTCAGCTAGAGAGAGAGGCCCTTTACAGCTCGGGACCAGGGTATTTGAGGGAACGCCTCTTTCCTTATAATTCGACCTGCACTCTGAGGTCATCAGGGGAGGGGCCTGTTAACCGTGCCACCATTGACGGAGGTGAGGGGGACGGCGGTGAGGAATAGGGCCTTCTCAGCAGTGGCGCCCCAAATATGGAATTCGCTCCCCCTGGAATTAAGAACAGCTCCCTCCTTAGAGACCTTTCGGCGGGGCCTCAAGATGTTTTTATTCAGGTTGGCGTTCGATGGCTGACATGGTGGGCTGGCTTTTTAATAAATGCAATCATAAGGTGACCCACTGGGTTGGTTTGTTTTAATTGTTTTAATTGTTTTAAATACCAGTTTTAATTGTTTTTATTGTATTGTATTTTATTATTATGGATATTATGGATTTTCACATGTTTTAATTGTAAGCTGCCTTGATTGCCCTTATCGGGAGAAAGGCGGGGTAAAAATTCTTTAAATAAATAAATAAATAAACATCTTGACAACCATCCAAGGGTGAACTGCGGTAAACTGTGAAGTCTGGAAGTGCAGAGCACAAGCCAGAAGGAGGATTGCACTCAGAAGGAAAAATATCTGAGGTGTGGAAGGGTTCTATATATGGATAGAACAATATTGTAAAGACCCTTATCGGGTCTAGGATAGCCTGCCTATGTAAACAACCTTGAATAAATCTGATGAGAAATCTGATGATGAGACAGAATTCCTATAAATATTTTTGCCTGAGAAGGAGTCTCTAAATTACTCTCAATTTTTGCCTTAGGCAAAAATCAATGAGATCTAGAGTTGAGCTGAAACTACTGACTGATATTCAGGAACACTATTAGTAGTGTCAAAAAGACAGCCCATTTTTGAAGATATTTCACGGATGCCTGTAAAAATGTTTGCCTTTTTACTAATGTTGCCCATTTGCATCCTCCAGCTTCAGCTGACCTCAGTGACATGATTGAATCGCCAAATCCAATGGACTCTGTAGCTGTAGTAGTATCAACTCCTGTACGCTGCATGATCCATGATTGGCTGAGATCAGCCATTGAACTCCTGTATGCTGCAAGATCCCTGATTGGCTGAGATCAGCCATTGAACGAATCCAGGAAACATTCCCTTCATTCTCAGTTCTCTATGTTTCCTCTCTGTGATGTCATCTTGTAGCCACATCCGATTGGGTAAATAGTATCATCTAAAAAGAACAGGGGCAGGGCAACACCAGAGAGCAAAAAAGCAAACAAGAGGAGAGTCAGAGCTTCACCCTTATATTCAAGAATATCAAAATGAACTGGTGAAACCCGAACAAATTGTACATGCACAGTAGTCTGTACAACATTCAGAAATTAAAATGAAAACAGCAGAATGGAGGATTCTTAATACATCAGTTCCACTTGGAAACTAGACCAGGTAAGTCAAAACTCCAAGAGCAGGGATTAATTCAGAGAAAACGGTTTTTGGAAGCTTCATAAGATAGACCATTTGCTTTATTCAATATATTATTGGTCATATCATACAGTCTTGTTACAAATGACTGCTTTCCACTCCTAGTGACGGGAGGTGGCACTTTTGTACATGGTAATGAGCTGTTACATAAATATTCTTGAATATTGATGTGCTTAGATCGCAAATTGCACTGAGAAATCCACAAATGGGCACAAGGTTTTAATCACAGGAATGGCTTATTCTCTTCAGTCTAATTAGCAAGAGATACCGGTACTAGTCATAGTTAACAAAGGCTCTAAACACCTGAAAAGCCAAAGGGTGTGTGTGTGTGTGTGTGTGTGTGTGTGTGTGTGTGTGTGTGTGTGTGTGTGTGTGTGTGTGGCCTGAACTATTTGAATCAATGGAATAGATAAATGAGTTAATAATACATGTGTAATCTGAAAAGTAATATAGCTGCCCACATTGGTGTGCTCATATTTATCTCCGCCAAATTGGCTGAATGTCTTCCTTCATATTACCTGTTCATATTTTCATTTCCTAATTGTGGAAGAAAGTGGCTGAAATCAGGGCTATGTAACGGCACAATCCTGAGTAATGATCCAGTGGAGGGTGTCGTAAACATGCCATAAAATGCATTTACAGTGCCTGGAGAGTAAAGCACGCCAGTGCGCATGTCGGCAGGCCTCTCTCCGCCATGGAAACCTGCTCAGCCACTGGCAAGGGTTGCTCTGGTGGGAGCAGGGGCGGGCCAGGTGGTGAGGGAGGGCGGCCGTTGGCTGAGCTGGCCCGGGAGGAGGTGGGAATGTCTGCCACGATATCCCCGCCCCATTCCCGAGCTTGGCGGCTGTTACATGGCCACCTCGGATATCCGCCATCAGGATTCTGTGACCCTACTGGTGACTCCTCACTTCAAAGAGCCACTTTTTGCTACGTCTTGGCGATCCCAGGGTCATTCCGTGGCTTTGGCGTGAACCTTTTCACCTTGGGGCCATGAGCCCCCCATTATGCTATGGTGGGCTGGGCATGGGTGTTCATAGTTCCTTCTTAAAACCCATTTCTGAGCCTTACTTGAGGTTTCACTTATTGCAACACCCAATCCTGTTAAATCTTTTTGGAAATTCTACAATTGTTCTTCACTATTTGATATTGTTTCTTTAGTTTGTAAAAAAAAAAAAAAACAACGATGTGAGGTTCCAACTCCCATTTCCCCCAAATTCCCATAATAAACATAATTATAAGAATACATTAAGCCAAGCTTCCTTCATGTTGTAAACATGAAAAATGAGGCATGTAGAAGCATTAAGAATATGAATCTTCATCCACTGCTACCAGAATTCATTAAAGTTGAACAAGACAAAAATGTTCTTTTCCTCATTTCAAATACTAATAATCTTTACTTAATTTCTCAAAGATAATATTAGCCATTAGAAAAATGAAATGTAAATGTTAATAAGACAACTGATGTCTCCTAAGCTTTGTTAAACACAATAGCTGTGAAATTATAATTTTCATTATGCATGGGATGAATCTGGTCACACAAGTACACTAGGGGAAAAAACTGGAGCCTTTAATCTGCTAACTGCATGCCATTACAGTTGAAGGCTGTTTGCTTGCTTAAAGAAATGGCAGACTTTATTTTAAAAAATAAATGCAATGAAGATATTTATCAGTATGTTTGCACTGCATCCAGAACGAGATCTCAGTTGAGGATTTGTGAGTGTGTTCATCACAGAGCTTAGCTAGACAACCCAAGTTGTGCAAGATCAGCTGGAAAGACTGAACTCATACATCCATGTCCGTCCTAACATCATAGTTCTTCAACATAGAACTAGCATATCACTTCAATCAAAACACTTCTCAATGGAGTCAGTTTACACGGTCAATCACCGACACACAGACAAGGGAATGTGTGAACTGGCCCAAAAGTAACATGTTTTCTATCATGCACAAGGTCTCAGATTCAATCCCTGACATTCACAGTCAAAAGGATCATAGAGAGCAGGGCTAGGAGGGGTATCTGCCCTTGACCCTAAATCATTGCTGCTAAAGTAGACCATACTAGACTAGACTGTGGTCACTAGGGGCTAGGTGGTTTGCCTCTGTCAGACCACTGCTGCTCCTTCAGCTACACTGACTGCCAGTTTATTTCCAACATGATTCAAGGTGCTGTTGTTGACTTTTAGAGCCCTTCATGCCTTGGGACTGGTGTATTTGAACAACCGCCTCTTCCCATATGGGATAGTCCAGTCCTAAGGTCATCTGGGGAACCGTTCTGCATGTGCCACCATTACCTGAGACTCGGCTGGTGACAACAAGGAGAAGGGCCTTCTCCATAGTGGTGCCTCGGTTATGGGACACCCTCCCTGTTGAGTTGCAAACTGCACCTGTTGGACTTCCAGTGGAAGCTAAAGATCTTTTTGTTCCATTCTGTCTTTACACTTTAATAATCTTGTTGATTTTAAACAGTTACCAACCCATGAAAGGGCCTTTGAGAGATAGGTGAATAGAGGATTAGATACAGTTGACATTGTATTGGGGGTTTCAGCAAAGCCTCTTCTCAAAGGCTCTTGAGAAAATTCAGCAGTCATGTAATAAGAGGACAGGTTATTTGGTAACTTACATAGATTGTTAGCACAGGAAGCAGAGAGTAGGAATACTCATTTATTCCAATTTAAAATACTGAGTACCCCCCCACACACACACATGGGATGCAGCACATGCTCCGGTGACCCCAGAGTTAAAGAGAATTGGGCCTAGACCAGTGGTTCACAAAGTTCTCCCCAGAAGGCAGGGAGAACTTTGAGTGCTTGTGAGAGTGGGGGTGGGGCCAGCGGCGGCAGCGATCCTTTGGATCGCCGCCATTGGGGAAAAAAATCCCATTTTTTTAACTTACTGCAGCCTCCAGGGTTGCGGGGAGGCCTGCGGACGCGTCTGCAGGTCTCCCCAATCTTCAGATAGCTGCTTTGTGGTGATTTATGACTACTTCCAGTTTTCGCAAAAAACGAAAGTGGTCATAAATCAATCGGGGGGGCTGTGGAGTCCGCAGGCCTCCCTGCACCCCCCCCCAGAGGTGCACCACCATTTTCGGGTGCTTTTTCCCTGGCAGCAGTGATCCCCGGGATCGTCGCTGTCATGCTGTCCCTGCCCCTTAAGGGGGCAGGGGGCAGATTGTGGTTCCAATGGTGGGACACTTTGAGAACCACTGGCCTCGACAGTGAAGAAGGCAAGTACCATGCTAAGGGTCACTAGGAAATGGATTGAGAATAAGACTGCTAGTATTATTGTGCCTCTATGCAAATATGAGCTTCTTATTGCAAAATTCAGACTTAAACTGAAGAATGTAGGGAACACCACTAGACCAGTCAGATATGACCTAAACCATATCCCTTATGAGTATACAGTCGAGGTGAACAATAGATTTAGGGCATTAGACCTGGTAGACAGAGTGCCTGAAGAACTATGGACGGAAGTTCGTAACATTGTACAGAAGGCAGCAACTAAAACCATCCCAAAGAAAAAGAAATGCAAGAAAGCAAAGTGGCTGTTAGATGAGGCTTTACAAATAGCTGTGGAAAGAAGGAATGCAAAAAGCAAGGGTGAAAGGGAAAGATATAAACAACTGAATGCAGAGTTCCAGAGAATAGCAAGGAGAGATAAGAAGGCCTTCTTAAATGAACAATGCAAGGAAATCGAGGAAAACAACAGAATGGGGAGGACTAGAGATCTCTTCAAGAAAATTGGAGATATCAAGGGAACGTTTTGTGCAAAGATGGGCATGATAAAGGACAAAAAAGGCAAGGACCTAACAGAAGCAGAAGAGATTAAGAAGAGATGGCAAGAATACACAGAAGAACTATACAAGAAAGATCTTAATGTTCCTGATGACCACGCTGGTGTGGTCACTGACCCAGAGCCGGACATCCTAGAGAGTGAAGTCAAGTGGGCCTTAGATAGCATTACTAACAACAAAGCTAGTGGAGATGATAATATCCCAGCTGAGCTACTTAAAATCCTAAATGATGATGCTGTGAAAGTGCTGCACTCAATATGCCAACAAATTTGGAAAACTCAGCAGTGGCCAAAGGATTGGAAAAGGTCAGTTTACGTTCCAATTCCAAAGAAGGGCAGTGCCAAAGAGTGTTCAAACTACCGTACAATTGCACTCATTTCACATGCTAGCAAGGTTATGCTCGAAATCCTACAAGCTAGGCTTCAGCAGTACGTGGACCGAGAACTACCGGACGTACAAGCTGGGTTTCGAAGAGGCAGAGGAACTAGAGATCAAATTGCCACATGCAGTGGATCATGGAGAAAGCACGAGAGTTCAAAAAAAAACCTACTTCTGCTTCATTGACTACGCAAAAGCCTTTGATTGTGTGGATCACAACAAACTGTGGCAAATTCTTAAAGAGATGGGGGTACCAGACCACCTTACCTGTCTCCTGAGAAACCTGTATGCGGGTCAAGAAGCAACGGTTCGAACCGGCCATGGAACAACTGATTGGTTCAAAATTGGGAAGGGAGTACGGCAAGGCTGTATATTGTCACCCTGCTTATTTAACTTATATGCAGAGTACATTATGAGAAATGCAGGGCTGAATGAATCACAAGCCGGAATCAAGATTGCCGGGAGAAATATCAACAACCTCAGATATGCAGACGATACCACCCTAATGGCAGAAAGTGAAGAAGAACTAAAGAGCCTCTTGATGAGAATGAAAGAGGAGAGTGCAAAAGTTGGCTTGAAACTCAACATTAATAAAACTAAGATCATGGCATCTGGGCCCATCAATTCCTGGCAAATAGAAGGGGCAGAAATGGAAGCAGTAACAGATTTTACTTTTCTGGGCTCCAAGATCACTGCAGACGGAGACAGCAGCCATGTAATTAAAAGACGCTTACTCCTTGGAAGGAAAGCTATGGCAAACTTAGACAGCATAATAAAAAGTAGAGATATCACCATGCCAACAAAAGTTTGTATAGTCAGGGCGATGGTGTTCCCAGTAGCAATGTATGGTTGTGAGAGTTGGACCATAAGGAAGGCTGAGCGCCGAAGAATAGATGCTTTCGAACTGTGGTGCTGGAGAAGACTCCTGAGAGTCCCTTGGACTGCTAGGAGATCAAATCAGTCAATTCTAAATGAAATCAAGCCTGACTGTTCCATGGAAGGACAGGTACTAAGGCTGAAACTCAAATATTTTGGCCACCTAATGCGAAGAGAGGAGTCTCTGGAGAAGACTCTGATGCTGGGAAAGATTGAAGGCAAAAGGAGAAGGGGAAGGCAAAGGATGAGATGGTTAGACAGCATCACCGATGCAACGAACATGAAAATGAGCGAACTCGGGAAGATAGTGGAGGACAGGAAGGCCTGGCGGGATATGGTTCATGGGATCACGAAGGGTCGGACACGACTTAACGACTGAACAACAACAACATGCAAATATAGTGTTGTCCCATTTGGAATATTATATGCAGTTCTGGTCACCACACCTCAAGAAGGATATTGTAGAGTTAGAAAAGGTGCAAAAGAGGGCAACCAAATGATCAGACAGCTGGAACATCATCCTTACAAGGAAAAACTTAAACATTTCAGGCTTTTTAGCTTGGAAAAAGAAGATAATTACCAGTAAAGGGGGATGCGACTGAGATATCAAGATATACATGAAGTGGAGAGAATGAAGAGAGATAAGTCTCTCTCTCTCTCTCTCTCTCTCTCTCTCTCTCTCTCTCTCTCTCTCTCTCTCTCTCTCTCTCACACACACACACACACACACACACACACACACACACACACACACACACACACACACACACAAAACTAGGACAAGGATCATCCAGTGAAATTGATTGGTGGGTGGTTGATTTGGGAAAGACAAAGGTGGGACTTTGTCTCACATAGTGTGACTGTTTAATTCGTTACCACAACATGGCCACTAGGGAAGAATTGGACAGACTTCTGGAGTGCCACTTTGTTAGCAGGGGTAGTCGTGATGACTCTGCGAAATACAAGGGAAGAAAAAGAAAAGAGGGCGAGTCATTTCGACCCCATGCAAGCTGAACATTTTTCCAGGAGAATTTCCAAGTCAGCACGCCAAGAAACTGGGAACAACAAGAGGCCTGCAATGAGCTGAGCTGTCTCCACACTGGTATCTCTCTCTGTGTGCATCATTGTCTTGTCTCCAAATGAATCGCTGACATTTATTGTGGGAAAAAGTACAGCATTGTCCTTGGTAATAATATTATGGTAAGGGTGACACTAGGCCAGTGGGTGGCACAGTGGGTTAAACCACTGAACCATGAGCTGTCGATGGAAAGGTCGGCAGTTCGAATCCACGACGGAGTGAGCTCTCGTTGCTTGGCCAGCTCCTGCCAACCTAGCAGTTCCAAAGCATGTTAATGTGAGTAGATAAATAGGTACCGCTTGCAGGTAGGTAAACAGTGCTCCATGTTGCAGCCGCATGCTACGCGCTGCGGCAAGGAGAGTCATGCCGGCCACATGACCACGGAGGCGTCTTCGGACAATGCTGGCTCTTCGGCTTTGAAATGGGGATGAGCACCGTACCCTAGAGTCAGACACGACTGGTCTTAATTGTCAGGGGTCACCGTTACCTTTTTAAGGATGACACCATCCCCTACTTTCTGCCACAGGGCAGCCTAGATGCCATTCTGAGGTGCCCTTTTGGGGAGTAAAGAGGACCCAGAGACCCATTGCACTTCCTCAGAGAACTTTGCAATATAAAGACCATTTCTCTACCCTACTTGCCATTCAAATATTTAAATTATATTCTCCTCATTCTTGTCTCTTGCCGCAGACAAAATAAGCCATGATGACTGAGCCCTGGCCTCAGTGCAGTGGACTGAACTAGGTCGAGTTGCATTAGGATCAGGCTCCAAAGTAGACAACCTCTTACTACCCAGAGAGGCCAAGATGTATATGTGCGCTGTTACAACAAGATCAGCCTATTCATCCGTGTAATGACCATCATCCTGTTAGTGTGGTGAGTGGAGCCGATTAATGTTCTCCGTTTGCAGAAAATGCTCATTATTTATTGAGCAACTGCATAGCCCCCTCATTACTGTGGTCAAAGAAATATTTCCTTGCCATTCACGCTTTGGGCAAACAGGGCCCAAGACTGCGCTACTGTGATCATCACAAATCTGAAAGTTTCCACAGAACATCACAATGACTCCGGCTGATGAGCGTGAAATTTAATTTGCAGTAATCGGTCGGAGGCAAGGGGTGCATGAAATTAACCTGACGCATTAATTTTACATTTTGCAGCACCTAATTTTCACGAGAACTAAGAGTAGAATAGCCTTCCTGCTAGAGCTTTCGTCCTGATGCAAGTTATATGGTGCTGTAGTGAAGAGAAGGCACTCTGCGCATGGTCAGAAGCAGCTCCCTCTGTTATTGTTTCATATGTAATGACATGAGCTGTAGCTAAGGGATGGAGCCTTGGGGTGATACAATCCTGAGGTGCCAGTGTGAACTAATCCATTTCAAGCACTCAGCAGCATTTCATTCATTCCTTTCTTTATTGTTCCTGTAGTTTGCTCTGCTCTGAGTTCGAATTCTCCTGAATTCTGTTTAGACTAGAAAAATGTCATAAATGGAGTCTGGAATTACAGTACAAAACATTATCTACTTCAGAGGTTCCCAACCTTTGTCACAAGGTGTGTACCATCTGTCACAGTCAAATGTTCTGAAGCACCACCTGCGCCAATAAAATAAATAAATAAATAAATTTATAATATTTAAATTAACTAAATATGTGCAGTAGATCGGTAGAATGGGTTTTCAGTCTCTCTGTTTTTTGGCCTATCTTTCCCCAGGATAGTTACGTTTCATTGGGTCCCCGTCCCCCCCGTTCATGCCTATTGATTTGAATCTCTACAAATTGAATCTCTACAAATATGTGCAGCATGAGCAGCAGCTTGCTCAGATACAGCTCAGTTACAACACTTTGAGCAGTTTGCCCAAATACAGCAATAAAGTAGAAATAAAAGAAACAGGAAACAAAAGGCTTGCCTGCTTTGTTCTTGCCTGCTCCTTCTTGCCTGCGCCACCTAGTGGCTCTATGTTGTACATACAGGAAGCAAGATGGAGTGGTACAGATTGGAGATAAGGAGCAGAAGCAGCTGAGAGAGAGATCTGAACTGCAGATAAGAGACCTCCTAGCAGCTGATTACTGTTCCTAGCAGCTAATTAGGTTCCACAGGCAAGACTGCAGCAAAAATCACCCCCAAGCAGGGGGGGCTGGCAGGGGATAGGATTGGGTTCTGGGTTTTACAGTGTTTCATGAGTACATACAGTAATGTGGAGGGGGAAAAGACATTAATAAAAAAAATAGAATGATGTGGATAATTCCTAATGCATTGGTTTCACTTCAGAAACAAGATCAGAACATTCAGTACATCAAAATCCTGGGAGAAATTTGGATAAGAAGAATTTCAGAAATATCCCTTCAAGCATTTTCTAGGGCTTAACCCAGGAGACCACTGGCATAAATCAAGTCCCCTAACACCAATTTTGACACACTAAGGGCCAAACTAGATGTGTCTTTGGGAAATCCATGATCAGGTCTCCTGCTGTCCTTGAAAAGTTCAATAGTATCTGTGATGGGGGGGGTGTCCAATTGGAACTAGGCAGTGGTGGGAGGGGGTTAACCCTTCCCCCTGCATAATTTTCCCAATTAAAAACTCCCTCCCCCCGGCAGGTAATTTGTCCAACAGGGAAAGACATTCAAAAACTGTGAGAGTATCTGCATGTTTTATTTTCTCTGTGGGTCAAGTAGCAACTTCAGGAGTGTGGTTGGAATTGCAAAAATGGTGGACGTGGAAAGGATTAAACCTCCATCGTTGTGATCCTGAAATGATTGTCCCCCTCGTGGCTGCTGTTACACCTTTAAAAGCAGCAGGCAATCTAGTCCCAGATCTCCCAACCTTGCATCTACTAGTGCCCGCAGCTTCTGTGATCATAGCTGCGACAAGACTCCTCTTGTCTTGATTTTAGTGCTGCAGGTAAAGAAATGTAAAATCAAAGGAAGGCAGCCTGTGCAGAATTGTTGCCCATGCACTTCTCAAAGTGATGAAGTGATATTTTCGGTAGCAGCTAATATGCAGTTAGTGGGAGAGTTGCATTTGGTGCCCGCCACCATTTCCCCCCGCCTGCATAATTGTTCTGTCAACCTGCTTGGGATCTCATCTACCTCCCTCATTATGGCCTTCAGAGGGAGGGCTCTCTGCACACTGAGAGTCAAGAGGAGATCATGTCCCTCATTTAAGACCCAACACATCTTTCGACTGCCCGCTAATTGCATGGCAGCCCAACCTCATTTGTCTTCCACAATCATTAAAATTCAACACCACGCTCCCCAAGCTCTCCCCGCTTCTGCCCTCGGACGGGCAGCTGTAGATTATTTTTTTGGCCGGAGCAATCCGGAATGTTTTTAACTAGAACTGACCCCAGCACCTGAGCACCTGCTGGGCGTTTAGTCTCTGTCGTGTTTAAAAAAAGAGGAGGGGGAGGGAGAAGAGGGCTGAGGAAGGCCTGGGCTTTTCAAAAGGATCCTGCAGCCTGACATTAAATATTGATAAAAAATGCAAATTGTTTATTGATTTTCTCCTAGGCAGGGTTGAGATAATGAGAGAGGGGGCCTGTTTTGAGAGATGATCATGGAGCTTTTTAACAAAAAAAAAAACTTTGCGCCCTCTCCCTCCCACTTTCTTATTCATTATAAAGCCTTGTTGATAGCCGGAGTTAATGAGGTCTTGCAGTTCGCTCCGTGTTTCAGACTGTACCACCAGTCTGAAGAGAGAAAAGAGATCAATGCCCCTTTATTGTGCATGGCTTCCAACAAGCATTCCACTTAAAGGGACTAGGAGTATTTGTTACAGGTGCCAATCCAGATTTAAGGGGAAAGATTAGAGCTGAACTGAAAATTCTATTAGAAGCAATTTTGGAGAAATTTAAAGATGCGAAAGGGCTTGGGGAAAAAAGAAGGGGTGGGTGGGTGAAACTTATTACTGCTCCTCTGGCCTCTTTCAGCTAGTGGTCACTTTTCCTCGAACGCCTCTCAGAACTACTGTGAATATATCATCGTTCTTGGACATTGTGGAAAAGAGGAAAATGGTGGCTGCCAGCAAAAAGGGAACGGGGGGGGGGAGAGAACTGGTGACATGCACTCCCCCATCACCTCCCTGAAAATGCAAAAGGGATTAATGACCCAATCCTATGGGCATAATACATGGAGTGATCTCGCGATCTGTTGGCACATTGCGCAATATGCCATCGCCCCAGCCTCACTGCCTTTCTGCAGCCTGCTAGCGATGGCGCAGCAGCCAGGAAGCCCCACACCACCAGCAGCGGGCCACAGATTGCCAGCTGCGGCAGGTAAGGTGGCAGTGGGGGGCAGTTAGGGGGCTGATGGGGCAGAGATTGGGCCAGGCCAGGGACAGGAGGGGAGAGTATCTCAGTGGCAGGCAGCCATGCACACGGAGATCCTATCTCCCTTTCTCAAACCTCAACCACCCCCTGAGTCTCCTCAGACTTACTCCAACTAAAGAGCTGGCATACGTTTGAGGAGACCCATTGGAGGCCAGGCAGCCTATGGGGAAGTAAGTAAAAAAATATTGTTACTTACTTCTCCTGGGGAGTCTCCCCCCCCCCCAGCATGCACCCTGTGCTCTGTCAATGGTGCTGCATAGTCTGAACTGGAGGAGGATAGGATTGGGCTGCCAGCCCTATCCCCTCTCTTTTGCCCCCCAACCTCATCCCATTTGCCTGAAATGTCTTACAGCACGATCCAATCCAATTTATGCCACCGGCTGAGCTCTGCTCAATCCTATCCAATTTATGCCACCAGTGTAACCAGCGGTGCAGCGAGAACGGGAGGCCCCAGAATGGAAAGGGGATTCAAATCCCCTTCAAAAGGGGAATTCAAAGGAGATTTGAATCCCCTTTCCGTTCTGGGGCCTCCCATTCTCGCTGCACCGCTGGTTACACCAGTGGCATAAGTTGGATAGGATTGAGCAGAGCTCAGCCGGTGGCATAAATTGAATAGAATTGCGCTGTTAGTGTCACACCTTGCAGAACAGGCCTTAGACGGGTGACTTGATACTTTTTTCTCCTTACAGAGCTCTGGAAAACCTTGTTTTGGAAGTGGTTCAGCTTAAATTGAATAAGTCTGGCTCTGGAGGGTGACTACTGGTGAAAGACTGCCCCATTGCCAACTCACAATCCCTTCCCCAGAGCATATTTGCAATTATTTTTTAAATCTCTAGTTTTTGGTGAGGTGAAAGATGAATTAATGTACAAGTTACATTTAATTGTTTTTTTAAATTATTTTGTCATTCATTTATTTTGAGCCCGCCTTTCACAAAATAGTCCCGAAGCAGCTAGCAAGAGTATCAAAACATAAAAATAATTACAAGAAAATCAAATTCAATGATTTAAAATAGCAAGGCAGACCAGGAACAGGTGAATCTTGAGTGCCTTTTTGAAAGCAAAGAGGGGTTCTTCCATGAGGCTGGCAGTTCTGCATGCAGAAGGCTAACACAAAGACGGCTCTCTCCGACATGCAGGCCAGTTGAGCTGCAGTGATGGCACATGGAGCAGTCTGCCTCATCAATTTAATGGATGGGTACATTAATATAGTATAAAGACTGATACCACATCTGAAATATAATGGGAGGCGTAGACTTAGAGTTGGGGCCACAGTGGCTCAGTGGTTAAGAGCGCAATCCTGCACAAAAAATCGGCGGTGGAGCGAGCGATCTGCTGCCGGAAGCCATCGCAAACGTGCCAGAAAGCACGTTTGCGACAACTCGGGAGTAAGGGCAGCCGGCGAGGAGGCCGGCTGCTCTCACTCCATCAGCAGATTGTCCCTGTGGTAAGTCCAGCTCTGGCGGGGGCGGTATGGGCGGCGAGGGAGGGAGGCCATTGGCCGAGACGGCCCAGGGGGCGGGGATGGTGGCAGCCATATCCCCGTCTCCCGGACGGCCCGACCTTTACACGGCCTCCTTTTATTTCCACCAGTGGAATACCTGGCGGAAATTCGAGGAAGCCCATTGGGCCTTCCCCAGTTTACACCAGGGGAAGGGGATGGCCCGAATTGCTCTGCCTGACGCTGAACTGCAGGACGGAAGGTCGGTAGGACAGCAATTCGAGTCCGAAGTGCCGCGTGACAGAGTGAGCTCCTGTTTCCTGTCCCAGCTCCTGCCACCTAGCAGTTTGAAAGCAAGAAATTGCAAGCGGATAAATAGGTAGCACTGCAGCGGGAAGGTAACAGCGTTCCATTAGTTATGACCATTAGATACATGACCACGGAAGCGTCTTTAGACAGTGCTGGTTCTTTGGCCAGAAACGGGGATGAGTACCCACACCCTAGAGTCGGACATGGCTGGCTTTTGAGCAGGGGATACCTTTACCTTTTAGAGCTAGAGTTAAACAGATGTCTTGCTGGTTAACTTTCTCCTGGGCATCATCCCTAAAAAAAAAAAAAAAGAGGTGTCTAATTGCATTTTTTAAAATTTACATTTTTATTTAAAACTTCTTGTCCGTCCATCCATCCCCCACTCCCTGAATTAAAACGGCGTACTTTAGCAATAGTAATAGCCGCAGAATTATTCACTTCTTTGGTCTGTAATTAACACCCAACGATCAGATCTTCATGTCATATTAACAATTCTGCATCTGCTTCCTATCCTTAATGTGATTGACGTGTGACAGCTTTGTGCCGCCTGTCTTGCTCTTTCCCCTTCATGGTGGAAATTAACACCATTATAATGGCGTTTTCTCATGGAATTTTCCAGGGATATCTGATTCTGCCTGCAAATGAGAGACATGGCATGAAGAGGATAGACAAGGCAACCTTTGCTCCTGGAATGGGTGGCCCAATGATTTGAAATTGTAATTCAGTCTTGTCTTGTTTATCTACAGTGTGTCGCCTCTTTGACTCTCAGCTGAAACCAGGTTTTAATTCTCAATCAAATAGTAGATGATGTGAAGAACAGCAGCCAGCGCAACGTGCTATGGCTTAAGCAAATCCTCTGTGTGGCTATAGCTTTACCCAGTCCAAGAAGATCACAGATATATGGGAAATTGCGTTCTTCCATTAACCATAGAGCTGTGGGGCTCCGTGTCTTTTTATTGGACCACTGATAGCAAGGAATAATAAACAGAGATTGTCCTGGTATCTTACAGCCCAATTCTATTGGGCTTTAGCACTGGTGGAATGAGCATTCCGCTAGCGCTAGCTGCTGCAAAAGTGCCATAAAGTGCTTTCCAGCAGCACGCTCAGTAGCATGCTGCCAGGGCGCCGGTGGGAAGGACAGCACCTTCCCACCTGCATTGTCAGCTCTCCCAGAGCCAGTGGGAGTAGGTAAGTCAACAGGAGGAGCAGGAGGGGATGGGGAAGGGCAGAACGGGGGTGGGAAGGGGCAAAACCAGGCAGGGAAGGGGAGAAACAAGGGCAGGAGGCTGCAGGAGGGGGTGGATCCAGAAGCAATGGTACACACCAGATCCTATCCCCCTTCAGCCTCCACGCCCCCCCTTTTCTCCTTGGAGGAGACCCACTGGAGAGCAGGAGGCTTACAGAGGTGTAAGGGGATTTAAATCCCCTTTAGCCTCTGAAGCCTCCTGATTCGCTGCCCTGACTGGATACAGTGTGCCCGTTTGGGGTGCGGCTACACCAATGGGGAGGGGGTAGGATAGAATTGGGCACTTATTGGACCAACTTCTCCTTGTAAGAGGTATGCAAGCTTTCAAGTTACACTGACACAAGAGGAGAACACTTTGGCCAAACTAAGCATTGTAAGAACATGAGAACCTGGCTCTGGATCAGACCAAAGATTCATACATCTAGTTCAGCATTCATTTTTATATAAAATATCAGTATAAATGCATCATACATTTAAACTGAGCAGATGATCCTCTTAAAAATTTGCTCTGCACCTTATATATAATCAGAAGTTATTAAATATTAAATAGAATAGCCCATGCTACTATCTCATTACTATTAAAACCTAATTATCCATAGTGCCATATAACACTGATAAAGTTTATTCACGGACTTTGTCTTGTGGTTTTTTTATGGGCATTTTACCAGAAACCCTGAATATAAATGTACCATTCTCTCCAAGGATGGCTCTCTTAAATGATGTTAGCAGTTATATCAGCATGAATAAAGTTAATATGGTGACTAAAATTCTTACCGCAGCTTGAACGGCAATGGCTGAACACTGGAAATCAAACGAAACACCTACATTAATGGAATGGCAAAAGATAGTCTGGTTAATTACACTGGTATTGCTGCAGGGGGGCGGAGCTCTAAGTTCCGCCGCGGTCCGACCCTCCATTACACTGGTGCACGAAGCTGCGCGTTGCTTTCACTGCCTTGAATGGTTCCGAAGGCGAGGGGCGGGGCCGCTTAATGCACCGGTGTAACGAAGGGTCGGACCGCAGCGAAACATAGAGCTCCGCCCCCCCCCCGCAGTGACGCCAGTGGTTAATTACGGTAATGAATAAGTTGTCAGCAATGATCCATGTTAACGGCAAACACAATTCAAAAGGTTTCCTGTAATTGGAAGCCATTTTGTGAATACTGGAAGTCCTTCATAGTGTTTCCTGCCGTGGTCAAGAGATGTCTCTGGGCAAGCAAGAACAGGATATGGAAGAAAATAGCTGCCCCCTGGTCTTGCACCCCACCCCAGACCTGTGTTCAAATGGATTCTGTACCATCCCCAACATGAAGGGTTTATAAAGTAATCTGAGCTAGTGACTATCATCACATCCCATGGCAGTGACTTCCACAAATATGGGACTAGAGGAAGGCAAGCAATTCAGTGGGGAATTTATTTTATTTGTTCGTTTGTTTTTATAAATGTATACCCTGCCCTCCTTGTCAGATTCACAGCGCAATCTTATGCGTGCCACCCGATGGTGCCTCCCTCGCTGGTGCAGACTGCCGTAAAGCAGTCTGCACCTCCCCGACAGTGCGCCGACCAGCGCGCTTCTGGGGATGCCAGTGGGAAGTCCTCCACCTTCATGGATGCGCAGGAGGACGCCTGGACGCACGCCGAGAACATTTAGCCAGCGGAGTGGCAGCTGGAGGGTGGAACGGGGGTTGGGGTGGGCGTAATGGGGGCGTCACGGAGGGTGGGGAGGCCACAGGAGGGGGATCCACTGCGGATGGCCCACACTGAATCCTATCTCCCTTCCTTGCAGCCTCCCCGCCCCTTTCCTCTACTCGGGGTTACGCTAGCTGCTGGCTTAGCTCCGAGAAGACCCATTGCAGGTCAAGAGACTATATGAGGGTGCCGAGGCTAGATTGGAGAACAGTTGGATCATTAGCATGCCTCATTGATTGAGCTCAGTCATGGAGTTGGTGAGGACCATTGGAGGTGCAAAACCTTTCCTTCGTTTTGTAAACATTTTTCCTAAACGTAGGAATCCCTAGAAGGTGCCTATAGTCCAATGAACTAATCAGTGGCGTCGCTCTAGGTGGGGTAGAGCTCTATGTTCCGCCCCGCTCTGAACCCTTCCTTACTCCCCGGCACAAGGTGGCCCTGCCCCCTCTCCGTTGAAGCCATTCAGGCTGGAGAAAGCAACGTGCAGGGACTCTCTTGCGCATTGTCTTTGCTCCATTGAATGGCTCTGACAACGAGGGGGCGTGGCGCCTTTTGCGGGAGAGTAACGAAGGTTCAGAGCGGGGTGGAACTTAGCATTCTGCCCCACCTAGAGCAACACCACTGCTCTGGCCTCTTGCCATCAATCCTGTTAACAGTCCCATTACTGGTCACCAGAAAGGCACTAAACATCAAGTATGTATGAGTAAATGTGCATCTCCTGCATGCCTTGAAATAAAGTTAAATAAAAGATTGACCATGTAACAACTGGTAACCAATGAGCTGCATCAGCAATGATGTGGCATGATGGTACAATCAAGGGCCCAACAGCACTGGTTCAGCTGCATTTTGCACCAGTTGAAGTTGCTAAAGGGTCTTTGTGAAGTAGATAGCAGTAATGTATTTGCCAGGTAACTAACAGTCCAATCCTATCACCCATTTTACAACAGCAGGAGGATGTCCTGCTGTTATAAAGGGCCCAGTGATGGCATATGGAGTGCACTGCCGTCGGACCAGTCTGAGTCACCACCACAAAGCAGCAGCATGTTGCCCCATGACCTTTTAAAATGGGAACTGTTGCCAAGAGACTTTTAAAATACGTTTGATGTCAAAGAGACCTTTTGAAATAGGTTGTGAGCTAGAATGGAACATGTGTATGCACCAGGACGGTATCAAGGAGGAACGCGATAGCCACGCCACATTTCTGTGCCCAAGCCTGTGTGGAGCCTTGCTGTAAAAGGATTCCCAACCCATGAGTTATGCCAAAGGAAAAGCCTGATCAGCATTCACCATTTCAGAACCAAAATGCTCACAAAATGCTCACATTCCATTCTACTATCTTCCCCCTCTCCACCGACATTGTCTCAACATTGAACCTGCCACCATGAGCATGAGCCAGATCCAGGAGGACTCCCAAGCTGCACGCCTGATTCTTCAGGGGGAGTGCAGACCCATCAAGAACAAGTTGACTCACCATTGTTGCCCCAGTAGGAGAAGCCCTGTCTTGTCCAGTTTTCAGGACTAGGCAGTCTACTCACCACTTAAACTGAGGAGGCAGCTTTGGGGGGGGGGGCAGATGGAATTCTATTGGTTCTTTGTGTCACCTGAGCCCTGCTAGCTGCAATATGACATTCCAGACATCTGCAGCGGTGGCAATGCAGTGCGGCGCAGAGGTCAGGGCTGCAGTTCTATCCACTGACAAGCTCCCGTAGTGGGTCCTGCTGAGCCTGCTCGAGTCCCTGGTTCAAGGCCCCAGGTGCCTAATGCTGTCTTTTTGCAGCGGAGACCAGTGACCCACCCAAGCAGAATTATATACTTTGAACAATTTGAGATCTTTCCTAGTTTGCTCCCTAAAAACATTTCCAACTCCTGTACAACGCACTTTATATGCAAGATAATTACAATACGCAGAAGGGGAAGTCATTCTTGTTGAAAACCAGGGTCAGGGGCTAGGGAATTGTGTCATTAACACTTAGATGGAAGCTGGAGTGAGTGATGGCTCACACCTTTGTTGGGAGCCATGCATAGGAGAGATTTAACAGCAGTTTGCAGCATGTCCCTCTCAACTGGAAGTAAATAGGACTGGACTGGAAATGATACAACCCCATTAGTGTTGGCGCATGCATGTCCTGGTGCTCAGCCCACCCCCACATTCAAATAAGTTCCCACTGTAGTGGAGCAGAGTTGAAGGGACAAGGTGTCATGGCTGAGGTCAAGCAATTCTATCCACAACAGCTAACAGGGACTAGAAAGGTTTGACAGAACCACTGAAAGTTCTTCTGTCTCTCATGGAAATCCCATGGAGACAGGACCTTCCTCAGCAAAGACTTCAAAGCACAGGGCGGGAACTGCAGCCAGGCGTGAGGTAAGTTCCTCCTGGCCTTAGGAGGTACTGCACCGTAAGGTGCTCAGGGTCTTGAACCAGGGGCTTTCGCAGCAGGGCTCAGATACCTCGTGCTCCCTCTACTACCAAGGCAGCTTGCAGGGAGAAGCACTTGCTGACCGAAGCATTACTGCTCCACAGCAACAATGGCAGGAAACTGCAGCTAGTTTAGGAAGAATCACATGATCTGCGGAGCCGTGGCGTAGCTAAGGCATCTGGCTCTGGGGACCACAAAAATGTTTTAACACCCCCATACACCCCCTCAGTCTCATTGACAGGGGAATATGAGGGTGGGTGTTACAATTTTTTGTGCCCCCGGGTGCCAGATGGGGTGTCCTGAGGCTTTCTGAGGCTCGGGAAAACCATGCACGGCTTCCCCGGGCCTCAGGAGGCCTCTGAAAGGCACTTCCGTTTTTTGCTGAAAACCGGAAGTGCCTTTTGGAGGCCTGCAGGACACCCCCTGGAGGCATGGTACCCAGGGCCAGCCCCCCCCAGCCCCCCGCTTAGCTATGCCAGTGCTGAGGAAACAATGGTGCCGCCGCTGGCCCTATTGGGTATAAGACTTCCTCTGGGTTTCACTTCACCCCAAGTCTGAACCTCTGGAGAAGGTACCAAATAAATGCTTGCTTTGCCTTGCCTTCCTCTCTTGTCTGACTGCCCCAGAACCCAACCACCAACCTCTCCTTGGCCATACCATGTGCCTCCTGCACCTGGATCCTGTGATGGTTCACTCCAGAACCTGACCATTGGTCCATCTTTGACATGTCCTCTGTTACTGGCTCTTCAGAGCCTTGTCTGCAGATGCTGGGGCCTGATCTCTGCCTGTCTGAACTCAGACCCCACCAGACCCTGACAGGTAGTAGTCGTGGACTACTTCTGGACAGTATCCACTGAGACAGCAGGAAGGTATATGGAGGACTCACTTTGTGGCCCTCATACCTTTCCCTCACACACATTATTCTAGGTTGAGGCCACAGCATACTGTGTGTTAGGCTACAAAAGGTCTGCATTATTAATTCCTTCCTTAGCGGTGTACATTCCCCCTCCTTAGCGGTGTACATTCCCTCAGCTCTCCTCAGAAAAACCACCCTGTACTTGTCAAACAAGAGCACGATTATCGCTATGTTACACACACACACACACACACACACACACACACACACACACACACACACACACACTCCGACAATAGTTCAGTGCCCTCAACTGTGAGAGAGAAGCAACTCATTTAGAATGAGGAAACCAACAGGGGAAACCTTCCTTTCCCTTCTTTTTCACACCAAAGTATTTAATTATGAATTTATGCAAACAGACATTTCAGAGCTCCTGCTCTTCTAACAACAGCCTTTCTTTTCTTTTCTTTTTTGCCCAAGGTACTTTCAGGTTCGTGACAGGAGAATAGACAGGGTGAAGCAAGGCAACAATTCTGAGTGTGCAGAGGTGGAGGAAGCACGTTTTCACCGCTTTAGTAAATGGCCAGATTCATTTAGGATTTGAGTAGGAAAAAATTCGACTGCTTGAATAAAAGCCACTGTGTATGTATATGTGCATGTGTGTGTGTGTGTGTGCGCGCGTGCACGTGCACGTGCATGTGCATGTATACGTGCATGCGCCTTTGTGATAGCCAAGTCATTAAAACCCCAAGACAAAAGTGGAATACGGGCATGCAACAAAGAGACAGCTGTTAATATTGTATTTGTAACCACGACATGTGGGTATAAACAAAAGCCTCCACAACAGTATAGATCAGGGGGAAATTCAGAGGACTTATTGAATGTTTACGAATTGAACACCAATGTTAATAAGGCAACTAGGGCTCAGGACATAACCCTGATTAACTGAAATCAGGTGGCATGCCACAAATGGCGTACGTGTACACCGAAAGCTGTTGTGTGCACATGTGGACCAAATAATTTACGGATGTGTCGCTGCTCATCAGAGAGCTTGGACTGGCCAACGCTTGCTGTGTCAAGTGTAGACCCAGCAACAGGAAAATCACTGCCTGTGCACAAGAGATGCTCTCTAGATGGTGTTTTTTGTTTGTGTTTGTTTTTCAATTTGGACGAGTTGGATTGGTAGTACTGGAAAAACGAACCACATTCTCCAACAGCTTTTACTTTCATGTTGAATAACAAATATACATGGTATTTGTCCTTCCAGCGGTGAGAGTTAATGTTGATGGGTCATCCTTTATTGCCTTTGCATAAACATGTTGAAAATTCACATGGGATCAATTCCATGTGTCAGACCAAGGTGCAATCAAAATCACCCCTCTTCAGATGGGGTATGTTTTCAATTATCTGACGAATGACAATCACCAGCCAACCTCATCAATGACTGGTTGCTTCCCACAGTGGGCAGCTACTTATCATGCAATTTTAGCAAGTCGATAAATTGCCTTTTTTTAACTTAAAACAAAACAGGGAAACATTACTTATGCATTGGAGTTACCAAGGAAGTCTTACTACGTCTAAGACAATACAGTTGAATGTATTTGTGCATCTTTTGGCCTTTGCCACTAAAGCCTTCTATGATCTGGTTCCTAGATACTGGAAGGCATGTCTTCCCCCATATGTACCCCTCCCTGTGATTTACTGCACAGTTCTACCCAGCTCCTCCACTGGTGCAGCAGTGGTGTAGGGCAGAATGGGAGACTTTGGAAGGGAAAGGGGATTTAAATCCCCTTTACATCCCCCTTTAAAGGGGACTTAAATCCCCTTTCCATCGCAAAGCCTCCCGTTCTCCCTCCACCACTGCTGTACCAGTGGAGGAGCTGGGTAGGATTGTGCTGTAAAAATCAGAAGATACCTTTCTTCATGTGCTATCACAGTCTCCCAGTCTCTCAAATGCCTTGGGAGTTGTAAAAGTCCATCACAGGTTACAAGCCATGATGACTATATGCAACCTCCAGGTTTTAGAGGTAGTATAACTATTTCTGTATGCCAGGTGCAAGGGAATGGCAACAGGATACAGGTCTCTTGTTGTCCTGTGTGCTCTCTGAGGCATCTGGTGGGCCACTGTGACTGTGAGGTATAGGAAGCTAGACTAGATGGGCCTTTGGCCTGATCCAGCAGGGCTCTTCTTATGTTCTTAAGCCTCTGTGATGCCTCCTCTCTTACTTCAAATCTCATCTCAAAATATATATTTTTGTGAAGGCTTTGGTACATCCCCCCGACCCCATACTATAATTAAACATGTAACTACAATACTTAGGACTGAGATAATCATATATTCATCCCTGGTCCCACTTCCCTTTTCTGTTGTGTTCCTTGTGTTGATTTTAGTTTATAAAACTGGCATAAATCATCACTGAGCCAACCAAAGCTGTTTCATTGCCAAATCCAGGTTAGAAACCAGATTGAAAAAGATCAAGATACCGGTAATCAGTTTCATCAAGGTATCCTGGGAGCTGGGTCACCACTACTGGATCACTGGCAACGTAGAGTTATTAGTACTGAGATAATGACTTTTTTGGTGGTGGCCCCTTAGCCCCGTCTCTGCCAGATTCATATTGTCGGTCCATTTAAGGAAGCTGTAAAAACGTTTTGTTGTTGCTGCTGTTGTTGTTCACTCAACCTTGAACTGTAGAGTCACTGGGCTTTATTGTGTTTTTGTCTTGTTTTCTGTAGATTTTGATGGCAATCTTTTATTGATCTGTGTTGTATTGACCTGCATGGATCTGTGTCGTATTATCTTTGTCATTAGCCACCGTGAGGGCTGTTGGAATTGAAAAGGTGGGGTATAAATTTAAAAATCAATTAAAGCTAAGATAAAATATATGGGTGAGCCATACTCCAAACCCAGGAAGCAGTGGGGGGGGGGGAATAAATCCTTACAAGATTGTCTGATTCTAATGCAGGTAATGTAACTCTGAGGTCAGTGATCCAAGAGCAAATTTCCCAGCAGGCCGCACTTGACAAGCAGGTGTCACTCAATCATGCACATTTTCGCCTCCCCGAGAGGACAGATGGTCCCAGCCTACTTAGCAATTCCAGCCTCTGTTGGCAGCCCCCCACCCCAACACGCCAACGCAGTGCCATAATAAAGATGCTCCAAGATTTGTGTTAATCTGCAGTCTTTGGGGTAAACTGTAAACAAAGTGTGTAGAGTTATTGTTTCTCATTATGAGACGGACCTCTTATCTTCTCCTCCGCCTATGGCATATAGATATCTTTAATAGCCTATACCGCCGGACTCGGCTTCAGTGGAGATTACTTCCCATCATTTTAAAGCAGCGACAAAATTACTTTGTCTGAAGAGGCTTGACCTAATCTGTGTGAGGCTCTGTGAAGACAGGGTGCCTGCCTTATTTCTCCCGAACGACATCTTAAAGGGGTTCCTCTTGCTACATTTTAAGCAAAGGCATGTATTATACTTGCTGATTTTTCTCCTCAGAGCTGGTAAGGCGGTGCCACCCCTCTTATCTCCATTTAAAAATGAGAACGGCATGGCTGGGCATGGGGCATGAGATGTGTGGGTTGTACAGACATCTGAATGCAGCATTGGTCAGGGTGAGAGGTGGACAGATATTGGTAACGAGTAATTTTTTTTAGCACTGCAATACAATTGCTTTCAATTTCCTGTGGGCAAAAAGGGAAATTTTTCTTCTATTCAAAATCTGACAAGAGTAGATTAAGGGGGGTAAAGGACAGGGATGTGGATCAAGTCTCTGACTCCAAGTCTCAAGTCAAGTCCCAAGTCTTTGCCCCCAAGTCCCAAGTCTTTGGTTGCGAATTGCGAGTCCCTATCTATTTAATGGGGAAACGGGTTTAAACCTGAATAAAATTTGACTTGCCGTAAAAGGCTCCAAGTCTCAAGTTGAGTCTTTCGAGTCTTTTACAATCGCCGAGTCAAGTCTGAGTCGAGTCATTGACGCAACTTGAGTCCAACTTGAGTCCGAGTCAATAGACTCAAGTCTACATCACTGCTAAAGGAAAAATGAAATAATTCTCTGGCACCTTCTTTAATTGGTGCCATTAAGGAATTTTACTAGTAGTTTCATATAACGGAAGAATTTGTGCATAGTACATGCAGACAATGTGTAGGGGGGGGGAGTGGGATCACAGAGGCAAGACTCATCTCACTGTGCATGCGTTCACAAGGCTGTCTGCACCATGCCTAAGTTTAGTGTTGGTGCCAGTTGGTGTGGGCCCTGGGCAAAGCTGTGCATTGGGGGCCCCATGTCACCCCCCCACCCCCGGTTGGTGCATTGGGCACTACCACTGCCAGCAGTACTAAGAGTTTAGGGGTCAACCTGGTGGAGTGCGCCCTCTGATGGGTGTGGCCAACCCTTCACACCGCCCCACCCATGTTCATATAATTTGTATATGGTAGGCTCATATATGCAGCTGGGGATGTTGCAAAAAGCACCAACCACACATATGAACCTCCAGACATATAGTTTGTATATCTGTACTCACGTTGCAGAAAATGGCAGAGCCTGCTGTGTCCCATCCCCCCATGTGTTTATTGAGCTTGCAGTTAATGTGTGAAAAGTGTGAAGGGTTCTTCAAAGAGCAGCTAAGGAACAGCTTCTCAAGGAATGTTCTGTACTCAAACATTCAAGTGTACGTATGTGAGTACAAAAAGACACTTGGGTCCCAACCCTATCCAACTTTCCAGTGCCAATGCAGCCACAATTTAGCCCTTACGGAGGCCTCCAAGACTGCTCCCCCCACCGCAGGATGCAGCACACACATGCCCCATTGGCACAGCTGCATCGACAGAGATGCAGCCGTGAAGAGATGAAGCCGTAGAAAAGCTGGGTCTTACTGTCATCAAGGGACATATGTCCCTTTCCTTTTCCAACATCTCTCAATGTTATTTTACTGAGACTGAAGTGAAGATGTGTTTAGTGCCCAGTGCAATGAGTCCCTCTGCCCATCTGCCTCATGGTTCATGGTTCCTTTTGCCGCCGCCTCTCCTGAGGTAGGATATTCTAGCTGTATAAGTCATCTTGCTCCTGGAAGTTGTCTCTGTTTTCATTTCCTGTGGATGCCTCATTCTAGCCTTTTCTGAAGCTCTCCTTATTAAGATCCCACCAACCACTCCCAGTATAAGAGGCAGCTGATCATACTTCTGGATCTCTCTCCTCCGCATGAACTTCTTTGGACCATTTTTGCTGCTCCATTCTAGATATTCTTGTCAGATCATTCTCTAATGACCCCCAACAACAGCTGAGCTACAGACACTATAACTGTTCTTTCATTTACCTGGAGTCTTAGGAGTGGTTGGCTGTCCCACAGGAAGGGAATAATGGCAAATATTATGCATACGTTCCATTCATATGGGAAACAATTCATGAGCTAGATCAAACAGTACTTTTCCCCAGCCCATCTCATCAAAAGGAGGAGGGGAGTGAATGTATGCTTGGCCTTCCCAACTGCCTAATGAATCTGCCCCATCTCCAACATTCTTGCATATCACCTTGAAACACAACCTAGACATATAAAATCTAATCGAACTAGGCCACAATCACACAGTTGATTTCATCAAAAAAGTCTAGTAATCAAACATAAGCTTTTGGCCTATGTATATTGGATTTTACATACATGAGCTGTAGTTAAACATAGCATAGACATGGAGACAGGGCAGATCCTCTGTGTAGGCAAGAAGGACACATGCACACCCGCTCCCCTCCATGCAATAGATCAAGGCAAGATATTGTCTGATAACAGCCTATGGAATGTTTCCAGTATGGAATATGTGTAAGGGAGGGAAGAATCATTCAGTCTGTCCCCCAGTCTACTGTGGACTTAATCTGAGTACTAAAAGCAGTGTGAGAAACTGCTGTACACCATTCCAAAGATGAACCCAAGAAGGACATTGATAGTGAACACATAGGTCTCAATCCAGTTCCAAGCTTCTGCATCTCAGGTCACTGGGAGCTGTTGCCACTGCTGGTTGTCCCATTCACTCCAAAGACTAGGAGCCCAATCCTATCCCCCACTGACCCAGATGATGCAGGGAGGGACCCAGATAGCCCAGGAGAGGTAAGTAAAACACCTTTTACTGTTCTTGATGTAAAAGGTAATCATTCTTGATGTAAAAAACACCTTTTACTTACCTCACTATAGGCTGCCTGGTCTCCGATGGGTCTCCTTGGACCTACGTTAGCTCTTTAGATGTTGCAGGTCCAAAGAGCATTAGGGGGTGTTTCCAGGCTTGGAAGGGGGGATAAAATATCAGTGTGCACTAGTGCTACCATGATCCTCCCCCTCCCGCCCTGAACCACACCAGGCCTGGCCCACTCCCCATCCCGCTCCACCCCAATCCTCCCCCAAACCACCCCCGTCGCCAACCTAACTTCTCCAATGGAGGTTCTGTGGCCTGCCATTGCCAGGTCATGGCAGGGCTTACCAGTTCCTGCGCTGTCAGTACAACTACGCTGTCAGTGCAGCCCCAGAACAACTGAGTAGCTGCGGTATCAGCAATCCCAGCTTTATACTTGTGGATTGCAAAATCCACCAGTGTAAGGCTAGCTCAGGACTGGGCTGTTGGAAGTCACTCCAGTAGCTGACAAAGAAATAAGAATAATCTTGTTGTGGCTGGTGCCCATATTCTTTATATTTTTGCATGGCTTTGGTAGGACTGTTTGTTCTGTTTCTTTTCATACATTGAAGAGCCATTGCTATCATCATCATCAGCAGCAGCAGCATTGCCATTTTGCCTTCCAGAGTTGACAATGGGACAAATTCTCATTGGTTTCCAGGAGGAGGGAAAGGATTGCTTAAGCAGAAGAGCCATGTCACTCAGCTGTTAGAAGATAACTTCCAATCAGGACGGGGACGTACACCAACAGTGGTTGCATGATCACCATGCTGGTTTCAGATCAATAGACATTTGTGTGAGATCTACTGCTCATTCATTTTCTGTACTTTGTTGCAGGGCACCTGGCATGAACCACTCCTGGAGAGTATACTATAGGGAAATAGCTTACATCTAAGGCATCAGATCTTCATTAGTGGGGCGAGAAGTGGATTGACAAGTAGGCCTTGTTATAGGGAACAGCCTGTAATCCTTTCCACCGCTGCTGTGCACCTCCCTTAAGAGTACAGAAAAGAATGGCTTTAAGGCTTCTGTTCACCAGTATCCAGGGTGGATTAATTTAAAGCAAAGCAACTGAAATCAGTGATTTAAATCACCTAGACAAATGTTCAAGTTTCTCATTTCGTAATTCATGCATCTTCTGAACAAGAGCTCAATACTAATTGGTTGCTATAACAATTAAAGCATATTGGTTTGAAACAACAACAAAAACTTTTATGCTACCTAGAAGCACAATCTCAAACCGGTGGTCATGCTGCAAACATCCTTTTTCCACTACACATTTATGTTTATAGACATGGGAAGCAATAGTGAAATTAATGGAGTTCTGTTTGACTGTCTGTATGCATGTGCTAAAGAAGATCACTTACTCGAAGCCCAAGGCCAGTTAGAAATGCTGGAATGTGAGCTGCACCCAGAACTTTCCAGAAGCAAGACCAGTAATTAGTGGGCAAAACAGTGTTTTCTACATGATGGAAGGTAAATGCCCATGCTCTTTCACCAACAGAGTAATAAATATTCATAATTTAAATAACAATAATACATTGTCTCTTATCATATTCATAATGCTTAACCTCAGAAGTCAAATATTTGTTCCCCTGGTTTTTTCCTTGACATAGAAAAACTAACTCAAATTCAATGTATTTGAAACAAGACCATAATTCAGTTTTAAGAGCTATGTGTAGAATGTTTTTAAATTAAATTCAGGCTTCATCTTAAACTAAATTATTTTCTAAAAGCAACATTTAATATCACTGTTGTTGTTGTTGTTGTTGTTGTTGTTGTTGTTGTTTTCTAAATCCAACATTCCAAATGGGAATGTTAAAAAAAGTCTTCTTGGAACTTTTCAAAATCCATCTTTTTAATGAAATATTTTTTGTGTTATTAATAACATGCTTCCTGATTCTGTGCTGTTTAATACATTACATTTTAGATGAGCAGTTAGCAAATGCAACAAACATTTGTGTGCAAACAGCTATATTACTCAGGTGCATTTGGCAGGGAGATGTAATGGTCTGCAGCTCTCTTTTCAGTGTGTGACAAACCCATGCTTGCCTCTGCATAATCTATGAAATGACCCTAAGTGCCCCTGGGACACAACCAATCCCTCCCACTTTGCAAAGGGGTTTTTCTTCCTCTTGGCTCAAATGAGAGGATTCTCCATAGAAACCTGCAACACACATTATTTCAGAATTGTCTTTCAAATCTTTAACATTCTATAATAAGTTTTATGACAGTAGTTTTTTTCCTCTGTGTGTGTGTGTGCGCGCACATGTGTTCATGTGTCCATGTGTGTATTTTACAGAATGCCCATCAGTTTGATATTCCTACAACAGGGTAGCCAGGTTGTAAACACTACATATTTTTTTTCAATAGGGGAGGGGCTTTATGTGGTTTCTATTTAATTCTACAGAAAGAATTCTCCTTGAAATCCAGGAATGAAAAATACATTCTGAATCCAAGCAGAAGGATTTCTGGAAAAAGAGTGTTGCATAAGACAGTATTTCATCTGCAAGTCTTTTGCATTTTATCTTTTTCAGTTGCTTTCCCAGCTACCAGCTCCCTTAGTAAATTCTCCTGTCTGAAATAAATTATGAGGACAGAGACAGACAGATAAGGCTTTGAACAAGATGATAAATGGCCCTCCCAATTTCACCAACCTATTTGTAGGCAGTGAAATTGAGGGGAGGGGCATTCTGGCAACTTTGGGGAAGGTGTGGCAGGGGGGTGATACATGCCATTCTTCTAGTCAGCTGGCAGACACCATTTTTTATTTTCCATAAGTTGCCTGGTTGCATTCATACATAATATAGTAGCATTGCTACCAGGGTCTTCGGGGGGGGGGGTGTTGGCTATCAGCATGATATTCCTACACAGATAAATGGTGCCACCACTGTTAAAGCTGGCAGTGGCGAAAAAGGGGATTTTCAAGACAACTTTTGTTCCCTCATCCCCAATTAGATGCTGAACATTTTTCACAGGAGAACGTTCGGTGCAGTTCTACCTAAAATCCGAATCTGGAGAATATTCTGCACAGCTCTAATCCAGCTCCTTCTTTTACTCTTGCTGCTTGGCAAAAACCCAATGGGATTTATTGGGAGACAGAACGAGACGTGCTAGAGGTAGCTCAAGGAGCAGTGATGCTGGATGAAGATCACTCCCAGAACTGTCTTCTGCCCCCCCTCCAGTTGTGCAATTTCCCTCCAAGAATATGCACATAGAGAAACATATTATTAAAGCCATACCGTAGAACAAGGGACCTGACATCGGCTCTCCAGCATAAAACCAACATTGCCAATGCTGAGGGATGAGGCTGTCAGTTTCACAAGCAAGACCACCTGGGCATGAAGCAGCAGGGAGTTGCTCCAGGCCAGGCATATGCTTCTCAGCAGCGCTCATTGTCTGAGGATAAATGCAGCTCTTGAAGCCCTCCTTGTCGCATTGTTTGCTTGAGCTTTTTTTAAGACTAGCCATGCGCTACGTCCTTTGCGTAACGCTCCTGCTTTCCCTCCCCACCACACTTCCCTATGACATTCTGTGTGTTCCCTGGCTGGCATTTGGCCTGCTCTGCAGATAGACTTGAGGTACTAAGCATAAGCAGGCATTTGGCATGGAGACGTTTAATTTAGCATTAACTAGAAAGCTTTCCTCAAGCACACAGCTCTCCTCATTGAGGGAACACGATGAGGATGCAGGCATACAACTGGCCTCAAGATTTCACTTCAAAGAACATGACAGGAGCTCTCCTGAATCAGATTGTTCATCATGTTCCAATGTTGGCCAGTTACATGCTTCGGGAAGCAGGCCATGAAGGTGACAGTCCAACCCCATTGCTTGACCCCAGCAATTGATATTCAGTAGCACATTGGAGGTTTCATTTAGACAAGAGACAATATTGTCTGTGTCTATCATAGACAATAATCTTTGATAAAACTCTCCTCCAAGAATGCCTAATCAACTGTGCATGTGCAGTCTGCCACACCTTTTAGTTAACAAGAGAGAGAGAGAGAGAGAGAGAGAGAGAGAGAGAGAGAGAGAGAGAGAGAGAGAGAGAGAGAGAGCAAACCCTGTAAATGGCAATCGGCAATCTTCATATGACTAGACACAGTGCTGCTGTATCAAAATTATTTTGTGAAGTGTTTATTGATGCATGTGCAGATCAGTAAAACACTACACAAAAAGAATCTTGGTGCAATCATACATATAATCTCATGCAGGTTGCGTTTTGCAGGGTTTTACCAATGGACACACACACATGTGGAAGACAGAGAGGGTAAAACCTGCCCTTGGTTGAAACAGTGGGAAAGTATGCAAGTTCCAATTCCACCAAAATTAATTTTGGAAATTCTTTTTAACATAGCAGGCCACAGTAAAAAGTGTCCCCAATTTTATGACTAGAAATCACCTATGTGACACCTGCATCTTCACCAGCATGCTGACCAAACCCTTGTCATCTTCAACCAGGCTACTATCCGTCACTGTAAAGTCACCATAGATATTATGGCGCCAGCTTATCTGTTACCATTGCAGCCTGTGGATTTATGTACAGTGAAGTCTATTTATAAAGTCTCCTTTATGAGTGCCCAATGCTTTCCAATAAATTTAGCTTTCCCTCTTTCTCATCCCCCACTCTGAGGTTCCTTTTGCTGATTTGTCACATCCTAAGTGCCCTTCTGTAGAACAGAGTTTGGTGATGTGTTTCCAGGGATAAAAACTAAAGACATTCATCACATGACAAAACTTCCCTGAAACTGGATGAGAGAAACTGAACATGATGGACACAAAGGTCTGATGAGATGTGATGGCAGGGAGCAGAGGACGGAGACGGGCTTTTGTCCCGGCGTTTTGTGCAAAGAATTCAAACACTTGGGTCTGCCTTTGTTTTTCCTTTCAGTTCTCGCAAGACAATTGTGCTGCTATTTCACATGCTCACCCTCAAAGCTGAATCAAATCTCTGCTGAAATTGTGTACTTTGAAGTGTATGCTCTTGTGACACCAGTCACACACATGGGTGAACCCTCCATGGATTGACTCAGAAATGAGTCGCCCAAATCAGAAAGACCTCAGATCGTTTCCCAACCAAATGCAGTGACTGCTGCTCACCTCTTTTGACATGCTGTGGAGGAGAAGGGGTCGAGAAACAAAAAGCCCTCCCTTCTCTTGCACAACACATGCTGCCACTACTGCTACCCATTGCACAGATAGGTAAATAAAATACAGGGAGGATGTATTTTGGAGGGATGGGAGCTGGCAGAGGAGGCTGGCACAAAGGGGAGAGTGATGCTGGTGAACTTCCCTTAGGCATTGAGGTGGGCTTCTACAAGCCTCAAAGTTCTCCTCTGAGCCCAGGTTTGGAGAAGTTCAATAGCATCTCTAGTGGCTCAATCATATATGCCATTTACGACAGCGGATCTATCGATCCATTGTTATAAATGGCCCTGCAGCAGCTCAAACGTCGTGCTGTCATTGTGTGTGATGGAGCCAATGGCAAAAATTGCCAGTGGCTCTGAGCACGGGCCAGAATTGCCCGGATGCTCCACCGACCCATGTATGGTGGTAGAGGGAGTGGTTTGTGAGTGGTTCGGGGGAAGTTTGGGCTGAGGAGGGGGAAGAGCAGGGAGCAGGCTGGAGGGGGTGGATCTTGGTGACAAAAGCACACACCAGATCCTAACCCTGATTTTAAAAAAAAAAAAAGCTTTTCTCTTCTTGGACTTATGCCAGTAAAATAGCTGGTGTGGATTCGAGGAGACCCATAGGTGATTAGGCAGCCTACCAGAAGGTAAGTAAAACAGTTTTGATTTACTCTTCCTGGCCATCTGATCACCCTCACCACCATACCATGCAGCATATGCTCAGTTGGTGCAGCTGCATGCTATGAGGTGGCATGGGATAGGATTCGGCGGCAAGTCCTGTAAACATACATTTGTAGACGACCACATCCTCATACTGCATTTTTGGGCTTGTAAAAATAGCATGATAATGCTGAATGGAACAGAGGGAAGCATCCAAGACAACTGTATTCCTGATGGGCGAACAATTTGCAGCCCAGGTGTCAACAGCTGCCAAGGCCAGGGCCCATGAGAGAGGGATAAAGGGGGTAAATTGTACCCGGGCCCAGGGTCAAAAAGGGGGCCCAGGAGTCAAAGGAGGGGCCCCAGAAATTTCCTGGGATCTCAGCTGGCCTCATGGAGAGTGAAAGATGGTGGCTGGGCCAACCAGAAGGCCAGGTCTACTGGGCAGGTCTAGCCCCGATGTGGGCGCCACATCAGGAAGCCTGGCAGACCTGGGCTCCAGAGCCTTTTCCGGCCATTGCTGACCTCCCCTGCCTCATTTTGCCCCCTCCCCCTTTGGGAAGGGGCCCAAGGGAAACTTCGTGCCCCCTGATAAAATTCCATTCAGGCAATGGAAGTTTGTGGGCCGTTCAGCATAAACAGGAAAAGGAAACACAGGATTAGGAGGTTGCACCGCTGCAACTCTTCAACCACAAACAGGTATTCAAAGAAGTATCAGGTTGATGAAGAAGGTAGGTCCCCTTCCAAAGCATGCATTAATCTTGTATTTTATGGATTGTTTTTATTGTAAGCCTCTTTGGGTCCCCCCTATGGGGGGTATAAATAAATAAATAAATAAATAAATAATGTCAATGCAGAAATCACCTGGTCTCCCACAGCAGATATTCTATTGCCTTAAAATCAGAGACCTTCTGCAAAGCAGGTGCATTTTTGTATGGACGTCTATCTGTGGAAAAAGATCCCAGGAATATTTCACCACCAGCATGATGAAACGTCCGTATTGGAACATGCAATGTGGAGGAGGGGAAAGAGAGAAATTGACAAATCTCTCCATTTTCATCTGAAAAATAGTTTGTGATCTGTTGGCGGGAGAGAGAAGGAAGGAGAATCTGTACAATTGTTCTCATGTTTTGATTGCTAGCAATGAATACAGTGCTAAAAAATTCCAGAAGGAAATGAGAAAGAGCAAACTGCCAGCATCTGAGCTCTTGCTGTTGTCTTTGCAAAAATAGTCTCCTTTCCCTGAAGAGCAAATGAAGAAAGGAGCCTCCGTGCCAGTCGTTTGGGATACATACTTGACAGAAAACAGGATTGCTTCAGACAACAAACATTTGTTACCCTGTATTGTTTTATTCCTCTTTAATTCTACCTTCTTCATCAACCTGTTGTCTGTAGCAAGCTACTTTCCTTCTGAAGCATTATTATGGAGTGACTAAAATGGGGAAAGGAGAGTTCTTTTCACATGATGTGCGACTGTTCTTTGGAACTCACTGCCACAGGATGTGACTAACACTACACATTCAGGTTATATGCACACCATTGTCTGCATTATACAGGTTGAGTATCCCTTATCTAGACTAACCTGTACTACAAATAGTGACTACTGTATTCCATATGTGGTACTATGCAAACTGATCATGGGCCTGCAAGACTTGGGTCTTTCTGGATCTATCTATATTTACGGACTTGAAAAGGCCATTCTGGGTCTCAATTTACGGGCAGCCATTGCTTTCTCTGCACTGAATGGCCCTGAAGGCAAGGGGGCGGGGCCACCTCGTACCGGGGAGTAAACAGGGACTAGGATGGCGCGAAACTTACGGTAACGCCCCCCCCTCCAGCAACGCCTCTGGCATGCTTACTTAACATGAGAATAGGAAAATGTAACATCATTAAGCAGTTCTTAATTCTGAATTTGTAATATTCAAGGAAAGGTCATTCTGGGTCTCATCACATACCTTGGAGTAGATGCTATGCTGATATTTTTTTTTTTTTTTGCAGAAAAAGAGGCGTTAATAATTTATTCTGGTGTTATTTTTTAAAAATGTGTTTTTCTAAAAGCAAACGACTGTATTTTTTTAACCTCCAAAATACAAATCAATGTCTTTTGTTGCCAGAGCTCTCATCCCAGGCCCCAGGCCTTCTCGATAGCTGCAGGTTTTTCCTCTGTTCCTCCTCTCGGCCTTTCAACCACGACCTTTCACTAGCCCAGACTCCCCTGCTTCTTGGCCTTCAGACAAGAGGTAGCAGGCTTTTGAACCCACCAAGGCTCACAGATCTCCAGCCATTCTCTTTTATGTCCTCCCCTTTTCAAGCAGTTTCCACGGTGGCTATATTCACTTCAGCCTAGGCTGCAGGATTATTTCCTTATTAAAATTTAGTTTGTGTCGGCAGTTCGATCCCTGCGACGGGGTGAGCGCTCGTTGCTTGGCCAGCTCCTGCCAACCTAGCAGTTCCAAAGCATGTTAATGCGAGTAGATAAATAGGTACCGCTTGCGGGAAGGTAAACAGCGCTCCGTGTTCCAGCCACATGCTACGCGCTGCGGCAAGGAGAGTCATGCCGGCCACATGACCATGGAGGCGTCTTCGGACAACGCTGGCTCTTCGGCTTTGAAATGGGGATGAGCACCACACCCTAGAGTCGGACACGACTGGACTTAATTGTCAGGGGATACCTTTACCTTTTATTCACTTATACAGCAAAGCTAAGGTGAGGATCGCTATAAATAATGAATTTTGCCAGCCTAATCAATAACGGAATATGAGCCAAATGGCAAATGTGGAAGGCCTTCAACGTGTCCACCATGGAAGGGGCCAGCTTTGAGTTGGGACAACTTTCAAGGAGAGAAGGAAAGGCTGCTAGCCGGCAGGATCAGTCTCCAACAAGGACGTTTGATCACCGCAAGTTCTGTTCTCCGAAGAGCAGAGCTCTAAAGCACGCATCGTGGCTTGTGCTGTAACTTTCTCCAAAGCTCCGGACTCAAGAAGTCAAAATAGCATCTGAAAAATCGCTCACTACATGCTTGCGGAGATGTTTTTAATTGGGGGGGGATGCATCAGAGTGGCTGCATGGTTGCTGTCTGGCAAAGTTCCAATACATCAGGTGATTTGGATCTGTGGAGGAAGGGAAAAGAACAGAGCATACACAGACCTCTTTTGAGCGTCAGCCCCTCCTGCATGGATATTTTCCGTCCCTGTTTTGTTGCCTTGCTTCCTTTCTGGTAGACAAGCAGAGACTCACTGCTTTGATCACCACGGAAGGTCACTTTTGATTTGAACCCATCGGTTTCTTCAGCTGGCACTAGCTCTCAGCCTCATGGTGTCCATTGTCGAGATAGCTGAGTCAGCTTCGAAAAGAAGAAGCAAGCATTTTCTATCGGGAGAGATGCCTGGATCTGGGGGGGGGGGGTGCACAGATGAAGCCTGTCTGCCATGAGAAGATTGAGTACCACCAATTAGCAATCTCAGATTTCAGCTGGAGACTGGCCATTGCCTTTAACAGAAGGGAACTCCCGCTGAGAACCTGCCCCCAACCTCCTCCCTGTCCTGTAGAGACCTAGGACCCATAATCGCCATGCCCACCAATCACTGTGGGGCAATGGCGACAGTCTGTCACTCCCCACCCCAACATACCCCAGGGGCAGTGGCGTAGCTAGACTGGAGCGGAGGCAAGTAGTTCTGCAAGACTCCGTTACACCAGAGTCAACGGCCCCTCCCCCTTGCTGTTGGAGCCATTCCGGCGGCAATGGCAACATGCAGGACACTCCCCTGTTGCTGCCGGAATGGCTCCAACAGCAAGTGGGAGGGGCCGCTGACTCCGGTGTAACAGAGTCTTGCAGAACTACTTGCCTCCGCTCCAGTCTAGTTTCACCTCTGCCCAGGGGCAAGGAACAACACGGAGCACTGTGCAAGCACATGGCCACCAACTGGTCCATGCTCACTTTCCATCTCTGGCTGAGAATCCAGCCACCTCCAAAGTGTACTCTTTGCCATTTCTAACCCATAACTGGCTTCAAGGCCTAAGAATGGACGGGTTTGAACTTGAGCATGTGTCAGACTGAGCATCAGACTGAGCATGCTGAGCATGTGTCAGACTGTGATTTAGAGGCAGAGAGGATTTCCAAGAACAAGATTGTGTCTGAACACCAACAGCTACTCAGGCGAAATTCTGAAGAGCAGGTCTTCATTGTGTTCAGGGTATAAACCATTCCAGGCCTTCCAAACCAGCAGTGTTGTTTTAAATTCAGCCCCCCCTCCCCACTCTAAAGGCAGTCACTCACTGTAAAGAATGCAGAGAGAGAGAGAGAGAGAGAGAGAGAGAGAGAGAGAGAGAGAGAGAGAGAGAGAGAGAGAGAGAGAGCTCATAATATGGTAAAACAACACTGTCAAGCTCCTTCCCTTGAAGTGGAGATGGCAATCAGTCTGGTTCAATACTTATGTTGTTATCTGCCCATCACGACAAACGATAATCAGATTATCATGGGGTGGATTTTCTCCAGGGGGTCTCTCACCAGGGTGCCTGACACCCCTGGAGCCAGTGAAGACAAGGCTGGCTCAGCAGGTACCATTTAGATGAGAAAGGTTTGCCATGGTGACTTTATAGAAGGAGTTTTGACACGTATCATTATCAGACGGTCATTATGCACAGTTCATGGCTCTGTAGCCGCACACAGATTGTGAAAGGCAAAAATCTAAGGAGATGCCTCCTAGCTGGTAACTTCCCTGTGGGCCTAATATTCTAGTTTTCCAAGTAATGCTATGCAATACAAGAAGATCTTCCTTACAGACACCAACGGGGCCTGTCTTGGGAATAAAACAGATTTTGCAGCCCTGCCTTGAAGTTTAATTTGGCTTTGTCGCGTCAGAAGGACTAGAGTTACAGCTAATCATTTGCACTGCGCAGTATTAAAGACCTTCTCTTGCAAACACCAAAAAAACAAAAAAAGGCAAAACTGATAGAGATAAATGTTGCTGAGGCTGTGAGTTGTTTTATTTCATTTTGTTTTGTATGAAGGAAAAAAACGTTTGTGTCCTGAGGATTCACTCCATAAATGAGCCAGGCACCACCGCTACCAATGCCGGCTCCCCACAGCTACACAAGGAATATGGTAACACTCATTAGAGCCCTCCACCGGGGACGGCCCTAATTGCCGGATTTACATTTTGTAGGCAATGCGTATTTAGACTAATAATTCTATTTTGTGATGCTTTACTAGTCAGAGAAGAAAAGAGCATATTCTATTATCCTCGGGGCTGCAAGCGACGTCTAGAGCAAGCCTGCAACAGATCCTGGAGAGAGATGGGCTTTCATATAATTGGCATCTACCCCGACAATACACTTGATGTTTGACTGCATTTCCAGCAGTTCACAAGAAGGATACGAGGTTCCCCAAGGAGTCCTGAGCCTTTTATCTTTCTTCTGTCTTAGGGACCATCTACTCATCTCGTCATTACAACAAAGATCGTCCCTTTTCTGATTGAAGTGGGATTGGGAAAACGCGGCACTCGAGCCTTCAATTTGGCATCGCCGAGCCTTATTATGCGCAGTGGTCACCTCCCACACCACGGCTTCTCTGTGAAAAATACTTTCCCTACTTGGCTATGGTCAATTTTTTATGGTCATTTTTTAAAAAAATAATTGTTTAAAAAAAAAACACCTTTCTGGTCAGAGAGCCCGCACTCGTCATTTGCTGCATGCAAAAGGATGCAGCCTGGAGATGAATAATTGAAGAATCAGCATTCAGTTGAATCTTGAAGTGCATTGAAAATGGATTTCCATGGGCTTCCCTTTGAGGTTGCGTCAACCTCAGTTGGGTCACAGGGTCAATAAAGATGTACCCATGTGGCTGTATTCACTGTGTACTGAGACTGCGGAGAGAAGATTCATGCAGGCATTTCTGAAGTGGTACAGTCCTCACCTAGGGAATTGCCTTTCAGTTACACATGGGGAAGCATTCACCTGGAACTGCATCCTGCGTGAAAATCACTGAACGCAATACATCAGGGAGAAAGGTAGTTTCAAGTCTTTTCTCCGGTGTACCAGTTTCCCAGACGCTTATGTGGGGTGGAGGGGTGTCCTAATGCTTCCTCTCACATGAAACTGAAGCAGTGCAATCCTTCTTTCCTATTTCTAGTCTCTTCTGTTATCCTGAGAAGCACATTTGATTTGGGCTGAGGAGCAATGGTTGCAATTTTACAATAAGATTGATTTAGGCAATAAGAGTGGGTTCCTATTGTGTTGAATCGAGGAGTGATCTGAAAATGCCCTCTCATTTTCTTTAACACATTGAGGGGTGGCAAAAATTGGGAGGGGGGGACCTTCTAAAGCTTTTGCTTGGTGAAATCAGTTGTTTTTCATAGAGGAAGTTGCTTACCTTTAGATTACCACTAGATGCCTTTTTCTTTTTTTATTGGAAGAGGGACAGCATGTGAGCTGAGCCATTCAGTGTATATAGACAGCAAGTGTGGAAATGTTGGCCTCCACCAGTAGGGGGAGCTTGTTGCTTAAAGCAGGGGTTGGCAACCCTCTTCCGCATAGGGGTCAGACATCAGGTCTGCCAATAATAACACACGTACGTTCAATACGCATGCGCGAGCCTCCCGATTAGGGCACAGAGCTAAGAAAAAAGAGATGGGCACAGCACAGAGACACTTGCCCAGACAGAGAATGATGTTCAAAGGAAGCTTCTGCCCTTGGTCTACTTACACTGTATACCTGACAGAGATAGAATTGTTGTTGTTCAGTCGTTAAGTCGAGTCCGACCCTTCGTGATCCCATGAACCATATCCCGCCAGGTCCTCCACTATCTTCCTGAGTTCGCTCATTTTCATGTTCGTTGCATCGGTGATGCTGTCTAACCATCTCCTCCTAGATGAGATAAAATTACAAACTTTTCCTGTCTTGTTTCTTTTTTAGGACCATTGTGGGCCGGGTGGATTTATCTTTTTGGGACTAAGGGCTGGATGATTTCAAGTGGCAGGCTGGACCCGGCCCATGGTTGATAGCTTGCCTACACCTGGTTTAAATCCTGGTGGCTTACTCTCTCCTACTGTTCCTAGACCTCTCCTTTGACTTCTTTTCCTGCTTGTTTCGGCCTTTGTAACAGTGGCTGCAGTTCTTTCTTTGTCCCACTGCTTTAATTCCTCAACTCTGCTAACATTTTATAACATCCCCCCCCCCCCGCTATGCTCTTATGGGTAGCAGCAGTGATGAAAGTGCCAGGATGCTTTCAGGCAACCAGCTCCAACAGCTGCCATTTTCTTAACATAAGTACATAAGAAGAGCCCTGCTGGATCAGGCCAAAAGCCCATCTAGTCCAGCTTCCTGTATCACACAGTGGCCCCACCAGATGCCTCAGGGAGCACACAAGACAACAAGATAACCTGTTTCCCGTTGACACTCCCTTGCACCTGGCACAGAGAAAACCCACTTCTAAAACCAGGAGGTTGCTTACGGCTTGTAACCTGTGATGGTCTTTTCCTCCATGAACCTGTCAATTCTTTTTGTGGAATGCACTGCAAATGGCGCTAAGTCGGATGCAGTGTCATATTTCTCAATGCATTCTGGGGGGGGGGGAATGGTGGCTAGCCAAAGCCGACTGCCAGAACTCGTCCAGTGCAGCTGCTCCTACCACCACTGCCACCACCCACGTAGGTACATGTGGGTGGTATGATAACAGTTTTTTAAAAGAAGAAAGGGCACCCACTAAAGATAAGCTCTCATCCCCACAAAAAACATTTATTTCACCCAAACTCTAGAAATTGTCCTTATTCCACTTCTCCCCTCACTCCCCATCACACACTCCAAAGTTGCTAATGCAAAATTTTTCAGATCAGCAGTAGTTGGAACACATTCAGCTAGTGTTAGCATCAAAGCTCATAGAAAACACCTTAAGATAAGAAATCCCAAGATAAGAAATCAATATAAGAAATCAATGATAAGATAAGAAATCCCAAGATAAGAAATCAATGCCCCATCAACATCGGTTGAATTGGTTTTCTGATGTGGTGTGCTGACCAATGACCAAAGGAGACAATACACCTACCATATGATTGAGGCCTACATGCACTGGCATCGCTGTAGCATGGCGGGCGGGGCGGGCCGCCCGGGGGTGACGCGTGCAAAGGGTGATGCCCCCCACGTTCCTGATGTAGCTCAAGGGGTCTACTGACTGCCGTTTAACCTGTGAAAAAGCTCCCATTGGTGACAAGTCAAATAGAAGCTGTGGGGATGGGGGGGGGGGCAACAATGCCATGCACAGGACCTTGTGCAGCTGCTACTTAACTCTAACCAATCAGGCACGCAGGGCCCAATCACATCATGGGTGTATGGTTCCGTTTGCCACTACGCATGTGCAATGAAGTCCCTGGGGCAAATCTCATTTCAGGCACAAGCTCATGAGATTGCCTTTAGGTAACAGGCAAGTTGCCATTTCTCCGCCCTGCCTCTGCAAAATGGGGTTAGAAATCAACCCATATTGATTATGTCATTGATCATAGGATAATAATCTTCTCATTATTATAACACTTGCGGGGGGGGGGGGGAGTTGAAAAGATTGCCGAATAAAGTATGTGAACAATTTAGTTTACGATTTACTTCCTCTCTCTTGGGTAATTTTGTAATTCTGTTATATTTCACTGTTTTTATTGTCATTATATGTTTACTATGTTGCAAGGCACCTTGAGTCTTCTGAGAGTGAGGTGGGGTATAAATCCTTTAAAATAAAATAAATGAAAATAGACACACTGTTTTGAACATCAAGTGCGGGCAGTTTTAAAGGTTCGCATAACTTGTACATATTAGATGTTTTCTACTTTATAAATGATGATGATGCTAACGAGAATGGCATGTGGGGGTGTTTTTTTTCCTTTTCCTGTTTGTTTCAGAGAAAATATCCCAAGGGTTTTGATAAGATTTCACCATAATTCACATAATTATCCAATCCTATCCCCTGCTATACTATAGTATGCAATCACGCCAACGGAACATGCACTGCATGCCATAGTGGGGGGGGGGGCACCAGAAAGCCAACCAATGGTAAGTAAAAAACTGAGCTGGCCACCTATGGGTCTTCTCGGACACATGCCAGCTATGTGGCTGGTGTAAGTCCAAGCAGATGAAAGGGGCGGGACAAGTCGGTGCCACTGGTATCCACCCCCTCCCTTCCCCAAACCACCCCTGGCCTTAAGAACATAAGAACATAAGAAGAGCCCTGCTGGATCAGGCCAAAGGCCCATCTAGTCCAGCTTCCTATATCACACAGTGGCCTCACCAGATGCCTCAGGAAGCATACAAGACAACAAGATACCTGTATCCTGTCCCTTGTACCTGGCACAGTGAAAACCTACTCCTCCAACCAAGAGGTTGCTTATCCCCATCATGGCTTGTAAACTGTGATGAACTTTTCCTCCATAACATAATTTCCTCCATTTCCCCTTTTCCTCCTTCCCCCTCCCCACTTTGAAACTCCCCCAAACCTCCCCCTCTCCACCCATGACATGCCCTCCCCAACTTACCAGGGTCGGCACAGCCCAGGCTCCACAGCGGCCGATGTGCAGCAGTAATAAAGGCCTGGCAGCAGCGCAGTGTTTGCAGCATTGCTGGCCTTTTACGATAGCGTATTGGGAGATATACTGTCATAAAAGGCCCATGCAATTGGGCCGCGAATTATATACTCCACAACAGCAAGCTGTAGTGATGATAATTTTAAAAAGAAAAAAAAGGATTAGACATGTTAACAGAGGGCAGATATATCTATGGCCATGATACTTTGATGGAACCTCCATACCAGATGCTGTATACATCTGAATGCCAAATACTGGGGAAACTCAAATGATTATTGCTGCCTTCAACCCCTGTTTAGGGATGTCCTTGAGTCATAGGAGTGTGCCTTATACCATCAGGACACTAGTCTGGCTAACCTCAGTGCTGTCGACATCAACTGGTAGAGGCTCTCCAGTTTTCAGCCAGGGGTCTTTCATGGAGATGCTAAGGATTGAACCTAAGACCTTCAGCATACAAAGCACCTGCACTACCACTAAGCTACAGCCCTGAAGAGCTGGCCCTACTTTCCCCCAGCACTCAGAGTTCTGGAATCAAACTCAGGACCTCTAGCACTTGTCAAGGGTACGCCCTTAGACCAACAAGCTGGCATCTGGCTGGCCACTGTTGGAAAGAGAATGCAGGACTAAATGACCCTTTGGGCTGATCTTGCCGGCACAAGTGGATAATAGCTGGGGCAAGGTTGGATCCAGACTTCCAGACCACGGCTCCCATTTCATTTCAGGCTTTGCGGATGACAGTGCATGACATAAAGCAGACCTGGCATGCCGCAGCTGTTACGAAGCCGTTCGCGAAGCAAGCAGGTGGGGAGGTGTGGCTGCTTTTCCCTGCCCAAGGGGAGCAGGCAGCAGGCATGGAAAGCCAGCTGTCTCGAGAAGCCACTTCGATCAGTGCCCAGCTGTGTGCAGAGAGGAGATCCCCAATGTTGCTTGCCCAATGGACCTCATGGGGTTGTTTTGGAGATAAAAAGTTGTGTACGTTGTTCTAAGCTCCCTGGAAGATGTATGTGTGTGTGTGTGGGGGGGGGGTTTTTTAGAAATAAAGCAATTAATAAAGACTAGAAAATAGTGGAGTCCTGTAAAGCAGCCTCTAGTCTGAATTATATCTTATGCCAGGGTGGAATCCCAGATGCCATTTTCAGTGCCAAGGTCTTTAACCTGTGATGTAATAATGGAGACAGTACCTCTGAGCATATACAAAGTGTCTCAACTCATACCATGGAGTGAGTGCATCCATGATACCTCCACCTCGGCAGCCCAATCCTATCTAAACCTGCCTGTCAATGCAGCCACGCCACCAGAGCGCACGCTACATCCTGAGGGGGGGGGGGAAGAGCAGTCCCACTGGTCTCCTTCAAGTAAAGGAACATTTTTTCCTTGCTGAAGGGGTAAGCCTCCACTGCTGCGGTGGGTCTACTAAGACATGTGCCAGCAATTTTGCTGGTGCAAGTCTGAGTGCACCCGGAAAGATGGACCAAGGTCTGGAAGGGGGATATCGGCGTAGCTTCTGCTGCCGATATCTGCCCCCTTCCCAGTCTTAGCACATCCTCTCCATGCCCCGGTTTCTGCCCCGTTCCTCCCGCTTCCCGCCCTGTTCCGCCCACCCCCCACGCAGCCAACTTACCAATGCTGGAACATTTCTGAAGCCTGCAGAGGGCAGCAACAGTAGGGGGCAACTGGCACCCGGGGGACAGCCTCGGCACCGTTTCCCCTTGGCCCAGACCTGGCTCCGCCAGAAAACAAGTCATGCAACAACCCTGCAATGAACTGGAGACACAAAACGCTTGTTTGCAGATGCTCCCTTTCAAGTTGTTGAAGACATCATGTTATGCATCAAAGTTTCCCAAAATGCTCTCGAGTACAAGCTGTAGTAATATCTGTTTTGCTCTTGTTCTGCTTCTGGATTCTGGTCCCTGGCTGGGTAGCCGTTTTACAGACTCTTTGAACAAAACGCTTTTCTGCACCGCTGAGAGCCAAATTGTTTGCTCGGTTCTCTGAGCCTCAATTCCGCTGCTGCTTGCAAGGGCTGTTTGGTCATTAAATCACAGACACTTTGCCAAAAAAGCTGAATGTGCACAAAGTCCTTTCCTCGAATCGACACAGCCTGCCTAACGACACGGAGAAGAGCAAGGACTGAACGGAGTGGTTTTGATTTAAACGTGAGGCCTGGTCATTTACCGGTAATATAAAAAGCCCTGACATGTGGCCGTATTCATTAGGGCCGTGATGATGATGTACGGCATTACAGGTATTTATGCAAATGCATTTCCTATTTACATTTCTTCATTTGGACTCTCGATAAATAAGTGCTGAATCCACAACACTGCTCGTCATAAATAAGCAGGGGGCTAATTGAGGAGTGGGGACCTGAAATTCCAAGCAATTAAAAGTCCTAGATATTAATGTCATCACGTTGGGGTAAAAATGAAATGTAAAAAGGCAGAAGAGATGTTGAAGGGGATTGTCCAACGACAACAGAACTTTTGTCTCCCTACTCTAGGTTGCCAACTGATCAAGAAAAAAAACTAGCCTGGGTAGCTGAGAATCAGAAAGGGATTATGAAAATCACTGATTGAACATTTTGACTGATTTAACACCCACATGGTTTCCATTTTGGATTTGGAGACAACAGTAGTATCAACCTATTCTCCTTACTTCAGAGGAATATGCTGTAAAAGGTGATACTTGTATGGATTCTCTTAAATGGCCTCCCAGGCCTCCTTAAATAGAATTAGAGCAACATTAAACTCCGATTTCCCAGGCTTAAAACTCTCCGGGAGACAGCATAAAAAATCAGTTTCTCTAACTTTCCTGCCTTTTGCAGCCTTGTTTTCACCGTCACTGTGCAGGAAATATAATTCACATTTTGCTTGCATATTCGTCGGTTAATCTGCTCCCCATTCACGGTTTGCACAGGGATTAGATCCGCAAACAGACTTACCTCTGAGTCAGCTCCAAAACAATCCTTCAAACTTAACGCACTCTCTGGCTCATTAGAATGGGTGGTGTGATGTCTGCAAAAGAACACGTAGATAGAACTGACGCGAAATTTCTTCCTCTTCACATGCAGCTGTCACGAGGTATATTCACACATGACACTGTATGGACAATCTGTATGCAGTAGTGATTTTCAACTGCTGTGCTGTGGCACATTGTTGTGCCACAGGAGTTTGGGAGGAAGGTCATTTATTAGTAGGACCTGGGGGATGTGAGCCCCCTGCCAGCAGTGTGGTGTGCCTTGTCAATTGTAAAAAAAACATGATGGTGTGCCTTGACAATTTTAGCACCTTGTCAGTGTGCCGTGAGATGAAAAATGTTGAAAATCGCTGGTATGCTACTGTACACCAGTGGTTTTCAACATTTTTTCATCTCACGGCACACTGACAAGACGCTAAAATTGTCAGTGCTGTACAATTGTCAGTGCTGTAAAACTGTGCTTTCAAAGAATAGCACAGACTGTTTATTCACACCTTATGTTCAACACACATACAGCAGTGGCTTTTACCTCTCTGGAAGATGGCATTTGGATCGGGACCCTTCTTGAAGACCATAATGGGTGGAAGGAGGTTCATACAGAAATAGCCGTCACCAAGAAGTCACTGATGGCAGTGGCCATTCAAACACATGGGGAAACAGTTATCTATGAATAGGCTTACCATATCCCCCCCTCAAATCGGCACACCCCCCACAATTAATTAATTAATTAATTAATGCCCTCACGAGATTTGGGCACCGAAATTTTGGATCTCGCGAGATTTCGCGAGTCAAGATGGCGGTGCCCGGGTAAGTTCTTTAATTTTCAAAATGGAGGTGGAGGTGGCAGCGGTGGCGGAGCTTATCAACTGGCCTGAAAAACCGTTCCGGGACGATTCCAGGAATGGAGGACCATTTCCGGGACCGTCCCGGGACGAATGGTAAGTCTATCTACGGAGACAATCCACGTATTGAGGATAATGCTACCACTCCTCTGTTTCCCCTAGCTTAGATGGGGGGGATGTGTGGCAAACGCTCCCTCGGCATCTGGGCAGCTGCTGTAGCCAACTAGGCTCTCCACCTTGTGGCTCCCTGTGAGAAATGATGGCCTCTATTTGCACAAAGCCTTCCTTCAATTGTACCACTGGGTTTTGTTGTTGTTAAATATACAATATTGGCCATCTGTGATAAGATGCCTGGCAAGGTGGCAGAAGAAAATCCCATTTTAAACATAAAGCACCTCCAAGAAGGAACAGTCATGACAAGAAAAAAATGTAGAATGACTAATGTGGAGTTATAAAGGAAGAAAGGAAAACCTCGGGGCCTGTTTCCCTTCTGTTTGCCGGAGTCTGGGAACGTGTCTTTCCCAGGTCTTCTATTTGTGTTCGGCAAAGCATTATTCATTTTTTTATTGTAGCAAATGCTTCAGAAATCAATTTGTTCTCCAAGAGGGACTCTCAATCACCATAAAAATAAATGTGAACAGTATTTCCCTAAAATGCAAAACATATATTTCTTTAACCTGCCAGGGGAGTGAAATTTTATGTGGGGATTTGATTAAAGCATAAAAACACACTTTTGGATTCAGTTTAGGATGGGGCCTCCAAGCCACTCAATTCTCACCCAGCATCAACGTTTAAAATGCAAGATGTTCACAACCAAGATTTTCCCGTGGAGGCTTAGCAGATGCCTAACCCGACTCAGCTTACTTCTCTTTTAATTGTTTCTGTGTGCATTTCTCCTCTGCATGGAGGGGCTTACCTCAGATGCTTTCTAGGAATTAGTGGATTCTTTAAAAAGCTTAACTACCCTTTTATTAAGGTAAAGGTGACCCCTGACAATTAAGTCCAGTCGTGTCCGACTCTAGGGTGTGGTGCTCATCCCCATTTCAAAGCCGAAGAGCCAGCACTGTCCGAAGACACCTCCATGGTCATGTGGCCGGCATGACTCTCCTTGCCGCAGCGCGTAGCATGCGGCTGGAACACGGAGTGCTGTTTACCTTCCCGCAAGTGGTACCTATTTATCTACTCACATTGACATGCTTTGGAACTGCTAGGTTGGCAGGAGCTGGCCAAGCAACGAGCGCTCACCCCGTTGCGGATTCGAACAGCCGACCTTTCGATCGACAGCTCATGGTTCAGCGGTTTAACCCACTGTGCCACCCACTGGCCTTCACCCTTTTATGCACACCCTCTAAGTGTGAAGGGAGGTGGTTAATCTCCATACCTTGCTAATACATTAGTGCTGTTCACTTACTTTCCCCACACACACACTCACACATTGAGGGGGAAGTGGGACTGCTCCTGCTGGAACCCACCCAATGGCAGGGGCACAGTAGCCATGCCCCTTACCACCCTCACGCTGAACGTTAGTGTGAAGTGGCTGTACATGTGTGGAGGAGCCTTCACGCTAAACAGCCAAAGCACGGACATCAGCGGGCATGGCTGGCTGATGTGGTGGTGATTCCCCCTCATGTGTTCATGAATGAGAGGGGAAATGAATGAACAGTTCTGGTGGTGTTCTGCATCCTTTTTAGATTGTGAGCCCTTTTGGGATAAGGGAGCCATTTAATCATTTGATTTTGTCTGTAAACCGCTTTGTGAACTTTTTGTTGAAAAGCAGTATAATAAATACTGCTATTAATTATTATTATTATTATTATTATTATTATTATTATTATTATTATTATTATTATTCCAAGACAAGGGATTCATGGGTATAAAAGCCATGTAAAAATACAGAAGCCAAAGTACAATTCAGAACAGTTTAATTCAGGTTACTGAAAGATGTAGAAATGGCTACACTGAATGGAATACTCTTAAAATCACACAGGCAATATCGGACCGACGTTTCGTCTTATTCCAAAGACATTTTCCAGGTACGGACAGCGTGGCTGTAAGGATGACACTGAGAACCAACCACAAACACAAATCCCTTGTCTTGGAATGTTTCATCAAGCCATGAAAGTTTTTGCTCGTTTAATAGTAATAATAATAATAATAATAATAATAATAATAATAATAATAATAATAATAATGAGGATGAGGATGAGGATGAGGATGAGGATGAGGATGAGGATGAGGATGATGTAGCGCTTCACAAAGCACTACATGTAACGTTGGAAGCGGTCCAATTGGATTCAAGCTGGCTCTGCCCCCACTATTAGAATGACTTCCCAGAAACGTGGGAGAAGCCAGGGCCAGGATGTGCCTGCACTGTGAGGCGGTATGTTTTTATATATGTGGACAAATAAAATGATCATCTGAACAGGCCCCATGAGAACATAAGAAGAGCCCTGCTGGATCAGGCCAAAGGCCCATCTAGTCCAGCTTCCTGTATCACACAGTGGCCCCACCAGATGCCTCAGGGAGCACAAGACAAGATACTTGTAACCTGTCGCCACTCCCTTGCACCTGGCACAAAGAAAAACTACTCCTACAACAAGGAGGTTGCTTATCCCTTCATGGCTTGTAAGCTGTGATGGACTTTTCCTCCATAAATCTGTCCAATCCCCTTTTAAAGGCATCCAGGCCACATCACCACCTCCTGTGGCAAGGAGTTCCACAAACCAATTACACGCTGGGTAAAGAAATATTTTCTTTTGTCTGTTTTAATACTCCCTGCACTCAATTTGAGTGGATGTCCCCTAGTTCTAGTGTTGTTTGAGAGGGAAAAGAACTTCTCTCTATCCACTCTCTCCATCCCATGCATAATTTTATATGTCTCAATCATGTCCCCCCTCAACCGCTTTTTTTTTTTAAGAGGAAGGCCAAAGAGACTATAAGTAGCAGATAGCAACAGAAAGTGTCTTCGAGGGGGACGGGGACCCAGTGCTAATAAAGTCAAGTTGTTTTTAAAGACATAAATGCATCCTGTTATAATTTTGCTCATCATCTGCACTCTGAAAACTCTAATTGCAGTATAGGATAATAAGGGGCTATAATAACTATTAGGCACAAATGACCAGTACTCTAGCGTTATCACTACAGTGATGTGAATAAATACCCATATGCTATGACTACAGTACGACCTGCTCATTTTGCCCAGCCGAGGCATGGAATGGCTGGACTGCTCATAATGTGCTAGGTCAAAAGGTGGCAGAGTATTTGAGAAGGATGGTGTGGCTAGTATCCGAGGATGAAGCCTGTAGCAAGAAAAAAGGGAGGACAGGGGTGGTCAAAGTCAGGGCAAAGTAGTAGTATCAGGGAAGCTTGGCAAGGTTGGAGTAACGACCTACAATCCTATCCCCCACCATCTTCCGCCATGCAGCCGCACTGACAGAGCATGTGCTGCATGCTACAGGGAGGAGGGGGATCAGATGGCCAGTGAGAGGTAAGTAAAAACCTTCCGGTAGGCCAAGTGGTCACCAATCGGTCTCCTCAGACACATGCCAGCTATTTTGCTGTTGTAAGTCCAAGGGAGGAAGGAGGCAGGGCAGGCTAGAATAACAGGGGTAGGATCCTGGCACACACTGTTGCTGCTGAGATCCACCCTCTCCAGCCCCCAAACTACCCCCTGCCTTCCCCCCTCCCTGACCCAAACCTTTCCCAAACTGCCTATGACCAGCCCCGCCACCACCTTACCTGCTCTGGCACAAGCATGGTCCATCGGTTGCGGGCATGCAGAGCCATTTGCGCTAGCAGCAATAACACATATGGCAGTGGCAGGCCATTGGTAGCATTGCTGTGGCCTTTACAATGGTGGAGCACAAGGTCCGCTGTCGTAATGGCCCCATAGGATTGGGTCGTTAATTTTTTGGAATGTCAAGGAATAGCACTGATCTGATTTGAAATTTATATGGGTCCCAAGGCAATGAGATGGGAACCAATCAGGGCCTGAGATTTCTCTGAAAGAAAATGTTCACAGGTACAGTTGGCCCCCCATATCTAGAACTTCAGCATCCACGGATTTGTTTCACCGCGGAAGTTTCATGGACACTGGGGCCAACGTTAAAAAGTGTAAAAAAGAAGAAAAAAAGGTTTAAAGCAGTCTGCTTACCTTTTTATTGCAAACCGCTGCATGTTTTTGCTGATACTAGCTGAAATCGCACTCTGAAAGCCTCTTCCGGGTCGTGCGACTCCCCCTCGCTCTTCCAAAATAGCTCCAGAATGCTTTGCAATGCAATGTGGGGCGAACTGATATTCGCATTCTGTATTCTGATATTGAGAACCACTGTGGTAGGCCCTAGATAAGATTGGGCGATAAAAGTTTCCCATTCTCTGTAACCGTCTGGTATACTTACTGGGTGTCGCTCTGCCTGCACACGCCAGGTGAGGAGAGAGAGGAAACCAAGCTCTGTTATGTTATGTGGGGATCCATCTGTGCCTGCAGTCGACTTGTTAATCATCCAAAATAGTATTCTCTGTTTGATCAATCGTCCAAAACAGAATATTCTCACAGATTTCAGGTTTCATAAATGGCATGATATCCACTGTGTCCTGTCAACAAGTCTGTCCCTGACAATATTTTGCTGCCTTATATAAATAAAAAGTATTCTTTTAGAATGCCGTCTAGAAGCTGCCACTGTGTGTTGATGGTGATTAGTATATGCCAGGGGTGGCCAAACTTGTTTAATGTAAGAGCCACATACGATAAACTTCAGATGTTTGAGAGCTGTAAGAGAGAATGTTTGAGAGCTGCAATATTTAAGAAGCATTTAAATTCTTAAATATATTTACTCACCATGAACATTAAACTTATGTTTTAATCCAGTGGACTCTCGGTTTATACTTGGTAAATAATTATAAAGCTTGAAAATTTCTTATTTACCTTTTATATTAATTGTGATGCAAAAAGGAGCTCAGCCAACATACTTCTGAGAGCCGCACATTATACGTCGAAGAGCCGCATGTGGCTCAGGAGCCACAGTTTGGCCACCCCGGTATATGCAATGTGTACTAATTGGTATGACTGTTGTTGTTCACTTGTTGTCAAAGGACATTTACTTCCTGCAGAATTCTGCCTCTAGACTTTGAGGTCTGGCTACCAGCTTCCCATAACTTGCATTCCCGATGCCTGCCTGATATTAGAGTAACCTTGCTGTCCTGCTTGCTTGGTTACTTTCCTTTGAAGGGCCATAACAAACACATCATAACATTTTTATATCTTCTACTTAACCTTTTGGAGCTGTTTAAGCTTCTGGAGATGCTGGCTGCTTGATTTATAACTCTAGTGTCTTTCTGTTTAAGTGAATGTAAATCTTTCCAAAGGTGCCTTTTCTCCAAGTTCAAATGATGAGAGCGAGGTGCACCCAGAGAAGCTCTTTCAGAACATCTTGCCGAACTGTTTTCAAACTGAGGGATCACCTTTCCCACCCTGTTACCGAGGTGCTCTAGGACATGTGTAGCATGTGCACATAGGGGAAATGAAAATATTTCTGCAACTGGCTCATGGCACACATTGAAGGATCTTGACATTTATAGGATGAGAGAGACAAGTATATGGGTGCCACAAAGTCTATTTATTGTGGGGATAAATTTACAATATGAGGGAGGGGAATTCAAAAGCAAAATGTATTAAGAGATCTAGCCAGCACTCACATAGGTAAGGTAAAGGTGACCCCTGACAATTAAGTCCAGTCGTGCCCAACTCTAGGGTGTGGTGCTCATCCCCATTTCAAAGCCGAAGAGCCAGCATTGTCCGAAGACGCCTCTGTGGTCATGCGGCCGGCATGACTCTCCTTGCCATAGCGCAGCTGGAACACGGAGCGCTGTTTACCTTCCTGCAAGCGGTACCTATTTATCTACTCGCATTAACATGCTTTGGAACTGCTAGGTTGGCAGAAGCTGGCCAAGCAACGAGAGCTCACCCCGTCGCAGATTCGAACTGCCGACCTTTCGATCGACAGCTCATGGTTCAGCGGTTTACATAGAGTTAAAACCGTAAGTGACATTTGTTGCCAGGTAAAATAGGAGAAAGGGTGAGCTTGACTTCCTCAAGAAGTAGGGAGTGTTGAGACACAAAAGGGAAGAGAAGGAACAAGATGAAGGGGAGATGCTCGTGTCTAGCAGTCAAATCCTAGCTAACTCCCCGCGCGGCGATACAGCGGCACTAACGTGGCGTCTGCTGTATCCTGCAGGGAAGTTTCACAGTGATGTAGACTCGATTCTATTGACTCGGACTTGAGTTGCCTCAATGACTTGACTCGGACTTGACTCGGTGATTCAGAGACGTCCTCAAGGGGGGCGGGGAGCCCAGGGCCCCCGGGCGGAGGGCGCAGAGGCTCCTGGGGGGGGGACTACTTAGGTTTCGATTTTTGTTTCTGTTTTTTTACTGTTTTCCGGGTGATTGTAAAAGACTCGAAAGACTCGACTCAAGACTTGGAGCCTTTTACGACAAGTCCAATTTTATTCAGGTTTAAACCCGTTTTCCCCATTACATACATAGGGACTCGCAACTCGCAACCAAAGACTCGGGACTTAGGGGCAAAGACTTGGGACTTGACTCGAGACTTGTAGTCAGAGACTTGATCAGGCCAAGACAATTCTAGTCCAGCACCCAGTTTCCCAGGATAACTCTGGGAAGCCTATAAGCAGGGCATGACAGCATGCCCACCCACCCCCCAATGGGAATTCGGAGGCATACTGCTTCTCTACCAGGAGGAAAACAGACATAGGATCAGCTGTACATGTGGCAATATCCATATCTAGTATCTTCCAAGGCTGTTAGAAGTTTTGGAACAGCAGAAACGTGCAGAACCATCTTAAGAATTTTCACTTTTCATATAGAAACTCATGTGGCTTCCTTAAAAATGCTTATTCATTACCTTGGAAGAAACCCTGAAATTCACTTTGAACCTCACGTTGTGTCAAATGCAGCAAGCAATCTCCTAGGGAAGTAAGGAGCTCAGTACAGAGTAGATGAGGACTCAAACTGATTTGAAAATATGGTTATTATGGGGCAGGGGGCCCAGGGCCCCCGGGCGGAGGGCGCAGAATTAATTAGTGGAGTTGATTTTTCCCTGCCCTGCTAAATAAATAAATAAATAAACAAATAAATAAATAGGTGCCGTTCAGATAAATCGGTTCTGTTAGCCCATGTACAGATCCAGGATCTAATTAGAGGAATAATCAATATATCAGTGGGAAGCAGCTAGTTAAGCACCCCCTGAGCAGTCGTAGATTTAGGGCAAGTGAAAGGGGGCATACTCAGCAACAGCAGGAAAGGGTATAAATGCAAATGAGCCTCATAAAAAAGAATGAATAGTTCTGGCTACACAAGCTGCTCTGAATGGATTGTGGGGCTTTCCGATCCCCCCCCCCCTTGTCGCCATGTGTCTCCTTCTCCATCTTTCCCCACAGTGCCCAAAGTAGTCCAAAGTACACATATTTCGTTACCCAAGATCAGCATGGGCCTTTCTTAGCTTTCTTGCATATAGTTTTTAAAAGTGAGGCTGGCCAGCCTCCTGCACTAATGCACAATAAAAAATGTTTAAAAGAGTTTCAATAAAGTGTGCACCTGTCAGGCTCATAACTTCAATGTTAAAAAATACTCCCTGTTGTGCGCAGAGCACCAGCTGGGCTGACAGCTTTGCCACACGGCTGACACGCTTGGAGGCATGGCATGTCCAAGGTGGCCCCTGCGCACTTTGGTTATTTATTTAATTATCTGTACAGGTATAAAAGGTTTACGACACCACCTTTCCGTTCAAAACAAAACTTCCAGGGTAGCTTAAGATTTATAATGAAAACCATTTAGAAAGAGAGAATTAAAAAAATAACGGATTTTATAGCAGATTTACAGCCCAATCCTGCCTAAGATGTACCGGCCACCCTAAATGGCTGGCCACTGCATCCTATGCAGGATGTGGCCTGCACCAGTGGGGCTGAGGCTCATCTCAGGGGAAGGGTACATTCGTCCCCTTCCCCCAGTGTAAGCCCCGGCGGCCCTGATGGGCCTCCTCGGATGCAATATGCACCAGCTAAATAGCTGGCGCACAACATTCGGGGAGATGATGTAAGGGCGGCATGGATTCAGAAAGAGCCTAGGATATTGGCGCCAATATCCCCACCCCCTCCCAGCCCGCACCGGCCAAAGGCCACCCTCCCTTGCCGCCCTGTCCCTCCCTCGCCGCTCCGTCCCTCCCTCCCACCGACCAGCATGGGACCTGCGGTGGCCGAAGTTGGGTAAATTCCGCAGTGGTGTGAGCGGTGCCATAAAAAAAGATACAGTGGAAGGCCTAGATAAATAATGATGCCATCATTTTCCTGATGCCAGAAAGACATAAAATTTAAAACCAGGCAAGCCCACCTGGGGAGAGAATTGCAAAGCTAGGGTGCCACCACTGAGAAGCCCCTTTTTCTTGGTTGCCACTATTTCATTTGGGGAAAGATCTGGAGAAGGCCCTATGAAGATGACCTCAACGTTTGGGCAAGGTCACATGGAAGCATATGGTCCTTTAGATTTCCAGGTTTTATGCTCTATAGGGCTTTAAAGGTTAAAACCAGCATGATCAAAAATGGCCATGTGCATGGTGGGGGAGGGGGCCTATAATAGGAGGAGCATATGCTGTGGGGGGCAAGGGAAGCCATTTGATGGGGGGAGAGACAGAAAAGGTATAGGAAAGATAATATAAATATATGCCTTCTGGCCCTGCATGCGAGCTTTTCAGAGAATCTGGCTGGTCCTTACTGGAAACAAGATGCTGGCCTAGACACTGGCGTCGCTCCTGCGTAGCAGGGGTAGCGGGTCGCTACGGGTGACGCGCGCAAAGGGGTGACGCCCGCACCCCTGCGCACGCCAACTCCGTCGCCCTCCGGATGCTCCGAGGTCGGCCCGGGAGCCAACCTCGGAGCGTCTAGAACGGCCGGCGCTCCAGGGCCTTCTGAAGTCCCAAGCGTTAATACGGGTATTTTTAGTGTTTTCGCGCATGCGCAGAGACGAAACCGGTCTGCACATGCGCGAAAACACTAAAAATACCCGTATTGACGCTTGGGCCTTCAGAAGGCCCTGGAACGCCGGCTGTTCCGGACGCTCCGAGGCCGGCTCCCAGGCCGGCCTCGGAGCGTCCGGAGGGTGACGCGAAGGGGCGGGGTGGCACCCCAAAAAATCGTGGGCAAAACTCAGGGGCGCCACGGGTGACGCACGTAACCCTACCTTGGGGTGACGTGCGTCCTAGTGACGCCACTGGGCCTAGATGGACATGTTGTGATCCAGCAGGACTCTTCTTGTGTCTTCATTAAGAACTATTAACACTGGATTCTATTAAAGAACTATTAAAGCCGGGTTCTGTGGGTACTTCTGAAGGACAGTCTATCCCTGAGGAAACAAAAACGTTGGTCGTGTATATGAGCCATAAAAGATATATCAAGGTGCCATCGAGGCGGTGACCTGAATCCAAGGCTTTGACATTTGGTTCACAAATATCCAATTACATTTAAATCTAAACACGCAGCTTCTCAAATTTTTAATTAATGACCCATCTAAGCAGACGGCAGTTAAAAGACCGAGAGAGCACCGTTTTGTTTAGAAAGGTGGTTGAAAGGTGAAAAAGGCACATGGGTTTGGGAAAAAGTCTTATCTAAAGAGACACAAAAGCAACAAAGAATAACCCTTTCGGCTAAGGAGATAAGAATAATACTTTTTAATATTAAAAAGAAACACTTTCCTCCATATTTTTTCATAACTCCCTTTTTTCCACCATTTTCAGGTGGAACCATTAGTTATGGTGAAAATCCATAACTAATTTTGGCAATTTCTCAGGCAGACCAGAGAAAATCTGAGAAAGTTCAGCCCTCTCCCAGGCCAGGCTGGTCAATGGCCCCCCACCACCCCGGCCCGACTTCCCCACACCCTCCTGCCACCTGGCGCAGGGCTTACCTCAACCCAGTGGCATGGAGTCTGGAGGGCAGCCTAGTAAGTGGTAACAGCCTCCGTGCTGGTGCCGCTTACTCGCTGGGTGCCGCAAAAGTGTTTTACGGCACTTTTGCGACACCCGACACCGGCGGCAAGGGAGCTCCACTGTCGCAACATTAGGTAGGATTGGGCCCTTAGTCAGATTAAATGGCAGTGTAGGCAAATGAAACCAAGGATCATGGGGTGGCTAAAAAGATGGCAGAATATGGCGCTGAGAAGAAGCAGGAGCCAGGGAGACATAAGGATGTCACACAACACTGAAACAGGATGAATGTTCAGCAAGGTGACCATTTGGGGGGGGGGTAATCTATTTGGCTGCATGACATGTGCTACTACTGAAGGACTAGTGAAAATTAAAGAACCATTGACACAGCCCTACGTTTCAGCACTCTTCCATGCTACCTACTGAAGAATGTTGTTCAACTCAAGAACTCATGCATGTAAGTCCACTTCACATATTAAAATTTTCTTTCATGCAAATTACTTCCAAGTATGTACATGTCACGTAGGACAATTCTGTAAATATGGAACTTGCTGTGTACACAAGTTGAGAATCTGTGACTAACAGCCCAGTCCTATCCCCTACCATGTTCTGCCGGAGCACGTGCTGCACACTATGGTGGGGAGGGGGGGAGAGAGGCAATCAGACAGCCAGTGAGAGGAAAATACAGTAAAAGCTTTCTTACTTACCTCCTAGTAGGCTGCCAAACCACCTATGGGCCTGCTCAGATCCATGCCACCTATTTTGCTGGCATAAGTCTGAGGAGAGAAAAGGTGGAGCAGGTTGAAAAATCAGGGATAGGATCCAACTTGCGCTTCTGCTGCTGAGATCCACCCCCTCCAGCCTGCTCTCCACCCCTGCCCTCCCCTTTCATGCTCCAAATCTCCCCCTTCCTACCCACAATCCCCTCTTCAGCTCCCTCATGCTCAGTGGCAGTGCGCCATTTACGACAATGGACCACAAGTTCCACCATTGAAACTGACAGATAGAATAGGGCCGCTATGCACGTGCAATCAATTACATGTGCCTATGATTGTCACATGTGATGATCTAAGCATGGGTTTCCACACCTTTTGATGCCAGTCTGATTTGGCTCTGTGATGATGTCACAGGGGGAAGGGCAAGACAACTAAAAGAGAGGGCCATGTAAATGAAGACATGAACTTTTTTGGCAAGGTGCAAAAAGCTGTCAGAAAAGTGATATGATTAATTTTGGTGCTGCTGAAAATGTTCAAGACAAACTGTGAACTGTGTCTGCTCAGCTGTCCCTGTCCCTGCTCTGTAACTATCACTGGACAGTCATCTGCAGAGAGGCAATTCTCTTATATTTCTAGAACACAGGGCAGACCAGTTAAGACTGAGCAAATGTTCAGGTGGTATGCTAACTTTATTATATATGCCATTGCTTTAACTAGTTTGTGTTGGGGGTGTTTTTTTATTTCAGTTTATTTAAAAAATAATAACGAACACCCCGCAGCATCAGAATGGCTAGTGTTTATGACTCTACTTAAGGATGCAGAAGCCAAATCAAAATGCAATAAAACTCTTTTCCTCCTAATAGGGGATATAATTGGAAGGAATCTCCAAGGAATTTTGCTTGCTCCTTCTACATAAAACCCTATTACTAGCTGATCCCAGAACAAAGATACGTTTCTAGTGATCCCTTACCCCTAATCCATCCAGCTTGCTCCCTAGCGAGTACACAGGTGCTCAGACAAGTTAAGAACCCCTTCCTTTGTAAGGAGGCTGTAATTGATAAGACCTAGGCCTGCTGTAGAGATGGAAATTCATCAACAAGGCAGGAAAATGATTCTTTTCCATTGGGAAACAAAGGGAGGATATATGATCCAAACCGCAGCAGAGAAGCAAAAGGGGGGTGTTGCATAAGGACAAAATGGAATTTATCAGGAAGCTTAAAAGAAGCTGCTACCGCTGGTGCTTTAACATCTATTCAACACTAATGATGTACTAAGCGCACTCTGTAATACAAAGCGCATGAAAAAAACTGCAGCTTTCCCTGCCATGTATTCACCTGAATCATGCATTCGCTCAAGTCAAAGAGAGAATGGCCACAAATAATAGAAAACTAGCATATTATGGAGAAGCTGAGGTTAGTCCCTTTCTTTTCAACATGCTGGTTCATCCCAACATGTGCCGGGATTTCTTTATAGAGCAGCATTCAGTCATGAGTTGTGAGAGCAAAGGGGACTTGGCCAAGCCAAGACACTGGTTTAGCATCTCACTTAAGTTAGGCTGAGGTACAGATTTCAGAACTCGGCCCACATCATCCGAAACGCTAATCAGGTGGGCAAATGCTCTGCAACAATAATACAAACCCTGGAATGATAAGGGTCTATCTATTCAGTAGCGTCGCGGGGGTTGGTGCGGTGGACGTGGCGGCGAAGAGGCGCGCTTACCTCCGGGATGCGTTCCCTCCGCCGCGTCCGTCCTGGCGTTGGGCCCTCCCGCCCACCCTGGAGCTCCATTGGCTCCCAGATAGGTACTAAAATGGCGGAGGGCGTGATTGGAGCCAAAATGGCCACAAATAAATAAATAAATAAATAAATAAATAAATTTGGACCCCCCCCCCACACACACAAAAAGATTAGGACTTTTTGAAAATTAATTAATTATTTAATTATTCATTTAATTAATTAATTAATTGAACATATGGGGGGGGGGTGTCCCGGTTTAGTGCAGGGGAAATATGGTAAGCATAAAACAAACCCATGTGGGTTTTGCATCCAAATGTGCAGCTATTCCATGGGAAATGCTGATTTCCATGTTGTGGGCTTCGGTATGTCTGGTCTGGGCCTAAATCTGCAGCATCATTCAGTTAGAAAAATCACAGTTGTTAAAAATGACATTCAGGAAGCCAGAATCAAGAGCAGGGTGGGGGGGCAGAGAGCTAGGCACAAGGTGTCTGAACTAATGTACTGTTTTATGACTCTCTGCTGAGGATGAAATCCAATCAGGGTTACTATGTGTTGTTTTTCTTTAAAGCCCTCTAAGGACTTGGAATAGTTTTATAGCCCCAACACCTTTAATTGAAGTAAGTTGCATTGATTTTCATGAAACTTAGTTCCTTCCAAATAAGTGTCCTTTGGATCAAAGCCTTAATAATATAATTAACTCCCCGTTAACACTTCCCTTTGTTGTTGTGACAGTCTAGATTCTGTGAACATCTAATTTGTGCGTCCTCCAGGCAGAACAAAGAAAAAGTTGCTTATTCATTCATTCATCCATTCATTTTCTACATTACACACACACACAGACACACACACACACACACACACAGACACTCTCTCTCTCTCTCTCTCTCTCTCTCTCTCACTCACTCACTCACTCAATAGTTTTCTTAACCCTTGTGTGAACTTCTTATTCTTCTATTTTCATTTTATCTACTGTAGTTCCACCAGTGTGTTCTCATAACCTTCTCGAACTATGGCAGCCATGGGACTTGGGCCCAACCCACATGTGCAGAAAGCCATGTGGCGATGGGCATTTCCCACAGAATAAGCACATGTTAGGAAGCTGTTTTGGAAACTGTTTACTGCCATGTTTCTTGACTGTTAATTGAGATATTATCAAAGTACAGTGCAACCACGTTTGTTCAGAACTTGGGGAAGGAGGTGGGGGGAAGGAGGGGCATAGGCAGATTAGGTGGGCATCCCGGCATGCCAAAGGGCAAGATCATTGAGGTTTCGGGGTTCTGGAGGAGGGGTGAGAGTGGGAGCAAGGGGGGGCGAGCGGAAGTCAGGCAGTGATGTATGCTGTGCCTGGAACGAACAACTCACACTGCCTTCAAATGCTTGCGGAATAGATGTACCCGGGATGGTTGTGGGACTTGATTGTCCCACACAGAAAGAAGGTCCTATGTCCCTTACCGTTTGGGAGCCAGTTGCTAGAGGAGCGACAGTCCGGGAAGCCACTGATTGAACGACCTTCTTAGCCGTCACACTTGCCTTTTGTAGCATTAGCCCTGAGCAATCTGTTAGGGAGCTCTTAGCTCTGGTCCAAAGAAACAAGCAAGTGACTTGTAAAACAAACGGGAGTTTATTAACAAAGACAGAAACAAGAAGGAGAACAGGCAAAAAGAGGCCTTTGAACATCAGTGGCAAATGAAAATAATGAAGTCTAATAATGCAACTACCTAGACATGAGACCTGCCTAGGAATTGCTTTCTTTGTTGCCGTTCCCTTGCTCACCTCCAGGGGATAGAGAGGGATAGTTAGCGATGTATGGGTGACATGTGCACATTCTGGAACAAAATGTGCCAGTTTAAACTAGCTATCTCCTTTTATGGGGGTTGGGGGAATCAGGATCCTACTGATCTGACTGGCTGCACTACAGTTCAACCCCCTAGACCTTCTCTAAGCCTAGGTCAGAGTCAGGTGGACAGATCTGGCCAATGGACAGGGGCTAGCAAGAGTGGCTTTTTGATGAGAGTGCAGGAGTCTCGTTCACCACAGGTGGGATACAGATTGGTATAAGAAATATACATCTCCCCACCTGTATTCCGAAGTGGCATAGTCCTAAGAGGGCTGCACCATGTGATGTTTCTGAGCATATTATTTGGCTATAAGTTAGAGTCACTTTTGCATAAACAAGAGCTCTGTGTTGATTCAGTAAAAAACATCTCTGCAAACCATTTTGCTACTCTTTTGATCTAACAGGGCAGCCCATTTTGTAATGATCTGGAAATGGAGAAGGCCACTGACTTATAAATGAACCTTTTCAAGATAGGACTCTCAACAAGTCTGAACTGTAGGTTATAAGAATTTACCTATATTGAATGAGCGACTTGAGTGAGACAGATGGATCCAACCAAGAGATCCTGATAAGGGTTGAACCTAAAATAATATTTTTCATAAATGTTTTCTCTTCGCTAGCACCTCCTCACCCCCCATATGATTTTTTGGGGGCAGTATCATAGGAACAGGGAGGCAAGGGGTGGTGGGGACCCTAGGCGGTAGGCGGGCGGGGGTCAAAGCAGCCAGTGGCGCGAGAATTGGGCCGTTTCGTTGGCATGAGCGGGCTGCGGTGACGGGTTTGGCCTTCCCGCCCACCCTGTGCTTCTGTTTGGTGTCAAATTGCCGGCGGCGGCGAAGTCACTTCCAGCACCGGGGGGGGGGAGTCGTTGGGGGGGGATTGCTCTGGAACCAATCATGTGTTCAGGAAGCATTGCCTGCATTCTGAGGAGATGCATCAGCTGAGCACTGGTGCACAACCAATCTGCTTGCATATTTTGGGATTTCCATCCCGCTCCTTGGCACCAACACGCCTTCAGAGTGGCTTCCAATAAATATCTTTATTCATTATGAAAAATGATTTTTCTCCCACCTGTCTGTCCTTGCAGAAGCTCAAGGCGACTCACAATGCAATGCAATAAAAATGTTACAAAAATAAAACCAATCAATAAACAACCAAAGCAACAAAAACAATGACAGCAGCCACAAAACACCAAAACAGAGCCAAAAGAAAACATCTATCATCGAAAACATACGCTTGACAAGAAATAACCAAAATAAAACTTATCAACATAAATACAGCTCATAAAATCATAACCCCAAACACAAAGCTGCCAGCAACAACAAATACAAAAAAATCAGTTTACTAACACCTGGCTACTTTGTACCTCACAATTCACAGTTGGAATTCAATGAATTATTGCCCCCACATGATTGCTAGAATAAAAAAGAGTGTTGATGATTTTACTAAAGACAATAAACCAGATCCATACTATGAAGCTACCTGGGAAAGGTGTTCTACAATGTAGGTGCCATAACTGAGAGGACCCTGCTCGTCATCCTTGACAATCTTAAGGCCAAACTCGATGAGACGGTAATAGAAGCAATAAGAGTTGGACAACTGGGAGCAGGAAAATGGTTTGGCCAAAAGGGCTAACCCTCCCTCCCCTAACACTGTGCCCAAATCCAAATCAGGCAGCAATGCTACATTTACCCCTTTATAAAACACAGTGGATCTCTCACCATCTTAACTAGCTGTGCTCTGATTTCAGATAAAAATAGGGATCCAAGCAAGGCCGCAATGATTATCTTGGTGTATGGGTGATGAGATTGCTCACGTGGGAGGGGGAATGCAGTCTTTGGCTAACTCCTTAATGGTCTCTCCTCCATCTCTGTGTATACCCTTTCTTCTCTTCCCCCCCAGCTTGAGCCCCAGAAATGAGCACTTAATTAAGTAACCTGTGAAGATTGTCCAGCAAGGACAGCAACAATTAATGCCCCCCCCCACACACACACACAAGTCATGACACCCAAGTAGCACAGTAGGGTGAAAGCATCAGGGAGTTCATTTGTCAAATATGCCGCACAGTCAGGCGTAAAACCATGCACTTTTAATTGACACTTGAGCAAATTGGAAGCCCGATGAAGGAAAACCCCCCCCTCCCAATAATTCTGGGCTGCAAAATATAGTACCAGATCCCTAGCTCTGAGCTTTAATCACAATACCCCAATTTCCCTTTGAACTACACTCCTTCCATTTTTTAAAATTAATTCTGAATCAGTGGTTACAAACAGTTAAATTCAATGAAGATTAGTTAGTAGCGTCCATTGAGTTATTGTTGGATGATTTATTGAACGCAGAAGATTGTCAATATCACAGCTGTCTCAAATGAATAACTACATATTCATATGGATAGGTATTGTATAATCCAGAGTTCTCCTGGGAGCCGTTCAAATCCATGCGATATTCCTCTGTGAACCACTGTAATCTTGCATTTAAATTTCTTCAAGGTTTGCTACATTTGAGAAGAAAATAAAAGTCACAGGGATGCAGTCCCCTCTCTTTAGACATCCTAGCCAAGAAGCCTTATGGATATCCCGGAAACTTCAGTTATACCCACACCTGCCATGAGATGAACCATCTTGTGATAGAGAAAGAATGTAGAGCAACATAATGGGAAACTTATGCACCATGCAAACTTTAGAGCAACAAAGATTACAAACCTTAGAGCATGCGTTTCCATTTGTTTCAATCACTTTTGATCTGTTTCATTATTAAATTCCTTTGTTTTCATTGCCCCATTTATTTTCAATGAAAAATGAATGAAAGCACATGGGGGCGCATTCACTTTCATTCCTATTCGTTTTGAAAATGAACACAACAGGCCAAACAATTGTTACAATATGATCCTGTAAGCCAGGGGTGGCCAATCTTCCACCATTAGGGCCTCTGTGTTCTTAAGAGTTGTGTAGAAGACAGAATCTTGGCAGCTGCAAGTGCTGATGGTGCTGCTAAAGCAGCTGCACCTGCTGAAATGCCCTCACCTATGCAACCATTAAAAGGCCAGAAGCATTCATGCTGAAAGGTTGGCCACCCCTGCTGTGAACATTTGGGGCCATCTGCATTTACACACAGCAAACCGGATGGCCCCAACCAACCTGCAGTGAGGACCAACTAAGGCAAGTTAGTCAAAGATCTTAGTCAAAGATATTTACTCCCAAGTGCACACAAGGATTGCAACTTTTACGGCCCAATCCTATCCCCAGCCAGTCCACAGCATGCAGCCACCTCAAAAGAGCACACACCGCATGCTATATCTTTTACATACCTCCCAGTAGGCCGCCTGATCACCAGTTGGTCTCCTTGGACCCACGCCATCTCCTTTGCTGGCATAAGTCTGAGGAGAAGAAGGGGGCATATTGGGCAGGGAAAACGGGGAGAGGATCTGGCGTGTGCTAGTGCTGCCGTGATCACCCCCTCAGGCTCTCTAACCAACCCCTGCCGCCTTACCAGTTATGGCACAGGCCAGGTTCGTCGGTGGCGGGCAGAAGTGTCGTGGGGGGGGCCGTGGGCAACAAGTGGGGGGGAGTGACAAAGCAGCGTGGGGGTGAAAACGCCATTTTGGGATCACTTAAAGTAAGGGTTGCAGACCATTTCGTAAAGTTTGTTCTACAGTTCAGTCTCTTGTGGCATCATTTGATAAAGTTGGCAGCAGCAGGTATTGACTAGGAGGAGATAAGAAAGGGTTGTCATTCTGTCTCCTGACTTAATCAAGGCATGTGCTAAGAAGGGAACCATCTGTGCTTCCCGGGGAGGTCGAACTCCCACGGTCAGAACGTCGGTCGGGTTGATACTACCTTGCAGTGTGTCACCCTTTAGGTACTACTAACAACCCGAGGAATTAATCTCTCTTAAATTTAGTTTGCCTTTATTCATTAGACGAATGAAGAGGGTGGCATTTTGTTCTCGCAAACTATGTGTAAGAGCTGCGCAACAGCTGCAACAAAGCAGGAGGCATAAAAGGGCATCCGGAAGCAAGGAAATTATATTTTGCTGCCATCCGATTCAAAGGTAAATTTGACATCTTTTATCTTAGACACACAGGCCTGTCTCAAATAGGATTACAATACTATGCTATCAAATATAAATGGAAACCATTCCATTAGAATACACATGCAAAAAAAAAAAAAAAAGCTGAGTTTGAGGTGAATTTTCATTAATGGGAATTCAAGACAGGTGAATTTGTTGCAAAGCAGATTTGACACAACAGGGCTTCCTTGTTTGGGGGATGAAGTGTTACTTACTTCTCTTTGTTGGGTTCGGAAGCAAAATGTTAAAGAAAACCAGGCCTTCGTTGGCAATTTCATCTGACGCTCCATCACAACTCAGTCATTATCCTTCTATTGACTCATCTGTAAAATGCTCTTAACTAGTTTTCTCGCTTTTTCCTGCCAAATAAACGGTCTAATCCATTGCACAGGAATATCCTTAAAGCAATAGATTTCTGTGAAAAAGAAAAGTCCTTCTCCCATGGGCGTCTGACACTAACCTCTCTTTCAATACCTCTGTCCCTTAAACACATGACAGAGGAGGAAGATAGAGAAAGATGCAGATGGATAAACCAGGCAGGGACTGAATGCCAAGCAAAATTGACCACAGCCCTGTGACACGTTTTAAATATGGAAAGTAGATGCCAAACAATATCATTCCGAGCCATGAAGGATGTCAGCCTATTCAAGTATGCAGCCCTTGGGCCTAGATCTCACTGAAGTGGTAAGCCTGTGTCTGGACTATGAACTGCAGGTGAGGCTCGTATGATTAAATGCTCCCTCATAAACCAGCACTTACAAAACTAGCATTTCAGGGTTAAAGTTAAGCTAGAACGTTTCTCCCTCGACATGCTTTTCTTCTCTGTGCAGGGAGAGAGCAGTTTTCTGTTATGGTATGGAGAACTTAGCATTCAAAAATGCAAGCCTACATCTGCCATCCAAAATGATACAGTTCACTGTAACCCTGAAAGGCATCCGGAGTCTGTTTGCCGTTCCCCACAACCACCTCTCAACGTGAACCGCAGCAGCCATGCCACATCTGGAGTATTGTGTCCAAGTCTGGTCACCACACCTCAAAAAGGATATAGTTGAATTGGAAAAGGTGCAGAAAAAAGCAACCAAAATGATTCGTGGGCTGGAGCACCTCCCTTATGAGGAAAGGCTATAGCGTTTGGGGCTTTTCAGTCTAGAAAAAAGGCACCTGAGGGGGGGACATGACTGAGACGTATAAAATTATGCGTTGGATGGAGAGAGTGGATAGAGGGAAATTCTTCTCCCTCTCGCACAACACCAGAACCAGGGGACATGCACTAAAATTGAGTGGAGGGAGAGTTGGAATGGACAAAAGAAAATATTTCTTCACCCAGCGTGTAATTCATCTGTGGAGCTCCTTGGCACAGGATGTGCAGATGGCACCTGGCCTAGATGCCTTTAAAAGGGGCTTGGATAGATTCATGGAGGAAAAGACCATCACAGGTTACAAGCCATAAGCAACCACCTGGCCTTAGAAGTAGGTTTTCTCTGTGCCAGGTGCAAGAGAGTGACAGCAGGAAACAGGTTATCTTGTTGGCTGTGTGCTCTCGGAGGCATCTGGTGGGGCCACTGTGAGATACAGGAAGCTGGACTAGATGGGCCTTTGGCCTGATCCAGCAGGGCTCTTCTTATGTTCTTATGTCATGCATGGAGATGGTTTACAGCCTCAAGTCCTGAAAGTTCCACTCACTACAATCTCACTTCCGGTCTTGTGCTGAAGGCAGGAAAAGCTGAATGATTTGAGTGGTGTTGTGGAAGTACCAGTAGTTGCTGTAATATTCTAGGAGCAACTCTTCTGAGGTTTATCTTGCTCACATGAGACCACTCCTGTGCACAGACTGACTTTCACACAGGGAAACCTTGAAAGATAACGTCTACTCCGCTTCTTTGGGCTGGTTCACACATGCATTATTCTCAGTGTGTCACTGTGGTAGGCCGCTTTGAGAGTTTATGAATATTTTTTTAAAAACAGTCCCATCAATAATTCACACACGCAAGCCAAGACCAGAGGCTGCATTCATCAGGTGATAAATATGCATGTCCGAACCAGCCCTTGTTTTCCAGTTTGGGAAATAGTCTAGAGCAACTAACAATGTGTTGGAAGTACATCTATTTTATACTCACATAATATATGCCTTTGGGCTTTTTTGAATTATGCACTTTCCTCATAATTGGTGATGTTCTATTCGGATGCCTTGACTGTATTTTTTTATCCCCAATCTGTACATCTGTTAGATATGTTGGCAGTTAACATTTTTTCTTGTGGTTGTGAGCCACACGGCCCACACCGTATCCTATCCGGGGAAGGAGGCATCTGGGGGTCTACCCACTTACCCAGGGTAAACCTCCAGCCGCTGCAATGGGGATACTCGGTTATCCGCCAGCTCTTTAGTTTGCGTAGAACTGAGCAGCCCCATGTTGGGGCTCGAGACCTGGGAGGGAGGATAGGATGCGGCATCCAATGAGGATGCTGGCCCCACCCCCTCCTAGGACAAATCTGCCCACACCCACCCTCCCCCCACCCAATTACACACCCTCCCTGCCCTCCCCAACCCCGCAGCCCCTGCGCCACTCAGAGCATGACCTACCCACTCCATGGGGCTGGGTCCAGTGTTATCCAGTAGGCAGGTGGCGCAGGCCTCACCACCACCTACTCACTGGGTGTCACAACCTGCTTTACAGCACATTTGTGACACCCAGCACTAGAGTTCAGTAGGATTGCACCATAAGTCTTCCATTTTTTCATGGCTGTCCATTTGACTTCATATTTGCCTGTTCTGTTCTGTCTCTTATGTCTGCTGGTTCCATGTCTTGGTTATTTTCTGTCTCTACTGACCTGGAAGATCTTGACTGGACATACATTTCATGAAATTCACCATGGGAAAAACACCAAATGTAAACAGTGTCCAAACTGCTGAGGAGTCATTTTGCAATGTACAAAAAAAAAAAAAAACCACCTCAATTTCACTGTTTTTTTTACTTTGTAAAAGGAGGAGTTGTAAATTGCAGGCATTAGAAAAGAAATGTGTTTGGGGAGGTGCCTTAATATGTGTGGTGATTATGAGAGGATTACAAGTGTACATGTCTCAAAAAATGCTGTTTAAAGCGCAACATTATGAACCATTTCCAAAGCAAGATGAATGCATGCATGCGAACACCTATTCGATTATTAAATATTATATGTTACGTCTGTGCTTTAAACAGATCTAATTTCGTATCCCTGTTGGTGAAGCTGTCTTATCCCCTTGTAGTGATCAGTGGCTCACTCCATAGCCAAAATGTGCATATTTCAGAATGTGTTGCCTTGAAGTAGGTATTTCATAATGAAACATAAAATATTTATTGATATAGGAAAAAAGCATTAAATGTGTGTCACAGAAACCTGTAATGCCTATGGAAAAAAGTACAGCTGTAGCAATCCAAAATCTAATTCTCAGGAAAAGAGAGGTTAGGCAGGAGATACAAAATGCTGTCCTGCTGTCTCTGAATAAAAAAAGACACACTGCAGGATACAAACTCCAGAGCATCTTTCCACATTATACCTTGACCACTGCTTATGTGGTATAAATAAATACCATCTGCTTTCCCACCAGTATTGAATCCTGCCTAGCAGAGCCAGCCTTAGGAGCTGTGGGGACCAATTGGAACCCCCCCTTTTTTTCAGGGCCCCAGGTTCAAGCCAAGGTCTGTAGAATCTTAGAGATATAAATAAAATTTATTATAGACTTTTTATCTCTATCGTAGAATGGAAAGCAATCACAAATATGAGCTTAAAAAGTGCATGTGAGTTGATGGACCAAATGGATCTAAGCACATTTTAATATAAAATTGCAATGTGTTGTCGTGTGTATTTGACTAGAATAGATTACCCTAGCACGGGAGGCCCTTAGGCGTGGGGCCCAATTGGGAGCAATTGGTCCAATTGGCTTAAAGCCAGCCCTGCTCCCTAGTAGATACGTATTTGCTGGATTATGTAGTATTTGCTACTCCATCTCCTCGTGTCACTTGCAAAGCAGAAGTGAATCACAGTTGTCAACTCCACACTGAAAACAACAAGGGGCAGTTTCGATTACAGCAAGTCCTCACTTAAAGTTGTCGATAGGTTCTTCTTGGAAACAGCAACTTTAAGCGAAACGACTCATAATGATACCAAATTTGGCATTTTGCCCTAACCCTATGGCATTTTCCCACCAACATTAAAATGAAATGACTTTAAAATGAAATGAATTTAAGTGAGGACTTTCTATCCATGGATCTGGTATCCACGGATTTGACTCACCGCGGATCTGAGAGGTCCACTGTAAAAAGGGGGAGTTAAAACGCAGAGTTTTTACCTTTTTGAAGCAAACCGCTGTGTGTTCTTGCTTAAAACAAGCTAAAAATCATGCTCCGGAAGCCTCTTCCAGAGCGAACGACTCCTCCCTTCCCTCTCCCAAGATTATTATTATTATTATTCACATTTTTATACCACCCTTCCTCCAAGGAGCTCAGAGTGGTGTACATATTTCCTCCCCTCCTTTTTGTCCTCACAACAACCCTGTGAGGTAGGTGGGGCTGAGAGATAGTGACTGGCCCAAGGTCACCCAGGAAGCTTCGTGGCTGAGCGGGGATTTGAACCTGGATCTTCCAGGTCTGAGTCCGACTCCCAAACCACTACACCATCCTGGCTCTCTAAGATTACCCTAGATGTATTGTAATGCATTCTGGAACTATTTTGGGAGAGGGAGGGGGAGTCGCGTGACCTGGAAAAGGCTTCCGGAGCACAATTTTAGCCTGTTTTAAGCAAGAACACGCAACGGTTTGCTTCAAAAAGGTTTTTTAAAGTGCATTTCAACCTTTTTTAAACTTTTCATTGGCTCCCATATCCGCGTATCCTCACTGTCCGCGGGGGTCCGGAAGGGATCCCCTGCGGAGAGTGAGGTCTGACTGTATATCCGTCGGCCCCCTAGAAATGTGGGGGATGGAGCATGGGCACGCATTCTCCCCCCTTCTTTTGGCATACTGGTGCCAAATCATGCAGGGTGGTTCAACACGCACTTGAAGCCTTCTTTTCATGCACTGAGAAGTGGTTCCTCTGAACTGCTTCTACGCCATTGTTTCTCAAATTATGGGTCGGAACCCACTTGGTGTATCGCGACCTAATTTCTGGTGGGTCCTGCAGAGCCTCTAATGAAAACATGGGTGATGGAAAGATCAGATAACTAATTGTCTAAAGCCCTGAGGCTATTTAAAAATCACATAGCTGCTAATTGCCCTGCAAGGAGCTGAGCTCCTGCAGTTTGCAAAGTTGTGTAAATATAGGGAGATAAATGTCTTTTTTTTTCTGGTGTGTTTTTCCCCCCAACTCAATGACAGGTAGTGGGGGCAGGTGAAGGCAGGGGTCACATACCTAAGCCCATCAATTATATTGGGCAGCTCATATTAGGGCTGCCTCCTTATGAGAAATGGATCGAGTTTTTTGCAAATAAATAAATGCAATTTCTAGATCACCTTTTTTTTTTTAAAAAATGTCTCGTAAAGCTAGGTGGGTCCTGATAGTGTGTCATTTTAAAAAGTGGGTCCCGATGCTAAAACGTTTGGGAAGCAAGCACTGCTATTCAGTGACGGTGCATCAGCACATCTGGTGGGGAAAGGGAGACGTGCGCTTCCAAAGTATCATCCCAACTGGATGATAAAAACTGGGTGTTTATCTAAAGAAAATTTACCCCGCCTTCCCAGCTCAAGGCAGTATACAACAGCGGTAACAACGACAACAAAATACCAATAAAACACAACAATTAAAATAGCAATTACACTATAAAGCAGCAGTTAAAAAAAAGAAAATCTGCAGGAAAACAACAAAAACATCAGCAGTAAAAGTACACACCAAACGCCTGGTGAAACCAAAGTGTCTTCACCACCTCTTTAAAAGCTGCCAGGGAGGTCTTGCAACAAACCCCAGAGAGAGGGAGAGAGAGCACAAACCCGGTAAACAGCAATCTTCATATGACAGGACACACTGCTGTATCAAGTGGTGTCTGCGTTGGGCCAGGGAGCGGGGACTGCGAGGCTGATTAGTCGTTCATTCAGGCAGGTTTATGTGGGTGAAGGTGATCCTTGAGGTCAACCGGTAAACCCAGATCATGTCGGGCCCAGAACTGGGGCCAAGAACAAACTGGTAGCCAGTGTAACTGGTCCATGTTCTACTCTCACGCCACCAGACACCCACCAACATCTGAGCAGCAGGGTTTTGAGCCCAGCGACGTTTCTCCACCGCCTTCAAAGGTAGCACCACGTAAAACACAGGCTGGATGCCCGAAGGTGTGGTGACCGAGGTTAGGTGTGACTTTTCTAGATAGGGCTGAAGCTGACCTATCAGACGAAGCTGCTAGAAAGCACTTTTGGAAACTGAGGTCATCCAGGTGAATGCCCGGTCCAGGAGCTGTCCTTCAGGACGACTGCCTGTGGACTAGGATCACATTCAGAGCAGGTTCTTTCCCGATGTGGGGGGCGGGTATTTTTGCAGCAAATAGCTCAGCTTTTTCCAGCCATTCTGATCCGAGCCTGAGAAACCTCACTCACTCATCACTACTCTCTCAGCCCTGCTGTCGAGGCTGTCTGTGTTAGTGATAGAGGTGAGGCAATGGTGGAGAGAAGAAGGAGAAACCGTCTGAAACTGTCATGTGTTTGGGGGGGGGGGGGAGAGGATGGGTAGCAGCAGCACTCTGCCTTGTTTGTCAGAAAAGCTCTGCTGGGGCTGCGAATGGGAGAGGGTTGGGCCGCCGCAGGGATTTCTCTTTGTGCCTGCCAGGGTCACAATGCCAGAGGCGCTGATGCTGTAACGGGAAGGAAGTGAACATCACAGACGCATGCAAGCGGCTTGCCACGTGCCAATACAAACAAGCTCCTTTTTCATACTAGGACGGGTCCCCTGGCCACCGTTCTCTTCCCTGCAGCTCATAGCCATCGGCTGAGTCAGTTTGTTTTCCACAGCAATTGCCTCTATTCATCTCCAGGCCTCTTTGCTGCTTGATTGATCCTGACCTCCTTGGGGGGAAGGGGAAGGAGGGCAGAGAAGGGGAGAAGACTTCTGCCGCTGCAGAGAGATGGGCAGGTGAAGGCTGCAAATTTGCAATCATACGATTCCATTGACCCATTTCCACAGGGAGGCCGATGGGAACTTGCCAACCTAAGACAGTGAGGCAGAAGGCTCTTGGGCAGCCCGGCTGTCTGTCGTGTTTGCTCATTTCCTTCTGATTGAAACGTTAATACAAATTGAATTGTTGACTTAGAGAGCGCCTTCTTGTGTACAGTGTTACCTCTGATTTTTGGCAGTCTCTGTACTGAAAAGTAATAAAATACCGTAATGGTCATGGATTTCTGCTACCTTCTCTGACATCCTTTCTTTTCTCAGGCATGGAAAACCTTCTCTTCATGCTGTTCAGCCCACAACTTGGGAGCAAAATTCAACGACCGTTTAGCACCCTTTGTTCGAGCATCCTGGCATACACCCTCGTAACCCAAAACAATTTATGTTGTGGGCCAGTGTCCCAGAAAATCCCTTGTATGGTCCCCTTAAGAGGCCTAGGCCCGGTTTTGGCTGATTAGTTCCCCTTTTATGGACTCACAAGTTGGTCAACCAAGTCAGAGTCCGTAAGTCAGTCAGCAAAGCAGGGTTAGAGTGAGTCCACAAGCCAGGTCAGAGGTCAATCAGGAGTAAGTCCAGGAGTAAGTCAGCGCAGCCAAGTCAGTCGTCTCTATGATTCCCTCATTTTTATCCTAAGAGCCCTCATTATCCTGTGGCAAGGACAGGCCCTGGGTTTAACCCTATGTTTTCTGGGCCTGTCAAGGTGAGGATTGTTGACACCCAGAAGCGTCATGTGGCGCATGTCACCCAGTGGCAGATGCGCGTCACCCAGGGCCGTGGAGGCACGGGTCACCCCCAGCCCCCCCGAGACCCCCCCCCATGCACACACACCCCTAAAAATTGGCGGCGCGGAAGTATCAACCCCGCTGCTGCCGGCTCCAAACATCCTCCCCAGCCGGCTGTCCGGGGCCTTCTGACCAAGCCCAATGCGGCAATACGTGATTTTTTAGGTTTTTAGCGCATGCGCACAATGTTTCTGAGACCAAGGGGCTGCCCTCTTGCCCTCAGAAATGTTCTGCGCATGCACAAAAAACCTAATAAATGACGTATTGATGCATTGGGCCTGGTCAGAAGACCCCGGACCGCCGGCTGGGGCGGACGCTCCGAGGCCTTCTCCGGCCTTGGAGGGTGATGCGCAGAGCAAGCGGCAGTGGGGGTGATTGTTTTCCCCCACCCCACCCTCCACGCTTTAGCGACGCTAATGTTGACACCATATCCTTATCTATTCGGGAGAAGTCTTCCGCATTTTCCAATACAGCCAGCACGGCCACACTTTCTTCCTCCCCACCACCTTGCATTTCTCACAGGTGTCTTGGTCTGTACGCCCCAAGCCAGGCTTGCACCCCCATAACCGAGTGTTGCCCACCATCCATGTATTACAGTCTGTCAAGGGCTTGATAAAGGTCCTGGTTTTTTGCTGCCTCAATGGGGCTGCAAAAGCAGAGGTTATCAAGTTTGGACAGGTCACAATTCAAAGCTGGGGAGCTGTGTTGTGTGTCACAACTTATGTGCTTTTACTCACACCTTTATGAAGCTGCTTTATCCTATGTCATTCCCAGGCTGCCTTGGGGCAGCCCGGGAGCACCTCGGGAGCAGGGGACGTTTGACCCCTTTCCCGGGTATCGGCAGGCCTGGGGTCTATTGGCCTCCTCGAATGTACGCCTGCTCTGAAGCTGACATATATCTGGGAAGGGGACTAGGATATTTGTGGAGCACAACACCTATATCACCGCCCTCTCCCAGCCCGGGCCGACCAGTGACCTCACACCTGGCTGCCCCTGCCCGCCCTCCTCTGCACTGACTGGTGCAGGACTTAATGGCCACAAAGGCGTAGGAACACGATGATACCCCAGCACGAGCCACACCACACCGCGTGATGTCACCCCGGGGTGACATCATACGGCCTGTAACTAGCCAAAAATGGCGCAAGGGCAGTCGCGTCGCGATGACGCGCGACACCCCAGAGCGGGGGCGCGCGTCGCCCTTAAGGGAGAGGCTCCGCCCCCGCGCGTGATGTCACGCGCAGGAGCGGAGCGCCCTCCCCGCTCCGTTTTCAGCTCATTTTGGAGCCAAACGGACACAGGGGAGGGAGGGAGGGAGGGCTCAAACTGTAAGTGGGGGGGATCGCGCATCACCCCTATACGCGCGACACCCCCCGGCGGCCCGCCCCCCCGCTTCCCCCTGTCGACGCCAGTGATGACCCCCCACCCAGGCCCTAATTGGTTATTTGGCGCGGCCGCTATGCCGCGCCGTGATTTTTTTTGGGGGGGGAAGAAATCTTCTCTTCCACTCCCCATCTTTGCCTCCTTATGAGTCCTGCCCTCAGAGGCTCATGTTAATCAGATTGACTTTCTGCCGTTGTCTCAAGGATCTATGAAGGTTGTGACCCATTCTATCCTTCCAAGATACCAAGACTCTTATGCATATTTTTATGAAGTCTCCATGGGATTATAGGAATTCATTATGTATGACTCTCCCAGCTACTTCCCTCCAGCAACTGCAGCTTTTGCAATCTGTGGCACCAGAAAAGTAGAGACTGGCTTGTCTTTTGTGCTCAGAAACCATTTCTAATTTGTAGTGAAAGTGACTCTGTTCATTTGCAGAGCTTTGTATAGTTTTGCTTTTTCATACCAATGTGACAGTCCAATACAATGCAGCTTACTCAGCATTAAGACCCACTGAGGCAATCCTATAACACTTACCTGAGAATAAGCCCCATTAAATACAGTGGGACTTGCTTCTGAGTAAATATGTATAGGATTGCATGTATAGGAGTGCTGATTCCCATCTCATGAAACACAATAAACATGAGCACAATGAATACAATGGGACTTACTTTTAGATCAGGGGTTCTCAACCTGTGGTACAAGTACCCCTAGGGGTACGTGGCCCATCAGGCAGGGGTACCTGAGAGGCTTCTCCTTATCAGCTATCAGCTGATTGTCGGCGACCAGAGGATTTTTTATTTTTTAAGAAAAATTGCCCCGCCCCAAGCTCCCCCCCTTCTGTCTCTCTGGTTTTGTGTTGGGCCTTCCACTGACACACACACACACACACACACACACACACACACACACACACACACACACACACAGAGAGAGAGAGAGAGAGAGAGAGAGAGAGAGAGAGAAATAAGACTTTTTCACATTTAAAATTGTTTTAATACTTTTTGTATTTTTAAATGATTAATTAGCTAATTAATTGATTAATCCAATTAATCAATTAATTAGCAGGGGGTACTTCAGAAAATTGGACCGTGATAGGGGGTACCCAGGCCTCCAAAGGTTGAGAACCCCTGTTCTAGATAAATATGCATCTGCTTGTAAGTTTCTTAATATTCAAATAATACCTCCAAGATATTATACTATATACTGGAAATATATCTCCAAGCCAGAGATCATTTGGATCACAGGGCTGTTTTGTAAACTATGCCATCATTTGGATTTTAGAACTGGGGGATATAAAGCTGTTACAAAGCATAATTCTGAAAAACTATTCTTTCTTACTACAAGATTATATGTTAATTTATTATTTAGTTATTCTATTTAAAACATTTTTATGCCACCATGCCCAATGCGGCTTCCAATAATAGAATTAAAATTAAAAAGTGATTAAAAACAATCATTAAAGACACAATAGCAGCAACAGAGTGATAAAAGGTGATACAAAAATGGCAGAAACAAGTTTAAAACAGAATAAAAGTAGCAGCCAATAACACAAAGTACAAAACCAACCAAAGAACAAAAGTGGCAACTCAAACTCAACAGTTAAAATAGAAAAAACTGAAAGCAACAGACACTAGGTCATTAAAGTTAAATTTAAAAGAATAGTCTGAAGAGCGGATAGAGGGAAATTCTTCTCCCTCTCGCACAACACCAGAACCAGGGGACATGCACTAAAATTGAGTGGAGGGAGAATTAGAACAGACAGAAGAAAATATTTCTTCACCCAGCGTGTAATTCATCTGTGGAACTCCTTGCCACAGGATGTGGTGATGGCACCTGGCCTAGATGCCTTTAAAAGGGGCTTGGATAGATTCATGGAGGAAAAGACCATCACAAGTTACAAGCCATAAGCAACCTCCTGGTTTTTAGAAGTAGGTTTTCTCTGTATGCCAGGTGCAATGGAGTGACAACAGGAAACAGGTTATCTTGTTGGCTGTGTGCTCTCGGAGGCATCTGGTGGGGCCACTGTGAGATACAGGAAGCTGGACTAGATGGGCCTTTGGCCTGATCCAGGAAGGCTTTTCTTATGTTCTTATGTTCTAAGCCCTCTCCAGAAGTCCAACAGGGAGGGTACAGATCTTATTTGCAATGGGAGTGAGTTCCAGAGTTGTGGCACCACCGCAGATAAACCCCTTATCCTTCGTGGCACCAACCTGGCCTCAGCCAAAGATAGCACATGTAGGAGGGCTCCTTAGATGACCTTAACGGGTGAACTGGCTGATATGGAAGAACGCGGCCTTTTAGATACTCTGGTCCCAAGCCATGAAGGGCTTTAAAGGTCAAAACCAGCACCTTGAAATGGGCCCAGAAATGAACCAGCAGCCAATGGAGCCACTGGAGCTGCAGCCTGACAGAGCGGAACCACTGAACCCCCCCCCCCCCGTCACCACATGGACTGTCCCATTTTGCACTTTCCAGACAGTATTCAGGGGAAACCCCATGTAGAGTGTGTTACAAATTACAATAGTCGAATCTTGATGTCACCCAGGCTTGGACACCACTATGGTTTGGTCCAATTGACTCAGGTGTGGCCGCAGCTGGGCAAAGGTCCCCCTGGCAGTTACACCACCTGACAATCCAGGAGCAGTGAAGAGTCCAGGAGAACCCTACGGCTGTGAACCTGTTGCTGCAGAGGAATGCAACTCCATTCAGCGTCCAATACCTGCATCGTGAATTTCCAAACCAAGAGGACCTCTGTTTTGTCCACATTTAATTTCAGCTTGGTAGCCCTCATCCAGTCCCCAACTACAACCGACGACGACGACGACGATTGGGTGGCATAAGTTGGCTGGGGAAATACCCCCGGCCCAGAAGTGTGTTGTTGTTGTTACAAACTACAAATGTTACAAACTACTACAAACTACAAATGTTTCACAGTCCACCAGCTGTTTGGACTGGCATTTTCTGGACTCTCACTAGTGAGGTATCATCACAATATGTGGCATGTTCCCAGTAGTGTGGCTTTTTGCAGCTATCTGGTTGTTATCCTATCTATGCCAGCATTGCCCAGATGTTTCTTTAGGGCCCTTGGAATTGTGCCCAGTGTTCCAATCACTACTGGGATTGTTGTTTCTTTCCCCACAAATGCTGCTGCTGCTGCTGCTGCTGCTGCTGCTGCTGCTGCTGCTGCTGCTGCTGCTGCTACTACTACTACTACTACTACAACAACAACAACAACAACAACAAATGGGTAGAATTTTAAAAAAGCTTTGCTTTGACAGGATAATACCCAAACTACTGAGCACTAGAAACTTTGTCATGTTTCAAAAAAGCCCCCCCCCCCTTAAAAAAAGCAGCATAATAAAATTTGGGTGTTTCTTCATATGGCTGTCCAATTTCCAGACCACATCCTCATGGTCATGTCAATGAATGATCCCACATGGATAATATGTGGTGTTTTATTGCATTTACAGCTATGCTCCATCATGTTTGCTCCTTCTGGGAAATCTGCCCACTTTTTCCATCCAGCTTGGAAGGGTCAGTCCCACAGGATTTGCCCTGGGAGGAAAGAAATATTCACTAGAATTAACTTGATTGATGTATCTGCTTACAGAAGAATACCAAAGGAATCTCTCTTTTTAAATAATACATTCCAAGTTTACTGTTGCTGCACAAACTTTGTGCTGTTTCTTTCAGGATTATTTGGAATTGTTCTGCAACAGACTCAACATCCCGACATGGAAGGTGCCCTAAAGCAGCTGTAGTTCCAGCTTTTGGTGCCTCCGAGGCAAAAGCCCTGCAAGGCCCCCACAATTTATTTATTTATTTATTTATTTATTTAAAGAATTTCTATCCCGCCTTTCTCCCAGTGAGGGCACTCAAGGCGGCTTACAATATTAAAATACATATACATTAAAAATTAAAAACAAGTAATTAAAAACAATTAAAACAAACAACTAAAAACAACCCCAGTGGGTCAACCTGTATTTACTTTGTTAAGAAGCCATTTGTTAAAATGCCAGCCCACCATGTCAGACATCGAATACTTCCCTAAATAAAAATGTCTTAAGGCCCCGCCGAAAGGTCTCTAAAGAGGGAGCCGTTCTTAATTCCAGGGGGAGGGAATTCCATAATTGGGGCGCCACAGCCGAGAAGGCCCTATTCCACGCCGCCATCCCCCTCACCTCTGTCAATGGCGGCACGGTTAACAGGGCCTCCCCAATGACCTCAGAGTATGGGTCGGATTATAAGGAAGGAGGCGGTCCCTCAAATACCCTGGACCCGAGCCGTTAAGGGCTTTAAAAGTCAAAACTAACACTTTGAATTGTGCCCGGAAACGAACTGGCAGCCAGTGTAGCCGCCAGAGCAATGGTCCGACTGAGTCGAACTGACAGGCCCCGGCAACCACCTGAGCAGCCGCATTCTGCACTAGTTGCAGTTTCCGAACAGTCTTCAAAGGCAGCCCCACGTAGAGCGCATTGCAGTAATCTAGTCTAGATGTCACTAGGGCATGAGTCACTGTGGCCAGGTCTGCACGGTCCAAGTACGGTCGCAGCTGGCGCACCAGCCGAAGCTGGGCAAAGGCCCCCCTGGCCACAGCCGCCACCTGGGAATCCAGGAGCAGCTGCACATCCAGGAGAATCCCCAAGGTGCGGACCTGCTCCTTCAGAGGGAGTACAACCCCATTCAGAGCAGGACGATGATCCAGTACCTGAGTCGTAGACTTCTGGACCAGAAGAACCTCTGTCTTATCAGGATTTAATTTCAGCTTGTTTGCCCCCATCCAGCTCCCAACTGCCTCCAGACAACGATTCAGGACATCGACCGCCCCCTTGGAGTCGAGTGGAAAGGAGAGAAAGAGCTGGGTGTCATCAGCATACTGATGACTCCCTACCCCGAACCCCCGGATGACCTCTCCCAATGGCACACTCCCCCAACATAAGAAGAGCCCTGCTGGATCAGGCCAAAGGCCCATCTAGTCCAGCTTCCTGTATCTCACAGTGGCCTATCAGATGCCTCAGGGAGCACACAAGACAAGAAGATACCTGAATCCTGTCGCCACTCCCTTGGCGTGTGCATGCACTAGCATGTGCATGCACTAGCTCTCCCCTCCTGCTGCCCAGGAAATGGGTGGCAGACAGGTTCATGCTGCCACCTGTAGCTACAGGCACATGCTCCATAAGGCTCCACCTCTCACTGGCCGAAGGTCGTTCGAGTGCGTTCCAACTTGAATAAATCGAGCTTCAGCCAATGAGAGGCTGCGTTCAGTGTTGTGGGGGCGGGACACGGAGCAACGCGTTGGCCAATCAGAATCATCACATCGGCTACTCCGGGACGCGACGCGTGCGGTGTGAGGGTGGCTTTATGGCCCTGGTCAAACTGTGCTCTGGCGTTATTAGGATAGGTCCAGAACCTGCTAGAAAGAATCAATCCCACTCTAGAAAAGCTTCTGCCCTCATCAAAAGCTGTAAATCCAAGCCAATTTTCTGTGGAGAGAATTCTGCTTCTCTCCAATTGAGATGAAAACCCTTATTCTGGTTTTTTGAGGGCTACCACATTTTCTGTTTTATAGGACTCCGATGGAAAGATTCTTCAAATGCTTCTGAACTCAAACAGCTGCTGCATTTGTCCTCTGGGGCTGCTGCCCAAATGAGTTAAATATGTGTGCATCCGCCCACATGTTTCTTTTGAGTTTCTGTTGCTTGAGCTGCTAAAGAGGCAAGCTGTTTTTCAAGCTACGGGTTAAAATGTATTCTGAAAAGTGAGTTGCCTCTTCAGCATGTCACAAAAGTACAACGACACTTCCAGCCCTTCAGCATTGCTGTCTGTTGCTGTCATCATAGCCTCTGCCATCCCCTGAAATGGCACTAGGGAGGGACCACTGGTGGTTCGTGGAACGTGAGTGCTAGAACCACTGGTGTAGGCATGACACTTGCTAGCAGGTTATGTGCATATTGAATATATACCTGTACATCTTCATGTCTTCATAAATACCAATGAGGAGATGGCAGGGAGGGTAGATTCCAAGATATGGATGAAATTGAGCCATTAAGTCCCCCTGATGTGTTTTCTCTGCACTGAGAAGTACAGGGATTTCTTTTTAAAATACACACACACACACACACACACACACACACACACACACACACACACACACATACACACACACACACACACACAGAGAGAGAGAGAGAGAGAGAGAGAGAGAGAGAGAGAGAGAGAGAGAGAGAGAGAGAGAGAGAGAGAGATGGGCCCCTTCTTATATGATGACATGGCTAGACAGTCATAAAAACTATACTTCTGAAAAGGTCCATCTTTGAACTGTTAACATTAAAAATCTCAGCTAAATGGGGGGGGGGATTTTTTTAAAAAAAAATCCCTGTATTTCTCAGTGCAAAGAAAACACATCAGGGGACTTAATTAAAAATGAATCAAAATGTCTACCTGGCATAGGACTTTTTAAGGAGAAACTTCATCACTTACAGGGCTACATCTTCCATGAGTCTGACACTTCTGTGGCCTCAGTTCCTTCCTGAAATATCAGATTTAATTTCCATCAGAAAAGTGCCATGAGATTTCCAGTTGGGAAGTGGCTAGCCGAATCTCTCTGCTGATCGCTCTCTGGTCAGTGGAACAAGTCTGATGGATTTTATCTATTAATCCTTGGATGGAAAGGGAGTAACGTTGAGATAAACCACAAAGCTTCGCAGCACTTTGCAGTGGTTCCAACCTGGATGATTTGGTTTTTTAAAAAGGCATGGGGAAACCCAAACATAGGACTCACCGACGCATTTAAAATAACATCTAGCTTGGCCACAATGGCGTGATTGCACTGCCACTGGTGCAAAGCCTGAAAGGCCACGTGCTGGCAGCGGTGTCGTGCAGACCAGCCTGTGGAGTGGTCGTGGGGGGCGGATTGGGCTGGGGATCAGGCTGGGCCAGGAGCAGAATGGGGGAGGGGAGGGGACAGATCTCGGTGGTAGTGGCGCCCACCGATTACTATCCCCCAGCCCTGGGCCTGACATGCCCCCTTCAGCCTACCAGATCTATGCCAGAAAATGACCTGGCGTAGGTCTGAGTAAGCCCATAGGGGACCACAGAGTGCAGAGGCATAGGAGGGGATGGGGCGGGGGCATCCTGCTGCCTCCACGCCGTGTTTGTTGTGGTCCCCTCCTTCCCGCCCAGTCCCCAAGGGACGTTTGGCTCCGGCTGATGTCACTCGGGGGCGGGACAAATGATGTCAGCTGTGATGAGGGGCCGGCGTTCCTATACACCACTGAGTGGCCAATGAGGTGAGTAGAAATTTTCTTTACTTACCTCTCCTGGCCAGCCTAGTCTCCAGCCAGCCTGCTGGATCCATCAGCCAGTGTGTCAACATTCCTGCCCTGTTCAGGCTGGCCCAGGATAGGATTGGGCCGTACGTTTAATTTTAATTTTAAAAGGTTAATTTAAATGTAGTGAAGGTATTTAATAAATGAAATTCTTTTAAGCCTAGCAGACGAGTGACATTTAAAGTTTTGCTGTTTTGCATTAACTTACAGTGCCCCTCCCTGGCTATGTACCCTAGAAGTCACTACCACAAAAGTTCTGGCTATAGGCCTTCCCCACCAGGCTGGCAGCTCTTTCAAAAGGAAGCTGTAAATTTTAAAGCACTCCAGCCCTTAAAAAGAGCCCTGAGTCTTGAGCAAAACAACAAAAGCTACCCATTAAGCTGGTGATTGTTTCGTGCTGCTCCAAGTCACAGTCAGCGATGCTCAGTTCACGAATAAAGCTGTCTTCAAACTCATCAAAATCATGAACTTTCTCACGAGGCCACTGTCTGAATCCGAGAGAATCATACATCCACATCTTATTGCTGAAGCATTATCTCAGGCATCAGATAAACTCCGAGGTAGATTGCTCATTTCTACTTGAAAAGCAGTTCACAGTTGCCAGCAAAATGCATGGCTTTGACTTCTGTGACCTGCTTCGCCAATTATGCGTATGCTCCGCAGTCCTGTCACTGAGAGAGGGAAGGTTACCCCACATATGAATTTCACTCTGTAAAACTGTGCTCCATATTTTGCACCAGAGGGCTGGTTCAGATGACCAGCTAAACATAATTAGTCAGGATCATGACGGAGGCCTAAGGGTTAATAAGTCCACATGCTTCCTCCTCTCCCCTCCCCTTACTACCTCTGCTGTTGCAGCTGGGAATCCTGGTTTGCTTAAACCATGTTGCCACCCAGTTCTTGTGAAGCCGGGAACTGTGGTTTAACTCTGGCAGGGCCGGCCCATCCATGAAGCTGATTGACGCACTTGCCTCCAGCATCAGATTGTCCAGGAGTAGGAGGAGCAATTGCTGGCACATCACCAGGTAAGGCAGGCAGCATTTGGCATACTGCCTCAGATGCTGAGAGGTTTTAGGCTGGCTTACAAACCAGGATATCAAACCATAGTTTAAAGTTGCTTTAATATATCCTGGCTTTTAAGGCAAAGTTAAACCAGATTCCAGTTTCACGTGAGTTGTGGCGATGTGGTTTGAACAAACCAAGATGCTAATGTCATGGCTCTGCAACAGAGCAGAGGATATAAGGTGAATGGAGCAGAGGGCGCACGAATGATCAAGCTATGTTCATGATACCAATTAACTATGGTTAAATGATTGTCTCAACCAGCCCGCAGTTTCTTATGCCCTGATCTGAAGGATGCTGTAATACTGCAGAAGAAATTGTGCTATTTATGTATTTGTTTAAGGCAGCAATTCCCAAACTCTCGTGTAGAGTTTGGGCCACTGAAAGTTGTTGCGAGGGGGGGGGGGGTTTCCAACAGCAGCAACAGTACTCCCAGGATCACACTGGAACAGGGGGGAAGGGGTTGTTGTTTTTTACTCACCAGGGGTTGTGCCAGCCCTCCACAGGGTGCAGGAACCCCGCAAACTCCTCTGGGGGCCTCCCTGCACCCCAGATTAGCTTCCAAAGGCTAGTTTAAAGCTACTTCCAGTTTTCACCAAAACCAGGAAGTAAACTGGAATTAGCTTTAAATCGCCTTTTGAATTTAATCTAGGGTGCGGGGAGGCCCCCAGAGGAGTTTGCGGGGTCCCTGCACCATGTGGAGGGCTGGCACGACCCCTGGTGAGTTTTTTTTAAAAAAAAACCTTTTTCCCCGGTTCCAGCACAATCCTGGGAGTGTTGTTGAATGTCATGACGCCCCAGTTTGGGAACCTCTGGTTTAAGGGAATGTCTATCCTGCCTTTCCGAGAAGCTCAAGGAGGCTCACAAGTTGGAGTAAAATCAAACACAAACAAATAATAAAATCACCACAAAAGAAAATAAATTACAACAAAAGTTAAACAGCAGAACACATCCAAAACAATGAACTGGCAAATACAACCAACCTAAATGCCTGTTGGAAAATTCAGGCCTTCAGTGACCACTGAAAGACAGACAATGTGGATGCCAAGTTCATCTCCAGCAGCTAGTAGTTCTGCATTTTAGGAGCCACCACAGAGACTATACTGCAAAAAAGTTTCAATAACACCCTAGATCAGGGGTTCTCAACCTTTGGAGGCCTGGGTACCCCCTATCACGGTCCAATTTTCTGAAGTACCCCCTGCTAATTAATTGCTAATTAATTGGATTAATCAATTAATTAATTAATCAATCAGCTAATTAATTATTAAATAAAAAGTACTAAAACAAATTTAAATGTGAAAAAGTGTGTGTGTGTGTGTGTGTGTGAGAGAGAGAGAGAGAGAGACAGACAGACAGACAGACAGACAGACAGACAGACAGACGGGGGGATTGCATTTAAGTTCTAATTAACAAGTAATTAACTACTGATTGATGCTGATAAGGGGCAGGTTCTGGCGTACCCCCTGCCATTTTTCCGTGTACCGCTAGGGGTACACGTACCACAGGTTGAGAACCCCTGCCCTAGATTAACAAAACAGCAATAACAATAAGGGCACCATTGAAGACAGATAAGCATGTGCCTCACGCATTACCTCTTTCAGAAGTGTGGCTAAAGCGCCAAAGCTGATGCCAGGACCTATGTGATGATATAGTGTTATTCCCAGAGGCATTCTGGGGGGGGGGGGAATGGCAGCCATCAGCCAGTGGTCACTAGGAGCAACATCACCTCAAAATTGGTGGTGGCCTCATAAACAAGGAAGCTGGTGAAGTGGTGAGCCTGTTTTCCCTACCACAGTGGTTCTCAAAGTTGTGGGTCGCGTCCCATCATTGAGAACAAAAACCTTGAGGGGCGGGGACAGCGTAGTGGCAGCGAAAACTGGAAGTGGTCTAAAATCACTGGTTTTCTGCGATCTGAAGATCGGGGAGGTCTGCAGAGGGTTGTGCAGGCCTCCCTGCCTGTGCAACAACCCCCCCCCCAAGTCCCGGTAAGTGCCAAAAACCCATTTTCAGGCACTTTTTTGGCAGCAGCAATCCCCGGGATCGCCACAGCAGTACTCACAGTTATCCCCACCTCGTGGAGAGAACTTTGAGAAACACTGGCCTACCACATCTACCCTCTAGTCTCTCTCCAAATATAGGCCAAAGTTCTCTACAGAAAACTATCTGTTCAACCTCAGTTATGACACTACTAGTGACATTTCTTAGAGCAGTTCTGCACATCCACCAGAAACAACTTGGTGCTATTAGTGTGTGGCCATTTAGTAATGCTTGATTCCAGGCACCTTTGATTGATTTCCTGGGTGCCAGTTCTAGCCTCCAGCTTTATTATCCAATGCAACTTTTGATCAAGTAAGCCCATGACTGACTGAGCACTGATATACCAACATGCCATTCAAGATTTCTTGTTCATTTTCTTCCAATGAGTTCTTCTTAAAAGAATAAGCAGCACTTCAGTCCTCTCTCCCCGTCTGTTTATAATTAACATTTCAATATATATATATTACCCAGCGTGATCATATCTGGCTTCATTTAAATCTCAGCGCACTCCCAGTTAACAAGAATATGAAAAATCCTGAAATCAATTTTCTTTCCTGATGATTTTTCCAAACAGAAAAACGCCAAAGCCCTGTGGGTATTTGTCAACAAAATGCATTTCAGTGCCTCACTGAACTTTAAAAGTCTGTACTTCTAACAATGGTTTTACTTGAAGCCTCTCTCAAAAAGCAGCCAGGCTGGAAGAAACCTGCCTGTGGGCTAGCTTGGAAAATAGGTCTGAGTTGACTCTGCCCACATAGGATTAGGGACATTTAGTTCTCATGTTATGCTCCTCCCCATCATGGCTCTCTATTCCCCTTCTACTCGATTAGAAGAAAAGGAATGGTGCACTAGGAGAAGGAGAATGGGACATGAGCACATAGGTACCTAATCACATGGAGCCCAGTCCTATCCAGCACTAGCCCACACTGTACCCTGTGCTGGAGAAGAGCGGTCTGGGGTCTCCTTAGAGTAAGGGGATGTTCATCCCCTTACCCCAAGTAATGTCTGAGCCTCCATGATTTAGGGCTCTTTGGGTCAGCCTCACCTAATTCAGCGGTGCTGACCCAAGAAGCCCTGTTTCTGGCCTGGAGGCCTGGGAGGGTGGATAGGATATGGCATCCAATAAGGACGCCAATCCCCTCCCAGGCCTGATCTTCCCCCTCTCTGCCCTCCCCTGCCCCATTACACCTCCCCCTCTCAGCCCCAGCACCGCTCAGAGCAGCACATACCTGCTCCACAGCGCTGTCCTCTTTGGCAGGTGGTGCAGGCCTCGGTGCCACCACCTACTCAGAAGGTGCTGCAAATGTGCTTTTCTGCATGTTGGTGACATCCTAGGCTGGTACCAAGGCTGCAGCACAGGCGAAGACTTGGATTGCACTGTCAGTTATATTGTCCAAACCAGCACTCTCAGCTCACTCAATATTATGTACGTTTTGATACATTTTTAATCCTATTTTTCCCTCTCAAAGAGATGCTCAAAGGAGCTAACACATTTAAAAAAAAAATCATAAGTCAAACAAAAACAGCATAAAAACACAACATCAGGAGGTTAAAAGAACAGCTGTATATTGCAGAAAAAATTAAACATCAATGGAACATCATTAGGGAAGGTGCTATTTTGACCATGCAGGGTGGGAAAATTTGCAAGGTGGGTGACACAATAAGAAAGGCCCTCTTCTGCGTGGCCATGCAATGTATACGAGAAATGGTTGAGTGCACAAGATGACCTCAGGGCATGAGCAGACAGATGGGAGGGAAGGTGGTTCTTTATGTATCTTGTTCCTAAAGCATTTAGAGTTAGGACCTCACCAGCATTCCATGTGAATCAGTGATGCACCCTTGGTGGGCTAAGACCCACAAGTGGATTGTGTGTCCAATCTAACAGTGCAATCCTATGCACATCTCTCAGAAGTCACTTCCATTGAATTCAGTGGGACTTACTCTCAAGTAAGTGTATATAGAATTGCAGCCTAAGGATCAGAGCCGTGGCATCTCCAGTATTTTCCTTTTTTTGTTTCTGAGTTCAATCCCCAGCATTGCCAAAGAAAAGCATCCACTAGCAGGTGATGGGAGCTGCCTGAGCCACTGGAAAATCTCTAATAGTCAGTGCAGACAGTACTGGGTTAATGAACCCATCGCTGGATTCAGTATAAGGCAGCTTCGTGTCACCATGTGACTAGAGAGAACCAGGTTCAAGTGCTGTGCCATGAAACAGACTTGAGTCCCAGCCAAACCCTACCTAAATGCACTGATGAAGCGGCGCCGGTGCGGCTACCGTTGTATCTCATGGAGGGGTTTTGGCCACTGGAGGCCGCCTCGGGGTAAGGAAATACTAGTCCCCTTGTAAGCCCCAGCAGCCACTATGGGTCAACTCGGATCTCAATAGCTGCTCAAGGTCCAAATTGATCCATGCAGGTGGATCAGGCCTTGGAAGGGGTCAGGATTCAGCACCCCCTCCTGGGCCTGATCCACCCTCCTCCCCACCCCCTTCTCTGCCCCGTTCCACCCACCCCCACCCCATTCTATTCCCTCTCCACCTCCCTCCAACCCCCTGTGCAGACTTACCTGCTCGGGCAGGTGGACAGCACTCCTCCACCGGGTGCAGGAAGGCTCCGGGTTTCCCACTGGCGCTCCGTCAGTGCGCGCTGCCAGAGTGTGCTTTACAGCTGCGTTTTAGCAGCCAGCACTGGTGGAATGTGTGTTCCTCCAGCGGGAAGAGCCCATAGGATTGGGCTGTCAGTCACTCCCTCTCAGTCAAGCCTGACTCACAGGGTTGTTTTGATGGCACAGGAGTGGAGTCAGAGGATGGCTAGGTCAGGCACTGGTCAAGAGCCCACGTGGCCCAGCTGACTCCTAAATCCTCGGTAGCAGTGGCAGTGGTAGCACCCAGTGCACCATCAAAGGGCAGATGGGAGACACCACGTGTCACAGGGTTGAACTTTGCCCCAGGGCCTCCAGCAAACTAGCACCAGCACTGTGATGATAAAATGGGTACAGGAGATCTCCGAGCTCCTTGGAGGAAGGGCATGATAATAATGTCGTGTTGGGGAAGGAGTTTCAGCAGCTACAAGCTGTGCCTGCCAAGATTCCCTCTACTCTATACATGTCAAAGCTACATCAGCTCTGTCCTCTTTCATCTAGTCACCCTGGGGAGAGAAGGAAGAAGATGGACATACTGAGTTAAAGAAACACTCATTTAAAAGCAAGTCTGGTGTTGTAGGTTGTAGTCAAAGCGGGTCCGGGGTCTAAAAATGTGACGGCTATGGCCCTAGAAATGCTATAATGCTCAGGAGTCCTTCAGCAGTTGAGCCAATAACTGGAGAAGGTTCCCTGAAGGCAGGAAGTTTGAAACCCACCCACTGACTTGTCATAGTAATGCGTTTGAGAGATGACAGAGAGAGAAATGAATGTATCCCGCTTCCTTTTTGCACAGCAGTTTTTTTGTATGAGGGGCAGGAGGACATTCCCCTCTCTTGTCAGAAATGAATTCTTCATTTAGTTCCACATCCATAGAATGAACCACTGTCCACAGTATAGGAGTAATATATATGTATCCTATTCAGATAAGTTGGCACTAAGATTCCTTTTATCCTGATTGCAAACTCTGGCACACCTCCCAGTGGTTTATTCAAGCATAAATCCAGTAGTAAGAATTCCAAGTGCAGTGGGGGGGGGCGGGGAATACAGTCCCACCGCTGAACACAGTCATAAAAGCAAGCTGAGGGAGAAAACAAATCCCGTTAGGAATGTATTGGAGGAATTCACCCCCAAAGGAAACAGAGCTAAAATGTGTGTGCATCTGCTCTCTGTTTGCTCACACTCATCCCTTGGTAGCCTGGCCCACATTATCTTTCCTGAGGGTTGCTAACTGCCCCCACCCGCCAAACATGCCTGTTGTGCTCTTGTGCATTCGCTTTTCACAGCATGCAGGCAGAGCTGGTGCCAGGTTCTGCTGGGCCCTGGGGCAATGCCCAGATTTGGACCCCTGTACACACACCACAAGACAAGCAGCAGAAAACATTTCCAAAGCCTGAGCTTTTCATGCTGTACTCTTAAATCAGGTTATCCGGCAGTCTGGCTCCTCATATATGTAAGTAAGTGTGTACACTGTTCTTTTTTTCACTGAGGAAATGCAATAAGTCAGACTATTTGAATTTGTACTCAGCAGGACCCATTAATGCTATTCGGGGCCAATGTATGAAACAAGTTTGACACCCCTGAGCTAGGTCTTTAATGGTGCAATCCTGTGTAGTGTTAGAGCGGCGGAGCGAGCGCTCCACTGCTCTAAACTGTCGCAAATGTACCATAAAGCACGTTTGCAACTCCCTGCGAGTAAGGGCCACCAGGGTGAAGACTGGCAGCCTTCATTCTGCCGGAGGACCATCCCTGCATCTGCTGGAGAAGGTAAGACCTGCAATGGCTGGTGAAGGGGCAGGGGAAGGGTGGACTGGGCGGCAAGGGAAGGGAGCCATTGGGTGAATCAGGTGGGAAGACGGCGGGGATATCGGCAGTGCACTCCGCTGATATCCCAAGCCCTCTCCTGCCCGGTTTGGCCTTACACCCCCAGCTCGAATGTACGTCAGCTTCAGAGCTGGCATACATTCGAGTAGGCTCATAGGGCCTCGGCCACCTTGCACCTGGGGAGGGGGACAAGCATCCCCTCCACCTGAGGTGCCCCTGGGCTGATGTCACAGGACTGGGCTGTAAATAAAGTATAATAAGTTTCCAAATAGAAATAAATGGCCGAAGAAGAAAACACTGTACAGTAATGAAGACATTTAAAGTTAATTTTTGCTGTTGTGATTGTTGCTATAGACATAATGGGGGCATGACAATGGGATCATGATGACAATCTCCTGCCCTTTAACATTTGTTGCCTTTGGGGATGCAATGCTAAAGTAGATCTAGTTCAAGGCGGAAGTGCCTGAAGCTCCCCAAGCAATTCTGGGTCCTGTCTGATGGAGATATGAGAAGCTTTAGCCCTATCAATAGCTGTTGGCTAATGGCGCACAAAGAAGCTATTGCTGGTTTATGGAAATCAGAGGCAGTCCCAGCTCCAGAGGAATGGATGGGCCATTTGGGGAAGGAAGTCCCACCAGGTGAATTTTTCAGGGTGAAAGAAGATCTGAAGAGATCCTCACAACCTGGTTTATTTCTCTGGTCATCAGACACCCTGTGGAAGGAACACAAAACCTAGAAAGACACACATTGGTCTATATGCATTTAGTGAAAATGTTTTAAGCAACAGATGCTTAATTTCCAGAAAAGTTTGTCTTTTGAGGTACTGTATTCAAAATGATCGTAGGTTTGCGTGACTCATTTTTGTTTTCCTTTTCTGTCTTGGTCATGGAATGAGTCTTAACCAGTATATTACTGTATACAAGCACTGATGTGTATGAAATGGTCTTTGATGAGCAAGTGATATGTCATTGTTTTCCTTTATGTACTTCAATCACTTTGGTTAAAGTAATCTTGAATGACTTACTGCCCAATCCTATCCCCTGCCACATTAGAGCATACAGCTGCGTCAATGGAGGCTGTGCTACATGCTATGGGGGGGGGGATCAGTCAGCCTGCAAGAGGTAAGTAAAATATTTTTTACTTACTCCCCGGTAGGCTGCCTGATTGCCAATGGGTCTCCTCAGACATACACCAGCCATTTTGCAGGCAGAAAAATGGGGCAGGCAGAAAAATGAGGGATAAGATCCGGCATGCACAACGGACACCAGATCCACCCCCTCTCACCCCACACACACCCCGGCTACTCCCCCAATACACTCCCCCGCCCATGACCCACCACACCAAATTACCAACACCAACGGAGCCTCCCAGAACCACAGCCACGTGAGCTGTACCTCTCACGGTTTACTGCAGCAGCCCAACAGTGGCCCAACATTTGTGCCACCGTAAAGGACCTTGCACTGCTGGGCAGCACAAGGCCCCAGTAGGACTGAGGCCTTAAAATATTCGGTTAAAATATCTTTAATGAAGATTTTAAAGGGTTTTTTTGGGTCTTTTTAAGAGAGAACTAAAGAAAGAATGAACATTCCTGCCCTTTTGGGTAAAAAGTGTCACACTAATTATTGCTGAGTTGGAGACAGAAGGGAATTGCAGAGTATAAGCATTAAATGATTCTCTCTGGGACAATACTTTTGATTAAGGACTTTTTGGTGGTATTATTTATTGCCATCTTTAAAATTCCCCATTAACATTAATTAGGGCAACAGACCTGCTGACTGATACACACAGTATGGTAATAATCCCAGGGAAATCGCTGCTTTGGGAGCTGTCAGGAGGTGTGAGTGCGCTCCTGCATGTGGGCATGGCAAGTACCATAAACCTGCTGGGGCAAAGCAACAAGGGTCCAGTTTCTTCACTCTTCTTAAGTACATGGGGAAAGATTGGGGACAGGAGTTTATTTTCAGTGGTTTCCTTCCTCTGGAGAAAGGAGCTTCCTTTAGAATAAGAAGTCTTCCTACAGAGGAATGAAATCAGCCCATTAAGACCTTCAAGATACATCAGCTATTGTAAATGAAATGAAGTTCCCCATGAGGGCTCAGTGCACAGTCAGGAGGGGGGGAGGTTGTCCAATTTTCAGCTTGGTATAGTTCTTATTGTTAAAACATGCAATGAGATTAGAGACAGGCCTGGCTCAAGGCCGAACTGCCTCTGAGGAAGTGCCCCCCCCGGTCCCTCGATGGCTTCCCCCTCCCGACACAGTTTTTCCCTTACCCCTTTGGGTCATTACAGTAAGCATATATATACCCTAATGCTGACATGCTTGCGTTTTCATAAGTAAATAGCAGTTGGAGTGGGCCCCTATGAACTGGGATCATGTTTAGGAAGGCGGGTTGACTCCACCACAGTCCCCATCTGAATTGTTTTCCTCCTCCCTCAGGGCTGCAATTTGCCTCAGAAGAGAAAACTCTCAGTAGTTTCAAAGGAAGATTTCCCTTCCAAGACAAATAGCAGCCAAGGGGGATTCAGATTGGAGCTGTGGTCGGTTTGAAGGGGTAAAAGAACTTCTGCCTTAGCCATGGGTCTCAAGGCCTGATCCAACTGCAATGTAGTTAACAAGAAACAAGCTTCTCAAGGTTTTAAGCACATGCTTCATGCAATGTATAGTGTGATCCTCGGACCTTCAGTTCAAGCTCTAGAGTCCCTGACAGGTCCAAATATGATACAAGGGTCATTTTTTTCCCCCTGGCAATATCTGGGTCTAGAGTGCCACACGTCTACAAAGCCGAAAGGTGACAACCTGAAGGGTTCAGGGTGACCTATTTTCCTCTGCCGTAATTCCCAGCCACTGCGCAAAGGGAAGAGGCTACGCATGTACATTCAGGGTATGCCTGCTCATGCATTAAATCAGAGGATGATCTTACTTCACTGCGGATGTCACATAAATAGGCTGTGTCAGAAAGTGTTTATTATGTACAAGTGGCGGCCCGCATACATTTGTGGATGTGGTTTTTTTTGATGTCCACTCACCCTTTCTCTCTCTCACACACACACACCCATTCACACTAACCAAATGTGATAGCTGTTTTGTGCCCAAAAGGTATCTCATGTGTGCCTCTTCCTCATGTGGTAATTTATTTATTTTGTTGTTGTTGAGTTTTTTTGTTCCCAAAAAGTATCTCATGTGTGCCTCTTCCTCATGTGTGTGAGGTTTCCTGACCATAATCAGAATGCTTTCTTTGTAGTAAACATCAAAATGTATTTTCTAAATACAAAACAACATAATCCCATACCAAGACTCTGGAAAGAGAGAAATATACACCTGTTTATGTTATAAGCGAATGCTCACATATAGTCAGAAAGCAAGAGCACCATACTAAGCTGTACTTTTACTTTGCAGTAGAATGATGACATACACAAGTTAGCCTTCTGCTAACAGATAACATGCTGGTTGGGTGTGACATGGGCAGAAGCTTACTGGCAGGGAGGAGCTGGAGAAAAAAGGGAGAAGCAAGCATAAATTTGGGTCAGCCCTACTCCTGTTCCTGATAAAGTTAACTGAAAGCGTCATGAGAATACGTAAATCTAATTCCAAGAATTATGTACGTCAAACCTCAGAGAATGACCAATAAGATATGTAACTTGTCTATTACGTATGTTCCTGTATTTCTGCAACCAATAAGAATTGGATCTGTTTTTTTTCAAACTGCCTGCCTTCTGAAAGTTGTTTTCTGTTGGCTATAAGAAGCATTGTAATGGAGAGCTCAGCACTGCTCCTCATGACTTTAGGACAAGAGTCCCATGTGAAGCAGTCAGCACATGTGCTTAATAAATAAAGATGTCCACGTTTCTCTCATACCTGGTTGCTGATTTATTAATCAACGCGTACCATGTGGTAATTTATTTATTTTTGTTGTTGTTTAAAAATTATACCCCACCTTATCCTATGCCAAGGCAAATGCCCAAGGCGGCTTACAACTGGTAATGGTGATGATGTGCAGACACCAGGTGACTTTGTATATGACGATGTTAGAAGCGTGTTTCTTTTCTATGTGAGTGGACATCTCCCTCCCAGGTGATTCCCCCCCTTTCCAAACAAAGAATCTGGCAAACATTTTCACTGCAGAAGGGCTCCGTGTTGCTATTAATGCTTATGAAAATGATGGAGCATTAGAGTCCAATCATTCCTCGCTCAAACTAGTCAATAAATTATTTAGTTTGCAAAATGTCATTATGTGTGGGGTTTACTTAATTGAATAGAATAATTTATGGTAAAACCTTGAAAAGAGATCAATGCAGATGGCATGTGAAAATGATTGAGTTTCAGTGCAGGCAATTTGATTTTTTATCCCTCATTATAATAATGTTAAAGGGGAAGCATCAACTTTGGTTAAAAAAAAAAAAATCAATATTTGATGAGAGCCTAGGCCATGAATTTTAACTAGAGGTTGAGGAGCGAGGTAGAAATAGGTGTAAATAATTGATGGCTTCCATAGCCTGAACAAATAAGTGTTTTGTTTTGGCAAAAAATGTCTATTATCCAGAGATATTTAAGGCACATCGAGAATGATGATTTAGTAACAAGTGCTAGGGTTTTCGGCTTGTTTCAGAAATAGGCACAGTGTGATCCAGAGAAACAGCCCTACTGAAGTTTCTACACATTCTCTATGGGAAACTGAGAACAATACCCTCAAAAGTCATTTTTAACATAGGAGGATTTCCTTGTTGCAGGTCTGTCTGGCAGAGTGAGAGAAAGTCTCTCTCATGTGTACGCAAGATGGGGCCATGCCAGGCAAAACGGAGTTGGGGGGGGGGAGTCAGAATTAGAATATTATTAATTTAAAAGGAAGAAAATTGAAAGATAAATCTGCCCATGGCCTTCTACCAGCCATTTCAGCTATTTGGCAGAAACATAAGACAAATTAGCCCTAGGAAATGCTATCCAGCTCAGCAATTTTGTTCCAGGATTAATAAGCATATGTGCATACAGAAGATCACATAAACATTTTTCAAACACTTTGTCATACACACCGGCGGACTGAACTTTATGTAATGCATCAGATGTCAGGTGGGGACCCCACCAAAGCCAACATCCCCATCTCTCCCTTCCCCCTGTAATGTAGAAGAGCTCAATGTCATCATATTGTGCATTGCTCCACCCCTCCTCCATGTCATTGGCTGGTACATACAGGGAGAATGATCTTATAGGTTGCAGGGAGGGGGAGAGAACTCAACATGGGGATGACATTTTTGGCAATAGCCCCATGTCATCAGGGACCAGTCATTCCACTCATGGTGAAAGGATGGGCTCCCTATCTTTTCAACACATGCAGGGATTCTAATTCACCTTGTGATTGTGAGCATGGAACCAGAGCATGCTGTGCGTAGGCTACGCATGCAGCAGACTGCGGCGAGGATGAGGGGGCAGAATGCGGAGACAGTAGAGTGGACTGTATGGTTGCTAGTTGTGGTCCCCAGATGGGACCCAGTGCTTATTTCCCTTTTAAAACTGGATCCTCATATAAGAACATAAGAAGAGCCTTGCTGGATCAGGCCAAAGGCCCATCTAGTCCAGCTTCCCGTATCACACAGTGGCCCCACCAGATGCCTCAGGGAGTACACAGCCTACAAGATAACCTGTTGTCCATATGAAGCTTATAGTTCTCTGGCAGCCCAATCCTATCCAGGGCTTATGGTGTGGCGGCGCAAAAGCCACACCGCCATTGTGGGCTTCGGGGCCACTGGCGCAAATGGCCAACAGCAGCTCCCAGATACTCTATTGGATCAAGTAGGCCGGGGCGGTTCAGGAGACTATTGTGGGCGGTTCTGGGTAGGGAGCGGGCTGGGCAGGGGGAGGATTTCAGGAGCAGCACACGTCAAGATCCCGTCCTCCTTTCTCTGCACTGAACTGCCCCCCTGAGTCTCCTTGTACTTACTCCAGCAAAACAGCTGGCATAGGTCTGAGGAGACCCATTGGAGGCCGTCAGCTTAAAGGGGTGTAAGAGAAAGGTTTACTTCCCTTTCCTGGGCTGTGTGGCCGCCCCTCCCCCATAGCATGCAGCATGTGCTCCGTCAGTGGCGCTGTCTGCTGTGGGCTGGCAGAAGATAGGATTGGGCCATAAATGACATAATGGGGCAGTAAGCAGCAGTGTGGTCTAGTGGTTAGACAGTAGGACTAGGAAGACCTGGTTACAAATCTCTGCTCAGCTATGAAACTCATTGGGTCATAGAATTGTAAGCTACTCAGGGAGCCTTGTTGGCCAAACAAAACAGAACAAATGCTACAAACAAACAAACAAACCTTGAGACAATCACTCTATCTCTCAGTCTAGCCTACCTCACAGGGTTGTTGTGAGGATCAAGTGGAGAAGAGCCATGTAAGCTCCTTGGAGAAAGTGTGGGATATAAATAGAGCTTCTAGCCTGGGCCAATGCACAACAGAGCGTTCTCATTTTTTCACTGATGCTTTCTGCAACATGATAGAAAAAAAATAATCTTGGCTGGCCTCAAGCTTGGGAACTCAAGTGCTTTATTCTAACAGAGGCTGCCCACAAGCTCTAAAATAATCATCTAGGTGGATATACTTGGAGAAACTAAAAACGAAGAGGTTGGCTTTCTACTGACCGGAACAAATTACAATTCTTGCAATGTTTCCAAATACATAAATATGTGATTTCTTGGGTCAGACAAAAGCAACATTCATTACACCCCATCATATAGATCCTGGTAAGAAAATGTCACAAAGCAACCAGACATCCTTCTAGAGATTTCTAGGAAAGTAACAATTTACTTAACCTAAGAATTCAACAGGTCACTGATTTTTCCATTAAATCTTTGGTTTGGGGTAGAGGGCAAATACCGACTGAAAACACTTCTCAATGTGTCTGTTGTGTCATATATTAACACCAACAGCTTGTGCGACATACATTGTGCGACATGTAATACAAAGCAGACAATAGTAAATGGAGAAGAAACTTCTGGAAGCTGACGTTTCCAATTCCTCCGTGTACTATACTCTTGGAATATCTTTGACCAACCTTTTAAACTTACTGTTATTATTTGGTGAGAAGTGGCATACACATATATGTTATTTATTATCATTATCATTAATAATAGTTATTATTATAAATCATCATCATCATCATCATCATCATTATATGCACATGTGTGATCTGACCTTTTCTGTGTCCCCTGCAATTGAACAAATCACACCTTGCCTCTGCCAAGATCTTTACATTCCTGAGCACCTGGGTATGCATTTCCACAGCTTCAGTTGAAAAATGTTGATTTAACTGATAGCTAAGAGCCGATCAGTAACTGGAGAGTCAGCAGGGAACTCCACACTGAACTGTGAGTGAAACATCTCCCATCTGATGAAAGAAAGCAAAAAAAAAAAAAAAAAAAAGGCTTGTAGTGTCTTTAAGCCTCCTGATTGCCAATGGGTCTTCTCAGACCTGTGCCAGCTCTTTAGCTGGTGCAAATCCGAGGAAACAAAGAGGTGTGTCGGCTGCTCGAGGGGATAGCGACCAGCACAAGTCACCCGAACTGGGTGCCACCTCCCGCATCCAACAAGTTTCCCACCCTCCGCTGTTCAGCCCCTGCCCCGTTCTGCCCGTTCCACCAACTCACCTTCGTCAGCGAGCGCTCCTTTCCCTGCCACTCTGGCATCTCCGGCAGCGGTCCAGAAGTGCTCAGCTCTGCGCACTTCTGGAGTGCCATTTGCAATGGCTGAAAAGCATCTACTGCTGCAAGAACACAGCAGTGGTAGAGACCAGTTGGGCTATAATACTTAACCAATAAACCACACTGGCTTACTGCTATCCTGCAGGTGAGAAAATACATATTGGGAAGCCAGCCCTCCAAACAGGGTGAGGTGGTCTGCATTCATTGTCCGCCCATTCATGTCCAAAGTCTCTCCTCAATACTGAGGGCCTGTATTCCAAAAGGAAGAGCCAACTCATGGTCCAAACAGAACAGAAATCTGTTTCTGCATGTTTCTGTGGTGTTGAACTTAGCCCTTGTCATTATTTTTATTTATAAAAAGTACTTGTTATTGTAGAGTTGGTCTGGTTTGTAAACTTTGGTTCTGTCTCCATCTTGGATTTTTCCTTGCAGCTTCCTTTCTCACCCTCTAGTCTGCTCGGTGCAGAGCCCTGGTGATTGGCTGCTCGCCAGCGACCTTGGGGAGTCGTACCATCCCTGGGACTGTTGCTCGTTAGTCCTGTTATCTGCATGGGAATATGATAATGCTTTTTTCTTCCCTCATTATTTTCTGCACCTGTTAGCTGATCACGAGCAAGGAAGAGTGAAGTCATCGGTCATGGGATGACCCACCCGGCCGTACCTGATTGGTCATCTTACCTGTGTCCATCAACTGGGTTCAAATATTCTATTTAACTAACTCTTGGGGAACCGTTATTCTCTTCTCTCTAATGCTTGTGGTTGGAGCTAGTCTCCCTGTCTTTGCGGATGCCATCCCTCAGCCCAGGCCGTGGCTGAGGGCCTTGCAACATTCTTTTTTCATCTTGGTGAGTGTTAGGATACCAAATGTATAGTGTAGGATTTATCCTTTCTTGTTTTGTGCTTATGTTTTCAATCTGGTTCGTTATGCCAAATATGCTAGCAGTTTTGCTGCTCATGTATGTTCTCTCCATGCTTATTTTGCATAGTCTAAAATAAACCATCATTTTATTTAACCTGGTGTGGTTCTTGGGAACGTGGGGGAACTAAGTCCAGACGCTTAACCTGAAGCCATAAACGCTACCATTTCTGTATTTGCTCTGAGGCTCTCCGGGGAGGCTGAGGCCTGGAGAAGTCAAGAGGTTTTCTCAGCCTGGTGGCACCTTTCCTTACTGTCTCTATTTTAGAGCAGTTGTGTTCCTTCTCCTGGTTTAGGAGTGCACAGGGAACTGGGACCTGTCTGGTGGCGTGGCCGTGCTTTGAGCCACTCCAGAGGGTTGCAGGTTCCCTGGGAGAGTGAGTAGCTGCCCTGCCAGTGCACGTCTGGAGGGAGCTGCTCACTACAGTTATACCTTGCCTTTCTTTTGAGTTAGCCCCCAAAGCAGTTAACAATACAAAGGCAACAACAGAAAACTGAAAAATAAGCACATAAGATCACAGCCAGAGTTGATCCAAGACCTCCTGCACCTATGGCGGCATGCCAAATACTCCCACCCCTTCCTTGGTGATGTGCCAGCCTCCTACTGAGGTCTGGCTCAGTTGGAAGAGTTGCCACCTTGTAAGCCTGAAGATCGGTGAACAGCCAGTTCGAGACAACACCGCTGACAAAAAGCTGTGAAAAAGCCTCTGAGGAGAGAGAAGAGCTGCCAGCTGCATCAGCCGAGTGTGGGAGGCAATGGCCAGGAAGAGGCCAGACTGCAAAGGATACCATCTGGAATGCAGTTGTTCATGAAAGATTGAACATTTATATGTATGACTGTAAAGCCCTCCATTAGGGGGTTGGGAAAGCCTGCCCATGTAAACCGCCTTGGATTAAAATCAGAGGAGAAATCCAATGACCAAGAAAGGTGGTATATAAATACTGTATATTTATTATTATTATTATTATTGTTATTATTATTATATTAATTAGTTATTTAATTAGTAGTATATTTAGTAGTAGTAGTAGTAGTAGTAGTAGTAATTATTATTATTATTATTATTAATTACTACTACTACTACTACTACTTGGCTTATAAAAAGAAGGGAATGGAAGAGGAAGTATGGAGGAGAGGAAAAGTCTCCTCTCCTCCACACTTCCTCTTTGACATAACTCCCCTCTTCCTTTTCCAAGCCAGGGAGTGGGAGGAGCAGTGGAGGTGAATGGGCGGACAGAGGTGGTGCCCTCTTCCAGTCTGCTGCGTGGATGGGCCAGTCCTGATTACAGCCAAAAAGATCACAAAATCAGCCATAACCAAATCCAGAGTCTTGTTAAGAGCGCCAAGTCTTTGCTGCCCATCAAAATGAGAGCAGAGAGGAAGAGACCCAGGTCTCCTGAGGGGGGAGCATTCCACATGAGATGCCACAACCACAGCTGCCGTGGCACTATGCTTTCACAGGGCAATTTGTTAACAGAACCATTTGATCGAGGTAGATTCTGGTTTTCCAAATGAACACAGACAGAGAGTTTTGGAAAGTGCACCACGTTTTGCCCACGTCTGAAGAGGTGGGCAAAATTTGGAGTCACTGCAGTTGTGCACTGTTCCCTTTACGGCTATTGTCTAAATAAATGTGCACCACCACAAGAGAGACTGAACTTTGTAGATGTCCTGTTTCAAGCCTTACAAATACCGGTACCTGGATTTTTTTATTATTTGCTTTGTTTTAAACTAGAAAGATTTGTAAATGCTCCTGAGATTCTCGGCTCCACCAGCTGTTAGGATGCCTCAGGATGTACCTCTCTGTTTCTGAACCATCATTCCCTTGGCAGCTGTGAGTCTCTGAGTCTTTTTTCCCCCCTTCATGCCTGTTTCCCTTTTATTCTTGCCCTCTGAAACTCAAAATACTGTATTGTTTCACAACAGGAATGTTTCTCCAGAGAGAATTCCATGAGCTGCATCCTACCTTCTGTTGTGCTCCCTGAACCCGCCTAATTTAAGCTGTCTTTACACCTGTGTTACTTGAACAAACATTAGTTCGGGGTGTGCCAAGAGGACAATCAGTTTTTTTTTCTACACTTTACGGGAAGGATCCTGCAAGGCTTTCCACGTCAGAATGCAGGTGGAGCATCCCATGATTGAATGCTCACACAAGTAAACAACAACAATAACAACCTCCCTGCATATGGAAAGCTAGCCTATCAGGAAGAAGGCAGGTAATGTAGTCCTTTCTCGGATGATTCATCCAGGGTGATTGCGATGTGCAGTAACATCCAAACATGCAATCCCCCTCCCGCATTCTAAAGTGGTACAGCCCTAGAACACGCACACATAAAGACGTGACATGACGCTAGCCCCATATTAGGCACACGTTTTAGGAGCTGGGGAATATTTTGGGAGACGTTGAGCCTATACAAAAAGGAGGGGCTCCTCTTGAACCAAAGCAGCTGCTAGTCCCTGCTAACTGGGCAAGAGGCACTTTTTTAATTGGTGCTCCTCTTATATTTAGCAGGGGGAGAGTAACTGCCCCCCTTTCACCCCAGCACAGTGTCTTTTCTGGTGGCTGTTTGCTGGTGTTCTTCTGCATCTTTTTTAGATTGTGAGCCCTTTTGGGACAGGGAGCCAGTTAATCATTTGATTTTGTCTGTAAACCGCTTTGTGAACTTTTTGTTGAAAAGCGGTATATAAATACTGTTAATAATAATAATAATAATAATAATAATAATAATAATAATAATAATAATAATAATAATAGTGCTTAACATCCCAAAGTTCCCAGAGCAGCTTTGAAAGTAAGTCCTGGGGGTAAGCCAACAAGAGCTGGGCAACATCCAGTTTGGGCCAAGAAATCTCTAATGAAGTTAAAAATGGGAGATGTCCAGGGGATAAAGTAGAATAGTGATGTACCTACACCTGGCGGGAGGGGGGGCGTGAATGGAAATGTCGCCCCTCCACTGGGGGTGACGTCCTTGTCCCAGCGGCTGCTCAAAGTTTTCCAAAGCTCCGGGTGGGTGGGCCAAACCACACGCGCCTTTTTTTGCAACCCGCCCGCTCGTGACATTTTCGCCGCCGGGGTGTGGTTGTCGGCCCCCCCTGCATGCCACCCAGGGACAGAGCCCCCCACCACCCCAGGCAGCCCAACAACTTTGAAATAGAATTTGAAATTTGGAAAGGGTCACAATGCATAGGTATCACTGTTGACATGCAAATGCTAGAAGCTTCCAAGCCAAGATGGAGGAACTGTAATTCTTGGTAGTAAAGGAGAACATAAATATAGAGTGAGCATAACAGAAACCTGGTGGAACAGAGAGAGCCAGAAGGATACAGTTAGTTCAGGATGCAAACTCTATAGAAAGGAGAGGGAAGGGTGGCATGGCTTGGTATGTCAGAGGGCATAAAGTCATCAAATGAGAAAACTCAGCAGGAACAGACTCCTCCACAGAAGCCTTCTCAGTGGCAATACTAGGCCCAAAAAAACAATTTAGTCCTGGGGATGTGTTATTGCTCTCAAGGTGAACAAACTGAGAGTGATCTTGACTTGAAGAAAGAAATCATCCCAAGGAGAAATTGCATCCAAAGGAGAAATTGTTGTAGTAACGGGTGACTTAAATTGCCCTCACATAGACTGGGTAAATTCATGTCCAGGCCACAACAGGGAGTGAAAATGTCTAACAGCGCAATCCGACTTAACTTTTGTGCCGGTTTAACCAGCGGTGCAGCGAGAACGGGAGGACCCAGAACGGAAAAGGGATTCAAATCCCCTCCAAAAGAGGAATTCAAAGGAGATTTGAATCCCTTTTCCGTTCTGGGGCCTCCCGTTCTCGCTGCGCCGCTGGTTAAACCGGCACAAAAGTTAAGGCGGATTGCACTGTAAATATGCTAAATGATTGTGCCCTGGGGAGTTGATGTTGGAACTGACCAGAGGAGAGGCGACTCCGGACTTAATGCTCTGTGCCAACCAGGACCTAGTATGATATTTAAATGCTGCGGAATCACCAGAGAATAGTTCCACTATCCAGTTCAATATCTGTGTAGCTGGAAAGCTTCCAAGGAAGTCCAACATGGACACATTTGACTTCAAGAGAGAGGATTTCCCAAAAAGGAGGGGAGTAGTCAAAAGGAAGAGGAAAGGGAAAGTCAAGAGGATCACACCTCCGCAAAGTGCATGGAGATTATCTAAAACCATAATTACAGAAGCTCAACTATAATGTATGCCTTTAAGCAGGGACTGCACCAGGAGATCCAGGAGAATGCCAGCATGGCTCAAGAATTGAGTCATGTTCAGGTCATCAAAAGGGAGGGGAAGGGCATGCAGAACTGGTGCGACTATTTAGAAGCGATGGGTGGTAGTTAGAGAGTTATGTCTGTAGGCTCAGAGCTGCGAAGACTAGAAAGCTCAACATGTGGTTTTTGGAGAAGAAAAAACCTCATTTCCCCCCAGCCACACAGCTGCAATAGCCCAGCAGTAACCCCAACAGCTGGCCCAATAGGCCGGAAGTGTTCCTCTTCTGTGGTCTAGTGCATTTTCTATGCTTTGGTTGCCTCCAGACAATAGATCTATGGGCTTCTTGAACATTCATATTATAGCAAATGCTGCAATTAATATTTCCTTTTTTTACTTTGGCTTCCCTGAGGTTAAGTAGATTCTGCTGCCAATAGATTTATGCATTTAAATGTGTGATTAGAAACAGAATTAATCTTATTTAGGTTGAGGGAAAAAATCAACAATTGAGCAACCTAATCAAAGCATTTAAGGAACTGCCGGATTGTATATTATAAATCATAACATAATTAGAACTGAATTGATTTTTCCATTAACATGAAATTAAGACTAATTTCCTCATGCTATATTTACTGTAATATTCCCCAGATGCAAATGCAGAGTCATAAACCGTTTAGTAAAAATGATTTTCTAATTGTTTCCTGGGTTGATCCATTACATCACCTGTTTGGTTTCTTCTTAAAAGGCCCCAAACAATATGTCTTTCTCTGTATCTTCATGACAATGCAATAAAGGCAGAAGCGAGGAAGAAACAATGTTGGATTCTGGAGGCATTAAGATACTAGAGAGAGCAATAAGATTTCTTCCCCCCCCCCCCCAGCTCTTCACGGAACTGTTTCCTGAAGGAAAATTGGTAATATCAATAAAAGGGGTTGACTATCTAATTCTACTGATATCAGCAGCAGACCTTTTGTTTTCTTGCTCAACAAATGATTCATTTACCATGCAGCTAAGCAGTGCTAAACCACCCTGTTCTCTTCCTATGTATCTGCTCAGTCATTCTGATAACCTGGAAGCAGTGGCGTCGATCTAGGTGGGGCGGAATGCCTGGAAGTCACGTGGCAGCAATCTGACACCATCCATGTTTGTCTTCTCACATACAATTCCTGAGAATGCACTGAATGATTTCTGTATCAAGGAACTGGAAGTAGCTCTACGTTTCAGCAGGTCTATCTAGAATCACAGTGTTGGGAGTAGAGCAGAGGTTCCCAACCTCTTCGGCACAGCGTACCACCTCCGGGTTGCTGTTGCAAGTGGCAATGACGTCATCGCCACTTCTGGGTTTTCAGCCATGATGGAGCCCTGAAAACAACGGTAAGGAGGTCAGGGCGGGCATGAAGTCATTTCCCAGCATGCTCAAGCTCTGCCAGTCGCCATGGGCCATTTACTGTCATTTTCAGTGCTCTGGCGTGGTGCTGCTGCAATGGCACCCGCCATCTTGCCGCCCGAGTGCCAGTGTACCACCAAACAGCAGTCTGCATACCACTAGTGGTACATGTACCACAGGTTGGGAAGCTCTGGCCTAGAGGACAGGAACAGGATCCAGGATTATCTTGATAGGATGGAAAATGGGCAAATGCAAACAGAATGCATTCAATAGGGATAAATGTAAAGTTTGGCATTTGGGTAGGAAAAATCAGCAACATTGTATATAAGATTGGGGATATTTGCCTGAGCAGTAGTATGTGTGAAAATGATCTAGGCTTTTAGTGGGCGATAAGCTAAACATGAGCCGGAAGTGTGACATAGTGGCAAAGAAGGCTAATGCGATTCTAGGCTGCATCAACAGAAGTATAGTATCAAGATGGGGAGAAGTAATGGTACCGTCAGTAACGTAATTACACCCCCTGTGGGGGGGGGCTGCTGACACAATGCCCCCATGTGACGCCGCAAGTCACACCCCCTGGGAGGTGTGACGTCAGTTTCGCACGCGCGGCGTGGCACCAATCACGCCCCCCCATTTTGGAGCCAAACGGCTCCAGGGCGGGCGGGAGGGCTCAACTCCAAAACGGACTGGCTCCAAGATGACGGGACGCATCCCGGAGGCAAGTACACCCCCCGTCGCCTTGGGGCCCACGTCCCCCCCCGCCCCTACCCCTACGACACATCTGGGTACCGTTGCATTCTGCTGTAGTCAGAACCCACCTGGAATATTGTCTCCAGTTCTGGGTGCCATCGTTGAAGAGGGATATTGACCAACTGGAGTGGTAACGAGGATTGTGAGAGGGTTGGAGACCATGTCCTATGAGGACAGGGTGAGGGAATTGGGCTTGGGTTTAGCTTGGAGAAGAGACCATTAAGAGGGGACACAATAACTGTCTATAAATATCTATGGCGCTGTCATGGAAGAGGGAGTGGATTTGTTTTTGCATGCTCTGGAGGGTAGGACCAGGACAAATGGATATAAATCATAAGTGTGATTTCAATTAAACATTAGGAAGAACTTCCTGAAGTTACGAACTGTTCAGCAGTGGAACAGTCTGCCTCAGAAGCTGGTAGACTCTCCATCATTGGAGGTCTTTAAGCAGAGGCTGGATAGCCACCTATATAACACCCCAATAAAGCTGCCCCTCTAATCCTTGCTCAATTCAAACTAGGGCCCCTCTTAGTTGCTCAGCAGGGCCTCTATAATTTGCTGCTGAGCAGGATCTGCTAAGCTGGCTGCATGTACCATTCAAGGATATTTGTCTTCCTATCTTAACCGCTTATCCTACGGTAGTAGTGAAGGTCAAACTAGAATGATACTTTAAGCATACCTTATGCAGCTGTGTGCTTGTTTGTTCTTTATCAAACAGCACATTTAGGGCCCAACCAGAGTTGGACTGCAGGGCAGGAGAGAGAGGGTTTAGTTCTTTACACCCACCATGATCCCCGTCTGGACCTCGCATACACTATTTTAGCAGGCAGAAACGCTCCCTTTGGTGGGTGCCAGTGAGAGAGCTTCCCCTGGTTACTGTAGGATCCAGTCTGACAGGCAGCACAAGGCAGTAGTAGCCCCCTCCACGCTGAGTTAATGTTTAAAAAAAAAACACAAAGGAAAAGAAGATCCTGCCTTTGTTGCTGACCGAAATTCCTCAGCTCTCCTCCTAATGCTTCTCCTCATTCCCCATTCAGTGTTACATCCACTGCCTTAGGCTTTTCCTTTGCCTTCTTCTTCTGATGGAAAGTTTTTGAATTCTTGGAGCATATGGTAGGGGAAATTGAGTACTGAGACACTACCTCACTTGAGCACAGACACAATCAGATTTCTTGGGCTGTAATTTCATTTGCTCCAAAGGCCGCCTTAATCAGCAAGGCATGTGTTTTAGCCAACCAGGGCTCTTTTTTTTTCCCCAGCATAATATGCTCTTGACCTTGAGTGTTAATTGGATCTATGTGACCAATGAATGACCAACTCCAGAGAGCCTCTGAGCTTAGAAACCAGAGCAACCTACAAAAGAACTTTATTTAAAATAACAGAATCACCCTTGGTTGGCGAAAGGAAATGAAAGAATAGGGATGGGTGGTGGCACAACTTTCATCATGACATTTCATTTTTTGAAAAGGTGGGAGTGTTACTCAAGAGAAAAAAGAGCAAGAGATTATCATGAAGACATGATCTGGACCCTGTTTCTCAAATGTAACACACACACCCAGATGTAAGCCACACTACATTCAGTGGGCTCCATTTTCTGTTTTTACTTATATCACGATCAATATGCATGTCTCTTTATAGAGAATAAGGACAGGTCCCTGCCCCATGAAGCTTCCAAACTAAAATTTGAGGCAGAAGAGATAGAAGAGGAAGGGGAGGCAGGAGAAAACAGGGAAATAAGGTGTGATTATGTCAGTTACAGGTACGGCAGCTGTTGTTTAGTTGCAAACAGACAAAATAAAATATTTCTTTACCCAGCGTGTAATTGGTTTGTGGAACTCCTTGCCACAGGATGTGGTGATGGCACCTGGCCTGGATGCCTTTAAAAGGGGATTGGACAGATTTATGGAGGAAAAGTCCATCACAGCTTACAAGCCATGATGGGGATAAGCAACCTCCTGGTTGGAGGAGTAGGTTTTCTCTGTGCCAGGTACAAGGGAGTGGCGACAGAATACAGGTATCTTGTTGTCTTGTGTGCTCCCTGAGGCAGAGGTGTTGCTCCGGTAGGGGCAGGGCCATAAGTTTCACTCCGTCCTAGTCCCGTTTACCAAGTGAGCAGGAGGCGGCCCCGCCCCCTCACTGTCAGAGCCACTTGCCTGCTGCTTTCTCCGTACGGGAATGGCTCCGACAGTGAGGGGGCGGGGCCGCCTCCTGCTCACTTGGTAAATGGGACTAGGATGGAGCGAAACTTACGGCCCCGCCCCTACCGGAGTGACGCCTCTGCGCTGAGGCATCTGGTGGGGCCACTGTGTGATACAGGAAGCTGGACTAGATGGGCCTTTGGCCTGATCCAGCAGGGCTCGTCTTATGTTCTTGGGGGTTGTGCCAAAGCCTTAAGGAAAGGTAGATTCTGAGGAGTGGTTGGAAGAAGTAAGAGAGGAAGGCTACGCAGGTTTTCTGAGAGTCAGCTACAAGCATAGGGGGTAGCAAGGGAGAAGAAGCAGAGCCATTTAAGAACATAAGAGCCCTGCTGGATCAGGCCAAGGGCCCATCTAGTCCAACTTCCTGTATCTCACAGTGGCCCCACCAGATACCTCAAGGAGCACTCAAGGGAGGGAGGGAGAAGAAGCAGAAGAAGGACTTACTCTTCAGTAAGCTTGCTCTGGTTTGCAGCTTTACATAAAAGCAATTCATGAAATTGCCAAGCTATAAAAGATCAAACCAGGTTTTTGAAAGAAAATGATAAACAATCGTTCTTGACTGATAGTGATAATGATGTCACAGTGCCCTGTGATGAGTCAGAATGAGCTATGTGATGATATCACCGAGATCAAACAAAGCCCTGCAACTGCCCTAACTCTGAGTGAGGAATAGGAGGAAAGGTGTCTCCGTTGTCCAGGCAACCTCCCTGACATTCTCTGTCTCACCACACTATGCTACTGGCTTCACTTTCCACAACCGTCGCACTGCAAGACTTTCACCCCAATCCACCTCTAGTCGTGCATGTTCATGGCTAGTTGGGAGAATGGGAAATGGGGGTGCACATTCCAATATATAGTAGCTAATGTTTACCCCTGCTAACTGGGCAAGAGGCACTTTTTCAATGGGTGCTCCTCTTATATTTAGCAGAGGGGAGAGTAACTGCCCCCCTTTCACCCCAGCACAGTCTCTTTTCTGGTGGCTGTTTGCTGGTGGTGTTCTGCATCTTTTTTAGATTGTGAGCCTTTTTGGGACAGGGAGCCGTTTAATCATTTGATTTTGTCTGTAAACCGCTTTGTGAAACCGCTTTGTGAACTTTTTGTTGAAAAGCAGTATATAAATACTGTTAATAATAATGAATAATGCAGTGCAGACGGAGGACGTCTGCATTCAGATGTGCAAGATATACTGTACAAATGTAGGCTTACCAGATCGCCGACCGGGACGGAGCGACCTGCCCTTAAGGGGCGGGGCGCGGGGGGCCAGAACGCGTTGCGTTCTGGGCCCCCCCGCGCCCCGCCCCTTAAGGGCAGGTCGCTCCGTCCCGGTCAGCGATCTGGTAAGCCTACTCAAATGTGCTGTCCATTCACACTGCACTACTTTCAACAGGACAGTATATTCAGGCATGCACACTCCCAAATGCACACTCCCATCCATGCTGTGACCCAATTAGTCAACTGTGTGTGACTGGATTGGCAGAACGGAATCTTGCCGCTCTGCCCACCAAACATCCTCCCCCAGAGAACAATTTTGCATGCTTTGTCAAATGCTTTGAAAATCCCCCCCCCCACAGTGGGTCTATCTCATAGGAGGTTGAAATGGTCATGAAACATGTCCCCCCACTACAGATTGGGACTAGTCATGCCACTCCAAAGGCATAGCTAGCCTCTCCGGTGCCCCCCCCCACAAGCCCTGCTCCTGCCGGTGGCGTCCCCGCCCCTGCCACATCACGGCAAGAAGCATCCCCCCCCCAGTGTTTTTCCTCCTGAGTAGAGCTCCTGGGAACCCAGGTGGGCCAATCATGGAAGCCACAATCATGGAAGTGGCACAGCCATTTTTCGAACATTGATTCCCTTTTGCAGTGTTTTATCAATGCCCATGTAATCATCAGTACGCATGAGGAGGGAAAGACATGAATAAACTGAAGTAACTGAAGGTTTCTGTAAACTGTATGTTCCAACTCTGGAATTCATTTTCAAAATTATCCTAGTTAAGTTGGACTTCAGGAGGAATCGCAGGCAAAGTGAACCCATGGAACAAGAAGGGGACAGGAAAGGGGAAATTGGCACATTCCTAATTGTTGCAATACTTCAAGACATTCAAGCCAAACCATTTGCACCCTCAAAATATTTTAATTATGTTACACTAAACCCTCTCTATTCTGGTTCTAATTTAACCATTTCTTTCCAAAGCATTTTCATTCACACAATACTGAACATTTTCACACAAGAAACACACATGTGCAAATATAACCTTTTTTAAAAAAATAATTTTTACCTCACTATTTCACTAAGGAGATCAGGGTAGCATACATGATTTTTCTCCCCCAATTTTGTCCTCACAACAACCTTGCAAAGTAGGTTTGGCTGACTGGCCCAAGTTCTTCCAGTGAGCAGGAATTTGAACCTAGGTCCCCCTGGTTCTAACGTACCACTATAAGCACTGCATCACACTGGCTCTCACCATAGTACGTCACACTAGTGCCTTAAGGACCACCTTTGTCACATGAACCTGCTCAATCATTAAAATGTTCTGGAGTACCTTCTCTGGAATCCCACACCATATGGAAGCAGCTGCTGATTGGGGACATAGCCTTTTTGGCTGTGGCACCCCAGCTTTGGAATGGTCTCCCTGGTGTGTCAGCCTGGCATCAAGCTTGATAACTTTTTGTTGCCAGATGAAGACCTTTTTATTTATCCAAGCCTTTTAGAGTGTTTAGCTGTTATTAGTTTACAATGAGATTCTTGCTGTGCTGCTACCTTTGTAAATGTCATTATACTGAATATATGTAACTTTACTAACAGCCCAATCCTATGCCAGCCTCTGCCAGCAGGACTGGGCTCTGCACTGTTGCAAAAGTACCGTAGAGCACGTTATGACAGCACAGAGGCCTGTCCTGCCAGCATGGAGGCCAGCTCTGGCAGGCCGCTGCCTACAAAGGAGCTGCACCTGCCAGAAGCAGGTGAGCTCTGCGCTGGCTGGCAGGGAGGCAGGGGAGGGCGGTGGGGAGGAGGCGTTTCGGGGTGGGGAGGAGGGTAGATCAGGAGGACAGGAGGGGGGCAGGCTCGGCAGAGGATAGCCTCCGCTGAATCCTATCCTCCGTCCTGGTCTTGAAAGCCCGACACGGAGTTGCACTGGCCATTTTGCTGGCTTGCCTCCGAGTAGCCCTATAGGGGCTGTTTGGGCTCGACACAGGGGAAGGGGATGATGTCCCCTTCCCTCAAGGAGACCTCCAGCCCTACACTAGATGCAGCAGAGTATGCCCCGGCGCTGCTGCATCCAAGCACAGGGCTTTGAATAGGATTGGGCTGTAATAAATATTAATAAAACTGTTTATACAGCCATTACTCAGTACAGCAAAATAATGCAGTGCAACTGTGGGCAAAACACATGTTTAAAAACATGAAGGGACTTCTGAGGGATTGATAATATTCAATGAACTGGTATGCAACCAGGGCTGCCAGAATCAGCCACCCAAGGTATTCTGTAGAGAAAACTGTTGTTCAGATATTACATTGTTAAATTATTTCAAAGACTTTGTCATTGACATTGACTTGGTTACCAGTGCCATGCTACGTTTTGCAGCAAATTAAAACAAGCATGATGCTCTCTTAACTTTGGACTGCTATGCAAATATCTGGAGTACTTCTCTTGCATGTTTCTTATAAAAGAAAAAACAATGGACAACAGAAAGATCTTTGCTGAATAACATATTTTTATTCATCATGTGTTGGAATAACAAGTTTCAAGGTAATATCTGGCTGTATGTGTTTTCCATTGTAGTAATTGTAATGATTTCAGGAAATATAAATGCGTTTGGACTGCTAAGAATGGTAACGCATTATCTTTGTTTCTAATTTTCTAGTAAAAAGAAAAAAGGAACGCCATCACCCCATCTGCCCCTGGAATTTTCATCTCCATTGTGATCTCCTGCCCCACCAGAACCTCCATGCTCAGAGGCAGTATACCTCTGAATATCAGGTGACAGTGTTATTGCTTTCACTTCCTGCTTGCAAGCTTCCCAGAGGCTTCTGGCTGCCCACTTTTGTTCCCTGCTGAACAGAATGGACTTTGATCCAGCAACAGAGACGACAGGCGCCCTGCCGGCACCTGGACGCGTGGGGGCGGGGCCTGCGCGCGTCACGTCGACGCGCCCCTCACGTGACGTCGATGCCCCCCGCCCGTTTTGCTCTCATTTCGGAGCCAAATGGGCTCCAGGGAGGGAGGGTGGGCCGATGCGCCGCCTGCCTTCGCTTTGGTGAGTTCCCCCGAGCGCTCCTGCCCGAGCACCCGCCCTCCCGCCTGGAGCTCCTGCTCCACGCGCACCACCGTGGTTCCGCCACTGTCCAGCAAAGTCATATTCTTTTGACAATCAATTATAGAACATGGATCCCTGATAGTCATTCACAAGGCTTTTGTAAGTTCCAGCTCACCACTTAGAAACCATATTTCTGATTCTTTTAAGGACAACAGACAATAAGATGGCATTTGTACCCATTGTAAATACAGGTTGAGTATCCCTTATCCGGATTGCTTGGGACGGGAAGTTGTCTGGGTTTCGGATTTGTCTGGATTTCGGAATATTTGCATAAATATGAGATATCTTGGGGATGGGACCCAAGTTCAAACAAGAAATTCATTTATGCCTCATATACACCTTACAGCACAATCTGACTTAACTTTTGTGCCGGTGTAACCAGCGGTGCAGCGAGAACGGGAGGCCCCAGAATGGAAAAGGGATTCAAATCCCCTCCCAAAAAAGAATTCAAAGGGAATTTGAATCCCTTTTCCGTTTTGTGGCCTCCCGTTCTCGCTGCGCCGCTGGTTACACCGGCACAGAAGTTAAGTCGGATTGTGCTGTTATACACATAGCCTGAAGGTAATTTTATACAATATTTTTTAATAATTTTGTGCCTTGTGCTATGCCTTGTGCTATGCCAGCCAGATGCTGGAATGTTTTTTACAAAAAGTCATAGCCCAAAAAATGTCTGGATTTTGGAATAGTCTGGATTTTGGATGTCCGAATAAGGGGTAATCAACCTGTATTAGCTCATCTCCTCATATTTAACATGTATATTTATCTACCTATCTACTCATTTCCATCCACATTATCCATCAAGCTAGTTAACTAGCTAGGTGTATTTTGCATCTGACCACCAAGGCAGCACTCATTTCTCTCAAACCTTGGAACCTGGATGCCATTCCTTAGCAAGCCATTAGCTGAATGCTATTTACATTTATGTCCCTTCTTTTGCATTTAACAGGGCTGAAGCCATTAATCTTTTATGGATCAAAGAAAAGAGGATACCTCCAGTTTTTCTAAGAGGGGGAGGGATAGTTACTTTAAAAAAAAAACAACGAATACATTATCTTCTCTCACAAATTCCCTTTGTGATAAGTCTAATTTTATGCACTGAAAGGAATCATGAGAAAAGCTGAGTTTAAATATGTATTACAATCCCGCAATACAAAAAAGGGGTTCCCGGATAAATACTCCATCATTTTATAATCCCTTGACTATATTATTAGTTAATCATACACTCTAGACCAGCTTTCACATCCTGTCTGGCACTTCATCCCGCCTGCAGCGATTACCAGGCAGATATTATGGGATGGGGGGGTTGCTGAAACATTATCATTAGAAGACGGTTCAGACCAAAGCCTTCAAAATGCATCGCGATTTGAGGAGATGCTTGTCGAAACAACATGTAGGAAAGAGATTCTCTCATCTTGCTAATTGTATAGATTGTGTGCCTCTTAATTAAAAAGTAGCCTCGAAGAAGTTATTCCGTGTCAGAACTCTCCCACTGATGCTTCAATGTATGCAAATGAGAAGAGGTATATTTTCTACACGCATGTGTTGGAGGGAGTCCTTACACATGAAAAGGGTGAAGATTTAATAATCATGCTTAACATTCATATTGTCCTCTCTAAGAGTGCAAAATGCGTTTCATATACCGTTTCCCTGATAATAAGACATCCCCTGAAAGTAAGATATCCCGTTTTTCCCAGTATGTACGTTTTCCCCAGTTATATAAGACATCCCCTGAAAATAAGTCATCTCCCCCCCTCACTCTTCATCCCGGCCGACTGCTCTTTGTGGCTGGCTGGAACTACCCCCATCTGTGAATGGATTGCTGACAGGAGAGCAAAGGCTTTGGTTGTGCGCAGGGCTGATATTCAAGAATTTCACCTTGCAATGCGGGGTTTGGAGAGTTATGACGATGTTCCAGAAGAAGATGACATGATTGCATTTGGATAAATGTAAATTGTTGTACCGGTACATTAAAAAAACAAGACATCCCTGAAAATAAGACATGCTGCGTTTTTGGGTGGAAAAAATAATATGACGTCTTATTTTGGGGAAAACAGGGTATTATCACGATGTTGTCCTTACAATCAGTCTGTAAGGTGAGCGAGTATTATTACCCCCAGATTGCAGCCGAGGCTTCCCTAAGGCCACCTGGTGAGAATTCGTGGCACAGGCAACATTCAGACTGGGAAAGTCCTGATTTGCAACTTCAGTCGCTTAGCCACGATGCTTTGCCAGCGATCCTTACCAAGACTCAGCTCATTAGATACACTCTTCAAACACAGATTGCTTTGACTGCGTGTGACACGTCTGCAGATTGAAGAGCTGAACCTGCTTACACTTCCTATTCCTGTTCCTGCCATCGGCAAACATTTTAAATACCAGAAAATACAAGGAGATTCTATCCTGATGTTTATTTATTTATTTATTTATTCACATTTTTATACCGCCCTTCCTCCAAGGAGCTCAGAGTGGTGTACATATTTCCTCCCCTCCTTTTTGTCCTCACAACAACCCTGTGAGGTAGGTGGGGCTGAGAGATAGTGACTGGCCCAAGGTCACCCAGGAAGCTTCGTGGCTGAGCAGGGATTTGAACCTGGATCTTCCAGGTCTAAGTCCGACTCCCAAACCACTACACCATCCTGGCTCCATATTGCTTGATATAACACCTTGTTTTGCCAATAATTCATTAAAAGCAGCACTAAATATTTTTTCCATTGGCAACACGTCTTAGCAATGACAACGATAATAATCTAGCGGCCCAATCCTATGGGCCCAGTACGACAGCAGAAGTGGCCTTCCACTGTTGTAGATGCAGAAGCTCTCCTGGAAATGGCACGCCACTGTGCTGAGCGCCAGGGAGCCAGCAGGAGAAGCTGCCTGTGGCTCCCTGTGTGCACCAATGGCCCATGCCAAAGTAAGAATCATGGCAGGGGGCATTTTGTGGGCGGGGAAGGGGAGGAACGGGGAGGGGACCGGGGCAGAGAGGCGGGAGGGTGGGAAGGGCAGAGAGGGTGTTGAGGGTGGGAAGGGGGTAGTTATTGGCGGCAGCAGTTCCACGAACATCCTATCCCCCTTCCTATCAATCCCATATTATCCTATCCCTCGATCCACCTTCCTCGGTCCATTCAGACTTACGCCAGAGATACAGGGGTTTACCCTGAGGTAGGGGAATAAACATTCCCTTATTTCAAGGAGGCCTCCAGGATTTCCACACACACACACACACACACCTCAGGATGCAGCACACGTTCCGTTGGCGTGGGGAGGTTCGATAGGATTGGGCTGTGAGTCTGTCACCTGGTTGAAGCCAACAGCACAATCCTACGAATGTCTACTCAGAAGTAAGCCCTACTGCTTACCTGGGCAAGTGTGTCTTGTCCATTGTATGAGCTGTAGGCTGCAATCGATATACTTAACTGGGAATACATTCCATTCGTGTCAATAGGGTTTACTTCTGAGTAGACAGTCATAGGTTTTCACAGTCAGTTAATTCAGGAAGAGCCATAGGTCAGGGTAGAGCACATGGCTTGCATGCAAAAGGTCCCGGTTTCCATCTCCATGCAGTGGTGTAACTAGACTGGAGCGGAGGCAAGTAGTTCTGCAAGACTCCGTTACACCGGAGTCAGTGGCCCCTCCCCCTTGCTGTTGGAGCCATTCTGGCAGCAACAGCAACACGCAGGACACTCCCCTGTCACTGCTGGAATGGCTCCAACAGCAAAGGGGAGGGGCCGCTGACTCCGGTGTAACGGAGTCTTGCAGAACTACTTGCCTCTGCTCCAGTCTAGTTACACCACTGTCTCCATGTAGTGCTGGGAGCTGTTGCCGTGCCTGTGTTGTCCTCCCTGGGTGCTGCTAGCCACCTTTCCATGGGAACGCAGCACCCATTTGTCCAGGACTAGCATGAGAAGGAACAGTGGGGAATTGGACCGTGACAGGCACAGGCTGTCAGAGGGAGGCTCCAGTGACTCAAAGGAGAGGACTGGACTCATGTCCTACCACAGAAGACAATCAGCAAAGGACTCATGTCCTACCACAGAAGACAATCAGCAAACGTAGCTATCTTGCTAGGGAGCTTCAGAGAGGAAGAGGAGCCCTGAGGATAATGAGGCTGCATCCTCTGCTCCTGAGGCGATAGCTCTGCCTCCTTCCTTTGGCTCTGGTGACTCCTCCTCAGAACCACCTGCAGCCCAGGAAGACCTTCCTCCATCCACCTGGCCAAGCCCAGAAACCACAAGAGGCTTGGCCAGAGTGCAAACCCATGTAATACAGCATGCTAGGAAGGTGGCAGGGAGCTGTGGCTAGCTCCCTGCCACAGGATGTGGTGATGGCCAGAGGAGGAGCCAGACCATTTTTGATCCGGGGCCCAAACCCTTGACGCCCCCCATAAAAACGCGCGGCCGTAATCCTTTATGCCCCACGGCGCAGCCGCACCGCAAATTTTTGGGATTTTTGACTTCAGTTTGGAAGCCTCCTTGTCCACTTTGTACCTCCTGTCTCCATTTCCAGCAGCACACATGATGAGGCATTCATAATGATGTGAATTTTGTGAATTTTGCTCTGCAGAATAAACTTGAAAGTGCTCCAAACATCAAACATGTGGTGTATTGCCCCTTAATGCCCTCTGGGGGGGGGGGGTGAGTCAGGACTCACTGAGGCATCTGGTGGGGCTACTGTGTGATACAGGAAGCTGGACTAGATGGGCTTTTGGCCTGATCCAGCAGGGCTCTTCTTATGTTCTTATGTTCTTATGACTCCTGGGCTGCAAGGCAAGGCTGCAAGGCAAGGGGGAAAAACTACAATCCCCAGCATGCATCTTGTTCAGTCCAAGATGGCGGCGCCCAGGGAAAATGGAGCCTGCGCCCCTCCAAAGCAAGATAAGTGGGCCAAAACCAAACACGCGCCCTGGGGGGGGCAGCTGCAGCGGGGGGGGGATATTAAGAAAAAAACCCAGAAATTGATTTTAAAAAAACCGGAAAAAAACCAAAAAAAACCGGAACTTCTACGGAGGCCTGCGCCCCCCCCAGGGGCCCACCAAACCACCGCCCCCTATCAGCCAACGCCCCTGGTGATGGCAGTGGCGTCGCTCCGGTAGGGGTGGGGCCGTAAGTATCGCTCCGTCGTAGTCCCTTTACCGAGCGAGCAGGAGGCGGCCCCGCCCCCTCACTGTCGGAGTCTTTCCCCTGCGGAGAAAGCAGCAGGCAACCCTGCCTGCTGCTTTCTCCGCAGGGGAATGGCTCCGACAGTGAGGGGGCGGGGCCGCCTCCTGCTCGCTCGGTAAAGGGACTACGACGGAGCGATACTTACGGCCCCGCCCCTACCGGAGAGACGCCACTGGGTAATGGCATCTGGCCTAGATGCCTTTAAAAGGGGTTTGGATAGATTCATGGAGGAAAAGACCATCACAGGTTACAAGCCATAAGCAACCTCCTGGCTTTAGAAGTAGGTTTTCTCTGTGCCAGGTGCAGGGGAGTGGCAGCAGGAAACAGGTTATCTTGTTGGCTGTGTGCCCCCTGAGGCGTCTGGTGGGGCCACTGTGAGATACAGGAAGCTGGACTAGATGTGCCTTTGGCCTGATCCAGCAAGGCTTCTTATGTTCGTATTACGTTCTTATGCTTCTTTTGATTCCTAAACTGGCTTCATACGGAGAGGTGGTGTCACACCCACCCCTCTGCAGAACTGTATCTTCAGTTGAACCAGACCAATGCTTGAGCAACCTTCCTGCTTGACAGGAGCCCTATCCGTGTGCTAGATCTCACATGGGCACAGTCCACACATGGGGGGGGGGGGGCAGAAACACACTACTTAGCCCTGCCCCTGTGTTGAAATGCTCCCCAAGACCCACCCTCCCCGTCATCAGCGTCTTCTACAGTTGCGTTGCTATCAGGACACGTGGGGGGGGATGATGTGTTTCGCGTCATTGCCCTGCCCCCTCTGCTCCCTGCAGGCTTCATTTGAAGCTTTCTAATACTCGGAGCTGGTGGGAAGGCCCAGAAAATGCACTGGGTTTGACCCATTTCAGTTCCGTGGCAGCAAACACAGCCCTCCGGCTGCAAAAAAGCAGTCGCAAAGTAAAACAATTATGCCGCGGCTCGTCCTTGTGACTAGACCATGGTTGTCACCCAGGGGTACTGCATCGCCCCACCCCCATAGTGACGCCACTGGTCTTCTTATGGGGAGGACAGGGTTAGAGCTTCAGGAGACCATCGACAGTAGTGCGCTCCCCCCAACACATGGACTATGTCCACACAAGGCCTAACACATGAACAGAACCCATGAGTTGTGTCCTTGGGCTGTTCTCGCATCCAGCCTTACAGTGCGCTCCCTGTAGTTCTGACTGCTTCCTGCCTGAACAGCCCCTGATCAAAGGATCCTTCTGGGGCTTAGACTGAAAAGGGAGACACCAACATCACTGCAGTCATGTACGAATTGGACCAGGAAAACATTGTGGTCTAAACATGCCTTGTGCCCAGATCCCGATTCAGTACAGCACTGCAAATTGGTCTTCTGGGCATGTTTTCACTAGTGTGTTTGCCAGAGCTGGCAGGCTAGATGCATAGCAGGTCATGATCAAGCCAACTTGCTGAAAACAGTTCTGTCTTTATCCGTACAGGTATTTGCTCAGATTGACCAGCCAGTCAAGAGTCAGCATTTTTGCATGATCAGGCAGAATTCTCTGCCCGACCTTCCCTTTGTCACCTGACCTCTGCTAAGCGGGTAGTTGCAGGACCACCCTCTCGCCATCTACAGGGGTAGCACCAACGCACAGCAGAGAGCAGGTCTGCAGCCCCTTCTCCTGTGATGTTGGTGCAAAACAGCAGCTTCACCAGCTGCCATGAAGGAAAAGACCATCACAGGTTACAAGCCATAAGCATCCTCCTGGCTTTAGAAGTAGGTTTTCTCTGTGCCAGGTGCAAGGGAGTGACAACAGGAAACGGGATTATCTTGTTGTCTCTGTGCTCTCGGAGGCATCTGGTGGGGCCACTGTGAGATACAGGAAGCTGGACTAGATGCGCCTTCGGCCTGATCCAGCAAGGCTCTTCTTATGTTCTTATGTTCTTATGCCATGTTGGTGGGAAAAGAAGGTTTCCTGGTCCAGTAGCCAGTGTCCTCTCTGATATACCCAACACTTTGCACTGCTAAACCCTGACCTCCCTCGGTGTATCCTAATTCAATCCAAACTAACAAGAAAAACAGCATAGATTGGGGGGGAGGGTAGTTGTGAATCGGTCATAATTATTGTGATGAACATGCCATCATCACCTATTTGATTTTGAAGAATCTCATTATACACCAGATGCCTTTTGAAAGCTTTGGGTTGCAAAGTAAGTGACAGGGGAGATATCAGGACAGCAGGGATTCCAGGGCAGCATATTTTGTGTCTCTCCTTCTCTCTGTCATTGTAATGATAAAGAAGAACAGGAGTGCAGAGGCAACTCGTGTTTCTCCAGGAACATAGTTTGTTCTTTTAGTTGTCATGTTCAGAAATCCTTGATTTTCTAAAAAAAGAATTGTACCTTGTTGTTCTTGAACAGAAATCATCACTGCCTGACTGATAAAAAAAAATTAAGGCTGCAATCCTATTGGAACGTTCCTGGGAGTAAGCTCCTTTGAAAACAATGGGACTTACTTCTGAGTAGGGCTGTGTTGTAACTGATATATATTTATGCCCCAATCTTCCTTCAAGGAGCTCAGAAGGGTTTCATACAATTTCCAGTGGGTCTCTTATTGTATAGAGCCAAATGGCATCGTGTGCAGTTGGACTGTTCCATGGGATGTATCTTAACTTCTTCACAATCTGTTCCAGAAGGTTCCCCACTTCTATGGATAACATCCGGTTCAGCCACCAGGAGCTGATTTTCAGGTGCAGGGGGCTGCAGAGGAAAGGAGAGACTCAGGTGCAGGGGTCCAGTCATCGGATAGGAGAGGAGGCAGTCCTTCAAATAGCCTGGCCCCAAGGCATAAAAGGTAACGGTGACCCCTGACAATTAAGTCCAGTCGTGTCTGACTCTAGGGTGTGGTGCTCATCCCCATTTCAAAGCCGAAGAGCCAGCGTTGTCCGAAGACGCCTCCGTGGTCATGTGGCCGGCATGACTCTCCTTGCCGCAGCGCGTAGCATGCGGCTGGAACACGGAGCGCTGTTTACCTTCCCGCAAGCGGTACCTATTTATCTACTCGCATTAACATGCTTTGGAACTGCTAGGTTGGCAGGAGCTGGCCAAGCAACGAGAGCTCACCCCGTCGCGGGAATCGAACTGCCAACCTTTCCATCGACAGCTCATGGTTCAGCGGTTTAACCCACTGCGCCACCCGCTGGCCGGCCCCAAGGCATAGCAGGCTTTAAAGGTCAAAACCAACACCTTGACTTGCATCTGGAAACAAATCAGCAACCAGCAACCAGTGCTATCACAGGAGCAGCAGCTCAACAGAGTGAAACCGCAGTGCTCCCATTGGCCACGGCACGAGCCACTGCATTCTACACCAGTTGCAGTTGCCAGATGGTCCTCAAGGGCATGTAGAGCATGTTACAATAAGACTTGATGTCATCAGAGTGTGGACCACTGCGGTCAGGTCTGTCATGTGCACTGGCAGCCTTGTCACGCATGCCGTCCCAGCAGCGGCACTTCCGCTATCTCAGCAGCACTTCCACCTGTGAAACATGCATTCCGCCAGCAGATTTGTCAGTTAGGATTGGGCCCTTATTGTTCCTGAATAGAAGCCACAATGTCTTGACTGGTAGAAATTAGCTCCAGTCCGTACCAGAAACACAGCAGCAAAAGAGCTGACAATGGCATTCTTTCATATTCACATATTCATAGTCTATGGTTCATCTCAAAAGTGTTGAATACCTCGGCAGAACAACAAAAAACAAAATGAGCTTGCATCCCTCCAGGTCTCCCTCCCACCTTTGCCTCTCAATAAAACTACAAAGTACCAAAGAACCTAAGGCAACTGTTGGATAAGCAGAGAAGTGGTGTAGCAGAGAGATGGTGGCAAAACAGGAACAGTGTGAAATTAGGAAATTAAGAGACTCAGCAAGCAAGAAAAGAACACATTAATCTGGAGACGTTTCAGGAAATCCAGGTGACTAGAGTTTTTTCTGGTTTTTTGTTCTTTTTTTAATTTTTTTAATTTGCAGAACCCAATATTTTCCTAGAGTAGGAAAACTGGAAAATGAATGAGGAAAAATGCTTGGGGCGAGCCTCCTGGAAAATAGATGAGGATGTTTTGATTTTTGTAATGTTTTCTTTAAAAAAAATAATTGCTTGGAATCTATGTACAATTTTATTTTAGTCTCTCCTTTTTTCCCCCCAGGTCCTGCAAATTTGCATTGAGTGACAACACTTTTACCGAGGCAACAGTAACAGCTGGAATAAATAGTTCATTTCAGGCTATATTATAATTGGTAATAAAGCAAGAAAAGGGGAAAAGAAAGAATCTTTGTGGTAAGATCATTTCAGAGACCAAACCAAAGTTTCCTGACATCACCACAAACACTTTTCAAAGGGCTGTGTGTATTATTATAGCCTTGGAAATATGAAACAGGGCAGAAAATCTATAAAGAGAGTTAAGTGGAAAAATATCAATTCGTAAAGTGGAAAATTGCTCCTGCGTACACTTGAATTTGCCAAAAGAATGTGCTGGGTTGCTGAAGAGAAGCTGGCAAAGGTTATCTGTATTTATTTATTTATTTATTTATTTATTTATTTATAAAAATTATATCCCGCCTTATCCTATGCCGAGGCAAATGCCCAAGGCGGCTATATACCAATAACAAACTGGTCCCTACATTTTGAGGGTGCAGGTATCTACCTGGCCAGCCCCAATGATAAGACACCATAACAGAGGCATAGTAATGCTGCCCCCGGGGGGGGGGAAGGCTGAGATGATGCCCCCAGAAGCCACGCCCCTGCCATGTGATGTCACCCAGAAGCCATGCCCCCGGGGTGATGACATGTGGCCTGTAACTGGCCTAAAATGGGCCCAGGAGGCAGGAGGGAGGGGCAGGAACACCTCCCCGGCCTCCAGAAGTCTCAGCAGCAACACTGCGAGGCTCACCACCGCTGCCGAGAGCAGCAAAAACTTTTTAAAAAGCGGTGTAAAAAGCCGCGAAAAGGAGCCACTGCCAAGTGCTCCGCCCCCCGGACGTGCTGCCCAGGGGCGGACTGCCCCTGCCCCTCATTGCTATGCCACAGTCCCATAGTGTACAGGCAAAAGTTTTGCCTGTCAACCACTTCCCTAAAACAAATATTGAAAGAACCATCTTGCCAAATAGGACTTTTGCTGAGGTCTTCAGAGGAGACCCTGCTCCACGCTAGGCTTGCCCTTTTGCCCAAAAGATTCCCGACTGAGCTCCCCTGGCCAATTTCTCACAAGCACGATCAGGTTGAATGCATCATGCCTTCCCCTTTCCCAGAGCACCTCAAAACGTCCTGGGAGGCTGGGGGAAGGCATCTGGCTCAGAGAACTGTAGGCTCCAGTGGAGCTTTTTTTCCACACCAGGGCTGCACTAAAACTACAGCTCCAAGCAAATCTCTGAGGGGAAAAGAGGTTCTGCAACCCAGTGCAGCTCTGGAGGAAATGGGCCTGGAGTGCTCCAAGCCGCCGCCACGGCTGCCTGCAGGTCTTTCCCTTTGCCCCGAAGCTTCGTTTTCTGCCTTGGAGTAGGAGGAGGACATGGTGGTGGCAGCTGGAGTGCCCAACTCTCAGTTGTTGGTGCCTCCACTACCACCACCACTCGTGCCCCTCCTGCTCCAAGGAAACTTTCTGATACCTTGGAATGGGGATTGGGGAAGTGATGGCAGAGGGACTCAGGCACTTTGGGGCATTTGGCACCCACTTGGCATGACCACTCACAAAGCTGTGGAAATGTGTGCACGTTCACTTGAGGCACACACAAGTCCCAAACCCTTTCAGGCCAAACGGGACATTCATGCATCTGAGTAATCGCCGGTTTAGAGATGCATCCTACCTGATAACACTATGCACACCTGGAAGAGATGTGGTTGGTGGGGATATGGGGCAGGGGCTCCTAGCCATGGCACTAAAAGTCCCTACTTCAGGAGGTACATCTATCCTGCCTCCTGATAGAAATACCAGGAGAAAACCGTGCTTTGTAACCATGGCTTGCCCATCCATGTGGCTTGTGCCAAGTGATGGGTGGTAGGGGTAGCAGCAGACTCGGGGTGCCCTTCACCCCAAGCCTGCTGTTGCCTCCCCTCAGCCTGCCATGGATGCTGCTGCATTGATTCACTTCACCACATGTGGAGCAAGCTTAGGGAAGTGAATTGCTGTTGCCCACACCCCAAAAAACTGTGCGGAAGGCAGGAATCCGTATCCACTCACCTCACTCCTTCCTCACATGGCCCCTTCAATTAAATAGGACACACAGCATGTCCCACATTTGCTCTTTTGATGAAAAGGATTGAGGGAGAACTGAAGGAGGTAGGGGGCTGGATTGCCATTTTCTGCCTGGGGAGCATGTGGTGGTGGGTCGGGAGTGGCATTGGGAAGCAGGTCACATTGGGCCATCCCTGTCGGAAACCACGCTTTTGTTCTGTGATTCCTCCCCCCCCCTTTAGCTGCCCTCGTTTGCAGGGTCGGTCCACTCATGAGACTGGGTGAAGCAGCTGCTTTGAGCAATGGGAAAGGCAGCAAACTGGGAGGGGTGCCCACCACATGCCTCCAGTGCCAATGCAGAAAACTGTGGTGGATCTGAAAGAGGAAGTGGCAGCTGCTGAGGTCCCATTCCCAATCACCCTCCGGGAAGATGGGGAACAGGGTCACCAGGGTTGCTGTCTCCTCCCTCCACCTCCTCTCCTCCTCTGTCATTTCTGCAGAACAGGTTGGACAGGGAGGATTCTGGGAGCAGGAGAGGAGGAGGCTCTGCTTCTGGTCCCAGGAGGATCGTTCCTGCCCAGCCAGTTTGGCAGAAGTCCCGTTAGAGGTGGTGTTGGGGAAAGGTTCCATATGTGGTGCTACGTCTGCAGTGGCCCATTCAGGCATGCATACATACTTCTATTTATATCCCACTTTTTCAGTATAATTTTGCAAACTGATGAAATATAATTTCACCCAACTGCTACTGGTGCCGATCTTCCCCAAGAGCTTAGATGGCTTTTATAAAGATTCGCCACACTGTTGGAAGACAGACCTGCCTTTGAATAGTTATAATAGCTGCTATAGCGAAATGGAATTTCTGTGTTCAGGAGCTTCAAATGCTGGGGACAGTAAAGGCCGCTGCAGACCCCACGAATCTTGGCTCGTCCCGGACGCCTGAGGAGCTTAGTCAAGGCATGCTGGGGTGTCTGGTTACCACAGCGGAAGCGAGCGGTCTCCCGATTTCCGGCACGATCGAAAATCCTCCTGGGCCATGTTTGAGGGGCCGCACAGCGGAGCTACTGGAGCCACCAAGGGGGAGGAGAGTGGCTGCCAATCGGGTGTGTTAGCCAATCACCGTGGAGGTTTCTTCCAAGAAGGCGGGACAAAAGGAGGGACTATTTGAGGGAAGACACTCCTACTCCTCTCGCGCTCGCTCATCTCGGCGCTCGCTCGTTCGCCTCGGCATGCGGTCTGCAGTGGCTCTAAATAGGAAGGTGCTGTTGCCTGGATGCATTGTTTGTTTGTACGTTTCTCAGAGGTAGGTAACCACTACTGGAAGCAGGATGCTAGACTAGATGGACTGATCCAGCACGGCTCTTCTTATGTGTCTGAGGACCCTGCACAAAAAGCAAACCTAAAGCCGGCTTTAATTCAGAAAAAAAAAGTGTGCCAAAGTTAGAAGTTTGGGAAACACAAGTCTAAAGAGTACAGTAGCTCCTTTGTCTCGACTTCCCCTTCAGCTCAGTACTGTGCTCAGAGGGCCTATTGATTAACAAGCAAACAATTCAAGATCAGCACGGCTTTTAATGAGAATGATTAAGTACAGTGCAGCACCAGGTTGAATGCAAGAGAGCACGATTTCATGCTTGTCAGGGGCTGATTTCCTGAGTTGGCATTTTGAGTGAGCGAAGCAGAACAAAGTCATCTTTTGGTGCTGAGATGGTCGGAAGGGAGAACAAACACTGCTAGAATCACAAGGATGGTTATTCACATCACAGGAGCTGGTCATCCTGCGTTCTCTTCTCTCCCTCGCAGAGAATAGGAAGCCCTGAATGAGCAGGATCCAACTGAAACATAACACTGCCACACAAAGCCACCTTACTGATGAAAGATCAGAAGAACTGCCCTCTTGGGTCACAGTGAAAGTGCATCTAGCCCAGCATCTTGTTTCCAGCAGTGCTCAGCCAGATTGTCTTTAAAAAGTGAAAATGTGGCTATTAAAGGAATGGTCCCCATCGCCTGTTCTTTTTGTCTCTATTATCTGGTGTTCAGAGGTGTTCTCTTCCGGTTCATGGGGATTCCATTTCATAATCTTGACTAATATACAGGACATTGATAGATATGTCCTCCATGAATTTACACACACACACACACACACACACACACACACACACACACACACACACACACACACACACACACATGCAGCACCAGAAAACAATGTCAAAACAGCATAACTAAGAGGAGACAGAACAGATCAACATAAAATTAGGCCTCAAAGTCTAAACGAAACAGAAACATTTTCAGCCACCATCAAAACAGTGGCAGTGATGGAGCCAGCCTTGCGTCCAGGAGCAAGGAGTTCCATAGCCTGGGTGCTTCTGCAGGGAAGTGTCTCCACCAAACACACCACTGCCAATGGTAGGAAATGCAAGAAGGCCCTCTCAGTTCAACTCAAGGTGCAGGCGGTTCTATACGGGGGGAGGAGTCCCTTCAAGTACTCCATCCCAAATCACTTGAGCATTTAAAGGTCATATAACCAATGCCTTGAATTGCACCTGGAAACAGACCAGAAACCAAGGCATATGATGAATCAATGGTGCGATGGACTTATCCTGCCTTGTGCTGGCCAACCATCATGCAATAGCATTCTACGGAGTCTTCAGGGACAGCCCCATGTAGAGTGCATACAGTCATCCAATGCGTGGTCAACCAAAGTCAGGTCTGACTGCCTCAAGAAAGGATGCACTGGCACATCACAGTCTAAGCTAGGCAAATGCATCCCTGCCATCCTCTGGGCATCCAGGTGTAAAATTGGGTCCAGGAACACTCCCAAACTGCAAAACCGCTCCTTCAAGGGAGCGCGACCAGACCCCATCCCGAACAGGCTAATACTCCATAACTGGGTCACAGATTTCCTAATGAATGGCAGCTCTGTCCTGTCTAGATTTAACTTGTTTGCCCTCATCCAGCCCATTCCTGGCTCCAGACAGAGGTTCAGCTCCTCCACAGCCTTCCTAGTATCATATGGAATAGAGATATAGAGCTGGGTGTCATCTATATGCTGGTGATATCCTACCCCAAACACCCTGATCAGCTCCTCCAGCAGATTCATGTACATGTTAAATAACATGGGAGACAAAACTGAACACTAGCGAATGACCAGAGCATTAAGCAGGAGCCCCCCAGTACCACCTTCTGGAACCTGGCCTAGATGCCTTTAAAAGGGGTTTGGATAGATTCATGGAGGAAAAGACCATCACAGGTTACAAGCCATAAGCAAACTCCTGGCTTTAGAAGTACTGTATTTTTCGCTCCATGGGACACATCGGACCATAGGACGCATGCGTCCTATGGAGCTAAAAATAGGGGAATTTTTTTTACTTACCTGGGCTTGTGGGGGCTTTGGGGAGGCCTGCAGAGGGTCGCGCCGGCCTCCCCGATCTTCAGTTCGGCGATAAATGGCTCTTTTTGGCCATTTCTGGTTTTTGTGAAGAGCCATTTATCGCCAAACTGAAGATTGGGGAGGCCTGCAGAGGGTCACGCAGGCCTCCCCGAAGCCCCCACAAGCCCAGGTAAGATTGCTAATTAAACATTTGCTCCATAAGACGCATGCTTATTTCCCCCTATTTGGGGGGAGTGCGTCTTATGGAGCGAAAAATACGGTAGGTTTTCTCTGTGCCAAGTACAACAACAGGAAACAGGTTATCTTGTTGTTTGTGTGCTCTTGGAGGCATCTGGTGGGGCCACTGTGAGATACAGGAAGCTGGACTAGATAGGCCTTTGGCCTGATCCAGCAAGGCTCTTCTTATGTTCTTATGTTCTTAACCTACCTTCCAGGAAGGACCACAACCATTGAACACAGTGCCCCCAAGTCCTATTCCAGCCAGGTGTACGAGAAGAATACCATGGTCAATGATATTGAAAGCCCCTGGGAGGACAAGCAGAACCAAGAAGGACACACTCCCCCTAGTTCCCATTGTAGGTCATCAACCAGGGCAACCAAGACCATTTCTGTCTTAAACACTGGCTGAAAGCCAGACTGAAATGGGATTTTATAACACTTCGTACCCATTCAACCAGCCTCCCTGCCCCATCAGGTTTCTCCACTCATGAAAGGCAAGAAGAGTCATGGGTATGCAGACAGCCTCACACTACCAAGACTCCTGTCCATGTCGTCAGGTTGCACAACTTGAAAAGTATCCGTAATGACCACACAAGCAGGTGTAGAGGGTACATCAAAAGGAAATGTTAATGCAGAGTCCAAGTCATGACGGAGGTGAGCAATTTTATCCACCACATGTCTCGCAAATCAGTCACAGCAGGCCACCAAAGTGTCTTCCTTCCCCCTCTGTAGACCCAGATGTAACCACGCACCACCCAGATCAGTTCCACTCATGACTCTCCAAGGACTCAGTGGTGGCAGAGAATGAGCCACCTTCAGTCCATAAAATAGACCATAGTCCATGTTCAATCAGATTCATCACAAGTCTTCCACCACTGTCACTCAAGACTTCTGCGCAGATGCTTCATTACCATCAGCTCCCCAGTAAACCACAGAGCTGGCTTAGCTCTATGTTTAGGCAGAGGACACTCAGGTGCAATCGCATCAATGTCTCTAGTGGTTCCCAAACTGTGCGTTGCGATGTACTCACAGGGGCGTCACAGAATGTTCCCGGTGGCCCCTCCTACCTGCTCTCCCAGGCGCTGCCATCTTAGATCGCCCAAAATCTCGCAGGATCATGAGATTTGGGTGCCACCATCTTGGACCTCACAATATCTCGTGAGATTTGGGTGCCGCCATCTTGGATCTCACGAGATCTCATGAGATTTGGGCACCACCATCTTGGATCTTGCGAGATTTTTGTGATCCAAGATGGTGGCGCCCAGGAGAGCTGGGAAGAAGAGGCTGCAGGGGTACCGTGAACCAGGTAAGTTTGGGAACCACTAGTCATTTCTGCATTCCAGAGGTCAACCATGGTCACAGAAGAATCTCAGGCTTTAGCAGTTGGAAAATTACCCAGAGACATCAGAAATCCATTCAGCCTGTAACATTCTGATTAGGTTTCCCCATCCCTGAGGGGAGGCATTCTGGTAAGTCTAAACCCTACTAGAAAGTGATCTATTTATTCATGACAAATTCATAGTGTATTGAAACACACAGCATAGGAATGACCAGGGTATTCAAATGCAAATGCCCTTCAATACTTGCTGCTTAGAGAAATACTTGATAAATAGGTCACGTTAGACAGTCTTATGGATTGTGCTCACATGGAAAGAATTTTTTTGGGGGGGGAAATCCAACCCCAAACACAGTAGAATAATTTCTCTTCAATTTCCAAATGCTATCTCTATCCAAACTCTACCTGCAGAGTGTGAAATCAATATATGGATGTTGCTGCAAAACTAATGACCTCTTCAGTATGTTGCTTTGATATTTTTATTATGGATCATCTTGGATTTGTCTTTTCCTAAATTACACTGAAGACAGATATAATGGCCCAGTAATTCAGAGCTGTGGTAGGACGGAAAAAAACTCCACAGCAGAGGTATTGTCCTGCTATAACAGCTTCCACAGACACATTTTTTTTCTTCTTTTCCTAGATGATAAGACACAGAAATTAACTATACAGGCCTAATTCAGTTGCCTTTGTGAAGCGCTAGCGGGAAACAAAGTGCAATCAATATGAGAAAGAAGAGGATTGAGGGATAACACAATTAAGTCAGTCCTTGCACTACTTAAAATGCTTTTCGACGGTAAATTTCCCCAAACTCGATCTGAGAGAATCACCCAGATTTAGTTGTGCTGCCTGAGAATGAGGTCCAGTCTAGACAACGAGCTCATCATTTAGTGAAACTATTTCTGGACTGTACCATTTCTGACTGCAGGTGGGGGATCGCATCATTGAATGCTTTGCCATGGGGAGAAAAGCCAACACAAAGAAAAAGAGCGTGGAAGAGACCACTAGGCTAGAAAAAAAAAAAAACCTCCTCACCTTCATCCGGTATTCTTGGTGCATGGAGCTGTTTTTTTTTTAATATAGGGAACATTCAAAACTTATAGTTCAATCCGATGCATGTCTACTCAGAATTAACAGCCCAATCCAATCCAGGGTTGGCCCAGAGTGTGCCACGTCACTGATACAGCCTCCGCTGCATGCTGGGGACCAGGTAGATGGAAAGGTAAGTAAAGATATTTTATACTTACCTACTCAGTTGCTGCCTGGTCCCCAATGGATCTACTCAGATCTGTGCCAGCTCTTTTGCTGGCATAAATCCAAGTAGGTCTAAGGGGGAGGGCGTGTTGAGCCCAGGCCAGGGGCATAGGATATCAGTGCCACCGCTGCCACTAGTATCCACCCCTGGATCACCCTTGGTATGCCTCCAGCCTGGCCCGATATCCACCCTGATCCTCCCTCCACCACCTTACCGGCGGAATAGCTGGCAGTTGTGGCACACGCATGGAGTCACCAGCTGTTTCTGCTGACGACTTGGTCATACATGATGGCAGCACAACGTTTGTGCCATTGTAGGGTCACGTACAACTGCAAATCACAAGATCCACTATCATAGATGGCTCTTAGGAGTAGGTCATAAGTCCCCTTAAACTCAGTGGGACTTAATTCTGAGTAGACGTGCATGGGATTGTGCTGCTGATTACATAATGAAACTGAAGGCAGCATCTATGCCATTCCCAGGCAGGGCCAGCCCAAGACCACTTGACGCCTAAGGTGGCATGCCAAATGCTGGACCCCCTCCTTACCTGTAGCCCAATCCTATCCTTTCCCCCGTCCTGCCTTGTGCTGCATCCTGTGGGGGGAGGCAGATCGGGAGGCTTGGGAGAAGTAAGGAAAAATATTTTCCCTTACTTCCCCATAATAAGCCTTCTGCTCACCAAAGGGTCACCTTGGACCTGCGCCAGCTCTTTAGCTGGCACAAGTCCAAGGAGAGAAAGGGGGCATGTTGGGAGGCAAGGAAGGGGATTGCATCAGGCACAAGTCACCCATGCTGGGTGTCACCCCCTTCCGCCACCCAACACGCCATGGACTGCATGTACCTGGTACCCTTTCACAGCGGCTGAGGACCTGGCAGCATATGAATGAGGTTCAACGTCGTGCCACCACCTACAGCCACAGCGGTGGCAGTGAAGGGGCACTCTTGCTTCCACTAGCCAGCCCGCTTTCCAGATGACAGTCCTCCTTCGCTGCTGCTGCTAGAGTTATGGGTGGTGGCATGAAGCAGGATTCATGTCTGTTGCTGCTGCCTGCTCCACACGGCCTCCTTGTAAACCCCCCCCCCATATTGGGATCTGGCTGGCTTTCCTAGTCTAGGCCCTTCTGTGGGTTTGGACATCTGGCATGTAAGAACATAAGAAGAGCCTTGCTGGATCAAGCCAAAGGCCCATCTAGTCCAGCTTCCTGTATCTCACAGTGGCCCCACCAGATGCCAACAAAATAACCTGTTTCCCGTTGTCACTCCCTTGCACTTGGCACAGAGAAAACCTACTTCTAAAGCCAGGAGGTTGCTTATGGCTTGTACCCTGTGATGGTCTTTTCCTCCATAAATCTATCCAAACCCCTTTTAAAGGCATCTAGGCCAGGCTCCATCAGGCCCACCTGTAAACCCACCAACAGATGGATGTCTACAGACTAAGCAGCTGTTAAAGGCACAAGAGCAGGAGCCAGGAACAAAGTTTCAACCCCAAAGATGTCCCTATAGAGAAGCTGTGATATGTGGCTTCCCTGGGCCATAATCATCACCCCATGGTACCCATGCAAATGTTTGCATCACATACCCAGCAGCAAGGGTTTGTGTCAAGGGTTTCAGGGAGTCCTCTTGACCCAAGACTGCATGACATCCCCCCATTGCGAAAGAAAGTTCCAGTGCAAAGACCTGCGGCAGCAGAAGCCCTTGCTGGCAATTTTTTCCAGCTCAGAGAGTCTTAATAATGCAACCTCGGAGCTGGCAGCAAATGTTAAAGGCTGTCCCCCCTGTCCTCTAGCGAGCACCGTGGGGCTGCTAAGAATGACCTTGCTCAAGGAAAGAACCAATGCAACACAAGAGCCATAACCAGCAGTCGAGGGCTGTACTACGGGGACCCGGGTGTCGTTGCAGTGCCTCTCTCTGCAAGGACACAGACAGCACGAAGACACGGAAAGGTCACTGAGTGGGAAAAGAGAATGAGCAGAATAATTTCATTCCCAACCGCCGGATGGGCTCCTCGTGTCTCCTCCATTCCCTTGCCTGTTTTCACACATATGACATACAGAGCGCTAAGAAAGAACAAGGCATGCTGTTTTTAATGAATCGTGACAGTCTCCATTCATTTGCATTGCATGGATCTTGTAAAAAGTGCAAGGAACGTCTCATTATTCAGTGTTAGAAACTTCAGGTTGAAGGCAAGCTTTCGAAGAACGGATGAAACCTGAATACTGCAGCTACTCAGGTTGGGGAGACTAGTGGGCTCTGCAACTACCCTGCTCAGATCACTGTGAACAGATCTAAGATGGGCATGCCTCACCAAGAGCAGCCCCCCCCCGTCCTGCATCAATTCTGCTCACACCCCACTGCTGCTACCCCTTTCTGCCCCAAGAAAATAGCCTGGGGGGAAGGGACACGACTTCTATCTTTGCAAGAATGTTTTCTTGCCTGCGTCCCTTTCCTCCTTCCCAGAGGGAGGCTGTGTACCCCCCCCCCAGGGAAGGGGGAGTGGGGAGAAAGGCCGAAATTTCATCCATTGTAGCTGAGTGCTCAGAGAACCCCCCTCAAGTGTTTCTGCACCCAGTGGCGTTCCCAGCCCTCCCGGCGCCTGGGGGGGCGGGGGTTGGAGCGCCCCCGCAAGCAGCTGGGCTCGGGGCTGAGCGCCCACTCCGCGCGTCCCCGGCCTCCGGAGGCTCCGCTCCAAAGGCAGGGGACAAGCTCTCCTCAAAATGACCGCCCAGTTCGGTGGTCGAGGGCTTAAGCCCTCGACCGCCGAACTGGGCGGTCGCTCTAAGGAGGGCTTATCCCCGGCCTTCGGAGCGGAGCCTCCGGAGGCCGGGGACGCGCCGAGTGGGCGCGCTGCTCCGGCGGTCACGCCAGTCGGGCTCCGGTGCCGCGCCGCTCTGCGCAGCCCCGAGCCCGGCTGCCGCGCCCCCGCACCCACTTGGCGCCTGGGGTGGAGCACACCAGCTCCCCCCATTAAAGAACGCCTCTGTCTGCACCCACACGGGGTGCAATTGATTGGGGAGCAAACACAGACCTGCTCACCCATCCCTAACCACTACTTTTGGTATAAATGGCAATGCATTTCCCCCCCCCCCAACTTAGCTGATGTCTGAAGCTAGTTGCAACCAACTAGAATGGAAACATTGCTCACCACGGCAAATACCAGTGGTGACAGCATTTCCAAGCAAAGTGTAAGCCAGCCTGCACCATCACAGACCTTCTGATCTTCAGACGGTTGGTAAAATCACCTCTGGACTTGAGGGCTTTTAGGCTGCAATTTTATTATGCAAATCCTGTTGAAATATATTTATTATACTTTATTCTGCTTTGACGCTGCTGCATGCTGCTTTGGGGGCTGAAGTGAAAAGCAACGTAGACATTGAAAAATACGTAAATGGACATGGACTATGGAGAGAAGCATAGCTGGGCTGCAGTGCAGAAGAGAATACAGTCCAGGCCTGAAAAACGTGACCCACCGAGTCGAACACAGCCCATCACCATCCCATCCATGAGGCTGGCTGAAGCTGTTGCTTCGAGCAGCAGACTTGGAAAGGAAGCAAAGCAGTGAGGAGTGCCCCACAACCGCCCGCCACCTACCCTGGCCCATCACTCCACCTGGCCACTGCCCCATTCTCTTCTTCTTCTGCGCTGTCCTTGGACAGCCAGTGAAAGCAGTATGGACAGGGCTGGTCCAGCCATGAAGAAAACTGAAGCAGGGATTGAGGAGGGCCGGGTGCCCTGCACTGACTGCCACTGCTGACTGCACTGCACTGCACTGCACTGCCCACTGCCCACTGCCTTCCCAGCCACGTCACCAAGTGCTCTGCTTTTCTTCCCACTCGCTGTGAGCAAGTGAGAGGAGGATCAGGGCAGCAGCCGCCCTCCTCTTCCTCCAGCCTCATTGCTACAAGCAATCAAGGATGTAATTCATCTGTGGAACTCCTTGCCACAGGATGTGGTGATGGCACCTGGCCTCGATGCCTTTAAAAGGGGGTTGGATAGATTCATGGAGGAAAAGACCATCACAGTTTACAAGCCATAAGCAACTTCCTGGTTTTAGGTTTTCTCTGTGCCAGGTGCAGGGGAGTGGCAGCAGGAAACAGGTTATCTTGTTGGCTGTGTGCTCCCTGAGGCATCTGGTGGGGCCACTGTGTGATACAGGACTAGATGGGCCTTTGGCCTGATCCAGCAAGGCTCTTCTTATGTTCTTATGTTCTTAATCACGGTGCCAATGCTGGAGAAGGAAGCAGCAAGGGGTCATGGTGATCCTCTTCCAACCTCTCCCTTCCAGGAGACTGATAACAAGATTGCTCCGCCTCCCTTTCCTCTTCCTTCTTGCCCAGCAGCCACTTTCTCTTTGACACACCCACTTGCTTGTTCTCTCTGGGCCACTTCTTCAAAGAAACAGCTGGGTGGAGCATGCTGGGAGCAGGTGACAAGCACCCGGTTCCTGTCATTTGTTTGTTGGAAGAAGTGGCTGGGAGGGAACAAGGAGGAGGGAGTGGTGGTGTTTTTGTCACATGTGCGATATTTTTTTTTAACGGGATGGAAATTAGGATGCCACTTCATTGTAACATGGGCCAGACTTGAGCATGGGAGCATGGCTTACTTCTTCCTCAGTGGCTCTGGCAAGGATCATGGTGATGGAGAAGCAGGTAGCCACCACTGCCATCTTATAGCCGCTGCCACCTCTGACGCTATCCTTTCCTCCCCTGTGGCAGTGAGGTGGCGGTGATACTGACAATGAGGAGGGAGTGCCTGTGCTGTGGGTGGTTGGCGGTGCAGCGGGCAGCAAAATTTGTGGTTGCTTTGGGCACCAGATCAACTTGGGCTGGGCGTGCCCCTCAGTGATGCATTCTGGCCCATCAGTCCACTCCAGGGCAGGAAGCAACCATGGTTTATTAGGGCATCACAAGTTGTACAGGCTTGCCAAGCTTCTGATAGCTCTGAAAAGGAATCTGCACGTCGCCTCAGCAGCGCTTGTTTATGGTACTTTTGTGTGCCTGGAACTTCAGGGACTTGAGGGTGAAATGACGGAATGTTTCTGTCTTCTGATAGTGACAGGAAAATGCAGGAAATCTGCCCCATCCACCACAATTTCTCAGAGGCTTTGCCCAAAGGGATTGGAAGTATTTTAATTGTGATCCCCAACTGCTTTGAAACTAGGGGGACGTGTATTCCCACACTCCCTCTAATTGCACCCATGCGCCTCCTCCTTTCCTCACAACATGATCCTATGCATGTTTACTCACTAGAAAGTGTTACTGAGTTCAATGGGACTTTCTGCCAAGGAAGCCATGCAGCTTTAATCTCAATTTCCACTGGAAGTCTAGAGAGTTATGAATTTAAATACTGGTAGAACAGCTTCCATTTTTACGACCCAAATGCCTGGGAGAACAGGACCGTATACTTCTCTAACGGTAAGGAATCCAAGCGGAAAGTTGTAAAACGTCACTGGCGGATTATTGCCAACTGAGAGTCAGAGTTGATATATTAGGCTTTCGGAGGGCAGATGGTTGCTTTGGCACCAAGTGGTTTTGCTTGATGTTTGCTATCACTCTTATAGCCCAAACAAACAAAAAAATTATGTCGCTGCTAAAGCCGTCACCTGATGATAGAAATCCGAGGCTGCAATTCTGTGGATATCTGTGCTCACTAGGGATTACATCCCACTGAAATCAGTAGGATTTACTTCCTAGTAAACGTGCATAATATGGTGCTGTCCATCAATCAAACATATGGGGGGGTTAATCAATGAATCAATTGGGGCAATCTAAAATTCTGCAGAACTCCTGTGCATACAGAGAGTTGCCTCTGAGCAGAGGTTGCCCTCCCCTCTTCGTCTCCATGCTGTTCCCTTCCTGCATTCCCTGCTGCACAGTCAGTACCCCATTCCTTGCCACTGGAGGTAAGGAAGCCAACAGCTGCTGATCCAAAATCCTTGTTTGCTTCAGAACCCCTGCATACACAGCAAGGCTGTTGGACTGAAGAGAAGATTGATTAATATCTTTTAAAATGTCAGGATACTCTGTCTATCCAGGAGAAGTTATTCATCACCTGTCACTCCAGCTCACTGTAAAAACCTTTCTTTAAGGTCTACCCTAAATCAAGATAAAAGTCTTGTGTTGCTATGACTGGCCTATTCATTTTAATTGTCACAAACATCATTGTAGGACAGACAAGGCTCCTCACTCCTTTTCCACAGAAACAACCACCATAAATGAGGTAGAACCTTGAGGATTAAATGAGCCCTCATTAGAATACACAGCATAGCCTTTACTTGCTTGTGTACGGATTGCAAGAGTACAAACCAGAAATATGACACACTGACAGGCTTTGTGGAAGAGCGACGTACGTGGGTTCTCATCACTGCATAGCCGAGCAGAATATGAATATTTTATTGCCATGCTAGCTGTCACATTGCAAGTTGAGCAATTTGTGCCACAGAGGTGCGCATGCAGTGCTGCTATTCATGTTTACATCCATCCTGCAAACGCCAGCAAAACACTGCCTTTGATAAGTAGGCTCCCGCACCCCATTCAAACACAAGCATTATTCCAAGATGGCAACATGGCAGCTGGTTGAAGCAGAATCAAAAGAACTGATCTTGAGGGGTACTGAATATTCAGGGACCTTAATCCGTGGAGACTCCGCACACTGATGTGAGTTGGCAACGCAGATATCAACGTCTGATGCTAATGAAGTCTGAATCGCTATAAAATGGGAATTGCCACAAATATCCATGATTTTCCATTCCTCGTGCAACTGATTCACATACATGAATCAGTGTCCTGAACAGGCATTAGGGTTGTGGAGAACAATGATGAGTCAATGGAAGATTAAGTTGCACAAGCTGTTGTGCCATCAGGTCAGTTGTACAGTAGTGATTAAGATGTGCATTATACTGCTTGGGTCTGCACTATCGAATGGGAAATGATGCACAATTAAGCCATGTTTGCATTTTAGAATGTAAATTGTTCAGAGTTAAATGAATTGTGCATGTGATGCGCTGCAGGGATTCAGAGACTAATGCCCAGTTAAGGCTGTGCATTTGAAAAAGGAACAATGCACAATTAAACCATTGATTGGTGAATGATGTGCTAACCAAGCCAACTGCATATTAATATTTTCATCATCATCATTTATGAGTCTCCTTTCCATTCAAAAAGGAGAATCCTCAACGCACTGGACCATGACAAATAATGACAGTCATTTGTACTTGCAGATATGTGAAAATAATGTCTACTTTAAGAAAAAAATGTTCCAAACAAACAGTGCCATTTTTAGGGAAAGTGGAAATATCCACAAAAATAATTGTAATGTCATTATGACAAAATGGCCTAGTCATGTATTGTCACCAGAGCTGAAGCAAAAATATGTGGAGTAGTTCATACCTTTAATCTGCTCAGATAGGGCAGATGTGGAAAATGGTGCTGTTCTGAAAAGCCGTCCTGTCACTCTTGGATAGCAATGCATGGACACTCTCCCTAGTAAGATTGTACTAGAACTTATTTGGAGAAATCAGATAACATAAGAACTCATGGCAAGAGCTTCCATTAGGCCCAAAGAGGCTACCATGTGTGACAGAATCAAGAGCCACCATGGGAACATTATTCCAATTGTCCCTGACACCCCTGGACACAGAACATCCATGGGGACTATATTGCTCAAGATTTCTGGCAGCTGTTAATGTTGCATAGCCACTGGCGTCACTGCAGGGGGGCGGAGCTCTAAGTTCCAAAGGCGAGGGGGCGGGGGCTCTTCGTGCTCCCGTGTAACGGAGGGTCTGACCATGGCAGAACTTAGAGCTCCGGTCCCCCTGCAGTGACGCCAGTGTGCATAGCAACATCTAGGGTCTAATGGTGGCTTCTGCTATGGAGCCTCTCTGCCACCACTGCTATGTAAGTTTGGGAAAGAGAAAAGGAAAGGTGCAGCAGGATCACATGGACATCCCCCCCCCAAAAAAAAACAACCACCCACATCCATTTCAGTTGGACCTGAACTTCAGAGTGGTCTGAGCCAGTCCTAAACAAATCGGAAGGCCAACTCATACACACATTCTTGGATCCCACCACAATACCCGTCCTGGTTTGAGGTGATCTCATATGAGTCCATTTCCCAAGATAGTACCACTTCAAAATGCTACTGACAGGTTGCTTATGTGAATGTTCTCCCACATAAAAAAAAAAAACTCATATCATGTAGCAAATGACTGTATTGGAGACAGCTGTCTTTCTCCTGATAGCATTTTTAGTAACTGGCCCTACTGAATATGTGAGAACAGGCTACACACACCAGACCACTTCTAATATCTCAACTATTTACTCCTAGTTATAAACTCATGTCCTCATTCCTGCCCCTCATGTAACTGATCACTGAGTGAACATGGCCACAGTGTGACTCTCCAGTCCATGCCCAGCATTTTATCTATGACAACACACACAAGGCCAGGTCTAAGATGTGGCCAGCTGGTTTTAAAGGCCAGGCTGGAGTCTTCTATGATTATCTTCCACCCTTACATTGCTCATGCAATCAAACCACCCTTGTGAGTGTGCCTACACAATTCTGAGCCAATTCAAACCATATGAACCAGGATGGTGTAGTGGTTTGGGAGTCGGACTTAGACCTGGAAGATCCAGGTTCAAATCCCTGCTCAGCCATGAAGCTTCCTGGGTGACCTTGGGCCAGTCACGATCTCTTAGTCTCACCTACCTCACAGGGTTGTTGTGAGGACAAAAGGAGGGGAGGAAATATGTACACCACTCTGAGCTCCTTGGAGGAAGGGTGGTATAAAAATGTGAAAAATAAAATAAATGAACCAGTCCCAAATTCTTGCAAGGAAGGGCAGCCAAACACAAATTACCACGTAAGTAAACAAGGTAAGGATTTGACAGTGTGCAGTATTTTCCACTAATTCATACATGCTGCCCTTTTTTTCCCCAAAGGGCACAGCAGCCTTTAAATGAAATCAGTTGGAAGTTCAGTGTTTGCAGTGCTTTCTTTCAGAAGAGCTGGATCAGGGGGAAATCTGAGACTTTTCATTAAATGGCTGGACAGACAGGCAGACATGCTGAACCCCACGGAGCTCTGTTCCTCCATCCCTGGAGGGGAAAAAAAGCTGCAGACTGCTGTCTCCTGACAACCGTAGAAATGAAAAGGGGGTGAGTGGAGGAATCCAGAGCATAAGGTGTCAGAGAATTATTTGTTCCAGGACAAAGGTGGTCTTGTATTTCCAAATATCCAGCCATTGTAAAGAGGCCACTGTGGCAGAAAGTGATTGTTCTATAGCATTGGGGTTAGATTGCATCTCATGTAATGCATCCCATGTTATCGCAGCCTATCATCTCGAGCGACACTCAGGTTTCCAGCTTTGACTGATGGAGGTTTTACAAACCTACAAGTCTTCCAAGCTGGATAAACATGTTTCAGGACAGAACTACTTGTTACGGGACCACCCATGGCCCCTTCTCCCCTGTCACTCTAAAGTCTAAAGCTACACAGTGCACAGTGTGATCGTGCTCAGAGTTTCTCTGCTGTTGCTCCACTTCATTGGTTGCTACTTGCAAGGATGTAGAGACCTGAAGCACAAAAATTATGTCATGTTCCATATTTCATAGTAGCACACATTACGGAAGAGGGGAGAAAGGAGATGTTGTGCTGCTTTTGGTGGCAACCTCTTCATGCATTTATTATATGGATAATGAATGCCCATGGGGAAAGGCTTCAGCCTATTCATTAGAACATTTGAAGACAGCCCCCAAATTCACATTGCTGTACATGCAGAAGACTCTGTGCAATTGGGAATCATACAAAGGTGAAAGTAACAACTGCACAGGATTAAAACTGCAAATCTGCTCTGCGGATGAGGGGCAAGGTAGGATTCACCACGTTGGGCCTGGGCTCACTGCCCAGATCCCACTGCCACCAAGATCCACCCCTGGCCCAGCCCAATCCCCACCCCAATCCTCCCCAAAACACCCCCGCGGCCAACCTACCTGCTCTGGCTGTTGGAGCAGCTCATGTGATGGTGGGGGCGGCCTTATGCTGACGGATCACAAGATGCATCAATGTAAGGCCCTGATGGGATTGGGCCATATGTGATGTGACATGCATAAGGAGAAGGGATCTAAACCATTGCTTCCATGCTACAGCCCCAACGGTGTCCTTCAGAAGTTGCTATTATTTGTAGATGTGAAAATTTACTGGCACAGTTTTCCCAGAATGGCTGGCGGGGGGGGGGGGGCGGGGGCATAGAAGGGAAATGGCCACAGTAAATCCTAGACCAATGGTGCAAAAGCCATCCGCTGTTGTGTGTGCCAGGGCCGCCAGTGCAAATGGCCAGAGGCCCCTGCATGTGTGGCAGTGGTTCTCAGATACCCTGCTAGAGCAGATAGGTTGGCGTCGGGGAGCAGTTTGGGGGAGGATCAGGGTGGTTTAAGGTGGGGAGCAGGCTGGGCCGGGGACAGGAGGGAGATTTTGGCAGCAACTGCACACACCAAGATCCTATCCCCCATTCCCCACCTCATACTCTCCCCTCAGAGCCCAATCCTTTTCATCCATCTTCTCAGTCTTCTCAGAGCTACGCTAACAATTCAGCTAGCATAACTCCAAGGAGAGGGAAGGGGCGGGGAGGATGCTGGGAAGGGGGATAGGATCCGACGCAGGCCATCTGCGGTGGATGCTCCCACTCCCGTGGCCTTCCCACCCCCATTATGCCCCCGTTATACCCTCCCCCCGCCAACTCAATGTCTGCAGCATGCGTCTGGGCATCCTTTGGTGCGCCCGGGAAGGCAGAGGCCTTCCCGCCAGCGTCCCCTGCAGCGTGCTGCTTTGCGTGCTGTCAGGGATACATTTACGACTGGTGTGGACTGTTTTACGACTGTCCTCGCCACAGAGGGAGGCATGCCGCCATCGGGTGGCACAGATAGGATTGGGTCGCCCATCTCCTCAGACTAAATAGTTGGCATAAGTTCAAGGAGAGTCATTGGAGGCCAGGCAACCTACGGGGAGGTAAGTTAATTACCCTTCTTGGGCCGTCTCGTGGTTCCCCCCTGTCACAACATGGAGCATGTGCCCCATCGGCGAGGGATAGGACTGGGCTTATAGAGAGAGTCTTCCTCTTTCCCTCTCAACAAAGGTCCCTCAGGGTGACAGCAGCAGACTTTACAAGAGTTACTGTTGATTTACAGGAAAGCTTGAACAGGTTTTCAGACGTTTCCAAATGATTAACTATGAGAGAGAGGCAAGCTGCAAGATACGGGGTGGGGGAGGCGGAGGGGGCACCAGGCAATTTGAACACTGGTTAGGTGGTTATTGATTTCTTTTTTTCTGTACAGACCCCTTTTCTCCCCCCTCCCAGTTTTAACAAATTAACAGTCTTTATTATGTGCATTTATTTCATTTATAATCACACAGCACAGCATTTTTGGTGATGATTCTCAGCCATCTTTATTGTGTGATTTATAGACTGGCTCGCTAGAACTGGACAAGAGGGCAATAGTCACCCAATGCTATTGCCTTTCCCTCTAAGTGTGATTATTAGCTTTCATTAATGTCATTTATACTACTTGTTGTCACTAATGCTTGGGCCCTCAGCACCATCCACGATGAACAGAGTTTAATTCTTACTCTTGATGTACAAAAGGAAAAGTAGGTATCCCATTGAAAGTAGATTATTTCCTTCATTCTTCATAAGAAGAGGCCTACTGGATCAGACTACCAGCTAACCCAGCATCCTGTTTCCAGCAGTGGTCAGCTCCCATGTTTCTATAACAGGCCAGCTTCAATTCGCCATCCCCAGCATCTGCCACTCAGTGTACACTGCCACTTATGGGAGGGGCTGTAGGTTAGGACATGCACTTTGCATGCAAAACGTTCCAGGCACAGCAAGCCACCAGGGTCGTACACCAAAGGGCTAGTTAAGGTTGAAGGCCATGGCAGCCCCTTGATCCTTCTGTGAATCCAGGAAACAGTTCAGAAGATTACTGGCACAATCCTATTGTGCCTCCGCTGGTGCAGACTGTCGCAACTGTGCCATAAAGCATGTAGCGACAGCATGTCTTCCAGGCCCACCGGTGGAAAGGCCAGAGCCTTCCTGCCGGCGCCGACAAAAAAACCAACACCCACCAAAGCAGGTAAGCTCTGTGCTGAGCAGTGCAGTGGGGGTAGGCAAAATGGGGCAGGGGGCGGCAACAGGGGTGGGGTGGGTGTATTGGGTCCAGGAGGGAGGCAGGATCGGCACACGCTGTATCCTATCCCCCCTTCCTGGACCTGATCTGTGACACGGGTGCATGTGATCTTGTGTCAGTCATATGGCTGGTGTGGGTCCGAGTAGACCCATTTACGTGACCGGGGCTTTCCCCGGGGCAAGGGGATGAATATCCCCTTACCTCGAGGAGACCTTCCGCCTGCTAAACTCTCCCGCAGGATGCAGCGGAAACCGGGCTGGTGCCGCTGCATCAGTGTGGGCGAACTTAGTTAGGATTAGGCTGTGTACTCATGCATAATAGTCAATAAAATCTAGATCAAAAATGGCTAGTCAGGACCCACGGTAGCCAAGGGGAGTCTCTCATTCTCTCTTTATTAATGGATTATTTCCCAGAGTGCCTATATAAACTAGGCATTGTGGAAAGCAAGTAACATGTCACAGACCCTGCCCTCCAACTTCCAATCTAAGGGAAGGGAGTTACAGGAAATGCTTGAAGAAGTTAATGATATTAATTAGGTCTGGGTATTGGATTGGGCCGCTTCTTAGAATAGGCAGTGATCCATTGCTGCCCTACCCATCTCTTCTAAGTCTGCAGCTATCAATGGGCTTCTTTGCTTTCTTTGGCTACAGAGGACGTGCTGTCTGAAAACACAGCCACCGGTTCATCACCAGTTTCAGATCTATGGGGTCTTTTCATCAACGCCACTCCCAAACACAACTGCTGCTGACGGGTGCTAATGACAGCCATAGAGGGTTTCCCTCGGTTCCATTGTATCCACGTCCTGCGAATGGATGACTGTTCGGTCAACGAGCTACGACAGCACAACACACTGCCCCTTGTATTGTCCACATAATAAATAGTCTGGACCCTTAGGGGAGGAGCTGTCATTCAGTGATGAAGCACAGGTTTTGCATGCCAAAGGCTTGGCTCAATATCCAGCATACCCACTGAAAGGGAACTCAGGTAGAAGTGAAAGATCTCCACCACTTGATAGCATCGGGAGAGTTGAGAGAGAAGTGACCAGTGCAAGACTAGACGGCCAATGGTGGTCTGAGCTGCTATAAGGCAGCTTCATATGATCTGACACGACAGTCACGTACAGACCCAAAGGTTCCTAGTTCTGCTCCCAGAGCAGCGGTAGTTATAGGACTTTGGACAAAGAATACAAAGACATTCTTGGACGAATAATGGTATCTGGAACATCTCCTGGGTGTGCAGCCAGGAGTTTCCTGGGCTTGGTTGAGTTAAGCTGTGTCCTTCCAGGAAGGAACAAGGGCTTAATTGCACCCCAACTGAAGAGATTCCAGAGGCACAAAAGGTATGGCAGGGTGTGGGCTGCACCCATGCTTAGGTCATTGGCAGGAGAGGCTTCCTGGAGCAGGAATCTGAAAAGACTGTCCAGGTGGCCCAGCCATTGGGCAGTTTGGCTTAATTTATTAAGCAGAAAGATGTGTGCTCACAAATGCGATTATGCCAAGTAGGGAGCCTGAATTTGCAAGGCCTTTGAGGAAGGTGACACACAGATGCCCCGAAGTGTTACAGCTTTCTATTCCGATCAGTAGCCCTTTATTCGCCTGACCCTGATTAGAGGTAGCCTTGCCTCACCCCCCTCCAGGGCGAAATCCTGGCTGACTCTTAGGAACGTCAGCTACGGAACCAAGACGGAGTTGAGAAGGACTGTGCGTGTTTTGGAAAATGGGCTCATTGGCAACAGCTTCATGGCTGAGTGGGGATTCTGAGTTTCCGCTTTTCTAGTCCAAGACTCTAACAGCTCCATCCACTGACTTTCAATTTGTGGCACTCTTCACTGGGCTACTTAATTTCTGTGTGTCAGGCTGCCGGCACTAGAGGCACTGGAGTGAGGCCAGTAAAAAGGTAGTAACCAAGGACTCAGTGAGTGCAAGTGGAAAGATTAGGTGCACCTCAGCTCCACTGAAATCAACACAACTTGAGCGCAAATCAAAGTGCTTTAAATCTAATTGATTTCAATGAAGACGTAGACGTGCCTTTTCTTGAACTGTCCGTGTTGTCTTTCTGTGGCTGAAATGATTCATTGGCCATCCTGTCTTTATACAACCTTCCTCATGAATGCCAGCAACCCACCTTTTATATGCAGGCTACATCCACAGATGTCCCCCTGAGAATTGAGGTCAAGGCCCATACCCTCTCTCGGTGCTGCAAATGGTGCATTTTTACCCTCCCTGCCATGCAACAGGTTCTCTCAGAGGGGGAAAGAGAGAGAGAGAGAGAGAGAGAGAGAGAGAGAGAGAGAGAGCTCACAGGGGAGACTCAATAGCTCAGCATTGTCTCAATTACATATGTTGGAAGATATTCCAGGCACTCTACAATTAGCCAGTGAGGGAAAGCATTTCTGATTCATTAGGTCAACTTTAATGGTTTCCTCATTAAAAGTTTTTGCTGTTAAGCTGACAGAAGCTAGAATTTAATAGTGGCTTCCAGCACTTTCTTTATGAGCAGATCTCTATTGAATCCGTCTTTATCACCTGAAGAGAGATTTTAAATGGAAATTCCTCAGCCCTGAGCAACACCGATTGACCAGAGGCCTGGAGATGGTTCGGCCCCTGCTTAATAAACTGAGGGCCTACATCGCTACAAAGGTCAGGCCTCATTAGTGATGGCCAGGCAGGCTTTAAGTGGATACTCATTCCCTTGCCACCTTCAGTATTAAATGGGCCTGATGTGTAGCTGAGGGGAAGTTTATAAACATCCATTTCTGCTCTCAAGAAGAGGCTTTGCAAAGGTGTCACACACCTCAAATCACACCTACTGTGACTTTCAAGCCATCCCTCTTTTGGATTTCCATTTTAACGCCAGAGACAGCCGTTCTCCCTCATTTGAGCCATAAAACGCTGACCTCTCACCCATCTTGAGAGCTGAGTCACACCATTGCAATGACTTAGTCCAGTCACACCATTGCAATGCCTCAACCCTTTGTCCTGTTCCAGTAATCTGGGGGGGGGGGGGAGGGAGTGAAAGAGGGTTTAAATCAAGATAAGACCATGGGAATTGCCTTTCAGGATGAGAGCTAAGGATGTGCAGCAGGAACCCCCTGAGAAAATTCCACTTGCCTTGTAGAAATTAATGTGGGTTCCCTTGAAAACGCCCAGATGTTTCATCTTAGAAAGAAAACTGCAATTCCTTTCAAATTTCTCTTTTTAAAAACTTCAGTGCCAACCTTTGATCAGACCAAGGTCCATCTAACATCGAACCCAGCAGTCAGCGTCTAACAGCAGTCAGGCATATACATCTGCAATACAATTCTCACAAAAGTGATTGCCTGTTGTTTGTCCCCCATCATCTGGTAATCATGTGTATCTGCCAATTCATTTAAGTTCATCGTGTGCACCCCTTCGATTTCTGAAACACAGTTACAGCCCAATCCTATCTAACTTTCCAGCGCCGATGCAACCATGGCAACAGGGCATGTGCTGCATCCTGCAGTGGGAGGGGGCAGTCACAGAGGCCTCCTGAAGGTAAGGAAATGTTTGTTCCCTTCAAGAGAGCCTTGAGTCTCTGACGCATCTCAGCCCTTCCTCTCAGGAAGACCTTATTCAGGACAATCAGGGAATTGTTAAGAAATACTGATGCTAGCACTTTCTCCTCCCTCCACCCCATTGGCCAATAAGACTTCCTCTTACAGTCTCCTACATCAGGGGTTCTCAACCAGTGGTACTAGTACCACCAGTGGTACTTTGGCAGACTGCTGGTGGTACTGGACTGCTGGACCACGAGAAACCCGCTCCGAGGCAGTGCTTTCAGCTGCACGTTTTCACTTCTGAGAGGCTCCTGCCTCTGGCCCAGCCTCTCGGGAATGCTAAGAAGGTCCCTCCCACCCGCCAAGAGCCTCCTACCTGTGTTTTCTGGCCTCTGGAAACCTGGAAACCCAGAAGTAACTGACGATGATATCATTGCCAGTCACTTCCGGAGAGTGGCACCAGAGGTGGTACTCAGCCGGGAAGGGGTTGAGAACCCCTGCCCTATCTTATTGTAGGGGATCATGGGAGCTATGTAGGGGGTCGTGTAGGGGATCATGAAGGGAGGAGTGCTCTTCTGCTTGCCTGTTTGAAAAGTGGCAGGGAAGGGAAAGGAAATGATGTGGAAGGCTGGACAAGGGGATACTGGCATCGCTCTAGGTGGGGCGGAGTTCTAAGTTCCGCTGCGCTCTGACCCACCGTTACACGCCCTTACGAAACGACCCCACCCCCTCGCCTTCGGAGCCTTTCAGAGCAGCGAAAGCAACGCGCAGGACTCTCTGCTCGTTGCCTTGAAAGGCTCTGAAGGCGAGGGGGTGGGGTCGCCTCATACGGGCGTGCAACGGTGGGTCGGAGCGCAGCAGAACTTAGAGCTCCACCCCACCTAGAGCGACGCCACTGCAAGGGGGGAAAGGAAGGAGAACCTGGGGCGGGGAGTATGAACTGCACCCATGCTATGCATGCAGGAGTCCTAACCCCTCTTTGCCCGAGGGCCTGAGGGCCTGGCACAACCTGGCATCAATCCTGCTTCAACCCCAAATCAAATCAAATGTCTGTAATCAACTAAATTTTGCATCAGATAATGGCCAATGTGAGCTGACTCCCGCTGTAAGCATAAACGCACTTACTAGATCCACCTCCTGAATAGTTTGGACAGCAAGAAAACAATCCCCAATCCTCTGGGAGTTGGCAGAGCCCTGATATACATTATTCACAATGCAATCCTATCCAACTTACACCACCGGTGTAACCAGTGGTACAGCGAGAACGGGAGGCTCCAGAACGGAAAGGGGATTCAAATCCCCTTTCAATCCCCCTTCGGAGGGGATTTGAATCCCCTTTCCATTCTAGGACCTCCCGTTCTCGCTGCACCGCTGGTTAAACCGGTGGTGTAAATTGGATAGGATTGCACTGAAAAAATAATAAATGGCACCCCATAACATGAGAGGGGAAACTGTGTTTATGACCTATTGTTTTATCCACATGCCATATTATTGGTCCGGACAGGGATTCTGTTGTTTCTGTGATGTTAAAGCTGACATCTAACAGCTCTCGCAACTGGCACTTGGCTTGAGGATATATATGCCTTCAATCTTCTACTTTCTTTGGGCTAATGTAGTGGCTTTCCCTTGGAAAGAATAATACAAAAAAAAAAAAAAACCAAAAAACCCAGCCATTCATTGCCATCAGAAATGCAAAACAAATTTCGCTAAGCCGATTACTGTTAACTGAGTAGCCAAGAACTCTGTTCAAATTGACATGGGAGAAGAAAACGCCTTTGATGCCCTCGGTAACAAGTAGCTGCCTAGCTCTTGCAGAGTCTCATGTTTCCTAACTACGTAACTCTGAAGGCATTAAAGTAATGCTGGTGTAGAGTCACTCACACAAAGCTGGGTTCCATCTCCTCTTCCAGAGAACTTGCTGGGAGGGTTGGCATCAATGTATGGGGCAGTAAGAGCCAGGTAGGGCCGATGAAGTACATATATCTTAGAACAGTGATTGACATTTGCTGCTGCTTCTAGATGAATTGCATTGTATTACAATACAGAGTTACATTGTATTAACAATACCTGTTTCTCTGTGTCCTTTGTCCCAAGACAGCATTGCTTGTAACTTAATAAATAACTATATAAATAAGAAATAAGCACAACCACAACAATATACAGTACTGCAATCCAACATATAAGCATGCTTAAACCCCTTTCAATCTCACCAGAATCTAACTAAGAGCTGGGGTAAGATGTTCCCTTTTCACAAGAAGTTCTCCCACATTCAGTAAATGTAGAGAAGGTGAGCGCAATACACAGCCACAATGACTATTTGTTCTACTGTCTTCCAAAAGATAGCATTTATTTTGCTATGTAAACCTCTTTGTAAACATTTTTGAAAAGCAGTACAGTATATATTTATTATAAAAATATATAAATCAGATTAACCTCTATAATTACCCAGTTCTTCTTTAATCTCTTTCTATTTTTTTTTTAAAAAAAATGCCTTTTGATTTGGTCTTATCCAGTCTTCTTGGATTATAATGTTTTTCTATGCATAGGATTTCTGAGCTGGCAGTGCCTTTAGAATCTGCAAGTGAATGTCATAATAATGACCTTCTGAAATCATGAGGTCATTTGAGATTCCCAGGTACATTTTGAGATGCTCCTTTGGACAGACAAGTACACTGGTCAAAAGCTTTTGCTACTTAAAATCAGCAAAGCACCCAAAATGCCGAAGTAGTATTAAACAGGTTTTGCAATTCTGTGATTCTGAAAAACAGGGATCAAATTAAACCAGATTAGCTAAATCCTGGCTTGCAGGCTAAACCCAGACTAATCACAAAGAGAATCTTAAGAAGCTCTGCTTTTATTTAAAAAAGAAATCCAATAAATATGTGAGTAATTATCAGATTGCTGGAATTACAAGCTGGGTGTTCTCCAGTTACATATGAGCATGGCATATCATACCAGCATCTCATTATATCCAAGATGGAATTTTTCCAGAAATAGCTCAGCTGGCTAACAACCTAGATATTCACACAGACATGCACAGATAAATGCATAGATAAATGAAGCATAGATTACGTAGATGTTCCTTGCTGTTCTTGTGTCACTTGAATGTTCAGAGCTCAAAAATACACACAAATAAAACAAAGGTCCAAACTGGCACCCACATTCAATAAAAGGTCACATCACCCCTGTATAGCCACAAAATATTCCCCAATGCAGACAATTCTTATAATCAATTTCCCTGCCTACACACCTCTTCTCCCCCACCCCCCTCAGCCTGGCAAAGCCATTATGATGTCACAGAATGTTCAGGGCAGTAAACTTCAGACAGGATCTAGAGGAAGACAGGACTGTGTGCTTAGATGAGAAAAGCTGGTGTGTTTTGACTACTCTCCACCTTGTCCTTCTTAGGGTTTTCAACACATGCAAACCCAAAAGCATTATTAGACAGAAAGTCACTCTTGCCTGTCTATTGCCATCAAAGGGGGGCTGGGACCCAGGCCTGTGGTATCTTTGGCCCTCTCAGTGCTAAGATGCCCATGACTGCACACCTTGGCCTTGAGCAAGGATGCAGACACATGCAGCATATAGTTCCATCCTCTTCCCGATTCACATTGCAGAAGCAGTTTTGTTCTGTATGAAGTGAGGTCACACAAGTTGAACAGCCTCCCAGAAGGATGTCTCTTTCTCCCAATGTCTCCTTTTACAACCACATACAATTGGACATTCATCACTGAAAGTAGGTACACATGTGTCTACTTAGAGCATCCCAGTTTTCACACTAAGGAGCACTACCTGAGTTGGTTGTAGTTTAGTGGTTGAGCGCATGCAGAAGACACTCAGATTCAGGGCTCAATCCTGACTAAGGATCCGGCCGACGGCCCAGGGCCGCCTACCGGATCCTGTGTACAGGTTGCCTGTCGACCGGCGGGCCAGAGGTCTACTCACGGAAAGGGATGCTCATCCCCTTCCCCGAGTGTAAACCCAGGCCGGCCTATCAGCCTCCTCAGATTTCTGCCAGCTAAATAGCTGGCAGAAGTAGAGGAGGCCATGTAACGGCATAGCCGGCCCGGTGGGGACGGGGATATGGCCGATGCTATCAGTGGCGTCGCCAGGCGCCCCCGCTTATGGGGCTGCCCCCCCCAACGCCCCCCAATAAAACTGTCAAAAATTTTAGGTTTCAGTTTCGAAACCTATTTTTGACAGGGTTTTTTTTGGGTTTTTTTTAATGTGTTCGGGTGATTTTAAGTGTTAAAACGGCATGTTAAAGTGTATGTGTGCTTTGCCAGCACTTATCTTGAATATGGGGCATTCCAGGACGTTCCAGCGACGATCTTCTTCCTGCGCCCGGGCACAGCTTCTCCCTGCGCCCGGGTGCGGACTCCGTAACGCCCCCAGCAGCGGTTTCCGGAGTTTGCGCATGCGCAGAACCACGGAGTTTCCAGGGACGTTCTGCGCTTGCACAAACTTCAGAAAGCGCTGCTGGGGGCGTTACGGAGTCCGCGCCTGGGCGAAGGGAGAAGCTGTGCCCGGGCGCAGGAAGAAGATTGTCGCTAGAACGTCCCATATTCAAGATAAGTGCCGGCAAAGCACACATACACTTTAACATGCCGTTTTAACACTTAAAATCGCCCGAAAACAAAAAAAGTGGGGAAATGCAAAAAAAAATTGCAAATTTAAGGAGACCCGCGCCCCTCCAAGAGCCTCAGCGCCCCTACACCCTGGGGCCCACCGCCCCACCGCCCCATATCAGCCCTTGCCCTCAGAAACGTTCTGCGCATGCGCGAAAAAGCTAAAAATGCACGTATTGACGCATTGGGCCTCATCAGAAGGCCCCGGACCGCCGGCTGGGAAGGACGCACTTGGAGCAGCGGGGGTAAGTGTCACCCTAGGGCAGGGGTGACACGCGCACCCCGCTCCAGGGTGATGCGCACCCTAGTGACTGTACTGCATTCAGGCCCCCTCCCCATCTAACTTCTAGAACAGTGATTCTCAAACTTTTTACCACCGGGACCCACTTTTTAAAATGACACTCTATTGTCCACCTAGCTTTGCAAGACTTAATATATTTATTTATTTATAAGTAATAGTTTATTTATTTGCAAAAAACCTCGATCCATTTCTAGTGATGATGCAGCCCTAATGAATAGCCTCAAGGCTTGAGGGGCTTAGGTATGTGACCCAGTTTTCACCTGCCCCCACTACCTGTCATTGACAGACTTGGAATCCTCCCCCCCCCCAAAAAAAAAATGCTCAAACATTTATTTCCCTATTTTTACATAAGCGTGCAAACTGCAGGAGCTCAGCTGTTTGCAGGGCAATTAGCAGCTATCCTCAGGGCTTGTGGCAATTACTTATCAGATCTTTCCATCATCTAGGACCCACCAGAAATCAGATCGCGATCCACCAAGTGGGTCCCAACCCACAGTTTGAGAAACACTGTTCTAGAGAGACTCAGGGTGAGCTCTGCAACCTGGAGGATGTACACTTTTTAAATAATAGTACTGTAGTAATAAGCCAGCGGGTGGCGCAGTGGGTTAAACCGCTGAACCATAAGCTGTCGATCGAAAGGTCAGCAGTTCGATCCCCGCAACGGGGTGAGCGCTCGTTGCTTGGCTAGCTCCTGCCAACCTAACAGTTCCAAAGCATGTCAATGTGAGTAGATAAATAGGTACCGCTTGCGGGAAGGTAAACAGCGTTCCGTGTTCCAGCTGCATGCTACGCGCTGCGGCAAGGAAAGTCATGCCGGCCACATGACCACGGAGGCGTCTTCGGACAACGCTGGCTCTTCGGTTTTGAAATGGAGATGAGCACCACACCCTAGAGTCGGACACGACTGGACTTAATTGTCAGGGGATACCTTTACCTTTACCTTACTGTAGTAATAATAATAAGGAAACCCTTCCACAAGACAATGTGGGAACAAAATAGGGGCAATGACTTGCAGGAAAACAAGGATTGTTTTTGTTTGGACAGTTGGAGCATGAGCAATCAGTTGGGGAAAATACTGTATATATATATAACGGTAACAGGATCATGTCTACCCAAGCCAAAAGGCTTGTAGCTACACTGTTGAGAAGAGGTGTCAATTGTTTTGCAGCTTTATGGCTGCCTGCAATATACTCACTGGTTTATGACATGTCTCTGCTGCTGCATGTTGCTCTTTGCCAAACTTGCCTTATGTCGCTAGAGCCAAACCCTCGATGCAAGCTGTGGACCAGATCATAGTGTGCTAAGGCAGGCAAGTGTCAACTGACATCAGAGTTCCCTTCTTCAGGGCACATGAAGTACCAATTTCCTCCCAATATTTTGAGGGAGCGTTTCTTACGTTGCTAAATGTGCCCTCTTGGATCAAACACACAGAGCCATAGCTACAGGGGGCTGATGGGGTCATGCCCCCTTTTGGGTATTCCAGGCCCCTTCCCTGAATATTTAGCATCTATTTAAAAAGTAAACATCCAGTCCTTGCCCTTGTGGAGCCAGAAGGAAAAGTATGCATGTAGAATTCTACCCAATGTTGCCAAGAGACTTTGAGAATTGTTGCCCAGTGTCCTTTTAAAATGGGAACTGTTGCCAAGGGACTTTTTTAAGACTTTTTGAAATGGGTTGTGAGCTAGAATGGAACATGTGCCAGACCGGACTGTATTATGGCGCAACGCGATGGCCACGCCGCGTTCTTGCACCAAGATTGTGTGGAGCCAGGCTGTAAAAGGATTTCCCCAAGCCAGGAATTGAACCCAGAGGGAAAAACCTGAGCAGCAGCCACCATTTCACTCACTGCCATGTGTCCATCCAAGCTCTCACAAGCTCTCTACTCTGCACCCCACCCTCACTGATATGCTAAATATGGTCCTGGGAGAAGACAATACAGAGGGCCACCTGAAATGACTCATCCCAGACTCTCCAGGACCTCTGCTTTGTCCCATGATTGAATCAACCAGCGCCTTAACGACTGGACCATCAAACCAGATCCCCCTCCCACTTCCCTATTGTTTGTGTGTAGTTTCACCCAGAGGTGTACCAGAGGTCCACTCAAGGTATCCTCCTCCCCTTTTGACCATGTGCTTAGTGCCCTATAAAAAGTAGAGACAGCCTGCCAGTCTCTCTCTTGTGTTTTTGGACTCTTACTCTGGTGAGCTCTCTGCTCTATCTTGTTCTCCTCCCCCCTTTTGCCCCCCTCTCTCTTGCACACCCCCCTCTCTTTGCATTACTTCTCAGTTAACCACTCTGTTGGTTCCTGAACCTAGCTTGTTCAGAACCTTAGAGCCATTTTGTTTCTCCCCTTCTTCTCATGTCCTTCCTTCCCGACCTCTCTCTCTCTCTCTCTCTCTCTCTCTCTCTCTCTCTCTCTCTCTCTCTCTCTCTCTCTCTCTCTCTCTCACTACACCCAGTACTGCAATCCCAGGACAACTCCTCTCTCCAGGACAAGTAAATATCACCCATGTGTACAAACCAAGGAAACCTGCTAAACCTCTGTCCCTTTCTATCCAAGTTTTCCTAGCTCTGTATGTTGTGCATTGTTGTATATGTTGCTGACCTCTCTTGGATGTCAGTTTATGATTGGATTTTTGTATATGTATGACTGAATTATCTAGTAAATTTTGGAAGCAATGCACATGTGTCCTTAAGATCATTTAAACGAAATTCTGGGGCTGGACTCTGGTATACATAGGTTTAAAGATCCCTGCACATATTATTCCCCATAAGAATGCATGGTATTTTTGGTAACACCAATTGCTCCATAAGAAACCCAGAGAAACCCAAAACAAACAAACAAACAAACAAACAACTAGTTATGAAGGTAGAAAGCCAGCTTGCTGGGGGGGGGGTTGCTTTTCAGTGCAATGCACAGTGTGCCAAATGTATGACTATCTGCCTGCTGGGCATATGTGTTAGGTGTGTCCTCAGCATAATGAGCTCTTGGTTCTCAGGAAACAAGTTAGTCCCCTTAAAGCCAAGGTCTGGAGAAGCTGAGAGAGTCAGAGAGAGAGAGATGGATGAGACTTTCAAGGATGTGATAGACACATCCCACTCACAGGTGGACAGAAAGGAGGACATCATTCTGAGGAAGAGGAAATGGTCCTTTAGAAGGGACCCATTCCTTGAATGATGAACCCATATCCTCTCATCCATCCCAGGGGGAAAACCCAAGCCCTAGACATTCCCCAACTGGAGGGCAGGTCCACAGTTGTTGCTGTGCCACCGCAGGTGCACTGCAGCCAACCAGAAGTGCAGCGTGAATCTCTGCACATCTGGTTGGCTGCAGACCTGCAATATGCCGTTTCTTTTACCACATAGAGTGGGTGTCAGGTTGCTGGAGGCCCTGGGACAAAGCCTGGCACAGCCCACCACCATGGCATCTCTGCCCATGTCCTGGTGACGCATTGGGTGCTACTACTGCCACGGCAATGAATGTATAGGAGTCAGCCTGGCCAGGTGGCTCTCAGGCAGTGTCTGACGTGGCCAACTTCTGATACCACCCCTGTATATTAACTTCTCCCACTAAGAATCCATAGGTGAGATTTTTCCATTGTTACTCTCCAAGGGCCTCTTATTTTACCTGAGCTTTGACTTATGTAGTGGTAATTCTTGGATTCAGTTCCTCCTTCTGTCGATTGTTCTTTCCCACTCTTCCTGCTAGCTAGTTGGGTCCTTCTTCAACTGGGTGCACGGCCTGGGCAAATGTTTGATCCCAGCAACAACTGTACAATCGAAAGAGCTACAGAAATAACCTTAAATTGTCCCAGATAATTGCTGGGAGCTGCTGTTGGTTTGGTCATTCAGCAAAGGCCTCGTTTCACCTCTGGGCCCCCATCGCTTCACATCTGCTCGATTAAATGGGAAAGGAGCTGCCAGGGAAAACCAAACAACAGCCACAAAAAAGAGCAAGAGAGACCTGTAAATTGAAGGCTCTTTGAAACGGCCATATGCAGGATTTGTTACCAGATAGTCTGAGAAACCATATTGCTTCCGAAAGTACTGTGCAAGTGAAGCAGGGGTAATAAATTTTATACGCCCACCGAGGGCTGTATTTTTTGGTTGATTTTTTTAAAAAAAAAATTCTTAGTGGAAAGCTATTAAAGTGTATTTGTTCAGCCATGCCATTAACAGGATTCATTTTGTCCCTCAGTATGGATTAGCATAATGCAAAAATGTAACCAAAAATGGAATGCTAACCTAGCTCACAAAATTATATTTCCCCGCAAACAAATCTAAGATGACAATAAACTATACAGCAGTGTTTATATCTATGGCACGGCCACAGTGAGAGCACTCTGTATAATTCTGGTCACCCCGTTGCAGAATCGGTGCCCTGCTGCAGGAAAAGATAGCAAAGGTGGTACCATAGGATTGGAGCACCTTTCCTCCAAGGGAAGACTAAAGAGTTGGGGGCTTTTTAGTTTAGAAAGAAAAGATGACCGAGGAAGAAAGATGTAACTGGAGTCTATGAAAAGTGTGGGGAGAAGGGATAGGGATTACATGTTCTCTCTTACATGCACAGTCCTGGAAATTGGGGCTCCCCAATGAAATTGATGGGTAGTAGATTCAGAAGAGATCAAAGTACTTCTTCATACAAGATGTAATTAACGTGTGGAATTTTCTAGTACACCATAGAGTGTTGCTCACCAGCTTCAATGCCTTTAAAAAGGATGAGGCAAGTTGATGGGGGAAAGCCCATGAATGACGATTAGACATGACGGCGGGCAGTCCAATCCTACCTTGCGCCTACCTTGCCCCTACCTTGCGCCAACTTCCCCTGCGCCAGTGCAGCTGTGCTGCATCCTGCAGGGGAGTTTCAGGCCCCGGAGATCTCCTCAGGGTAGAATATTTGTTCCCTTGCCTGAGGGTAAGCCCTTGCCACCCCACTGGGTCTACCCGGTTCTGTGCCAGCTACTTTGCTGGCACAAATTCAAGTGGACCCGAGAAGTTGGATCGAGGCCAAGAAGGGGGCTCTACAATCTCAGCGGCACTGCTTTCGCCAATACTCCCCCTTCCTGCTACTTGCCTCTGGGAAGCCCACAAGCTGGAGAGAAAGGCCTATGTCTCTCCCCCCATTGCTCCCCTGCAACTGGTAATTCAGAGGCAGACTGCCGCTAAAACTGGTTGTAGCTCATAGCCAACATGACTGATAGGCATTCATAGATTTGTCCTCCTTTGAATACCAAGTGCTGGAGAGGATGTTTGTTGTCTCTGCATGTCCTATTTTAGGCTTCCCAGAAGCATCTTGCTGACCTCTCTTGGATGTCAGTTTCGATGGATCCTCAGTGTAGTCAGGCAAGGTTCTTCTTCTGGTTTTGTATTTATATTCACACATATTCTACAGAAGCAATCAAAACCACAACAACACATCAAATATTCATGTATTATGAAAAGCACAGCTTGTCCATCTGTAAACACAATCCATGCAATGGCAGGACATATTTCAGCCCTTGGTCTTTGTCAGTAGCTTCTATACATCAAGTCAAATTTCTATATAGAGACCACAATGGAAGTCCTCCCTGGCACATATGACAAAGAGTAGTCAATTTCATTCAAGGGATTTCTTATCAAAGTTTTGATGCCTTTTTTGATAGCGCAAAACTATATCATTAGAGCAGTGGTTCCCAAACTGGGAGGCACAGCTCCCAGGGGAGTCGCGGAAACCAGCCAGGGGAGCCACGGAGTGCCACGGAATCCTCATGGAAAACAGTGAAATGCCAATTGGCAGGCATCCACATAATGTAATGGGGAGCCATGGCCAATGTTTGTCAATGGTCAAGGGAGCCGCAGGTGGAAAAGGTTTGGGAAACACTGCATTTGAGAAATAAAGCAAATCACACAATTAACGTTTGGCGTTCACTGCCACAAGATGAGATGGTGGACACTAGTTTCCATGTACCTGTAGTCATGTGGCTGCCGCCACTTCTGCGATTGGTCCCACTCTGTTCTGAGTCTCCAGATCCCTTTGTTGAGCGCACAGCAGCCCAGAGTGGCAGAGCAACAAGGGGAAGGGAGAAGCAAAAAGCTTCTCAGGCCGTGGCGTTCCTGGAGGGGCTGCAGCACCGTAAGTGGTGCAAGGCGCTGCACCGCGTCATGCAAACCAGTGTAACGTGGGGTCCCCCCACTCACCCCCGGAGCCATTCCAGCGGCGAAGGCAACCCACCACACAAGTCCAGCAACGCCACTGTTCTCAGGCCCTATTATTCCCACAGCACATTGCACTGGAGCATGAGAGTGGGTGCAGAAAAAAGGCTTCCTTCCTCCTCATGTAGTAAGACTGGTGCTGCTGCTTCTGTTACCACAATGCCAATCAGACCGCTAAATAAATAAAGGAAAAGAACTGGCAAGGAAGGAGTGGGTGATTTCCTGAGCTGCCTTGCATTGGCTCAGCCAGTGATCCCAATTTTCCTACTTTGTGTGGTGGTGGGGGGAGCATTTCTGGGCTAGTTCAAGATAAGTCTGTAAGAGTTTGTCCATCTCTACTTGTGAGTAAGCTCCATGGAGCTAAATGGGACTCGGCATAAGACTAGGCTGGAGGCACATTTTGGATTTTCTTCACTGCCTCTTTGGCACAACTTCCAATTGTGCTTGTAAAGATGACTGATCCTTTCCAAGCAGACAGCAGAATTTGCAAGACAGCATTGATGTGCAATCACTGAAAGATAAAAGCGACTCATGTTTAGATGATTTCACATTAGATACTGATCGCCAGCAAGAACAATTACTCTATTAAATTGGAATTCATGAATAATTCACCAGCTTCATCCGCGAACAAATCCAAACGTAGCTGGGTATTTGATGATCAATGAGAATGGCCAGTTTTAAATAACTGAAGGACAATTTTATGAACTGTGCATTTGATTGTTTAATCAGTGCATGCTGCGGATTATGAATCTTCATGTTCTTGGGTTTTTTTCCCCCCCTCCCTTTTGGATTTGTGCAGAACGGGTGTATTTTTTTAAAACTATGAACATATTCTCTGCTACAAACACGATTAGTAAAATCTGGTCCCTGAGTGTCTGCTGGACTTTGTACTATGTTTGTGATGCAATTCATCCCTCCCTAATATGCTTACTGGATGACATCATGACGGATATGTTCAAACAACCTTCCAGTCTGATCTCTTCTCTCTAGGGTTGGCTCGAATGTATTATTTTAAAAACTATCTACATTATTTCCCACATTTCAATATTCAAAAAGGCTCACAGGAATAATGAAATTCAACTGACAAAGCAAGCCACAACATTAAAAGAATACAAATGTCAAAATCAGTAATACAGATTTTCACATGCTTAAAGCTTGCAGGGATATGAAATGGGTTGAGCCAAAAACCAAAGGAGCCAGTGGTCTGTATCGGTGACTATTGAACTCTCAGCGTGAATCACACATCATCCCACAATATTTAGGCTAGACAGGTTGCCAAAGTTCCCTGGGTTCAGAAACAAATTCTGGGAGTTCGACATTTCCTCCCCACCCAAAGAAGAGGCACATTCCCAAAACATGGCTTCAGAACCAGAGCTTGAAGAACCCCAGTCTCTCACCAGCCCTCCCCAACGGACTTCAACCCCCCCCCCCCAATACACACTTTACTTACTCCAGCAACAGTGAGGAGCTTCTTTCTTCCCCCCTATTGGGAGAGACTGCACAGCAAATTTAAACTGTGCTGCACAGGACTTTTTCTCCCCCCCCCCCAAACCAGGAGAAAGATGAAGGGGCTTCCAGGTGTTGTAGTCTTTGCAACCTCCACGTGTTCGTTCAAAGAACTGAACAATCGAATACTGTAGTTCAGTGTTTCTCAAACTGTGGGTCAGGACCCACTTGGTGGGTCGCGACCTGATTTCTGGTGGGTCCAGGTGATGGAAAGATCAGATAAGTAATTGCCACAAGCCCTGAGGCTATTCAAAAATTAGACAGCTACTAATCAGAGGCGTTTCTACGGTAGGGGCCCTACCGTAAGTTGCGCCCCGTGCTAGTACCGTGTTTACAAACCGGAGTGAGGGGGCCCCGCCCCCTCACTGTCGGAGCCATTCCGCACAGCAAAGGCGAACGGGCAGGACCCTACCGTAGAAACGCCTCTGCTACTAATTGCCCTTCAAAGAGCTGAGCTCCTGCAAGATAGCTGCTACTTGTAGTTTGCAAGATAGTTTGTAAGATAGCTGCTACTTGTAAATAAATAAATATATTTATTTATTTCTAGATCACCTTTTTTAAACGTCTCGTAAATCTAGGTGGGTCCCAATAAAGTGTCATTTTAAAAAGTGGGTTCCGGTGTTAAAAAGTTTGAGAACCACTGCTGTAGTTTATTACTGTTGTTATTGTTTATTTTTATTAAAAGTAAATAACCTGCCCCAAGGTGATGGACAATCTCAAGATGTGCATAGGCTGCGTTCACATGATGAGAGCCCCTGTCTTGCACAGGGAGTAGAGGTGTGTGACCAAAAAAGTCTGGATTATTACTGGCAGACAATGGCTAAGAACACCGAGCCCTGCCTGTGCGAATGTTATGCACAAATCACATCAGTCAGAATGACACCCTCGGTAGATCTCAGAAATGATTATAACAAGGCAAATGAGAGGAGGCAGTTTTTAAGTATGTTGGTCCTAAGCTATTATCTCCCCACTGTAGTCAGATTTATATTCACTTTCTTTGTAATGATGCATTTATACACAGCCATGTAACTCAGGCGACCTGAGTCAGGTATGGGATGCATATTTAAACCGTGTCCATTAATGCTGGTGCATGTGTCTTATTCTGGTAACACGTTCATTTACATCCTGATTTATGTTAAGTGCACTGAAACCATGCAAAGGGCGAATGAATAATGAGATTAATTAATGTGATCATCATTTTTCAGCACTCTAAAATAACTTCTTGGCCTTTTTTTACCTCGTCTTCACAATGTGACCATGTTTCTTTGCAACAAGCCAGCTGAAATCAGTTTAGGAAAAGCTCTGACAGCTTACAGGTGTATGACTCTGGAGGTATGAGAGCATAAAAATCAGATAGAAAGCCAAAGCAGCAGAAAAACTTCAGACAGTAAGGACCTGATCCTATCTAGGCCTTGCACTGCCTACACTGACACTCCTGCAGCACAAGGCTCTTTGCGGTGGCACAAAAGCCAGGATGACATTGCGCACTTCTCAGTTGCTGCCACAAATGGCCAGAGGTGCGGTGCACATGCCTGCAGCTCCAGACGGCCCTGCTGGTGTTGGTAAGTTGGCGGTGGGGGAGGTTCGAGGCATTCTGGGGTGGGAGGCAGGGGGTTGATCTCAGCAGCAAATGAGCATGCTGGATCCTATTCTCCATTTGTAGCCCACCACACAGCGGCGTAGCCACGCCCCCGGAGGGAAGGGGCCACAGCGCACCGCCCCCCGCCCAACGCTGATGCCGTCTGGAACACTGTGGCCACCTGGAACATGAGCCAAAAGGTTCAACCAATGCTCCGGGCAGGTGGTCGAGCAGGCCAAAAAAGGTTTCTTTTTCGCAGCTGCCTTCCCACTCGCATCTGTGCCGCCGCCGGTAAGCTGCCCCCCTGCTGGTAAGCCACCCCCTGGATATTGCCCAGGTGCGGACTGCCCCCCTGCCCCAGGCATTCCTCCACTACTGGCACCACACCCCCTTTCTCTCCTCACATTTATGCCAGCTACCTGTACATAGCTAAGCTGGCATTGGTCCAAGGAGACCCATAGGTTTGCCAACAGACCTACCCAAAGGTAAGTGAAACAGTTTTTTTTTTTTTACTTACCTCTAGTTGGCTTTCTGGTTGGCCCTCCCCACCATTGGATGCAGTGCATGCTCTGTTGGCGCAGCTGCAACATTGTCAATGGTGGGGGATAGGATTGGACCATCAGTGAATACAAACTGGTCATCTGAAACCTTGCAGAACACGTTGGTTTTCAAGGCCCACTTAGAAACAAGGAGGGTGGGGGCAGTGCTGACAGGGTGGATGATGATCTGCCCATGGAGAGAGTCCCACAGGTGCAACACCATCACTGAAAAGGCCCTGTCCCCTGTGTCCAGCAGTTGCACTTGCCTCAAGGGTCATCCTGAGAACAGGGCCTGCAACGCTGAACATACATCCAGCTCAGGTAGAGCCTATGTGCAGCACAGGCAGCCCTTAAGATAAGATGGTCCCAGCAGGCTATGTAGGCTATGGACCGTGATTGTAAGGGCTGCCGTCCCCCATATGAGTCCCCCGTTTGTGTGCCTGCCTAGAGATTCCTTGCAGGCACATGATCTCCGGTGTGCACAAGATGAATCTGCCTCTACCTCAGTGGAGAATGCATCTCCATGTGCATAAAGTGATGGACTCATCAAGACATATCGTTCAAGGGTGGTGTTTTAAATCAGGTACCGGCTGAGGCCCACCTGGCCAGTCCATCCCCTGAACTCTGGCATTGATAGCACCCAATGGACTGTACAGGGGCAGGCAGAGGTGCCCTGGGAGGCCCGTTTAGGGTGCAGGTTGGCATGCACATTCATTTATTTATTTACAATATCTTGTACCCCCAAAGGGCGGAACACATCAGAACACACACAGAGTTGTGGCATCATGTGCTATTTGTATGCATTACCCTAACCCAAAACACAACCATCTTGACAGAGGTCATTCGTCCTGCTATGCCATTTGCTCTCCACCTTTATCTAACAGATTTTGATCCAGCTCTCCAGATTGTGCGAAGGAGAATCATTAACAGATTAGAGAGAGAGAGAGAAAAAGTTGAGGCAACGAAAAAGAAGGAGCGAGTTTTGTCCCTGTGCTGTCAAGCTGTGAACCGTCCATTCTGCTCACAGAAGAGTGGTAAAACATCTCACTCACCCATATGATGTAACAACATCTGGCTACAAGCAGGGGCTGATGAACAGCCCTTTATTGCTTGGCCATCCGTTTGGAGCACTACGTATCTCCTCTTCCCAGCAAAGCAAGTAATTACAAAACAGACAGCGTTTCCTGATCTATTTCACTTTTTGCCTTGCTAATTCGCTGTCCATCTTGTCGGTAGACAATTGCGATTGTTTTCCTGGGAAAGTTGCTACCTATCTCTCTCGCGCACGGCCCCGGTATTTATACAGTTGTCTAGAAACTCTCAGAGACACCTAATTAAAGGAGGCCATTTTGTGATGAAGTCAGGGAAACTTGTCCGGCTATTGATAGCAGCCATTTCCACAAGCCATGATAAAAGGGTGACTAATTAGGATAGTTAAGAAATCACTTGTCCTTATGTGTCTGTCCTGCGGATGTTTACAGACGCCACTCAGCTACTCATGCTTCATACTGAGCTTTTCTTTTGATTAAAAAAAATGCTCCCATTTCTATCCTTCTGGCCATTGCAGGCCCTCAAGGCTGTTCACAGTAAAATTCACTTGCCCCCAAGGTTTAAAACCATACATATCAAATGATAAAATACAAAAGAAAGTCCTGCATATTAAAAGAGTAGGGCTATTCACCAATTTAAAAATATTTAACTCAATACTTCCCTATCTTTTAACAGCAGCTTGCCAAAGTAATTGATCTGCAATGCAATCCTATGCATATCTACGCAGAAGTAAATAACACTGAGTTCAATGAAATTTCCTCCCAAGTAGGTGTGCATAGGATTGCAACCCAAGACTCAGTGAGGCTTACTTCTGAGTAGACGTGTAAAATATTGTGCTATTAAAATCTCAACACAGGTGCCTCTTCGAGGACGTAACTAGAGGGCTCAAGTCAATGTGATACAGAATAACCACAATCAGCATCTCCCACTTTTTTTTAATAGAAACTGTGGAACCGAAATTTGATTGCATGCTAGGGGAGGGATATTTTCCCTGTGCTTTTTCCCAAATAAAAATCCCTACCTGAAAGCTGCTCTTTGCCCCAAGAGGAAAATTTGCAGGTACTGTATGGATAGCCTGACCATCCATCCCAGAAAAACTGGGATGCGTCCCGGTTTCTGGGGTCCGTCCCGGCCGGCCACTGTCCCAACACTGTCCCAGCCTTTCCCAGCCGGCTGGCTGCGTCCTCCTAGGCCAGTACTGGCTTGCACAATGCCTGGGAGCTCTTCGTAAACATCCGGGACTTCCCTGACAATTCCAAAAACGGTGTGCACATGCATGTGCCAGGAGGAAGAGGAAGAAAGCGTCGGGAAGGCCATGGCGCAGCAGGAAGAAGCCTGCCGCGCCAAAAATAAAGAATTTTAAAAATAATTATTTTTTTTTTAAATTAAGAACTTTGCGGCTGCAAAAAAAAGAAAAAAAAATGCCATCGCTTTCCGGTGGAGAAAGAAATGCTTATCCTGGCAAAAATAAATAAATAAATACAGGTGGGCCCCCATATCCGCTGGGGATATGTTCCAGGCCCCTCTGTGGATACTTGAAACCGTGGATAAGAGCGAACAACCCCTCCATGGTTTCCTGAGGGGCCTCCCACCCTGCCTCCCCTGCAGGCAGGCGTGCGCGCACCCCCAACTCTTATTTTTCTTTCAGCAAGCTTTGTTTCTTCCTTAAAACAAACAGAGAAGCAGCCTCCATTGCAGGCAAGTAGAATGAGATTAAGTCCTAGAGAGGCTCTGCAAGGTTTCTGTTAACCTTGCAGAGCCTCTCTAGTACTTAGTCTCGTTCTACGTGCCTGTAATAAGCAGCCAGAGGCTGCTTCTCCTGTTTCTTTAAGGAAGAAACGAAGCTTACTGGGAAAAAAGTAAAAGCCTGGGGGGGGGTCCCCACGATCTGTGGATAACTGAAACCGTGGATAGCGAATCAATGGATATGGGGGCCCACCTGTAATTGCACTGGCCAAAGACCTCATCCATCAGAGGGCCCATCTGGTAGGACCACCTCTGAACCCTCAGTACCCAATGTGCTATCCGAGGACAGGTGGGGGCACTATGGGTGCCCAGGTCATGGCTTTGCCCCAGAATGTCCCTCACTGTTGTCTGTGATCATTTCTGGCCTCCTTGCTGATTTCACCAGTAGAAGACACCACGTCCTGGATGCCTGGGTCTGGACTATTTATATTAAACATTTATATCCAACCTCTCAGCCCTGTCAGCCCCCAGCAATATTAAAATACACAAAATAGAGTATCAATTTTTTACACAAATAACAGCACAAAAGAACAAAGCAGTACAATCTAGATCGCCAGCCTCTTAAGGTGTCCAAAATTGAGAGCTAAGTAAGTTTCTAATCAAACTAAAGACTTAGCGGAACAAAAATGCTACCCGCTGAAATGCCATCAACGTGAGGCCCAACTGTACAGGCCCCCAAAGGGACCAAGTTGCAATCTGGATGCTAACACTGGGGAGGCCCTGTCCCGCATCTTCGTATATTCGGAGGGAAAGCCAGGATATAGATCATTCCCATCAATCAATAAATGGGCCTCCAGTGGCAAAGGGATACAGAGCAGAGCCTCTGATGAGGAATGTAGGGGGCAGGCAGGCTTCTAGGGGGCAGCCAATGCACCAAACGCATACTATCCAGGTACGCTGTAAATGGAGAAAGCCAGGATTTTGCACACCACACTGTCATCACCCCCATTTTTCTACTCATCTGGTCCTGTGCATGTCTATGTTTTGTTTGCCTTTCCCTTTTAAACTGCCATTATAAATGAGGCCAATGATTTCAGGGAGTTTTCGATAACAACCCTCCATTCTCTCCTCCCTATCACCCTCCCAATATTTTTTCCCAGCTGGCTTAGCATGACAGCCCCAGTCAATACATACTCCCTAGTTTGGTCCATTACCCCAATAAACCACATTCTTTCCACTAGCCTTGAAAAGATAAAAACTGGGTAGGAGGCATGAAATTTACTAGAAAAATATACTTTGACATAACCAGCCTTTTATGTTCCACAAATAAAAGATATAGCATCCCTAATATATACATAAAATTTAAAAGGCTTAGGGCAGGCAGAACTAAAGATGTTCTAGGGAACACTGGACTGGAACAGCTCTTAATAAAAACTCCAGGTGTTGCAGGCTGTGAATGAGGGGTATTATCTCAGGCTGAAAGACTGTGGGGCTTGAGGTGAAAATCGCCACAATTGATGCTTGCCCTGATTGCATCAGCCTCAGAATTCAGGGAGGAAGAGCATTAACGTAGCAGTCAGTATCGCATAGCCCTCTTCATACATTTCCCCTCCACGCATACAGTGAACATGTGGAGGGACAAATGAGGCCATGACTGCCAGCCCCATCACTGAAGTAGAGGAACAATGTGGAAAATTCACTATTTATTCATAGAAGAATTCTCAGTATAAATAAAATGGGGTGACTTCAGTGTCTTTCTTTGACATTTTGTTCATGGAGGAGAGGTCTATCACTGGCTGGTAGCCATCTTGGAGATACAGAACCAAGTAAGTAAGTGCACGTTTGCTCCTGCACATTGGACTATGAGAACCAAATGTGCAAATGTGCACTTACTCCACAGAAAAAGACACTTGGTGCAATTACACATATGACGACATCACCTTACTTTTCCGTCTTATCTGGGAATGGTGAAATAATTGCCCTTCCAAAGCCCATCAGTCTACCGACTTTAGTGATTCATCCCTCCATCACATGGAATAGATTGCTAAATTCTAATCAAGTCACTCTGTGAGAAGAATTTCACAGTCCTCCATGGATACTCTTGTATTGCCTCTCCGGCTCATGGCTAACAAGACATGTCTAATTGGACAGTCTCGCCAAGAAGAGGGCTGGAGGCTGCTCAGGCATCCTGTATGTCTTCCTTCTTAATTGTGAGATAGTTGATTCGCTGCCAAGGGTTAGGTCCAAAATGGCCTCTGGTGACATTGACCACTTTGCAAATTGCATTCGTAAAAACGCTCAGTCCAACCTTTGAGTGCCTCATTTAGCTTTCACATGGCTATTTTCCAAATCAATGGAGGTATAATTTAAAACCCACAGTGATCAATGTCCAGACTATTTCAGTACAAACATTTCACAAAATTTTGTTTTCCCTGACAGCACTGGAGATCTATAATAATCGCTTTCACACTTTTTGTCGCAGAGTATTCAAAATATACCTCTGCCGTCAACCACAGGGCATGTTTCCTTTTAGAAATCTACCATTTCTATCCTGCAGGCATCTCTTGCCACTATCACAGCCAAATGCATAGTCATTTCCCTGAATGGGGAGCTACACAAAGCGTTCCACTGAATACTAGCGGCGTTTCAACATTCACAAATGAGCAATACTCCATGACAGAACCGTGGAGATTTTCACCTGTTTCTTGTCAAACTGAAATTTGTGAAATAACGTTCCACATGGCCTCTGTTAGGGCTGAAGTGAAACAGAAGCCGGAACTTCATAGCCTCATTCATCGCCTGTAAAACGGGTGACCCCCCCTCCCATTTCACTGATTCTTTACGAGGGACTACAAAGATGGGTGAAGTTCACCCATTGTGCTGGGGACAAGGGGAAGGGAGCATGTCCTCATGTTGCCTAGACAACACGGAGACACTTCCCTCTCTTTTGGCATTGTGCTGCTATCTCCAGGCCAGTGCCAGAAAACAGGAAAATGTCCCTGCATTGCCCGGACAACCCCTGTGCTCTTTTTCTCCCTCACACATTTCTCCCCAAACGTCAAGCCTCTGATACTTGATTTTTCTGTTGGTTTCGCTCCTCAGAGCGACCATTTCCCTTTGATTATGTCATTTATTAATAACACTTTCCTCACACACCACCTCTTAATGGCTATTCCAATTTGGACGATCTATGGGTTAGGTTCTCTTGGCGCAACGGTTCAACCCAATCTCTGGGAAAGATCTTAGCTTCTGATATTGCTGTCTTAGAGTTGCGGTATCTCTTGAAAGTTCCCCTCCAATACTTATTCAAACTTTTAATGACTTGATTTCCCTCACACATCCAGGGGATACATGACGAGGGAAGCTGGACCATACCTGTTGGCCACGCCCCTTGATGTCCTTGCTGTGGACATTTGTATGAAGTATTTGTATTTGTGTACATATTGCAGTATACACATAGAGCGACTCTGTGTATTTGGGGATCCTGCCTGGATTGCCTCATGGGAAGAAAGGCAGGATATACATGCAATAAATAAATAAATAAAAAGACATGGGGGAATTGCCACACCACCGCCAGGTGTTCCCAATGCCCTGTGACACTGGCATTGGAGTTGTGTGCCGAGTTGCTCTACCCCTTACACATGTGCTATGGAGCAGCTGCCACACAAAAGATTTTTTGAGCTGGCCTCATTTGCCATTGATATGGCATATTAGTAAAGGTAAAGGTTGTTGTTGTTGTTGTTGTTCAGTCGTTAAGTTGTGTCCGACCCTTCGTGATCCCATGAACCATATCCCGCCAGGCCTTCCTGTCCTCCACTATCTTCCTGAGTTCGCTCATTTTCATGTTCGTTGCATTGGTGATGCTGTCTAACCATCTCATCCTTTGCCTTCCCCTTCTCCTTTTGCCTTCAGTCTTTCCCAGCATCAGAGTCTTCTCCAGAGACTCCTCTCTTCGCATTAGGTGGCCAAAATATTTGAGCTTCAGCCTCAGTACCTGTCCTTCCAGGGAACAGTCAGGGTTGATTTCATTTAGGATTGACTGATTTGATCTCCTAGCAGTCCAAGGGACTCTCAGGAGTCTTCTCCAGCACCACAGTTCTCCCTTGACAATTAAGTCCAGTCGTGTCCGACTCTAAGGAGCGGTGCTCATCTTCGTTTCAAAGCCGAAGAGCCAGCGCAGTCTGAAGACATTTCCATGGTCATGTGGCCGGCATGACTAAACACCGAGGCGCATGGAACGCTGTTACCGTCCCGCTGACGCGGTACCTATTAATCTACTTGCAATTTCTTGCTTTCGAACTGCTAGGTTGGCATCGAACTGCCGACCATCACTTAGGACTTTGCAAACAAGTGGGGAAAGGCTGATCCACCAGAGGCTAACCCAAGATATTTTGGAAAGAGAAAATCCAAATGAACTTCACAGCAGTATAGTGTGTGACAAATTCTACATTGTTTTATGCAAGTTAAATAACAGTGCAATCCGACTTAACTTTTGTGCCGTTGTAACCAGCAGTGCAGCGAGAACGGGAGGCCCCAGAATGGAAAAGGGATTCAAGTGACTTGAATCAAGTCCCCTTTGAATTCCTCTTTTGGAGGGGATTTGAATCCCTTTTCCGTTCTGGGGCCTCCTGTTCTCGCTGCACCGCTGGTTACAACAGCACAAAAGTTAAGTCGGATTGTGCTGTGAGTTACTTGGCGTCCACTCCAAGCAATGTGGAACTTGACAACATTGTTAATACTTGCCTATGTGGTATACTTCTGTAAGCTGTTCTCTTGTCAAGCTTCTGAATTATTTTCCAACAAATTCACAGTGAAAAGGGAACTGATTCAACTCTACCTGAGTTCTGTAACATCATAATCCTGAATAGAAGTACTTGACTATGGCCCGTGTATGGACGTTTGATGGTAGCCGGGAACTGTATGGGTTCTGGGGGCCGAATGTCAGCCAACAACATATAATGATAAATTGAAGTAACTGACAATTTGCTGCTCTTTAATGGTGCCAAAACTGGCCGCCTGAGGCTCCTTCCTCATCATTCCTCATGGAAAGTCTCAACCTGGGACCAATTTAAAAATAAAAGCTAAAATTGGATGACTTTCATTGTAACACATGAAGTTGAGAACTGCACATCAGAGAAGGCCATTTCCCATGCCCCCAACTGGGGGGGGGGTACAGATGGAGTCACTTCCACTTTTGCAGATCTGGGCATGGATGTGGGGAACTAAACATGTGCAGATCACATGTTGTTCATGTGTACTAACATGAATTCCAGAACACATCGATCTGATGGCACCTGTGAACCCATGAAAAAATTATACAAGGATCTGCCTTAAGCAGCACACAGTAAATTGTAGAAAATGAAATGGGAAAGGGGAGGGAGCAGCAAATGTGCAGGTTCCACCACACAATCTCAATCTATATTTAAGGCGTGTGCATAAAATGCGCAGAACTAGTTCAGCCCTCAAGCCTGTGACTTGCTCACATGGCAGCTTTCAATCTCAAAAACCTGTTCCATTCTCTACAATGCAATGACAAATTACATTTCTTTGGAAGGGAATAGGGGCTTTTTGCAGTAGTTCAGTCCTAGCCATCAGTATATTATTTGGTGTCTGGTTTTCAGAAGACCTGACATCAAAATAAAAACCCATCAGGAAAACTACCCCTCCATTGCATCTGCCTCTTGCCCAGACATGAGATTAGTATACAGACCATCTTCCAATCCGCAAGTCTAGCAGAAATGCTTTTGAATCACAAGCTCCTTTGTTGCTAGACATAAAAGCTGTGCCATTCTCTGTCCATCTCAAATTGTGATATTTTCTCGCCATCCGTTTAGGGCTCTAACAAGGCTTTCACTTTTTTCCCCCTACCTCCTAAGCAGGGGTTCACGACAATCTCTGCAAGGGAACCATTCACAGACTGTGAAAGGGGTTAAGTCAGTTAAAATCCAATGAAATTTCTATTCGACAATCCCAACAGCATGACAAATTGAGAAAAGAGGCCAGGGCACGTGAAGGGTGGACTAATTTCAATCAAGCGTTTCCGTGAGTGTGAATGCCGGAGAGCGATTGGATCTCAAAACTCATCATATGTCTGAGCATCATTTCATTGTTAACATTTACATTAGAGCTGTAATCCCTGTTAGAAAAATAATGCTGAAAATTGGGTGGGTTTTTTTTTTTAAAAAAATACTCTGTTCATTAAATCAGCAGCAATTTTCTCTCTTGAAATAGCTGGTGAGACACCAGAAGACAAATTGTTGGAAACAATAGATAAGTACCTTTCTCTGCTTCTCCATAAAGCTGAAAAGAGGCTGTACATTTCCCTGCCAAATTATTTCAGCATTTTCAAACCATTTTCAAAAAGAGATTTCAAGAGACTGTGCTGGTGTGTGCATTTCATTTGGTTTGAATATGTTGCTTCCTTCTTAATCATACGCATGTATTTCCCATACTTACATGCTTCCTCCTCCCAGAATGGAGGCCTGGGGTGTGGTTTTTTCTTGTCTTCCTTACAAGCTGGCTTTGTGCAACTGGAACTGTCCACTCATAAGCACTCCAATGAATGTAACGTAGTGTGCTGAGAGAAAGCGGGGAGATCTTGCACCAGAATTTGGAAGCTGCTGGGGTACAGCACCAGAAGGGTGTCACAGCAGGTCTCCCATCAGTCAGACTCCAGCCGCTGACCTCTTGCAACACCCATACTGCAGTGTCACTGCCAGCCTGGCAGGTTACGCTTTGTGGTTTCAGGGCGCCATCTTGTGCGCAGTGCCAGCCCTTCCTGAGTGTTCAGTCAGTTGACCCCATGAGGGCCAATCACAACCTACCTGGCCCTATAAAACCCTAGTGTCAGTATTTCAGCGCAACCCTAGCTAACTCCCCTTGTGGCAATGCAGTGGTGCCAAGGTGGCATTAGCTGTATCCTGCGTGGGAGTTTTGGTATGCTAAGTTTTGGTATGCTTTACCTCGGGGTAAAGCAGCATTTGTTCCCTTGCCCTAGGGTAAGCCCTGCTGCCACCATGGGTTAACTCGGACCTGCACAAGCGATATTACATTGACCGGTGAAGATGGATCGGGCCCAGGAAGGAGGTTAGGGTTTGGCGGGTACTGTAGCCACCGAGCTTGCCCCCTTCCCAGGCCTGATCTGCCTAACTCCCCACCCCATTGCCTCCTTGTTCCACCCACCCCTTTCCACCCCTTCCTCACCTCCCGCCTCCTGCGTGGTCTTTCTTATCATCAGCAGCGGGCATTCGGTGTCCATCTTCATGCAGACTCAGCCACTCGCTGCCTTGTGGTAGCAGGCAGGCTGAGCTTGCCGGCATTGACGAATTTGCGACAGCCGTAAAGCTGTTTACGCCACCAGAACACTTGTTCCGGCAGCGTAAACGGTCCATAGGATTGGGTCATCAATCTCTCATTCTGAATAACTAGTGGATGCTCCACAGTGGGTGCTCAATGTTAGCCAGGACCATAAGGATGTTTCCTAAGTGCTCCCTTTTGATGATTGCTTTCTTGAACCTCATCCCTTTCTGTTTCTGTCAACACACCTGCCTCTGCCCCTCCCCCCCCAATCCATGTTTGCTGCTCTGTAAGTCAACCCCTGCCTCTTCTGGATCGGGACCGCTCCTGTCCCACCTGGACCAACAGACACCAGCCAGGAACCTGCGGTGCAGGTGTGGCAACCCTGGTCCGTTGTAATTCCCAGTAAAGAGCTGCAGCCTAACTGGGGGGTTGCATGCATGCGCTACCCACTTGCACTCAAGTAAGCGAATAGCGCACACACAACCCCACCCCACCCCCGGTTAGACTGTGGCGCTTTACCAGGAACTACGAGGGGACGGGGTAACCTCACTTGCCACACCCACACCACGCGTCCCTGCCGCCAACCCCCCCCCCCCCCGCAAGCCCAATGGCTGGAGTCTGACTCTTGCTGGGCCTGGCAGTGGGCTTTAGCTACTGCTGAAAGTAGTCTGTAGCTTGATTTGCCATATTCCAGTTCCCCGCAACCTGGGCAATGTCATCGACACGTTATGTAAATCAAGCACATGAATGGTTGCACTGTCTGCTTTGGGTTTGCTGCTGGCAACACCTAACTCAAAATGCTGGGGAAAGATCAGAGAAAGCATCTTTTTTTTTACCTGACCATTTGCTCAGGCCAGGATTTGCTGTTGCTTTCTTCTCAGACAGCAGCTGAGCTTGCTGGAGAGAGATGTAGCAAGTTGCTGTGTCCGTCTTTATTTGATTCTGTTGCTCCTATATCAGGGGTGGCCAAACTACAGCTCTTGAGTCACATGCGGCTCTTTGACATACAACGTGGAAATATGCTGGCTGAGCTCCTTTTTGCATCACAATTAATATAAAAGGTAAATAGGAAAGTTTCAAGCTTTATAATTATTTTTTTAATTATAATTATAAACTGAGAGTTCACTGGATTAAAACATACATTTAATGTTCATGGTGAGTACATATATTTAAGAATTTAAATGCTGTTGAGGCTCTCAAACATCTGAAATTTATCATATGTGGCTCTTACATTTAAGCAAGTTTGGCTACCCCTGTCCTATATGATTCTTCATCTGCTCAATTAACTAAAAGTTTCAAGGGAAAGATGATACCTGGTTTTTCTCCCAAGACTAGATGGGATACTGTTTGTTTGTTTGTTTGTTTGTTTGTTTGTTTGTTTGTTTGTTTGTTTGTTTGTTTAAAAGATTTATATACTGCTCTTCTGGTACTCAAAGCAGTATACAACATAAAAGTAAAACATACAAAACATAAAACATCTGAATAAAATCATTAAAATAAAACCATTGAAACAATTAACAATTAAAAATAATATACTGTAAGAGAAGATTAAAATATAAAATACCTAGAACGTAACATAAAAACATCAACATTAAAAAAATGTTCCCTAGGAGTTTCCTCCCTTCTCAAAAGCCAAGCGAAACAAATAAGTCTTTAAACTCTGCCAGAAACCAGGTAATGAGGGGGCTGTCCTCAAGTTCTGGTAACTGATTCCAGAGACATGGTGCCACAACAGAAAAGGCCATGCACCTTGCCACCCTCCCCTTGGCTTCAGATGGCAGTGGTATCCTAAGCAGGGCCCTATCTGATTATCATAGGGGACATGCAGATTATATGGGAAAGTATCCCCCCCCCCCTTAGCTAGTAGTAGAAATAATCTCAACTGGAAGAAAGTTGGCATTTAAAGCTGCCTTATATTTATATACTGTTGCTGGTCAATTCCTGGCGGCATCTCCCTGGAAAGCTGCTGCTGGTCATTGTTGACAATACTGAAACAGATGGACCAATGCTCTGACGCAGGATAAGGCAGATTTGAAGGGCATCCCAGTATATATTTCTTTTCTTCAAAGCAGCTGTGAAAGGGGCTGCTAACTTGATCGGGGACCAGCCACCAAGGTAGAGGGAGCGAACCCTTTCCCCATGCCCCTTTCCTGATTGAAATTACTATCTCCTCAAAGCTGTTACTAGCCCTACAGCAATGGCACCGGAGTGGGGGTGAGGGTGGGCCAAGTGTTAGTCTGTCCCTGCTTGTGCCCCCATCATTCCGTGAAGGTCTTGACTTGGTGTACATAGTCAAGTACATGGTACATCCACAATATAGTGGGTTGTGCTGTGAATCGGGACGACCCTGATTCATATTGTGCCTTTACTATGAACTCATTAGATAGCCTTAACCAGGCCACTCCCCTTCAGCCTCAGTTACCCAGCTGCAATATGGGGATAATACAATAATGCTTACTTTACAAGGTTTTTGTAAGGATTACAGTTAAGTGCTTTAAATACTCAAACGTGCTATACAAATGCTAGTGTGATTATTACTGAGTCATCAGCATTGGCACATGCTCTGCAGGGGTCCATGGACACAAGCCCTTGCCCCCCCCCCTTTATATGCATGTCCGTGTGACATGCATCCGTGTGACATACACACACTGCTAGGTGCCCTGCTTCCATCTGCCAGAAACTGGACTGCTGCAGCAGTGCTATAAAGAAGAACTCTGTCTCCTGCAGGAGTTGCTTCCCCCTTCCAGTGCCTGGTAAGGATCTCTGGGGCTTCCTCCCTCTTGCCAGACTCCACTTTAAGATGCCCAGATACCCTGAACCCAACGCTGTGCTGGCAAGAAGGGTGAACTGCTGCTGCTCCATCACCCCCCATCCCCCTGTAAGCCACACACAGACAGGGATGCTGTTCAGGTGGTGGGGGCTAGTAGTGACTGGGCGTGGGCCCCTTCCTGGTCCGTGGTCCTTATTTCATCATGCCCAACCTGGCCTCATCTATGATGCTACTCCTGTGAGTCAGTCTCTGGACTGCTGATTCTATGCAGTATCGGTTGTACTAACAGTGATGGCGAACCATTTGGGCTTGGTGTGTCAAAAAATGCAAAAATGCCTAACTTGACTCTGCTGGTGTGTGTGTGTGTGTGTGTGTGTGTGTGTGTGTCCCCTGAACTTTTAATAGTACTTTGACTATTGCTACTTTTAATAGTAATTTTGAATTGAACTGAACTGAAAACAACTGTACAGTAGAACACATCTCTGGCGTCGCTGCAGGGGGGCGCTCTAGGTTCCGCCGCAGCTCCGACCCTCCGTTACACCGGAGCATGAAGCGGCCCCGCCCCCTCGCCTTCTGAACCATTCAAGGTATCTTTCACAGCCTTGAATGGTTCCAAAGGCGAGGGGGCGGGGCCGCTTCGTGCTCCAGTGTAACGGAGGGTCAGAGCCGCGGTGGAACTTAGAGCTCCGCCCCCCCAGTAGCGACGCCAGTGGAACACATTGCATTTTATTTAAATCAATCAGTGACTTTTTTGTTGCTGAATTTTACTAGATCATAATTTGAAAGAGGTCTGCCAAAATCCCTGCCCTAAACATTCAAGACAAGCCTGTAAAACTTTTGCAAAAATGTAAGGTGTATCAGGGCCCTGGGGGAAATGCTGGCTTGTCACCCAAAATGACCTTGCATGTCACCTGTGCCACGCGTGTCATAGGTTCGCCATCACGAAAGATCAGGCAGTTGGGATTGTAGCATTACCTCCTCCTTCCATTCTTTCTTTCTTGCCCATCCTAAAATATATAGGCTGCTTTTCCACCTGAAGACCCTCAAAACGGCTTACAAGAATTAAAACACAGCAACTGCATCATAAAAACTTCCGATAATAAAAATATCACGCAATGAATTAACAATCATAAAACAGACCATGATGACTAAAACGGTAACTGGGACTCCAGGAAATGAGAAGCTCAGCAAACCTGGTGGAATAAATCATGTTTTACTGGCCATCTAAAAGCTCCCGAGAAGCAGGGGGTGGGGTGGGGGTGGGCTGGCAAACCTCCCCAGGGAGAGAGATCCAAAATACATTGTGCTGTTTGTGTTTTGAGCGGACACTGAAGCGTTCAATCAGACGCTTAAATAGCAAATCCTTGCAGACTTCCATCAGACAAAAAGCAGATGTTGCAGTCAATTTGGTTAAAACAGGGAGCCACGGAAGAGACATCTGGATTGTTTAATTTACTCATTTTGGAGGAGCCAGAGATCATTCTTAACGCTGCATTCTGAAGCCGGAGGTTCTCTGTAATAATGGAAACTGGCAGAGCTACAAACAAGGAATTAGACTAATCCAATTGGGATGTTACCAATGCATGTAAAACTGTTTTCAGACTTCTAAGGGTCAAGCAGGATTTAATCCTTCCGATATTCATAAAAGGGATGGCGATGGCTGCTGTGGTGCTGGGGTTTTCTTTTCCAGAAACATCTTGGTCTGTAAAGAAAGCAAGAAGCGGACATGATGCCCAAAATCAGTCGTAGGCGGCAGGGCTACTTGGCGAACTACCTCCAACAAGACTGCAGATGGGTTTGAACGAAACCAAGCAAGTACTGTAGCTACTGAAGAGCAGGACTTTTGAGGTGTGCTGCTCCTGAACACAGGGAATTCATGGAGGGACTATGGGAGCATACTGGCTGGCCATGTCCCCCCCCCTGCACAGTGGCCACAGGTGTCCCCCTATTCAGTGCCTGGCGCTGTCCACGGTGGAGGGGGTCTTGCAGCAGCGGCCTCAAACGGCCCAGCAGCAGCACGATCTTTGCGCCATCGCAGGGCCTTTCACACCAGCGGGATACTAGTCCCAGGGCCCAATCCTATCCAACTTTCCAGCGCCAACGCAGTCATGCAAATAGGGTGCATGCATGCTGCATCCTGCATGGGAGAGCAGTCACGGAGGCCTCCTCAAGGTAAGGGAACGTTTGTTCCCTTACTTCGGGGCTGCATTGCAGCTGCATCGGTGCTGGAACATTGCTTAGGATTGATTGGGCCCCCACTGTTGTAAAGGCCCATAGGATTGGGCCTTCCGAAACTGTAGCCCTCCCCTGCTGCATCTAACATTCAGTGACATGCTGTGGTTCGGCACAGGGGTACAGCACTGGGGTAGCATTGTGGCTAAGCGACTGAGCTGCGCCTGAGGACAGCTTCAGTCTGAATCTCACCTCTGCTGTGGATTCGAACTCGGTGGCCTAAGGCAAGCTGCTCCCTCTTAGCCTCAGCTGCAATATGGGGATAATACTTAAGAACAATATCAAGGTATTATAGTGAAGTTCTTTGCACACTCAGACAACACTATGTTAAGTATTATATTATGATAAGCATCATGGGTAAGAGTCACTGATAGACTCCATCATCATGGATTTACCTAATGCCAGTATGAGGGATCTGGGTGCATAAATCTCAGCCTGTAGTCCTTCCCTGAGCTCACAGTGCTGCACAACATTAAACAGGATCCATTCAGAAAAGCCCCCGTTGGAGAGACTCCACCAAGGCTCCAGGCAACTCGCCAACAAGTTTTATATCAGCCAGCTTCCCAGAAATCATGGCTGCAGTGACAAAGGGTTGCAAGCCTCAAACCACTTATTTTGTCATAACCCCATTATAGGCAAAGGGGGATTAGCTTTTTTTATTATATATGTGGTTTGAAGGTACAGAGCCAGAGTCAACACAACCAGACGGAGGTGAACTGTACAGATCAACTGCTGTTCTTTATTCAGGCTGCCTTCAAAGCCACAAGTGCTTAATTTATGAGCACATAAAAGCCAGCAGCGTCCAATGCCTCGGAATTCCCATTTAAAGATACTAAACCTTAATCATAGGGAAGGGACACGGATATAAAACCCATTGCAAAGAAAAGCGTGAGCACACTGATCACAGGCGGGGAGGCGATTGCAAGCGTATTGATAAACATATCGGCCCCCTGAAACCTGCTTTGTCTCACCACCCTATGATAAATCACAGTTCCCTTCACAGCCCTCTCACAGTTAAAGTTCTAATGTGAACATTACCGGCTCACATGTTGTGTCCTGCAGTACTTTTGTGCAACGCAAGCTGGCCCAGCATAAAGCTAATTTCTCTCGCATTATCTGGCTCCACTCACAGGGCCAGTTCCAGATCTGAAGGAGTAGTGCCCTCTGTGCCCCTCCCCGGTGCAGGTGGGGCTCTGGCTCACCTTGGCATGGGGGGGGGCAGTTTTCCCACTGCAAAGACAGTGGCAGAAATAACACTCCTCTGCTTGGCGCCCTTCCAGTTCTCTCTCTCTCTCTCCTCTTCCATGCCCTGGTGCCAATGGCAGCTATGCTAAAACCCCTGGATTTATTGACTATATTCTATGCTCACTTTTGCCCCATAGGAGGAAAAGAAATAGCTTCAAGAGGAGGCACTCCTGTCTTTGCTTCTGTGTTCCTGGGGAGGGGAGGGGAAGCTCCTGGGAAGGGTTTGTGAGTCTAGTTATTACAAATCTTTGTTATGCCTCTGGTACATCTCGTAAGAACCTGACGTCTTACCCACCAGAGTTCTGCTTTGACTTTCCTGAAGACCTTAACTGAGTGGAAGCAGACATAGGATCCTTTGTGCTAACTTGTGTGCTTTTCCTTGATACTTCCTAAGCTGTACAACAAAGAGAAACATCCGCATGCCCTCTTGCAAGTCTCCAAGGTAGTCCAGTCTTTCAGCTGGTTGAGGTAAGACTGTGGATGCAAACTTTTCCCCTCCCTTCTAACCCCTGATCTTAATGCTGCCATGATCCTCACCTAAAAAAAAAACCCACTCTTTTCCACTGCCCCCAATCCTAAAGTAAAGTGTATGAGAAAGAGCACATATTTATACTATAGAAGTGGGTAGGGAAGGTTTGCATCAACTTTAGTAACTTAAAGGTGGTGGTTTGTTGTTGTTTTCATTTACAGTACAATGGTTTGTTGTTGTTGTTCAGTCGTTAAGTTGTGTCCGACCCCATGAACCATATCCCGCCAGGCCTTCCTGTCCTCCACTATCTTCCTGAGTTCGCTCATGTTCATGTTCGTTGCATCAGTGATGCTGTCTAACCATCTCATCCTTTGCCTTCCCCTTCTCCTTTTGCCTTCAATCTTTCCCAGCATCAGAGTCTTCTCCAGAGAGACCTCTCTTCGCATTAGGTGGCCAAAATATTTGAGTTTCAGCCTCAGTACCTGTCCTTCCAGGGAACAGTCAGGGTTGATTTCATTTAGGATTGACTGATTTGATCTCCTAGCAGTCCAAGGGACTCTCAGGAGTCAGAGCATATATCCAACCATTGCTATACCTATATACCAGGGACAGTCCCTATTTTCTAGTTTCTCTTCCTGGAAACTCTGTCCCTTTTTTGACCCTATTCTTGCCACTTGAGGATGCCTTGCTAACATTTTCTTCCTGTGTTGCTGGTGGTGATACTGTAAAGGGCTCAGCTCCCAACCCCAGTTCTCTGGAAGTAGAAATCAAACCTCTGACAATGCAATCCTATGCATGTTTATTCAGAAGTAGATGACAATGTGATTTACTCCCAAGTATGCAGAGAATTAAACCACTATCAGGTTAAACCGCTGAACCATAAGCTGTTGATTGAAAGGTCGGCAGTTCGATTCCCGCGACGAGGTGAGCGCTTGTTGCTTGGCCAGCTCCTGCCAACCTAGCAGTTCCAAAGCATGTCAATGCGAGTAGATAAATAGGTACTGCTTGCAGGAAGGTAAACAGCACTCCGTGTTCCAGCTGCATGCTACGTGCTGCGGCAAGGAGAGTCATGCCGGCCACATGACCACGGAGGCGTCTTCGGACAACGCTGGCTCTTCGGCTTTGAAATGGAGATGAGCACCACACCCTAGAGTTGGACACGAATGGACTTAATTGTCAGGGGATATCTTTATCTTTTTATGCAGAGAATGACAGCTTGAGTAGGGAATGAATACGTCCTGTCTAGTGCACATGCAGGTCAATACAGGTATGTGAATCGCGAGGCACCATGCAGTGTGCATTCTGCTATTTCACACACTGCAGCTGCAGTTGGGGCATATTTTGAATTGTTCATAGCATATTATTGATAGATCGGTGATGTTTTTTTTCCTAATATTTCTTCAAGCAAAATAATAAAATTGCCTTGGGGTTTAAATCAGTGGAGGGCAAACTATTGCAGGATAAATAAATAGCCAGAAAGGCCTTCAGTGAAATGCCATAGTAGAGAGAGGACTGGCTTGCAAAAAGACATGTTGCCAAATTTCTCATACACTTTTGAGTGTTGTTCAACAGACTGTAGTCTGTTGCAATTATTTAAAAGTAACAATCTTTTAAAAACACACACGCACACAGTAGTGTTCCTATGACCGCCCCCCCTGAGCCAGAAGTGATGTAACGGCTGCAGCGAACAGGACGATCCACGCTGCCACCGTCCGCCGTTGCACACACACCCCGCCCACCTGCTGCCTGGGACCCAATCCCGACGCCCGGGGGCCCACCACCCCAAGACCCCCACCACTGACAACGCCACTGCACGCACAAACATACACACACACGCATACACACACGCACACACATACACACGCACACACACACACGCACGCACACACACACACACACACGCACACACACACACGCACACACATACACACACACACACACGCACACGCACACACACACACACACACACGCACACACATACACACACACGCACACACACACACACACACACACACACACACACACACACACACACACACGTTCAGGTTAAGCAGCCAGTAACAGCAGCCTCAGTAAGAACCTGAGCAAAGAAGCCAAAAGATATCCTCCAATATTTAAAACTGGAAAGAGGTGTTGCTTCTCAAATGGGTTAAAACTCCTTTCTGAAACTGGTTAGAGAGAGCAGAATAAACTGTTGTAATCCTAGTTCTGGAAGGAGGGATTTGACAGCTTTGGAATTGCTGCCAGTAGTAACCAAGAGACCTTCCCTCCTCCCCGCCCCCCCCCTTCATTCAGTAGCTACACCCTTTAAACCTATTTCCAGTTCAGTGAAGTGGGAAATACAAACAGTTTTCCCTTTGCCACTTTCTGCCACCAAGCAGATGGCAACTGCTGGAAGCCAGCAACACGGATCCTGGTCATTGAAACTTTATTGGGAGCTCCCACCAATGTGAATGAGCATCTTCAAACAAACTAATTAAAAGGGCTCTTTTCATTAGTTAGGACCATCTGTTAAGCCACAGACCTGGTGGAATTGTAACCCCGGTGGAGGTGACTGGAGGTGGGTAGCAGAACGTGAGGCTTCTAAGAACAATTGTGTTCAATGACAAACTAACGAGGCCTTTCAGGGAAGTGAGCCTCACTTACGTCTCAGTATAACAAAAAAAGAAACCGTTTTTCTCTCCAACAAGACATTAATTATTACTTCGGAGGGAAGAGTTTCCAGAGGTTCATTGCCTTTGCCAACAGGAAGCGCCAAATGTTTTCCATGTTACTACAGCTCGTTCACTCTCATGTTACTGCCAACGTTAGTACTTACCTGGTTTTGAATATGAATCTAACCATCTTGTAATTCTTGGCTATATTATGAACAGCATTTCTATAAGGATTTCCATCAGACTGGCAACATTTCTTGAGTAGAGACTATACATCCCTACGTTGCAACCCAATTTTTGCTAAGAATTGATAGAAATTTGGAGGAATGTGGAGGAAAACCACAAGAGTTTCAGTAAGAATATCAACGTTCCTCAGGGGACCTTCTGAACAGCCCCATGAAATGCTGTGCTGTGTCCTGCAGCACTGTTAGTATTTTCCATGATGAGGAAAACGTTCAAACATTTCAAGGAGTGAAGGAATATTCACAAGAGGGAATGTTCTAACCCCATCAGGCATTCTAAAACAGTGTGCCCAGTTGGGGGGGGGGGGGAAGGAACATCAACCCCTCCCCATGCTAGCATCACCCCCATGTTAATGTGCTCCATAGTCACACACCCAGGCTTTGTTGGGTTTAGCTCATGTCTGAGGAGAGGACACTAAACCTGGAGACCCTTCTTCAACATGTTTAAACCCCCTGGAGATTCCAGAGTTCTAAAACACATGACAAATATTTCCCAAGGTTCAACACTGCCCAGACAAGTGCTGAACCCAGAGATACTCAAGTTCATGCAGTGGTGTCGCTGTAGGTGGGACGGAACACTAAGTTCCGCAGCGCGCTGACCTTCCGTTACTCTCCAGCACGAGGCAGCCCTGCCCCCTTGCCTTCGGAGCCACTCAGTGCAGCAAAGGCAACATGCAGGAGACTCCCTGCGCGTTGCCTTCGCCCCACTGAATGGTTCCGAAGGCAAGGGGGCAGGGCTGCCTCGTGCTGGAGAGTAACGGAAGGTCAGTGCACTGTGGAACTTAGCGTTCCGCCCCACCTACAGCGACACCACTGAGTTCATGGCTAAGGAACACATCAGAATGGGGCTGGGGCTGGCTTGCGTATGTTCCCCCTCTACCCAAGAATGCCTGAAGAGGGCTTCTGTACAAAACCCAAAAATGGAGACTTCATCAGGGGACACCACCCCGGGACACGTCGAGACTGTGATTGCTATTTCTAGTATGATTTGGAACAGATGATAGATAGATAGATAGATAGATAGATAGATAGATAGATAGATAGATAGATAGATAGATAGATAGATAGATAGATAGATAGATAGATAGATAGATAGATAGATAGGTAGAATGGCGTTGCTCCAGGTGGGGTGGAGTTCTAAGTTCCGCTGCGCTCCAACCCACTGTTACACACCCGCATGAGGCGGCCCCGCCCCCTCGCCTTTAGAGCCTTTCAGGGCTGTGAAGGCAACGCGCAGGAGACTTCCTGCGCATTGACTTTGCAGCCCTGAAAGGCTCCGAAGGTGAGAGAGTTGGGCTGCCTCGTGCGGGTGTGTAACAGTGGGTCGGAGCATGGCGGAACTTAGAACTCCACCCCACCTGGAGCAACGCCACTGGATAGAGAGAGAGAGAGAGAGAGAGAGAGAGAGAGAGAGAGAGAGAGAGAGAGAGAGAGAGAGAGAGAGAGAGAGAGAGATATTCTCACAATCGCTTGGCTTTCAGGCTTTCATCTGGATTGGGAGACCAGTGCATGGAGGCTTCACAAAAATGTGCTGTGCCAGCCTCCAACAAAGCATCGGTCTGCAGTGACAAGTGCTGATCACAGGGAAGGTGAAGACAGGGTTAGTGCAGCACAGTTGCGCGAAGCTCACACACTTTGATCCCCTATGGAGATGAACACCTGAACAGAGTTAGTGCGTGCATGTTTTAAGATGAGCTCATTGCATTCTGTTCATAATAAAAGTGGTCCTGTGTATCTTCCAACCATTATCACAGCATCTGTTTTTATTACTGTATTTTTGCACTGAACACATATGCTTGAAGAATGAGATGTAATTTGAAAGCCTATGGACAGCATAAAATGTGTTTATTAGCATATGAAGTTCTTAACTGTTTGTCTATACAAAAGCGGTATATCAAAACAACCAAAGCAATTAAAATGAACAAAGCAATACATAGGAAAAACCACATAAAATATAATGGAAAACTATTTAAAAAATAGACTGTGGTATGAATAAATAAGGTCCAATCCAAATCCCAAAGGTAGAAAAGCCAATTTGAGAAGGTGTGTTGGATCTTCCTAGAGAACAGTTTCCACAATTTTGGTGCCGCTGTCAAAAAGGCCCTGCTCTGTACCCCAGCCACATTTTAAAAGAAGACAATATGTTGCTATTTACGTCATGCTGTGACCTTAGACGGTTACCATTTATTAGTATTTGCTCATTTTATGGCTCCACTCTTTCCCAGCCGTGTGCCCGCCAGCATTACTTCTTCGCTAGCCAGGAGAGGAGCCAAGGAACCACCTTCCCAGCCAATATCATTTACTAGGCATGAAGAGCCAACCATCCACTGCGAACGCTTGGCAGAGCAGCAGCTGACATCCTTCTCTTGGAAAATGAGGTTTGGGTGCAAGAGGAGACTTGCTGTTGGCTTCCCTCCCTTGCTGTGGAACGACTGAGGCCAGACTGCTACTGTCAGTGAAGCAGTGATCAGCACCAGCTGAGAGGCTGGCTTGAACTCTCCAGATCTTCTCTATTTGTGTGCCAGGGTTAAAGAGGCAAAGAGTGAAAGCGCCGCCAAACCAAATATGCATTTGTAACTTCCAGGCAAGCATTGCCCAGGCTGATTATTGCTCTGACAACTGATGATGATGATGATGATGATGATGATGATGATGATGATGATGATGATGCCAGTATTTATATACCGCCTTTCTTGGTCATTGGATTTCTCCTCTGACTTTAATTCAAGGCGGTGCACATAAGCAGGCAATTCTAAACCCCCAAACGGTTGTTTTGTTTTGTTTTTTACAAAAGTTCTAATCTTTCATAGAACATCTTCATTCCAGATGGTTTCCTTCACGGTCTGGCTTGTCTCTGGCATTCGCCTCCCACGCTCAGCTGACGGCACTCTGCCTCTCACTCAGAGTGTAGCTGGCAGCTTTTCCTCGCTCTCACCAAGGGCTTCTGCAGATCGACCGAGGCGTTCTTAGTATTAGAATCCATAACGGATACTAATCATTATAAAACACAATCCCTTTGAAGATGCTGAGTCAAACCATTGGTCCATCCAGCTCAGTAGTGTGTCAACCCTGACTGGAGGCAGTTCTCAAGGATTTTGGGCAGGTGTCTTTTCCCAGCCCTAACTAGAGATGGCAGGAATTGAACCTGGGATCTTGGACATGCAAGCTACCACTCAGGTAGTGGTAGGGGAGACCAGTTATTGAAGTTATCTTGATGGGTCAAAATAGACATGCATTCATTCCTCTAGTAATCAGGGTATAGATTGTGAATGTATCAAATTTAAACTTTCTGGGGAGGGGGGAGTACTTCAAGTATTTGAGAGAACAACCTGTCCTCTTTTTAGAAGGATCTACGTATACATGTTCTATTTGAATACCAGAGGTTTCCAAACATACTCTGTCCATGGTGCCCTTAGTGTCAATCAATCACTCAGCATATGTAATATAATTTTGTGATTATTCATTTGTAAGCGATCTCTTGTACGCTTTTCTGGAAGAGGCAACATAGACCTTAAATAATCTGCAAATAAAATACTGTGCTGAATTTGAGAAAACCAGCTTTAAAGACCTACGTGCCGCGGAACGCCAAATGCTGTTTACAGCAAATAAGCTATCAGCATAAAAAGCAACACAGACCCTTCATTTCAGCCCCGTGCTGGAGTCTGGCATTCTGATGGGGTCATGGCGAAACGAGTGATTCATTGTCAAGCTGATACATGCTAGGAAGGCAGCCTGAAGACAACCGCACTGAAAGACACACAAGAAAATGACCTGCAACGTGCTATTAGAAGGCACACAGCGTTGCTTTATTATACACAAGCGTGCGGAAGACTGGTACTCATCGGCTGGCAATCTATGATTAGCTTTGCCTCAAACATGCCCATGGTCAGAGGGTATGGGAGTTCGCACAAAACTAGGGAGGCAACGAAAAGCTGGTTTGCCCATAAAGATCACATTGAGCGGCGATTGCCCTCCCTCTAGGTGATGTTCCTCAGTGATGCAGCACAAGCCATCGCTTCCTCCCCCACTTGTCAGGAGATAAAAAGAGGTTATAAAATCTTCCATTTCTTGATTGCGTGTGGTCGTAAATGCCAGCTTGTTTTTAATTAAAAGGACAGAATGTCAGTGATTTAACAAGGTTTTCAGAAGGCATTGCTTAGACGCAGCTTTGCCTCCACAATGCATTTGATCGTCGAACGTGCACCTGAGCTCAGCACACATACTGTGGCCGGAATGGGCTTTAATAAAAGGTTCTGAGGTCCCAGAACAGCTCACTGTGCCCAGGCCCAAATCAGAGCTTCAGGAGCTCATAGTGCTAGTCTCAAAAGAAGAAGAGCACAGCCTGATCCGACTGGGCCTCTGAGCTGCCGGAATGCGTGTTGCAGCAATGCAGCACACTTGATGGCCATCGCAAATGACAACATGCCATAGAGAGCAGCCTGGCTGCTGCCGCAAGAGGTGCACCTGTGCAGTGGTGTAACAAGGGTGGTGCGAAGGCAAGTAGTTGTGCAAGACTCCGTTACACTGGAGTCAGCGGCCCCTCCCCCTTGCTGTTGGAGCCATTCCAGCAGCAACAGGGGAGTGTCCTGCGTGTTGCCTTTGCTGCCAGAATGGCTCCAACAGCAAGGGGGAGGGGCCGCTGACTCCAGTGTAACGGAGTCTTGCACAACTACTTGCCTTCGCACCACCCTTGTTACACCACTGCACCTGTGCAATGGCAGCCACTGCAGGAGCCCTGGCCCTAGTAAGTCAGCACAGGGGAGGGGGAGGGGGGCAGGGGTGGGAGGGATGAGGAGGGGAGGGTGGAATGGGGAGGAGGCTGAGGCAGGGAGAAGAATGGATCAAGGCCGGGAAGGGGGCAGTGGCAGCCAATATCTTGTCCCTAGAGATGTTGATAACCAAATAAAAACATAAAACAGCATAATACGGCAAGTGAATCAAAACACAAAACACCATAATATGTGCTTTTTTTTAAGCATTGGACTACAATGTAATGATATTAAACCTGATATTAATGCCTAAGAATTCGCACCTGTGAATAAAACTGGCACAATTTTTTTTTTAAGCCACCATTTTCAAACACCTCTACTATCCCCCTTCAGCCTTCCCAGGTCCACTCAGATTTGTGCCACCCAAATTGCTGGTGCAGGTCCAAGTAGACTTAGCAGGGCAGTGAAGGCTTACCCTGGGGCAAGGGAACAAATTTCCCCTTACCTCGAGAAGGGTGTCACAACTTGAAACTCCCCCGTGGGGTGTTGGCACAGCTGCATCGGTGCCAGGGGAGTTAGGTAAGATTGGGCTCCTCAAATCCGAAGTTCTTTGACTATTGGCGCCTAGTTGCTGGAACTAGCATTCCGGCGGCATAAGGCACTTTCCAACTGTTGCAAATGGTGACACACCAGAGCGCACAGCCTGGCTGCCACCGCAAGCAGCCAGCTCCGTGTGACAGCAGATGATGAGTGCCTGTCGGCACTGATGAGAATGCGCAGTGGGTGGGAGGGAGGCAGGGGTGGACGGAACGGGGCAGCAAAGGGGGCTGAGAGGAGGGTGGATTGGGACCAGGAAGGGGGCAGTTTCGGCAGCAGCACACATCAAAACCTAATCCCTTGCCCAGCCTCGATCTGCCTTCCCAGGTCCACGTGGACTTGGGCCAGCGATATTGCTGGCGCAGGTCTGACCAGGTGATCCAGCACAGGCTTACCATTGGGGAAGGGAACAAATGTTCCCTTGCTCCTTGGAGGCGTCCGGAGACCGAAACTCCCCTGTGGGATGCAGCAGGTGCCACGTTGCTGCCACTGCATCACCATGCAGGGAGTTACAGTGGATTGGGCTGTCTGATTTTAATCTGATCCAGAGACAAATCCCTGAGCTGCTTATCCCCACCAACCCAGCCCAGCATCTCTCAACTCCAACCCTCTTTCCTTTAAACTGTGCTTACGAGTTGGGATGGCAGCGGCAACAGCAGCAGCGGTGGTGGCTGCACTTCAGTCATGGTGAGAGGGAAGAAAGACTCTCTCTCTCTCTCTCTCTCTCTCTCTCTCTCTCTCTCTCTCTCTCTCTCTCTCTCTCTCTCCAGTCTTTGGCTGCTGCCGGGTGCTGGCACATCTGTACACCTTGGGAAAACTACGTATCTGGGCATATGCAAAATACAGCACCATGCATTGATCAGAGAATGGAGAAGACTTTCCTCCTTCCCTTTTGTCAAAGGTAGTCACTCTAGCCAATAAGTGTGAGGGGCGGCAGCCAGAAATAGGGCCTTCTCAGTAGTGGCACCAACCTTATGGAATTCCCTCCCCTTTGACTTACGAACTGCTCCCTTCTTGGACACTTTCTGGCGAGGCCTAAACACCTTCTTGTTCAAAGAAGCCTTCAGAGTCCTTGCCTTTTTTAACATTCTGCTGGTACAGGTGGGGCGCTGCTGTTTTTATGATCTATTTTAATTGTAATAATTTTTTAAATCAATTTTTAGATGTTGTTTTTATTAGTTTTTGTTAACTGTTTTTTATTGTTTTGAAACTAACTATTTATGTATGTATTTTTGGGGTATTGTGTTTTTCTCTGTTGTAAGCCGCCTTGGGTCCCTTCGGGGAGAAAGGCGGGGTAGAAATATTGTAAATAAATAAATAAATAAATAAATAAATAAATAAAATAAGTGCAGCTTAAAGGATGGAAGAGCGAAGTAGGGAGGTGGCAGGGAGATGAAAGAAGCCGGAAGCCAGGTTGAAATTCCGATGACTGAAAATGCTTGTGTGAAAAACGGTGAGTACCCTTTGTTCAGTCCTATTTATGACTGCTTTTCCTATTGTCGCCTTTAAGACACTAAAATGACATTAAACTACAAAAATGGAACACTCACTGTTTCTCACCTCAATGGCAAAACAATCCCTTCCTTCCCTTCCCCTCCGTTTAGGTCAGGTGTTTATTATTTAAATGCAGTTACTTAATTAAATTGTAGACCACTCTTTCCCAAGAGAAGCAGAGAAGAGGGGAAAAAAATAACAGCGGGCAAATCTGCTGATCTTTCAAAGTCTTTGATCACCAGCTAAAGGATGTTGTGGCCATTTCGTTTACTTTCAGAATAAATTGTGAAGGTTTATAGAGAGAGCCAAATGGGGCTGGAGCTCGCGGGCTGTGGCTGACCCTTCAATTAGAGCAGCAGGGTGGAAGTAAATAAAGCCTGGCTCTTTCCTTTTATGACCTTCGATTTCTGATGGGGACGAGCTCTGCTAGAGAAACCTTTTTAATAACCATGTTCCTTGCTGGTTGAGGAAAAAGTGTTTGATCTTTCCTCCACAGGACGATCATTTGAGACCAGGTGCAGCTGACACAGCAAAATATTCCACCTGAAAATGACCACAAACCCCGGGAGCTGGATACGAATCCTGACATTTGGTTCTGACTGCGGCCCTTGGCTTGGATGCAAACACTGTGAGACGTTTGTGTCCTTTAATAAGTCCAGGGCGTTGCCATGCTCTTTACCCTCACACAGCAGCTTCCGTGGGCGCTCTTTTTGAGGGGCTCAAGAAAGAGACCCGTCTCCTGTCTCAACCACTGTGGGACATCCAATGGAAAGGAGTAGGGGGGCACCCCTTTCTGGGATCATTCAACTCTACCACCTTCAGCCACCCAAAGCAAGGGCACCATGTACAGTTGCGCAGGTTGTGCGCAGTGCACAAGGGTGCCACATCTAAGGGGATGCCAGTCACATCAGGAGGAGGAAAGTCACTTCCAGCAGGGAGGAGGTAAAAGGTAAAGGTGACCCCTGACAACTAAGTCCAGTCGTGTCCGACTCTAGGGTGTGGTGATTATCTCCATTTCAAAGCCGAAGAGCCAGCGTTGTCCGAAGACGCCTCCGTGGTCATGTGGCCGGCATGACTCTCCTTGCCGCAGCGTGTAGCATGCAGCTGGAACACGGAGCCCTGTTTACCTTCCCACAAACGGTACCTATTTATCTACTCACATTAACATGCTTTGGAACTGCTAGGTTTGGCAGGAGCTGGCCAAGCAACGAGAGCTCACCCCGTCGCGAATTCGAACTGCTGACCTTTCGATCGACAGCTCATGGTTCAGCGGTTTAACCCACTGCGCCACCCGCTGGCCTCCTCCAGCAAGGAGGGAGGGGGGCCTTTTTCTAGTTTGCTCAAGGGCACCATCTGGGCTAGCGGCAGCTCTGATCTAACATCTCCTGCTTCCTTAAATAACTTTGCCATTCTCCCTTGCTGTGCCCAATGCCCTCCCAGTATGGCAAGGTGGTACCACCCCATTCTCCTTCTTCAAATCCCTCGTCAATATTAATTCCTTCTGAGAAGTCTTTGGCTTAACCACTGCATCCTTATCCCCAAAGGGAACAAAGCAAAGCTAAGGGTCACTGCGCTGGCACAGATTCATTCTCCCCTCTGTTCTTCCGTCCCTTCTCTTCCCCCTCCCACACAGGGCCTCTCTTCCATCCATTGAACTTCTAAGCAGGAGCTCCCTATGGAATGGAATCTTTTTTTCTTTTGGCTTCCGATGCTCTGTAAAGCTTCACGTGCCCCGAGGACATAACAGCAACAACAATCACTGTAGCCGGAGTAGCAACACAGGTAATAGGAATGTCAAGCCTTCCCCCTTTTGCAGAGAGGTCACCAGGGATACACCAGAGTAGATAGTTCCTGTCAAACAAAGTGCCCCACTGGCTGCTCACAAAAGGGTCTGGCTACGTGTGTAAAGACGGTGGCCACCGGAGCTGTTGCTCCATCCAATCAGGGCCTAGAGATCTTAACCATTTTTAGCCATTCCAAAAGTGGGCTCAGTGGTGCACCCCGGCACAGGGGGAGTGGGTGTGCCTGGGCTAGCCATGCCCTTGCACACCAAAGGACACTGTCGGTGGCTCAGCATTTGTCTGCAGAGAAGTGCTGAACCCCGGGAGAGCAGTGGACACAGCCACAGAGCCTCTCAGAGCCACAGGTGTGTCCAGTCGATGCGCTCCCATTCCCCCTGTGTCTCCTTCTTGAATGCCTGAAGGGGGCTTCTGTGAGAAGGAACTCAGTAAGTTGCCTTCAACACACCTGAAGGCCCTTCAAAGCTGCAGTGCCCAGGACGTTCCTCACCTGCTACATCTGGACACACTTGACAAGACTCTGCATGCCATGTTTGCCTGTTATTTTGTGCTGGTCAGGGGCAGCTTTGCCCCACCTTCTCCATCACAGCAGTTTTAAGGCTTTCCCAGGGAGCTGGAAGGAAGAGCTTCCAAAGGCATTCAGTTGCTGTTACTTTTGATCTTTGTGAGCAGGAGCAGAAGGGAAGTTGTGTTCAGAACACAAAAGAGTTGTACAACTCATAAATCAAAAAGGTTTAAATCAAAAAGGGAATCATTGTCAAGGTTAATAATCTGTTTCATGGGAGGGGGGGGAGCTTCTGACACCTCCTCTTGGGAGTCAATTAAGCCTGATCGTTCGGGCATTATATTTGTCCATTTTCAGAGCCTGATGACTTCCTCAAGTTAGCATGGACAGACTCCACTGGTGTCTCTGCTCCCTGCTAACCTCCTCTTAGGTGTCCAATGCTCACCTACTTGAAAGGACAGCCCCATGGACAGCCCCATGGCACTCCAGCTTTGCACCCCCAAAACTGATAGTACCCTCTGCAACTCAATGGTAGAACACCGACTTTGCGTATGGAAGGTCCCAGTTTCTACTCTGCCGTCTTCAGGTAAAGCAGGGAAAGACCCCTGTTCTTATTGAAATGAATAGTTTCAATATTGAAAATTCATATTCCCATTCATATATTATTGCCTATTGCCCCAATCCTATCTTCTTGTTTTGCTGGCGGAACACGTGTTCACCAGCAGAAGTGAGTGGATGCCAACGGACGTGATATTCCACCAGCGTGTGCGACTTGAGAAATCACTAGCTCAGGTCCGAGGAGACCCATTGCAGAGCGGGAGGCTTATGGAGGTATAAGGGGGATCCCCTTTTGCCTCCCGAACTGCCCTCCCCCCCGCTAGATATAGCGCACCCATTTTTGGAAAAGGAAAGGATTGGGCTGCTACTCCTATTATTATTGACCACATCGTTATTGACCTCCTTTTTTTCTAAGGAAGCCTGAGGTAGGTGAGACTATGAGACAGTGGCTCATCCAAAGATACCCAGTGAGCTTCATGGCTAAGCACTGACATTCAATATTCACTTGGCAAGCCATTCCCCATGGTCACTCGCCGCCTGGTTTTCATGAGGCCTCGCTGCTCTGGCTGCCCCAGAAAGGACACTCATGCTTTCAAAATCTGCATTGCAAACGTCCCTCAATGCCTTGCAGAATTTCCCACATGCCTGAGGAAAAATGCTCAGTGCTTCACAAAAGAGAACCCTTTTTGAAGGAACGGGGTTCTGTTAAGTTCTGTGATTGGTAAAACTTTGGGAGTGCTTTTTGATTTATAGCCCCACAGGTTTTTGCTGCCTCGCCAATTAAGATTCCGTAATACCTTTGCTAGTAAAAATGGGACCTCATAAGGAAGGAGTGCCTTGGTTTAATATGCATGTGATAATTACCTATTTGGGGGGGGGGGGTGACATTTCATAGACTGAAGTTCATTGCTGATCGTTTTATCCTTTTGTGAGGGAGCTGCTGGGAAAAGACGTGTACTTAACATTTGGGGATCTGACAAAAGAGGGGAAAATTATACCTCTTGGCTATACCCTTTTGATCTTGTCGTTTTGCGAAGGTGAGACTCAGGCGCACATCACACCAAGGATTCGTAGCACATCCATCTCATTTGTTTCACTGATTGTTTTACATTTTGGCTTGGTTAAGAAAGATTGTTGCCATTCCTAAAATTCTAATGCAGGCAACTTTCGCTTTCACGGCCTTTTCCTCTATGTTGAGCAGAGAATAACACAGAAATAAAAAGCCCCCAATCCTGGTCCATGTCAGTGTTGGGCTGCAACAGTCTCATCCTCTTCAGGAAAATACAGCCCATATGCAACTTACTTTTTAAGTCCTTTGCAAAAAATGTTTGTATCTCAGCAGTTCGTTTACAGGTACACCAATAGAGCTATTGGTGGAAAGCTCTACAGAGCTATTGATGTGTGCACATCTGGGGCCCACTAACATTCAATATCAGAGTATCAGAGTTGGGGGATTTGATGCTTCAGACTTTGCATCATTTCCATTTGGGCTGCAGATTGGCCTGAACTGGAATTTCATGTAACTTCTGGAATGCACAAACGGGCACCAAGTAGGGGCACTTTGTCGTTGTCGTCGTCGTCGTCATCCTCCTCCTCCTCCCATTGTCGGTCTTACTCTTTACTGTGTGGGGGAGAAAATCAGTTGGGTTTGCCGAAGCTAATGTCAGCCAGTGAACCCCACCTCCTGGCATCATTTTCCATGCTCCTTTTTCAAAGGCACTAAGGTTGTGGGCGTGACATCCTGGCTGCGCACAGAAGCAACCCGCAGCAGCCTGACACTTCTAGCCCCAGTGTTTTTTACTTCCAGTGGGGTCGATCAAATTGGGGAGCAACAGAGCTCTAGTAGACCCAGCAGCAGCTGCCTCAACAGTGCTATGTGGAGAACTGCAGTGCAGCTAATAACTTGGCTGATTATTTTAAATCTGTATGTTGAATTCGACTCTTAGAGCACCGCCCTGCAGCCCTTCTCACAGATTTTTTCTGCCCTCCAGCCCTGTGTAAAGTCTCCCCGTGCCCCCACCACCACCACCACCACCACCACCAAGCAATCATCATTTCCATGACTCTCTCAGCGCTCCCGCTGACTGTCGGCATTCTATGACTGACCCTTCTCCTCTCAGCAGACAGCATATTTATACACTTTTTTTTTTTTTACACAGAAGCATTGCAATCACTGGAGAAGAGAAGAAGCAGGAAATGGAGGAGGAAAGGGGACACAGGGAAGCAAAGTGTGTGTGTGTGTGTGTGTGTGTGTGTGTGTGTGTGTGTGTGTGTGTGTGTGTGTGTGTGTGTGTACAGAACGTGGCGATTAGATAATAAAGGAACCAAAGCAATAAGCCTTTAAGGGAGGGAAAAACAGTTATGTCAAGATCACATCATTTCACGGAAGGGTCAATCCATGTAAATGAGCAGTACATAGAATTTTGAGCAAAACTTCTAAGAAATCCCACCAGGCCACTCTATGAAGTCAGCTATTTCCGCGGTGCTCAGTGTCCAAAGATTGCTGCTTCTAATAGTTTTTTCCAAAGCCTTCACTTTTCTGCTTAGCAGCAAAAATTTCCTTTAACAAGTGCCTCCATGGCTTCAGTGAGAAACCACCCTTCTTACCTGCTCATTGCAGAGAGGTGTTTGTGTCAAAGAACGGCAGGGGATGCCTGGCTCGACAGTATCTGCAGCGACTGCATTTCACTTTTTGAAAACTCCCTGTGGTCTTAAGTTTGAAACTGCACAATTTCCAAAGAAAATTGTACTGATCAATTTCTAGCCTACATACACAGAGAGAGGGGGGGAGGGAGAGAGAGAGAGAGGTTCTGCTGCAGAAGAATATGGAGGGTGATATGGGTCATAGTCACTAGGATCATATTTGGGAATGATCTGTAGGCGTATGGTTCTAGTCCTCATGAGCTTAGTCTTCATCCTCGAGTGAAACAAAGCCTAAGGATATGTACATTGAGCTATACACAGAATGGTCTGGAGACTGGATATACCCCGTATTGTCCCGAGTATAAGACGCACCTGATTATAAGACGCACCCTTAAAGTTTGGTGCTATTAAAAAAAAATTAATTAAATCACTGGCATTAAATTGCAACAGCCTGATTATAAGACGCACCCCTAGTTTAAAAACTTAAATTAGGAGAAAAAAGTGAGTCTTATACTCAGACCAATATGGTACTAAGATTGGGGAAATGAGCTCAGAAATCCTTGCTGAACCGTGAAGTTCTCAACGAGTGACCTTCTTGGGCCAACTACTGTACTGCCTTTCAGTCTGTGCTACTACCGCATAGGGTTCTTATAATGATAAAATGGGGGGGGGGGTGTATGCTGCCCTGAGGTCCTTGGAAGAAGAGTGGGGTTTTTAAAAAGTGTATTTACTTGCATGCGTCTTTTCTGTGACTCTTGCCTCTCTGCCATCCATTATCCTCCATTATCTTCCCACATTGAAATTTAGATTTTATGCTCCCTGTCTTTTGCTTAAGTTGTTCTGCAAAACACCATCTATGCTGAGGAAGTTATAGAATAATAAATAATAAGTGAAGATTATATAAAGATGCTGCTGCTGTTACATACTGATGATGTTATTAAAGCTAAAAGGCAGACTCCCCGGCTGGTCAGAGGTTGGATGGAAAACTGCCTGAGAGTCCATTGTATTGTAAGCCAATCCAATGCTTGCTATAAGTGCAATAAATAAACGTTTTGCCCAGGGAGTGGGTTATGGCTACTGAGGGCTAGTGCCCCTTGGTGTCTCCCTTTTCTGTAATCTGTGGCAGAGAACCTTTGCTTGAATCTGTGGAACTGCATGTTTCATCTGTGGAACGCCTTGCCACAGGATGTGCTGATGGCACCTGGCCTGGATGCCTTTAAAGACGGTTTGGATAGATTTATGGAGGAAAAGACCATCACAGGTTACTAGCCATAAGCAACTTCCTGGCTTTAGAAGTAGGTTTTCTCTGTGCCAGGTGCAAGGGAGTGACAACGGGAAACAGGTTATCTTGTTGGCTGTGTGTTCCTTGAAGCATCTGGTGGGGCCACTGTGTGATACAGGAAGCTGGACTAGATGGGCCTTTGGCCTGATCCAGCAGGGCTCTTCTTATGTTCTTATGAATTACCTGGAACTGTTTCCCGGCTCGGAGCCAGAGGCAGTCAATCCAGGAGACTGCTTGGGGGACCCGGCTTGAAGGGTTCCAGGCATTTCAGGTGGTTTTTAATATATATATATTAAAGCATTTCTAAACAATTGTAAGGCTTTTATAAGAAAAGCTGAACTGATGGAAGGGGGTGCTGAAGAGTCCTGAGTTGCATTCACTCACTCAATATTTCTTTATACGGTCAAAGACCAACAACAGTTACAAAACAACATTGCATACATTATTACATAACTATGTTAAAACTAAAGCGCAAAATTAAAAAATTTAAAATATAAGCATTTGTGCCAAAAGAACAAAGGGCTTGGGAATGGTTAGATGTTAACAATGCTGCCCTGACGCATTATACAAGCAGCAGCCCAAAAACTTGCACTCCTTATTGTCAACCATGAATTGTTTCCCATAAGGAGCCCAAGGAACTGATAAGCCCAAGAACTTCCTGGTCATGGGGGAAATGAACTTGTCACTTCACGTATCCCCAAGTAAAACACACAGTGTAACAAAACGTGCTCAGTTGTTTACACATCCCCAGAACCACATGGGCATAACCTTTCAGAATGGGAATTCTTCTCCACAAGGGCTGAGGGAAGCACTTTCCACCTCGCTAAGAAGAAGGCCCTCCTATGTCTCAGACATTCAAGTAACGAAAGGTAAGAGGCTGGCGCAACTCTGAATCTAATCTCATCTGCAGCCCAAAAATGGGGAATTCTACTAACATCTTCTTGCCTTTCGATATCTAGCAACCTCTGTCTGATAACTGCTCATGCATTCTGATCTAAGACTGACTCTGGCTGTGTTCTCCATTGCAGCCGGTCCCTGTATGACGTGGACAACATTGGGCTGAAAGCAGCCGCCCGCCCAGGTATGGCAATCCACTTATAAAGCTTCTGTTTCCTCTCCCTGCCTGGGGACCAGACAGACTACATGTAACATCAGCACTGGTGGGCTTAGAGTTTCTTTCATCAATAGCAGCCACAGGGAGGAGATCTGGATTTATCCCTTTGCCCTCTATAGACTATCGACCCAATACAGATCGAGGCACTTGCAGCTGCTGAGTACGCCAGGAGAAAGCTCCCACTGAGGCCAACTCACCAGCTGAAGATCAATCCCCTGAATTACATATTTAGATGAGTTTGAGAAGAGTAGCAAATGCCCACACACAGGTGGCAAGCCGTTCTTGTCTGTGATCATTCACTCTCCCCCCTCCATGCAATTCCCTTTGAGATCTGCAGAGCACTTTAGTATGTATTGCCCCAATAAGGAGTTTGGGAAAATGGCATATATGTGTGCTTAAGGACAACCCAACTTCCAGATTCTCCCCTACCTCTTTTCCTCTGGACTAGGACAAATCCTGCTGCAGGCCTGTGTTAGGTGCCCACCAGGGAACTGCATATAATCTTCTAAATAAATCAGTTTAGTTATCAACACCTGTGTAAAGCCTGAAGTCAATAGACTCCCCATATATAGCCTTTGCGTTCGGAACTGGAGCTGTGGTTTTGGAGAGTGGAGGAAGAGGAGGGCAGGACGGGTGTTAATCACAGCATGTCAAAATGAAAACATGGTAGATGATATCCCAGCCATGAAAAAATGTTGTGCTGCCCTTCCCAAATAAAATGTTTATGTGCTTGGGTAGAGTGCACATCCATCATTCAAACTGTCACAAGCAAACATAAAAAATCTGCATGCCCTGATTTATTTCTATTGCCAACCGTTTCCCCTGCTGTACTTGGTGCTTTATGAAACGGCACAATTTTCCACGCACATCGAATAGCATTTGCACCCCAGGCTTTATGGACTGAATTGTGCTACCTCCCTCTCCAGCTGCCATGAGCCTCTGAGGTCCAAAGAACGTGTGAGGTCCACAGGCCACACTCCCTCCCTCCCATCTGCTCTAGATCATGTGATTTTTGGAAACCAGCCATCAGTCAGCAACAAATTCCTACCCAGAATCATGTGATGGTTCAACTAAGATCCTGCATTCAGTCCTGCCTCCCCCCCCCCCCCCAAATCTCTGAAGAAAACTACTTCTTCTAATCTAGGACTACAGACCAGCCACCCAACCCGGCTTCATCTGCAAACAGTTGCAATGTGGCTGAAACATATTTGCAAGGCAAAGCTTGCAAGAAAGACGTCAAAACAGAAGGTGGCTCTCTGCTCCAGCAGTCCGGAATGAGAAGCAACACTTTTTTTTTCTCAGACTGTTGGCAAAGAATGCTTTATACACTGGGATATTCCAGTCAAATGTGCTCCATGCATGCACCAGTACGTTGGTAACTGAAGAACTGTGCTCCAGCACTTTGAAAAGTATTGGTTCCAAGAGTAATGATATTTCCCGTTGTTCAGTCTGGCATTGAATTGATTCAAATGTTTCACAGGGGGCCCTATAGAGCCACTGTCTGCTAGAGTAGGAAATACTGGACTAGATGAGTCAAAGTCTGACTCAGTATAAGGCAATGTCATATGTTCCAGCAGCTAGACTCCTGGCTGGCTTACTAGTTGGTGCCAGGTGGCCCCGCCCCAGATTTCTCCTGTTTTTTTCCAGCTCCTCATCTCCCAGTCTGGCATCTGCCTGGTCTACCTGCCAGCATCCCTGTTCCTGCTCACCTTCAGGTGGGCTTCCTGGTCCAGAAACAAGCTTGCACCTGGCTCTGCCCCTGAATGGATCATGTGTCAGAATCCAGGAGCCCAGCTGAGTTCCCATGGGTCACATACTTCAGCTCCCTTGCTTGGGTGATCAGCTCCCTGCAGCTTATGTGGACAGCTAACTCCTCTTTCCCCCACGTAACTGAACTCTAAACTCCATCCCATCATGCACAACCCCAACACCACAACTCCATACATTCTGGCTTAGGAAACGGTGCTCTGTCTCTCTGCCTAACTTCCTACCCTTTCCAAATCAGCTCCTGCCCTTTGAACAAGTGAGACTGCAGCTTTGTTTTCATTATAAAAGAATAAACTGATTAGCAGATGGCTGTTCATTTGTTTCTCCTCTGTCAACTTTAATGCAACACAAATGAAAATCTTATTTAAATGAATGTTCAGAGAGCTCCTGGAAAACCAAACCTCCTGGACATAAAGTGCTGGGTGTGTGTGTGTCTTTGTTTCTTTTTGCAAATGAAGCAAATTCATCTTCTACAATGGGATTGTTTATTTTTATGCTCCGAACAGTTGCTGGAGTGCAGCATCATGAAAATATATTGACCTGCGGTTTTAAACAAATATGGTTGGAAATTAACTCAGACGTTAGATCTGCACAATTCATTAAGAGGGATTTCAAGCTAAAGGAACTTCTGCTGCAGGTGGTCTTTGGAGTTTCATGGTCTCTTTTTCTTGCTTTCGGATGAAATGCATTTTTATGGTGCTATCTAGTCAGATTCTGGGATACATGTAAAAATAAGAAAACAGGCACGATGTCACCCTTTCTTTCCAACCCATCAGTGATTTAAAAATGTAGATTGGTACAGGAATGGGAGGCAAAGCAGATTTAAAATCCTGGGAGAGGGGAAGGAAGACGTCAGGAAACTGAAGCAAGCAAGGTAGTGATTTCGTTAAGATTATTCTATTCAGGTGTTTGTCTCCCCCATGGAGATGAACATATGAGGGTTTCCTGAGCGCATGCCGGCGACTTGTGTGCACTTATCCTCACTCCCCTCCTCTTTGTGCTAAGTGTTGTCTGCAGTGTCAGACATGGAACACAGGGAGAGAGCCTTCCCATGACGACTGCAACTCTTCCCATGACTGCAACCCTGCTTTCTGGTACATGACGGCATAATAATATCACCCTTTTCCACAGGTGTCACTCCAGGAAGCTGGCTAACTAACGGCCCAATCCTATGGGCCTGCTGCATTGCCAGAACTCATGTTCCAGTGGCGCAGTGTGCTTCACAGCAGTTGCAAAATGCAATGTGCCACAATGTCTGGCCACTGCTGCAAACAGTGAGTGGCAGCAGGCAGGTGACAGAGGCCTCCGCGGAGCCCCCACACTAGTAATTTGGCACGGGAGGCAGGCAAGGGGCAGAATGGGGTGGGGACTGGGGTGGGGATGAGTGTGTGTCAAGGGCCGGAAAGGGGTGGATATCGCTGGCAGCATCTCCTTTGATATCCTATCCTCCTTCCTGGCCTCGATCCATCTACCTGTCTCCACTCAGAATTGGACCCAAAAAATTGCTGGCACAGGTCCAAGTAGGCAGACAAGGCAACAAATGTTCCCTTGCCTGGAGAAGACCTCCGGGACTGCCCTCCCCCAGCAGGATGCAGCGCACGCTCCAGTGGCACGGCTGCATCGGTGGGGGGTGGATTTGGATAAGATTGGGCTATTACACTGGGTATTGTCTAGCTCAGTATTGTCCACATTGACTAGCAGCAGCTCTCCAAATTTCAGACAGGATCTTTCCCAGCCCTTCCTGGAATCAAACTGGGGGCTTACTACATGAAAAGCAGGGGCTCTACCCTGAGCTACAGCCTCTCCAGCAATAGCCTCCTTCCGATTGTCAATTAATTGCACAAGTTTCTTTCAAGTACCTACAGCACTATCCTCTTCAATGATCCACACACTTGGGTAAGTGTGTGGATAGGCTTGTGGCCTTCACTGTTACAGTCTGCATATGAGTCAACTCAAGCAATGGTTCTAATTATTCCATGTGCATATGCAAGTAATCGTCTCAATGCGTTTTGAGTTTGTGTCATTCAGGGACTTTAAAATCACCGAAAGGATCATGAACATCATTGGACCAGTTCATACTTCTCTGGAAAGGCGATTTCTTTTTAATTTGCTAGGCCAATTTTATTAAGTAGCCCTCAACAATACTGCGTAAGGACTCAGGAGTGTCTCCAGCTCTGAACCACAGCCTTATCCAGCAACTCTCTGTGTCTTTGCTGCCGCTCTCATCTGTGCCTTTGCAGACGTAGAGTCATCTACAGCAGATAGCTCTGTCTCTGACAACCAGTAGTGATAAATGCACTTAATCACTGATGCAAGCCAGGAATCCTTCAAGATAGCCGTTTTCTCCATTGACTGTTCCAGCAAACCTAATTTGGGAAATCTGTCATCTTCCATAGTCTGCCGTTTGACCCAGTAATTTAAAGCATAGATCCCATTTGCACAGCATAACAAAGTCAAAAGCACAGCCATGGCAGTAAAACAAACAAACAAACAAACAAACAAACAAACAAGCAAGCAACAGAGCAACTGTGTGATGTGTATCAAACCAGCCCCTGGGCTCGAATCCCCCAGTTTACACATCGACCTGAGTGAACTTCAGCCAGTTATTATCGTTTAGTTCAATATTATTATTATTATTATTATTATTATTATTATTATTATTATTATTTATATACCACTTTTCAACAAAAAGTGGTTTACAGACAAAATCAAATGATTAAATGGCTCCCTGTCCCAAAAGGGCTCACAATCTAAAAAAGATGCAGAAGAACACCAGCAAACAGCCACCAGAAAAGACACTGTGCTGGGGTGAAAGGGGGGCAGTTACTCTCCCCCTGCTAAATATAAGAGGAGCACCCATTGAGGAGGAGATCCGTGTACACAAATCTGAACTCCTTGGAGAAGAGTCCGAAAAAAATCTCATACAATACTGGCAGCTACTCCCAGAGATTCGCTCGCCACTCCACTGCAAGCCAGCCATCAGAGGGACGCCTGCTGATGCTCCCTATTCGCCATGCATACCAATCACCATGAGGCCATTGCCAGGATGATGTCCAGAACCCATCCCAAACACAAAACACACCAGCAGGCTGCCAGGAACAGCCCACAGAGCCTCCCACAGCATGACATGTGCAGGTGATAACAACCGGCCTCTGCAGATACAGGCGGCAACTCTGTCCCAAGGCAATGCAGCCAGTGGCAGCCTTTTACCAGGGTCAGGCAAGGAAGGATCACCATGCCACCACCGTGTGTGTGTGTGTGTGTGTGTGTGTGTGTGTGTGTGTGTGTGTGTGTGTGTGTGTGTGTGTGTGTGTGTGTGTGTGTGTGTTGTATTTAGAATACTCTTGGCAGTTACAGTTTGCTCTGCTGTCATGTACCCTGTATCGGTTTTGCTGATCATGCAAGGAAGAGCAGGGTCATGTCAGTCAGCAGTGGCAATAAGCGGAGTGGAATGGAGTGCCGACAAAGGTGATTTCCCAACAAAGGTGACTCTGCTCCCCATTACTTTCCCCAGTGTGTGACTGAAGCTGATCTAGGCTTGTGGGCTTGTGAGCACCAGAGCTCCCCTTTCTGCATGGCAGAGGCGTCGCTACGGTGGGGGTGGTACTGTAAAGGCTGAGCTACATTACACGCATCGCGGAGCTTCTGACGTCATTTTTGAAGCAAGCGGAGCCGCTGCGACCTCCGCACTCCCGGCGCGTACCTCAAACTGGAATCCTACTTTTGAGGGGGCGGGCTCGCAAAGCTAGGGGGCATATCGGGGAGCTACTGCAGCCTACCAATCGTAGGAGAGGGGGGAGGGTGGCTGCATGCCAATCTGAACTACCTCCAATCACCTTCTTAAGAAGGCGGGACAACAGGAGGGACAACAGGCGGGAAGACACTCCCCCGCTCCAAGCGCGTAGGCAGAGGTAAAGGCGGCGGCAGAGCCTCTGCCTGTAATGTAGCTCAGCCTTAAGTCTCCTGCACGTTGCCTTCAGCACACTGAATGGCAGCGACAGCGAGGGGGCGGGGCCCCTTTATAATGGAGAGTAAGTGGGGACTAGGACAGGATGGAATGTACAGTACTCCCCCCCCCCCGTAGCGACGCCTCTGCTGCATGGCACCTCTATGTGGGAGACACTGTTACCGCCTGTTGAGCAAGAGAGTCCTGTTTTCTCACCAGCAGCTGCCTCAGAGGTCGACCAGGCCAGGCAATGGCAGAAGGCACATCCCCATCAGAGAATCATCTGGCCAAGCTAACCCCTGAGCCCTCAGTATTGGTGACAGTGGTAGCAGCCAATAGGAGGCACCACATGGGGTCTAGCGCTACGCTTTGCCCAAGGCCCCCAGAAAACACTGGTACCACCAGCACTGCTCACCAGCCTGGGGCAATGCTGAAATTGTGTACTGCCTGCACATGACAGTCAAACTACGCTAATGTAAATCAGCTGTGCTGGTAGAACATTTTGTTCTGCTGGGATAGTGGCACAATGTCTAGTGAGTCACACCCAGCGGACGTTATGTGGATACCGTTGAATTCAGAACCAGTTTTTAGAACCAAATTTCAACTCCACTTTTCATTGCAGGTAGAATTTAGCAGCAAGGAATTCACATGCGATGCCGGTTTAGGCGGAGTAACGTCTCCGAGCCTCACAGGGAGAAGGATTTGGTTCCCCGCCCAAAACCGTAGTCGCTGCACTACAATCATCCCAGCAAACATGAAATGACAGCACGATTTGCCAGCAATCATATGCTATACAGTTTGCTTACATGCAAATTCTACCAATTACATTCTTTCCATAGTGTTTCGAGTGTTCCCCACCCCCACACATTATTTCTCCTGCATTTAATTCCCATTATATGCCTTGCAAAATATGTTAAGGCGCACCAAACAGATAGAAACTTGTTGGCTTCAGTAACAGAAGCAATCCACCTAATCATCATCAATTCAGCTGCCGGTTGCTTATAGGCATTTTTTTTCTCCCTTTTACACTTTAATTTCAAGACTCAGTAGGCAAGATCACAGCAGTTACTTAACAAAAGTATGCTCGTAAAAAATATCCCCTCAGATAGACTCGCAAAGGCAGCTTGCTCACCAATTTTATTGCAGCCTGTGATCTGAGAGAGTTGTGCATTTGAAACAGTTCAGCAGATTTGCTCTCCCTCTGATGTGGCTGGAAGATTAAACAGGCCATTTTTGTTTAGCCAATGAAGAGCTGATGTAGTAGGAACACCACAAGGCAGCTGGAGAATGTGGAGGGGGCAGGCATGGAGGGCCATCCCAGTGGGGGAAAATCCAATTCCAAATTAGGGAGAGAGGGTCAACTCCAGCTCTCCTTTTCCCGGCCCTTTGGCTTCACTGTCACTCCGATGCGTGGCTGCTCCAGCACGTGAGAAGGAACAACTAATCCTCCTCAGCTTTTGTCTGTGTTGGGCTAAGGCTTAGTCTTGTGGCAGCTGCCTTTGCCCACAGGGGCGTGTGTGCCTTGTACTTTGCCTCTGTGTCTACAACCCTAGAGCCACAATGGAAGGGAGGGGAACGAAGGAGAGGGGTGACCCTCCATGACCCTCTCCACCACCCCCCATCGTGCTTTCTTTGGCTTCTATGAGCAGCAACTCTCTTGCCAGCATTTGTAGCTGGGGGCCGTGCGTTTCATCAGCAGCATTATGTACAAAATCCGTTCTGCATGCCTTGTAACTGAGATGGAGGAATCTGCAGAAGCTCCACACTCAACAATCTGTACATGCAGGCCCAGTATCAGCAGGGTGTATTCTTGGGCAGCTGCCAGGGACCAGCACCCTGGCAGTCCCCCCCTTCCCCCCACACACACACTTGTCCTGGCTCCCACCAGAGATGACTGAGCTTAGCTGCTGGTGGCTGCCATATTTTTCCCACAGTGCCCCCAACACAGCATCATTTTGGGACATTGTGGGTGTAAAAATGATGGTCATTGGTAGGGGCTACCTCCCCCCCCCTCCGTGTCCCAGAACGGTGGGGGTGGTACTGCAGCTGGCACTATGTGCAGAAATCCCTCAAACACAGCATACCTTGTCTGCAATAATGGCTCGTTTTGATGCCCACTGTAACCCAAGATAGAATGAAACGGTGGAAATATATAATTTCTTTACCCAAGATGAAGTAACAAGAGAAGGCATTGAAGAGAACTGCACTAATTTAAGAATGCTAGCAGAAAGCTGTAATTTTGGAACTGTTAAAGACTCACTGATAAGGGATTGGCTTGTATGTGGAATTCAAGGCACTAGAGTGCAAGAGAGATTGCTGAGAGAAGTTGATTTGGTCCTACTAGGAAACTTTGTAGAGCGGCAGAGATGGCTAAGAACAGGATTAGAACCCTAGAGGGACAGTGGAGCTTGTTGGTTCAGTTCACAAGAAGCAGGAGGGAGAATTTAGATGCAAGAACAACACGGAACATGTTACAGCAGTGTGAATATTGTGGAAGAAAGCAGTGGTGTCACTAGGGCGCGCTTTGCCCCAGAGCGGGGCGCGCGCGTCACCTAGTGACTCCTCCTCCGACACCCCCCTCGTTTTGGGGGGCAGGCGCCCGACAGGTCGCCTCTCCAGGCGCCTGACAGGCGCCCCCTCAATCGGGAGAGCCAGCTCGGGGACGTTCTCCCCGGCCGGCTGCCCGGGGCCTTCTGAGGCCCGCTGCGAGAACGATATTTATATCGTTCTTTTTGCGCATGCTCAGACTGTTACTGAGGGAAAAGGGTCCTGCCCTTTTCCCTCAGTAACAGTCTGAGCATGCGCAAAAAGAACGATATAAATATCGTTCTCGCAGCGGGCCTCAGAAGGCCCCGGGCAGCCGGCCGGGGAGGACGTCCCCGAGCCGGCTCTCCCGATTGAGGGGCTCCCGGAGCCGGCCTGGCGAGGCGGGCGGGAGGCCCCCAGGCGACGCACGATGCGCGCGTCACCTTTCTGCACGCGCGCGCGTCACCTGGGGCCCCCCGCACACCCCGCCACGCCACAGCGACGCCTCTGGAAGAAAGCATGGAAGACCTCCCCCCAAAAAAGAAGAAGTTTCCAGCCTATGGGGGGGATGCCACAAGTGTGACAAATTGGATCTGTTTGCATCGAAATGTTTCTCTAAACAGAATGAACTTCAAAGCTAAAATTCATGCTGTGAATATAGAGAATGAAAGGGAATTGGAAGACATTTTGTGTATAGGGGAACCAACAATAAATGCAGAACAGGAAAGTTCTGGACCATATAAAAGACAACTAGAGGGGTCATGCTACTGGGGGAGAAAACTGTACCATTTCAATTGGTCTGTGGGGGTACTTGCAACGTCATCCCTATACATTGAGTGAATCCTAGCATAACTTTGGAGGACACAACGCAGGTATTATCTGCATAATCACACTACCATGAAGCTAGTGGAAATGCAAACTCAAAACTGGCAACATCAAGACGAATAAGAAATACAGGCTAGAGTTTGTAGCTCTAGACCAGGAGAGTAGGCAGTCTAAGGCCAGCGGGTCAGATTCAGCCCGTCACCCGAAATCATCCAGCCCGTGGTCCCAAAAAGATATATTCACCCAGCCCGCCATGGTCCTAAAAAAGAATTCAAGTTTGTAATTCTATCTCTGTAAGGCATATAGTGTAAGCAGACCAAGGGCAGAAGCTTCCTTTGAGCGTCATTCTCTGTCTGGACACGTGTCTCTCTGTACCATGCACATCTCTTTTTTCTTAGCTCTATGGCCTAATCAGGAGGTTCGTGCATGTATATCAAATGTGCACGTGTTCTTACTGTTGACAGACCCACAGCGCAATCCTGTGTAACCTTGCACCGGTGTAACAGTAGATGCACCGGTGTAACAACAGATGCACCGGTGTAAGTGCACTTACACCGGTGCATCTACTGTTACACCATTGCAAGTTTACATCGGATTGTGCTGCCAATGTCTGGCCCCTGTGCAGAAGAAGGTTCCCAACCCCCACTGTAGGTGATCCTTCAGCAGCACCGCTGTTAGGTAGCAAGGCAGCTAGAGCTATGAATGTGATCTGGGTACAATTTCAGATTATATTGAAGGTGGATTGTGAAGGCTCAATAAAGGATGGAAGTTGGAATCGAGAAAGGATAGCAAAACAATTTTTCGATGTTTCTGAGGGAGATGGACAATTGGAAGGAGTTTATAAGATTGAGATGGATAATAATGTGATGGGAAGCCAGTCAAGAGGAAAGTACCCGTGGCTCGGCTGCAAACTCGGAGAGAAGAGTTGAAGAGTTTACAGAGGCAGGGAATCATTCAACCTTTAGAGAAAAGTACATACCGGATAAGTAGTATGGTGGTGGTTAGAAAACCGTCAGGGAAATTGAGGGCATGTATAGATCCAAAGGCTTTAAATAAAGCATTGAAAAGAAGTCATTTTCCTGTACGCGCTGTTGAAGATATCCTGCCAGATTAGTCAAAACAAAACTTTCTTCAGTCTGTGATGTTAAAAATGGATTCTGGTACATAACAATTAAAAGTTTTCTTCATTCCAGTTTCAGCAACTAAAGAGATTTTTACCTGGTGCCTAAAGCTTTGCAACAGTGGTGCCAAGTGAACATTACTGGGAAGGATGTTGTGTAAACACAGTTCCACCACTGAACAGCCCATCTCCCCAGGTCACTCCCCACCTTATCTCCGAAGACAGGGCCATTCGGAGAAGGACCTCAAACAAAGTTCTCAATACTTGGTTGGGAAGATTCATATGGAAGGCAGTGGTCTTTCTGAAACACAGGCAGATGCCACACAGAGCGATTAAAGGTGGTGTCCCTGTGGCATTATAGTGGCATAACATATGTGTTACGTAGGATGTATGCACAGACCCAACAAGTGCTGATGCCACCAAAGGTGGGTGAGAGCAGATGAAGTTTTAGTGATGCTGGAGAGAAACTCTTATGATGTGAACAGGTTCAGAAAGCTCAACGCATTAAAGCCATGGAAGACCGATGGCTTTGCATGTGTTGGTCTCTGGTTCTTCAGTGCTTTTAAGCCAGAGCCTGACTTCAGAAGGCGCATGATGGGGGTGACGTAATGAGTTCTCGCATCGAGTGACGCAAATCTTAGTGACGCCTCTGCTTCAGTCTTGTGTGATGTATCAGTTTTTCCTTTAGAATCAGTATATTTTGAATTACTCAAAGCAAGACCACATACTCCGAATCTCTTAACAGCAGTGGCGCTCCTCGGGGGGGGGCGACGCCACGCCCCCACTTGACCCGGGTGTTTCATCAGCTTGATGCGTGTGCCCAGCGCAGCTCCAATCCCCCATCACTGTTTTACTATCTATTTTGGAGCCGAACGAGCTCCACGGCGGGTGGGCAGGCCCAACACCACGATGAGCAGTGGAGGAGACGCATCCCGGAGGCAAGTACGCCCCTCCGCCATCACGTGCGCCCACCCCCTTGGGGCCCACGGCCCCCCTGCCCTGGGGCCTGCCCCCCCTGCCCCTACCCCGACGACACTTCTGCTTAACAGTGGAGGCAGCTTCTGTTAAGTTTATGTTAAGATAGAAAGGGCTGCAGAACTTGTGACCCATCGAGCCACAAGCAGCCAACCCATCACATGGACTTCCTTCAGACTGCAAAAAACGGGGGGGGGGGGTGTTGTCCAGCACACGACAGATTGCTGTCCCTGGCAGCTGGGCTGCATTCGACTGGGTGCATTGGTTCACAAGCTGTGCAAGCCTGGGAGAGATCTCATATAGCAAAAGGCTTAAGCTGTTGTGTGTGATCCATGTGGCAGGGCAGCCCATGGAAAAAGCCCTTTGCGGATTTGAGCTTTTAAGACTGCAATATGTGAGGAGGAGATGAAGAATTATTCCAATGAAAAAGAACGATATGAACGAAGAGGGTCGAAGTGATGCTTTGAGATTTATACTTTCTTTTATTCAGAAGGCCCAAGCGCTATAAATAATGCACTCAGCTGGACTACAATAACCTCTCCATTGACAGCTCATCTGTAAAAATACACTGATCCTCTTCTTCTAATGTCTCTTAAAAAGCTCTTCTGAGAATCTAACCCCTTTGTCATCCCTGGCGCAAATTTCTTGAGGAAGGGACGGCATTTATCACAGACAATGCGGCCCATAGACCTGTGAGCAGCAATTGCAGCAGCAAACTGAAACGGAAGAGACGGAAGACTTACCCACACACTTCCATTTTTTTTTTACGGGCTTATAAAAAGCAATAAGCTACTGCTGGATTTTCTAACCACTACCGTACACAAAACTATCAGTGCTCAAGTGAGAACTAGAGACAAGTCAAAATGACTTGACTAGTTTTGTGTTTGTTTTCAATGTAGTTGAAAAGCACCTCAATTTTTTTGTCCATTTTCAACACTCGCTGAGAACACAGTCAAGTTGTTGTGATGCTGTTCTTCTCACCATCGTTTTCCTTCCTGTGTTTTGCCTTTCGCTGTCTTCAATTATATTTAATTCTATTGGCTGAGGTGGTGACCTGTGCAATGTTATCAATGATGTCATGACATTATGGATGACATAATGGATTCCAACAAACAAAATAATGTGGGTTGGCACAACCAACTGGATTAAATGATAGTGAGAGCAAAGAAAGGTATGCCAAGATGAAGCAAAAGAGCCCCAAAACCCATCGTAACAAGGTGAATGCTTTCATAGGGATTTGTTCGAAGACAATATAAAAACTGTATGAACAACCATAATGTCAGGGGCATATCCAGCTGCAAAGCAGTAGCAAATTTATTTATTACAATATTTATATACCACCTTTCTCAACAGACTCAAGGCGGTTTACAAAGGCAGGCTGAACATGAATCCATTTTTCAATGAGATTTTTACAAGTATTATTCCATGGTCTCACAGTGCCTCCATTTCTCCAGGTGTTTCCCTTCATAGTACAGTCATCATCCTGGCTGCCGGCTCTTGCACTTTCCAACCTCTCACAGGCAGCTGCAGCCAAGCTTCAGACTGGCTTCTCGAGGATGTTATCCTTTTCTTTCTTTATTTGCCAGCTGACTCCTCCACGTTCCAATCCTCTGCACAGACGTGCCAGCAGCCTTGGTCTCCCATCCAAGCAACCAATCCTGCTTAGCTTTTTCAGGCACGACTTAGGCGACAGCTCAACCTCCAGACAACCTTGCTGAAGCAAAGCAGATCTCAGTCTGGATCTTACAGCTCAATCCTGCGTAACCTTAGCCAGCGGAGCAAATAGCAGTGCTGGCGCCGCCAACACCTCTCACTCTGGTGCTGGCCATGTTACATGGCACCGGACGCAGGTAAGTCCTGTGCCGGGCAACGGGAGGGTGTGGGGAGGGCAGGCCAGGGTGGCGGGGGAGAGGGTGATTGGGCCGCCGGGCCCAGGAGAGGGCAGGAATATCAGCAGCGCACCCCGCCAATGTCCTAACCCCCTTCCCAGGCCAGAGTGGCTTTAAACGGCCTCCCTGGAGTTGCAGCGGCCATTTTGCCGGCGCACATCCGAGGAGGCCCATTGGGGCTGCTGGGCTGAAAGAGGCCCATTGGGGCTGCTGGGCTGACGCTGGGGGAAAGAAACAAACGTCCCTTTCCCACAAGGTGTGCCCCAGCTCCGCCGACATGGCCCTGATCCTGCTTAGGATCTGCTGCAGGATTGGGCTGTTAGTGTGAAGCCCACATATGTTGCCCTACATTCCATGAAGAAGAGGTGAGAAAAAATGTAACAAATGTCCAATGTGAACACATTCATTGGGTTTTTGAGAAAGAAATCAGAGGACAAAAAATAGTCTATTTTACTCCCCTCTATTTTTGCCTCTGAAACATACGACAAGGAAAGGAGCATGCTCTGCTCCTTGCTTCCCGATGACCGAAACTTCTCTAAAACCAAAGGACATAAACCTCTCCTGAAACTGTGTCTCCCACTGATTATGTCAGCCTCTCTGTTCTGGTTTTAAGTCAACAGCCCCTCCTCATTTCATGCCATTTGAGCTCTAAATATAGAAAAATGACACACAACTGGCCCCGTTGCTGAAAATTCTGCACGTGAATCATGACTGCACTTTTTTTTTTTTTCACTTTGGACAACAATCAAAGAAATCAGTCAGTCATCGGGATGACCTCATGGCACAGAAAATCTTGTTAAGCACCAGCATTTACAGTCTCAAGTATCTCTGATTACCTCGTCTTAGTCAGGTCTGTGGAATTTGGGAGGCTAAGAGAAGGAGCACTAAAGCAGGGGATTATGGGTCTTAGGAGACGCCTTATACGCAGGCAGACCAGTGGTCCGTTGCTGATCAACTCCGACTGATGCTTCAAGTCCTCAGACAGAGGTCATTCTCAGCCCTCCTATCTGAGAGCCTTCTAATTTTAAACATCAGAAACGGAACATGGGTACCTCATCCTTGTGCTGACATCTGCCTTGCTACTGGAATTAGTCCTCTGCCATCAGTCTTCCTCATTCATGTCATCGTGATTCTCCACAAGGCGAGAGAGCTTGCTAAGCCTCCAGCTCTGTTCCTGATCATGATTTCCGCTGTAATTCTGTTTATGGCAGAGATCTGCAATTAGAGATTCCAGGACCAAGTGCTGCCTCACTGCACCATTTGCAACACAGAGGGAATTCTCTGTGTGTGTGTGTACGCATGCACATGACATGTGCGCATGCGGCTGGTGTGGAAACCAAACACCTGCGCCTCTGCTCAGCGGTCTTCAGCCCAGTCGCTTTGTGTCCGTCGCTCGTCAGTGAACAAGCTGCAGGCCGAAGACCGCCGAGCAGCAGCTTGGGAGTTTTGGTGACCCTTGCAGGAGAGTCTGATGGGATACTTGGCCATCACTGCCATTTCCTAAAGATACCAGAAGAATCCTGCTGGGACCAATTATAGATCCATCTAGTCAAGTATCCTCTTTTTCCACAGTGGCCGACCAGATGCCCCTGGGATGTAGAGCTTGAAGGTCCTCACTCTCTCACTGCTGCTTCCCAGCAAATGGTATTTGAAGGCCGACAGTCTCTGAACCTGGAGATTCCATGTCGCCATCCTGCCTAACAGACGTTGTCAGATTGGTCCGCCATACATTTGTCTCCCCTTAGGCGTGGCTCCCAGGGGAGCCGCGGAAACCAGCTAGGGGAGCCGCGGAGTGCCACGGGATCCTCACGGAAAAGAGTGCAATGCCAATTGGCAGGCATCTACATCATGTCATGGGGAAGCCACAGCCAATGGTCGCCAACGGTCTAGGGAGCCGCAGGTCAAAAACGATTGGGAAACACTGCCTTATAAGAAAGCTGATGGCTGCATCTCAAGACTCTATAGGCTCCGAAGCACCTTGTCCCCTGATTCCTTCAGCCCAATCCTCTCATATTCTTTTCCAAAGACCATATTGCTAAAATGGAAGGACTCTGCTCTGAATTGACATATATTAGACATATTCTGTTTCTCACCAGTATAATAGAATTAAGATATGTACATCCCAGGCTTACTCTTAAATTGTATCTCTGAATAAAAGCACTGAATGTATAATCTAGCCCAGCTTTCAAAGCCCCAGCATCTAATGAAACACCTGGCCACATCTCAGACTTTTGCAAACAAGGTGCCATCACACCCAGGGTATTATGGCCTCCTTCAGATCCTGCAACATCAAAAGAAGGCTTTAAGCCAAACGCATTCTTCATAATTTTCGCTGAATGCAGAAACAGCGGAATAGAATTTATGTTTCACATATATTCATACCAACCTTGACATATACCAGCAGCAAACTGATTGTTCACAGCTTTAAAAGCAAAGTACAATTTCTTCTTCTGAATGCTGCTGAAGTTTAGAAAACACAGGGGCCACAATCATAGACAGGACAGCCCAATGTGCCAGGTAGGGTGAGGGGCCACTGGCCCACTGTAATTATTGTAATTACCAGGCAGAAGAGGTAGGTGTACTGGCTGTAATGTTGAGTACAGAGCAAGGAAGGAAACCTGGGTTCAAATCCCCATTCATCCACGAAACTTAGACTGTGACCTTGGACCAGTCATCAAATGGGCCTTGCATCATTTCTCAACCGAACCTACTTCACAGGGCAGTTGTGGGGTTATGTTGGGTGGGGCAGCCTGACATTTTGCGCACTGCAGCTGTATTAAAACTCCTGATAACATCTTGTAGAACAGTTATGTGTTTCTAGTATATCGCTGGCCCAAAGACCACTTGTGCCTTGTAAATCAATGTGGGACAGGATATTGCAGGGTCAATAAATATGGCATGCAGTCTGTAGCAAAAGGTCTTTAGCGTAGGTGGTGTCAGAGAGCTGAGGGAGGCAAGTGCACTCCCAGACAGATCAGCTCCCTGCCATTCCTCATTGCTGGATTCCTGTGGTCACTTGAAAGAAAGGAACTTTGCACATGCTCAGATACATATAACGCCCCAATATGCAAACGGAGCACCTCCCCACGGGCTCAATTGTGTTTAGATTTCAGTCCGAAATCAACTTGTGGGAGAAAATTGACCCACACCAAAATGCACTTTGACTTTTTGGGGCTGTCTCCCCCCTATTTTTTTTCTGGTGCTGCCACTAGCCTCCAGCAATGTAAGATACTGTACAGGGGGAGGGGACTGGTGGTGTTACCTACGTGCCCCTATTTTCATCTGCAAAGTGTTGGGGGACGCAAAGCTGTTCACATGTGACGCATGGGAAAAGGTCATGGTCCATGTGCAGGCTGTGTCCGAATAGCAGTCTAGGTTACGTTGAGATATCACTGCCTCGAGACCAGCATGCATGTAGCTTGAAGGCATATTCTGGGGACTACATAAAGCTTCTTATAAACCTCAGATTGCTCACGTCTTCACTGCAAGGCTACTGCAGATCAAAAGTCTACGGCTCCGATCTGGAAGATTATTGAACCAGCCTTAAAGTAGAATGGAGTGCCTTTATTACAGGCTTCCAGCACAGCAGACCGCGCTGCCTGCCACAGACTTCCAGTGTCACAAATGATGTTACTTTGCAGCAAGGGGGCTTGCTAACCAGCCGGCAGCACCCAAATGCCAATTTTAATTAGGACCCTGATTTTCCAACACATGTCGTAATTTATTCAGAGTGAGAAATGCTCCTTGCCTCACAGGCGCTTTGCAGGCTGCTGAGCTGAGCAAAATCGAGTTCCTCTGTATTCCCAGGATGGTTGGAAATACTTGGGACATGAAAAGGATCTGTCTGCTGGAGTATCGGGTTTAAGAGGAGCGTGTTAATGGTGCAGCAGGCCAAGAGGTAGGGGGTGAGAGGAGCTTGCCCTGCTTTTCATGATGAAGGGGATGTTCCCCACCACATCCCACCGATTTGGAAATGCTCACTTTGCTTTTCACACTTGACGATCGTTCAAGGTTTGCCTGAAAGCTCAGAGCCTGGGATCTGACAAAACAGTGCTTAACGACATGGCCCTTAACGACCAGTTGATATTTATTTATGAGGGCTATGGCCCAATCCTATTTATGGCTGTTGCAAATCACAAAACGCAACACTGTGGCAGTGGACTGGGGAAGACTGCTGGCAGCAGTAAGTGCAGGAGGTTGGAGGGAAGCGCAGGAGGTTGGAGGGAAGCAGGGGGGGTGCGGAATGGGAAAGAGGAGGGTGGGGAAGGAACGATGGGGGTGGGGAGGAGGGCAGATTGGGGCTGGGACTGGGGTGATATTGGTGGTGGCAGCTCACACCAATATCCTAGCCCTCTTCTGGGCCTCAATCCTCTAGCCTGGGCCCATGCAGACTTGCACAAGCTCTATAGCTGATGCAGTTCCACGTAGACCCAGCAGCCCAGCACGGGTTTACCCCAGGGAAAGGGAACACATTTTCCCTCACCCCAAGGAGGCCTCCAAATGTCGAAAGACCTCCATGGGATTCAGTGGGCACCACGTTAACACCATGGGGAGGTTAAGTAGGGTTGGACAGTTAATTGTTAGGAGCTGCACTCTGTGTAATAGATCTTCCTGGAATGTGTGGAATGGGGAAACCACCAGAGCTTCGGAGAGGTCATGCCCCACCCCAGGCTAAGGAGAGGGTGTGGCATTTGGATGAAGGAACAAGGGCAGCATCTTAGGATGCAGGGGGCCTCTCCCTGGCAATTTGACGCAAGACAGCAGATGTGCCGCCTGGCAAAACTGCGCATGCTCCTTGCATCTACCTGTGCGCTACCTGTATGTTTGTAAATAAACCAAATACTGTATTAGGAACAAGCTCCATCAAAGGAAGATATAGTAGAGTTAGGAGGGCATTGAATAGACTGTGTCCAAACAGGTGAGGGGGGGATCTTTAAAACAAATGCTCCCCCCTGTTTAAAGCCCGTCTGCAAGTAGAAAACTAAGGACCCAATCCTAGCCTCATTCAACCTGCGCGATGCAGCACCCCTGGCACAGCCTCCGCTCCATTCCACAGGCTGGCTGAAGACCAGGCCGACAGGAGAGGGAAGTCATGTTTTACCTCCTCGGCTGCTCCCTGGTCCCCAATGGGCCTACTTAGATCTATGCCAGCTATTTTGTTGGCGTAAATCTGTTAGGTCCAAGGGGGTGCATTGGGCTCAGGATGGGGGCTCCGGATCTTGCAGATGCTGCCGCCATCAAGATCTGTCCCCATTGCCACCTTACCTGCTCTGGTGACCAGTCTGTTGCCCACCGCTGCTGGCATGGGGCTTACCAGTTTCTGTGCCAGCAGCAGCAAGCCGCCCGTCATCAGAACGGTTCGGGCAATGGTGGTTCTCATAAGAACATGAGCCCTGCTGGATCAGGCCAAAGGCCCATCTAGTCCAGCTTCCTGTATCTCACAGTGGCCCCACCAGATGCCTCAGGGAGCACAAGACAACAAGATACTTGTATCCTGTCGCCACTCCCTTGCACCTGGCACAAAGAAAACCTACTCCTACAACCAGGAGGTTGCTTATCCCCATCATGGCTTGTAAGCTGTGATGGACTTTTCCTCCATAAATCTCTCCAATCCCCTTTTAAAGGCATCCAGGCCAGATGCCATCACCACCACCTGTGGCAAGGAGTTCCACAAACCAATTACACACTGGGTAAAGAAATATTTTTTTTTGTCTGTTTTAATACTCCCTCCACTCAATTTGAGTGGATATCCCCTAGTTCTAGTGTTGTGTAAGAGGGAAAAGAACTTCTCTCTATCCACTCTCTCCATCCCATGCATAATTTTAAAAGTCTCAACCATGTCCCCCCTCAGGTGCCTTTTTTCTAGACTGAAGAGCCCCAAACGCTGTAGCCTTTCCTCATAAGAGAGATGCCCCAGCCCACTAATCATTTTGGTCGCTCTCTTCTGCACCTTTTCCAGTTCCACTATATCCTTTTTGAGATGCAGCGACCTCACATTATGCCAGCAGATCGCGAGATCCAGAATCATATCACAAGGATAGGATTGGGCCATAACACACTAGGGAAAGCCCCTTTCACTCTTATGTGCTTTCTTCTTGCAGGGACTGTTTTTATTTTTTTTCCCCTTTAGTACCACATTGGGCTTTACCTCGGAGGCCAATACAAAAATGGTATTCCAACCCTGCAATCTGAAGCGATGCAGTCCACTCCACCATCTCCTTGGTCTGAATGTGTAGATCAGACCTGTTGTTTGGTCTCTCCTATGCCAGGAAACGATATTGTCCAGCCTAGGATGCTTTGATGGCACAAACAAATCAATACATGGAAACACATGAAGCTTCTTGAGACCGTGTCCAGCTAGCCCAGTATTGTCAACACTGAAGAGCAGCAGAGTCCAGAGGCTCTGCCCAGATGTCTTTCCTTTTACCTGATCCTTTTGAAACTGGGAATTCCAGGGGGACCTTGGGACCTCCTGCATGCATAACATATATGCACTAAGCTAGGCCTCCCCTGATATCTTGCCTGCAAGGTATTTGGTAAAGGGACGAAGCTTCATGGTGCAGGAGATCCTAGTTTCGATCCCTGCCATCTCCAGGTAGGGCTAGAAAAAAAAAACCCACTTGAAACCCTGGTGAGCTACTGCCAGCCAGTGTAGGAAATGCTGACCTAGATGGATGAATGATCTGACTCAGCAGACAGCAGCTTCATGTCTTCTAAATAGAGGTCTCCTGCAGTTTCTGGAAAAGCCAACAGATCAATAACCTCCACCTTGAGGTTTTTAAATGTACAACTCGTCGCCTGTCAATGTTCCACAGCAACAACAGTAGACTCGGTGCCAGGCCTGCCAAAGAAGGATCTCCTCCTGACTCTGCCGCTGTAATAGCGATGCAGGAGGAAGAGAAGGAACCAGCATCCAGTGAGTCTGGCAAATGTGACTATTGGTGCTGCTGCCAACAAGCCACTGCTGGCATCCTCCTCCTCCCCTTCAGCAGCAAGTGACAGAAGCAAAGCAAACAGCATTCGGAGCCTGGGAGCCGCTGCCAAACCTCCTCGAAGGTCTTTGGTGTTGCTTTGTTGCCAGTCTCTGACAGCCATGAAAGAGCCTGCTGGCAGCTGCAGAGGGGCTCCGGTTACTTATGGCTGGTTGCCACATTACATCAGCCCCATGCAGGCTGGCTGAAATACTCTCCCTCGTTTTATAAGTGATGCCACGCACCTCCAGAGGAGGGGCCATCGTTCCAGGAATCAAGTGCACTCCTCGTACGCAGAAGGTACAGGGCTAGGCCTTGGATGACCCCCCCCAATGGAAAGTAGATGGGGGGGAGTAGGGCTATGGTTACCATCCTGGGCTTTCAAAAATGCTGCCATCTTGAATTGAAGTGCCACTGAACATGTGCAAAGTTCATTTCTCCACATTTCAGCAATCCTGGAGAGCCATTGCCTGCTGTCAGTGTGGCCATTGCTAAGCAAAATGGATCAATGGTCAGGCTCCTTCTAAGACAGCTTCATATGTTCATCTGGTTGGACACTGTGGGAAACCAGATGCTGTTGGCTCTTTGGTCTGACTGACCACTGGCATCGCTCCAGGTGGGGCGGAACGCTAAGTGCCGACCCACTCTGAACTTCCGTTACAGCTCCGCAAGAGGCGGCCCCGCCCCCTCACCTTCGGAGCCATTCGAGGCAACGCGTTGTCTCCTGCGCGTTGTTTTCGCTGCTTTGAATGGCTCCGAAGGCGAGGGGGCGGGGCCGCCTCTTGCGGCGCTGTAATGGAGGTTCAGAGTGGGCCGGCACTTAGCGTTCCGCCCCACCTAGAGTGACGCCAGTGGGTCTGACCCAGCAGGGCTGTTCTTATGACACCTGACCCCTTAGCTCTAAAACCAAGTACAATATGTGTATTTGTTTTCACATTTATATCCCACCTTTCTCATTAAACCCCAGAGAGCAGGGTTTCTGATTCTGATTCTGAAACAACTGATAATCTCATGAAACTTTGAGTTGTATCTTTACCATAGAATGTATTGAACAGCGGTTATGAAACCATGTGCCACGGCAAATTGGTGTGATGCGAAAGGTCCGCAGGTGTGCCGTAAGAGTTTGAAGCGCAGTGGTTGAAAATCGCTGAAAAACTCTTCTGGGTTCTGTGGGCCGCCAGTGGAAGAAGAGGGACAGACAATTCGTTACTACAGACAGTTGCTTGAGGGCGCAATCCAAACCTACTTAGCCCCCGTTGTAACCAGCAGCCCAGCGAAAACGGGAGGCCCCAGAACGGAAAGATTCAAATCCCCTTTGAATTTCCCTTTTGGAGGGGATTTGAATCCCCTTTCCATTCTGGGGCCTCCTGTTTTCGCTGGGCCGCTGGTTACAATGGCGGCCTAAGTAGGTTTGGATTGCGCCCTTAGAGACAGAGCCGCAGAACCCAGAAGAATCTCCCGGACACCAGAAATGACATCAGAAGAGGCAAAGATCATAGAGAATACCATAGAGTTTAGTGTGTCTTCAGGTGGAAATCATAATGGATATAGGGAGACTCCATAGTCTTGTCAAGATAGATCGCACCTACTGTAAGAATGTGCATAGGATGGACGACACACTTACCAAGATATTTCAAGCCAGTGTTAGAAAAAGCCCAGACGTGTGGGTGCTAAATCCAAGCCTGAATTTGTTATCTGAGGTTTGCAAAGGAAACATAAGCACCAGCTTTCCAGTGCATACCCCCATGTAAAGTGATTAAAAGATTTGCCTCCATGCTTTCTGTAAAAAAATGAAAAACATAAATAAACAATTTATGCCCTTTCTGCAGCAGAATTGGGTTGATCAATTAAGTCTGCTGCAGGAAAAAAAAGTCAAATTAGTCTGATTAGTCTCAGCTACTTAAATTCAGAAACAGATGCCTTGTTTTGTGAGCCTTGCGGAGATTAAAGAGAGTGTTCACACACAAAAATTGGATTACGCACCCTTAAGACAATACCTAGCTGTTTGGTCCCAGCAGATGGCCTCCACAATTAGTGAGACAAGGTTTTTTGTTTTCTTCTTTAATTGCTACTGGAACCCATCTGAAGCTACGAGGTCGTACTTGGACAGATTTACCATGGGCTCTCAGAATGATACAGCTCCTCCTAGATATCTCTAGAACAGCCATGCACACGTTGGACAAAGACCAAAGGATCTCAGGTCATTGGTGTATAAGAAACCAAAGCTCTCAGATTTTAGAGTCTCTTGTAGCAGGGCCTGACTGTCCTGCTCGTCACTCTGCCAGGGTCGCTTGCTAGAAGGACTTGCGGGCTTCCTCTCTGCTGTCCAACATCACCATCGTAGCATTTGACCAGAGGGAAATATTCCCCCAATCAGCTGTGCATGGATCACTTTGGTCTTGTTCCAAAATACCTGTGGATCATGTGTGTGTGTGTGTGTGTGTGTGTGTGTGTGTGTGTGTGTGTGTGTGTGTGTGTGTGTGTGTTATGGGGGGGAGAAGTTATTAAGTGCATTAATGTTACATCGCAACAATCACTGATATTTGCCAATACCTATGTCCTTTTGAACAATTACCTGTATCATGGAAGTTAACAGTGGGACAGCGGAAATGGACTCTCTGTGCCCTCACAGTAGCTAAAAGGCTTATATTAAACATCAGAACCAGGGGACATCCACTAAAACTGACTGACACTTTACCCAGCGTGTAATTAATCTGTGGAACTCCTTCCCACAGAACGATGTGATGCCACCTGAAAGCCTAGATGTCTTTAAAAGGGAATTGGACCGATTTATGGGGAGGGGGGAGTCCATCACAGGTTAAAAGTCATGATGACCGTATGCAGCCTCCAGATTTTAGAGGTAACCTATCTCTGAATGCCAGATACAAGGGAGCAGCAACAGGATACAGGTGTAACAGGTATCATGTTGTCTTGAGTGCTGCCAGAGGCATCTGATGGGCCACTGTGAGATACGGGAAGCTGGACTAGATGGGCCCTTGGCCTGTTCCAGCAAGGCTCTTCTGATGTTCTCAGAAGAGAAGACGGCAGCCAAGTGCATACAGAAAGGGAAGCCATGCTCATGATTCCAAGAAGATTTTTTTTTTCCCCAGGTCCAGATCAGGCAGCACTCAGCTGAGAATGAAAATGTGCAGAGCAGCAGGAAGATGTTTTCACAGCTGAGGCTAAGCCTGTCTTTCTGTTGCCTGGAGCCATATAGAAAGGAAGCTCATCTGGTCTTAACTGGCAGGGTGTTCCAGAGGACCACCACCAAGAAGGCACTGACAGCCAAATCCTGTGTAAGGACCGCCCGCTGGATCCTTACACAGGATTTGGCTGTCTGGAACACCATGTGGCGGGCCGGAGGTCTACTCAGGGAAGGGGACGTTTGTCCCCTTCCCTGGGTGCAAACCAGGGCCGGCTCTATCGGCCTCCTCAGATTTCCGCCAGCTAAATAGCTGGCAGAAGTCGGAGGAGGCCGTGTAACGGCCGAGCTGGCCCGACAGGGACGGGGATATGGCCGATGCCATCCCTGCCCCCTCCCGGGCTGGCTCGCCCAATGTCCCCCTTCCTTGCCAGCCGGACTGCCCGTGCGGCCGCCGGTGGGAGACTTACCTGCCTCTGGCAGCCACATGCTCAGTCCGGCGACGGAGTGAGGGAGACTGGCCTTGCGCCGGCCTCCCTTACTCTAAAGTAGGTGCAAACGTGCCTTACAGCATGTTTGCGCCAGCTTCCGGCACCGGAGCTCTTGCTCCAGCAGTTTAGAGTGGATTTCGCCCTTAGTGTCCGTTGTGCTATACTGTATGTATACTGCTCGGCACTTGAAGTAGGGCCTTTGATGATAAGCAGAACCAATAGGGAGGCTCATATGGGAGAAGGCAGCCATTTATCCAGATCCTAAACAGTTTGGGTTTGAAAGGTGAGCACCAGGACCTTGCGCTGGGCCTTGACGCAAACAGGCAGCTGGTAGAACTGTCGGTGCGACAGGCTTCCATGGAGCCACCAAAGGAAATCACTAGCTGCTGCAGTTTAACTAGCTGTAGCTTCCAAACACTTTTTGAGGTTCGCTTCATATAGAGCACACTGAAGAAATCGAATCTGGAGGTGATTGTGGCCAGGTCTATGCAACGAAGCATAGGTCAGACATGCAACTATGGCCTGGTCAGACCTCTCCAGATATTGCTGTACTTGGCACACCAACAGTAGCATTCCTGGAGGGGGTGCAGCACCGTAAGTCGTGCAAGGGTTTGTGCAAGGATGTCGTCTCACCTACTAAACTCATGGATACTGAGAACCACGTGGGTTTTGCAACCACACATTCAAAAATCCATGTGGAAGAATCCAAACTCATGGATTAGGAGGGCGACAAGTAGCAAAGAGATACTTGGATATTCTGTGGCACAACCCACGGGATAAGGAAACCCACGTGAATTTTACATCCTAACACGCACTTACTCCGTGGAAAATGTCCATTGCACAGTGGTTTGGGCCTTAGAAGAAGGGTAGCATACAAGTGTGACAGATACAGAAATAATCATCCTATTTGCTCCAGCAAATATTGGGGGGGGGGGGGAGTGGAATGCAAAGAGACTCCAAAACTCTTAAAGAGACAGACAGAATCTTTGCTTGCAACTTGGCAACACTAGAGGCAGGACTAGTGCAAACACTTTTTGCTACTTAAAGATAGGGAGTCATTTTCTACAAAGAAAATAAACTACCGGGGGGGCACATTTATTAAAAATGTACCACATGACATACCACTCATGCCTGTGTGGATGTTATTTCCTAAAGACTCCGGGATTTTGATTTTTTTGTTGTTGTTATAAAGCCTCATAATTTTTTCTGCTTAGATCACACAGCAAAAACTAAAAAAATAAAATAACATCACATAATGCAAATGGTGTGTTCTTTCCAAGATGGTTGGTTAGAGTCTTGTGTGTTCCAAGAACATAAAATGAACTCAAACACAGCTTGCTGATTCACAGTTTTTTTTTTCTCTTTGCGGTTTCTTTGCAGAGGGAACATTACGAGAAGGAACCAAGCCCATCCTTGAACTTAGAAGCCAAGAAAAGCTGCAGCTTTTCCATGATCCAAGCACTGTGCTTAATAGCTGTTAAATGATTTTTCCAAAGCAGTCACATGCAGGTGAGCAGATGTAGCCTGCTGTAGCATTTGTTTTCCGATATATCTGCATCTGTTTCAGAGATTTTCATGAACAAAGCACATGGAAGGCATTCACAAGCTTCCAGTTTTGCCTTTAATAAGCTGTAGGCTTTTTCTTAACTGGTGGCAGGAAACGTTGAATGGTAGACTGAAGCCTACCACTGGGGCAGAACACCGAACCAACATTCACCCTTATCTACTGACCGAACAGCATTGGATTTAAATAGACTTCTGCCAAATGGTCTTTCACTTTAACATTCGCTTTGAAATGCAGCCAATCAGATGACTGAAAAATTACCACTCCAAACATTTGCATTGTTTACTACTCCTTGGTGAGTTTTGGTTGCCAGGATGCTCCTCCTCAGTGCTGTTTTCTTTCCCTTTTCTGTGCCCTTACAGTCCTGACTTATTTGTCTACAATGCAGTTGACTACAACTGGCTGTTAGAATGTTGTAATTTTGTTTACCAACATTTGTGACATCATCACACCAATGCAGTGTGGTCCAGTGATTTTATCCACAGGGTCACATGGGCTGCCACAGCCAATAGGGTTGAACACCAATGTGTGCAAATGAGATGGGAGTTACAAGGGCCAAGAGGAAGGTAATAGCACTGCACTTCAAAACAACACAACTGTGCTGTTTACAAATGGCTTTTCAACATCCATTTAAAAAAAAAACCACATGAGATTAAGTACGTAGCTTCAGGTCAACCTTACAGGACGGTAGATTAAGTTAAACATTGTAGGGGGAGAACTCTTCCTAATTATTACAGCGGCATTGGAGCAAGCCAAGAGAGGTTGTTGAACTGTTGACTCTCCTTCATTGGAAGTTTTCAATAGGCCAGTTTGGACAATTCTGCCCAACCAGCAGACCGAATTGTGCAATGAAGTGCATGTATGTCCATTTCCACCCCACATCATTCCACCATCGCCAAACGCATGGAGCCAGAATGTGGATCAATACCCCTGCACAGCCAGCCCACCCATGATGCAGACATTCACATGGGCAGCAGATTTGGGGGGAGCAACAAACAGGTGCCCCCCCTCTTTCCTGCAGTCCATGGGCAACAGAACTAGTCCTCTTACCTCACTCCTTACTCTGCGTGGGCTCTTGAAACAAAGCAGGAAATGCAGGGCATGCTGGGAGTGTTACCAGTGCATTTTGCATTTCCTGCTCTGTTTAAAGAGCCCATGCGGAGGAAGGAACAAGGTAAGGGGTGTGTGGGTTTGGGGGGGGGCTGCCTACTGGGCTGCCTGAGGTAGTTCAAAAGCTTCACTATTTGCACCAGATGGGAAGCTCCCATTTGCACCAATGGTAGCTTGCCTTCCAGGGAAAGTAGCAGTCAGGGACGCCTCAATCTGGATTGGGACCACGATGGAGGGAAGCTGTTGAAACTCCCCTCCCCCTTACTGCAGTTGCAATGGGGGGGACTACTATTCAGTAGAGAAAATCTAAGCATGTCAAGGTCAAGCACATTGTTAGCACAATGTATACTCTGAACTGAGAATCAGACTGCTAATATATAATGCCCCTATACAAATCTGTGGTGGGGCCACTTTTGACATGTTGTGTACAGTTCTAGTTGCCACACCTCAAGAAGGATATTGTAGAGCTGGAAATGGTGCAAATGGGGGCAGCCAAAATGGTCAGAAGGCTAGAGCACCTTCCTGACAAGGAAAGGGTACAACATGGGGGGGGGGGGGTGATTAAGGGAGATGTGATTGAAATTGAAATTATGCATGGTGTGGAAAGAGTGGATAGAGAGAAGTTTTTCTCCCTCTCTCACAATACTAGAACCAGGGTCATCATCCAATAAAACTGATTGTCAGGAAACTTAGGATGGGCAAAAGGAGATACCTCTTCACACAGCAGTCTGTGGAATTCATTGCCACAGGATTTGGTGAAGGCCACTAGCTTGGGTGGCTTTAAAAGGGAGGACAGGTCTACCAATGGCTACTAGTCATGCTGTCTATGCGCTACCTCTGGGTTAAGAAGCAGTGTGCCTCTGAATAGCAGTTGCAGGAGAGCAATGATCAGAAAACAGCAGGCCTCCATCTCCTCTCTGCTGGCTTCCTATTGGCATCTATGGAAAACAGGATGCTGGATTAGAAGTGCCTTTGGCCTGATCATGCAGGGCTTTTCTTGTGTTTATGCAGAGCTGCCTGGATCAAGGAAGGCCTATGCAAGGATCCCTGCGTCCAGAGCATCCTTCTCTAGCACAGAGCATTTCTCGGTCCTCCATTTGTCCAGCCTTCTCTGCTGTGCACAAGCTGAACATCTCACGTCTGAGAGGCGGGAGCGAGCAAGCAGAAGCTGGCAAAGTCGGAGCAGAAAAGCAAAACAGCAATGAAATATAAATAAAAAAAAAAACCAAATCTGTGATTGCCCTAGCAACCAGGGACAGTTAAAAGATTATGCCTATCCAGCAGGGAGTAAAATAAGCCCCAATGACTCAAAACCACATGCTCTTGGATAAATGTGTGCACACATCAGCTATTGGCATAGTCTCTTTATGGGCTTTTTTTTATACATTATTTTTACTTTATTTTCTGTGTGTTTTGTCTGCTTGCCTTCCCAAAAGCTGCAGGGATTTTTTTTTTCTGCTTTTCTTCCATGTATCGAGTTCATCTTTATAAAAGTGAAATATGCAGTCAAAACTGTGCTTCCCCCCCCCCCATCCATCCCAGCCTGTTATATTTAACATGGAGATAATTAGTATTGTCATTAATGGAGCTCACCACTAAGGCATTTCATGCTACAACCAGCAGAATGCGGTGACTGATCTGAATAAGATCAAAGCAACTCTAAAGGCTGATCTACACGACAGCGTCGCGGAGCGTTTTTGTAATCCGGCAGAGCCGCCGGACCTCCGCCCCACTGCCGCGTACTCCAAGTCGAGTGCTCTATTTTTTAGGGGGCGTACGGCAGAGCTTGGAGGTGGCTCACGGAGCTGCTGCAGCCTACCAATCACAGAGAGGGGGGGGAGAGTTTAACCAATCACAACTGCTCTTTCTTAGGAAGGCGGGACAACATGAGGGGTAACAGGCTTGAAGACACTCCCCCCCGCTTCCAGCGCGGAGGCACCAGGCAGAGGCGACGGCGGAGCCGCGAAGCTGTTGTGTAGATCAGCCTTAACATTCAACAGATTCACTCTGGACCACATCAACTATTCTGCGTTTGGGCTGCAAGAGGAATGTACCATTTCTTTAGTATCACATCCAACAGCTTGACCATTGAATAACAAATAGCCCAGTACTATGACTCCTGAGAGTCCCTTGGACTGCTAGGAGATCAAATCAGTCAATCCTAAATGAAATCACCATTTCTTTAGTATCACATCCAACAGCTTGACCACTGAATAACAAATAGCCCAGTACTATGACTCCTGAGAGTCCCTTGGACTGCTAGAAGATCAAATCAGTCAATCCTAAATGAAATCAACCCTGACTGTTCCCTGGAAGGACAGGTACTAAGGCTGAAACTCAAATATTTTGGCTACCTAATGTGAAGAGAGGACTCTCTGGAGAAGACCCTGATGCTGGGAAAGATTGAAGGCAAAAGGAAAAGGGGAAGGCAAAGGATGAGATGGTTAGACAGCATCACCGATGCAACGGACATGAAAATGAGCGAACTCAGGAAGATAGTGGAGGACAGGAAGGCCTGGCGGGATATGGTTCATGGGATCACAAAGGGTCGGACACGACTTAACGACTGAACAACAACATGTCTGTTTACTCATAAGTAAATTTGATGCAATGGTATTGAATGGAGAGGCTGGAGCAGGGATGTTGTCAGAAGTCAGTCAGGTATTGGTTCTGGCCGAGAGCGTATTGCCAACCTCTGAACTCAGTACTGGGGGCAGTAGTAGTGCCCAATGCACCATTGGGGGCAGGTGGGAGCAGCAAGGGGGCAAAGTATAGGGCTTTGCCCCAAAGCCCCAGGACTGGCACTCGGCAGGGTGTCACCAAGCATTCATGATGGGTACACAACAAATGTTTAGAAATGCTACATTCTCAAGTATGCCACTAAAAGCCTGTTGTGTCACTACAACTCAGCAGGAAAATAAACACACCACACTCTGGTTTCGCCTCTACAGCGCGTGTGACCCCATCTAATGACATCTTCCACAAGAGAGGCTTGATTCATATCTTCAGAATACATGTGTGTAAATTCCTGATGGGACAGAGCTACAACTAGAAAGGAAGCAGCATTATAAATTAAAGGATAACTGGAGGAATGAAACCAAGAGATAATTTACCGGCCACAGCTGTAGTATGACAGACGAGAGGCTTTGCATGAGAAGACCAACATTCCTATGCCGTGTGTCTCACCTCACTTGGCATCCAGGCATTATACCGTATTGTCCCGAGTATAAGACTCACTTTTTTCTCCTAATTTAAGTTTTTAAACTAGGGGTGCGTCTTATCATCAGGCTGTTGCAATTTAATGCCAGTGATTTAATTAAATTTTTTTAATAGCACCAAACTTTAAGGGTGCGTCTTATAATCAGGTGCGTCTTATACTCGGGACAATACGGTATTTGCAAGGCTGCAGCAGAGGTTGACTAGATCAATGGATGGGCTGTAAGGAAAGTTGTAGCCTGATGAGGGGGAAGGTACATACTATGAAGCAGGAAAGGGAGGCTCACAGCAGCTGGTGATGCAGAAAGATTTGTTTCCAAGTTCATTCTTTTCTGTTTTTATTTTTAGTTTTGCTCATTTCTTTTCGCTTCAGGGTCATTTTAATTTGCTTTTGTGAAGCATTATTTTAAAAAAGAAAAGAAAAAGGGAGTGTTTCTTACTTGTAACGAGTTGCTACAGGCAGCAGCTCCACCACGCAACTGCCCTCGTGTAGTGGCCATATTTTTTTAACCACATTTCCCATGATGCAGCGTGGTGGTTGTGGGGTATTGCTGTGAAAACATGGCCACTGTCATTAAAGAAAAAAGCCCTGCTGCCAGGAGGTCTTTTCCCAATCCTACTTGGAGATGCCAAGTGTTTAACCTGGGAGCTTCCCCATGCAAAACATGTTTTCTGCCCATGAACTAGAGCCCCTCTCCTCGTCCTGCCCTTACGATAACGATCAGGAGGCAGCTGTGGAATCACCCATTTTGGGGACCAACTGTGGAGACTGCTGACTGACCCGCCACTCTCAATGGCATCAGCACCCCATGACTGTGCCAGAGGCAGTTGGCCAGTTGGCAAATGGCTCTCCCTGGTTGGGGGTTCAAACAAAGGCCACAGTCATCTGTTGGTAGCGCTGGCCCAAGCAGCACATGTCCTTGCCGCTTCCCTTTTGTGCGCATGCGGGGCACCTCTCCCCAGCCTGGTTCTCTCCAACTCTAAGGTTCTAGAATTCTATGAAATGCACATTCAGTGGCATTGCTGGAGGGGGTGTGGCACCATAAGTGGTGCAAGACGCTGCACCGCGCCTTGCAAACTGGTGTAACGCAGCCCCTCCCACTTGCGCAGCCCTTCTGGTTGCCTTCACCGCCCCCCGAGCAATTCCGGCAGTGAAGGAAACCAAAAGGGCTGCGCATTGCCTTCGCTGCCAGAATGGCTCCAGGGATGAGTAGGAGGGGCCATGTGCAGTGCCTTGCACCACTTACGGTGCCGCACCCCCACCAGCAATGCCATTGCCACTGTGCACATTTGTGTAATGCTGACTGAGGAGCTTTCTGCTTTTGGTGCTACTGCCTGGCAATTACCAGAAAGGGCAGAAATAACATCAGAAGGTTTAGCACCCAAAGGAGGGCTTCCAGTGAAGGTATTAGTTGCTGGGTAGGTTCATGTGAAACAAGGCAGTCCTTCAGAGGCCACAACCACCTTTTTCTATACTATAAACATATATTGATTTTATACCATGGTGTCGCCGTTGAGTAATAAAAACATGGGTCTGATGGGTTCTGGTTCATCAGTATTTTTTACTTGTCCAGATACAGACTTTGAAGAGTTTGAACTGATTTAGTAACTCACTCTGAACCAGTTTAGATATATTTCATGTATACAATACCTAGCTGAGTTGAGAAAAATGTTGCTCCTTAAAATTGCTTATTGTTGGATTTTTCAAAGGGTTTTTACACACAAAATACATACAACAGGATTTAAAATAAAAAAAAACCACAAGAAAATAACTGTATTAATCATACAACTAAAAGTGCCTGACTATGGAACACTAATGGTACTGAGAACAATACTAATGGTATTGAGAATTCTCTGCTAGAGGTCCCCAACCTCACTCAGAAAACTACAATTCCCAGGTTGCTAAAATAAAAGGGAAGAGAAGGGCACTCTGGGAAGCCCTAAGGGACCCGTCATGAATTGGGTTTAGCGCCTGCCAAGCATCACTGCCCATGATGCCATAAGCCATCCATTTGCTGCCATCCACTCTGACCAGGGTGGGACAGCACAGAAGCATTGAGAGAAAACATTTTGCCCTTGATTCCCCACCTGCCACTCTTGCTTGTTGAGCATCCTCTTAATCATCTTGCCCTCCTTGCCCAGTAAGGAGCCATCCCTGAATCCGTCCTTTAAACTTCCCAGACTACATTGCCTTCCCTCTCCTCACACTAACAGATATCTGCCAATTGATCTATCTGTCTCTATGGTGTTCTTTTTTGCAACAAGTATTGATCTGGTTTAATTGATAGCCTTGTGCATAACGATTTTGTAATTCATGCTGTTTACCTTCTGAGTAATTGCTATCTCTGCAAATAATTGTATGAATACAAAAGGACAAATAAGTAGAATTTATGTTTGTAGACAGGGACTAACTCCACAGAAAACAGTGGAAAGTTTGGATTGGTTCAAAGGAGTAATTTTTTAAAAAATCAAATATTTAGTTGATCAATTCATCTTGCCCTTCTGTCATGCTTTATCCAGCTCAGTTTCATCAGTGGCTATTTACAGTACAAACCTTTATGAAGGAAGGTGCATGGATCACTATATATCACTCTGTTGTATGGTATGACTCTGTTACTGTATATTGTTCTACAAGAGTTACGGCACAATCCTAAACTTTGCCAGTGCTGCGGCCTCGGCGCCAGCCTAGGGTGTTGCAAATGTGCTGTAAAGCATGCTTGTGACACCCTGTGAGTAAACAGCACTGGTAGGAAGGCCTGCACCATCCTGCTGATGCTGGATCCTGCTGGTGGGTGGATCAGGCCAGGGAGGGGGGCCGGATCAGTGTCGCTGGGGAACACCAATCCTATGCTCCTTCCTGGGACTTTTTTGCTTACACAAAAAGCTGGTGCAGACCTGAGTAACCCTGTTGCGGTGGCTGGGGCTTTACTCGGGGTAAGAGGACAAATGTCCCCTTACTCCAAGTAGACCCCAGCACGCTCCTCTCCAGCACTGGATACAGCATGTGCATGGTGCCCATGCTGCACCAGTGCTGAATAACATTGGGTTGCCCAAAACTGGAGGGCAGGATGACTCAGTAAATCTGGACATACCATCCAACATGTTTTTCAGTAGGAAACCAATTACTCAAGAACATCAGGCCAGCACCCAGTGGTTTGAGTCCTCCTATCTCAAGACTCAGGCAAAGATTTGAGACTGGACTCAAGACTAGAAACCAAAGACTTGAGACTTGACTCAAGACTTGGAGCCAGAGACTTTTCCACATCCCTTCTCTTTTCTGGGTTCAAAGCGGAGGCAGAGTCAGCATTTGCAGTGTTGATTAACTCACTACCTTCGTGGGAAGTATAGGAAAGTGAGGCTAGTCGCCTTTGCTAAGCAACAGATCCACAGAAGGAGTGATGCGGACAACTGAATGACGAACAAAATCAACCAGGGCCAGATTTAAAAGACAAACTAGAAAGAAACCCTCAGCAGGGTATTTTTAGTTAGTGGTTGAGAAAACCGTGCAAAGTGATCTGAAACCGCCTAAGAAGGACCTGCTTGATCAGACGGGAACTTCTCTTCCTGTCACGTCCGCTCACTTTGCTCTAGAGATTCAAACTGTCATTGTTGGTTCTCCCTACGGATGAGATTTTCATACCCCCGTTATTTAGATCAGATGTAAGCTACACAGGAGACCAAAAGGTGTGAAGTTTACTAGCAGGGTTAAGCACCTCTCACAGCTCCCCTGGGTTCAGGTTTGAGGAAAAGCATGACCATGAATTTATAGCAGGAACTCAAGAGACAAAGGTTCTGCCAAACAGCTAGTTTACTCTGTCTCAGAGGCGTCGCAGCAGCTAAGGCTGCCTGGAGCACCTCCATTGCGCCGCCCCAAAGGGGCGGCACTGCCGCTGGGTTGGGGGCGGCGCCGCCGCCGGGAGGGAGCGACTGCGTGCGCGCCCGCCTTCTCCCCCGAAAGCCCTGGAGCATCTGCCACGACCGGCGGCCAGGGCTTTCTGAAGGCAGCCGCTGCGTCGTGGCCTTATTTATACTTTTTTTTCCTGTACATACGCAGAACATAACGTTCTGCACATGTGCAGGAAAAAAGTATAAATAAGGCCACGACGCAGCGGCTGCCTTCAGAAAGCCCTGACCGCCGGTCGTGGCGGACACTCCAGGGCTTTCTCAGGTTCCGAGACCGGGCAGGCGCTCCAGGGGAATGCCGCCCGAGCTGCGGAGCCACTGCGTCACCGGGTGGGTGCGCGTGAACGCGCGCACTCCCCCGGAGTGCCGCCCAAGCCGCGGAGCCGCCCGGAGCCACTGCTCCATTCGCTCCGCCCTCCGTACGCCTCTGCTCTGTCTAGGTATCAAAAATAGTCTACATGTTGCATCGAACAAGAATCAGAACACATAGCATACCATAGATAGCGCAAGGCACACTGTTAAAGCATTTCTAAGGAGCATTGTCTCAGTCAAAGCTTACCGACAGCATATGCTGTATGCTAAGAGACAGTGATGTGGTTTCCAAGTGGCTTCCCTTCAGAGCCAGGTGAGGAAGAATGAGGGCTCTCATTCCAGCTTGGGCGCTTATATGAATATTTACCAAGAGTAGGTAGCATTGAAATATTTCTCAGGGCGCAACCCTGTATACCAACTCTTGCACCGGTGTAACAGTAGATCCCCCGGTGTAAGAGTACTTATGCCAGTGTAACTTGGCATACACCAATGGAGACCGGTGTAACCCCTCTCGGACATCTCACATGTGCAGTTCGGATACAGAACGGATGCCGGCGCAACTCCGCTGGCTCAGGGGGGCATTCTGGGGGTGTCTGAATGACCCCTGAATGCCCCCTGCGCCGGCGGCAGAGTTGCGCTAGTGTCCGTTCCACATACGAACTGCGCATGTGAGGCGTCCATCGACGTACGGCAAGTTACACTGGCTTAAGTGCTCCTACACCGGGGGATCTACTGTTAAACTGGTGCAAGAGTTACACAGGATTGGGCTGTCAGTAACTTTCCAAAATTCTTGCCAAAATTTCCAGGGTCAAAGGTGATGTTTGCATCCTGTCCCTTAAGATATTGACCTCTGATCTGCCTATGTTCCATCCACTATCTTGAAACAAAACTATTCCTCTTCAGAATATCTTCAATAGTTATCCACCCTCCTGCCTGACTCGCAACCGATGTTTAATCCCAGTAAGATATAGTGGAACAAATAAATCTATGTTTCTAGTCAGTGACCCCCTGGGCTTGTTTTTCACACAGGGAGAAAAGGTAAAATGGTGAATCAAAGCCAAAAGAGCAAGAGTTGAATTTTTGATCGCTAAACTCATTCCTTAATAGCCAAAGCCATTTTTTCTTCCATGTCCACGACAGAACTACAGCCTGCGCGATGAGATCACAATCAGGATAGACAAGCTGTCAGAAGCAAAGTGGATAGAACAGCCTCAAGAGAACATTAGAAAATTAAAACTATGTAATTTTAACTTTTAATGGATTTAATCTTATTCTTATTCTATTTTTTTTAATTATTCACTATGTGTGGTTTAATTATGCATGCCTACCCAGAGGCGTTTTCAAAAAATAGAAACAGTCGCCGGATGGTGCAGACCAGAATGGTTGTTATGTTGTTGGAAACCGCTCTATCTGTTTCTGATGGGAACTACACAATCCCATGCATTTATACTCAGCAATGTCTCACTGTATTCGATAGCGCTTTCTTCCAAGTAAGTGTGTATAGGATTGCAGCCTTGCTCTCATACATATGCAAAACAAAAAGCCCCAAACGACTTAGCTCGGTCACCATCTTCTAGTCTTCTGCATTCCTCCTCTTCTGTTTGTTTGTTTAAAATGTTGTTGATGTCCTGAATTTCAGATTAAAACAAAAACGTCCAGAGTGGCTAATAAATAGTTCCACTATGACGAATGCAACAATCATAAAATAATGAGGCCTAAAAAGAGGGGCTGTATTAAACCCAACCAAACGCAGATTAAACACCCTGGACAAATTAAATAAATGTGTCTTCCTCAGAAACACATAAGATTTGGTGCCAAGCAAACCCCACTGGCAAGGGTGTCACTGGGGCTGGTGACACCCAGGGCAAGATCTCATGGTGTCACCTCCATGGACCTCCTCTCATACCAGACCACATGATGTGGAGGCCTCCTGGGAAATGCGATCCCCGCACAAGTTGCGGCAGGGATTGGGAAAAACCCATTTTCTACCAGTAGTGCATTTTCGCACCACCGGTAACAAATAGAATAGAAAGTCATTTTGGTGTCACCCCTCCCTGGAGTGTCACCTGGTGTGGTCCGCAACCCCCTAGTGACGCCCCTGCTCACTGGGGAAATTATTCAAAAAAAGAGGACCCTACTGCAACAGAGATGACACATCCCTTCTGCCACTCACTTCACCTCTTAAGGAGGGTGTACCTGGAGAAGGGGCCAGATCTCAACATTCAGCAGCATTTGAATTAGGGGATAGAGGGGCCCAGGCCCCTTAGCTCCTCTTTTTATGGAGCTATAAGGGACTATGATCAATTGAAACTGGATTCACAATAGGGTCTATGGATTCCACTAATGGCTCCCTACCTCCCCCCCCAAAAATAATTGAGCACTGCATTCAAGCAAGATCATATGGGAGCAGGTGGTACTTTAAAGGTCAAAACCATCACTTTGGACTGTACCCAGAAATGGACCAGAAAGGTTGCTTAAGACCTGGGGACATGGGTTCTGTTTGACTGGTCCTGGTCAACAACCTGTCTGTGTGAGTATTTAATAATGTATTTGCCTAACCATCTATTTTGGACCAGTTAAAGTTTCTGACAGACTAATCCTAACTGAACGCCCTCCTGCCGATGCAACTGTGCCAACGGAGCATGTGCTGCCTCCTGAGGGGGGAGGGCAGTCCCGGAGGCCTCCTACCCTGGGGCAAGCCTCTGTGCCCCAATGGGTCTCCTCAGATCTACTGGTGCAGAACCTAGGTGACTAAGGGAAAGGGAATGGAGGAAGAAATGAGGTTAGGATCCTGGTGCATGCCGGTGCCACTGGGAACCACCCCTCCCAGTTCTGCCTCCTGCCCACCCCTCACCACCCAGGCACTCCCCCATTCCTCCCCCTCCCCGCCCCATTCTTCCCATTGCCTGCCTCTGCCAACAACTTACCAGTGCTGGCTGTGGAAGGCCTCTCTACTGGACTCTGTACACGGTCATCAGCCATGCGCACCGGCAGTCTTATCGCGTACGCTGCCATATTGGCACTTCCACCACCGCAGCAGCACTGCCGCTGATCAGTAGTTGCTGGAGGTGGGGCAGAACGCTAAGTTCTGCACCGCACTGACCCTCTGTTACTCACTGGCATGAGGCAGCCCCACCCCCTCGCCTTCAGAGCCATTCAGTACGGTGAAGGCAATGCGCAGGAGACTCCATGCGCGTTGCCTTTGCCCCACAGAATGGCTCCGAAGGCGAGGGGGCGGGGCTGCCTCGTGCCGGTGAGTAACGGAGGGTCAGCGCGGTGCGGAAGGAACTTCGCGTTCCGCCCCACCTCCAGCGACACCACTGCCACTGATGGAACGCACATTCAGCCAGTGCACAGCCCAGATAGGATGTTTGTGAGTAGTCTACAAAGGCAGCCCCACATACAGTGCATTGCAGTAGTCTAATTGGGAAGCTGCCAGTGTAAGGCCCAGATGCAGAAACTCACATGGAAATGAGCATTTTCCACTTAATAACTGCATGTTTGGATGTAAAACCTGCATGGTTTTCTTTATCCATGAGCATTTCCCCATGGAATGAGCCAAGTACCTTTTTCACTTTTTATTCCACGTATTGCGTATCTTCCACAAGGGGGTTGAAAGTATTGTGGCAAAACCCATGTGGTTGTTGATAGTCATGAGTTCCAAGTCCTCAGAGAAGGTAAAACAGTGCCCTACACTGGATCACAGTGGATCTCCCTCCTTTGCCAGACCTGCCCTCCCCTTGTTTTCAGTTTTAAAGGGCAACCATCTCCTTCCCCCTTGCTCGTGAGTAGGAGAAAAAAGCACAAAAGCAGCATGTGTTTTAACTATGGCTGATACAATGTAGGAAAGCAGTATTCCGACTATTCCAGTGGTGCCTATCAGCAATGAGGGGCTTTTTTGCCATCTGAGGACTCCGTGGATGCAAGCCTTCACGAGCCTTCATTGCGAGCTTTCATTGTGAGCCTTCATCAATATTTGGTGGAAAGACATTGAAGGACATGGGCTACTGGAGGGAACTTGGGGCATGCAGGAGCAAAGCCAGGGGACTGAGGAGGAACTACAAACAGGTGAAGGGGGCAATAACCATTCTGGGTGCTCCAAGACAAGTATGCCCTTCATCAACATCTTTGACCAGCTCCCCTGTTCACCCCATAGACACGGGGTGGTCATATCCCACATGAGTGACTCAGAGATTGTGCCACAGAGGAGGTGTGCTGCCGTATCAAGAGACATGGGTGAAGATGTTGATAGCAGGAAGGAAGCGGTTCTCATTGACCCAGAGGAGTCTTCCTCCCCACAGACAGGACCTTCTGCATTGGACGAGTCATCTCACGCTGTGGGTGATGCAAACAGCCTGCTGCTGTTTGAACCATCGCAACAGATGTCTTCTGAACCAGGTAATTCCTCCCGATTTTCTGTGGAGAATTGGAAAGTGTGGGGCAGCCACTTAGCAGGAATTGGGAGAGCTGGAGGGGGGTCTTTTCTGCCTTCAGTTTGACCATGGTAAGGATTAGACAAGCTCTGAACTATTTAAAACCAAGGCTTTGAAAATTTGAGGGGGGGGTAATCAGCAGGAGCGGGGAGGCCTGCAGTGGGGAATAACTTTCCCACCTACAGCATTGAGCATGGTAAGGATCAGACAAGTTCTGAAGTATTTACAACCATGCTCTCCTTTGCAGAAATTGAACAACAGAGACCTCAGATGACTGTGGCGGGGGGGGGGATGCATATCTGAGGAGCAGGCAGAAGCAGCAGCATCTTGAGTGCTCCAGGAAGCGACTGCAGGCAAACCGGGGGACTCATAGACCCTCAACCACCTCTAGGATAGAGATGCTACAGCACGGAGTCACTCTGCATGCATGGAGAGGGCAGTGGCCAGCCAGGAGCGAGCCTTGGACTGTGTGACCACTAAGCTGGTGTAGCAAAGGTCCCAGGACATAAGGATGCTGGTTGGGGCTGTTGAGGTTACATGGAGGCATTTATGATAAACGCCTCCATGGAGAGACAGACTGTTCTAACGGAGGCTTACCTGTCCAGGCAGGAACCTTCACAAGCTGAGTGGTGGAGAAGCACTAGGAGGTCGCGTCATCGAGGGGCTCAGCAACTCACCCTTCCATGAACACATTTCCCAGCACTTGTTTTGTAAATACCGTATTGGTCTGAGTATAAGACTCACTTTTTTCTCCTAATTTAAGTTTTTAAACTAGGGGTGCGTCTTATAATCAGGCATAAATTTAATGCCAGTGATTTAATTAACATTTTTTAATAGAACCAAACTTTAAGGGTGCGTCTTATAATCAGGTGCGTCTTATACTCGGGACAATACGGTAGCTGTTGTTGGAATTACCTGGTTGCAAAGGAACGCGACGGCTTCTTGGTGCGCATTTGTAAATAGCTGTTGTTGCATTGGAAAGCAGCACTTGTTTCTTTGCACTTGTAATAACCTGTTGCTGCGAATTGGAACCTGGTCATCAAATCATTCCAGATTTATTTTGGAATGTTTGTTGACAGGCAACAGGGCCACCAAGTATTCTAAAAATAAACTCCCACTTGTTCCAACAAACCCACTTCTTTTATTTGAACCACTAATGAATCCAGCCCCTTGCTGCTGACATAGCTGCAGAGTGTCTGTGATCCTTTTTGGGCAAAAATCACATGGATTCAACAGCGCTGCCCACCCCGCCTGTCAGTCCACCAGCCAGTTTCCCCCTGGATGGGTCTGCTTGGGTAGGTCGTCCTGGGTGCTCCTGGATTAATTTTGCTACAGGACAACTGCCTCTCTGGGGCGGGCCTAGGAGTAAGTGTGGCCAGGCTACCTCTGTGCAAGAGGGGTGGCAGCTTACTTATGGCAGGTGCCTCACAGCCACTTCACAGATCACACTGTGTTAGACATACACCTCAAGAGCTTTAAGTGTGCAACTAAAAATGCCAAGTCTGACTGCACCAAACACATGTATCGCATGGCTGCACTTGTCAGGGAGCCACGCTTTGCTGCCGCTCCCTGGTGAAGCGTACACTTGGTGACATACCCAGATTCACCTCTGTGTAATGTGTGAAATGGCCCTTGGCTAAGCCCCTATTTATGCAGCTCTCCTGAAGCACTGTCTGGTCATGTATGTGACTTCCAATCAAGTACTATAGTTAGGAAAGATCATGTGGTGGTATTTCACACTATCAACAATCACTGCTGGGACAGAATGTTGCTAGTATGGAAGGGGCCCCTGAAGACGACCTCCAAATTCAGGCAGTGCTGGAATTCGGGGGGGGGGGCATGGGGGCATGACTTAGCTTAGCTACTCTTTTTAGGAGACTACAAGGGGGGCATGACTGGTCTGTAAGAGGGGCTAAAGCCTCCCCTCTTTCACCTTATCTGTGTATGTACCAATTGTAGCTTTTAGGTTGGTGTGGAGTTTAACTCTTCTGGGGTACATTTTCTACCCCCCTTTTTGAGGGACAGAATCACCCATACCCCACTCCCCATGGCTAGGACAGAATAGAACAGCACCACCCATCTTATTGAAATCAAGCAAAAGGGAAACAATAGATGCATCTTTTTATTCACATGGAAAAGCTGAAGCAAGCCATTATAGTATACATTTATACAAAGGATTTGGGGGGGAAACGACCCCATCCAAAGCAAGATGATCAGAAAATATGGTTCCTTATGAAATGCGATCATTACATACACTATCAAACCTTTTCAAAAGTTAGTTTTGTTTGGCAACAATTTATCAACAGTCTCCACCTTCAAAGTGGTTTCCTTCAAAAAAAGCACAAGATTCATGCAGCATGTGTAGAAAGGATCCTGAGAGTTTGCCTTCCTTAGAAAAACTGTAAAAAGATATATTTGTCTTTAAAAGTTCATAAAATGCAAATGCTATATTTATCCTCAAAACTATACAAAAATATGGACCTAACGTAATATTTACTAAAAAAGAAAGAAGAAAAAAAGAACGCTTTTTTATCCTACTTCCTTGTGATTTTGGTAATAAATGTAATTCTTAATTCCTGCACTGGAAAGAGCAAAAAACAAAAGCCACAGTGTTGTTTACAGACTTCTTCAGGTTCAATTAAGGCAGGGGTTGGCATCGTGAAAACCTGCATGCCATCTCCAACCACTGGCGTCACTGCAGGGGGGGGGAGCTCTAAGTTCCGCCGCGGTCAGACCCTCCGTTACACAGGAGCACGAAGCGCCCCCGCCCCCTCGCCTTTGGAGCCATTCAAGTTGGTGCTTTCACCGACTTGAATGGCTCCAAAGGCGAGGGGGCGGGGGCACTTCGTGCTCCTGTGTAACGGAGGGTCTGACCGCGGCGGAACTTAGAGCTCCGCCCCCCCCTGCAGTGACGCCAGTGTCTCCAACCAAACAAAGCTTTCCCCTCCCCTCTTAGCCAAGCAGCCACTATGTTAACTACAGCATTGTCATTTAAGGGTAGGGACATTTTTCTAATGGAAACCTTTCCTGGAACAGATGTGGTGTGTGGGTGCCTTATGAAGCCAGTCCCTGGATTAAGGAGTGCTAGGAAAGGGGGTCAGTGATGAATGAGGACAGCTACCAAGGTGAGGGCCAAACTACATGTTAACACACCAATAAGTGCATTAAAGTTCTGACAATCATTTGTTCTAGTCAAAGACCCTTTTAGAGGGGGTGATTTTCAACAACGTGCAGCTCGGTGAGGGTGTTTAACACACATATGCCTGCTGTTTTCATCAACTCCTCTTCCAGCAACCTATTCCCAACGTGGGGTCCCAGACATGAGTTTGCAAGGGTCGACATGTTTGGAATCTCCCCAGCAGAGGGGGTAACTGGAAGAGGAGTTGCAGTGAAAAAGCAGCAGGTGAGGAAACAGTTAAGTATGCTCTTTCCCCCATCACTAGTTACACTGAAAATTACCCACATCCAAAGTGCCTTTGTCTAGAAAAAGCAGAGTTTTGTCTAGAAAAAGCGGAATTTTAATGCATGCATCTGCATGTAATATAAAGGTTGACCCTTTGTTACCAAGGCTCTTATTGCTTACACTTGGTTACTCTTCTGGAGTAATCCCATTGACTTTAACTGGGCCACTTTGGAGTAAGCAGTTTTAGGAATGTGGCCCATGAAAGAAGTTAAGCAATTAATAAATTTCTTAGGTCACCCGATTAAATTAATTTCCATTAATTATATGAGTTTTAATCCATTAATTGATAAATTAATGAACTGAAAATCATAGGTTAGCATATGAATAAAAGCAAGAGTTCTGAAGAAAAAAATGACTTTTAAATCTCGCATGCATAAGTTGCAATTGCTGCCATCTTAGAAAAGCCTTTTCTGCTTGTATGAGAGAGTGAACAGGGAACAGCTTTCCTTTGCTAGTGCCTGTGATCTTAGGTTTTTGTATGTACTCGTATTAAAAAATAATTTTAAACTTTTTAAAAATCTGCTATCCGATTAACCAGGAGGCACCTTTTTAATCAATCATGGTTTTTAATCAATTAATCAAACTGATTATTTGACTAAACATTTCAGCCCTAATATTTGTATAGAAAACATGGAAAAACATGTTTATCATGATCTGAAAAGGGAAGAGTACAAAAACTGAATACAAACCAAGCATTCTGAAATTTCATAATACACTTTTCCAATAGATAAATGTTCATAAAAATATCTCAAATCCTAAACCATGAAAAAGCAATTATAATACATTTTTTTCTTTTGTTGTTCTGCTACATAAACCAGCTTTTCCGTGAAACAAGGAGGCAAATTCAGGTATGAAAACATAATTTACTTATTGCTTTTGCTACAATTTTTGTTTGTACATATAGTCATAAATTACACTATACAGTATAAAATATTTCATAGGAATACATTTTATGGTCTGTTTAGGTTTGCTGGTTTCAGTTCTAGCAACAAATACAAAATCAAGAAAATGAGTCACAAATGAACATTAAAGGCACTTCCACTTTTCAAACAGAGTTGGTTCTCAATAGTTTTTTTGTTTTTTGCTTTCCTCTATGAGAAATCAGGTTGATCTTTGTACAATTCATAGGTTGCTGAGGCACCATAAAGGTTAAGAACATTCTAATTCCTCGACAGTTTCCGGCTTCGACAACATTCTTTGTCGCGTTAAGTCTTCACGTTCCCACCTCCGCTTTCCAATACACGTATTTTTCCCCCCTCTCATCTTTTGAAAGTTTGGCTTCACTTTCTCAAGTTCCTCTGCAAACCACCTTCAAACCTCCACTTCTCGCGCTCCGTCCTGGGTGTCCGCGATCACTCCGATATCGAAGCAGGTGACTATCATGACATGCGACTTGCACACGTTCACACACTGCTCCAGTTCGTCAGTCACTTGTTCCAATGCCTTCAGATAGTCTTGCGACTCCTGGTCAAGGTCAGGGTCAACCTCAACTGTCAGTGTTAAAAGAGAGAACAAACATTATTCATAGGCCAACAGAGCTCCCTTGATGAAGAATCCAAACGGTTAACCCCGTTCATTCATTACATGTTGTTGACAGCAGGACTGAGGGCCCAATCCTATCCAACAATCCAGCACTAATGCAGCCACAATGCAGCCCCAAGGTAAGGGAACAAATGTACATGGGATTTATGTTTTCTTACTTTGGAAACTGCATGGTAGGTTTGGGGGGAAAGAGTTGAGTTTGGGGGGATTTGTATGTGGGATTTATGTTTTTTACTTTGGAAACTGTGCATGGGTGGGGTCTGAGTTTCTTTTTGTAAGGTCCACCCCATTTTCTTTTCAGCATCTGTTTACTTGTTTTGTATGGAAAGGATTTGCTTGTTTTGTATGATCCTGGCATTTTTGTGCGCATTTTGTGCATGTGTCTTATTGCTGTGTGTTTTTTTTAAGAGATCCTGGCATTTTTGTGTATTTTTGTGCAATTTATGTAAATTAGCTAATTGATTATGCTAATTAGCTGGGGGTACTCCAAAATTTTTGACCTTCATTGGGGGTACCCAGGCATCCAAAGGTTGAGAACCCCTGCTGTAGAGTATTTATTTTGTTTGCTTGTTTGACAACTGCTGTTTGAAGAATTCAGCTGGGAAATCTTAAATTCAAGGATAATGGACACTGCACAATCAGAGCTTCCGCCATGAATGGAAGCAGCAGTCTGCTCACGGAAGGGGTCCTTGCACGGAAGGGGAGGAAACATATGTATGTGCAGTGAGCTCCCGATGGCGAAATCACTAGTCAGGATGCCACCCTTACAGTATATGTAAACTAATTCACAGTTATTGCTAATGCCTTACCACTCCAACAATAGCGAGCAGAAAATCAGGTGGAAGATGCACTATACTAGAGTATTGCCACATTTTGTGGAATTTCCACCAGTGCTGGGAGTCAACCACTACCTAAACACTGAGGCAGCAGCATCAACTTGCACAGCTGCCCAACTAATGACCCCTTTGGGTATTTTCACACCTGAGACTGAGGCTACCGTTATATGTTAAATATGACATCAGAATGCTGTACAAATGGCATCCTTATACCGTATTGCCTGCTCCCCATCTCCCCCATAATGTCATTCACTCTGAAATGCTATCGAATTGCAAATTTCCATACCCATGCTCCATATAATTGGCTGTTGCTGACATTGGCATGGAAAGGCACAGTGTGCTGTATCCAAAGAAAGCTAGTCAACACAATGATGTTGTAACACTGGTAAGTGTGTCTGACTGTGTGGGGATTGGGGAAGGGTGGGGACAGAATGTGACAAGGGGATGCTGTTTGCAGTGATAACCCTGCACCAAGCTCCATGTGTCATTCCACCTTGAGCTGAAAGCAAAGTGGTTCATGGTGATCTGTACAAATAAGGCCAAGTTCTTACATGATGCACAGTCGAATAAACAAAACAGATGGCTGATTGCTCTGAGTCACAATGAACTCATTGAAGAGCTGAAATGATGAAAAGAGAAACTGGAGGTACTTTGAAGAGTGGGAAGGAGATCAAAGGGGAGCCCTTCGAGTGGCTCCACAGTCCAGAGTCCAGACTATGAACAGGCTATCAAAGGAGCCAAAATACTTAAGATTATTTAATGTATATATTTAGCACAGGCAATGTGTTTGCACACTCTAAGGATGTCAGAAACCCCCCTGAGAAATTGCACTTGTCTTATAGAAACTTGCTTGGCTTCCTTTGAAAATCCTTAGACACTTCTCCAGTAGAAGAAACCCTGGTATTCATTTCAAATTTCTTTTTGTGTGAGATTTTGGTACCACCCTATGTGCAGAAACCCCCTGAAAACTTCCATTTGTTTCAAAGAAACTCATTTGGCTTCCCTTGAACATCCTGAGACATTATTCCTTAGGAGGAACCCTGAAATTCACTTCACTTTTTAAGCTTTCAGTGCAAAAAGACCCTCTGTAGTCAGGCCTTTGATTGCAGAATTCTCCCACATCCCTTTGTTTGCAGAATCCCTTTGATTGCAGAATTCTCCCACATCCCTTTGTACCTAAGGATATGTTAGATTCAGAAATGCAAACTGCTGACCTTCTTGACCTGAACTCTGAGTCTGCTGTGCCCTGAAATGAATTCTGGAAAGAGGCTCACCTAAGGGTACAAGCCTGTCAAAAAGGAGTCCTCCAATTTTGCAAGGAAAAAAAAAGGAGTCTGAAAGCTAGTTCTGGTTGGGTCAAAAAGCAGCTGCTATCCTTTCATGGGCTTTTGTTATGCTCTCATTCACAGGGTTACCTAAAAGTAGGCTTACCAGATTTTCCGAGACCCAAGGGTGTGTGTATGTCAGTGACATCATGGGGACGTGTTCAGGGATCGCCGAAAAACGGGGATTTTAGGCCACTTCCGGTTTCCGTGAACACCGGAAGTGGTAAAAAAAATCACTGTTTTTCAGAGATCTAAACATTGGGGAGTCCTGAGGAGGGTCACGCAGGCCTCCCCGCACACCCCCAAAGCCCGGGTGAGTAGAACCCCCCTATTTTCGGGCGCTTTTTCCCGGCAGCGATCCCTGGGATCACTGCAGCCGCTGGCTCCGCCCCCACAAGCACTCCGGCCGGCCGGAATGGACCCAGAAACTGGGACTGTCCCAGCGAATACTGGGAATCTGGTAAGCCTACCTAAAGGCAACGTTTTTAGGAAAATAGTCATCCTGTGATTTCAGCTGTCGTATCCCAAATTAAGATGTCAATAAAAGTAATTCTTTTTCCACATGTTGCCACTTGTAAAAGTCCATTCGTTTCACTCTACCTTCTTCAGCAACCCAGCCTTCAATTGCCAGGCCCAATTTTTTAGGCACTGGGAACCTGCTTTTTGCACCCCTCAGCCTAACAAACATTCTCTGACAAGGGTCCTTGTCACGATCAGCTGAAGAATATACTCACACTCTCCTTTCCACTTGTTTGGATCCAACATCAACCTGTGCTTTGTTTCTTCCAACTCATCTTTCAAGAGCTCGTGCTTTGCTTTCACCTCTCGAATTCGCTGGTGGCGCCTCTCCAGGATCTTCAGCTTGGTATTGAAATATATCAGGCCCTTTGGGAAGACAAAAATTACTGATCTGCAACTCTCGCCGGCCATCTGCCTGCTTCCGCCTCCTCCCCTAAACCTTCAGTGTTTGGCTTCAACTACTGTCGCGGAGCAGAAAGCGTGTAACGTAAAATAGCAGAAGGTTCTGTCCTGCGTGTGTGTGTGTGTGTGTCCCCCACTGCAAGTGGACCTTCTTGGATGCTAATCTAATCAAAGTGACACGCTCTGAGCACTTATGGCATTTATTGCCATTCTCTAATGTACTTTGCTAAAATACTCTTAAATTACAACCATATGTACAGAAACGGTTTTCTCCCCCAGCGCAAAAAATAAATGTAATTGAGTTAGGAAAACTAAAATGGGATCTATCAGTAAAACCAGACATTCCCGAACCCTGTGTTTGCCGCTGGCGTACAAAATAGAGGCGAAGTGGGGATTTGCAGGGGGAAAGCTGTGGAAAGGGTGAAGGTGCTTAAACTTTTCCCCCAGCTGCAACACCTTCTCCAGGCTTCTTTCCCCCACATAATCAGGAAATCCAAGATCAGAACTGAACTAGGCAGTGGGGGGGGGGGGGGAGGAGTTTGTGCAACTTGCTTGCCACAGGATGTGGTGATGGCAGCTGGCCTGGATGCCTTTAAAAGGGGATTGGACAGATTTATGGAGGAAAGGTTCATCACAGCTTACAAGCCATGATGGGGATAAGTAACCTCCTGGTTGGAGGAGTACGTTCTCTCTGTGCCAGATGCAAGGGAGTGGTGACAGGATACACGTATCTTGTTGTCTTGTGTGCTCCCTGAGGCATCTGACGGGGCCACTGTGTGATACAGAAAGCTGGACTAGAGGGGCCTTTGGCCTGATCCAGCAGGGCTGTTCTTATGTTCTTAAAGAGGCCAGAGGAAGGGGTTTTAGAGGAAAAGCAGAGAGTGGCAGAAAAATTTAAACACCTCCCCTCTTGTCTTGGCTTGTCCTCTTCAAATGCCCCCTCCATTTTGCACACACACCCTTCCTGCCTTCAGCTTCTCCCCTGTAAATTCCCCCCGTTTTGCACACTCATATACTCTCCAACATGGCCTCTTTCCCTTAAATGCACACACATCCAATTGCCTTGCACAAACACGGGCTCTTTCTGCCAAGCATTTAGTTCTGGCCCGTCATTAGAAAGAGTATTAACTTAAGGGGAATCCAAAGACTCAACTTACCTTTTCCACATCCTCGAAAGGCTGTTGCAAAAGAAATGAAAGAAAAAAAAGTTTGTTCGTTTCTTGTTTAAATGGTACCAGAACGACGATGGCTTTGCAGTCACCAGCTCAGAATGAACTGGATGTTTTGCCAATTACAAGTAAATTAAACTCAACTCACAACATCTTGACTCTAACAGGATTCTAACTGGGATATGTTATACCATTTACATAAAGAGTTAATGACCCTTCAGTGAAGAAAGCCCATAAAGTTTCATCAGGCAGGCAATGATTATAAAGCCTTCTCGTAACATATTAATTGATATTCTCCACTCACTCCATCAGCTACGTTAAACACAATTAATGGCAGACAGCAATTATTTTCTATGGGCAAGGCACCCCAACATATGAATTGTAAAAAAAATGGGTAATGATAGCACTTTAATTGCTGTCCATTCTCCCCTAATGCTATGTGCTGGCATTTGAGCAATGAGCCAGCCTTGTACATTGTGTGATTTAAAGTGTCTGGCGTTGCTGTAAAGTATGTGCTGACCTCACTTTCCTCTTGTCTGTGTCGCTGTAATCGTTCCACATCATCAATCTCATAAACTTTAATTTCAAACGACTCTTTCAAAGTGCCCGGCAAGGGTGGTAGATCAACCCACTGGCCAGTGACGCTCTGTTTTCTCCCCAGGGAGGCAGACTCGGGCAGAGGAGCTGGGATCAGTCGACGACGCTGGAAACCTGAGATGGAAAGACAAATAAGCAAGCATGATCTCTCGTGCCATCGTCCCCTCGCAAAGCCATAAAATATCCAATCCAGACAATGCTTACATCCAACTATCATTGGAAAGTTATCATTTGGATACAACAACAATGAGATCAATCTGCAATGCTATGACATCATATCACACCTTCCCAAACGGAGCAGGAGAGAGAAGGAAGGAGGTGCCTGGTCATTGCTTTCACGGGTGTATATCAGCCATAAACGGGAATGCTCGGAAGGCGAATGATGCAGCCACCTCGCTGAAGCTCAGCAGCTCTGGGTCTGTCGTGAAGACCCGGATGGGAGACCCTTGGGGACCCCACCTAGGCTGCCTTCAGTTCAACCACAGAAGAAACATAAGAAAATAAATGCCTTGTTGTTCCAGTCTTGATGGCTGGCTGGTGTCTCCTGGGGCCTGCAGCCTTCACCCAATGCTGTTCACTACGAACCTTCTTTCTCCCATGTAAGTGAATGGCTGCCCTTCATTCCTATGGGCAAGTCCATAACGTTGCAGTATTGACAAAACCTGAGCCTGCTCCTGTCTGTGAGCTTCCTGCCAGGTTTGGTTTCTTGGGCATATTGGGAGGCGAGTAGGTGCACTTGATGTTGTTCTCCTTAAGGGATGGTGGTTAGTAAGGCTGGGAACAGGATAGGAACCCTCCTTGTCCTGCCTGTCAAACTTAACAGGACTTTTATTACCGTATTGGTCTGAGTATAAGACTCACTTTTTTCTCCTGATTTAAGTTTTTAAACTAGGGGTGCGTCTTATAATCAGGCTGTTGCAATTTAATGCTAGTGATTTAATTAAAAAAATTTAATAGCACCAAACTTTAAGGGTGCGTCTTATAATCAGGTGTGTCTTATACTCGGGACAATACGGTATTTACTTATATATGAAGTGCCATCCATATGCCTGGCGTTTTGCACAGAGCAAAAAGACAAGGCCCTGCCCTGAGAGGCTTACAATCTAGATACTGACACAAGTGGGACTACAGAGGAAAGCAAGGGAAGTGAAAGCAGGGGTAGCATATAAGGCAACTGTTGCAGTTACTCATACTTAGCCCTGGAACCCAACTCATAACAGCACTTGTGTAGTGGAATTTGAGTACTGAGCACTAAAGATGCAGGATTTCAGTAAACCTTAAAAACCCAGTAAGGTAGGGGAGTATTATTATGCCCACATTCCAGTAAGGAGTCTGAGTCTGAGCAAACAGTGGCTTGGCTGCACGGCTGATATCACATTTGAACACATGCAGGAGGTCCAGCAGAACCCACAGTGTTGCACTCTCCTGGCACAAGTCAAGGCTGTGACACACCAAGCACATCCACGTGCGTTGCACCTAGCGGCATCCGCATTCGTCTAGTGTGTCTGACCTCCGGCCGGAACACACAGGAGTGCCGGAAGGCACGTTCCGGTACGCGCTAAGATGACCCATGCTTTATCTTTTGCAGACTTGTGCTGTGTTCAGCCAATCAGAGCCCTATTTGGAACTTGTGCTGTGTTCAGCCAATCAGAGCCCTATGGGGGCGGGACGTGGAGCAAACGCGGTAGCTGATCAGAATTGAGTCTGAAGAGTCTCGATTCCGATTGGCTAAAAGAGAGAGAGGGAGGGGACAGGGCAGAACGTCTTCCCTTCTCCGTGCGGCTTTCATTGGTGTGCCTGGGGTTCATAGCGTCGTGTTCCGGCATGTCGGCCGCTCAGGCAATGCATCAGATGAGACACGTGCGGACGTGCATGGTGTGTCACAGCCTTCAGTGATGAGAGCGTGACGACAACAGCCACTCCCCCAAAGCTAGTGATCAGAGGTACGCTGCTCCTAAACACAGAGGCTCCATTCTTGTCTGCCATGGCTAAGAGCCCTCTAATCCTTTTTATAAAGCCACATATATTTGTGTCCGTCCGCACATCCTTGGGCTCGCATGCTACTGTTTACAGAGCGAGACAGGGAATCAATTCCATTAGGTCCTTGCTTTATATGCCTCTATCATGTCCGCCTTTATTCACCTTTCTGGTTTGAACTAAAACCGAGAACAACTTCCGAATATATTAGGGATGTCAAAGCACTAAGCACTCCAAAAGGTAAGCTATAATTTAATCGACAGAGGATAATTTCAGCTGAAAAAAGAAACTGTTTGTCATCCTAGAATAGACCTTATAAAGCATTTCCTGGGGCAAATCCAAATACAAATCCATCAACCAGTAATACCTTCTCAATATGTGTGCAACTTTACACAGCTGTTAATATTGATTTGCGGGAGAGACTTAAAAGGTTGATGTGCTATGAAAAGAGAACAGCTGCGAAGAAGGAAACCGTGTCTTTAAACTGATTGGTCGCAGAATGAAGCAAATTGGTTGCCATGACCAGGAAGCACACACAATAACGTGTGTGTATGCACAGTTTTATTTATTACATTTATACCCTACCTTTCCTCTAAAGAGCTCACCCCATTCTCAATAACCATGTGAAGGAGCTAGGGAATGGTGACTGGCCATGGGTCCCTCAGGCCACAATTCTATGCGTATTTACCTGGGAGTAAGTCCCATTGAACTCAATGAGAGTCACTTCTTAATACCATAGACATGCATAGGATACGACTGTGGGGATTTGAACCTGGGTCTTCCTTAGGCTTACCAGATCTCCAGCTGGGACAGAGTGCTAGACCTTTAGGAGAAGGAATGTGGGCAGTTGTAGCTTGTTAAGTCCTAGACACAATCCTAGGCATGTCTACTCAGAAGCAAGCCCCATTGAACACAATGGCACTTGCTTCTGAGTAGACATGCCTAGGATTGTGCTCTAAGGTTTAACAAGCTACACCTGCCCACATTCCTTCTCCTAAAGGTCTAGCACTCTGTCCCGGTTGGAGATCTGGTAAGCCTAGTCTTCCTAACCTTCTCTTGTTTACAAATAGCCACTTTGTGGGCATATAACACATTCAGGAAATGGAGACTGCAGCCCAAAAGGGCTATCCTCCCCTTCCTCCCACCCCATTCAGTTTCTTTTAGTTATATAAGAATGTTTAAGCATGCCTCTTATTAATGCAATTGCCCACGCACCTTGTCTGAAGTGCGTTTTTCCCAAAAAAATCAACAAAATAATGTTGAAAAAATTGCTTTGCCAAGAAATGCCTCAAGACTCTGTGGAACTGGTTTGCTGTTTAACTTGGCTTGTCCACCACAAAACTACGTAAGCTCTGATTCATCTCTGTCAAATGTTGGATGGCATGATAGTCTTAGTAAACACTTACGTGAAAGGAAGCCGCTCGGAACTGATTACACAAGTGAATCTCCAATCTATTTCTAATTTCAGTTGATTGTCTAAATGTTGATTGTCTAAAGCCTTGGGTTTGTAGTTAATTAGCAGCATTAATCACAAAGTTTAGTGCATTGTTGTTGTTTTTTACCAAATTCTTTTATATCCCTTTAATTTTCATGTCAAGATCTGTCAATCAACGATTTACAGAACGATTCTCAAGATCACATAGGATCTTAAAAGGTATTGTTTGAAAATATATGTTGCAAATGGAAAGGGTTGTTCCAAAGTTTGGGATGCTGAGATGGTGAGTGCAGCGGCTGGCAGTGGGGTGAGGGTAAAAAAAAAATCAATCAGTGAGACTTACTTCTAAGTAGACATGAACAAAATCAGGCACCGAGGCCTTTAGGATGCAGTGCACACCCTCCGTGGCGCAGCTGCATTGGTTGAAGTGGCGGAGGGGGGGATGGATTGGGGCATCAAACAGTTTATAGCCTGCAAGGTGCTGGGGAGGGGTTGTAATTCAGCAACAAACAGAGGCGTTCTTACGGTGGAGGCGGTACTGTAAGTTGCGCCCTGTCCTAGTCCCCGTTTACAAGCTGGCACTAGGCGGCCCCGCCCCCCCCCCCCCCCGCCGTCGGAGCCATTTCGTGATGCGAAGGCAACGGGCAGAGTCTCTTGCCCACTGCCTTCGCATCACGGAATGGCTCCAACGGCGAGGCCGCCTCGTCCCGGCTTGTAAACGGAGACTAGGACGGGGCGCAACTTAAAGTACCACCCCCACCATAAGAAAGTATCTGGCAACAAAGCATATATTTTGCATACTGAAGGTCCCAAGTTCAATCTTTGACATCTCTAGGTAGGGCTGAAAGCACTGGATAACCTCCATCAGTCAGTGTAGACGATATTGAGCTACATGGACCTATGATCTGATTTAGAGCTCAATCCTACAGTATCCCCTATATATCACATGATAGGATTGGGCCATCAATCTATGTTCTTATGATAGATTCCCCCTGGCGTGAGCAACTCCATTTCAATGGAAGGAAATGAAAATTATTATAGTGGGGACTTTGTTACCTGTTGATCTTTTCTTTGGGGATTTCAAACTTCTCATCCGACCTGGTGAAGACATCCCACTTTCGCTCATGGAATCGTGCGCCGAAGATGCGCTGCCAGTGGCTTCGCTGTCACGGATCATACTTTCATAGCCGCTACTGCCACCACTATGGTAAAAGAGAGCTGTTCTACCCATTGCTGGCGGTAGCTCCCCACTGAGGACACTGCTGTTATCACTCCCATGCCCGCTGCTATAGCGCTGTGGCCTCCTTGGGGCCGTTATCTTGCTGTACGGAGACGGCAGCACCAGGACCTGTGACTTCTCATCACTCAGGTTAATTCCACTGTCGTTGCCGCTATCCGAGTCCGTGGAGCCTCGGAAATGGCTCATCTTGATCGAACTGCCCGATGCCAGCTCATTAACACGACTGTTGGCCGCCCTAATTGCCTGCTTGGTTCCCATAATGGTTCCACGGCCAGGTTTGCTGCCGGCACCTTGCATGGACCGGGGGGTTGCTTTCCCACTCAAAGGAATGTTCGAATTCTTCCCAACGGACTGAGCCAATGATTTCACAGAGGAGCTCAGTGATTTGGACCCACTGGCCGAAAGGCTGCGGCTCTTGTTCCCATTGGCTGGAGCTTTCTGGCTTGCTCCACCTTTTGCCTGACTGTTTTTGCAGGGCATAGGTGTGGTGTATGATGCAGGCGATGTCAGGCCAGAAGTGACAGGAGGAACTCCCAGCCGTGGGACCAGCCGTCCGGTCCTGCCGTTGTTAATGCTGCTACTGCCACTTTCCCGAGTCAGATTGGACTTGGATCCAACAGATGTCAGGCTGTCACATCTTTCAAGGGACATGTGACTCCCACAGCGATGGACACCTTCGCTTTTCGATGCCTTGGCCTTTAAACTTGAGGTTGCTTTGGGCAAAGAGTGCTCTCCCTTGAGGTTGCATCTGCTGTTGGCATTTTCAGCAGCAGAAGACCCAGTTCTTAATCGCAAATCAACGTCATCCTCCATCTTTGCTGGGGTGGCCCTAGCAGGGTCTAAGACTGCCGCTTTGCTGCCACCATTCGGCATCCCACCATTCTTCTGCTCAAGGCTTGATTTACGCACAGGGGGTGTTGGTGGCACTGTCCCACTTGGCCTGGGTAACATGCTAGATTTTTGTGCTCCATTCTTCCTTTTCAGGCTGCCAGTGGCAAAAACAGCTTCAGAACTTCCCCTGTTCATGCCTTCTGTAGCTGAAACAGGGACCACTCCCAATGTAGTGGCTCCTCTTTTGAGCTGGGGCATTTTTGTGATGGCTTCTGATTTTTTAGTAGCTCCGCTGGATGACTTGCAGGCCATTTCGCAACCATCTACAACCCTCTGTGAGCATGCAAGCATTGTCTGGGATTTCGTTGGCCTAGCCAAGCTGCCAAAATGTTGGGTGGACTTTGCTGGCTGTTTCTCAGCACCGAATGTGTGAGATTTTAGAGATAGCAAAGGGTCTGCAGTATTTGCTGCCAAAGGATCCTCTGTACGAACCAGCCAGGGGTCTTCAAACATTACACGCGGCTTTTGCAAGTCCTTCGAACTGAGGGTGGCATTGTTATGGGTTGACGATGAGGTAGTTTTTGTTCTCCGGGGAAGACTGGAGTGTATTGTTTCTATCACCGGTGTGCTTTGAGAGTTAGGGGGCCTAACTTTTGCTGGCTGATCGGTGACACAAAGAGCACTTTTTGTCTGAGATGCTTTGGTTAAGTCAAAGTTTTGAGGGCTTATGTTGACACCTGAAGACGTTTTGCTTGAATTTATGCTCTCGCTCTCCAGTTCGGAAAAGCAAAACCCGCTGTCATTCAGTGTGGCTTTCAATGGAACAGGAGCATTAGGAGAACCGAAGTGAAAAGGCTCCTCGGTCTTGCCACAGCAGTAAGAGGACTGCGCAAGAAAACTGTCGCTGGACCGGCCTCCGTCGCTCTCGATCGTACAGATGCTAACTTCGCTTAGCCACGAGCTGATGGAGGACCGCCGGCTACTGCTAGAAAACGGGTCCTCGGCAAAGGGGACTACAATATCAATGTTGACTCCAGTGGCACTCGCTTGGGAGGTGTAAGCATCAAACTCATCATTTATGCTGCTAATGATACTAACTGGCCTGGAGCCAGACGCAAGGGCCTGCAGAGAGCAGTCGCTGTTAAAGCTGATGATGCTGGCAGGCCTTCCATTATCCAAGATACCACTGATGGACAATTCCTCAACCACTGTGAAAACAAGCTCATCCTCACCATTGAGCTCCACAGGTTGCTGCAATGTCACTGTAGTCGTCAGTATATCCCGGTCAAAACATTTACCTCGGAAAGACGACCGGAACCGATGTACTTCTATACCATCTCCTTGGTGCTGTGTACTGTTGCCTGCTGAAAACAAGTTTCCGTCAGGGTTAGATTCAGAGTTGCTAGTCACTTGCTTACTCATCCCAACGGGTGGAGTCCTAACTGCATTGCTATGGTCAAACTTCAGAAAGCTCTGCTTGAGTGGAGACTCCTGCTGCTGTGGTGGTGGGGGTGCTGGGCTAGGCAAAGGTCTCTTCGCATACGAGGATTTTTCTTTTACAACTGATTCTGCAGCAGCCTGGCTTGGATCTTGATTTCTTGAAGCATTACATGCTGGTAACTGGTGAGAATCGGTAATTGCCTCTTTCTCCCCATCTGATTCTGCTTTCTTGCCTTCCGGCTTGCTTTGCTGTTTGGTGGGTTCCATTTTTAAAGGAGATGTCTTATTCTCAGGGCAGCTACCATTGCGCTGAAAGTAAAGGTTATGTCCTTTTTTGGGAGTCCCTGTTTCTTGCACAACTGGTTTTTTGAATCCTCCGGGAGGAGAGGGCGGTTTTGGTTTAGACTGTCCATTTTCAACATTAACTGGGATCGTGCTGCTGGATGATGTGACAGGAACCTCCCCACAAGGAAACTTCGCAGGCTCCTCACTTCCGTCAATGCATTCCAACCTCTCCTGCAACTCCGCAAAAGTGTTGCACTTGAAATGGTCTTTGTCAGAGCTTCTTGCAAGAGCAAAGTTGTCTTTGCTTCTTTTCTTGTTCAGGGAGGGGATGATGGGAACAAACTCAGGAGGGCCTTCATTATCTGTCAGCTCCCGGTCTGACAAAGCTGTACCATTGGGGCCAACATAGATGACGGTGTCACAAGATTGTTCACTACTTGAGGAATAATCCGGCTCACTGGTAATATTGAGTACAGGAATGTCAGGATCAAGCGCTATGGTCCTGGGATGAAACGGTCTCAGGTGAGGAGGTCTCCGCACATGGCCCTCTTCGCAGGAGCTTTCTCCTCCAGATGAGCTCGATGCATACTGTCAATGGTTAAAACAAGAGAAACGTATGTTGAGCATTAAATGTATGAACAAGAGAAACGGCTATTGGTCATTTTCATTTTCCATTCCCTGCTCTGCACCCCAGCTCTTGTTATCTACGACAAACACTTTTGCCGTAAAACATTTCTGTGAAAATTTTAGAAAGTTAATATATATTTACTGTACGAGTAAATATATGCTGTACAGTAAATATATATTTACTGTTACTTTGGGGGACAAGGCTATAGTGCAATAAAAGGAAGTGTTCGGTTCCTGCAACAGATTCAGGCATCTGCTCCCTTCATGCCACATACAGTAGAAAAGAAATGATGATCTATGAGCTGAAACCCACTTCGCCCAAAAAGAGAGACTATGCAAGAGAACTGTGATCAGTCCTTGTGGAGGAGCGTTGCACCAAACCACGTGCTCTTTGGGCTAATTCACGCAGCCGCTTCAGCGGAGGAAGAAGTGCATCATTCACGCAGTGTATGAGCAACAGGCATGTGGCCGATCTGGAGTTCAGCCCATGTTATGATTTCATCACACTGTGGAATGCTCAGTAGTGAGTGTACCAAGCTCCGCTCAGTCGATGTGGATACCAGACTGGCAGGCTGAGACGAAGGTCTGAGACGGTCTCCCAGAAGAACTTCCAGCTCAAAATTTGAGAAGGGCAGAGGTGCCCCAAAACGTTGCCCCAAAACTGCCTCCCCCAGCTCACCTTTTTCATCATTGCCACTAACACAGCAGTGGCGGTTCCCGCGGCTGTGGCAGCAGACCTGGGTCGCTGGCAACCACAGTTTTTCCCCTCAAGAATTCCCTGGGAACCATGCAACATCACTAAACCATGTCGCTCTCAGGGGGCTGATGGGAAAAAATGACAACTGCCAGCCACCCAGAGAATTGCAGCCACTGCTGATAAGGCTCTTTTCACCCAGTTTGCCTGCCCTCCAAAAATCATCAAACGGGGCAGCAAAATGGGAGGGAGGGAGGGAGGGAATGCCACCACACCTTTATTCAATCCAGATGAATTCAAACAAACAACGAGAGCTAGCATCGTGAAGACGGTACGTTAGAATGTCTATTTCGTTCTGTAGCAAGACTGTTCCTAGTATGATGCATTCACTCTCACAGGCACAAATCAGAAACACAGAAAGGGATTTATTTTCACCACCATGTGCTGAAGCGATCAGCAGAACACGTCCTTTACACTGAAGAGACAGACTGATACAGGAAGTACCTGTATGGGCAGGGCTCTAAGGTCTCACTTACGCCCCAATCCTACCCCCCCCCCCGTTTACGCAATACAGCCAAGCTGCCGCAGCACACACTACATGCTCTGGGGAGGGTGATAACACTACATGGTTCAGGGGAGGTAAGTAAAAATATGTTTTACTTACTTCTCTGTAGGCTGCCTGGCCACCAATGGGTTTCCTTGGACCCACACCAGCTCTTTAGTTAGCGTAAATCCAAGGAGCCTCAGGGGGCATGTTGGGCCAGGAAAAGGGGGATTGGATCTTGGTGTGTGCTAATGCTGCCAAGATCTACCCCTCCCACCCTCAAACCGCCCCCTGCCTGCCCCGCTCCCCACCCTGATTCTCCCCTGATCTGCCCCCGAACCCCCACCCCCACCTTACCTGTTCCAGCGGAGCTTCTGCATACCACTGTTGCACACACAGGGCTTCTGGCCATTTGCCCCGGCAGTCCCACAGCACACAACACCTCTTATGACCCCGCACCACTATTAAGTGCGGTAGATTGTGAAATCTGCCACTGTAAGTCCACAATAGGATTGGGCGGCTGCCTGACGCTCTACAACGCTTTCCACCTACCATCTTCCTGTTTCAGAGGAGTTAAAGCAGCAAGCATAGTCTTCAGGTCAAGAGTTGGCAACCTAGGCCTATTGTCTAGGTGGAATTCAAAAATAAATCTTTCCTAGTTAAATGTTACTTCATTGCTCTTGCAAACCAACCTTGGATTTCTTCTTCCTCATTCTATGGATACGCGAGGCAAGCTGAATTGTTGTGAGACTTTCTGCATAATGTGCTGGGGAATCTGATATGTGAGCCAGCATGGTCGTTCTGCAATTGATGTTCCCAAGCGATTCTCTGAGCAGCATGGTCAGTTTGTTGTCCCTATGGAACAAAACGGACACACAAATAAGGGTACAAGATATTCAGCCCAATCCTATTTGGCTGCCCCGCTGGTGGAATAGTGCCAGCAAAATTGCTGATGCAAGTCCCAGGAGACCCATCGCAAGGTGGGAAGCTTACAGAGGGGAAAGGGGATTTAAATCCCCTTATGAAACCTCCTGCTCCACCAACCCCCTACTAGATACAGCGTGCACCTTTTCTGCATGGCTCCAACAGCAGGGTGAAGGAAAGAGGAGGTGTAAGCACAGCGGAGTCTCAGGCTCATTGTGCTAGGGGTCTGTGGCTGGGAGATTTCAATGTCCATGCTGAGGCACCCAAGGTGCATCCATTGCAGTGTGGTGTAGTGGTTAGAGGGTAGGACTAGGACCAGTGAGACCAAATCTCCATTTGGCCATGAAGGTCATGGGATGATCTTGGGCAGTCACTACCTCCCAGCCTAACCTATTCCAGAAGGTTGCTATCAGGATAAAATGGGGAGAGGGGGATGTATGCTGCTCTGTGCTAATTGGAGAAAGGACAGGATAAATGTGGGGGGAGGGGGAATGAGAAACCAATCCACCTCTGATTCTGCAAAAATATATAGTGCATACTGTACTATAGACAAAATTACTTTCTCACTGACAAGGTCAGGAAAAGTAAGGTCAACTGCACAGGCTTAGGAAGACTACAGCCAAACTACACATTACATTTAAAGTGCTATTTGTTTTTCTTTAGTCAATAGCAGCTGGATTGCAACCCCAACAGATCAGGAATGTGGTGAGGGAGAACATGGGCTTTAAACCTACCCCCTTACTATGGTCTCAGTTGGGGGGTGGGGGAATCTGGTCATTATCATAGAAGCAAGCTCTCATTAGCACTGTGGCATTTTACTTCATGGTACACAGCAGCCGAATTGGACTTTGGTGAGAGGGCAGGAGGATTAAAGCCCCCTATTCCCCATTAAGAGTCCCAATCCATGGGGGACCCTGATCAGGCTTGACCAAAGGACTAATAATGCCTCAAGCAGCACATGCAGTTTGCAAGATAGTTGCTTAACTTTCTCCAAGTAATTAACTCACAGCCCATCCCAAGCTAACTTTCCAGCACTGATGCAGCCGTGTCAATGGGTTGCACGCTGCATCCTGAGGTAGGTGGGTGGGTGGGTGGGAGATCACAGAGCAGAGGCGTAACAAGGGTGGAGCGAAGGCAAGTAGTGGAGCGAAGGCAACATGCAGGACACTCCCCTGTTGCTGCTGGAATGGCTTCAACAGCAAGGGGGAGGGGCCGCTGACTCCAGTGTAACGGAGTCTTGCAGAACTACTTGCCTTCGCTCCACCCTTGTTTCGCCTCTGTCACAGAGGCCTCCTTAAGGTAAGGGAACGCTTGCTCCCTTACCTTGGGGCTGCCCTGCGGCTGCATCGGCACTGGGAAAATGGTTAGGGTTGGGCTGTCAGTTTCTTATCGTGGACAAACAGCTGACGGAAGCAATGGCCTGTGTCACCCTCAGACTCAGCAAACCCTCCTGTCTGGCTGCTCTGAGGCGAAAGGAGGCAAAATTGGACATGCATCACCTCTGATAGTGCATTACCTTTAAAAACACCTCATAATGCCTAGAGCAGTGTTTCTCAAACTGTGGGTTGGGACCCACTTGGTGGGTCGCAACCTGATTTCTGGTGGGTCCCAGGTGATGAAAAGACCAGATAAGTAATTGCCACAAGCCCTGAGGCTATTCAAAAATTAGATAGCTACTAATTGCTCTTCAAAGAGCTGAGCTCCTGCAGTTTGCAAGATAGTTGCTAATTAGCCTGCAAGCAGCAACTGGCTCCATCCAATTCACTTACTTGTATGGCACATGTTTGGCACCATTGATTAAGGCCAGAATGACGCTGCCCAAGGCAGACAAAGACAGGCAGAGGGAACCACCTCCATCGCGACTCTTGCTGAGCACCTTCTCACAGCTTCCGAGGTCAATGAGATGTAAACGGCTACGTCCACCTGACACTAGAAAGCAACAACAACAACAACACAGCTTACTCTCTGATCCAACTCTGCTTGGGAGAGCAGAACCAACAAGGCAAGAAAAATTAAAAACAGATGGGTGAATCTCAGTCATAAACAAACAATGTCCAAATGGATGCCACCCCATTCAATAAAAGCATGGAAAGTGGCCCTTGCATCCATAAACCATCATTACACTAGACTTAAAATTACACTCCATCCAGCAAAATCTAGTTTTCCATACTTATTGGACACTCCTCTAAGGTTGTTTCACAAATGGTTGGCCATTTAAGTCAAACTGTTAGAGATGCAGATACACCACAGGCTCTTTATCACACTTTATGTGGAAATATCTTATTATCACCCCATTTTGGTTTAAGGTTTGTGCAGCTATCAATTTAGTCCTAAAAAGAACCTTGCAACTTACCAAAATACATGTCTTACAGGGCTATGTTCCAGCTGTGCAGGACCTTATTCCAGAAATGCATTATCTATGCCAGAAGTTCTCAAAGTTCTCCCCGCAAAGCGAGGAGAACTTTGAGTATTTGCAGGGGCGGCGGAGATCCCAAGGATCGCCGCTGCCACTAGGAACAAAAATAAATATATTTTAAAGCAGCGGGGGGGGAACCTCCGGCCCCAGGGCCGGATCAGGCCCCCGAGGCCATCCGGTCCAGCCCCCGGAGAGATTGCCGGGAAGCCGCACAACCGGCCCCTGGAGGCTCCGCCGGGTCCGCGTGTCACCTCCGGAGGCCGGGAGAGGGCCTTTGCATGTCCTCCCCGGCCGTCGCCTCGACCCCTTCTCACCAGGTCGTTGGCCATTTTGCACATGTGTACCACACCAATGAGGGCAAACTCTTGCCCTCTTGCCCTCATCGGCATGGTACGCCGGAGGTGACACGCGGACCCGGCAGCGGCTTCGGACGGTGAGCGCGGAACCTCCGGAAACCGATGGGAGGCGGGGGCAAAAATTAATTAAATAAATAAAAATGGCGAGCGGCCTTACGGCCGGCCCTCGAGCAAATTTCTAATATTTAAAAAGGCCCTTGCCAGGGAAAAGGTTCCCCGCCCCTGTTTTAAAGACTTACCGGGCGTCCTGGAGAGCTCTGGAGGGTACGGAGAGGCACTTTGGACCCCTCCATGGGCCTCCCTGAGCTTTATATCGCCGCTCTATGGCAATTATGACCACTTCCAGGTATTGGATGAAAACTGGAAGTGGTTATAATCACCACGGAGCAGCGATGTAAAGTTTGGGGAGGCCCATGGAGGGGTCCAAAGTGCCTCTCCGTATCCTCCAGAGCTCTCCAGGGCGCCCGGTAAGTCTTTAAAATGTATTTTTAAACATTTTTTTCATGGTGACGATCCCTGGGATCGCTTCTACTGCCGCCATGCTGTCCCTACCCCTTAAGGTGGCAGGGAACAGCATCAGATTCCAGTGGTGGGTGGCTAAACGTTGGACGTTACAACAATGGGGGGGGGGGAAGCCTCGCCCTCAATTTGCTAATGGAGCAAGGAACTGACTTCTCTTTCCCTCTACAAACTAGCTGCCTTCTGTGGAAAACATTATATGGATGGCTACAATAATATGTGGGGAAAAAATGTCACTAATATTTATGCCTTCAATATGCATTTCATCCATCTAGGAAAACTTTCAAACTTCAAGAAATGGGAACTTAGCCCTTGGTGACATTGAACCAGCCCACTTTATCAACCCATCCCGTGGGGTCTGGGCTCCTGTTGCCCTCTGTTCTTTTCAGACGTTTAAAATGATATCAAAACTATGTGAAAAGCAGTACATGTTAAACAAATTTAAATAAAGCTCAAATATCCTGGGGCACGAGGCAAATTAATTTTACTGTTCCAAAATCTGTGCAGGAATATAGTGGATTTCAGCAGCTCAACATACTTCCCCCTTTGCCACTCTTCTCCATGCGATACTGATAGATGTGGAGGGTGAAGAGCATGTGTGAATTCCTTCGATCCTCTTCGTCACACTCTGGTTTGCTAGTGCTTCTGGCTGCCAGTGCTGCGTCAAGGAAAAAAGCAGCCTTCTCTGCTGTCGGGGCCCTTAATTCGCTTTGATTTTGAAGCTGGAATATAAACACGAAAACAACTAATTAAAGATGGGGTGAATGATCTTCCCGCTCTGAACAGAGCAAACCTCAAGGGTGCTAATGGAAACAAATATGTACACTCTGGGACTGGGGATTAAAACTGAAAAAGCAATTAAAAAATATCAACTTTAAAAATGATTAGAATTTTTGTCAGATAAAGGATTTTTAATAATAATAATAATAATAATAATAATAATAATAATAATAATAATAATAATAATAATAATGACAGGAAACAAAGGAAAGCCAGACGTTCAAATCTGCCCCAAGATCTTATACCTGTGTTCCACATATCGGATCTTCTCGCAGATAAACCCCTGGAGACTGTCCATCCTGAAGACTGCCGGTGGCTACTTCAGCTAATAAATCCTGAAGGTTTTCATCTTTGCCACTGATCTCCACAGCAGACACTCGAATCGAGAAACGGGTCCCGGTCTTTTCCTTGCGCTCGTTGATTAGCTTGAAGAGCCAGGAGATAGCACAAGGAACAATCCCAAGGCTTTGTGTGGAGTTATCTTTTCCGATCATTGTATAGGATTTGCCTAGAAGGGAAAGGCCAAGGAAAGCTTAACTGGCCCATCAAGTACACACAGCAACAACCTCAGTGTCCACTGGCCCTCCAGCACAAGGGCTGTGAGCATTATTCCCACTCCTTCTGTCTACTGGGTGAAGAAGGGGTGCCCTTCTATTTGCCCCTTCTCGTCCCAGTGCATTCCTGGCCTACTTTTTACATTTGTGCAGTTCATATGCACAAAAGGAACCATCAGGAATATGTGCAAGTGAAGCGCTAGGGAGCTTATTCATAAGTGTGCCCACTGGTAAAGGGGGGAGGAAGAGGGAGACAGAGCCATTTGTAAGAGGACTGAACCCATTCTCCGCACCTCCCAGTAACATTATCTGGGAATCCTTCCCCATCTCGAGGGTGTTTGGTGAGGAAGGGGTGAATGTCCATGGCAAGCTACTGTCCTTCCTCAGAAATGGGGAAGGAAGAAAGTAGAGAAAGAGAGAAAGGGGGAAAGGTTATTGCATCTCTCCACCCTGTCCCATAAAACTGCCCTTGAGGTAAGATGGCTGCCTGCCTTTACTATAGCCAGCCTCCTCAGCAAATGCTCAGCTGACAGGAAATTGAAGAGACATCTCTTGTCTGTTAGATGTCTGCAGGAACACTGTAGGGTTCACAACAGACACTCCTGGTTCTCAGCTCAGAAGTGGGGACTAAAATTTGGAAGTCTTTTTCCAGACCTGAAGTGAGGTTTTCAATATGCATGAATACACCACCCACACTAACCCTGCGAATTCCCCATGTTGCTCTCCCCAGTTGGGGGAGAAGCAATGGGCTCTGAGCAGATACCATCTGGCTTTCAGGAATCCATATCAGGGCCCTGAAAAAAACCCACTCTGTTCAAACATGCCCTTAGATTATAGTTAACGCCACACATTTTACAGACAATGGGAAAGAACAGATGTAAAAGTGGCTTTTTCATATTTCATTATTAATCTTTTGGTATTTGCTCAATTAATTTCTCCATCTTGGCTAACTTTTGTTGCCCAAAGCCAATTAATTTCTCAAAGCCTCTCGGATCTTTTGAATTTAGTCACACCTGTCCCTACAAAAGCCTGTTCCTGAAGATACCTGTGTGTGCGTGTGCACGTATACGTGCACGTCCGCGCGCACGCACACACACGGCTGCCTTTTGCCTTTTTCAAATGGAATAAAAAAACACAGAAAAACTTAGGGTCCCAGCACAGAAATAAAGCAAGAGAAGTTTGCAAAGCTAATTAAAAAGAAATTCTAATCTATTCATATACTCCAGGTTTATTGTTCCAGGAGCTGACAGCATGTAATTACCAGGCTGACATAGTAATTAACTGTAATGAATTTGGGAGCTCACCAAGCTTGACATGACCAAAGCAAAAGATGCAACCATCTGCACCGTTCACGACAGACTGGATTACGTCTGCTACTGTTCCTGAGCACACCTCAGCCTAAAAGAGAGATTGGAACCAGTCATTGAGCATGTCTCCGTATGCGCTTTACTATGCCTTTGGAACGAAAGGAGTGATTCCAAACACAACATTTTCACACACTTCATAGCATTAGTCATATTATTTTAGTATCTACATTCCATTTTTTCCTCTAATAAAAGCTGCTATCTACTGTACGCCGACAATAGTTTCCTATCCCATTATCCTGGCTCCCATGGAGTATCAATTTTATGACCTTGGTAACAAAGGAAATGCTATCCATCGAAGCGTAGGGCCAATATAATAGCTCATCCATGTTTTCTCAGTAATAGTGGCAGCTTCACTGCAAGAGAGCTACCCTAGGCTCTGGCCTTGGGGGGTGGGAGTGGAACAGAGAGATGAATTGAAGAGCCCCAACTGAAAATGCTGGAAGATCGGTATAGTATCTTAGCTATGAAAACCACATCCATTGTGAACAAAGAGAAGAGCTTTTCGGGCAACGCATAGAAGTGGCAAGAAAGGAAGCATAGTCTTGTGTCTTGTCTGTTGAGATGAGACACATATTCTCCCAACATTGGGGGGTGCGGGTGGGTGGGTTACACATCTCTCCTGTTCAAAAAAGACCTGTAAGCATTGGGAAGCAGGAAGACAAACCACATGTTTCCTCTCTTCCTGCTTTTTGGGACTTGAGCATGCAGACAGCATTTTCAGTTGATTGTATTATTTCCTTAGCTGATCATGGAGACACTGGAACACAAAATGGACCTTCCATGGAGAGTGAGTTTTGCCCACTGCAAACCGCAAGGCTGTGAGTCACACACTCAGTCTCTTCTCTCAGTCCCTCCCTTCTGACACATAACTACCTTTCTCCCAACAGCCTGAGCTGTGGTTGAGGATTGAAGGCCCAATCCAATGCGGCTGTACCGCCACTGGAACTAGCATTCCAGCAGCAATATGCAAAAGCCACTCCAGAAGCGCACAGAACCGCACACTTCTGGGCCACCGCTGCAGACAGCGAGGAGGACCCCATGCATAGTGGTGGCAAGAGCTCCGCCAATGCTGGTAAGTCAGCAGGATGGGTGGAAAGGGGATGTGAAGAGGGAGGATTGGGACATAATGGGAGGAGGGCCAGGGGCATGTTGGAGGCGGGAGGAAGCAGTGCACGGGCGACTTGCGCCAGATGCTATTCCCTCTGGTGCCAGCTGACATGCCCCCTTGTCTCATTGGACTTGCACCAGCTAAAGAGCTGGTACAGGTCCAAGAAGACCCATTGGCAGTTGAAGGGATTATGGAGGGGTAAGAGATTGTAAGAGGTATTTTCCCTTACAACTTCCCAAGCCTTCCGATTGGCCCACCTGCCAACTTGGCATGCACCGCAGCCTATTTTGGTGCGGCTGCATGTTATGGTGGGAAAAGGATAGGATTGAGCTGGAAGTTTGCTTCAACCTTAGCTATGTTTAATGGTAACCAAGTTCCCTCCTAACCAGAGTTTGGAAACCAGCTTCAAACCCTGATTCCACATAGTTTATTAACCTTAACTACGGTTTACACCAACAAAGTTTTCCCATAACCAGATTATGCAAAATAGATTTAAGTCTGGCTTCAAATTCTGGTTAAGATGGTGAACCTGGGAACTGTCTTAAAATTTAAAATTTTATTACAAAGGTACTTTTCTGACAGGTGTCATCCTTATGTCAGAATAAGGCTTTAGTCTAGCTTTAAGACTGACATCCAAAGTATAATCTTTTTGATGTGTTTAAATTCTGAATTCACTATATTAAGCCAATACTTGTTTCTTTTCTGCTTTCTGTAAACAATGTTTTACAAAAAGAGTTCCAAATATATGGAAGCTGCAAAGCTAGGATTTTGTTGTGGAGGAGTGGATGGCCTGTTACTCCACAGCTCCAGGTCCCAACCCATTTCTCTCTTCCTCCCAACCAAACTTTGGACTGGTCCATCCCTCTTCCTCCTCCTCCTCCACTTACCCAAATAGCTTCTTGCATGCACTACAGTTGCTTCCCACACTTCCTGGTTTAGGCAAACTGCAGTTTGTGATATCTGAACAAGGCAAATAATGATCTCACAAACCATAGTTTGAACATCATGGCAAACTATGTAGTGGCATTGCTGGAGGAGGTGCAGCACTGTGAGTGATGCAAGGCGCTACACCGCGCCTTGCAAACCAGCGTAATGCGGACCCTCCCACTTGCCCCTGGAGCCATTCCAGCAGCGAAGGCAACACAGCAGCGAAACCAGCGTAATGCAGACCCTCCCACTTGCCCCTGGAGCCATTCCAGCAGCCACAGCAGCGAAGGCAACCAGCGAAGGTTGCCTTCACTGCCAGAATGGCTCTGGGGTGGTGAGCAGCAGCGTCACTGCAGGGGGGGCGGAGCTCCAAGTTCCGCCGGGCTCTGAGCCTCTGTTACACGACGGGAGAAAGCGGCCCCGCCCCCTCGCGGGCGGGGCCGCTTTCTCCCGTCGTGTAACGGAGGCTCAGAGCCCGGCAGAACTTGGAGCTCCGCCCCCCTGCAGTGACGCTGCTGCTGGTGAGTGGGAGGGGTTGTGTTACACCGGTTTGCAAGGCGCGATGTAGCGCCTTGCACCACTTACAATGCCGCACCCCCTCCAACAATGCCACTGAAACTATGGTTTGCCCAAACTTGGAAGGGAGGGAAGAAATTGCAGCAGGTGAGGGGAGAGGAGGGGACAAGAGGAGAAGTGAAAGTGTGTGAGCAAAACCCACGGCCTTGATAGCCAAGTCATGATTTGGCCATTGGGTAACCATCCTATTGTCTTGTTGAGATGCAAGTGAGGGGAGAGGGAGAGCAGGGCTCATCCACTAGAGACCAGCCAAGAACATACTGTATTGAATTTTTATATATAAAATTCTGCTTAGCATCTTTTTTTTTTCTTACCAACTGTTAATTAAAAATGTTTCTTTTTTAAAAATAGTTGAACATGTAAGTCAAATTGAGAAGGGAAGAGGGGAAGCAAGAGTGCCATGGAGAAGAGCATGTTACTTTCCTCTGCCCTCAGTCAGAAGAAGGGAAAAGTTCCTAGTTTGGAAAACGGGAGAGGAAGGGACACAATTTAGGGTGCGGGGAGAGAGAGGGTGTTCCTAGTGAATCAAAAAATACTTTGCTTTAAGCTTTTCCCAGTTGTTGTTCGATGAATCAATATATGGCTTTTCACAACATGAAGAACAGCCTTGGAGTTCAACTGCAATTCAGCACAACATGAAAGAAAGAATTGCTGTCTTTAGGGAAGCTTGACTGAACACTGATTTGTGTGCTGAGAAACCCCTGCACATTTGCCCAAGATTCCTTGCATGTTGCAGAGGATTCTCGGGCACCTATAAGGCTTGGCTCATGCTGGGTGTTGGTTAGGCCTGTTGGGCCTCACCATTGCCTATACCGCAAACCTACCTATACATGTGTACTGTAATCAGAAGTAAATCCCACTGAGTTGAACTAGGCTGGGTCTACACATGCAGAATGAGGTGGGAGGGATTGTGAGTGAGAAGTCAATTTTTTAGTAATTTCCTATGGAAAAAATATGTCTGCAAGTAGAAAATTAGCACAGCAGGGATAGCTTTTCTTCATCTGCTAGTTTTTTTTATGCACAGGGCATTTTTAAACACAGGAGAACATTCAAAAATCTGATTCCTTCACCTACTATCACCTACTATCTGAAGTAGTACAGTTCATTCTACCAACTCGTTCCATTGCGAGTGTAGACGAGATCTGAGAACACTCCTAAGTGAGTGTTCATAGCACTTCCACCTGAGACCTAGAACACACTGATCACTGCCTTGAGGCCATGAATTTCCAAGGAAAAAGTAATAATGGGCAAGCTATCTTTCAAGGAAACCTACAGCTCAATCCTACCCAACTTTAGGCCGGTGGAGCGAGCGCTCCGCCGACCTAAGGTGTCGCAAAAGTGCCATAAGGCCTCGAGAGTAAACGGTGCCAGCGTGGAGCCAGGCGCGGCTCACTTGGCCGCCATCCAGACCCTGAGCCAGCCACCGCAGGTGAGTCGTGCACCGGTTGGCGCAATGGTGGGGGGAGGTGCAGGGGCGGCGAGGGTGGGAGCCACTGGCTGGCCCAGGCTGGGGAGGGGATATCGGCGCTGAGATGCGCTGATATCCCGAGCCCCATCACAGCTCAGGCTGACCTTACTTGGCCTCCCCGGATGCGCACCAGCTAAAGAGCTGGCACGCATCCGAGGAGGCCCATTGCAGCCTGCGTCACACCGAGGAAGGAGACGAATGTCCCTTTCCCCCAAGGTGAGCCCAGCCCGCACCGGTTTAGGCTGCAATGGGCTCAGGATGCAATGCCCGGCCCTTTACGCCGGCCGCACATTGTGTGCGCAGGATTGCGCTGCTAGTTTACCATTGGTGATATCAATTAAGATCTTTTGGATTCCCTGGAATTCAGTATGAAAACCACGGCTCTTTTGTGTCCTTTGTCAGCTAACTACTTGAAGCACCTTCTCAGTGAGAAATATTTCCTGAAATAGAACAGATAAAACTACATGTTTATCAATGTTCTGCCAAAACTGAGCCTAGTGGAGCACATAGTTCTGAACTGCAGCCTCACCAGTTGTAGTATGTGTTTTGCTTTAAATAACACAAGGAAGTAGAGGGGAAAGTATTCAGTGAGCAGAATTATCTCTACAGATATTGCTTCTTAATTTCACATCTGGGCTAAATTAAAACAGCGTGAGACCTTGCGCACTGACTATTAATTAGCATGCCTTCCCAGTAATTAAACCAACTAATTCAAAGAAAAAAATCCCCTAAAAGCTGCAAAGAATTCTCTTGCTGGAATTAAAATGCCATGGCAGCGACCCAAATTATTAGCTTTAGACGTTTGGCTCCAGTACCTGGGCAGCATCCTGGGGGAAGATAGCATCAAAGGCAAAAATCTTTGGGACGGCCACAGCCCCTCTTCGGTGACCTGCATTAGAAGGGCTGCTTGTAGATGGGTCGTAAAGCGTGATCTGCTTTTTCCGTGGGTCCACCTTCAGAAACGACATGGATTCTGATGTGTCATGTATTCCTTCTGAGGGGCAAATTCTCACCATCACTTTCACCTGCAAGTGGTCAAGAATGAATGGATTTTAACCCCAAGTGAAAAACGGACTCAATCTCTCTTTTATTCTCTGTTGCTTCATAATTTCACATGTACATTTGCATGTGCACAAAGGAATGGTCACACGTGCACATTCAACTTGATGCAAGGGATGCCCTGCATGTGTGAATGGGCCGTCAAAAGTATAACACTACATTTGTATCACATCCAATGCAATGCTTTCACTGGCATCAGTTCACACATTCAGCTAAAAGTCATTACATGTACCATTATCCAACGTAAAGGAATTATGATGCCCATACATGTACGAACCAATCAACAATCTTGCTAGTCTCTGAGGTGTCTGTTACTCTTCTGATCCACTCCTCTGAGCCATTCTCCATTAATACACAATTGTCCTAATCCAGGGGTTCTCAACCTTTGGAGCCCCGGGTATCCCCTATCACGGTCCTATTTTCTGAAGTACCCCCTGCTAATTAACTGCTGATTAATTGGATTAATCAATTAATTAATTAGGTGATTAATCGTTAAATAAAAAAGTACTAAAACAATTTTAAATGTGAAAAATGTCTTATTTAACTCTTTGTGTGTGTCACACACACACACACACACACACACACACACACACACACACACACACACACACACACGGATCTCTTTTTTCTCCAAGTTACACTTCCCAAAACCAGCTCTTCCCTCCCCCACCCCACCAAAGTACATTTTCCAAAGTACAAAAATAAGCCCAAAACCAAAATCAGAGAGACAGAAGGGCTCCGAAAATAATTAAAACTTAAAATCTATGTTAATTAACACTTAATTAACTGCTGATGGGGCAGATAAGGGGCAGGGCTTGGAGTACCCCCAGCAATGTACCTATAGGGGTACCCGTACCACAGGTTGAGAACCCCTGCCCTAATCCATCTATTGCATTGCACATTCAGGAGCCCTTAAGTGCATTTGGCATTCTTGCAACAAAAAGGTTTTCACACTATTACTGGACCCCCACAAGTGACTGAAAGTGGGTTTAGATATGTAGGTTGAGTTGCAAGCTGGGTAACAGAGAAAGCAATCGAAGGACTACTTCAAAAAGGGCAGAACGCTGCCCAGATCCAATCAATTCATATTCTAAACACACCAATCATCTGAATTGTTCTAGTTACCACATTTATATCCCACCCTCCCTCATCCAAAAAACTCCGGTTGGTACACAAGAGTTATTCTATTTTATCTTCACAACAACTTTGGGAGGAAGGTTAGGCTGAGACACAGGACCACGGAAGGAGAATATGCACCTTCCCCTCCATTGTGCTCATAAGGCCTTGGGCATTTGCCTTCGCCATAGGATAAGGCGGGATATAATTTTTTTTAATAAATAAAATGATGATTAAGGATGGACATGACAGAGGTCTATAAAATAAATGTATGCTTGGAGTGGAGAAAGCAGACCAAGAGAGATTTGTCTCCCTCCCTCATAATACTGGAGCTTGGGATCATCCAATGGCATTGATTGGCTGACTGAATCATTGCACGATTCATAATTAATCTATGGACTGCACTGCCAAAAGATGTGGTGATGGTCACTAGATTAGATGGCTTTAAAGGGGCATTTGACAAATTCATGGAGGAGAGGATGGCTAGGAATCATAATGGCATTGTGGAACCTTCATATCCAGAGATAGAATACTCAATAAACACTGGAACTAGAGATGGGAGAGCTAGTCCTGATTTGCACCCAATTGTCTTGGAAATGGGAAAGTTTGACTAATTTCCAAGGCAAATCCAAATCTGCCTTCTCTAATCCTCCTTCCCTCCAAGCAAAACTTACCTGTCCAGGGTAGTGGCAGCTATGGAAGAGGTAATGAGAAGGAGGGAGATCTGACATCTTCCTCCCTCTTCTTCCTATCCTAGTGCATGTGTCATAGGACAAAGGGACTCATTTGCTATTAGGTAGTTTCCGTGAGGGTTATGGCAATGGCACGAACTCTTGGAAAAAACTACATTTCCCAAAAGTCACTGAATCCTTCTTCCTACACAGCATATCAAAAAAGGAAGGGGAAGAGAGATCAGATCTCCTTCCTGTGGTCAGAGTGCAGCAGCCTCTGACCTAAATAGCTTGTTTGAAGGGAGACAGTTTGGGGGATCAGGGGTGGATGGATATACCCAAAATTCTTCTGCAGCTTTAATAAAATGCCAGCCTGAGAAGAATTCCGGCACTTGCAATGCTTACCTCTCCTTGAAATGAGCATTACGAGTATCTGAAGCTTGTTTCTGAGCCGAAACCAATTTTGCCACATCTCTAGTGTGAATGAAGTGTAGCAATTCGCCCCAGTTTTATAATGAACAAGGATTTGAACTCAGGTCTTTCCTGTACTGAAATCCTGTCCTCCATCTGCTAAAGCACACTGGCTTCCGACTGGCTCAAGTGCCACTGAAATCAGATTTGCAACCATAGAATGGCCAGAAAGCAGTCACACAAAGTTCTCTGTGAGCCATAACCTTCAGCATTAGATAGTTCCATGTACTCATCTCCTTTCTGTGTAAGCAAACACACTTCTCAAGATGAAGCATCTATTGGAGCAGCCCCAGTCTACATCACGGTGATGTTTGCCTGCATGTTGAACCCCTCAAATGTACACAGGCAAGATCAGTACACTTACATGCAGGACCAGACAAATGCATGCTTCTGGAGGGGGTACCAGTGCCCAAATATACCTGCACATTATACCTATTTGGGGAAATATTACTTGGCACATGGCATTGCGCATCTTTCTTCCAAAGAACAAAGAAGTTAAGGCCTCTTCAGCTAGAAAAAAAAAAAAACACCTCTTCCCTGCCTGGAACACAGCATCCTTCAAACACACTCGCTCGGGAAAGTGGCCCTCTCGTTTCAGAGCTCAGCTTTCTCTTCCTCCCTCCTCCACCTCCCTCCACCCCCTGTGCTGATATGAATATGAAAAGACAGTCCTAGAAAATAAGTGAACCTTAAAATAAAAGGAGCAGTTGCTTCAAAAGGGAAAACGTGTATTGTAGGTGACACTTTCAAGGCTGCCGCCCCATAAAAACTGCATGAAGCTACTGCTGGTGTGTGGGAGAGCTTCCCCCGACCTTGACATATCACCAAGGGGGCGAGGAAACCATCTCCTCTGTGCAGCAATACAAAGAAGAGGCCACCACTTCAAAACAGGCACAGGATTATCAGCTATGAGGCACATGCAGTTCTCCAAATACACTGACAACCTGCACTTTCCTTCTATGGTCATCGTGTTTTCATCCTGACCTTAGGAGGACACGACCTCCCGCTGCAAGAATTTGCTCTCCTGCCTCAAAACAATAACCTGACTCCAAGAAATGATGTAAGCCAAGACTGACCCTGCAGCTAGCAACTGAAGAGATGTCTTACCGGAAGAGTTCATATACTCTTAAGTGGTCTGCAGGGTAGCTTTTTTTACAGCTCACCTCAATGTTTACCTAGTCCAATATGCAGTCTTTAGCAACATGTGACCCACAGAATGCATGACCACCTTCTTCCAAAATCCAAACATTTTCAGAAGCAGTTAAGAACAAAAGAAAGAACGGAAGAAAGAACGAAAGAACAAACGAAAGAAAGAAGTGCATTCTCAGGGCTCGATCTGAGCCATGACACCAGAGCTCAGTTCTGCAAACGTGCAATCATCAGGCAGTAGGCAACAATGTCTCTGAGCATACACAAAGTACACTGTTCTTATCACAGCTCTTCCTGCTCCCATCTAGAATTAAGAGCTGGAGTGTGGAAGCCTTGGTTTTCAGGTGCTCTTTTAAGGAAATCAGTCACTATGTATTTCTGACTTAGTTCTCTTCAGAATGCATGCAATAAGGGAGCGGCACTAACTTCTGGTCTCTGAGCCTTATAGATCAAGCAGGATATGCATCAAAATAAATGGATAAATAGAGGGTCCAATTCCAAAAGGAACCAAACCAAAAAAGTACAGATACCAGATTCTTTTCGTATGCTTCTGCATGAGTGTGTGAGTGATTTACTTTCAGTTTGTAACTCTAGTGTTCAACACTTGAAAGATTAGAAGACAGGGCCATAGCTTATTGGTAGCACATGTTTCCATGAAGAAGATCCCAGGTTCTTCTTACCAATGTACTATAACCCATAACTTAAAAACTGCTGGCCTCCAACAAACCATTTCAGTTCTCTATTGTGCCTCAGACAAGTGGTGTTGAGGCAGCCAGACTAATACAAAAGGCAGCACATTCCATAGTTTGGTGGATGAAATACATTGTCTCTCTTTCCTGGGATGCCCTCTGGCTCTCTGGAGGGAGATGTGAGACCCTGAGATAGGGTGGATTAAAGCAGGTAAGGCTGGGAGGAGGAGGAGTGGAGATCAAAAGGACATCTCAAGGGGAAAACATAAACACACACACACACACACACACACACACACACACACACACACACACACAACTACAGACCCATAACTATGGTGGAAATGAAAGTCCCTCAATCACAATTCATTGCCCTAGGGATAAAGGTGCTTCCCTGGAGGTCACAACCTGCCCAGTCAACAAGAACAAGAGAAAAAGCCCAGACTTCAGCACCTAAGGCCAACGCCGCCCGCGTAAGGAGAGCAAAGAAAATAAAAGCTACAGTTGCAAAGTCAGCCACACAAAGCTAGCAATTTCGAGGAATAAAAATAGGATGCATCATCTTTCTGACACCGAGCCCCTAATTTTCATAATTCATTGCCCCTTCCCCCCCTCAACAAGCACGCAATCTCAGTTATGCACACTGATGACTGACTGAAGAAATTCATGGATGGAAAACACTATACCTGCCATGCATTCAAATGCAATGATTCACTTAAAAATATTAAGGTTTGTATTTCTCACACACGTGCGCGTGCACGCACGCACGCACGCACGCACACACACAAACACAACATTGAGTAACTTTGTGTAAGAGTGAAGTAAAGAGGACCTAGAAAGTCCTAGACAGGTCTGAATTCTCTTATTTTATTATTTATTTGATATATATATTTTTACCCTGCCTTTCAAGACAATTTCCTCAGAATTGTGTAAAAATAATAAAATGTGTACTTTCAGGCAATTACAAAATAATAAACCAGATGCAGACAGGTCTAAAAGGTAATCAAAAGGTTTGAAGAGCACATTCAAAAATAAGGATGATTGGCATTTCTTCTTGAGCTGGGAATATCAATGTTTCAGTGCCACCACCGAAAAGGCCCTACCCCGATACCTGCCAACTTTCCAGTTTATGCGTATCTAAACCTCAACAAATAATCGAAAATGGGTTTAACATTTGCATTCATATTCCAAATGACTTCAAATGGATGCAAATGAATGATTTGCATTCATATTCCAAATGAAAAGGACAGAGAACGGGGTAGGGACAGGTGTGTATCAAGGCCAAGAAGGGGGGGGGTGTATTGACGGTAGCAGCTCCACTGAGATCCTATCCCCCTTCCCAGCCTCAATCCACCTTCCCGGGTCCATTCCGGTGGCACTGCTGCATCAGCGGGGGGGGGGGGGGAGGAGGATTTAGATAGGACTGGGCTGTAGGTTCTGTCCTGCATGTATATATCAGTTATATGAGGCCTTAATCCAAACTGAAACTGTGACGTGAGAGAAAGAGCACTCTTCCAGTTAGTGGTGGTAGTGGATGCCACCGTTGCTACCTCACTCCAGCCTGCCACGGACCCATGTCCACTATGTGGTTTGATTTGGATTCCACCCCACCCTCCACAGTTACTATTTGCCCCAGCAGGAAAGCTACCATTGATGCCAATGGGGATTTTTCCTCAGATCAAATAGCAGCTGGAGGGGACCAAATCTGGATTTGTACCATGGGGCGGGCAAAGCAAGTCACCCTTCCTATGGCATAGTCTCAATCCACTCTAAAGTGTCCTGACACGGTTTCAGAATTACCGATCTAAATTGAGAAACCGCCTATGTGATGTCAACCTTCTCATGCCAGTTAGCTGGGATGAAGTGATACTTGTGGCAGAAGGAACTGTATCATTTGCATCCTCTACCATCACAATCAAGACAGAAACCAATGACGGTTGTTGAAACTCACTTGGAACATATAGGAAAATATTAAGTGAAATATATATAACATGCCATCTGCGCATTATATGAACTTTTAAAATCTTAGGAGAAGCATATGGTGACATTTTCTATCATTCTCAAATGTCTGGATTTGGGTTCTTTTTTTGTAAGAAAATATGACAAACTGCACGTGCCTTTGGCTTAACCTCTTTGTCCTCATCCCCTACTGAAACAAAGGCTGGATTCAGATATAACACAAAACCATGACTTGTTTAACAAAATCACAGTTTTGCAGTATGTGTTTGGTTTCCACAACCCATGGTTTGTTGAGAGCTGACAAACCAGGATCTGAAACCATGGTCAATGATGGCCAATCAGTCCATTTCTTGGTCCAAGCCTGCATCACTTGCTGTGTCACCAAGTTGAACACTATCCACCTGCCGTGATATCCCTACATCTGCAAACCCAGGCAGGCAGCAACAATTAGAGACTTATTATGCCCCTAGTGAGCAAGCATACATGACTGGTGGGCTGTGTTGAGTTTGGTGGGTCATACGTTGTACAGGCGGCCTGCCTAAGTTAATTTAACTCTTTTTTTGCTCATATTCATCCCTAGTTACTTTTGCCTCTCCATCTGCTGCTTTTCCCACTTTTCAAAATGTCTCAGCTAAACTCCTTCAGGCAGGCAGAGGCGGCCTATCCATTAGGAGAGGTGATGTGGGATGGAGGGGGTCAAAAGGGTAGTGGATGCCACCACTACTACCTCACTCCAGTCTGCAACTTGCACCGATCCACTTTCCGCCTGCTCAAGCAAGCGGAAAGTGGCCCATCCGTCTCCTTACCTTGCTCCTTGTGCAGTTTCTTCAAACACAGAAGGGCAGGACTTCCAGTTTGATTTACAGGGACCGCTCGGATGAAGGAGCTCCTTCATTCACGTGGTCCCTTTAAATCAAACTGGAAGTCCTACACTTCCACAACTGTGTGAGGAACATGTTAAGTGGATGCTTTTGAACCGTCCCGGGGGTCAGGAGCCTTTTTTTTCTTTTTTTTCTTTGTAAAACACTATGTACACTGACATGCAACACTAACAGCGCAATCCTATCCAATTTACACCACCGGTGTAACCAGCGGTGCAATGAGAACGGGAGGCCCCAGAAGGGAAAGGGGATTCAAATCCCCTTTGAAGGGGATTTGAATCTCCTTTCCGTCCTCCTGGGGTCTCCCGTTCTTGTTGCACCGCTGGTTACACCGGTGGTGTAAGCTGGATAGGATTGCGCTGTCTCTCAATCAATCAATATGGCTACTTTCTTCTGTATTGCTACAAGGCACTTTTCAAGTAGTTCCCTTCGTTGGCTATGAGACAGTAACTGGCCTGTTCAGAAATTAAGCTAGAAGGTTCCTGCCAGGACCAAGTTTTAATTTCCATAAATATCCTTATACAAATGTGCACAGAAAAAACGGCAGCAGTACTAAGCATCCTCGTCAGGATGGATCCTTGTCTTTATTCATGAAGCCATCTGTATTATGCATATCACACAACTATCTTGCTAATTAACTGGCTCTGTAATTCATGTGGGTTTTGTACACTGTAGGTTAACATTAAACTGTTGAACTGTCTAGATTTATATATTTCAGTCAGAGTCAGGGGGGTCAGCAGAATTACTAAGGGAAATCCTATTAAAATTCAAACCTGTTTGGTTAAAAAAAGGGGGGGGCAGGAAAAAGAGAGAAGATATCTGCATATCCTGAAAACACTTCAGGAGATAGGGGTTTCATGTAAATAAATAATTTGGAAAGTTCCTGGAAATGGCTGGGCAGGAGGTCAGGGTGTATCTGGTAAGTGTTAACAATGGGTGTTCATTTAAATGTCAATGCAATGGATGGGGAAAGACTCACAGCCATCCCAGGAATGTATTTTTTTATCTCATTTATCTAGTTGTCAACATACAGTAGGAGTCAGGGAAAAGAAAGGTTACAAAAGCAAAAACACAGACACTCAACTTGGAATTCTCCCATTCCTATCATTTTAAAGGGCAAATTAAATGAATGGATGCTGAAGCGAGCAAAAAAAAAATTGTATTTCCCCCTCCCTTCAAACGCTCAGATATGCATATGCAGCAAAATGTTTAATGGAGACTAGTAAACAGACAAAAGAAAGACAAAACGGCTTAATACCCATTTAACAATTCTTTCCTTCACAAGGGATTTAAGCCAACAGAGGAATACATGCGAAAAACGTTGTACTGCATGCAAAATCCACATGGTCTTTGCGAGGCAGAACTGCAACCTGGCAAACTTATCCTTGCCCTCCTCTGTCCATGGGGGGGGGGGCATGACAGAGGTTTATAAAATTATTAACTGTGTGGAGAAAGCAGGGAGAGAAGGTTTTTTATCTCTCATATTATTGAAACTAAGAGGTCATTCAATGAAACTGATTGGCAGGAGAGTCAGATCAGCTAAAAGCAGTGGTGTAACTAGAGTGGAGCGGAGGCAAGTAGTTCTGCAAGACTCTGTTACACCGGAGTCAGCGGCCCCTCCCCCTTGCCGTTGGAGCCATTCCAGCAGCAACAGGGGAGTGTCCTGCGTGTTGCCTTTGCTGCCAGAATGGCTCCAATAGCAAAGGGGAGGGGCCGCTGACTCCGGTGTAATGGAGTCTTGCAGAACTACTTGCCTCCGCTCCACTCTAGTTACACCACTGGCTAAAAGGAAGTACTTCTTCACACAGCACATGACATAACTGATGTATAGAATTCGCCGCCACGTGATCTGGTGATGGCTACTAGTTTAGGTGACTTTCACAGGGGATTAGACAAATTCGTGGACAATGGCTATTAGTCATTGTGCCTCCATGTTCAGGGATAGGATGCTTCTGGAAACCAGCTGCTGGAGAATGAGAGTGAGTGAGTGGGGAAGGACTACTTGCCTTCATGTCCCACTTCTGAGTTTTCCTGAAGCATCCGGTTGGCCCCTGTTGGGAGAATAATGTTGGACTAGATGGGCTGAGCAGCCCAATCCTGTGTAAAGATACGCAGCCAGCCTAAAGGGCTGGCCACTGTATCCTAAGCCCATTGCGGACTGCCCCAGAGCTGCTGGAGCGCACCTCGGGAGAAGGGGACGTTCGTCACCTTCCCTGGGTGTAAACAAGGCCTATGGGCCACCTCAGGTCTGGACCTGGTGCACATTTGGGGAGACGGTGCCAGGGCAGCGCCGGCCAGGAAGGGGCTTAGGATATCGGTGGAGAGTGCTGCTGATATCCCCGCCCTCTCCCAGCCTGGGCCGGCCAATGGCCCCCCTCCCTCACAGCCCCATCCTGCCCCTCCAGCACGGGACATACCTGCAGCGGCTGGAGGCGGGTGAGTTCCGCAGTGGAGTGAATGGCTCTAGCCTCCACGCCGGCGCCGCTTACCCTCCGGCTGTCAAAAACATGCCTTAGACTGACGGAGTGTTGGCCCTAGACTGGCGGACACCCTAGACTGGTGGAGCGTTGGCCCACCGGTCTATAGTTAGGCAGGATTGCGCCGTGAATCTGATCCAGCAGGGCACCGTCTGTGTCCTTAAGGGATCAAACTGGACGTGATGGTAGCAGTTGTGTTAGCTATGGACTGCTACCAAATTCCTACAAAGGAGGAGGCTCGGATGATTTAAAGTCCAGAATGGATATGGGAAGGGTGAGGAACTCTTCCTTCACCTGCATTCTCCTCCCTGTAACCACCTGTCCCCAACAGGGTCAGTCAGACCAAGAGTCTGAGTCATGTCAAATGCTGCCCCCCCCCTCTCAATCTGGTGATGTTCCTCTGCTGTTCCTCCCATTCTAGCATGCCACTCTCCTCTCTTCCACACTTCCTCTTCCACTTGGTCCCCCCTCTTCCTTTACCAATCCAGGGAGCGGGAAGAGAAGGAGGAAGAGTGGAGGTGAGTGGGTGAGCGAAGACGGGTATCCCCCACCTATCGGCTATCTGAAGCAACAGCTTCAGTCAGCCTCACGGGTGGGCCAGTCCTGTTCCTCAGCCAGTTTCCTCCCAGTTGGGCCTTCCTGGGGGGGGGGGGGAGAAGATGGTTATGAAATGGGGGGCTATGGGTTGCAGAAAAGTTAACCCCTTCACACCCTGCTTTAAAGGAATATAGCATGGCCAGCATTATGAACTATAGTTTGTGCCACCATAACATGTAGTTAGATTCTTTGTTCGGAGCCAAAGTATTTTGCAGATTTAATTGCAACTGACAGATATATAACCCTTGCAAAATTGGTTTACTGTGGGTAGTTCCTTGACACCCTCCATATACTGCTTCTGATAGCATATGGCAAATTTATGTGCAAAACAATTGCTATGCTAGGAGAGACTATTCAACTCCCTTGGGAGAGCCTAAAAGAAGCATTTTTATATTGTACTCTTTAGAAAGTGGCCTCTATTAAGCAAGAATTGATTCCCTGTCTCCCCAAAGGCATGCACAAAACCATTTTATTTTTCAAAGTGGGTATGGAATAAAAGAAAATATGTATTTCTATGCAATTTCCCACCTTTCGCTTTCATCCATTAAGTGTATTAACTGGAGAGACTGTGTGCTTGGGTATATTTTAATCATTCATACAGCAGAATGCACACAAAGTGAAGGAGGTTTTCAAATTGTTAAGTCTCTTTCCATTCACAACAATCCCGTGAGGGAGATCACTATTATTCTCATTTTATAGACAGGCCAACTGAGGGCCTTCGGCATTCGGAAGACTGGGGAAAGGCAGATGCTTTTGACCAAACTGCAAGAATGGACTGGAGTCTTCTCAGCCAGTGAAATGATTTATACTGAAAGCAGCATTCTAGTCATTAGGAAATAAGCGGCAATAAAGATGACAAAATTAAGTAGCTATTTGTTATCCATCAAACAACTATCATAAGGAGAAGTGATTAGGGCATACAAGCAGCTTAAGAAAAAGTCCACAGAATCAGTAAATCATGTCAGCGGGACTTGGGAAACAAAATTAAAAAAAATAAAAACAAAATAAATGTCATTGGAAGGAATGATAAAAGGCAAAACGCGTGACTTTTCAAGAGCACTGTTGGGTAATTCACGTTCTCACACACACACACACACACACACACACACACACACACACACACACACACAGAGCCTTCAACTGACAAACGTAAAAGGATTCTGTCATTCCAACAATTGTTTTTAAAAAAAACTGACAAGAGCTTAGGAAAAAGACAAGCACTTATAGTTACTCTGGTAAGCGATGCTGTATTACAAAGCGTGTGTTGAATAAAACCCCAGGAAAAAAACAACATTTAGCATGGTGGTGGGAGGGAAGAAGCTCTCTAAAACTCTACAAGGGGAAAAAGACAAATTAGAATGCAGTATAGCAGCCACTGTAAAAAGGATGTCTTTTTTTAATACCACAATCTGATAAATTATCTTAAGTAGCACATTAATGTCAGAAATTGAGCATAATCTAACTTCTTTTGGTGCAATATTAAATGGCTTTCAAACATCTTTCCTACCATTCTGACATTAAATTTAATAACACCCAATGAGACCCACAAAAAATGATTTCAGTTAAAAGAATCATATTGCAGCGGATCTAGCCAAAATGATTTGGGCTTCAAGGTTAGTGGCACTTTCAGGGAATAAGATGAGTAATTTGCTACATTTGTTGTTGTTGTTGTTCAGTCGTTAAGTCGTGTCCGACCCTTCGTGATCCCATGAACCATATCCCGCCAGGCCTTCCTGTCCTCCACTATCTTCCTGAGTTCGCTCATTTTCCATGTTCGTTGCATCGGTGATGCTGTCTAACCATCTCATCCTTGGCCTTCCCCTTCTCCTTTTGCCTTCAATTTTTCCCAGCATCAGAGTCTTCTCCAGAGAGTCCTCTCTTCGCATTAGGTGGCCAAAATATTTGAGTTTCAGCCTTAGTATCTGTCCTTCCAGGGAGCAGTCAGGGTTGATTTCATTTGCTACATAACATTCATCAAATCAGTAGTCAGTAACATTACATACATCATGATACAAGGAGCGTGTTTTGTGCGTGAGGGGGGGGGGGGAGAAAGAGTGAGAAAAATTCAGAGCAGACATAATGAATACACCCCTCCCTTCATTTGTAGGCTTTAACCATGGTTCAGAGTTATATTTGTACCTGTCCTAGCCATAGTTATTATAGCTAGTTGATATTAACCAGGCATACTAACCAGGGTTCGCAAACTAGTTAAAATGGAAACCCTGGTTAGTACATATGTAACAATAAGCGATAGAGAGAGAGAGAAAAAACACAAATGTTTGGAACCGTGGGAGGCTGAAGTAGTTTAGGAGAGGGAGTTCCTGTAGCAAATTAGTAAAGGGGGAGTGGGCATGCACGCACACATGTACATACACAGTGCACTGATTTTCTTTTCCAAAATACTGTATCCCTTGTTGAAGCTGGTTCTCCATAGGGAAAGAGACCTTCAGGGTTTTGTTGTATGCCTTTGCACATATATGGCATAGTCCAGCCCTTTAACAATATCCAAACATACTTTCCCAGCCCCTTAAAAAGTCTCCACTGAAAATAATTCCACCATTTTGCTAAGGTGCATACTCTTCAATACCTAAGAACATAAGAACTGCTTTTGAACATCTTCTCCTATGAGATTTCAAAATACACTCCTTGTTTCTGTTGGAAGAGCAACAGCATGCGAGCTAGATGTGTACAATACAGAGGTGTCGCTGAAGGCGGGGCAGTACTGTAAGTTCCGCACCGTTCTAATCCCTGTTTACTCCCCGGTACGAGGTGGCCCCACCCCTTGCCATTGGAGCCATTCCGTGCGGCGAAGGCAACGGGCAAGAGACTCCCTGCCCATTGCCTTCGCCGCACAGAATGGCTCCGATGGTGAGGAGGCGGGGCCACCTCATACTGGGGAGTAAACGGGGATTGGTACGGAACTTACAATACCGCCCCCCCCTGTTCAGCGACGCCTCTGGTACAATAATAGTGGGTGTGAGTGTGTGCATTCATCCCCACCAGTAGGGGGAGCAATCACCTATTCAGTTACTAATATAAGTACTTGTGGATTGCTCTCTCCTACTTTGATTAGACTTTCGATTAGCTTCCTTTTCCTGTCTTGTTGTTCTGCCTGAGTAACAATGCTTGCAGGTTCTTTCATTGTTGCAATAAAGTTCTTTTCATGCCAATAAAGGTTCTTGATTGATTGATTGATTGAATAAAGTTCTTAATAACACTCAGCTTTGCTGTGTGTGAGACTGATTGATTCCCTCAGCTCTGCTACTAATTTCCTACTATATTCTCCTGCTGCAAGGCCCCGAAGTTGCCACCTTAGATGTAAAAGGATGTAGTAGAGGAAGTGATAACGGTGGTAATGGAGCTTAAAGGCAAGCTTGTTTGAAAGCTGGTGAGGACCGAGATCTTGGAACATCTCAAAGGGGCCTCCAGGACAACCTACTTGCAGATAAAGGCAGAAAATTAGCTCTCTCCAGCTCTATGATCCCATGAATTCATTCTGCCATCACTGTGCTTCAAATATTCACAAGCCTGTGCTACTTTTTCAGCTCTCCCCAAACACAGTTCAGAAGTTTAAAGCGGTAACCTTTTCTCTAACTCAATCATAGAGCAAGCTTTCATCTGACAAGGTAATTTAGAGATACATACACTGGGGAGAAATTCTTGCAAGTTATAATATGTTGCTTTAGTTCTTGTGCTCCTTTAGTAGATTTTTTAAAGTCACAGTTTCATGAGGGGGGGGGAATCCAGCGAGTGACAGAAATCTAATCTATGGAGGTCTAATTTGCTAAAAGGAGAACATATGTTGAGATTCCACACTCCATCCAAAGATCTCCCCCCCCCCCCCGGTTTGGCTTTCTGCATGTATGTTTATTTATGTAGTCAACAATCAGCTCTTCAAACACTACGGAGTCCGTATGGCAGAATGTGCTGCAGAGAAGAACTGCAGACAACGGAATGTGCAACACTATTCCTGACTTATGCCTGATGGGCAGGGATAACATTGCTCCTAAATCTCATGTGCCAGAGATGGTGTAGTGGTTTGGGAGTTGGACTTAGACCTGGAAGATCCAAGTTCAAATCCCCGCTCAGCCACGAAGCTTCCTGGGTGACCTTGGGCCAGTCACTATCTCTCAGCCCCACCTACCACACAGGGTTGTTGTGAGGACAGAAAGGAGGGGAGGAAATATGTACACCACTCTGAGCTCCTTGGAGGAAGGGCGGTATAAAAATGTGATAAATAAATAAATAAAATTTTCGGACCAGATACAAGCTTCTGGACCTTGTAATGCTTGCCTTAAAAGAAGAGGCAAATATTACAAGCCCTAATTCTTTTCTAGCTCAAACTGAAATGGAGAACATTTTGAGACTTACCTACCCTCTCTTTCCTCCAAGCCCCCTTTCCCACACATACCGGCTGGGTCAGTGACAGCAGCATTGTTACTCAGGCTCCCTCCCTTCTTTCTCCAGCCATCACCAGCAGCAACCTTTGGAAAAACTATATTTCCCGAGGTCTACAAGGGCATACAGAGTGCCAGACTGAAAGGAGAAAGACGGCAATGCCTCTCTCCTTCCTTCTCGCTGTGGCTGGAGTGTCACCACTACCCAGAAGATATGTGCGCTTTAAAAGGAAGAGGGGCCGGGCCTGGGGAGAGATCACAGGGGGGGGGTAAGGGATGGAGCTGGGTGTGAGAGAGGAAAGTGGGTGGGGTTTAATAGGAGATACGTCAGGTCGAATTCAGATTAGTTTGGAAATGAGCCAAACCATTTCTCAAATTTCGGGGAGATGGCTTGGCTTACTTCTGATCCGACAATTCAGTTCTGGGGAGGAAGGGCTTGCCCATCACTGCCTGACTGCTGGTGAATCCCAATAAGGGATCTACCAGCTTAGCTCATACGTAAGAGATGGCAAGAATACACAGAAGAACTATACAAGAAAGATCTTAATGTTCCTGATGACCACGCTGGTGTGGTCACTGACCCAGAGCCGGACATCCTAGAGAGTGAAGTCAAGTGGGCCTTAGGTAGCATCACTAACAACAAAGCTAGTGGAGATGATAATATCCCAGCTGAGCTACTTAAAATCCTAAATGATGATGCTGTTAAAGTGCTGCACTCAATATGCCAACAAATTTGGAAAACTCAGCAGTGGCCAAAGGATTGGAAAAGGTCAGTTTATGTTCCAATTCCAAAGAAGGGCAGTGCCAAAGAGTGCTCAAACTATCGCACAATTGCACTCATTTCACATGCTAGCAAGGTTATGCTCAAAATCCTACAAGCTAGGCTTCAGCAGTACGTGGACCGAGAACTACCGGACGTACAAGCTGGGTTTCGAAGAGGCAGAGGAACTAGAGATCAAATTGCCAACATGCGCTGGATCATGGAGAAAGCCCGAGAGTTCCAAAAAACCACCTACTTCTGCTTCATTGACTACGCAAAAGCCTTTGATTGTGTGGATCACAACAAACTGTGGAAAATTCTTAAAGAGATGGGGGTACCAGACCACCTTACCTGTCTCCTGAGAAACCTGTATGCGGGTCAAGAAGCAACAGTTCGGACCGGCCATGGAACAACCGACTGGTTCAAAATTGGGAAGGGAGTACGGCAAGGCTGTATATTGTCACCCTGCCTATTTAACTTATATGCAGAGTACATTATGAGAAATGCAGGGCTGAATGAATCGCAAGCCGGAATCAAGATTGCCGGGAGAAATATCAACAACCTCAGATATGCAGACGATACCACCCTAATGGCAGAAAGTGAAGAAGAACTAAAGAGCCTCTTGATGAGGGTGAAAGAGGAGAGTGCAAAAGTTGGCTTGAAACTCAACATTAATAAAACGAAGATCATGGCATCTGGGTCCATCAATTCCTGGCAAATAGAAGGGGCAGAAATGGAAGCAGTAACAGATTTTACTTTTCTGGGCTCCAAGATCACTGCAGACAGAGACAGCAGCCGTGAAATTAAAAGACGCTTACTCCTTGGAAGGAAAGCTATGGCAAACTTAGACAGCATAATAAAAAGCAGAGATATCACCATGCTAACAAAAGTTCGCATAATCAGGGCGATGGTGTTCCCAGTAGCAATGTATGGTTGCGAGAGTTGGACCATAAGGAAGGCTGAGCGCCGAAGAATAGATGCTTTTGAACTGTGGTGCTGGAGAAGACTCCTGAGAGTCCCTTGGACTGCTAGGAGATCAAATCAGTCAATCCTAAATGAAATCAACCCTGACTGTTCCCTGGAAGGACAGGTACTGAGGCTGAAGCTCAAATATTTTGGCCACCTAATGCGAAGAGTCTCTGGAGAAGACTCTGATGCTGGTAAAAATTGAAGGCAAAAGGAGAAGGGGAAGGCAAAGGATGAGATGGTTAGACAGCATCACCGATGCAACGAACATGAAAATGAGCGAACTCAGGAAGATAGTGGAGGACAGGAAGGCCTGGCGGGATATGGTTCATGGGATCACGAAGGGTCGGACACGACTTAACGACTGAACAACAACAACCAGCTTAGCAACACCACTGTGTTGGAAGTACTTTGCACCAGTGAAAGACTTATCAAGTGTGACACTAACAGCAGAGTACTCAAAACAATCATGGTCACAGAGTGTCTCCCTCTTCCCCCTCTCCCAACACAATTAGGGGGAAAACTCTTCTAAGCACATTTTAAATACTGTATATGAATAGACCATGAATTTTGTCTTCTGTTCTCCAGATTCCCAAGATACCAACACAAAGGGAGGACAAAATCATCCATATTTGCATCATTCCTTTGGCTCTGGCCATACTCCTTTCTCCGAGAGCTGTTTTATCACAAGGAATGTGATGCAGAATATCAATGGCACGTAAGCTTCTTGACCTCAGTATTAATTTGTATGATCACTCAGTGGGGATTTGCTCGCAGCTCTCCTAGGTACTTTAGTACCTCCCTGAAATGGAAATTGGCAGTCACCTGTATAATTAAGCATTCAAAAGCTGTACTGTGTGCTTTCCAAACGCTGGGACTGTGAATTAAATACACAGACATGTCAGCTGCAACACACAGCACGTGAAAGAAATGTCACTTTGTAAGCTTATACAAATATATATACAAATTCCAAGTTGCATTTTTAGGACCCAAGAGTACTCCTGCAAGCACCTCTGATGTCTAAAACACCAAACATCATAAACCTGGGGGGAATCCACTAGATCACTGGATCCAATTCCTATTCCCTAAAGCAGGGTGGTGTTGTTCAGTCGTTAAGTCGTGTCCGACCCTTCGTGATCCCATGAACAATATCCCGCCAGGCCAACCACTAAAAAATTCCTTAGGGATGTCAGTACACATCTTGTCTGAAAATAGTACTAGAGAATGAACACTGAATGTCTCAGCAACAGCTATGGAGCATGGGATGTGCTGTTTCCTCTGGCTCCGATGGCGAGGGGGCGGGGCCGCCTCGTGCCGGGGAGTACACGGAGGTTAGCACAGTGTGGAACTTACCATTCCGTCCCACCTCGAGCGACACCACTAGTTTACTGCTATAAGGATGAACCCCTATAATCTGTAGGCTCGTGTACTCCCCCTACCCTCTCCTTTATGGCATACAAGAGTGAAATACTTTGCTTACAATTTCAACTAAACCACAGTTTCATATTACAAATTTGGGGACCTGTGGTTGAGTTCAAACCACATTTAGGTAAAACAAATCAGGATCAAACCATGGATTCAGATCCTGGTTTGCTATCAAACTGTGACTTGAACTTCACCATAGTTTCCCAGGTTCATACGTAAGTCGAAATTGTTCTTTAGTTGAAACCAAAAGCAAAAGCTTTCACACTCTTCCTCTCACGCACAAAAGCAGAGACAACACATGCAAGCATATAGCTCTCCCAGGCTGATTCTCAAAGCAGAAAACCATGGTCATGGCTTATACACCCCGCCAACATTGTGCACATCTTTGCGGGTCTCAGATTGTGGGTTATGTTTACATCTGACTTCCAGCTAGATCTATGAACTTCGAAATACCTGAAGGTATGTCAGGGCACAGATCTCTCTGGTAGTCAGAAACACAAATCAGGAACATGATGGAAGTTAGCCAAGTGAGCTACTTGAGACTATCTGTGCTCAGGCCTCAGAGCCTTCATCTGGCAGGAAAGGGAACAGGGCAGGCTATAGGAAGCATCTAGATTGGTCAGGGTACTGTAGTGAGCCTGACCATTGCAGGCTCCTCTTATCTGGTTCACACAACACCACCTTCTGCCTAGCGCACTTTGCGCTTTTCCCAGTTTCAGCTCCACAGCCAGCCTAAGCCTCCAGCTCCGTTTCCAGCAACTGATTACAGGAACCCTGATGACTTGGAGAATCCAGCCTAAATTGGGTCCTTCTGGCCATGAAAGAGGCATCTAGTATCACTTACTGAGCAGCTTCTCTTTTCAAAGGCACAGCAGCCTTGCTTTGAAAATTCTCCCTGGACGTTCCACAGCTTTCAGGTGCAAGTCTGATGCAGAGGTACCAGCTTCCAACTGCAACTCATTCACTGTAGTCGCAATTTGAACCAGTGCCACCTTCTCCATGTGGGCTACACAGATGTTAACAGATACAAATAGCTTGATTATATCAGATCAGATTCATAAGGAACGCTGCTATCTAGTCTCAACTGCAGGTACATTTAGAACATTCGGATTTTTACAGTTATCCAAGGGGAAACGTAAGAAACTGAGATCTTCAAATACCTTTCCAATCCCCGGGTTGTCCTTGATCTTTGACACAGCTCTCAAAAGGCAAGGTGGTGCTGGGGGAGGACACATCTGCAAGACGCCGCTAAAATTCGTGGCATAGATGGAGAAGTCATGGGAGTGCAGCAAGGGCGCGTGATGCTTCTTTCGCTTTGAGGACAGGTTAAGTTTCTGGGCGGCTCTGAACAAAGTAATATGGAGGAAGAAGGACACGGTTATTATGCATTAGGAGCTATTTAAGCCAGTAAAGCAGATGTTCGGTGCCATCATTGCCTGTTTAACAAATCAAGCCATTTCATTTTCTAATCAGATTTCATAAGAACCTACCACCGGGAGACTAATAAAAAGAAACTGGGGCCAAAATATGGCTGGCAAGTTATTTGTGTAATTTTTCTCCCCAGCAGAGTTTCAGTTATACTCTAACTTTTCTTTTATTTTCGTTTTAAACTTCTCTGGCAAGAGCTTAAAAGAAGAATCGAAGGCTGCCCAAAATCTCACATCATACAGTGCTGAAATCATCCCCTTGTCATTTGCAGGCCCAGATGGGCTTTTGCTGCTGCTAACGTTTACAAGGGCCCGTCTAGCCCAGCTTCCTGTATCTCACAGTGGCGCACTCAGGACAACAAGATATCTGTATTCTGTTGCCACTCCCTTGCATCTGGCATTCAGAGCAGTGGCATTGCTAAGGGGGGGCCACGGGGATGCAATGCCCCGGGTGACAACCGCGGTCTCCTCCATGGGATTTTAGCTCTCCGCGGCTGCTTTTTGTAGCCGGATGGCTGCATTTGCAGCCGTGGAGCAGAAATGCGCCGAAAACAGCGTGTTTCTGGCCCCCTCCCACCCTCGAAGCCTTCAAATGAAGACTTCTGGGAGTACAGGCCTGGCTAGCAACGCGACTGATTCAGAGATAGGTTACCTCCAAAACCTGGTGGTTGGATATAGTCATCATGGCTTAAGACCCGCAATGGACCTTTCCTCCATAAATTCACCCATTCCCCTAAGCACATCTAGTGGGGGCACTCCAAGGAAGAGTTCTAATGCAGCTCTTAAATTGTAGGCAGATTCATACAGGAGAAGATGTTTCTCTGCATTTGCCCACTGCAGAACGGTAGCAGTCTTTCTTTAGCACAGGTATTGAGTTAGCACTAGAAGCGACACTGAAATGCAGCATGAACCAAGGGCCACAGCGAATAGCTCCATTTTAATAGCGCCATTTAATTTCCATAATGTTTACATAAACATGATTGACAACTGGCATGATGGCATCTTGCAATTCTGAGATTCTATTGCTGAATTTTTTTGGTCCTCATTCCCTGGATTACTCTCTATGGCCAAACAGTCAGTCTTGAAATGTTCCTCGCTCTATAAATGACATTTCTCATATTTTTGATTAATAGGGAATATTATGCATATTTTGGTTTCCATTATGTGCTGTAACATGGAAATAACAAATAGAAAAAAAATAGCTCTAGAGAGTCTTTTCAAAGCTCTATGGAGGGATACATGAAATCCTGATAGATTAATGATTGCTTCAATACAGTCTGCAGCTGGAGTCCCCTTGGGAGAAATATATAAAGGAGGAAAGGATGCCAAGATAGAATTTACACATCCAATGTTTATTCAGACACCCAGACTGAGTGTTAATAGCCAGATACGTTTAACATACACAAGGGGATCAAGGCATGAAAGATGTAGGTCAAGTATACTATAAAGGTATGAGATCTGCCATAAAAACCAAGGTTACAATCCAGCACTATTAGGCACAGTTCAGCCCTCTAAAATCAATGTATTCAAGTGCACCTAACTCTCTTTTGAGTTGCAGACCATGTTTTACAATAGATGCCATTTTTTATCGTGTGTTCAAACAAAACAATTTTGGACAACAACCAGTAATTTAACTGAAAAAAAATCATATTGGATTACTGTACCCCAATAGGCCCATTCTTGGTCTGTATTGACTGTACCCCAATAGGCCCATTCTCAACTGTATTGATGACATCATACTGAACAAAAATTAATATCATGCAAGACAAGAGTTGTTTGCTAGATGCTAGATATTGGCATTAACCCCAAATCCTACATTTTGAAAATAATGGTTAGCTAGGTAAACTATGGAAGTACTCAAAATGGCAAATAACTAGTTATATACAGTATATACATAAAATAGAAGAAAAAAGACTGGCTGAATATAAAACGAACTAGAATCAATTTACCTGTATAAATGTCCATAATAATTTATTATATTTTGATATACACATCTTCTTTTGTTTAACATGCTTACTGTATTTTTTAGCAATTTTAAAAAAGGGAGAATACCTTCCAAAAGTCATTGGCAGAACTGGAACTTGCCGCCTTTGGTGTTTTTATTTGACATTCAGGTCAAATAGTGCAGTCCCAAATGTTGATCTGAAATTCTGATGGCCATTCAAAAACCTTTGATAAATATGAGTCATATTTGCAGAAAAGCCTTTACAGTCCAATCATATTCTCCCCACCAATGCAGCCGCACCAAAAAGGCGCACTGGCGCACGTCTGAGGAAAAGAAAGGGGTGGGGAGCATCCAAACAGAGGGGATAGGATCCGATGCACATCAATGCCACCAGATCCATTCCCTCCCGCTGCCCCCCCACCCCTGTTCCTCCCCACTCCCTACCCAGTTTCACCCCAGTCTGTTCCCTCACTGCCCACCCCCGCACGCTACCCTTCCTGGTCCGGCGGGTGCGGTAGGGTCCATCAGCAGAGATGTAAATGCCGCCTGTTATGGTAGCACTCGCAAAATGGCTGCCGATGGTGCGCTGTGTAACATTTTAACAAGAGCATTTAACAACCATTTAACATTTAACAACAGCAGAACTTGCCTTCTGCTGTCATAAGAGGCTCCGTGTGACAGCCCAATCCTGCATAGGATTGGGCTGTTACTCTCTCAAATCAGTATTCTCTACATAACATAGCCCTTTACTATTAAATCACTTTTTTAAAATCAAAATTAGTTCACAGAAAATGACTGTTGATGCCACCTTAAAACTACAAGGCCCATGATGTAGTGCAGGGGTTCTCAACCAGTGGTACTAGTACCACCAGTGGTACTTCGGCCAAGTGCTGGTGGTACTCGGACTGCCAAACCACCGAAAACACGCTACAATGCAGCGCTTTTGGTGGCACATTTTCGCTCCTGAGAGGCTCCTGCCTTTGGTCAAGCTTCTCAGGAACACTGAGAAGGGGCCCTCCCAACTGCCCAGCCAGAGCCTCCTACCTACCGTAAGTAACTGGCGATTATGTCATCGCCAGTCAGGGCCTCTGAGAGGGGGGTTAAGGGGGTAATTTGTACCCTCAAAAGGACCCTCAAAAGGGGGCCCTTGAGCAAAAAGGGGGGCCCAGGAGCCAAATTCATATGTAGGAAAGGGGCCCAAAAGAAACTTTGTACCCCCTGATAAAATTCCTCTGAATGGCCCTGTCGCCAGTCACTTCCGGTGGTACGCAGCAGGAGAGTGGTGCTGGAGGTGGTACTTGGCCAGGAAGGGGTTGAGAACCCCTGATGTAGTGTGACCATGATAAACACATACATGAAAACATATCTTGATTTCAAACAAATAATTTACCCTAAACCGCTGAAATTCAAAACCAGAAGCTAAAATGTTCCTCAGAAGTTCACTGCCTCAGGCTGGGGAAATAGGTTTCACATGTGCCTAGTTCTGATGGTGGGTGCCAACACTGGCTATTCTTCTAATCCCTTGGTGGGTCTTAGGTAGCTTCTGCTCACGGGAGATAAGCTGCCTGATTCATGTGCCATGAGGAGTATTCACCATAATTCTGCACACCACTGCTCAACCTGGAGTGCACACCAGCTCCTACTCCTCCATCATCATTACATAAGAACATAAGAACATAAGAAGAGCCCTGCTGGATCAGGCCAAAAGCCCATCTAGTCCAGCTTCCTGTGTCACACAGTGGCCCCACCAGATGCCTCAGGGAGCACACGAGACAACAAGATACCTGTGTCCAGTCGCCACTCCCTTGCACCTGGCACAGAGAAAACCCACTTCTTTAAAAAAACAAAACAAAAAAAAAACCAGGAGGTTGCTTATGGCTTGTAACCTGTGATGGTCTTTTCCTCCATGAATTTGTCCAAACCCCTTTTAAAGGCATCTAGGCCAGGTGCCATCACCACATCCTGTGGCAAGGAGTTCCACAGATGAATCACACGCTGGGTAAAGAAATATTTTCTTTTGTCTGTTCTAACTCTCCCTCCACTCAATTTTAGTGCGTGTCCCCTAGTTCTGGTGTTGTGTGAGAGGGAGAAGAATTTCCCTCTATCCACTCTCTCCATCCCATGCATAATTTTATAAGTCTCAATCATGTCCCCCCTCAGGCGCCTTTTTTCTAGGCTGAAAAGCCCCAGACGCTGTAGCCTTTCCTCGTAAGGGAGGTGCTCCAGCCCACAAATCATTCTAGTCGCTCTTTTCTGCACCTTTTCCAATTCAACTATATCCTTTTTGAGGTATGGTGACCAGAACTGGACACAATACTCCAGATGTGGCCTTACCATCGATTTGTACAAAGGCATAATGATATTGGCCGTTTTATTCTCAATCCCCTTTTTAATGATCCCGAGCATGGAATTGGCCTTCTTCACAGCCGCCGCACACTGGGTCGACACTTTCATCGACCTGTCCACCAGCACCCCAAGATCCCTCTCTTGATCCGTCACAGACAACTCAGAACCCATTAGCGTATATGTGAAATTTTGGTTTCTTGCCCCAATGTGCATCACTTTGCACTTACTTACATTGAAGCGCATCTGCCATTTTGCTGCCCATTCTCCCAGTTTGGAGAGATCCTTCTGGAGCTCTTCACAATCCCTGCTGGTCTTTACCACCCGGAAAAGTTTAGTGTCATCCGCAAACTTGGCCACCTCACTGCCTATCCCCGACTCCAGGTCATTTATGAATAAGTTGAAAAGCACGGGTCCCAAGACCGATCCTTGGGGCACACCGCTTTTCACCTCTCGCCATTGTGAAAATTGCCCATTGACTCCCACTCGCTGTTTCCTGGTCTTCAACCAGTTCCTAATCCACAAGAGGACCTGCCCTCTTATTCCCTGACTGTGGAGTTTTCGCAGGAGCCTTTCATGAGGGACCGTGTCAAACGCCTTCTGAAAATCCAGATATATAATATCCACGGGTTCGCTCGCATCCACATGCCTGTTGACCTTTTCAAAAAATTCTAACAGGTTTGTGAGGCAAGACTTCCCCTTGCAGAAGCCATGCTGACTCTCCCTCAGCAGAGCTTGTTCTTCTATGTATTTTAAGATTTTATCCTTAATGAGACTTTCCACCATCTTCCCTGGAACAGATGTTAGGCTGACCGGCCTGTAGTTTCCCGGGTCTCCCCTCCTTCCTTTTTTAAAGATTGGCGTGACATTAGCTATCCTCCAATCCTCTGGCACAGTGGCCGTTTTAAGGGACAAGTTGCATATTTGGGTCAATAGGTCAGCAACTTCATTCTTGAGTTCCTTCAGAACTCTTGGGTGGATGCCATCCGGACCTGGTGATTTATTGATCTTTATTTTGTCAATTAAGTCTGAGACGTCTTCTCTTTTAACCTCTATTTGATTTAATTCCTTAGTCAGGGGAGACCGTTCTGGCAGCGGTATTTGCCCGAGGTCTTCTGCCTCTCCACTATCTCTCCACTTTCTCATTGACTGGAGAAAAATGCCAGTCATAGGTGAGCAATCTCTTTTTGTCCAGTCCTAGACAGAGATAAAGGATATGGTTGGGCCAAGTGTGGAGACTGAGTAAAGGGGACAATTCAGACATTCAGGTTTACTTGCAACATAACGTCTGGAACTCACAGGAAGTCTTTTTTGACGTTAACTCATGTGAAAACATATGGAAACTTTACCATTTACTGATTTATTTATTTTTGCTATGTAAACTGCTATGTAAAACTCTGTGAACTACTTTTTGTTCAAAAATGACATGTAAATATAGTGGACCCTTTTTATTTGCGGGGTCGGAACCCGCAGATTTGGGACCCGCGAATGTCCACACTAAAAACCCTATAGAAAGGGGGGAAGCCCCCAAAGCACCATTTTACTTTTAAATATCAAAACTGGGTAGAGTCCGAACTAGTGAGCACCCAAAAAAATCCAGTCTAAACATCTGGTGGGCTGTGACACAACTTGTTGTTGTTGTTGTTGTTGTTGTTGTTGTTGTTGTTGTTGTTGTTGTTGTTGAGGACACAAAAATCTATGAGCAGGATCCATTAGAAATTCAGGATACTGACATGGGATCATCCCCAAATAAGTTAAACAGAGAAACACCTGCACACGCTTGCCAAACCTAATATCAGAACTGTCAGTGAAAGGGAAGGTGAGCTACTTAGGAACATGGCCTATCTATGGAGAATGACAACATAGAAATGGAATATAAGGGCTTTTCTGCCTTCACATATAAACCTTTACTTAACATCTGTCCTTCCTTTTATAACTCCTGCTTTGTTTTCCAGAGCTGTATTTGACTAAAGACTGAGAGCCTTTCTGGGACAAAGTTCCACCCATCTATTTTTGGACAATTCAGGTGTGCCTTTACAAGGTGGGGTTTTTTTTTGGGGGGGGGGGTATCATCAGTACTCATGCAATTCATTTGATTCCTGTAACCCTTTGATGACCTAAGGGTCTTTTGCCCAAAAAGGAGGAGTAATTACCACAGAGATGCACTTCAGCAGCACAATCCTATGCATGTTCAATGGGGCATACTCCCAGGAAAGCGTGCATAGGATTGCAGTCTGAATTTACTCAGGCCACCGGAATAAGACAGGGTGTACTGGGCACTAAACCAATCAGCGGATACATTTCCTTCCCACAAGAGGTTTGCTGTGCTCTTTCCCTCTGATGTTTTTGGAGGAGGTTAAAAACACATTTGTTTCATCAGGCCTTCCCCAACTACTTTTGATTGTTGTTTTCCTTTTTACCTCTCTCTTCTTGCTGAGTGTTGCTTGTTCTTTGATTACATGCTCTGTTTTTTATTCCTGCATTTTTATCATATATTGTTAGCTGCCTTGAATCTCCAGACTGTGAGATAGCATTTTTAAAAAAAAAAAAAAAATCAAACCTATGTATAAAATAAGTTTGATGTGGCGCAGTGGGTTAAACCACTGAACCATGAGCTGTCGATCGAAAGGTCGGCAGTTCGAATCCGTGCGACGGCTCCTGCCAACCTAGCAGTTCGAAAACAAGAAATTGCAAGTAGATTAATAGGTACCGCGTCAGCGGGACAGTAACAGCGTTCCATGCGCCTCAGTGTTGAGTCATGCCGGCCACATGACCACGGAAGTGTCTTCGGACAGCGCTGGCTCTTCTGCCTTAGAAATGGAGATGAGCACCACACCCTAGAGTCCGACACGACTGGCTTTCGAGCAGGGGATACCTTTACCTTTACCGGGGGGGGGGGGGGGGAGAGAATGGGAGAGCAGAGACAGATGGTCCTTAAAGCATGTTAATGCGAGTAGATAAATAGGTACCGCTTGCGGGAAGGTAAACATTGCTCCGTGTTCCAGCTGCATGCTATGCGCTGCAGCAAGGAGAGTCATGCCGGCCACATGACCACGGAGGTGTCTTCGGACAGCGCTGGCTCTTCGGCTTTGAAACGGAGATGAGCACCACACCCTAGAGTCGGACACGACTGGACTTAATTGTCAGGGGTCACCTTTACCTTTACCTAACTTTTTCACAAGGCACAATCAAACTGAGGACCTCTTCTTGACAGAGCATGTTTTTCAAGTATACATCTCCTAACATGGCATAGACTGAAAATGTAGAGAGCAGATGCTACAAGCAGGTGATGGCAAACAAATCTATGACACAAATACATTCATCATAATAAGAGCCATGTCTCCCTGCCAAGTGCACACTCAGTGGCAAACCCAGATTTGCCACTGTGCAATGTCTCAACACTTCCCCAGTGGGTACTTCCCCACTTCTCAACACTTCCCCACTCTTCACTATATTTGCAATATCTGTGGCATTCAACAGCACTTAAAGTTACCCTGCGTACTGTTGGAAGCATCCCGACACAGAAATACAAAGAATGTCATACAGTAGCTAATTTTCCAGGTAAGATTATCCATGTTCACATGGGGTTCCAGGAGGCAAGAACAGGGAAAAGCTGAGGCAGCTGTTATGGAGGGTAATTAACGCTAAGAAGCATCAAATGAATGAATGCTAATTTTACCTCATCTGGATTTTATATCATTTTAAGATTAGCATTCATATATAGTATATATGGCATATTGCATTGTGCAGGAATCCCTACAGGCATGCCCTTGGAACCCCCCCCCCAAGCATTTGTACATGAAAGCATTCGGAGGAGCATCATCTGTTGTCTTAGAGGGATCTGGACGCACTTCAGGGGAAGAAGTGTTCCTAGCACCCGGCACCAAAAACACTTAGCAGTGGATTCAGCACACAAAAGAAAGGCCTCCCCACTGAAAATAAGATGGAAGACTTGAAATATGAAATGCAATGATCAAAACACAAGGATTACCCGCTACCGATCGAATCCTGAATGACCGCAAGAAAGCCTAAACCTAAACTATTTATACATCAAAACACAAGGCAGCTGCACCCTCAACTTTTTTTTCTTTTCTGAAGTAGGGGCCAATCTCAAGGAGGGAGAACCACAGTCTGTACCACCCACATTGCTCCTTGCAGCAAATGGAGCAGCTGTTTTTCTTGGTGGCTTTCTTTCAAGGAATTAATGAAGCTACGCGGTAACAAAAACGGCCACGGTACTGTCCCTGGAACAGCAACAGAGAACAAGCAATTCCAGAACATTCTTAGCATCTCAGGCATATGGCAGGAAGCTGGGAAGTGCAGAACGCCCTGTGAAACAACGTCACTAGTCACTGGCACTTTTCTTGCTGCCCCTGAAATGCCCCTGGTGTTGGGGATAGCCAAACTGGCCTTGAAATTTCACTTGTAGGCCTTAAGATTTCACTGTAGGTGAAATCTGGGGGCAATTCTAGTCGAAAGAAGCCTCCCTGAAAACTTCTCGTGCGCTATTTCTTAAAACGTTTTCCATTTTCCAGAGCACACAACCAGCAGAACATTGCTTTGCCCAGGTGCAATCTGAGTCCATACAAACTGCTTCTGGCAAGGGGTGGTATTATTATTATTACTACTACTACTACTACTACTACTACTACTACTACTACTACTACTACTACTACTACTACTACTACTACTACTATTTATACTGCTTTTCAACAAAAAGTTCACAAAGCGGTTTACAGACAAAATCAAATGATTAAATGGCTCCCTGTCCCAAAAGGGCTCACAATCTAAAAAAGATGCAGAACACCACCAGCAAACAGCCACCAGAAAGACACTGTGCTGGGGGTGAAAGGGGGGCAGTTACTCTCCCCCTGCTAAATATAAGAGGAGCACCAACTGAAAAAGTGCCTCTTGCCCACTTAGCAGGGGTATTTTTTCCCTGACGCATCTCAGCGCTGAAAATAGAAAACCACCAAGGCAATGCCATCTTGGTACTGCAATGTACACTGCTGGGACCAGAATGAGCTAATATACAGTACTCTGTTTATGTATACCATGGGAACATGATGCACTGTTTTATCACATCTAATTCCCTAAATAAGAGCCATGTAAAAAGCCATGGGGAAAATGCTCCATCAAGAAAAACCTGCTGGATCAGACTGAAGATCCATCTAGTTTAGCATCCTGTTTCCAACACTGCCCAACCAGGTGCTCCTGGGTGACCCACAAGCAGGGGGCAGCCATCTGAGTCAGTCCATTGGTCCATCCAGCGCAGAAACTGACTGGCTGCAGGCCGCAATCCTATCCACACTTACCTGTGAGTAAGCCCCTCTGACTACAATGGGGCTTACTTCTGAGTAGACATGCATAGGATTGGGCTCTCAGTCTCAATGTCTCAGACTGTGAATGGTCTGTATCAGCCTCGCTACCTGAGATTCTTGTGTTGTAAGCTGCCTTGAGTGCCCTCGGGAGAAAGGCGGGGTATAAATTCTTTAAATAAAATAAATAAAATAATTTTATTGGTGATGCCTGGCTGTGTTGTAGCTCATGCACTACACATGTAATAGGCTTCCTGTTCAATCCATAGGATAATTCACAGATATTATAAGCAGAACCGGGAAATGCCTCACCAATATCCATGAAGAGCTGCTAAAGTCAAGGTTGACAACAGGGCCTCAGAGGGGGGTTAAGGGGGTAATTTGTACCCAGGCCCAGGGTGAAAAAATGGGTCAAAAAGGGGGCCCTGGAGCAAAAAAAGGGGGGCCCAGGAGCCAAATTCATATGTAGAGAAGGGGCCCAAAAGAAACTTTGTACCCCCTGATAAAATTCCTCTGAATGGCCTTGGTTGACAATAATGGGTTAGATATGCCAACGTGCTCAATTCATTGTAAGGAAACTCCTCAGATCCTGACAAAGCTTGAGACATAGGCGCTACTCTTTTTCTTGTTTTTATCTAGTCTTCTAAAAGGAACTCCAGCAAAATAAACTAAAGATTCCACCAGCTTGTCTTCTTTCCCTTTCCAATTAAAGCTTCTGAAATGCCACTGTATATTATTTTCCCCTCTGACTGCGAGATCTACTGTCTGCATTTTGCTTAACTCTTTTCATCTTTAATGGAAGTTGTCTTTTAAGATGCTCTAGAGAGTTCTTTGCTCATAGCTAGGTGTCACAGCAGAAAATAAAAACTAATATACGGCACATGGAGGAGCACTCAAATATCAAGTGACAAGGGACGGGTCTCTAACCTGCTTTTTCCTCCGCTCAATTTAGATTACTACGCTGGCAGTGGTTGCACGGAGAAAAGGCAAAGCACACCAAAAGCCTAGGAAGGCCAATTAACTAGTGTCCTAAATCCAGAGGACAAAATGGAAGAACAAATGATAAAACAACCCCAGCACTTTAAAGAAATTCCACATCAAAATGTATCGCCACCTACATGGCAATGTCCCGCCTCTGGCATCCCTATGAAAGATGGGCAAGGAGTTGCATGCCAGGGGAAACAAGATGGGATCTGCCCACCAATAACATAGATCCTGGCCCAGGGCACCAGGGATGCCAATTTGGGGGACATGGGGAATGGGAAAGAATCAGAGGGCTACACAGTCGGTATCGCTGGGTTGAAAATCTCAAACCGAGTATCGATGAGGAGAGGAGTGGACATGCAACTGATGGTACAATCCAGCACAATTAAAGGCCGGCGGAGCGCACGCTCTGCCAGCCTGAGAAGTAACAAATGTGCCGTAAAGCATGTTTGTGGCTCCTTTTAAGTGAGTGGTGCTGGTGCGGAGGCCAACACCGCTCACTCCACCGTCGACCAGAATCCACACCAGCCGACGCAGGTAAGGCCCACACCAGTCGGTACAGGGGCGTGGGGAGGGCAGGCAGGGGTTGCGAGGCAGGGGGCCTGGAACAGGGCTCAGTATATTGCCGCAACCCAGCACTGATATCCCCGCCCCCTCCCAGCCTGGCCCAGCCTTACATGGCCTCCCCGTACATGCGACAGCTCCAGAGCTGGCGTGTCTCCGAGGAAAACCAAGTCCTCATGTGTATGTACATCTATAGGGCTTACACACCTGGTACGTCCATGGTTCCCAAGTGTGAACACACGTGCAATTCCCACACAACTGGATTCACCCTAGTGGGACTGAACTATGGGTATGCAGGGGGCCCCCATACCTCTCTAGTAATTTATCCTAGTAATCTAGTAATTTATCCTAGTAATTTAACTAGTCCTATGAGAATCTTCTTTTGGCATAGCAGCTTTCCGATTGCCTTCCCAGATCTGGCGTCAGTAACCAGACAAACAGGACAACAAGCAGCTTTCTACCCTTTCCTAAGTCTACACAGCAAACCCAGAGCTGAAAAACAGAGCTGAAAAACAGTGCTGAACTTGTATGCCGGGGAGTTGTTCGTATACCACAAGACAAACTACCAAAAGAAAAGCCCATGTGGTTTAATCTTTGGGTGAGCAAGACTGTCAATGCGTAATCTACATGTCAGTTCCTGGCCTGTGTACAGAGCATTTAATGGGGTATTGAAAATGCAGTTACTACGAAATCAACAATGTTTACACACCCTATTGAATGAACACGCCAAGCTAAAGCAGGCAGAACTGCATCAACTGAAGCATGTTTCTTCAAGACAAAAAGTGTTCTTTTTTTCTTTTTTTCCCCCCAGTGTGGGACTTGTTCTGCCTACTATAAACAGGCTGATAAGGAAGCAGAACTTTGGCCTCATTTTTAATTCCACCAAGAGAAGAGCCCTCTTGGGCCATTATTTTATTTATTTATTTAATTTATTTTTCACATTTTTATACCGCCCTTCCTCCAAGGAGCTCAGAGTGGTGTACATATTCCCTCCTTTTGTCCTCACAACAACCCTGTGAGGTAGGTGGGGCTGAGAGATAGTGACTGGCCCAAGGTCACCCAGGAAGCTTCGTGGCTGAGCGGGGATTTGAACCTGGATCTTCCAGGTCTAAGTCCGACTCCCAAACCACTACACCATACTGTGGTCATTACCTCGGAGTGCACCGCCAAGCCCTGCTCCCCACTCTGGAGCATTCCGCAGTGCTGCCCCTCGTCCGCCTAGAGACAGCATTTGCCTGGACTCTCCCCAGAGTAATAAATAATAATATTTATTATTATTTATTGAATTTCTATCCCGCCTTTCTCCCCCATAGGGGGACCCAACTTGCTGCACCAGCATCCCATGGGATGCAATGACAGATCGCGAGATCCATCATCGCATCCCGCCAAAAAGGACTGGGCTGTAATTGTATAGATCTGTGGTATACTGTAGAAGCTACCTTTTATAGATCTGTGGTAGTTCGTACTGGCTTTATACTGGCAGTTCCAAGAATAGGTCCTGCTAGAGCAGTTGAGTTCAGCCACAAATCCTAGAGTGTCACTCTCAGAACAACAGAATTCAGCCACAAATATTAGAGCACCAACCAACCGTCCACTGGAATGGACCGAAGCGTTGGGGCAATAGATGACCCAAGACGGGTAGACGAAAGTCTGTCCTCTGCTCTGGTTCTGCCTTGTTTCAAATCTCTCTGCGTTTATTTTTAAGAAGCGAGCCAATGAAATAGTAACAGTTGTGTACTGGTCCTTCTCTAACGACGTTCCTCTGCCAACAGAACGCTTGACATTTTGCCCTGCAATACTGCACTGAAGTGCACAGAGACAAGCTACTTCCAACTAAAGTTACTGACAATTCAATTGCTTGTCATACAAAGTTGATCCCTTATATTACGGCTTGTGAAAGGCATATACAGCATGACAGGCCTTCTCTCACATTGCATTTCAAAGGCACAGGGCTCACCCCCATTTTTTTGAAAAGGCATGCAAAGTATTTTGTTTCAGTAATACATGGACTTGGCTCAGAGCCAGACCCATGAAGTTCAAAACTCCAGCAAGGTTTGGCAGCTCATAGACCTGGCCAAGAGCCAGATGTGCACATTACCCCGCTTCAACAAGACATCTGCATGCTTTTTGAAAGACAGGAACATTATCCCGTGTATTTAAATTGTGACATGAGAAGCATCCCTCTTCCTTTCCAGATGCAATGAGGAAAATCAGGATCTTTTGAAATACGCATTTGAGGGAATGACAGTTTACAATAGCACTTACCAAATCTCAATCCACTGACCTTCACCTTCATTCCAAAAAGCAATTTTAACTTAAAAATTGAGATGGAGAGCAATTGGTGAAGACCATTTGGTGATCGTTCAGTGAGAACTCCTCCTATTTCTGTATTTTACCCATTCTGGATTCCTCCCATAAGTGATGCTTTAGTAATCATTGTGCAGATTGACAGGTTGCTAATGTGATCGATGGGTGCAGGGAGAGATGCTGTTTGCCATTTTTAAAAAGAAAATTAAGAACATAGGAACAGAAGAATCGCCTTGCTTGATCAGACCAAGGTCCATCTATTTGCAGCATTCTGTTTTCAACAGCTGCTGGCCAGATGCTTCTGGGTGCTCACAAGCAAGACAGGAAATCATGCTGGATATGCACTTTCCTGAGCATCCAAACAACTACAAAATAAAGTCAAATGGTGTGAAATGTGATCGAGAAGTGCATGAGGAGTTGTGTTGCTCATCCAAAATTATATCATCACCCGTACTCAACAGGTGCAAAGGACACTCAAGCAGTATATTCAACACATTATGTCCAAGAGCAATGGTAAGGCTTTCTGGGCGAAGTATCACATTTTAGCAGATATGAATGCGCTCAGTGTAATATATCCTAAGGAGCAATATCCTTAGAGAATGAAAGGGTAATCTTCACTCAGGGAAGATGTCCGGACAGGGCACAACAAATGTTCTTTTGATGCAAGATGCATATATTTAATGCAATATGAAGCAAGACAGTCTGACAGCCCAATCCTGTGTAACATCTGCCACAGCGTGCAAAGTGCGCCGCAGCAAATCCTAAGCAGGATCAGGGCTGCGCCAGCGGAGCTGGGACAAACCTCAGGGGAATGGGACATTTGTCCCTTTCCCACGGTTTCAGCACCAGCAGCCCCAATGGGCCTCCTCATTAATGGGCCAGCGCCGGCTTGTGCAGGATTGCGCTGTGAGAAAATTAGACGGTAACATTGATTTGAAGCTATGTGATACAGTGGTGACAAGATGAAGCAATGAATCAGGAAGTCCCTGGTTTAAATCTTGCCTCTGCCATGTGTTGGAAGAGCAACAGCACGTGAGCTAGATCTGCAGCATAACAGTGAGTGCAGGTATTTGTGTTCATTTATTTATTTTTTATTTATTTACAATATTTCTATCCCGCCTTTCTCCCCGAAGGGACCCAAGGCGGCTAGTTCATTCCCTAGACTGGTTCATTCCCACCAGTAGGAGAGTTATCTATTCAGTCACTAGAACATAAGAGCCCAAAGGCCCATCTAGTCCAGCTTCTTGTATGTGGCCCCACCAGATGCCTCAGGGAGCACAAGACAACAAGATACTAGTTTAAAGGCTTGTAGGCTGCTCTCCCCTATTTTGATTAGACTTTGCATTAGCTTCTTTTCCTGTTTTCTTGTCTTATGCCCCCTGCGCAAGCAACCATGATCACTTGTTTCTCTTATTTTATTTTGCAGTACACAGTATATTTTGCAGTATACCTTTTTTCACACGGAATAGCCACCTGCGGACTTGTCTCAATGTGGATGGCTACCTGAGGGAATAAAGGGCTGACTGGAGGCCGAGCATGGCATCACAGTATCTTATATTAGCAGTGCGCCAGCCCACCACCCGCTCCTGTGAATTGGTGGTTTTTTTCATACCCTTTACAGCCATTTGAAGTACTTGGAAGCCACACGGGAGTCCAGGAGCAGGCAGCGGTCCAGGGCGATGCTAAATTAAAGTACTGTGATGCCGCATGGTCCTCCCCTCCCGCTCCCCTGCAGCGGATTTCTTTCAATGTAGTTTTTTGTATGCGCCGGGGGTTCAGGAACCGACCCCCCGTGGATACAAAGGGCCAACTGTATGTGCAACTCAGCTCCACTGTGAGTTTGTTTTTCCACAGCTCTGCTAATGCCATGAACTTACTAGATAGATGCCCCGTCCCCCCCAGACATATGGGACTATTGACTGACAACTGCATGAACTAGATCAAACTTTGAAGCAATCTAAGTTCCATACATTTTAAATACTAACAAAATGTCATTCCTCTCTGTCATTAAGTGAACCAGTGCTTGTATTGTAGAGAATGTCACGGTGGTCCAATGGTGAATCAGAGCAATCATATCCTTGCCGGTCCACTGTTTTGAGACAGTCGCTGTCTCTCAGTCCACATAGATAGAATTCTAATGGGCTTTCAGCTTTGAAGCGCAGTTTAAAAATATAAAGACTGGGATCTAAAGGATCACACAAAGCAGAGCTTCTGAGTCTCATTTTCAACTGCAGTTCTTCCTCTCCACATTGACACCCATAGGACCTTCAAGGAGAGGCTCCAGTGCAGTATAAGGAGCTGAAGTCCAAGGGAACAGGAAAAGGGTCAAAATGAACCAATGTGGCTCACTGGAGTGTTTATGCGCACCTAAGTAATGATTTGAGCCAGCGGGTGGCACAGTGGGTTAAACCACTGAACCATGAGCTGTCGATCGAAAGGTCAGCAGTTCGAATCCGTGCGACGGCTCCTGCCAACCTAGCAGTTCAAAAGCAAGAAATTGCAAGTAGATTAATAGGTACCGCGTCAGCAGGACGGTTAACAGCATTCCATGCGCCTCGGTGTTGAGTCATGCCGGCTACATGACCATGGAAATGTCTTCAGTCAGTGCTGGCTCTTCAGCTTTGAAACGGAGATGAGCACCGCTCCCTAGAGTCGGACACGACTGGACTTAATTGTCAAGGGATACCTTTACCTTTAAGTAATGATTTGGATTCAGGCCATAAAGTCTAATAAAGTAGTAGATGCATTAGCAGTGCCAAAGATGATAAATAATAGCAAGGGGAGATGCAAAGCTGGTGGAATCCCACGTTGAGAAAGTGTGGGACAAAAACAGTTGACAGCAGCACTGAAAAGCATGTTCCCTTCTAAATTCTTATGCTGTTATGAGCTTTAATGTGGGGTGTAGCTAAAGCGTGTTATTAGAGCATCGTCTGTGATACAAAGATTAACATATTTCCTGCAAACAGTATCCACAGGCAAGCAAACAAAGTTGGAGCCACAGAAAAGCTGGTCCAGCCTGCAGGTTCTACGAGTGTGTATTACGAGCACCAAAAGGCTTTCTATCATTCAGCAACAAGGAGCCAAAATTATTCAAGTTGAGCAGTGGGTGGATTTTTATCACTCGGGCTGTCAACGCTGTCAGCCCCAGAGAGGCATTACAATAGTTAAATATATAATAGTAGTGAAGAGCCGGAATGTCACCAATAAAAAGGAGACGAAACAGGTGCACACTGTCAAATTACCGCCTGCTTGGAAAGTCACGATTATCGCTTTAACTATGGAATGCTTCAATCCCCACTGAAGCACAGCTACTGAATGCAACAGCTGCTGTTCCCAGACCCGGGGGGGGGGGGGACGAAGGAGGGAACCTATATCAAGGAAACTCAGGAAGGAATGAGGGGAAAGGAGGGGAAAAGTTAAATGAGAAAAACAGGGGGGAAATGACTAAATGAACAGATCTTTTGAAGATCAGACAAATGAGAGGAAGCTGAAGTGCAGAAGAAAGAAAAACAAAATTCACTGCAATAAGTTTGCTAGACAGAGGAAGACGCTACGGGAACGTGCAGGGGGAAGGGAAGAAACCTGTACAACAAACAGAAGGGCACAAGAGAAGTGAAGATTGCTAGCTGAAAAAAGCAGCTGACAATGAATAAGAAAGGGGGGGTAGAGTTAAGGCAGCAATCCTTGCAGAGTTGTAATCATGGGACGCTAGCCCCCACATGGCTATTCCTGGCCCTGCCTTGAATGTCCAGCTTTCATTTCAAAAATTAAGTCTCTAGACCTTTTAATTTTTAAGACGTATTTGGTTGGTATTCTATCCCACCACTCACTACAGCATAATACACTTACAGCCCAATCCTATCCTTTCCCTTGCTGCGCCAAAACAGGCTGTGCTGCATGCTGGGGGGGCGGGCGATCAAGAGGTTTGGGAGAGGCAAGGGAAAATAGTTTCCCTTATCCCTCCACAAGCCCCTCCACTGCCTATGAGTCTTCTCAGACCTGCACCAGCTATGTAGCTGGCACAAGTCAGAGAAGAGAAAGGGGGCCAAAGAGCCGCATGTGGCTCAGGAGCCACAGTTTGGGCACCCCTGCTATATTCTATGTCTACTTACATGGGAATAAGGCTTTACTACTGTGTAAGCATGTTTTGAATTGTATTGTAAATGACTTGTGTGAAAATAAATCAGTAGCAGATCACATGCTTTGCATATAGACGGCCCCAGGCTCAATTCTTAGCATCTCTAAGCATGGCCAGGAAAGACTGAAAGAGGAAAGTCTGAAGAGCCGATGTCAGTCAGTGCAGCCAATTCGGAGCTTAATGGACTTATGTTCTGACTCAGCGCAAAGCACCGCCTTCCTATGTTGAGCTTTAAGCATCTTACAGCACAATCCTAGGCATGTCCATTCAGACATAAGTCCCATTGTGTTCAATGGGGCTTACTACCAAGAAAGTGTGTATAGGATTTCAGCCTTAAGCAGTCTGTATTAATTATTATTATTATTATTATTATTATTATTATTATTATTATCTTTTCTTTTTTTGCTATTCTTCATTGATTCCAATCTTATACATTAAAAAGCCACTCACGTTTAAATCCCACCCCCACAGTTCCACTGCCACGTGTCACCTTAAAACTCTTTTTACTTGACAGTAAGCTCTACTTATGCCAGCTGAATGTGCTTTCATGTGTGTTTAAGATCAAGATGCGGAAATGCAAAATTGCAGAATTCATTCAACTTGTACCACAAGTGCTTAGTACTAGTGGCTTCTTGTCCTTGGCAGAAATCAAAGGCTGATCTATTCGTGATTTTCTTAATAAATAATGGCTTTACCACCTCAGTTTCATCATGTTGGCAGGCTTTTGTCCAAACTGTGTTCACTTCTGAATTCAGATAAGGGAGCACATAATTTAATAATTCCCCAAGTTCAGAAAAACCTTGCCTGCAAGAAGCTTCTCAAGCAGAAGGCTAGGCTAGGCCCCTTCTTCCTGACAAGCTAGTTTTGCACAGGCAGGGAATTGCTCAGTTAGGAGAACATTCAGTCCTAAATTTGTGCGATTTCTGAAGGGCTGTACCTTGGGATTCTCGTGAATGTGTAAATCCAGCTCTTAGACACTTCGGTTTCCATTCTACTCCTTTTGGTTTCTATCCTGGTGGCATTTAATAAAATTAAATAGTACCTCACTTACCGCTAGCAGCAGTGCCTTAGGGCTCCTACAGATTAGGGTTTCCATCTTTTGTGTAAGAAGAAAAAAACGCCCTGCCCTTAACAGATGACTGGCATTTTGACAGACCTGCAGGGCCTTTAGGTTGCAAAGTTTGACTTTCCCTGTACACTTCACAGTCTGAGTGCAAAGGAGTACCTCGATCAGTCAAGGATGCGTCCTTCTGAATACCCAGACTATACCAAAGATTTTCATTTCCAGGACCAAACATTGCATATGTACATCCATTGAGAAGTACAGGTGGGCCCACATATCCACTGATTCGCTATCCACGGTTTCAGTTATCCACGGATCGTGGGGACCCCCCCCCCAGGCTTTTACTTTTTTCCCAGTAAGCTTCGTTTCTTCCTTAAACAAACAGGAGAAGCAGCCTCTGGCTGCTTATTACAGGCAAGTAGAACGAGACTAAGTACTAGAGAGGCTCTGCAAGGTTAACAGAAACCTTGCAGAGTCTCTCTAGGACTTAGTCTCGTTCTACTTGCCTGCAATGGAGGCTGCTTCTCTGTTTGTTTTAAGGAAGAAACAAAGCTTGCTGAAAGAAAAATAAGAAAAATAAAAATAATAAGTGAGAGCCAGGATGGTGTAGTGGTTTGGGAGTCGGACTTAGACCTGGAAGATCCAGGTTCAAATCCCCACTCAGCCATGAAGCTTCCTGGGTGACCTTGGGCCAACTATCTCTCAGCCCCACCTACCTCACAGGGTTGTTGTGAGGACAAAAAGGAGGGGAGGAAATATGTACACCACTCTGAGCTCCTTGGAGGAAGGGCGGTATAAAAATGTGAAAAATAAATAAATAAGAGCTGGGGGGAGCAAGCATGCCTGCCTGCAAGGGAGGCAGGGTGGGGGGGGCCCTCAGGAAACCATGGAGGGGGTGTTCGCTCTTATCCACGGTTTCAAGTATCCACGGAGGGGCCTGGAACATATCCCCAGCAGATATGGGGGCCCACCTGTATTCCAAATATAGCAATCATTTTCCAAAGGGATATTGTGGAAGTGGGGGGGCTAAAACCCACTCCCCCCCCCCATGTACAACAACCCCAGTCCAACTTATATAAACTCCACATGGCTGTGTTTGTCTTTTTAAAAAGTTAGGAGATCTAACCATGGATTTTCTGTATCATGTTTTGTTTGGCCCTTTTTGTGTGTGTGAAAAACTGTTTCCCTTAAAAAGACTGGTGTTCAAAACATGTTGGAATTAAAGATACTTTTTTTGTCTATACAGTACTTTTTTTAAATGGAACTAGGATAAAGCCTAGCCCAAAAGCCTTGTTGGCAGCATACAAAACTTTAGACAGACTTATGGATAGATATGAAATAGCAAAGCAATCACCAATGAACTGGGTAACTGTGATGAGCTCTAGCCTGGCATCATGCACAATAGAAAAGCAGTCGGCAACTGAGTGGGGAACTCTGCTGAGCACTAATTAGACTGGATGGATGTACAATGGCTAGCCATTCTCTGGTTTCAATGAGGAGCGATGATGAGTACTAGTTAGACCTGATAGATGCACAATAGCCAACCTGTCTCTATGTCTTCCAATCGAGAACTAAGCGCAATTAAACCATGTCTCCATGCTTTGAAACTGGCAACAACGATGCACAATATGACACTAAGGCCTGGACTAACATGCTAATAATGCAGAAAATTCAATCCTCATAAAAACTATGTATCACTTTTTGCAGGTTTTGTCACAAACATAAAGAAGTGTTAGCCCTACCTATTCCCTCCTTCCACACAGAGCAGACAACGATGAGCACTGTGACAGAATTGACTCCGGGGTGCAAAGCAAGTACTCAAATACCAGATTTTATATTGCTGGTTTAAACTTGGACCAACAGATGGCCTGGATATACAACAATTATCTGTCGGGCCGCTTCTCCAACGGCTGCACTGGCTGCCGATTCGTTTCCGGGCCCAATTCAAAGTGCTGGTTTTGACCTTTAAAGCCTTATACGGCCTGGGACCAGGATATCTGAGAGACTGCCTACTTCCATATATTCCGGTTCATCTCCTTAGGTTCATCTCTCCTTCATCAGAGAAGGCCCTTTTGCGGGTACCGTCGCCCAGGGAGCTGCGAGGGGCGGCAGCCAGAAATAGGGCCTTCTCAGTAGTGGCACCAACCCTATGGAATTCCCTCCCTCTTGACTTACGTACTGCTCCCTCCCTGGAAACCTTCCGGCGAGGCCTGAAAACTTTCCTGTTTAAGGAAGCCTTCTGAGTCCTTGCCTTTTTTAACATCCTGCTGGTACAGATGGAGTGCTGCTGTTTTTTATGCTCTTGTTTTAATTGTAATTTGATCTGTTTTTATTAATTTTTAGATGATGTTTTTTACTAGTTTTTGTGAATTGTTTTTTATTGTTTTAAATGTGATTATTTTTTTGTATTGTATTGTATTCCTTTCCCATGTTGTAAGCCGCCTTGGGTCCCTTCGGGGAGAAAGGTGGGGTAAAAATACTGTAAATAAAATAAATAAATAAATTATACATTTTTGGGCTAGACATTAAAACCAACAAGCAAGCAGATACAACCCTTAATAGACACCCAACCTCTTGCACATCCAGTTGGGTTCTAAACGCTTACTTAGGATAGCTGGAACTGTTTCAAACATAACGGAGCCCAAAGATCCACATAGTGGAGCATCTTGCTTCATTCTGTGGCCAACAAACATGCCACCCTGTGCTCCATGTTTCTTTTCCTTTCCTTCTTGATCCAGGCCTCTTACCAATAACCACCTTCCCATTACTTTGTGCTTTGCTTTCTCTCTCTGCTTCTTGACATAACTCCCCCCCCCACCGGCGCGCACACCGTCCTGCCTCCAGATTGATCTCATTCCTTATGCCGATGCCCCTACTGATCCCATTGGCTCCATGTGCCCCTTGTTAACCCTCGTCTCCAGGTTTGGATTGACTCTCCTATTCACGGTCGCAATCGCCCTCCTGGCTGTTCTTTTCTGTGCTGATCACCATTTGCTCCCCTCTGAAATTGCCTGTTTTCTTCCACCCTCCCTCCTGCCTGATCACTCTGTCCCCCTCCTGATATTCAGTCTATTAACCTCCCTGACTTCTCTGCTGCTGTCAGCCTTCACTATCCCTCCCTTTCTTGGCTGCCATCTGCAAACACACGTTCAACTCTAGCCCTCCCACCCTGCACGTTGCAGGTCTCTCCCCCTAATCTCCCTTTCCTCTTGCACTACCGTTGTGCTTTCGCTAGTTTATTATTCTACATATCCTCTTTATTTGCCTCAGCAACCCCAGAACGTAAACTCTTCATGGCAGGGAGCCTGTCTCCTCTCTGCTCATAAAACACTGCGGAAAATGCACAAAGCTGTATTAGATAGGTTAATATCGCTTTTCGGAGACTCGTTTCTGACTTTGAGTAAGGAGCAAAAGCTTATTCAGATTAAGCACATATTTCCAGCTAAGGATAATTCTCCCTTCTTCAAATGCCAACACAAAACCAAACGCAAGCCAAGCAAACATTATTTTGTTTGCTGTTCATTAGAGAGACGCACTTTGCTGCCACAGCAATAAAGAAAAACACAGCCCATGCAGTACCGCAAGGCAATACAAGATAGTAATTCTGGAATGATGATGCTACCTGGACAAAAGATGTTACTTTTTGCAGAATCAAGGCAAAAGTAGACCCAATGGCACATGCAACCCTAGTGATTGCTTGGAGTAATAAAGTTTTTAGAGGCTCCAGTGAAGCAGCATGTGATTCAGAAAGCTCGCCAACCCTGTGTGCAATCCAAGAGATCTACTGCAATAGTACAAGAGCACACCACTTAGATCACATGATACAGGTGCTTAAGGATGAAATCACCACAAAGGTAGACCAGTCCTGGTCAGAATACCCATACAAAACTAACTTACATGGAGTAAGGCTGCAATGCTATACACATTTACCGGAAAGTGAGCCCCATTCAACACAGTGGGCCTTATGTTTAAGTACACTATATACATGCATAGGATTGCACTGTTACACCACTGGCCGAACTCGCTCAGAATTGTGTATGGCTAGAAGTCCCCTCCAAGATCTTAGGCAGATGTCCTGCTACCGAAAATCCATTAAATTGGTGATGTCAGAGATTTAATCCTGGCCCTTCTCAGCGGCATCACTAGCTGTCTAGGCACACAGTGTGGGTGACTCTGGCATCATCCCGCCGACTGCGCAGCTGTGGAAGTAATTCACAGTGATGTGACCACCAATTACTTTCGGCTCACACAGGCCCCACCGAAGCGCCAATGGCACCTGATTGCCCTGAGCGCCTTCCTCTGCTCGTGCAAGCAGGCACGCGAGGCCGATCAGACGCCATCGGCACTTCAGCGGGACCTGTATTTTCAAACACAGGCCCTGCTGAAGTGCCGATGGTGCCCAATTGGACTCAAGCGCCTGTGCTAGCATAGGAAGGGTTTGCTTGTTTTGTCGCAGTCAGCCGCAGCACGTCACCCCCTCCCAGCGCGTCACCCAGTGCAGTCCGCACCCCCTGCACTCCCCTACTGATGCCAGTGGCCCTTCTACATGCAAAGCATGTGCTCTACCACTAAGCTATCAACCCTTCCCAAGGCACTGTACATTCAGATCAGTAGCACAATGCCCATTAACCACTATCACTGGGAGCAGACATGCCTGTGAGGAAATTCTGCTCAGTTACACCACCCAACTGTGTGGTCTGTTTATCTGCATGAGGAGATGATATTCACTGATCAGGAAGGGGCAATAGCTCAGTGGTAGAACACATGCTTTGCAAGCAGAAGTTCCCCAGCACAGTCTATGGCATCTCCAGTAAAAGAAAGTCTCCTGAGATGCTGGAAAGCTATTGCCAGGTAGACTGGCTCAGGGTTATGAATGAATCTTAGACACACCCACTGCAAACAAGGCTGCTGCAAGAGTTATGTGCTTGTCAAGGCCTCTAATCACGCAGACACAGATTCTGTAGTCCAACTTGCCATTGGGCTGGATATGTATTCAGGAATGCCTCTCTAGGAGAAGCAGTAAAACACGTAGTGGATGATGCCTTCCACGTAACCCAAACCACAAGGGCATAGCCATTCCTCATATGGAGTGTTACTAGCACAGCCAAATTTAACTGTCCTGTCCATCGTCTGGAGGCAGAGAATGCAGAATGCAGTTCAAAGATGGAAGGTTTTAAAATCACAAGATGGCTTGGGTGACTATAGGTGGCCCCCCATATCCACTGATTCGCTATCCACGGTTTCAGTTATCTACGGATCGTGGGGACCCCCCAGGCTTTTACTTTTTCCCCAGTAAGCTTTGTTTCTTCCTTAAAGAAACAGGAGAAGCAGCCTCTGGCTGCTTATTACAGGCAGGTAGAACGAGACTAAGTCCTAGAGAGGCTCTGCAAGGTTAACAGAAACCTTGCAGGGCCTCTCTCTAGGACTTAATCTCATTCTACTTGCCTGCGATGGAGGCTGCTTCTCTGTTTGTTTTAAGGAAGAAACAAAGCTTGCTGAAAGAAAAATAAGAGCTGGGGGGGGGGAAGCATGCCTGCCTGCAGGGGAGACAGGGTGGGGGGGCCCTCAGGAAACCATGGAGGGGGTTTCGCTCTTATCCACGGTTTCAAGTATCCACTGAGGGGCCTGGAACATATCCCCAGCGGATATGGGGGCCCACCTGTACATGCATGTTTGTACCGTAAAAGTGGGGAAAGGTGAGATTGTGGAGTCTCTGCTTCAGACCATGTCTTCTTGCCGTTCAATACCTGTCTGTCTAGATTTCAAAACCTCCTTGGTTGCTCTCCAGGGTTTTTCCCAACACCTGCTACCTGACATCTTTGTCAATGCTGGGGACTGAATCTGGGACCATCTGCCTGTGAAGAACGTGCTTGACCACTAAACTATGGCCCATTCATCTCAGGAACTTTGATCTGTTGCTTTCATGGGGCATACGTTTCTTCTGAATGCAGCTCCACACAGCAAGAACTGAGATCTACCGCGGACAAAACTAAGAGCCCATCACATCAGATAGCAGTTGGGGAGGGGGATACTCACTATGCAAACTGTTTTAACGGTTGCCACTCATTTAAATTGACTTCCATATTGTCACCTTGAGTAAAACTCAAGGACCACCCCCATACCAACTTTCCCTAGAACCTGGGCTTCTACAGCTCACTTCACAGCCTCTGGTAATTCCCCACACAGCATCGTTAAAGGGCTAACTCGGTATCTGATGAGTCACAGAATCCATTTGCTTCTAGTGACCTACTTAACTACTAACCCAGTTATCTACTCTCCATCTGTCAAGACGGGTTTTAAATCATTCCAGCTCGACACAAAGCTGCAATGCCAGTTATTCCCAGAGGGACACGGTGAGTAAATGTTCCTAGCTATTAAATATAGAAAAACGGAGGACTACATCAGCAACTCAATAGGGAAACAATGCCTGCATTTAACTGCTAAACCATGACTCGAGATGACAGCTTTCAATGATTTAGCTGCAAATATTTCAATGTGGGCTATTTTTAAAATGAGCAGCATGTTTGGGCATCTTCGCCCCCTCTGCAAAAATTCTGAAAAGTGTGGATCATCATGGAATAATGAGGTTTAACAGGTTAGAAGTAATATACGCATCTAGGATCCCTAATGCATCATAACCTCCTTTCACGGAATTTGAATCCCTGTCATTCCAAACTACTGATTTTTAGGCTGATGCTTTTAACACGTTTCTATGGTTACTACCCAAGGTCACATCACAGAAGCCTGGACAGCAAACAGTTCAGAAAGACAAAAGGCAGTTCACATCCTTGGCTGTATTAAATAATGTATGAATGTTAAGGCACTCATGTGGGGAGAGGGGAGGAGAAAAAGAAAAGACTATGCGCACTGAAGGCCAGTCGTCTCCTTCCTCAACCGTGTGGAAAGCATGGTAATGCCTTACGAGAGCTTTGACTCATTTTCGCTTGGCGCAAAATAAATGACGAATATCTATTTTGACCTCCGATCCACACAGACAAATCATCTGGAAGTGTGTCGGGGTGATGGAATGAGTCCAAGCAAGGAAGGTGGCCACTGGAAACATTCCCCCACGGAAATATTCAAAGGCAGGAGTCACAATTATGCTAAGCTCACTGCAGAATCAGAGGGTACAGGAGAAATTAGCTTCCTTGCTGGGGTACAAGTGGGTGTGTCAACAAGGGATAGGATATTGGATGAGTGGAGCTGTACCCCTCCTCTCTCCTGTGCCCAGTTTCCTTTGGGGAGATACACATCCCAATCTTATGCAGGCTTATTCAGAAATAAATCCAGTTGTATTCAATGGGGCCCAACCCCAGGGACGTATAAATAGGTCAGTCATTTTATTTTTATTTTATTTTTAACATTTTTATACCGCCCTTCCTCCAAGGAGCTCAGAGTGGTGTACATATTTCCTCCCCTCCTTTTGTCCTCACAACAACCCTGTGAGGTAGGTGGGGCTGAGAGATAGTGACTGGCCCAAGGTCACCCAGGAAGCTTCGTGGCTGAGCGGGGATTTGAACCTGGATCTTCCAGGTCTAAGTCCGACTCCCAAACCACTACACCATCCTGGTGTATTTACAATACAGCATTCACAATGCTGGGTAAGACTGATCAATCATATTTGGGGTGGAAAAGGAATTTCCCCCTAGTCCAAAAGGTCAGAGACCCTAGGAGTTGTGATTGCTCTGCTGGGTAACTTGGGTCTCTTCATCCAGGATTGTCTTCAGCTCACAGTGTGATATTCAGGGCCATAATCCATCCAATGGCAGAGCACATTCTTTACCAGGAGAAGGTCCCAGCTTCGTGGCATCTCCACTTACAAGGGTCCCAGGTAGCAGAATCTGGAAAGAACTCTGCTTGAAGTTCAAACTTGACATGATATTACACATCAGCATCTTTCCATGTTTTTTTTTCTTCCTAATAGCAGCTGCAAGGAGCCAAATTAGGGCCGTACCGCAGGTGGAAGGGGTAGTTAACAGAAACCCTACTCACTAGTCAGACAGAGGGACAAAATAGCCACAACTTGAGATCTCTGAACAGATCTCCCATGTTTTTTCCCAAAGATAAAGCATCCACAGGGAGCCCAGTTTATTTTATTTCAACACATTTATATCTCACTCTTCTGCTTTTACAACATCCGAAGTGGCTAATAAAAATGGAAGAAAAAAAACAAAAGACAGCCAAAATACAGTAACCTAATCAAAAGAAAATAACTAAAGCAGTAGGGAGAAAAACTAATTTTAAACACCCGTTTAATAGTTTAGAAAAATAGGCCTGCTCTGAGTATAAAACCAGGGATCTGGCCACAGATCAAAGTGCTGATCACTTGTGCTTTGAAACCCAAAGAGGGCATCCTCTCCTTCCTCCCAAACACCCCCCTACCTCACTATTCCTAAACGGTATACAAGCTATTTAAAGCCCACTGCCAACTGCGACCCCCAGCTCACAATGAATAGCCAAATGAACAATTTATCGGAACTAATTGAAGCGTCTGAGCCTCAGAAGAAAAACACATTAGTCATTTAGCGGCTGTGCTAATATTGCAATGCTTTTCTTGCCATTTCATTAGAGGCACATTGCTCCAATAGCCTAATCATATGCTCAGTCACTGTTCAATCAGTATCCTGAGTCCTGACAAGCTGTCCTGCCAGGCCTACAGCTGATAAGGTGCCTGCTCTCCCAGTCACCTCAATTATTGACTGTATTTTATGGTGAATCTAATGGCCAAATGCTTATCAGCAAACCATCAGGTGCCTGTAATAGGAGAGTGACCCTCAGTTTATATGTACCATTACTGCTCATTAGCGAATAATTAGATTCTTTAATCCGCAACTCAGAGGCATGCAAATATGACTGAGCAGTCTATGAAAGGCTTCCTTTGAAGAGAAAACATCCAAGTACAGTTCTGGGCATTTGAACACTGGGAGTATAACATGTGCAAAGCAACCGATGGGCTCAGAGCTTTGTCATCTCCATAGGAAGATGTTTAGTCTCGAAAATTGTTGATTTTTTTGAGAAGAGAAAATATATACTTGGCCTTTCCTCAACAAAGCAATATCTAGCACACATGTATATACAGTATATTGTCGAGTTCTCAACATTCCATCGCACTGTAGAGTGATCAAGATACAGAACAGAGCATGAAGCTATGAAGACAGGGGCAACCTTGGTTCTCAGTTACTGGAACCACAAAGCGCAAGGGGTCTGGTTGCCACCCACGATTACAGGGAAAGGTAAAGTGCTGTACTTGGGGGAACCCTGCTTGACTCCCCTGCGTAGTTCTCACTAAGAGGGATCCTGCAAAGTGGTGGCAACCATTTTACGATTGGATGAAAAGATAATCATTAAAAAAAAAATTGTTATTGATTATATGATTATATGGATGTGCAGGATGGGCGAGATAGATTAAGATATAGTGAAAATTATTTTATGTAAGAGATTCGTTGAATAGTTATATTATTGGAGAATGTTGTCCGGGTGTTAGTATTCCTATTGTATCTTGTTAGTTTATCCTGGTTGTGATGTACCTGATTGTATCAATTTTGTAGGGTTTTTGATGTTAATTGTTATTTGTTATTTGTTATTTGTTGTCTTTTAAAATAAAAAATATTATATATAAAAAAAAGAGGGATCCTGCAAAGAAGTAGAGTGTGTTTCTATGCACAACACTGCAAAGCGTGTACATGCGTACATACGTACGTACGTGCATGCACACACGCACACGCACACGCACACACAGAGGAATTGGGGTCCAAAATTTTGCTTGCTACGATGAGCTTTGCATCTTCCTTTAAGTAAGGGTGATGAGAGAAGCCTTATCTTTTCCTTCAGCTTGTAGTTGGGGAGGGTGCAGAGATAGTTCCTGCAGTTGCGCTGAGCTTTGAAGGGTGCAATACAACTATGGGGAAGATTTCCACCTGGTTTCCGCTATTTGAAGTGTCTCTGCTGCCCCACTGTCCAAAAAAGCCATAGTCTTTCCTTCCTGCTCTGGGGGAGAAGACTGGAGATGAAGTCCAAGAATCTCAACTACACCACACCAGAAATGTCCCAGCTTCCCCTCCCACAGTTCCAACTGTAGAGCTGGAGGAGAGAATCTCCACAGTTGCCCTGGGTTTCTGAAGCCCTCTGTAGCTCATTGCAACTACAGATATCCCACCTGCTTTCCCTCATCAGCTCTAAAGTTGGAGCTGGGAAGGATAGAAGCAGCAAAGGGATTATTCCTGACCTTGTACTGAGGCTCTTGCCCAGTTTGTGGAATTCCAAGAAGTATCTGTTTGGCCACAGTGGGAAACAAGATATTGGACTAGATGGGTTTGATCTGATCAGCAGGACCCTTCTTATGTTCTTCACTGTTCATTAGGTGAAACATAAGCACGCCAGGCTATCAATACATCTGCACCAAGGCTGTGAACGTGCCCAGAGACTTGACAGCACCAATACATCCTAAACTGACCGGTAGCAAATTTCCAAGGTTTCAGACAAGGGTGTTCCCAGTCTTCACTGGAGATGCCTGGGACCTAAACGGGGACCTGCCACTTTCATTACTTCAACCTTACTTGAATTCAGTTTCAATCAATTCGCCTGCATTCAGACTCTAACCACCAGTGGGGAATAAAGGCCAGGGTGACAAGAATCAATTCCACTTCACTCCACTATCATATTACTGTACATGCTTCATTACAGATTGAGAACACAACTCTTATTTTGTAGGTAATATTGCAAAATGTTTGCTTTGAATATTATAGCAGAAGGAGCTATGTCTGAACTCAACCATATAACCAAAATTGGTTCTAGTGCTAGAATCTCACCAAACAACGGTCCAACAAAAACTCGCACCTTGCTTGCTTTCTGACTGTAGTTTTCATGCCAGACAATAGCACCTATAGAAGTACTATCCACAGTTACAAATAACGTGTATGCACAACGCCTTGGACTTCATTAATCGAAAGCCAGATTTACAAATACACCGATGAATTAATTAGGAGAGAAAATAACTCAACGATCTTTTAGAATGTAAATATCTTGTAACTATTACAACATACCTTATCCATCACAAGGTAAACAAGAGGCTGTGCAACATGGCTAATTTCTGCCACTATTTATTGTATGGTAGCTACTTGGGGAAAATATTGGCAGATCTTACAAGCACCCCTGTCCTTTAATTTGCTGTAGTCAAGCCAACAAGAGCTAAGGAAAATTGTGATCCAGTTTACTGAACCAGCAGAACCGTGCATTAAAATGGCCTTGCACGGTACGACATCAGGCTTCTGGATATCATGCTTAAATACTCCCCAATGTATAATTTTCCCAGAAAAGCTGTACCTTCCTGCTTGACATCATAGTTTTCTTGTGAAGGAGAGGGTTTTTCTCCAGTCTCACCACCATCCTTTAGTGGAAAATGGATCGTGCAGTGTGGTTGTGGGGATGCAGGAAGACCAAGGCCAAAATTATACTGGTGAAAACCTCTGCAGGTCTCAGTGGGCCCAACTCAGACATCAGAGTAGAATAGAACCGAACTGAAAAAAGGACACACTCTCTTTAATTGTATCCCACTTTATCATGAACCTGGTGGTGTTCTTCAGTCCCTCGATGCCCTGGAAGATGTAGGTGTTAACTAAAAGGTCAAACTATGCATTATGAGAAGCATGAGACCCATGCTGCTACCTTGTGTGAATAGGAGCTATGGGGAAGGCGATCTAGATAAGAGCTGTGCAATCATAATGGAATGTGGGGTGGGGAGATTAACCTTCTGCCACTACCAGGGGTACCAAACCATCTAAATTGGGAGGCTCTGCTCTTTTTTCTGAGAATAAAGCTCCCATCGGTACCAATGGGAGTTTTTTTGCAGAGGAAGCAGCAGCTCAGATCAGGACCAGATCAGGACCACAGTAAGGAGGAGAGCTAAACACCGTCTCCCCCCAAGCATCGCTTTTCTTCCTTTTCTTCCTTAAGGCGGCCAGAATCTCTTCATTCCTTCCACCTGAAAAACAGGACCTTCTTTATCCCTTCTTGGCCCTACATCTGACTTAAAAAGCTTTGTTAAACCTTTCTTCTTTTGCCAGGTCTCAGCCAGAAAGGTACTGTCGCTGCCAAACCCTGCAGTCCATAGTCAAGCAGAAACATCTTGCTGATTGAAGACTGTTGATCTGGCACTGAGTCTGCTCCACAAAGCCTGAGGTTTCCCCTTCTTTCAGAATAGAGACAAATTAGGGAATTTAGTCCTGGTTCCAATTTTATTCTGGTGCTAGGATTATTGAGAGAGAGAAGAGACTACTCTTATTCTTGAGGCAAGCACACAGGAGCAGTAGATTATTAAGGCTGCAGTTCTATACACACTTAAGGTAAAGGTGTAAAGGTGACCCCTGACAATTAAGTCCAGTCGTGTCCGACTCTAGGGTGTGGTGCTCATCCCCATTTCAAAGCCGAAGAGCCAGCGTTGTCCGAAGACGCCTCCGTGATCATGTGGCCGGCATGACTCTCCTTGCCGCAGCGCGTAGCATGCAGCTGGAACACGGAGCGCTGTTTACCTTCCCGCAAGCGGTACCTATTTATCTACTCACATTAACATGCTTTGGAACTGCTAGGTTGGCAGGAGCTGGCCAAGCAACGAGCGCTCACCCCGTCGCGGGAATCCAACTGCCGACCTTTCGATCGACAGCTCATGGTTCAGCTGGGAGTAAGTCCATCTAAATCAATTAGGCATACTTCTGAGTAGGCATGCATAAGATTGCACTGTAATCCTGATTAACAGCCGAATCCTAACTAACCCAACTGCCCCCACCTGCCAATGCAGCCGCGCCACCAGTTTTGCAGTCATCCTAATACGGCTTCCTCCCTTCTGACATTCTGCAAACACATGAAGACACTGTTGTTTTGATATGTTTCAGAGTGAAGGTTTGTCTCCATGGTCCCTAATGCCAGTTGCTTGTGGTTTCGGATTTTGTTTTATTGTTGTTTTGATGTTCTTTAGTAAACCACCTTGAGAGATTTTTTTTTTGGGGGGGGGCAAGGTGATACACAAATTCAGTAAATAAAAGAATGATAAATGAATGAACGAATCCACCATATCTGACGAGTTTTGCCATCTGCGAAAGAAGAGCAATCGCCTTGCCTTGTAGACAATTCAAAGCTTTGAGCCATTTGTAAAAGTTAGTAATTGTGTAAAGCATAAAGATGAAAATACCTGATGAAGAATGATGCTGCAGCTGAAGTACCTGCAGAGACGCCAGCAGGAGTGACCAAACTCTGTGAAGTCAATGAATTCCCAGGCCCAGGTGGATCACAGTTGTTCTGTCCCGAGGTGACAGGTATACTAGAGCCTTCCCTTCCACACTCTGCTGTCGTTGCGTCCTGGGGGGGGGGAAACCAAAATTAAGAACAAGTGCTTACAAATAGATTAACATACGTGAAGGAATTATGAGTATAATCCTTAAGTCAGACGAAACTGGGAGAAAATGCCGTCTATAGAGGCTATGATTAAAACTGAAAATCGCTTTGAGAAGCTACAGTGCTGTGCCATAAGCCATAAAAGGAAATCTAATAAAGACAAACTGAAAGTATTACACAATGGGAGTATTATCATTACTGCTATTAAGGCAGTAGTACTAAGAGCACTGGCAGTGCGACGTATTCGTTGTTCAACTTCTTTAACTACCACTTTTCTAAGTACAATGTTTGCAGGTACCACTTTTCAGAGTATCGTTGCCCTACTGTGACATACCACCACTAGTTGAGAAGGATGGAGTTAGACCGATGAACTATGATTGGGAAACGCCAAGTTCCAATCCCATGCAGAAAGGGTGAGTTGTCTGATCCCACTTTTTATAACTTCTGGCTGTTAAGCAGGTTTTGCCTGTTGAATGGGTTATCTCAGACCCTTGACTTTCCTGCTCTTTGGGATCGGGTGGGCTTCACGGTCCAAAGAGCTGGCTCATAGCCAAATTCTTCATTACCAGTCAATTGGAGGAAGAAGGACGACAAACAACAAACAATAACAGGACAAACAGGACTACTGCATCCAAATGAATGAGATGATCCCTCAGGATGTTGAGCCCATACAGAAGTCTCCCAGATGTTAGGAAAGTCAAAACTAGTTGACAAATAAGGACAATCAGGGATTTTCACCGCTGTTACTATGGTAGAGACGCTCCAAAGACAGTCCCAAGGCACAATACGGGAGATGACAGGGACCCCCCACCCCTAACCGTGACAGGGAAATATGGGAGGGAAAAGGACTTGGATAGAAAAATTAGAAGCTCTGTTCTCATCCTGTTCAACCCAAGACAGTACTGGGAGGACATCCAGGAGGAGATAGGCAATCCCAAAAGTAGGACTGAACATAAGGGGATATAAAAGGTTTGGGAGTCATCATCATTCAATCTTGGAAGTCCTACAACGGCAAAAGGTCTGGATTAGGTGGCCTCAACAGATCATCTAAACCCACTGTTCTGTCAGATGATCCCAACCCATCATGTCTGCCTGATAAGCCATCCCCACCCACCCCCACCCCCAATCTTTGTATCCTCCTCTTTCCTGGATTTTGAACACAACCACAATAAGTAATAAAAGGAAAGCCAGCAAAGGCCCAGCACCGGACAAGGTTAAAACCATGACTAGAGGCAGAAAATAGGAATAATACAGAGACCCTTTGTTATAGGTAATGCACTGTTAAACCGCCTGACAAGCATGAAAACACGGAAAACGATAAGCAGAACCCTTTTTGTTTTACGGCATTATTTGGTGGCTGGCAGGACTGTTTATCTACTTCAGTTATAACTGTCAGGAATTATTTCTCAGTCGCGCATCATCTGCAAGCACTGTCTGTTTTAAGAGGAACTAACCAAAACAAGTCACATTTGTAGCATCTTTCCACATGAGCGGCCAAAAGAACCGAATAAAAATATTGATTTCTTTTAAAAATAAAAAATCCTGACAAAAAAGCATGAATGTTTGCACACCACATTTTACATCAGTCACATTTCTCCTAGGGTTTTCTTTGGTTTGCTCTGTTCTCTCAGGAGGGAGCTACTATACTGTACTTTTTAACCTCCTGCAAATGATATTTGTAGAAAAAAAAATGTCTGGAAAAGGATCCTGTGCGCGCGCGCGCGCACACACACACACACACACACACACACACACACACACACACACACACACACACACCAGCACCCAGTGCCTCACCGCACCATTTCAGGGTAGTGTAACACTTAACAAGAATTACGGTACCATCTAAGGGCCAAACCAGACATGACATTAAACAAACATTGATTATATCTTAATACTGTATAGCCACAAAACTGGGCCCAATCGTAATTGAAACTGCAACATGGAGACTGACAGCACAATCCTGTTCTGGTGCTGGGAGCGTTCTGGCGTCGGGAGACATCGCGAACGTGCCGTAAAACACGTTATGTGCACAGGATCCGGCGGGCGGTCCTGGGCCGCCGGCCGGATCCTTACGTAGGATTGCACTGTGAGGGTGTTTAACCTTTTAGCTCCACATTTGCCCCAAAACCCCTTCCTTGAAGCTACTGGGGCCCCAAAGGACTACTACAGCCTTACTTCTGAGTACACTTGTACAGAATTATTCCGTAAGATATTTACAGCATAATCCTTATTCTGTAAGGCTTATGATGTTTGTTAACATATGGCTAACAAACGTTTTGTGGTATAAGCTTTTCTGTACTCTAGACTACTTTGTAAGATAAGGACTTAATGTAAGTCCCCTTCAAGTGGAGCAATAGTGGCACTAAAGCCCCATGGTGTGAGCAGGACAGAAAAGCTTATACCACAAAATGTTTGTTAGCCATATAACAAATATCATAAGCCTATACAGCTCCTGCCAACCTAGCAGTTCCAAAGCACGTCAATGTGAGTAGATAAATAGGTACCGCTTGCGGAAAGGTAAACAGCGCTCCGTGTTCCAGCTGCATGCTACGCGCTGCAGCAAGGAGAGTCATGCCGGCCACATGACCACGGAGGCGTCTTCGGACAATGCTGGCTCTTCGGCTTTGAAATGGAGATGAGCACCACACCCTAGAGTCGGACACGACTGGACTTAATTGTCAGGGGATACCTTTACCTTTTATACAGTATATAGACAGTGTGGGTCTGCTTAGATACTGGGAAGCGCGTGAGAATGGACCGATTGTTGCCCTCTCCTCTGGAATGGTGCCAATTTGATGGGAAAGATCCTCATGATTGACCCCAGCCACACGGCTGCTTCATTTAGAGCCAGTACAGCATAGCGGCTAGAGTGCAAGACCAGGATTAGGGAGACCCAAATTCAAATCTCTGCTCAAGCATGAAGATCCTTGGGGTCTAGACCATCTTTTGGTCTAACGTACCACGCAGTGTTGTTGTACGGAGAAAATGATGAGTGACAAAGAGCCACTTATCCCATCCTGAACTCCCCAACAGATACAGTGACATTAAAAATGTAGCAAACAAATAATAATCCACCCCTAGCAGTATAGGATCGCACCATGGGGCACTGGCGCTGCTAGAGGTGGGACGGAACAGTAAGTCTTGCACAGCGTAACTGCTGCGTTCCATGGTAGCCCCGCCCACCGCCCACTCGCCGTCGGAAACAGTCCGAGCGGCGGAGGCAACGCGCAGGAGACTCCCTGCGCGTTGCCTTCGCTGCTCAGATTGGTTCCAATCAGTTACCGCTGTGCAAGACTTATCGTTCCGCCCCACCTCTAGCAACGCCAGTGCCATAGGGAGCCCTCGTGACACTGTAGGTGACAGAGCCCTTCAGCTCAAGGAAAACTGTTTTGGGTAAAGCAAAGAACAGAACCTCATACAGCACATAATTAAATAATGGAATTCACTGCCACAGGGATGTGGCGATGGCCACGAGGCTAGTTAAAGGGGGATTCAACAAATTCATAGATGACTAGTCTATCACTGGCTGCCAGTCATGAAGGTTATATGTTACCTCCAGGTTCAGAAGTAGCGAGCCACTGAATGCCAACTGCAGTGGAGGAACAGTAGCATGTGCCAGCTATTGCTTTCATCACCCTGTGCTTATGAGTTCCCCAGAACATCTGGCTGGCCACAGTGGGAAACGATGCTGGATTAGATGGACCTTTGGTCCGATCCAACAGGGCCCTTCTTATGCCCTTCTGTTCTTATGAATAGGGGATTTATTGAAATTGAAGGCAAACTCATGATCACCTGTTCCAACCTTATATAAGGGTACTAGATCCTCTACATGCCCAGAATGCTAGCAGAACACATAGATAAATCCAGCATATGATCATTCAGATGATTGTGCATTGCAAGGAGAAGCTGCAAGAGCGAATATGTATGTGGCAGAAATAAGCCGAGAAAATATACTATAGATAACCAAGGAAGATGACGTTTCTTAACAGCCATTGCAAGGGGATAATCCTTTTTTCCTCCCATGCTCTCAGCCAGTAAAACTGCATCATTGCTACAGCCCTGCCATGTGTTTACATAAGAGTTGTGTGATGATGACAGCCAACATGTGTGGCTGTCTTGTTTTCCCTTCTAGCCTGAAAGAGTTATTGGCTCTTTCAAGTCAGGCAGAAGACAGAGAGCCCGGTGCTCAGCTTCTACAGTCCTGCCCTGTTTCACCCAAAGCTGTGCGACAGAGGGGGCGCTTGGGACTTGCATTCACCTTTCCAGCCTCAGAGCTATGGGCCTTTAAGCCCCAGCATTAGTATAAGCTGTGAAAACAGACAGGAAAACCCCACAGGGAGATCACGGCAGGGTCTTTTTGAGCGGCTGAAGAAAGCAAAACATAAATTTAGACGTTTAATACATAAGCGCTACCACTCATTGTTAGAAAGGCATCTTGAATATTTCCTACTAAAACACCAGAAGCGAACCAGCCTCAAAAATAAACAAGTGTGCCCGTGCATCATAGCCCCTCCAATTAAAATTAAAAGTGAATTAAACCCATGAACACTCACAGCCCCAGTTACCACCTAATCTGCACTTCCTCATGAAACCAAAGAGAATTCCCTCATGAGAACCAGTAAGCAAGGTTCAAATCCCCACTCAGCCATGACGCTCACTGAATGGCACTGGGCTAGTCACTCTCTCTCTCTCTCTCTCAGCCTAACGGCCCAATAATTCTACAATCTGATTTATGACAAGGGCACTGTCCCGCTGTTGTAAATTGGCTGCTGACGATGCATGGAGTATGCCACTGGCGGCCATTTCTGAGCTGCCGCCTCAAAGCAGCACCAGCATCAGAGGCCTGTTGCCTCAGCTGGCAACCTGCACCGGAGCAGATAAGCTGGGGTGGAGGGGGCGGGCTGTGGGTAGAGAGGGGAAGTAGTGGGGCATTTTGGGGGGAGGAACTGGGGGCACAGAGGGGGAGAGAGGGGTAGATTTCGTGGCAGTCACATGTTGTTGTTCAGTCGTTAAGTCGTGTCCGACCCTTCGTGATCCCATGAACCATATCCCGCCAGATCTTCCTGTCCTCCACTATCTTCCTGAGTTCGCTCATTTTCATGTTCGTTGCATCGGTGATGCTGTCTAACCATCTCATCCTTTGCCTTCCCCTTCTCCTTTTGCCTTCAATCTTTCCCAGCATCAGAGTCTTCTCCAGAGAGTCCTCTCTTCGCATTAGGTGGCCAAAATATTTGAGTTTCAGCCTCAGTACCTGTCCTTCCAGGGAACAGTCAGGCTTGATTTCATTTAGGATTGACTGATTTGATCTCCTAGCAGTCCAAGGGACTCTCAGGAGTCTTCTCCAGCACCACAGTTCGAAAGCATCTATTCTTCGGCGCTCAGCCTTCCTTATGGTCCAACTCTTGCAACCATACATTGCTACTGAGAACACCATCGCCCTGACTATACGAACTTTTGTTGGCATGGTGATATCTCTGCTTTTTATTATGCTATCTAAATTTGCCATAGCTTTCCTTCCAAGGAGTAAGTATCTTTTAATTTCACCAGTTCTTATCCTCTTTTCAAAAACCTCCCCATCCCTTTTCTCTCCTCAGAAATACGCCACCAAAATGGCTGCCGTAGGTCTGAGGATACTCAAAGGCAGCCTGTAGGCTTACGCAGAGGTAAGAAAAAGGTTTTTCAATTACCTCTAGTTTGCCTTCAGGTTGCCCCCACCACCACCACCACCACCACAGGATGCAGCGTGAGCCCCTTTGGTGCAGCTGCATGCTATAGCATGGCGGGGAATAGGACTGGACTCTAAACTACCTCACTGGGCCATGGAGCATTAAAATGGAGTGGGTGAGCTGTGTGCGTGTGCTGCCTTTGACAACAGAGGACGATATAAAATAATAATACTGTAGTATTAAACAGTAATAGGCCAGCGGGTGGCGCAGCGGGTTAAACCGCTGAATCATAAGCTGTCGATTGAAAGGTCGGCAGTTCGATTCCCGCAACGGGGTGAGCGCTCGTTGCTTGGCCAGCTCCTGTCAACCTAGCAGTTCCAAAGCTTGTTAATGCAAGTAGATAAATAGGTACCGCTTGCGGGAAGGTAAACAGCGCTCCGTGTTCCAGCCGCATGCTACGCGCTGCGGCAAGGAGAGTCATGCCGGCCACATGACCACGGAGGCGTCTTCGGACAAAGCTGGCTCTTCGGCTTTGAAATGGAGATGAGCACCACACCCTAGAGTCGGACACGACTGGACTTAATTGTCAGGGGTCACCTTTACCTTTTATTAAACAGTAATACATAGAAATAGTATAATAAGAGTAATAAATGAAAGCTATACAAAGGAACCTACTTATACATCAAGCCCCCCCCCTCCAGTCACCCAAAAGCAGAAACATTCAGAAGCTTCTAGAAGCGAAGACCAAACAGATGGACTCAAGATTCAGAAACAATATAAAAATGCACTTTCAAGTAATTTTATCTCCCCCAACCCACCAAAATGGATTTTTTCTAAACATCCAAACCTACAGCAACATGCAAATCATAGAGCCGTTGACACAGCAGCCACAGGACTTCTTGCTTTCTGGTGCTCCCCATGTGCACACCCTTGTGGAGTGTCACCATGACCCAAAGGCCAGTCCCCAAATACCGTATTGTCCCAAGTATAAGACGCACCTGATTATAAGACGCACCCTTAAAGTTTGGCGCTATTAAAAATTGTTAATTAAATCACTGGCATTAAATTGCAACAGCCTGATTATAAGACGCACCCCTAGTTTAAAAACTTAAATTAGGAGAAAAAAGTGAGTCTTATACTCAGACCAATACGGTAAATACACCCACTGAAGTGAAATCGCCAGTAATCACAACACTGTGTCCCTGTAAGTTCCTCTTAAAAAGATGTGTTTTACTTAGCCATGCACCAGAAAACAGAGGAAGCTGCGCAAGGCAAGATTCTCTGGAGAGGGTATTCAATAATTGAAGCAAGAGAACAGAAAAGGCCTGGTCACACATGCCCATCCGCCAAACCTCAGGCAGCAGCAGAACATGCAGCAACATCTCTGGAGCTGAGCAAAGTACACAGCTGGGTAGATAAGATAAGAGATGGTCTCTGGGCCAAACCACATTACATAGGAGCTCCATGTTTGGAGCTCCCAATGTAATTTCTTTCTTGAAAAAGCAGCCAAGGGGATCCCTGATTTGGATCAGGGTAGTGGCGTGGGAGACCTAGCCCACAATTTGGACCTAATCCAAATTCAAATCTGGAGCTGCTATTAGCTGTTGAGGGAGAAATGTATTCAGTTCAAAAAAAAAATTATCAGTAAGGTTTTTTCCCCCACTATAGTTTCTAAGAATGCTGTAGAATTCAGACCCTGAACAATCTGAAGTGATTCAGAATGGCGGGTGTAGACCCAGCATCTCCTTTAGACCCTTTGTCCCCCACCACAAGGAGCCATTCAGATATGGGAAGAAACAGATCCTGTAGGCTAAACAAATATTTGGGGCTGCTAACAGTGGCATCCAGGAATTCTTTTTAAATGCTTAATTAGATTAGATGCCACGATACATATTTGTCAGTAGGGTTAACGGCTTTGTGAATGATAATATATGTTGTTTCTGCCATCTGAAATACTACCCTGACATTTCAAACTAATTAGTTAAAATAAATTTCGGCAAAAAGAGACAGTGTTGTAATGAAGCACAAATGCAATTAAATACTCCCCAGGATGCCACCAAACTTCAAATTCTGTGCTGCCATACATTATGTTTTACAACCATCTCCTATGGCGACATGAGAGAGTTTTTCCACAGTTAGTTACATGTGCTGCTCTGCATTTATTACACACACACACACACACACACACACACACACACACACACACACACACACACACACACAGAGAGAGAGAGAGAGAGAGAGAGAGAGAGAGAGAGTCTTCTGCGCCTAGCAGGGAGGTGTTAAGAGTTCAGCGGAAGAGCATCTGCTTTGCATGCAGAAGGTCGCGACTTCAATTCCCAGCATTTGCAGGTGAGGAAGGGGGAAATTCCTGTCTGAAATCTTAGAATATGCCAGTTTGTGTTGACAGTACAGATCTAGATAGATCAGTAGTTTAAGGGAGCAATCCTAAAGGTGCCTAGCGCCATCGGAACAAGTGTTCCGGTGGTGCTAGGCACTTTCCGGTTGTCGAAAAAGGCGACACAGAGTAGAGCATGAGGCCTCGCCACCACAAGCAGCAAATGATTGCCTTCACGTGCTACTGGACTCCAGACACCTGCCGACCCCAGTAAATCTGCACAGGGGGGTGAGAGGGAAGCGGGTGGAACGGTGTGGTCACAGGGGCAGGGAGAACAGTGGATCAGGACCAGGAAGGGGGGCGGTTTTGGCAGCAGTGGCACACACCAAAATCTAACCCTCTTCCCAGCCTCGATCCACCATCCCAGATCCATGTGGACTTGCACCAGTGATATAGCTGGCGCAGGTCCAAAGAGACCTTGGGGTGGCAGGGGCTTACTCCGGGGAGGCCTCGGGGGCTGAAACTCAAGGAGGCCTCGGGGGCTGAAACTTCCCCATGGAATGCAGCGGGCGCCATGTTGGTGCCGCTGCATCACCGTGCAGAGTTATGGTGGATTGGGTTGTGTCTTAGCATAAGGCAGTTTCCTGTGAACTAAGAACCAGTTTCTGACTGCCATAGCTGAGGCTTAGTGGAAGAACATTTGTTTTGCATGCAAAAAGTCTCAAGTTCAGTTGGCTGGAACTTGGAGAGCTACTGCCAGTCAGTGTTGTATGTAGACAATACTAAGCTAGATGGACCAATGGTCTAGCTCAGTATAAGGGCTATTCATATGATGCTCAGTCACGCCAACCAAACCAAAGATTTCAACCAAAAGATCCACACAATGGGAAACTGGCAGGTTGAACGGTGTGTTTCTCTCACACTTACAGCCCCAGCTGCTTGTTCATCGACAGGGGAAAAGATACAGGGTCACATGATGACTGTGACATGGTGTGTTTGCATTGGCAGTGCAGGAGGAACGAAAAACAAATCCTTGGGAGAAAGAATCGCGGGACAGGATATCTCATGTTATTTAGCCCCAATGCCTCTGGCTTACCCAGCTTTCAAAGAGAGCCTGAGTTTTTCACAGCAATAATTGCCTCCTCCAGAGACACTCTGCTAACCACTATCACCATGTTCTCTTTGTTAAAGCTGAAGGGTTACTTAAAACAAAACAAAACCTTGCTCTACAAATGTGATTTGTATCAACCAGAGGAACATTTCGCAAGAGCACATTGATTGTCGGAGGGGGGGGGGAATGGAATCAAGCTTGCCAAGATAAATTAATTAGCGCAATAACACATCTGCAGATGATCCATATCACTCCACTAAATCTTTAATTACTCAATTAACATCCTTAAAGTCAGAGGTTAGACAAGTTTTGCCATGTACTGACAGAGTGAAGGGAAAATTAAATACTTTTTTCCCAGAGTTGTGGCATCCTTTCCAACAGTGTTTTAATGACATGATGAGAGAGCAGATCCCTAGCTCTAGACACAAAGCAACCGCCAAGTCTTTATGGGACAGTGGTGTGAATGAACTAGCAGTGGGGGGGTGGGGAGACAGACACATGGGTGTCAGAAGTGCACAGAATGGTGGACTTCACAGAATGAACTGTGAGCGGAGGATGTACAGAACTTTGCTGAAAAATTTCACTCAGTTGGTTTCTCTGGAAAATTCTCAGATGTTTCTGTACTAAAGGGGAATCGTGATATTTACTTCAAATTACACTTTTTCTGACATTTCAGTGCCAACCCTAATGAAAACCTGCTTCAAATCTCATCACAGTCATGCCTTCACTGGGTAGTCAACGGCAAGCTACATCCTACATCCATGATGCTGCATCCATGCAGCATCATGGCTAAGAGACTGAGCTACAAATCAGGTCCTCACCAGTTGGAAGCCCAATTGAATTCTCACTAGGAGGCCTTGGCAAGCTGCTCCCTCTCAGCCTCAGCTACAATATGGAGATGATAATACTTATTCACCTTACAGGGATGTTGTAAGGACCGCGTCAAAATAAACAAGTGAAGTGCTTTGCACACTCTGAAAGCACCACACAAAAGCTAAGCATGACTACTACATGCTCAGCCTTGGCACTCCAATTCTAATATGAGCATTACAGCAGTGACCTACCTCACAGGGTTGCTCTTCTTAGACAATGTATGTGAAACCCTACAATAGTTTATTAAGTAAATATAAACTACCAAGCTGTGGGGGCTCCTTCCCTCTGCACCCCATTCAGGGTAGGAGCTCCTCATCCAAAGCAGATGGGAATCACATGATACGGAGGATGGGGGAGGGGTCTAGGAAATGATGGAGGAGGCACAGGTGCTGCTACAGACCATTTATTGAGGGTTATTTACACAAGGGGTAGGGGCGACACATCCAAGTCTGCCAACTTGAGTTGGGAGTTCCGGTTGTCTCCACAGCCACACGCAGGGCTCATAAACTAGGGCTTGGGACTGCCTTCCTGGCCCCAGGGGATTAACTGTACCAGTGGGGGCTGGTTTAGGGACAGGAGATTGGTGCGGCCTCTGGTCCTCCTGGGGGACCATCTGAACTGCTCTGGTATTTTCTCCCCTTCGCTGGTGCTCCCAAAGGCTCTCCCCCTTTTGTGGTCCTTCCCTTCCAGTCTTCTCCACCTTCCCCCATCTCTTCCTGGTTTCTGGCCCCTTCTTCCTGATGCTTTCCTTGCCCAGCCACCACCTTCCCTCACCTCTCTTCACCTTTCACCACTCCTCTCCTCCTGGTGGTCCCCAGCCGTCTCTCCCACCTCATTCTTTCTCCACTCACCCTTCCTTCACCCTCATCCTTCTTGCCTCTGAGTTCTTCCTTTGTCTCCATCCTCCTCTCTCTTCCTTTTCTCTACCCTTGCCTGGCTCCCTCCCACTTTTAAAGCTCCTGCCCAACTACCCCTGTCCCAATCACTGACATTCAGGCTGGCTGTGTTGACTTCAGCATCTCACAATGACATCACTGCTGGGCGAGATACCCAGAAGCCCTGACCCGCTGCGGCTGCCCATGGCGTCTCCAGGGCTGCAGCTCACACAGGCACAGTACAAAAATAAACAAACCCTTGCTTTAGGTGTACCATTTACAAGGGCTGAACCAGACATGTAATGACAGCCATGCTCGTTTAGTCACGTCTGCCCTGTTCATGTCTAAAGTGAGGACTAAATGGCTTAGGACTTTGATATCTGAAGGAACACCTTCTCCCACAAGTGTCTGTCCTGTCTCTTCTCTTCCCCCCCCCCCGGCTCATCATCTGAGACCTTGCTCTGTGACCAGTGGTCACTGGCAGTCCAATTGACTAGGATGTGCAACTGGGCCTTTTCAGTGGCAGCACCCAGACTGCCAAACCTCAGACCCCAAGAAGCCCCAGCGGCCCCTTCACTGCTGGTGTTCAGGAGGCTTCTCAAGCCCTATTTGTTCTGCTCTGCCTTTAGTTAATTTTCTGACTTTCTGTCTTTGACAATATACTGGCTCTGATTTGTAATTTGATCTGAAGTCTCTGATGGTAATATGTAATTTTATATTGGATGTTATTGTATTGTTGTTTTTATATTATTTTGCAAGACACCTTGGGGATCCGTTAAATGGAACCAAAACACAGTGTAGAAGTCTTTTACTAAAGAAACAGATTTTACAATGAATGCATTGCAGGTACAATCAATGAACATTTCTGACATGGTTTGGGAGCAATCTGTTGCCACCCGGAAACATGAGAAATATTCAGTACTCCCCCCCATATCTGCTGGGGATATGTTCCAGGCCCCTCCGTGGATACTTGAAACCATGGATAGGAGCGAACACCCCCTCCATGGTTTCCTGAGGGCAACCAAACAGAGAAGCAGCCTCCATTGCAGGCAAGTAGAACGAGACTAAGTCCTAGAGAGACTCTGCAAGGTTAACAGAAACCTTGCAGAGCCTCTCTAGGACTTAGTCTCATTCTACTTGCCTGCAATAAACACCCAGAGGCTTCTTCTCCTGTTTGTTTAAAGAAGAAACGAAGCTTACTGAGAAAAAAAATTAAAACCTGGGGGGTCCCCGCGATCCGTGGATAACTGAAACTGTGGATAGCGGATACGTGGATATGGGGGCCCACCTGCAGTTTCCAAATCCCAATGCTTCCCATCTCAAAATACTGAGCAGGGAAGCACTGAGAACTACATTTCACGTTTCCCAATTCCTCCAGTTCAATGGGGGAATGCCAAGGCTTGAAGCCTGCTGCTTTCTCCGCACGGGAATGGCTCTGACAGTGAGGGGACGGGGCTGCCTCCTGCTCGCTAGGTAAAGGGACTAGGATGGAGCGAAACTTATGGCCCCGCCCCTACCGGAGCAACGCCTTTGCTGAAGTCTCCATTACACGGAGGCCTCCCTGTTACCATCGCTCCATGTTCAACAAGGTAAGTTTCAGAAAACTAACTCCCACTCAATCATGGTGCTGAATCAATCGCCCTCCAAGTCATTCCCAAATCATGGGAGCCTGGGACAGAATCAGACAAAGCTTGGGCAGTAGAGTCTTCATCTGCCTCTCATCTCCCATTCTGAGATAAGATACCATCTCCGGTGATGTTACACAGTTTCACATTCCACTCCACCCCACCCCGCTGGCTGGAATGATGTGGAATAATGTGGAAGGCCACTTGGGAACTGTGGAATTTTGTGATATCATGTCACAAAGTTCTACTAGATACTGCAAAGGCAGAGAGAAGAACAAAGCACACAAGCTGGAGTTTTCAGTGGCACCCATATGTTCACCATCACATATACTCTGGCTTCCGAGTCATCAGGACATGCAAAGGACACTGCATTTGCACTGCATAATTCAAATGATAGGTCAGAAGGAATCAAATTGAAGACCATATGAACCGTATAGATCAGAACTAATCATGAAATATGGAATATAATAAGCCTCAAAGCAATGAAAGAGATGCGCAGAGAAGGGAAAGCCTCTAGCTGGTGGCCTTGGAAAATAAAGGAACTGACAACCTGGGCCCAATGAGGAAAACCAGGACTGACATGTTCTACCCCATATTTCAGCAAAAGTAGAACAACAGAATAGGGGTGGGATGAAATTGCCGCTAGGATTTCTATCTGTCTTCAGCACTTACTACATGTCAATCATTGTAACATCCAGGCATCTTTCATGGTAATAGGGCTTAAAGCTATATAATGTATACTCATGGACTCAAATTTCAGTTGTTCAGAAACCAGTGACAGATGTCTTATAGTTCTTATAGTTAGAACAGACAAAAGAAAATATTTCTTTACCCAGCGTGTGATTCATCTGTGGAACTCCTTGCCACAGGATGTGGTGATGGCACCTGGCCTAGATGCCTTTAAAAGGGGTTTGGACAAATTCATGGAGGAAAAGACCATCACAGGTTACAAGCCATAAGCAACCTCCTGGTTTTTAGAAGTGGGTTTTCTCTGTGCCAGGTGCAAGGGAGTGGCAACTGGACACAGGTATCTTGTTGTCTCGTGTGCTCCCTGAGGCATCTGGTGGGGCCACTGTGTGACACAGGAAGCTGGACTAGATGGGCTTTTGGCCTGATCCAGCAGGGCTCTTCTTATGTTCTTATGTTCTTATGTCTGTGTGGCTGGCAGGAAGGAGGTCAATGAAAACTAGATGTCGGGAACCCCTTCTCCCTATTACAAGCCTGCCTGGTGCCTTCTCACCAAGGCATGGCTGCTTGGTCCGGCCTTTCAGAAGGATAATATATCAATGAACTAATGTTAGTGTTACAGAACTGATCCAAAAATTATCTTAGAAGCAGTTTCAGCTAATTGTGAAGGTGCTGATGGGTTTCAAGACAAAACAGGGAAGTTTCACTGTGAACCCCCATGGTTTCCCAGTACATTTTGGAAACCACACAACTAGACACACAAAGCATTTGTCAAGGACAAGTCACTGACCCAATTATGCAAGTCAAAAAGCAGCAAGGTAAATGTGTTTTTTTTTTTACTTTTTCCAGAGTTCTAGCCCAGTTCTACCAGCATGCTGATATACAGGACTGAAGGAACGTGGGTTTTCCTTTTTATTGATCCTTTTGATTGGAACGATTTACATTCCACCGTGGTCACAGTTAATTTAATGGTTAAAACAGTGTCTTTTTCTTGGTCCATAAATCTTGGTCTAACAAGTTTGCATCCTCGGGAAAACCACAGCGTGCGCATGAAATAATAATGAATAGCCTCCCCTCAAAGTGTTTTACCTTAGGACTCTATGACCTACCACCATTACCTGGAACAAACATGACGTAAATCAGAAATATTGTGGGTAAGTGGAAGGCTGTAAAACCTCCTTCCCTACGAACATGGATAATGCTCACACATGCGCACGCGCACACACACACACCTACTTGGACGAAGAACAGTCTTCCCTGACAGACCAACTGGATCACCATAAAAACGTACAGCAAGCACACCGCCTATGCCTTTTTGCAGAGAAACATTTTTCAGCATAAACTTTTTACTGCTCTCTGACAATGTTTCCATTGGGGCTCGTTATAAAATAGCCTAAGAGGCACTTTATGACTAAAACTCACTTCTGTAGTTGTTTTAGTACCTGCAGCTGTGGCCCAGTAACAAGAACACGAGCTTTGCTGTCTATGCCTAAACATGCACCTCTCCGATTTTTATGTCTACTATGCGCCCCGGGTGAATCTCACAGAACTATCCAACAGAAGTCATCCATCTCAATCTCAGTAGAATTTTTTACTCTTACTGTCATTGTACTACATTGTACTTCATCATTTATTATTATTAATATTGTTGTTATTTTTTACCAGGTGCCTTCCCATGCCACTGTAGCATTAGCCACCATGGAGAGTGACAGTGGAGGGAGCACAGCAGCTACAACCTGGTGGTATCACTCTCGATCAGGGGTTTTCAACCAGTGGTACTCGTACCACCAGTGGTACTTTGCCTGACTGCTGGTGGTACTCGGACCACTGGACCACTGGACCACCAGAACCCTGCCCCAACACGGTGCTTTCAGCACCACGTTTTTGCTCCCGAGAGTCTCCTGCCTTTGGCCAAGCCTCTCGGGAATGCTCAGAAGGGCCCTCCCACCTGGCCAGAGCCTCCTCCCTGTGTTTTCTGTCCTCCAAAAACCTGGAAGTAACTGGTGATGATGTCATTGCCAGTCACTTCTGGTGGTACTCAGCAGGAGAGTGGCACCGGAGGTGGTACTCAGCCAGGAAGAGGTTGAGAACCCCTGCTCTAGATCTGTCCAGACTGCCCACAATCTAAACATAAGAAACGCAACTCTGTGCACTGGGAATTATGAAACATTCCTAGAGATATGCAGAGAAAGCTGTAAGGCAGGGGTGGCCAACCTTTCATCATAAATGCTCCTGGCCCTTTAATGGTTGTATAGGTGAGGGCATTTCAGCAGGTGCAGCTGCTTTAGCAGCACCATCAGCAATTGCAGCTGCCAAGATTCTATCTTCTACACAACTATTAAGAATGCAGAGGCCCTAATGATGGATGGTTGGCCACCCCTGCATAATGGATCATGGGCAGAAATGCAGGGAAGCAGGGGTACACTGGCTGCCATTCCCCACATGCTGGCTGTTTAACCCTACTTATCTTATTTCTCTTTTAGCAGCTAATTGTCCCTAGGGGTTGAGAGAGGGAAGAACAAGGATCGCCTAGGAGTCAAAATGGGAACAAGAACTAGCTGTTAAAAAGGAGAGATAAGATAACAGAGTGATGGAGAAAGGAAGCCAAAGGTTATTGCTCCTCTGTACACTTGCTTATGATGCCCCCCCCCTTTATCTGAGTTTCCGTATATTTATTTTTCACATCACCCTGCCTCCAAGGAGCCTCAAGATAGTGTGCATGGCTCCTCCTATTAACAACTTGGTATGGTAGACTGGACTGAGAAAGAATGACTAACTCAAGGTCAAGCAGCAGTAAGCTTCATTGTGAGAAGGGATCTGCACCCCGGGTCTTCTTGATTAGAGTCCCTGATAAGGTTTGGTTCATCCTTGGGGGGACTGAAGTGGAGCTATCAGTCAATCCTAAATGAAATCAACTCTGACTGTTCCCTGGAAGGACAGGTACTGAGGCTGAAACTCAAATATTTTGGCCACCTAATGCGAAGAGAGGACTCTCTGGAGAAGACTCTGATGCTGGGAAAGATTGAAGGCAAAAGGAGAAGGGGAAGGCAAAGGATGAGATGGTTAGACAGCATCACCGATGCAACGAACATGAAAATGAGCGAACTCAGGAAGATAGTGGAGGACAGGAAGGCCTGGCGGGATATGGTTCATGGGATCACGAAGGGTTGGACACAACTTAACAACTGAACAAAAACAACATAACTAAGAGGAGAGAGGAGTGTATTTCTGTTGTATAGATTTTATTTATTTATGAGGCGCTATAATATTTTAAAGTATTAAGTTTTAGAATACTGACTATTGTTTAAGGGCCATGTATGTATGTTTATGTTTATGTTTATGTCTATGTTTATTTAGGTAAGATGCCAATAAAGGTTTTGGAATTGGAATTAGATTAGAGTCCCAACAATCTCTAACCACTACACCACACTGGCAATCTCTGCATGCCAAATTCAGCTCTTAAGCAGCTATGGCGAAAAGAGGGAACTACAGGGAGATCAATTGCAACAGCCATAGAAACCTCCTTACCATTAGGCCAGAGCCAATCATGCAAGTTTCCCTGATCTCCACTAAGTTTCCAGGTCATGCCTGCTTGCTGGTCTGAGCAATAATAGGGAGACAGTTGTTCCTGCTGCTCCTTGTGCCGACTAGGGACTGCCTCTGCCTCATCTTGCCTCTAACTTGACAAGACCGGGATCTGGCAAATTGCAACCCATGAAATGGTTCTGGTCTTGCTTGGAACAGCCCTCTTTCAGCATCACTACCTGGCAAGTGACGCTGGGTGGATACAAAGCAGTTATGCTGGAGTAAAGTAATCTGCTATAATGCCCAGGATTCATCAACAGCGAGGAAAAAAAATTGGGACAGGAACCTTGCCTGACCTCTATTTGCTGAGACACATTAGAAATGCATACTCAGCTTTGCGGAGCCGAAACAGGACTGCTTCATCCACTGCTCAGTATGCTTTCGCATCACCACTTTGATCAAAATGAACCGCTTACCCAAGGCAGACAAAAATATACAGCCACCGGTTTTCTCTTCTAAATCTACAGATGCCAGAAAAAGACAATGCAAACATTTCCAAGATTGGAAGAAACAGGCATTTGCATTGCCTCTGGATTTGCGTTCGCAACTGAGCCATAGCGCAAGCTTCCCTGTTGGTTCAAACTTTCAGTTGTTCAATACTTGGTTAACTTGTCTGATGCTTGCAGCAGAGGATGCAGATTTTGCATGCAGATGATGGCCAGATCCAGAGGGGAAGCAGGTGCAACAATTGCAAGCACGTTCAGGTGCATTCACATGAGTTGTTCGTTCAGAGGCTGCTGCAGCAGGTCCCTCAAACTGCTGTTTAAAGTGTTCCAAATTGTAAAAGACATTAGCAGCCCAATCCTAACTGGCGATGCAACCCTAACTGGCAATGTGGCGATGCAGCAGCACTAACACATCACCCGCTGAATCCCCCAAGGGAGTTTCAGACACCAGAGGCCTCCTCAGGATAAGGGAACATTTGTTCCCTTGTCCTGGGGTAAGCCCATGCGAGGCCGCCAGGTCTGCTCAGAACTGCGCCAGCTTCATAACTGGTGCAAGTCTGCATGGACCCGTAAAGGTGGATCGAGGCCAGGAAGGGGTTTGGATTCGGCAGATGCCGCTGCCGCCAATCCACCCTCCTCCCCACCTCCGTCGCCACTAGTCCCGCTAGCGTAAAAGGCCCATAGGATGCGGTCAAAATGCATGTTAGCAGTAAATGCCCCTGGGGTTTTGGATGAAAAGCTTCTTCTGGAGGAGATGGAGAGTGGAGGAGAGGAAATGGGGATGGTGTGATGTGATTAATCTTTTTCCCGCCCCCACTTCCTTGCTCATGATGTTTTCCATGCAAAAAAGGGGCCACCAAGCAATCACTGCAGCCATTGGTTTGTAACCTATCGTTCGGACTTTTAACCCATCAGTAGCTGCTCTCACAGTTGACTGCTGGTTTTCTGCCTGAGTGTCCAACCAAGCCTCAGTGACTGCACCCAGAATTGATGGGACCCAGCCAACCTAAAGAGGACCTATTTCCACTTTTAAAACATCCTTGCACCCAGGCCCCATACACTGACTCTCAACTGATACAAAACTATCAAGAACTTGGGGATGAAGCAATAGCCCAGTGGTAGGGCACTTGTTTTGCATGCTGAAAGCCTAGCCTGACCCTATTCAAAAAGGGACACCTTTAACCATTGTAAGAAGAGGGAATTTGGGCAGGTGTAGCTTGTTATACCCTTCCATGATGAGCTGCACCTACCCAAATTCCAATGGTTAAAGGCAGTGGTTCCCAATCTGGGAGGAAACCAGCCAGGGGAGCTGCAAAGTGCCATGGAATCGTCTTGGAAAACAGTGCAATGCCAATTGGAAGGCATCAGCATAATGTAATGGGGAGCCATGGTCAATAGTCACCAATGGTCAAGGGAGCCGCAGGTTGAAAACGTTTGGGAAACACTGGTTAAAGGTATAGGCACCCTGTCCCTTTTTGGATATGGTCAGCCTATGAAAGCCCCAGGTTTAATCCTCGACATCTCTAAGTAGGGCTGGGAAAGACCCCTGTCAAAAAACTGGGAAGCCACTGCCACTCAGAACAGACAATGCTGACCTAGATGAACTGATGGTCTGACTCCCTGCAAGGCCATTTTCTATGTTATCCTTTCAATTAGTCAAGAAACAGGTCTGGATTTACTTCTTTAAAGGCACTTCAATCTTAAATCTTACAAGTGCTATTTAAAAATTCACAAGAAAACCCCCATGATTGATCCTTGGGTGCAGCAGGAAATTACCTCATCTTAGTCTCAAAAGTTCTATTTATATGCCTAATAATCTCATCATTGATTACTGTGACTGTATTCTAATTATAAATCCATTACCGCCAGAACAGTGAAATAAAATCAATAGTAGACATAAATGGGAAAAAGGGGAACTAAAAGCCCACACTGAATGCCATTGCAACCTGATGCACTATTTTATGCACATTCTATCATGAAACAATGCCCCATCATTAGCAGTAATGCCATAAATCTTTTTCAATTAGCACAGTGGAAACACTCATGAGATGTGCAATAAATTCTTTTTAAAATACATGAATACAAAAATGCTGGGAAAGTCTACGAAGTCCACCAGTATAAATGGTGCACCCTCTCAGATTCTGTAGTCAGGGTTTTCAAAATTAGGAAAACATACCAAGGAACAAACAAAATGAACGTCTGTCAAATCCATAAAAACTGTATATCCGAGTAACCTCAGAGCTCAGATAATACACAGAAAATAGGCTTATTTGCACTGCAATGTCAGTAAAATTAGCAACATGCCCAACCTTCTCTTACTGTGGATTTCTTAAAATCTATTATTTTAAAATTACCTAGTTTGTCCTTTTAAAAAAAACTAAGCATATTTTAGCTCAATCTCAATCTTTATCTGCAATTTATATGCACGATAACAGTTACCATGTAACAAGCATATTTGGCAATTCTCCTCAGCAAGGATGAGCAGTCAGGTTTCTCCAAAAACATCCAACAAACACTAAGGCTGAGGCAAAAAAATTCTGTGGAGAACCTTTGGCTTAAATTGGGGGAGGGAGGGTAGAAGTGAGGGGGGAAATCAGCCCCCCAACCTTATTCTGCCATCACCACCCATTTCAGAGCAGTGGCAGACCTTCCCCAATGGTAGAGCTTCTCTCAGGGGCTGCCATCTTTTTCCCCACAATTCCCTTTGGTCCAACTCTGCTATAGGAAAAGATAGCTAAAAAACACTCACAATGGCTTTAACGCGGCCTCTTTCTCCCATCACATAGTCCGGTTTGGACAGGCCTGCATTGGAATTTTGGATGAACCAAGGCTGATTTGGGGATTGGATTGTCCTGACAGCAAAAGGATTGTGAGGAAAAAAAGACTCCATCAAGTAGTGACCCCCAGAATGAATGGTGAATGCACACCGACCACTGGCAAAAATGCCTGAATCACCTCATCTTCAGCACTCGGGAATGTTTTGTATATCCATCTCTAGTTTAATGCAAGTTACATGCTCTCGGTTTCAGTGGCATTGCTGGAGCGGGGCGGGGCGATGACGAGTTCCGCATCATTGCCCCACCCACCCACCCCCCGCGTCACGACGTCACTCCCAGAACGGCTGCATTTGGAGCCTTCCAGGAGCGAGGGAGGGCAGGAAGGCAAGTCTCCCGCCCTCAAAAACACCTGAGCGGCCTCCTCAGCCACTTTGGTTGCGGAAAAAACCGCCAGCGCCAGGAAAAGTGCCGCCGTGGCCACTACTCCCAAATAGACTTTTTTGTAATTGTTTTTTCCTGTTTTTGTAAGCCGCCTTGGGTCCCTTTGGGGAAAAAGGCAGGATAAAAATATTGTAAATAAATCCGCGGACAGCATCCGGGAGCACAGCACACACACCCGGCCCCGTGATAGCTCAGTCTCTTGCTCATCTATAAAACGGTAATGAATACTTGCCTATATCACAGGGCTCCTGTAAGGGAATCATGAATGTGAAGTTCTTTGAGCTCTGAAAACAAGCACTATACAAATCATTAGCCTTACTATTGCCTCATACAAGGGCTCCATTCCCCTCTGTGAATAATCTCTAATCCACACCTGGAGTTAAAACCAGCGTCTGATAGGAACAGGTGAAATCTAGGCCAACTGTTTGGGGTATGCTTACTGCTGCTTGTTGGCTCAACTGGCTGCTGTAGCTAGTTTGGGCACGTCCTTTTTATGAGAGACTGTAATAATAACAGCTTGGCCTGCAGGTGGGAAAAGATGAAATGGAGGGGGTTGTTTGTTTGGGAGGATTTCTTCCCTGGCAGAATGCCTGGATTAAAGAAGTTTTCAGGACACCCATCTACCTTACCATACTGGGAAAGATAACATGAAGGCCTTTTTCAAAGCCCTTGGCACACTCTGACAGAGGAGTCCTGCAATCGGCCCAGAATTCTTTTAATATAAAGCTCAGGTGGTTGCTAACATCATGGACCAGGCCAGTGAATTTCCTGGCATTTACACCTTCTGCATAGTAGAGACACAGGATGATGCCTCCCTACCTACCTGGTGTGCCTGTCCCACCTCTGGGCCTGCCCGACATTCCCAGGTAAATTTGCACATCAAATAGTATAACCTATGTCATCCAATTCATTGCATTTTCTCAGTGTTTTTATTAATGCCATTTACTGTGGTTTTTATTACCGAGCATTGACTATATTTTTAGTTCATGTTTTTCTCACGCGCACTGCTGTGGTACCCTTGGATAAAGAGCATTATAGAAATATGTTAAATGAATGAATTAATGAATGTAGGCCTGAACCAATCCATCAATATTGATTGCAGTCAATATCCCAGGAATTACATGCTGAATTTTAGATGCATGGGCTTTATTTAAACATTACATCCATGTGCTCTGGAGGCCCAGAGACAAGAGAGGCATTGACGGGGGGGGGGGGGTTTGTCACGAAACCGCAATCTTCGTCCCACCACTACATACGTATTTCTTCAATATATGCCGTGAAGTTCATCCAAACCAGGCTGTGACTGGTCCAATGCTTTGCCTTATCTGCTCCGTGAGACACAACTGGTACTAGGTATACAGGCATGCCTTACCCTCGATACTTAATTTCCATATAGTTGTGTATTTTTTGTTCATTATTTCTTTACACCTGCAGGGACTTTCTGTAACCTGAATCCTACTAGCAAGGCTTATTAGCTAACCTGCTGACTAGGTAAGCATCAGTTTAGCAACACAGCAATCTTGCCTGGTTCATGTTTCCTGATAAGATTTTAGTCTCTGTTTTATCATTGCAGCCTTCTCCTTGCCTACAAGCTCTGCATTGTTTTGTTTTGCTTTGGGGAATCCCTGAATCCTTGCTCTTGTGAATATTATGTTCTCATCCATATTATGTTGCCTCCTGACTGTGGGCTTTCTAGAAGCTTCTGGTTGGATACTGTGGAAAAGAGAATGCTGGGTTTACTCTACCTGAGAAAGTGATGTTCAGGGCCTTCTTTGAAGGTGGTAAGGTGCCCAGGATCTGGGTTGATTCCTCCCAGCCTGGCTGGCCATTGGGCTCTATAAAGGCCACTCATGTATCCAATCAAATGTGTGGAAAGGGAGCTGGCCTGTGTCTGCTGCCCCTGCCCTCCCTCACATTCAGCAGAAGATGAACACGGGCCGTATGTACATAGGACTCATTCTCACCTTCCACTGAAGAGGTCGGGGAAATGGCCAGCGGACCCATGGAAGTGAGGTTGGGGCCAACCGCCGCAATCCCACTCGTCCATTAAAATCCATACAGTCTGTTGTTGCTTGATTGAATACAGGGGTGGAATATGAGATGGGGGCTGTAGTCATATGAAAAAAGTTAACTCGTACAACTTTAAAACTGCTGCAACTGATGGGCATTTTATCCATTAGTTATTCTACTAATTAATTTTATGAAGCAATCCATTTTTAGAAATGGAACATTTGCACATCACCGTCCATCCAGCCCAGTATTGTCTGTTCTGATTGAGAAGGGCTCTCCCAACACCTGCAGAGGTGTTTTCCGACTCCTGTTACCTGATCCTTTTAACTGGAGATATCAGGGATTGACCTGGGACCTTCAGCTTTCAAAGTATGTGCCTTTCACTGAGCTATGGCCCCTCCCCAAACATTTTTTAAAGGTTTAGCCCTTGGCTGAAATCCATACAGCCGGTGTTTACCTGAATTCCATATAACATCACATTGCTTTTGTTTGGGCATATAATGCATGAAAAGCCATTTGCAAACCACGCGCTATTTACTATGAAGTTTTTACAGCCCTTGTGATAGCCACATTATCCATTTTAATGTAGTATATACACACACAGTTACCTGGGAATATGCAAAAGGACTTTTTTCCCCATAGTAGCCATTCATCTATTTGCACATTTTTGATAGATTCACAGATTAAGATCAGGACTTATTAGAATCTCACCCAACGCCCCACACAGGTAATTATTTTTTGTTACATTTCTGCACTTTTAATTCAATATTTTCCTAGAGTTTAGTGAAGCCGTTCCGTTTTGAACAGCTGTCATATTTCATCCAAGGATTATCTCTAAACCACATACAATTTGTATTCCAGTTTGTTAACTTTGGGGTGAATAAAAAGCCATTACGAAAAAGTCGCATTCATAATTACACTCTTCAGTGGACAAAGAAAATTCAGTGGTTCTAGACAGTCAGTATTTACACAGGCGTCAAAAGGGATTACTGGGCTACTTTTATGACAAGTTCAGAGACTGATCACATAAAGTGGAACTGTTACTGAAGGATGTTTTGCCTAGTAACTCTTTGTGACCACTCAAATGCAGTAAAATGGAACAAAAGGCGGCTTAATAACCCCTCCTTTCTACAGCATTCATTTAAATACCACCAACCACAGCCGTTGAGGAAACATAAGAACATAAGAAGAACCCTGCTGGATCAGGCCAAGGGCCCGTCTAGTCCAGTTTCCCATATCTCACGGTGGCCCACCAGATGCCTCAGGGAGTGCTCAAAACAAAAAGATACCCGTATCCTGTTGCCGCTCCCTTGTATCTGGCATTCAGAGATAGGCTACCTCTAAAATATGGGTGTTGCATCATGACTTTTAACCTGTGATTAACTTTTCTTTCATAAATCTGTCCAATCCCCTTTTAAAGGCATCTAGGCCAGGTGCCATCACAACATCCTGTGGCAAGAAGTTCCACAGATTAACTATGCATTGGGTAAAGAAATATTTCAAATGCAGGGTCAAGGAGATACTGTGGTAGGCTGAATAACAGGTCAATCTTAACTATGTTTATTGAGAAGTTACTTTACACACAAAGCTTGTAAGACTTCGGTCCATTTAAACCCAAAAGCAGCTACCGGGGGGGGGGGGGGATCTGGACCACAATGGAGATTAACCTTTCCCCTTTCCATCATTTCCCAGCCAAAAATAGCAGCTTTGGGAGGTAAATCAAAGCTTTGGGAAAGGGTGGTTTTCAGCAGGAAGATGGTGGAGGATTACCCTCCATCCCCATTCTGTGGTCACAATTCACAGAATTACAGGTTAAAATAGGGGAGGAACCTTCAAAGATGTGTCTAAAATCAAGTCTAATTTGGCTTTTACTTTCAAGTTAGTATGTATAGAGATGCGGGCTAATGTTGCAATTCTACGCATAGTTACTCGATCCCAGAAGCTACGCAGCCGTGGTGGAGGCACGCCCCTGCCCTCCACCAGGCACCTACACTAACATGTCAGGAAGAACTTCCACATGCACACGTCTCCAATTTGCCTAATCTGTCACATCCACTCAGTACCAGATCCAGGTTGTTGGGGACTCATGGGCAAAGACCTGAATTGGATCCCCCATGGCATTTTCCCCACCACCACCACCCTAATGGTGCATTGGGTGCTATCACTGCCACTGGTATTGAGGGTTCAGGAGCTGGCCCAATCAGGTGGGCCCTGTGATGTGCATGGGTAGCTGGATGACCCAACACCACCCCTGCACATGTGCACATGCCCAGAGGTGAAACTAGACTGGAGCGGAGGCAAGTAGTTCTGCAAGACTCCGTTACACCGGAGTCAGCGGCCCCTCCCCCTTGCTGTTGGAGCCATTCCGGCAGCGACAGGGGAGTGTCCTGCGTGTTGCCATTGCCGCCAGAATGGCTCCAACAGCAAGGGGGAGGGGCCGCTGACTCCGGTGTAATGGAGTCTTGCAGAACTACTTGCCTCCGCTCCAGTCTAGCTACGGCACTGCACATGCCCCTTGAGGATGAAGAACCGCCTGAACCAAGCCTTCACATAGGTGAGCCTCTGCACAGAGAGCTCAGTCACACAGGATACTCTAGGAACGAGGGGGAGGGGCAGCCACCTGCTCCTCCAACATACAAAAGAATCAGCAGGCTGGATAATGTCTGCAGCAAGTCTTCAAAGTGAGAGTCACTGAAATCAATTACTTCCAGGTAAACATGGCTAGGATAGAGATGATAGACTGCAGCTATACGAAGACTCACCAGGGAGCAAGTCACATTATATGCAGATAGACTTGCTTCCAAGTAAGCTTAGGACCAGGCTGCTGGTTAAATTTTACAAACTGACTCTGGCGCTGTTTGCTAAAACATGTCAAGTGGAAAGAAAATGCATCATAAACCTTTGGAAAATCCCAGACAAACGGGTCAGTTACTTACTAGACAAGCTTGTGGAAGAAAGCTGTTCACCCTGGAGATACTCCACATCCCCTCCAGGTATTGCTGAGCCTGGATGGTTACTGAGCTCAACGCCCCACTAAGGCCACTGGGAGCCACAGTCACTTGAACGCTGGAGTTTGGGAACCCGCTTGCACTTTGCGGCCACCCAAGTCCCTTCTTCCTCTCTGTTCCGGAGAAAAGACTTGTTGTCGTTTTGCCAGACGGCCTACCCACCTGCCCAGCCACAAGAGACAAGTCCCTCTGAGAAGACACGGTGACCACATTTTGGGAGGCCAGCCGTGGTAGCACCGCAGCCATTGCCACGGCACTTTGTGGGGGATCCACTGCATCGTGGCAGCTGGCCTGGTCAAGGCTCTGGATGACCTGCAGGGCTTCTTGCTTCAGCTGGTTTAGGTGGGCTGCACAAACATCACACCTGCTTTCCCCTTCGCTCTTGGGTTTCTGTAAATATTCAGGCACTTGAAGCTTGTCAAAAATTAAAGCTGATAAGCGTGGGTCCTGAAAATAAAGGAAGAACAGAACATGAGTCAAGGCCAAAGACGAGAGTACAGGCCACCCAAATCACAACAAAAGCAACCCCAATACTTCCCAGACCGTATGCCAGGGCACTCGTGCGTGCCACAAGGAATCTGCCAGCATGCCCCACAAAATGAACTGAACTGAGAAGAACAATTCCTTAACAACAACGTTGTAAGTGAAGAAAACACTTTGGGAATTGGACACAAGAGCTTTTGAAAAAGGGAGAGACACATTTTTATTTCTAACCCACTCTTCCTCCATGGACCTCAGGGTGACATACAAAGTGTTGTGTGTCCCCCCCCCTCCATTTATCCTCACAACAACCATGTGAGAGTTAGGCTGAGAGATAGTGGCAGAACCGAGGGACTATTTGAGAACCTGGGTCTCCCCATTCCTAGTCCAACACTCTATAACAACTACACCACACTGGCCCACATGTGTTAGCCCCCCCCCCAAGAAAACCAACTTGACAGGAGACTGCCCATCTATCCATGATTCACTGCTCTGGCCTGGCCCTTTCTAGTCCAAGGAGCAAGTAACGTTTCCACTTCTTGGCATCCAACGCAAGCAGTTTGTTCAATTATTTCCATTGCAGAATCACCCAATTTCCAATGAGTTTGCCTGCTGAGTTTCTACATGAATCATATATGAACATATGAAGCTGCTGCATACTGAGTCAGAACCTTGGTCAATCTAGCTCTGGATTGTCTGCACTGACTGGCAGCAGCCCTCCAGGGTTTCCGACAGGAGTGTTTTCCAACCTTACCCAGTGATATCAGAAACTGAATTGCACTCAGACCACGTGCTCTACCACTGACCAACAGCCCCCAGCCCCATAGCAGTTTTAGGGCAGTCAGTGCAAAAGGCCGTCACTGCAAAGGGCTTGCCACCTACCAGTCAGGAGGCATGTTCAAAGCAATGACTCCGACAGTGGGACTTGCACACCCCATGGGCAAAACTTTGAGTTAAAAAGCATCCCTACCATCATCACTAGAGTCCTGATCCAGTTTTTGCCCCTCCACACACTATTTACACCAGAAAAAGTCAGCATGACTAATCACACTATAATTTGGCCCTAAGATAATCTTTAGAGGCAGAAGGATGAACTGCAACTCCAATTTTAATTCAGCTATCAGGAGTTTGGCAAAACCTGAACCACAATCTCCTCCCCTTCCATAATGGTTCTTCCGTGTATCAGGCTATGACACACACTCAGTCAAGCATCACTTATCTCCATGGCTGATTAATAAGCCCTAATAAGTGGCATTGTTCTATAATGCCCAGCATCAAAATGATTATCAGACACAAACCACATAGAGCTTGTGGTACACTGGATACCTTCTCATCTACTCCCCTTTTAATTAGTTCTCAATTTTGTTTTAAAGATCTAATGTGAACATGTATTCTTCATGCTCAGACATAAACACTGGGCCCTCATCACAACTCATTTTCAACGGCTCATACTGAGCTTCAACCCATGAAAATTGGATCTTAGAACATCTAAAAAAGATTATAGCATGACCTGATGCATTGTTCATTTTTCTCACAGTTTCCTCCTTGCCTTTAGTGACAATTCAACACCTTGAACAGAACGCGAGGGCATGATAACCATTCATAGTTTGCAACGCTCTTATAGGGGTACTAAGACAGAAGACAGGCCACGATATGTTCAGATAGTCCATCAAAAGCAGGTTAAGAGGAGTCGCTATTTGCAGTGTGTATACAGTACATACACTTTCACCTCTGGTCAAACAGAAATCACAGGCTTCACGTGACTTCAAAAACCCATCAAGCCTATTTGACCAGAGGCAACAGTGCAGTGGGACCAAATAATTGTGTGAGTACACCACAGAAAGTCAGGCCCATCTCAAACTACTTATTAAAGTATATGTCTGCCTCTTGTCTACATTTCTAGCCATTTGTGGAACTGGGACTTCTGCTATTACTTCCTTACGCTACAACTGCTTTAATGAGAAACTCCGAGGTGTTAGGATACACATACTGAGGAGTTGATTTGAAAGCATCACCTATTCTCTTCCCACTGAGTGAGCTTCTCTTGTCTTTTAATTTGCTATAGGGTAGTGTAGGTTCTCCAAGCAACCTTCACTGCCACCCCTTCTGCCTTGCTCATTCGGAAAACACAGCAGCAGCCTATCTTCTAAAACACTTAAGGGCCTGCTACCCTGAACAGGGTTATCTCGGGGATTAAAACAAGAGATTAAATCCAGCTTGGTTGTAAATCTGCAGCTAACACTAATACCCTGCAATGGACCCAGCCAACTTCAAGGGATCATGTTGAGCTCTTTAGACAATTAGGGTTTTAAATGGAAGATCACAACCCCGCAGAAGGTTTGTGTGTTTAATTCTAAATTGGGGGGGGAAGGTAGGAGGGCTGCGTTATTTTCACTTGTTGGTAATGAAGGCAGACAAAGTGACTAACCTATCTGAATTAGGACTGCATTCAAAGTATCCTCCCAAATTACCAGTGCTTTCAAGGTGTACACACACACACACACACACACACACACACACACCTCCCCCCAAAGCTGTGCTGCTTTAATCCTATGCTGTGAATGTTTTCTGGAAAGTGGATATCCCATTAAAAACACACCTTCTCTCCACTTTTAATTAGGACACACATCTAAAGCTCCTTCTAATACCCTGCCACCGATACTTGGAATTACTTATTGCCTTCTTTCAGCTGAGGATCGCTTACTGCAACAAATGGAGAACACATCCCTTATAATTATCTCTCCAACCTGAGAAGTGAAGTTAGGCGTACAGTCATGCACTTTGCCAGTCACCTGCTTGCCTGGGGCAAGTAGCGACAGCCTGCAGGCAAGCAACCCAGTAACAAAGGGCACATTGGCCCTGTCTATATCCATCTGCTTCCAACACCACCAGTATACAAAAACAGAAGAAGAGTCCTACGGGATTGGACTGAATCCCACCTAGTCCAGAATCCAGAAACCAGGATGGTGTAGTGGTTTGGGAGTCGGACTTAGACCTGGAAGATCCAGGTTCAAATCCCCGCTCAGCCACGAAGCTTCCTGGGTGACCTTGGGTCAGTCACTATCTCTCAGCCCCACCTACCTCACAGGGTTGTTGTGAGGACAAAAAGGAGGGGAGGAAATATGTACACCACTCCAAGCTCCTTGGAGGAAGGGCAGTATAAAAATGCAATAAATAAATAAATAAATAAATCCTGTTTCGAACAGTGGCCAGCCAGGTGGAAACTCACAAGCAGGGTATGAAGGCAAGGCAAGAGCCCCCCTCTCACTGCTGTTCCCATGCATCTTGTACTGACAGGTATAATGCCTCTAAGCCTGGGGGTTCCACATAGCCATTGACAGCTCTCTCTTCCTCCATCAATTTGTCTAATCCTTTTAACACCATCACTGAACCATGAGCTGTTGATCGAAAGGTCGGCAGTTCGAATCCGTGCGACGACTCCTGCCAACCTAGCAGTTCAAAAGCAAGAAATTGCAAGTAGATTAATAGGTACCGCGTCAGCGGGATGGTAACAGCGTTCCATGCGCCTCGGTGTTGAGTCATGCCGGCCACATGACCATGGAAACGTCTTCGGACAGCGCTGGCTCTTCGGCTTTGAAACGGAGATGAGCACCGCTCCCTAGAGTCGGACATGACTGGACTTAATTGTCAAGGGATACCTTTACCTTTACCTAAACCAGGGGTCAGCAACCTTTTCGGGCAAGGGGCCAGACATTCGGCAATGATGACGGCATCACGTCTGGGTTGCCAAGCTCCCGGAAGCAGCTGCGCAGAACTCAGCTTTGGGAGGCAAAGCTTCCCACCCAATTTGCCATGCACCAGACAAGGCATGGCAGAGCCTCCTGCCCAGGCTCACAAAGTCCCTGTGCTGTGGAGTCCCTATGGCACGAGCTTGGGCAGGCGGCTCTGCCATGCCCTGTCTGACGCGTGGCAAATTAGGCAGGAGGCTTTGCCTCCCACGCCAAGCTCCACGCAAGCCAGATGACTTTGGGTGACAGAATAGTTCTGACCTATGGGCCATAGGTTGCTGACCCCAAACTAAACCAGTGGCCATCACCCCCATCAATGTATTGTGTGAGAGTACTTCTTTACCCAACAAAATGCTACATTTGATTCCTTGCTACAGCTGCCCTACAGCTGGGTAGGCTGGCTCTAGCAACTGAATCACCGTGCGCTGACTCCGACAGCACTGCAATGCTATTTTAAGCACAGCTCTTGCAAGATTTCATTGACAGACCAGGCTGAGAGTGCATTGACTGCTACATCATCCATTACTTAATAGGCATCAACTATAACACACTTCCCCCATTATGCACCTAAATTATTATCCGGCGAATCTAAAAAGATACATCTAACACTTGCAAATGTCTAACACCATTAAGATGGAACGGAAGCCATTGTTGCTACTTGCTACCCAATTATTCCCCCTCTCCCCCAGTATACTGTGTTAGCAAACTGATTTATGAGTTTGACTGAAAGGCATTTTAATCGTGGCTTTCCACTCTCTCTCTCTCTCTGTAGCTGGAGATCCTAATTTTAAAAAAATGAGGCTTTGAAGTTTTACAGGAAGTTACCCATGGTCAGGGCAGAGGAAACCTCTCCTCTCCAAACCTGCTAAGAGATTTTCCAAACATGTAGAGAAAATTAAACCCAGATCAAGGAATTGTTAGTTGCAAACTCAGATATCAAAAATAAACTCTGTAAAGACACGAAACAGGCAATAAAATGCTACCCAGCATCATGCATTATGCCTGAAATACAGTGTCTATGAGTATGACAGAATCTGCTAAGGAAAAGAACAGCACTACGCTCAGTTAAGAAGGCTTTGCCAGAGACATGAAAAGAAGACTTGATCGGAAGGCACGTGATGTCGTTCTGCTGAAGCTAAGCAGGCCTGGCCCTTTAAGCTGCATAGATGGAAGGCCACCTGGGAACCATATGGACACCACTTCAAAAGCATGCAAAGCTTCAAGGCAGAGATCCCCAACTGTGTGCCAGAGCACACTAGGGTGCCAAAGGACCTGCTACTGTGCCTAAAATAAATAAACTCTCCTGTGAGTTCTAAAATAGCAACCCACAGAAGTGTCCATTGTGCCTCTGGGAGAGTTGCTGCTCCAATCAGCTTCCTCTAGGGAAGGGAAATTCTGCAGTGACTTCACTAAGCAACAGAAAACACAGGAGATCCACAAGTGGGCTATTATACAGGGCCAAAGTACACATGCACCTAATTGTGCTACGTCACTGGATGGAGGGGAGAAGTGGGGCCATGAAATGTGGCAAAACCGCAGCGCGGGGGTAAGGGGTGTTAGTATTTTCCCCCACACTGCACACACCCTGTGTGCTATTTTTAGGTTCAAACAACTTCAACTGAAAGCCAACAAAAGGGGATATTTTAACCTAAAAATAGCATGATCGCAACCCAAGTAAGGACAAAAAGATACTGACTCCCCCACCATGGTTTCGCCCCATCAGACAGTCGGTGTAAATGTGAGACCATTGCTTAGTGGCAGAACATCTGTTTTGCATGAAGAAGGTTCCGGGTTCAATCCCTGGCAGCGTCCCCAAGTAGGGCAGAGAAAAATCCCCTTCTGATTTTTCTTGGGGAGTGCTGAGCTAGACGGCCCCAAGGGTCTGGCTTAGTAGAAGGCATGTCTGTGCGGGTCTCGAGTGGCGAGGGATTCTAGATACGAAGCATATCCACTGAAAATGCATCTCCGTGGGTCCTTGTGGCACCCACAGTTGCGCCAAGCCAGCAAGAAACATGTGGGTGCACATCACATACTTGTAGCGTCATGGCTGAGCTACAAACGTTCCCAGTTCAAATCTCGCCCCTGTCATGAATTCTCGCTGGTGGTCCTAGGCAAGCTGCTGCCTCTCAGCCTCAGCTCCCCAGCTGCAGTATGGGGATGATACCAACACTTTCCTGTTGTACAGACAACATCAAGATAATACACTTGAAGCGCTTTACACACCCAGAAAGCGCTGTATAAGTCTTAAGCATTATTATGATATGGGAAGGCGCACCCCCATTCAGGGTCACCAGTCACACCCATGCTAAGAGCTGGATTGGGGCCAATGTGCCTGCGTAAGTTGAAGCAAGAGCCGGCTTGATCTTGCAAAATAAGAGGCACGTAGTACCATATTTGCACCTGTTCTTGTTTGATACCTGAGATGCCTTTCGTTACTGCTGCATTGGGAGCACGTTCCCAGCATTCCATGCCAAAAAGCAGCCTAATCCAGAAGCGGATCTGGTGCAGAGCCACACACTGTGCCAGTACAGCCCCTCAAGCATGGATGACTCAACGCACTGGAATCACGAATCCCTGTGCAAAGTAGCCAAAAATTTCACTTTAGCACACTGATTGTATATAAGAGGGAGTTACCACAGGAGGGCCTCTCTCCCCAAAACCATCTGGCAAGCCAGTGAACATTCTCACCCTTTTTATTGACACAGGGAATTGGATGCCATGAATCCCTGTACTGACCTCACTCCCGTCTCCTCCCACTTCCCCACACCTCCTCCACCCTCCTGGAGCATTGACTGACTCATGCTGAACGCCTAGGTCTTGCAGGAAAAAAGACTCCAGGGATTCATGCAGTCTAACGCCGAACTCCCACATTGATCTATCAGTGGGTGTGGGAAGGCAACATGGATGCAACAGGTCCTGCTGAGAGCACTGCTGGGCTGGGGGGGGGGGGAGGGATTGAGCTGAAATCCCCATCAGTCTCTTGCTGCTACACTGGAAGTTTGCTTTGCCTAAACTGGAAGCTACTGGCTACACAAATGGCCGTTCAGTGAATAACGTGGACCCCAGTGTCAGTGAAGCATGGAAATGTCTTCTCAACACAGAAAACGACGCTAGTATCAGTGGACTGATTCCAACTTGAGTCTAGTTCCCATTAAAGTTGTCGACTCATCCCACCTACGCACACACATTAAATGAACACAGCCCGCTAGCCGTTCCTCCTGGGCATGTGCATGTTCAGTGTTTGTAAACAACTTTTATGCACAGATGCTAGCTGAAACATCTGCACAGGGAGTATATAACCTGTAGACGCAGACCCATTTCCGCCCGTGCATCTAGTATATGCAGGGGGACATACACATATCAGTACAGATCCAGAATCTGGATCTGGGCTATAACGTTTTCAGACTGCTAATGGGGGCTCATATGACTGAATACTCCGTCACCCTTCTCCTCACAGATCTCTTCACACAAAAGCTAATTGAGACCGGTTCTATACTAGTTTCTGCCTAGCAAGTCAGTTAACTTAAGTTGACTATGAAGAACATCACTGATATTCTCTCGTTCATTAAGAACCTATTTTATTTTCCAAGAGCAGAGCTTTGTCAATTACTTGCAAGAGCCTCTCTGTACGACTTCCATTTTTTAATTAATATTCTTTTCCTTCCTACTAATAATAATCACCTCTTCAAAGCAGAGGCCCATTCCCCAACTTTCCCCCAGGCACCATCTGTGCAGTTCGATTACTTGCGTTTTCCCACTTGCTGCAACAAAAACACCTGGCTGATGGACGGGAGTGGAGGAAACACAAGTTACTGTTAGAAACATTAAATGTTACTTAAAACGTTAAGCCAGCCCCGTTCAAGGGATTTTACCATCCTGTGACAATCCCAGCCCACTCCGCCTCCTGCTCCACACATAATCTTCCACACACCCCCAATGAATCTTCACTTTAATAGCCTTCATTCCAAATAAAGCCTTTCATGGAAGTTACACCCTCAGGTTTTACACAAGGAAGGCATTAAAGTCCGCGACCAAATGTTACCAAAGGTGCTTTGAACAGAATAGGGATGAGAAAGCTGCCCAGGAAGGCTGCCTCCCAGGCCCAGACAAAAGAGCAAGAGCCAGACAAGGGCAATCCAATGCATTGGTGGAAACAGCTCAGGATTTAAAGCCAAGGGAAAACTGAAATCCTATTACACTTCCTCAAACCTAAGCCTCACAGCATTCCACGGGACACGCTCCGGAGTAAACATACACAGTACTGAACTGTAAGGCTGGAGTTCTGTGCAAACTGCCTTCAGAATACGTTCCATAGAACAAAGCAGGGCTTACTTCAGAGTAAAGGCTGATCTCCACCTCACAAATTCCGGCGCGTCCCAGGCGCATGCAGAGAGTGCGGAGCTGTGTGGCTTCCACTTTATGTGATTGCATCGGAACGCGGGAGAGCCGCGCTCTCCTGAGTTCCGTTGCGATCGGCCGTGGACCATGCTCCTGATTTTGAGAGGGCAGGACACGGAGCTAATTATTTGACCAATGGGATGAAAGAGGGTTTTCAGCCAATCAGAGCGCACTTGTGTTTCAGCCAATCACCGTTGAGCTTTATTAGAAGGTGGGACAATCAGGAAGGACTATTTGCACTGAAGAAACTGGTGGAGCCCAGGGCAGTGTTTCGGGCAGGGCGTCCTGTCCTCCGGACGCAAGCGCAACACAACCGGAGCTCGTGGAGATCAGTCTTAAACATAGGACTGGGATATAAGGTTGCAATCCTATGCATGTTTTCTTGGGCGTAAATCCTATAGAACACAGTGGAACTCACTTGCAAGCACACACGCCTGGGCTCAGGCTGCAATCTTAGGCACACTGACCTAGGAGCAAACATCATTGAACTTAGTGAATGTGCTCCTGAATCTGGTCATAAGGCATGCTCTGACAACATCTGGCCTGACAAAGGCTGGTGTAAATTTACTTTTCCGCTCTGCAATTCTGGTCTACTGCTTTTATAGTGTCTAATAGCATTTCCACACAATACCAAATCTGGGGATTGGATGTTCATCGAAATGCACTCTGGTGCACATCCAACCAACATAATCAGCACTGTTCAACACATGCCCATCTGCACTGCAGACAGATGTGGGCTTCCCATAGATCTATAAACCTATCACTGAGAGACTGTCTCTCCCTTTTGTCTCTTTATATACAAAGAAAAAAAGAATCAATCATCCATATGATTTATCTGTGAATCTTCTTCACAGAGAGAACTCTCATTTCAGTCAGATTTAAACTAGGACATGGGTGGACAGGCTCAGACACAGGTGCCTTAAATAGCACAAGGAGTTGGAATTTGTGGCACACCTGGGCAGGAGCTGGAGAACCCACAGGGTTGGCGAACAGCCCAATCCTACCCTTTAACCCAACATAGCATGCAGCTGCACCAAAACAGGCTGCGCTGCATGCTATAGTTGGGGGGGGGGGAATAGGAAGGCTTGGGAGAGGCAAGGGAAAATATTTTTTACTTACTCTTCCATAAGCACCTTAATGGGTCTCCTCAGACCTGCGTCAACTCTTAAGCTGGTACAAGGTCGAGGAGACAAAGGGAGCATGTTAGCTGGCTATGGAGGGGGTATCATCTGGCGCAAGTTGCTCACATCGGGTGCCACCCCCTCCCACCTCCAATATGCCCCCAGACCTCCCCTGATACACTCCGACATTCCCACCCCCATCCTGTTCTGCCCACCCTGCCAATTTACCAGTGTCGGAGGGACTCCTCTTCAACACCACCGCATGTAGGGCCCTTCCATCGTCTGGTAAAAGTGCCAACCTGCCAACCTAGCAGTTCCAAAGCATGTTAATGCGAGTAGATAAATAGGTACCGCTTGTGGGAAGGTAAACAGTGCTCCGTGTTCCAGCTGCATGCTACGCGCTGCAGCAAGGAGAGTCATGCCGGCCACATGACCACGGAGGCGTCTTTGGACAACGCTGGCTCTTCGGCTTTGAAATGGGGATGAGCACCACACCCTAGAGTCGGACACGACTGGACTTAATTGTCAGGGGTCACCTTTACCTTTACCTTAAAGTGCATTTACAATGCCACACAGGATTGGGCCGTAAGTATCCTACCAGTAGTCTCATACCAAATCAGGCCATTGGTCCATCTAGCTCAGCATTGTCTATTCCAATAGTTCTCAAATTCTTATAGGCAAGTAAGGGAACCTGTACGTCATCATGGACTCGGCAGCTACATCAGCAACAGCACTTCCAGGATCCTGCTGCCGCGGGGAAAATGGGTTCTTTTTTTCACTTACCAGGGTCACACCAACCTTCCAGGGTTGCAGGCGGGGCGTGTCACCCTCTGGGGACCTCTGCGTCTCAGAAGAGCTCCCAAATGTGATTGGAAGCTCTTCTGAGGCATAGGGGGCCAATAGAGGGGGCCATGGGTTCCTGCAACCACCGAAGAGCTGGCACAACCCCTGCTAAGTGGAAAAAAACCTTTGTGGCGCCAGAACCCCAGAAATGCCATCGTCACTGAAATAATTCCAAATTTACAGTGATTAACTTTGGCTGTCCGTCGCCCTTGGTTTGCCCCTTTTGATTCAAGCAATGAGTGCAGTCCAGTCTTTAGTAGCCTAGGAGAGTCTTCAAATTAAGCATTAGTTGGAAAAATAGCTGCACTCAGCACGCATCAATGTGCTTTTCCATTATCCACCTGTGGTATCCAGTCAAGATTAGGAAAGGATCTCCTCATTAGGTATCATTGAATTATCAGTTGTATCGACAGAATGGAGTATGTATTTTAATTGAATCGTTCATCACTCAAAAGAAAGACATGGGTTGCCCAAGGAAGCCCATTAATCAGTTGACAACTCCAATATGCATACACATACCAAAAGGTCTTAATGGAGCCATCTGGACCACCAGGCTGAGCAAACAAGAAGTAGCAAATTGGCAGATCCTAAGAGCAGCAGCACTCACTCTAGTCAAAGCAGTTCTGAAAGTCAGGTTTCACAGACAGACATTCTAACTAACATATCTAGACTCAGCTCACCTCAATTTGCCACATCTCAATCGCAGTCATATTGGGTGGCCATGGGCAGGTCACTCTCAGAGTTTCGCTTCCCCATCAGTAAAAAGAAGAAGAATGATGTACATGGTAGATCTGAGAATGAATGATTTAAAAATGCTACTAGGACTTTTACACACTAACAGCCCAATCCTAACCTGGGCCAGGCCAGAGCATGTAGCAGCGCTGGTGCAGCTTCTGCTGAATGCTATGGGCTGGTCGGGGACCAGGCAACTCCCTGGTCCCCAATGGGCCTACTTGGATCTGTGCCAGCTCTTTGGCTGGCATAAATATGAGTGGGTCCAAGGGGGGATGTCAAGTCCAGGCCAGGGGCATATTATTTTGGCACAACCATTTCTGCCGATATCAGTCCGCTGATAACCAGCCACCAACATGCCTCTGTCCCAGCCCAATCCCCACCTTGCTCCTCCCCTGGAATGCTCTGGAACTTCCGCTCCACCAACCTACCTGCTCCAGCAGGAGCTCCAGGCATCATTGGCTCCAAAAACTGGAGCTTTTGGGGATCCAAATAGAGAAGGAAGTGAAAGCTTCCTTTGGCAACCCAAGTGGAAGAAAAAAAAGTATTAGGTATTTGGGTAATCTTACAGTGGATCTACTTAAGGTGCTGTAAATTAACCTAGATGATTTACAGCCCAATCCTAATGGGGCTTTCCGCCAGCAGAACGCATAATTCCACCAGTGGAAGTGCCGCTGCGGTGGAAGAAGTCCAACTGCAGAGGTGCACACAAAGAGGCCGTCACTGCACATGGCTGGTGGCCGTGTGCATGGACCGACAGAGAGGCCTCCCACTATCAGCACCAGTATGGCAGCTGAACTGGTGGATGACTAGCTGTGGATGATTCGTTGTGTAGATCTCTCAAACAAGCTTTGCTGTGAGCTGCTGACTCTGACATCCACGTCTATTTTCAAACTTTCCATAGTATGAAAGTAAAGAGTGAGCCAAGATCCTGTGTGTGCTCACTGAGGTAGCTAAGTACCCATGATGCAGTGCAACCTTTATCACAGTCTGAATGAGAAACAAGGACTACAGTTTATGCAACTCACGGCGCAATCCTGTGTAGAAATTAGACTGGCGGAGCACCGCTCTGCCGGTCTAGGATGTTGCAAAAGTGCCATTTACATCACCTGGCGAGTAGGCAGTGCCGGCGCCAAGGCACTCTACCCACCGCAGATGCAGTGACGCGTCTGCTGGGGAAGGTAAGTGGTGGGCAGTGGTGGGGCAGGGGGAAGGCAGAACAGGGCATTCCAGGAGGGGGGAATTGGTCGGCTGGGCCAAGGAAGGGGGAGGGATTGGCGGCAGCAGCTCCACTGAAATCCTACCCCCCCCCTTCCCAGGCTTGGCCGCGGTTACACGGCCCTCTCGAATGTGCACCAGCAAAATAGACGGGGAATACTCAGGGTAAGAGGATGAACGTTCCCTCCCCCTGAGGAGTGCTCCAGCCACACCGGTGCTGCATCCTAATATGTACCAGTAGATACATCCGAGCTGCAGCCTAGCTAGACAGCATTGAGCTGTTACTGATTAGGAACACTACACAATGCAACTATGAGCACAAATTGGAGGGGCTGCAGCTTAGTGGTAGAGCACATGCTTATATAAAGCAAGTCAATCCCTACATCTCCAGGTAGGGCTGGGAAAGATCCCTGTCTGAAACCTTGAGGAGCCATTGCCAGTCAGTGCGATACTGAACTAGAGGGACCTATGGTCTGATTCAGGACAAGGGAGCCTCATATGTATACAAACATTGCTTGGGGTGGGGGGGCAGTGCTCCCTGTGTGCAGTTGCACACAGCCACCCAGCTCCAAGCCAAGCTCCACACAGCACAGAGCTCAGCAACCTGGAAGTTCGGCGATGATGCATGACATCATTGCAGAGCATTCCATAGGTATCAATGAGACAAGCTGGTTGTCACCAACTAATTTCTTGTTGACGTCTGTGGACTAAAAGAGCAACTAACTTCCTCTGGTTTGGGGCCTGTGAGCCTTGCATACCCCTAGCATCACTCACCTAAATTCTTAAGTTTTAAAATCACATTTTGCTAAACATCAAAGAAACTAAAATCATGCTCACATCCCTCAAAAAAAGCCTTAAGGGTACTGCAAGATTATTATTCAAAATTGCTGTCTGAGAAAAATATATATATACACATTCGGTACATATCTTTTCCTTTGCAGAAAAGATCAATGTTAATGACTTTTTAACTTAATTGTCTTCTCAGTTTTATGCTGAGCTGCTTGCAAATTAGTTTTTACCTAACATGACATGCTGCAGCATCCACGATTATCCTCTCTATTGATAAACACTTTGAAGGGTGAGGTCTGCTCTTCGCTATCTGTTCCTTGACAGAAAACAGAGTAGAGTGATCAGCGAAACCAGAGGCAATTCAGGGCAATCAGGGAAAGAGGAGGATTAATGGGTTGCTTTTAAAAAAAGATTACCAAATGCATCACACAAGTGGCATCAAAAGGCATTTGCCAATTTCCCCAAGAGAGCAAGAATATGAGTTATGTATCTAAAAGTAAACGATGCTGTAAATTCATGCCACTTGCTTCTTTAAAAGATCTAGTAAATGCATGGAGAGAAAATCAAAATGCTACAATGGTTCATATAAAGGAAAGTATAGAATCTGAAACATACTAAAAAGATAAATTCAATGTCCCTTTCTCCTATTGCAGTGGTTTTCAAATTTTCAGCCTTGAGAAAACCCGTTCCACAGTGACTCACAGCCTACTTCTACCCGGGCACGATGCAGAGGGGCCATGCGGCCCACGCTGCATCCTATCCCAGCAAGGAGCAGGCTGGAGGTCTCCTCGGGGTAAGGAAGCATTTGTCCCTTACCCCGGGTAAAGCCCCAGCCTGCACAACAGGGCTACTCAGTCTAGCTAATTTGCTGGCACAGAATCAAGAAGCCTCAGGGGACATAGGGTTCAGCGTGCCACCAATCCCGCCCCCTCCTGGGCCGGAACCGCCCTGCCTCAGTCGCATTACCTGCTCTGACATGTGGGCGGCTAAATTCAGAGCCGGCGGGACAGCACAGGCCTTCCCGCCGGCACTCCTTCCTTTCCAGGTGTCGCAACATGCTTAACGGCACATTTGTGACACCCTAGGTCAGCGCTGTGGGACGTTAGGATTGCGCCGTAATTGACTGTGGAACTCCTGCCCGTCTGCCATGGAAGCCCTGCATACAGAGGAAGGTTCTGGGGCATGTTTTTGAGTGCTCAGTCAGTTCATGTGGAGCACTGGCCAGGTCCCTTGTGCCTCATCATTGTCCTACATGAGCTGAGTGGAATAGGTAAAGGTAAAGGTGACCCCTGACAATTAAGTCCAGTCGTGTCCGACTCTAGAGTGTGGTGCTCATCCCCATTTCAAAGCCAAAGAGCCAGCGTTGTCTGAAGACCCCTCCGTGGTCATGTGGCCGGCATGACTCTCCTTGCCGCAGCGCGTAGCATGCAGCTGGAACACGGAGCGCTGTTTACCTTGCCGCAAGCGGTACCTATTTATCTACTCACATTAATAAGCTTTGGAACTGCTAGGTTGACAGGAGCTGGCCAAGCAACGAGAGCTCACCCCGTCGTGGATTCGAACTGCCGACCCTTCGATCGACAGCTCATGGTTCAGCGGTTTAACCCACTGCGTCACTGCGTACACCCCCCCAAAAAAAAATCTTCTGAGGTTGTGTGTTGCAGGGGAAGAAGATGATTAGCAATGGACAAGCTTGTCTACCGTTATTGGTGTTCCCACTGAGGAACCCGGAATAAGTTCCCAACGAACCCCAGAGCTCTCTGGAATACAGTTTGAAAACCGCTATTAGAGGGCTAGATTCCGTCCACATATGCAGGGCTACCAGGTCCTCACCCGGATGTAGCACCTACATCTAAATTCTCCCGAACAGCAGAAGAGGATGCCGCTGCTGCAGCTTTTCCTTTTGCGCTTCTCTAGCATGCAGGAGTCAAGCCCCACCACCCAAGCAAGCAGGAGGATGGGCAAGGGGGCAAGGGAAGCAGCAGAAAGGGAGACACAGAAGCTGCATCCTCCTACTGCACCAGAAGACTTTCAAGAATAAGGCACAACCTCCAGGGGAAGAACCGATAACCCTAATCTCAAGTCAAAGGCGGGTACCATTTTTATGACGGAAAGGAGGGGTGCACGTACGTGTGTGTGTGTGTGTGTGTGTGTGTGTGTGTGTGTGTGTGTGTGTGTGTGTGTGTGTGTGTGTGTGTGTGTGTGAGAGAGAGAGAGAGAGAAACAAAACAAAGCAATACATTAATAAATACAGTACATGAAAATCAGCCTGCTGTTTGTTGATCAGAAAGGCACTTCTGAACCCTTGCGAGTAAGAACTGGGACAATAAGGTGAGGGAGTCTGTTAAACAAACCCACATCCAAAACTACATCATGACACCTCAGCATTATGTGCACTGCCGTCAACACCTTACCCTAAGCCTAAGGACAGCAGGGCTATGACTACAGGCAAAGCTCCACCCAGTTTCATTAGCAAACTCTACCCACATGGCATTCCATCACCTCCTAGAAAAAGACAACTGGGGCCAGTATGATGTCATTCAACTACAGGCTTACATGCAGTTTCCCCACAATCACACTCGCTTTGAGGACAGGGCAAAAGCAAACATTTCAACTTCTATATTGTATGCAGGTTGTTGTGGGGGTTTTCTTTGTTTAATAGTCATCATTTACTGCAGCGGTGGGGAACCTCCGGCCCCAGGGCCGGATCAGGCCCCTGAGGCCATCCGGTCCAGCCCCCGGAGAGATTGCCGGGAGGCCGCCCAACCGGCCCCTGGAGGCTCCGCCGGGTCTGCGCATCACCTCTGGAGGCCGGGAGAGGGCCTTTGCATGTCCTCCTCGGCCGCCGTCTCGACCCCTTCTCACCATTTCGCACATGCGTACCACGCCGATGAGGGCAAGCTCTTGCCCTCTTGCCCTCATCGGCATGGTATGCCGGAGGTGACGCACGGACCCGGGGGCGGCTTCAGGTGGTGAGCGCGGAGCCTCCGGAGGCCGATGGGGGGCGGGGGCAAAAATTAATTAAATAAATAAAATGGCGCCTTACAGCCAGCCCTCAAGCAAATTTCTAATATTTAAAACGGCCCTCGCCAGGGAAAAGGTTCCCCGCCCCTGATTTACTGGACTACTTTCTACTTTTCATCCTGCAGTTTTTCCAAGGAACACTGATGTAAGACAACGACAATTTGACCCACTATGAACAGGCCCAAGTGTTAATATTTTCATTCTCCCCTCTTTGAAAGAGCACTTGTGGAGATTCATACAGACAAAATTGACCACAGCACAACCAAGGATAGAGCCATTCCAGGACCAATATTTTGCCATCTGTGTGTTCAGGCAACCACACACACAGAGAAGAGGAAACATAAGAACATAAGACGAGCCCTGCTGGATCAGGCCAAAGGCCATCTAGTCCAGCTTCCTGTATCACACAGTGGCCCCACCAGATGCCTCAGGGAGCACACAGCCAACAAGATAACCTGTTTCCTGTCACCACTACCATGCATCTGAGCTGCACTTGTTGGTGCTGCTCCTAATTTTTTCATTTTTAGTCCCTCTTTTCTTCTGTCATGGAACTCAAGGTGGCTTATGTGAGGTTTCCAGGCAATCACCCATCCAGGTCTTGATCAAAGCTAGAATTGCTTAGCTTCAGCAAAATGCTCTCATTCAGACACATGATGTGTATTTATTATATTGGTATCCCACTCTTCCTCCAAGCAGTTCAAGATGGCAGACAAGGTCCCATCCCATCTTTTATCCTCACAATAACTGTTAGGTTGGACTGAGAGTGACTGGCCGAAGGTCACTCAATGAGCTTCATGGCTAGCCTTACCATAGTCCCGGAATCGAGTCATGTCGCGGCCTAGAAAAGACACGAGCCACTCCCAAGGGTGCACCGCGGCAGGCCAATGCAAGCTGTGGCTTCAGGAGCTTTCGGTAAATGAGACGACCGCATTGGCCCGCCGTGGTGCACCCTTGGGAGCGGCTTGTGTATTTTCTAGGCTGTGGCGCGACTCAATTCCGGGACTATGGTAAGCCTATTCATGGCAGACTACGGGCCTCCTGCAACAGTCACCACAGCATGATTGTTTCCTGAAGAAAGAGTTCACAACAGTGGTCGACAGACAGAGGAAGGACCTTTGAGACTTTCCCTCATCACAGGAACCCAAGTACTCCTGGCATTAAGGCACAGGCCTTCCAAGGTCAGGCTTACCAGATCGTCGCCGGGACGAGAGCGGTCTACCCTTAAGGGGGTGGGGCGTGGGGGGGCCAGAACGCGACACGTTCTGCCCCCCCACGCCCCGCCCCCTTAAAGGTAGACCGCTCCCATCTTGGCGACCATCTGGTAAGCCTGCCAAGGTGGCTTCCAAGTAGACCAAATCGCAGCAAGCGATTTGAGAGAGAGAGAGAGAGAGAGAGAGAGAGAGAGCACTTTGCATGCAGAAGATCCAACTAGTTTCCAGAATTTCCAATTAAAAGGGATCTCAAGGTCAAATTAGACGCCATCATGTCTAGCTCCAATCCTAAGTAGCACAGTTGGGAATAACATTTGCCCCAGGCCTTGGAGAGAGACTGCCAATCAGAGCAAACTATGCTGGGCTAGACTGGCCCAACTCTCAATAATGCAGCTCTATAGGTTCACCCCTTTTTCTGAAATTAACCCAGCCAAATTTCACCTCTCATAGCCTTGCTATAAACATTTTTGCGTGGTGTGTGTTTGGAGGTGGTTGGGGGGGGGGGGGGTTGTGGGTTTTTTTTTTTTTTTTTAATGTCAATCTGGCAACCCAGCACTGTTTCAATGTGTTTAAGTTACTCAAAAGCCTCTCAATCGCTTTCATGTGCTTTGGTGGTCTCCTGTAAAGTTTTGAAGTTATACGTGTTGGTTGTAAAAAAAAAAAAAAAAAGAGCCCTGCTATTGGAATGCGGACTGCACTAGAAGCAGGAAATGAGAGCAATCTGGTATCTTTACATCTCAGACGCCTGTCAGTAACTTGATTGCTGTAACATCCTCTCCTCTTATCTTGCAGTCGGGAGTCCCCCTTCCAATGACTTGCCTTGTAACCTCAAGCCATGTTGGGGGTGGGGTAGGGGAGCTAATCTTTCCAAGTAGTCAGTGAAGAGGCAGGGAATTTCAGCAAGCCATTGTAAAGTTTATTTAGGGGAAGGAAAACAAAATAAAAGCAGTGAGAGGCTGTGGTTTTAAAGTAATTAAAGACACCAGTAAAGCCCAGAACCCCAAAGAGATCAGTTATCACACTGAAATGTAAAGCAAAAACACAGAAACCAGACTACCGTACTCTAAAGGAAAAAAAAGGTAATTACCATCTTACAAAATATTACTTTTAATCTCCTTTCTTTACGATCTAATTAAACAGATATTTTACTTTGCATTTGCAAAATGTTTCTTCCCCCCCTTAATTTGAATCAATTTTAGCATTCCACGTATTCTATAAACTACACACCCAAACTAGTCAGTAATTTTATGACTTTTAATTTGTACGTTTATTGTTGGTTTTAAGTAAGACTTGCATTATTTGTTCCCCTCCCCATTCCATGACTTACTGTAACTTTTTATATCACTGATTCCACCACCACCCCATTCTGTTCAAAGAGAAACACAGACGTACTTCTGCGTAATATCCATTTATACTCCTTTATCTATATCACAGTGCTGTCATTTATAGCTTATGCATTGGAAAAATAATAATAAAACCATCACCATGTTTAAAGCTAACCTGCTGTGTTTTCAAATGCCTCTCTTCAAATTTGCATTGTAGTAAAATGCTCAGACAGAATTCTCTGAGAAGACAGAATTTTAAATAAGAGTATCAAGGTTTTCTATTTTAAACTGCTCCCTTCTCTGAGGTTGGGGAGGGGGATACTCAGCTGGGTTTAAATGCTGTAACTCACACCACAAATTCTACCCCAGACGGTATTAAAAGACTGCAATTGCTCTTCTGGTGTTCACTTTATTTCATGGGCGGTTAACAGCTGAGGAAAGAGCTGGACAAATTGTTTTGGAGACCGAAGTCCTCTGCTTAAGCCCTGAGAGATAGACCGAGGGCCAGTTTCATACTTGGTCCTGATGGCAGAGGTCTGGCCCATAGGCAGGCAGGCACACCAGTATTAATGCATTCACATGAGGGTTGGAAGCAGCTGGGTGTCTAAAGGCCTGCCTGCATGAACCTGCCTCACTGCTCAGGTTCTCACCCAAGGCCTCATTCCAGGTGCTGTCATCATCAAAGGTTAGGTGAGCGACAACCAGGGGAAGCAGTGATGACCCAAGACCTCCTGGCACCTGAGGCAGCATGCCAAATGCTGCCTCCCTTACCCCAATGATGTGCCAGCCTCTGCTTCTCCCACTCTCCAATGTTCTAGCTCAGCACTCTCCTCCCCTCCACATTTCCTCTTTCTTTCTGTCCCCCTCTTCCTTTTCCAATCCAGGGAGTGGAAGGAGAAGTAGGGGCAATGGGGGCAAGGAGGCAGGCAGACATAAGCACCCCTCACCAACCTGCTGCTTCAGTTGGCCTCATGGATGGGCCAGTCCTGAGGAAAAGAACTTTTTTTACAATTTTTTACCACCTGGTTTTTGGAATGTTCCCTCCTAGTTCTAGATCTGATTACTTTTAGGTGCCTGGCAAAGACCTTTTTATTTGCCCAGGCCGTCTCACTTTTCAAGTGATGCTACTGCTTCTTGAAATTTCACTACCCGTTTTACCTGCTGCTTACAGTTTACTATGGATGGTTCTATTCTATATTACTGGCAGGCTGGCCTCTGCATCAGCCTATCATGCATTTTTAGATCATTATTAGAGGCTTCTTATGGGTCCCCTGTCATCATAACAGGTGAGGCAGGAGCAAACTGCGGAGAGGGAGGGGCTTCCAAGTAATAGCAGCTATTTACAGAAGTTCTCTCACCAGGGAGGCTCATCTGGCACCTACTCTGCTATTTGATACTCTGCTATATCCATAACTGTAGTTTGATATCCTGGTTTGTTCTAACTCTCATTTGGTAACAAACCTGCAGAACTGAGGTTTGCTCTTAAAGTGTTTGGTAAAGCAGAAGCATGCACTCTCCTCTCCTCGCATGCAGAGGTAAGGGGACCATGCAAGTCAGCACATCTCTAAGGTTCGATCTCTTGGTGGGAAATCCATTATTAACAGTCATTAATTAAATACTGTTAATAATCTTGGTGAGTGTTTAGGGACATGTGTTTAGCTGAGGAGTTATTCCTTTATTATTTTGTGCTGCATTCTTGTATTTGGATGTTATGCCTTTATTGTTGCAACCATAGTTGCCTGTACCTTTTAACTATCTTACTATGCTTGGTTTGGTAGCCTAAACTAAAATAAACACCTATCTATTTTACCTGGGAGTGTTTCTTTGGAACCATGGAGTCCTGAAAGCCTTGAGCTTTGTCATGTACTACCTGTGTTTGCACGTTGTATCCCTGGCTGGCTTGGTCAGTCAGTCCAGTGGACCAACGGTTCACTCTGCACCCCTTCCCAGTAGCCTGGGACTGGAAGGGTTAGGAGGTACCCTGGCTGGTGGCAGCTTTTCTACCAACACTATTCCCTTGGTCAGGGGTAGTTGCTTTATTCTCCTGTGGCTCAGGAGTGCCTTCTCTCTCCTTGGTCAGGAGTGGACTCAAACCCCCCTTTAGAGGGGCTAAACCTCCTTGTGCTGAGGTGGCATGGCCTTGGCTTGTGCCAGCACCGAAGCTCGAGGGGGGCTGCCCTCTATCACAGTGACCCCTGACAATTAAGTCCAGTCGTGTCCGACTCTAGGGTGTGGTGCTCGTCTCCATTTCAAAACCGAAGAGCCAGCGTTGTCCAAAGACGCCTCCGTGGTCATGTGGCCGGCATGACTCTCCTTGCCGCAGCGCGTAGCATGCAGCTAGAACACGGAGCGCTGTTTACCTTCCCGCAAGCGGTACCTATTTATCTACTCGCATTAACATGCTTTGGAACTGCTAGGTTGGCAGGAGTTGGCCAAGCAATGAGCGCTCACCCCGTTGCGGGAATCCAACTGCCGACCTTTTGATCGACAGCTTATGGTTCAGCGGTTTAACCCGCTGCGCCACCCACTGGCGCATTACCCATTATTACAAACTAAATAAAATCACAGAGCTGCCACTGCATGGATGACTCTGAAGCAGACAAGACTGCATGCACATAGTACTCAACTATAGTAACCAGGGCATGGACTGAGGGCACTTGGTATGGCCACCTTGCTGAAGCTAAGAATGCATAGGATGGGTGACTACCTGGGGAAACATATGCATGTAGCTGTTAAGTTTAATGATGGCAGAAAAGCAAGATACAATACAATATCAATACAAGGACATCATGCCTCCATGGTCAGGTGTCCCCACAGATTTGGCCATTCCCTACATGGGTCAGTAATACAGAAATCAGAGAGTATAATACCAGCATGAACAAGAAGTGTAGAAGACCAAAAGAAAACTGGAGCTCATTTCCTAAATGAGCCACATTCACATAATGGAGGAGCCTTTTCTGAGGTGCATAACATTCACCTAAAAAGGCAAAATGTCTTCACATCTTTTTCACTTGCCTGTTTTATGACTTCCTGTAGTATGTGATCCTTCAAATGACAAAAAGGAAGAGATCCGCATTCAGATCTGCCCATCTTCTGTCCCTCCCATAAGCTGCAAAACCGCCACGAAGAGCAAGCCAGTTAGCCTGGCAGTCTCATTCTACCTCCGGGAACAATGTAAGCTCACATTTATCCTCCATGCTAATTAGAGTGTCACAGCTACAGCGTTAACTGCTGTACCAGGAATGCCATTATTATGCCATGTTCACACAGGCATGCAAAGCATCCCAAGGGGTAATTTAGACTGTGAACCATTTCCACAAGATCCTGGAAGAGTAGACTGACTATTGCTTTCTTATTTACAGAATGTATTGATCTCTCTTCCTCTGAGGAGCTCAAACCAGTACACATGGGTTTCTAGGAAGTTACTCATCCAGATACTGGCCAGGTCCAGATACGCTTAGCTTCAGACACAGAACCACAACATCATTCTCTAAACCAGGGATCCTCAACCTGTGGTCCACAACATCATTCTCTAAACCAGGGGTTCTCAACCTGTGGTACGCGTACCCCTGGGGGTACGCAAACCGACAGGCGGGAGTACACGGCTTGCTGTGTCTTATCAGCTGCAGACATTGGCTTTTAGGTTTTTTTTATTTAAATTCCCGACACCGACTCACAGCTGACAAGGCACAGACTCACAGGGCTCCCGTACAAAAAAAATCTCTGCCAAATCTCTACATAAACCCCTTTCTAGCATTTACATCGAAGTTAAGGTGACATTAACTGAGTACGTTCTCTCTGACTAAATAGTCCCTAATTTCTTACTGAAAAGAGAAACATAATTGACAGGCTTTGAGTGGAATGCAAACTAAGTGCTTTCCTACTGGCTGGTTCAATTTATATGCTGGGTTTTAGAATACATTGTTTCTTCCACTTAAAGAAGGCAGCTCTTATGGCAGATTGAGCTGGTTGTCTGTCTTCTTAAGGACACTAAGAAGGAATTGGTTTGTTTTTGGATGGGAGACCTGTGGTGATATTTTCTTTAAAAATAAAAAGGGGTGGCAAAAATTGGGGGGGAAGGGGGTGGTTAACAGTGTGAGCTGAGTACAGTACTCCCCCCATATCCGCTGGGGATATGGTCCAGGCCCCTCCGTGGATACTTGAAACCGTGAATAGGAGCTAACACCCCCCTCCATGGTTTCCTGAGGGCCCCCCACCCTGCCTCCCCTGCACGCCCCCCAGCTCTTATTTTTCATTCAGCAAGCTTTGTTCCTTCCTTAAAACAAATAGAGAAGCAGCCTCCATTGCAGACACGTAGAATGAGACTATGTCCTAGACTAACAGAAACCTTGCAGAGCCTCTCTAGGACTTAGTCTCGTTTTACTTGCCTGCAATAAGCAGCCTCTTCTCCTGTTTGTTTAAGGAAGAAACGAAGCTTACTGGGAAAAAAGTAAAAGCCTGGGGGGGGGGTCCCCACAATCCGTGGATAACTGAAACCATGGATAGCTAATCCGTGGATATGGGGGCCCACCTGTAATTTTAATGATTAAATTTTATGTTTTAATAATTAATTAATTGATGCTAATTAATTAATTGTCACAGGGGGTACTTCAAAAAATTTGACCATGCCAGGGAGTACACTTGGTGAAAAAGGTTGAGAACCTCTGCTCTAAACTCTCATGGTCAAAACAGACACGAAGCTAAATGGGTCCCTCTGTCCTTGGGGATCTTCTGTTCTTTTCTGTGACTAGATGACCGGCACTACGTACATTACAGATGTCAACAAAGCAGAGGTCAGATCTCCCTCCTCCCCTCTTAACATGGCCAGAGTTCCACCTGTTGCCACTGTCCTTGACAGCTAAGAGTTGAAATAGAGGAGGTTGGGGGTATTGGGGAGGCCAGGGGAAAAGGAAGGAAGAAGAGTTGGGAACTGGGGAGGGGAGCATCTTCCCAACTATTTGAGCTGGGGGGATCTTGCCCATCTCCAAAATATAACCATAGTATCCTAGGTGGCAAACACTTTACCCAGGGCCATCCACAGTTGTTATTTCCGGCTAAAACGCCATTATGGAACGTTCCTAGGACAATTTTAAGCACATGCATCCATCATTAGCCACAACCTAAGGTCAAAAATGGGTGTAAGCAGCCCACAACTATCCTTCACATCATCACCATCTTGCTGCAGATTTACCATGTAATAAATAGATTAGTTTCGAACAAACCCAAGGGCAATTTTAGCTGCAAGTAAGCTACAGTTCTGTGGGGCTCACTGGCACTGGTGAATCAGGCAAACACCTTCGCATAGAGCTTCAGGGTGCAGGGCAGGGGTGGAAAAGGAGCAACTTACACAGGAGCGCTATAGCCCTAGCATCTTTCCCAGGCCTGGTCTACATGGACAGCAGAAGGAGGTAACAGAATCCTGAGGTGGTAGAGTGAACGGTACCACTTCTGAAGTGCAGGTGGGAGGTGTCATTTTTAATGTCCCCCTCCCATGTAAAAAGCTCCCTGCCAAAAGAAAGCTAGCATGGCAGGGAGAAAGGTTGAATCACAATATGTCCTTTGTTGTGCTCGTTTTCTATTTGCAAGCTTTACAGCGCAATCCTCTCCATTGATCGGGCGGCGGAACAAGCGTTCCGCCACCCGAAGATGTTGTAAAAGTGCCATAAGGCACTTTTTCGATGACTCGTGAGCAGGGAAGGCCGGCGCAAGGCTGGCCTCCCCTGCTCCGCCGACCGAGCGCCTGAAGGACCGCCACCGCCGCTGGACCCAGGTAAGGATCCAGCAGGCGGGGGGCGGATCGGGGGCAAAGGGAGGGCGACCATAGGCCCAGCCACTCCGAGAGGGGGCGGGGGGACGACTTCAGCCGAATTCTGTCCCCTGCCGCGCAGTTGGGCCGTTACACGGCCTCCGCCGACTTTGCTGGCGGAATTCCGAGGAGGCCGATCGACCCCAGCGCCAGTTACACCCGGGGAAGGGGATGAGTGCCCCTTCCCCGGGTAGACTTTCCGCCGCGCAGCGGAGCATGGGATCCGGTGGGCGGCCTGGGCCACCCACCCGATCCTTAGGCAGGATTGGGCTGTTGCTTTGCGTTTTCCATAGAGAGGTATTCAAAATGTGATCTCCCCACCTGCAGCCTGCAATGGCACAGTCTGGTCTACAGCCTCTGGACCCTGTGGCTGTACCTCAGTAGCATTCTACTGCATGTGTAGATCAGCCCTCAATCTTGGAGCCAAACTAGAAGACATGTCTTTTGCCTGATTGGTGGGTGTGTGTGTGTGTGTGTGTGTGTGTGTGTGTGTGTGTGTGTGTGTGTGTGTGTGTGTGTGTGAGTGAGTGAGTGAGTGAGTGAGTGAGTGAGTGAGTGAGTGAGTGAGTGAGTGAGTGAGTGCATGCGTGTTTAGAAAATACCTGTATAAACAGCAGCTGCATGGAGTTTTCTCTTGGGGCACATACCAGCCACAAGGGCACTTGGTCCGAACTGGGACATAGGATTTGAGTTCATCCTTCCCCAGACCATCAACCTGATCCACACTGGAGGCCCTCATTCATTCAAGCTGATTTTCAAAGCCAAGACATGTAAGCCAGCCTAAGTCGTGCAAAAGAAGAAGTATCATCATTGCATTTGGCCCTTTAACTGGCTGCTATCCCAAAAGTCTTCTTCATGCTGACCTGCACAGGTTACTGCGCTCACTGCTGTCCAGCAAGCAGAGGCTTGAACATAATGAGTAAAAACCTCAGAAAGGATTTGGCTGCTAACAAACAGTTTCCAAAACAAATAGAAAGTCACTTACTGGGAGGTACCAATCATGACGACAATAGAGTGGAATGATGAAAATGAACCCATCTAGCATCTAGAGCGCTAAGCCTAGCGCTGGATTTTGTGGCATCTCCATGAAGAATTTGCCGAGTAAATACATAGCTCAGCTGACCTCTAGATATTTCAGTAGATGCTTGCAAGACGAACAGACACCATGTCCAAGACGGCGCATTTTCCATCACACACACAGCAGGTGGACAGAGGAATCAAAACAGCTAAAAAAAATATACAGTATCTGAGGGAAAATCTGGGATGGTGGCTCAGAATGCCTTTCTAAAACAATTTTGAAAATCCAAATCCTCTGGCTGCTTCTTAATAAAAATAGCAATCTTTCACTCATCAGAGCACAAATATGCCATTGTAAATTGTCAGTGAAGTTATCTCCAAATAAAACAAATGTATGCACTAAACAGTTTCCTGCTAGCTTCTTTCTCCCACTTGGGAAGTCAACAATGCAGAATGTACTTCTCTAGAGAGAGAGTATTCGCTCAGGTGGTCCAAATAAAAGGTCAAACCTGAGTTTGGCACAACATGAATAGGAGGCACACTGGGCGACCCCCTCCCCAGGAGTAGCATGACCCAGAATGCCACCTGATGCTGCCGTGGGTTTGGTACAACTGTGCTACAAAAAAAAAACCCAAACCCTTACTGTGCTCCTCGCACACAGTCGTCAAACACAGAAGTGTGGGGCTTCCAGTTTTATTTACAAAGACAGCGCAAACTCCCTGTAAATAAAACCAGAAGTCACACTTCTTGGTCTGACAATAGGAGGGGAACGATCTGCTTCTCACTCAAGCAAGTGGGAAGCAGATCACTGCACTTTGCATCGGTGGGCTGCATTGGCTGTGGGTTGCAGGGAGATGGAGGTGGTGGTAGTGGCAGCAGACTCGAGGTGAAAGGCACCCCAAATCCTCTGCCACCTTGGACTGCTCGCAATCGGCCACGGAGGCAACTCACATCAGCTGGCTTCATGGATGGGCCGACCCTGCCCCTCCCCTACTCACACAGCAATGTTCTAACTCTGATTCTGGTTTGATGCAAACTTGAGAACTCAGGAGGCTGCTTTGTACTGAGCCAGATCACTCGTCCCTCTAGCTCTGTATTTTCTACACGGATTGGAAGCCGCTCTCCAGGGTTTTAGGCAGAGGTCTCTTTCCCAGCCCTATCTTGAGATACCTGGGAACGTCTGCATACAAAGCAGGTGCCCAGCCGCTCAGCTACACTCTCCACCCCGCTCTCATTTCTGCCAAACTGGCACACTATAATTTGCACCAGCCTTGCAAACCAGAATTCAAACCAAGAATCAAACCCTGGTTTCCGATCCTGGTTTGCAGGACAAGCACAAACCATAATTTGCCAGTTAAGGCAAAAACAGCAAACTACAGCTTGCTTCAGACCAAGATCAGAGGCAGAGAATTGCCATACAAAGGGGGGGGGGGAGGAACGCACAGGTCTAAAACTCCTGACTGCTTGTTCATGGAATGCCAAACCAGGTCATGGAGTTTCAGCTGAATTGCATTTTGATGACACTAAGGGCCCAAACCAGCCGTTACATAGTGAATCTCTGCCTGTCAGCGACCCATAACAGTCTCCAGTAATGCCTAATAAAAGACACTGTGTGGTGAGAGTTTCTCCAACCCCTGCTCCACTGCTTTGGCTGTTACTTGCAGGGGTGGAGAAAACTCTGAGCATCACTTGTATTTTACGAGACATGACTAGGGAGTCATGGGCCAAAAAATTGGAGTGTAACGTTTAGGCCTAGCTGTCTTGGACATTTCCAAACGAGGACTGCCAAAACATATGGGACTGCCTAAGACTGACCAAGACTAACAGAGTGGTGTTCACGAAACATTTAAATTCTGCCCTAGATGCCCCTTGCCTGTGATTTCCTATACCACTGTGGCCCGAAATATATTTAGCCCTTTTCTATAGGAACAGATCGCTACAGGGCCAGCTTCGGTGTAACGGTGATGCTCTTATTTGTGTCAGAAAGATGGATAGGGCCCTGTTAAGAATCAGAGAGGGAGGGGTGGGCTGCGTTTCTCCTCCGTACAGCCTTTGGGTTAAATTAACGCTGGTGTTAATGCTGATCTCTGACAAACTGTGTTTTTAACTGTGATGTTATCTGATCTGTTGGTGACAGTGTTTTTTTCTCGCAGCGATGACTTGTTTTGTTTTTAACTTTGACAGCTATTTTAATTGCGGTTACTATCTGCAGCTATAAGTTGTCTTTAACAAAAATAAAGCAAGAAATACGCTATTAAAGAAAATCCCCCATGCACAGAGCACCACCTTACCTACGAACATGTGGGCCCATCTAGTCAGGTATTAGCTACCGTTCTCCAAGGTCCTAGAGCCTTTCCATGCGCTGCAAGGGTTCAACCTGGGACCTGATGCTTGAGCTCACCACTGAGCTATGGCCTCTGCCCCACCTTCAGACAGACAGGTCCCCAAATACGCAGTGCGCCTGCTTGAGCCAATTTGGCTGACAGGAAGAAAGGAATAGCTGGCACTCGACAATCGTGTAAACGTTAAGACTTTTAGGAGCAGCAGTGAATGTGCCGTGAAAACATCCAGGTACTATTTCTTGCACAAGAGATTTCTGATGGTCCGGGGGGGGGGCTGCAGGGTGGAATGTGCTTGGGACATGATTTTGACACTTATTCGCTCCATTCCAAGGAATTTTTTTTCAGGGCAGATAATGTGTGTTCCACCATACGTAGAATGTATGTCAGCCCCATTCAGACAGGGTAAGGGAACTTACCCTGGGGCAAGCCTCTGCTGCCCCAATGGGTCTCCTTGGATCTGCACCAGCTGTTTTGCTGAGACAAGTTGGAAGAGAGTAAGGGAGAGGGAAGGGAACGGGATTAGGATCCGGCTCACGCTGGTGCCGTCGAGATCCAACCCTCTCTCATTCCACCACCCAGCAGCCCCCTCCCTGCCTAGCAACATTCCTCCCCCTCCCCACCCCATTCCACTCACCCCCAGCCCCTCTCTGGCCCCACTGCCAGCATTTACCTTCACTGCCGGAGGTAGCCGGCAGCAACAGCAGACCTCCGGCATTGCCGCCACTTGCAGAGGTAGACTCAAAAGGGTTGCCAACGCTGTGCAGAACTGCCATAGATACAATTTACAACAGCGAAACTGTCATAAAGGGCACCCTAGTCCTAGTTAGGATTGGGCTGCCCATGTGTCGTTAGAGCCAACAGGCAGTACTTTCCTAAATGGGAACAAGGGGGGGGGTCTCGATTCAGAATGGGATCACAGTTTAGGGGTAGGAAGGTTTACACCTCAATCCTAACCAACTACGCCGATGCAACCCTGAGGTAAGGGAGCAAATGCCCCCTTACCTTGAGGAGGCCTCCATGACTCCCTCCCCCAGATGCAGCATGCACCCCGAAAGGAATCCCATTGGAGCCAATGTTGGCTTTCCTCCAAGAGCAAAATGTAGCCACAAAGGAGCCAATTTTGATCAAGACTATGGCAAAGGAGTTGGTCACCCTGCACCCGCCCCACGGAATTCATTTGGATCAGGCTGCCCTGCAGCTCCTATTTAGAAAAAAAAAAATACAAGTATGTCAGGTCTACTGACACGCTTAACAGAAGGTATAGTTTAACCCTTGGCCATGACTAACTTCAACTGGACAGGCGCACAATGGTACAGTTAACGCAATTAAAAGAATATATTCATCTAGAAAACCCTTTAGATGAAGATGTCTTCTTGAAAGACATACATGCCAGTTTTAAAGTTCTAAAGTTCAAACACCCTCAGATTATAAACATCAGATTAGTGATGAACGTTTCTGCTTTTATTTGGACTGTCTATTGATTTTTATAAGGATTTCATGCAATAAAGTATGCACAGAATTTAGATGTCGAGTTGAGTTAAAACAGAAATTTCCACCCACTCTACAAATGGATTTCTGCGGCACTAGATTATGTTGTCTCAACTGTGCAATAAAACACTCTCAGATCCACTTCTTGAAGTGTCTTCCCGCTGTTATGGGCAAATATTCATATTTTTTTAAAGGAGAGCAGCATGTACATTTAATGTAGCTTGCTAACATGGAGATGGTGTAGTCTGACAGCAAGAGAAACCACTTCAATTGTGTCTAGAATGTTAAAGTCATTCCTTGCTAGGAAAAAGAGGGAGAGAGAGAGAGGCCTCTTTAAAACAAAATAGTGCATTTGCAAATACAAATCTACGGTAATCACATGAGGGGTGATTTCTCTTCATCCACCACCAAATAGAGCACAATGGTCAAAATGTAAGAATACAATATGAGTAAACTATAAATCCAGGAGTCCATCTTGCCCTGCATCCTGTTTTTGTCAGCGGCCAAGCAAATCCAGTTAATTTGCACTGCAGTACAGTACATAATTCATGGAGGAAAGGGCCATCACAGGTTACAAGCCATAAGCAACCTCCTGGTTTTAGAAGTGGGTTTTCTCTGTGCCAGGTGCAGGGGAGTGGCAGCAGGAAACAGGTTATCTTGTTGGCTGTGTGCTCCCTGAGGCATCTGGTGGGGCCACTGTGTGATACAGGAAGCTGGACTAGATGGGCTTTTGGCCTGATCCAGCAGGGCTCTTCTTATGTTCTTATATTAGTTATATATCACTGTTGCAAACTCAGACCTGGTTCACGCAATACGGCCACTGCATGGAGACTTTTAAAAATCACTCTCAGTGGCTTCTGTCTCTATATGACACAGGAAGCGCCTGACATCCACCTCAACATGGCAAGTCGTCCAAAAGCATCTCCTGAGCTGCCAGAACACAAAACATAAATGCGTGCACTACATTTCGAGGGGGAGGGGGGAGGGATGTTGATTGTATGCTTTGAGGATTGGAAAAGGAAAAGGATTGGAAAAGCTCTGTATTATTATTTATTTATATACCACTTTTCAACAAAAAGTTCACAAAGCAGGTTACAGACAAAATCAAATGATGAAATGGCTCCCTGTCCCAAAAGGGCTCACAATCTAAAAAAGATGCAGAACACCACCAGCAAACAGCAAACAGCCACCACAGAGGCGTATTTAGGGCGGAGCAAGCGGAGCACCACGCTCCGGGCGCCATCGCCCGAAGGGCGCCCCGCCGCTCCGCCCGCGAGTCGGACTCAGATTCGAGTCTCCGAGTCCGACTCGGGCCGGCCCCCTCAATCGGGAGAGCCGGCTGGGGACGTCTTCCCCGGCCGGCTGCCCGGGCCTCCGCTGCGCAATTTTTTGCACATGCTCAGACTGTTACTGAGGGAAAAGGGCTGTCCTTTTCCCTCAGTAACAGTCTGAGCATGCGCAAAAAATTGCGCAGCGGGCCTTCCTTAGAAGGCCCCGGGCAGCCGGCCGCGGAAGACATCCCCAGCTGGCTCTCCCGATTGGGGGGGGGTCTCGCCAGGTCGCCCCCTCCCGGAGCGCGCCCCTCCCTCCCGGAGCGCGCCCCCCTCCGGATTTTATTTAATTATAGGGGCGCCTCCCCCCCCCGTGCTCCGGGCGCCAAGGGAGGCGGTTACGCCTCTGAGCCACCAGAAAAGACACTGTGCTGGGGTGAAAGGGGAGCAGTTACTCTCCCCCTGCTAAATGCCTCTTGCCCAGTTAGCAGGGGATCTATGAGCAACCATGTATTGGATGAGCAACCATGGGAGTAAAGCTGGAGCTACATTGCATGTGTTCCGTATGTGTCTGGTGTCCCGCCCCCAGGTCAAGCAACGGGCTCCGATTGGCTGAACGAAACGCAAACACAGCCAAAGTCGAGCTGGGCATTTTTAAAACCAGAGGGTTGAGTTTCTTACCCCATCACTTGGCTACAGAGATGAACAATGTACTCCTGAGATGGCGGCAGTATCAGAACAAGAAGGGATCATGCAGAAACCACAGAGGGGGGCATGGGGGGGGCGGGTACACCAGTACTCAAATTACAGCGAAGCCAGCAGCCAGCTTCCAGTCCCTTTACCTTTCCTGGCTCTAAAGGCATGATTCTTGGACAAATAAACGTGTGAAGGTTTGTTTGTTTTTCTAAAAAAGATACAGAGAAAGGAGGAACAGGGCACAAAAAAAAGAAAGAAAGCTGGCTAGAATGACAGGGTAGCACAGAACCACCTAACTGCACAGTCGCCTGAAGGAATCTCTTGAGCCAGCAAAACAACTACAGTATCTGCCAAACCTGCCAGCCAGCCAGATGCTGCCGCCGCCACCACTGTTGAAATGTTTACATTAATATAAGCTGGGATGAGTAAAATGCTTGAGCATGGCTGCGCATCAGTCTCGGTTGTTATTCTGAGGCTGTGAGCATTTCACCATTAACGCTGCAATGACATGGACTGTCTTCCAGCAAAACCTCTCCCCCCCCCCTTTGGCACAAAACATTTTTTTTGCAAGTCTCTCTTTTCTTCCATTTAAGAACATATGGCAAACTGGGTGTAACTATAAGTGACCTGATGCTTTTTCCTGTGTTAACAACAGAACCAGGAAAGAATATCGCTAGCTAAATAGTCGGCTGTGTGCACTGCCAAAAAAGCCTGGCTAACTTATCATCCAGCATAGGAAATTCCGATCTTGCGTACCAATTAATAACCCAGAAGCGACTGCCTTTTTTTTTTTTTTTTACAGTCCCAAATTTGATTTACAGAGAGGACTTCCTTTGGAGCCACCCGATATTCCATTAAACAGCATGTGGAAAACTGCACAGGACAGATAGACTCTGCAAACCAAAAGGGGAAAAGGATTTAAAAAAAACTCACACACACACTCCCCGTTGCGCCACCCTAATCACATTTTTGCCTTCCTCCGGGAGATGCACTTTGGAGAGTGACTTCCTCTCCCCGCCCATTCCTCCCACCACTCCTGCAATGAACAGGCTGGGCACTTAATCAAACCGGCAATAACAACAGGAACTAGCAGCTTCTAGCTACAATGGGATCAAAATATGTTCATGCACTGACACCCCAGCCAATTCACTGTCCTTGAAGGAGCTGCTTTAATCCACTTCTGTCCTCCTAGAGCAAAAGCCATTAACGAAAGTGACTCCTTTTCGCCCTGAAGCATCTGATATTAAAAAGTCACTGCTTTTTAATGACCACCCCAATCAGTGCCAGGCACTCAGAGCTGCAAGAGGCAGTTGAACAGTGGGATAGTTGAACACCAACAAGAAGAGAAAATCACAAGGCTGTATGTTTCAGCCTGGATTTTGAATAATTTTACTATCTTAAGGTTTTATAAGCAATCATTCTAGGTGAAAATACATCATTTGGAGTCACACTGCATCATGGATGTTGGCATTCCAAAATATTGCGAAACTATACAAAAAAATGAAGAAAAAAGAACACACATAATCCTATAATTTGGAATAATACCACAAAATTGCTTGTTAGTAAATTCAGGACAGACAGAAGAACATACATCTTCAAACATAACACATAATTCATCTCTGGAACTTGCTGCCACAGGATTTCACAGCCACTGGCTTAGAGGGCTTAAACGGAGATAAGACACATTCATGAAAGACAGACCTAGGGATGTGGATCAAGTTTCTGACTCCAAGGCTCGAGTCAAGTTCCAAATCTCTGGGTCCAAGTCTCAAATCAAGTCCCAAGTCTTTGCCCCCAAGTCATGAGTCTTTGGTTGCGAGTTGCGAGTCCCTATCTATTTAATGGGGGGAAATGGGTTTAAACCTAAATAAAATTGGACTTGTCGTAAAAGTCTCCATGTCTCAAGTTGAGTCTTTTACAATCACTGAGTCAAGTCCGAGTCGAGTCGAGTCATTGACACGACTTGAGTCCGAGTCAATAGACTCAAGTCTACATCACTGGACAGACCTATTCTATCGTAGACAGACCTACCATGATGGCTATATGGAACCTCCAATCTCAGAGTCAGTAAACCTCTGAATGACACTCGCTGGGGAAAACAGCCGGGTAGGGAGGGATATTGCCTTCATTCCCTGCTTTTGGGCTTCCCGGGTACTTCTGGATGACCACCGTGGGAATGGAGGAGGCTGGACTAGACGGACCTTTTGTCTAATCCAGCAGGACTTTGCTTATGTTATTGCGGGTTGTAGTCTATTCAGAAGTGATGGACCCAACATTTTCTGCCTGAATTCCACTGTTGTGAATTTCATGAGCAAGGTTGCCAGAACTGTAAACCACTCTTTGCAGAGGCTGAAAAGCGCCTCACTCATCACAATACGGAAGAGCTTTAACAACCCTGCAGTTGTAAGGAGAGTGCCTTTGTTTCCAAAGTCAGCTGGGAATCTGGAGGACTCCCCTGAACGACAGCTACCGCGCTCCTAGTTCAACACTCTCGTGTCATTGCGTTAAGTGCAGAAAGGACATTTCAAAGGAACAGGAACGAACAATATAGAAATAACTTGCACTAACGCCGTTTTCTCTTGCAGGGCAGCTACTATTTCCTGCAGTGGTCCTGATATCATCCCCATCTGTAATGTATCATGCGCCAGGACTGCTTGAACTACAGGGCTGAATAGGCTCTGCATCTGACCCCATGGACAAAAAAATTCCTTGGGGCAGCAGGAGGTATGCAAATCACATGCTGTCCACTAACGGTTTTGGACAGAGCCACTAAAGTGCCAAACCTTCAGCAATATTCAGCAACCTGCCCAGAACAAATGACAGAAGTTGCCTCAAAATGCAATTACGAAGGCGGGCAAAGCATCCCGCCATACACCTGGTTAACACTCTGACATCTGCTTGGCTTTATGAGTTCATAAGTTGGACCAAAGAGAAATATAACCAACTTTATGGACTGAGCATGACAAAAAACGAACAACATGTTATATTTGATTGCTTATCCATCTCTCAAAACACAAAAGCCACCCAGAATTAAAAACTCATATAAAACCCCATGCAATATTCAAAATACTTGACGTTACCCTCATTTTATAACAAGCCAGATGCACCCAAACAGCCTTCAAGCCACGGCAGAAGAAGGGTTTTATTTTCAACTGAGGAGGATGCAATAAAACCAAAAATGAATGCAGAGTCTGAACCATCACAGTTGTGCTGAACATATTTTTAGGCATATGGCAACTTTATAATGGCCATTGGGGATGAAGAGCTCAGACTATGCAGCAGACACTGGATTTAAGATGTTTCCCATAAAACAGCATTCCATTGGAGACGGAGGAGGAAAATGAAAAATTAACCATGCAATTGCCATGACCTCGTCTTACCTCCACCTTACTTACAAGCTAGACACAGAAAAGAGTTTCTGAAAACACTGTAAGTGGTTTGAAGCAGAATGATATATACACAATTATTTTCACATACTGTCAGTTCTATGTTTGTTTTCTTCAGGTTTTTGAAACAAAAACAAGCCCAACCCATTGGACAAGAAGCAAAAGTGGGGGTGAATAGACACACACAAGCAACGGCCATCCCTCTTTCAAACCACCTTCAACTCTTAGGGTCAAACCAGACATGCACAGAAATGCATGCACTAGAGGTGCGCTTCCAATCAGACGCACCTCTTTCTTCTCAAAAATAGCCACACTGACTGAGGGAACCACCCAGTCAGAACCAGGGTGCAGGGGAAGCGAGAGGTTCATTCTTACCCTGCATGTTGTTTTCATTCAGAAAAGGGCCTCATTGAGGCTACAACTTGCTCCCAACGCAATAATTTGAGGAAATTGCTGCTTCCAGAGCAAATAACTGCTTCCAGGGGCAGATTTTCTGAATCAAAATGTCACATGGAGAAAGAATGAAGCACCCTGCACGGCCCAGTTCTGGTTGTGATCCCCTACCCCAAGAAGGCCAATTCCATGCTCGGGATCATTAAAAAAGGGATTGAGAATAAAACGGCCAATATCATTATGCCCTTGTACAAATTGATGGTAAGGCCGCATCTGGAGTATTGTGTCCAGTTCTGGTCACCACACCTCAAAAAGGATATATGGTAGTTGAATTGGAAAAGGTGCAGAAAAGAGTGACCAGAATGATTCGTGGGCTGGAGCAACTCCCTTATGAGGAAAGGCAACAACGTCTGGGGCTTTTCAGTCTAGAAAAAAGGCGCCTGAGGGGGGACATGATTGAGACGTATAAAATTATACATGGGATGGAAAGAGTGGATAGAGGGAAATTCTTCTCCCTCTCACACAACACCAGAACCAGGGGACATGCACTAAAATTGAGTGGAGGGAGTTAGAACAGACAAAAGAAAATATTTCTTTACTCAGCGTGTAATTCATCTGTGGAACTCCTTGCCACAGAATGTGGTGATGGCACCTGGCCTAGATGCTTTTAAAAAGGGTTTGGACAGATTCATTTGAGGAAAAGACCATCACAGGTTACAAGCCATAAGCAACCTCCTGGTTTTAGAAGTAGGTTTTCTCTGTGCCAGGTGCAAGGGAGTGACAACAGGAAACAGGTTATTTTGTTGTCTTGTGCTCCCTGAGGCATCTGGTGGGGCCACTGTGTGACACAGGAAGCTGGACTAGATGGGCCTTTGGCCTGATCCAGCAGGGCTCTTCTTATGTTCTTATGCCCCAGCGTGTGAGATGAAGGAGGTGCTTCTGGGTGGAAGCATGCCTCTAATGCCAGGTCTATGCGCACATTTGGTTGGGCCCTGAGGTCAGAAAAGAATTTTAGCCAGGTTCGAAACACAGCAGGAAAGGTGAGGGAAGAGGAATCGAGAAACTATCTTCACCATTTCATATTTGCAAAGCACCTCAAATGTGTTGTGTGCTGTACATAAAAAGGTTCCTGCCTGCAAGGTCTCACTCTCAATCAAATCATGGAACAAAAGGGAAGGAGGCTCGGGCGGGAAAAGGAAGACTTTGCCCTTCCTGGGGGAATGAAAAGGAATACAGAAGAGTATGAGCCTTTCAAGACTTTTCCTGCCTGCCTCACGGGTCTCCCAAGGACAACAAAGGAAAATGGCTTCAATAGAAAGGAGCAGGGTATACAGCCACCACCTGCAGCAGGACCATTACCCAGAAGACCATCTGTCGCCTCCTCAACCAGCTTCACACACAGCTTTTCTACCCAGAGTTGGAGCTTCCCCTCCGACCAGAACATCAGGAGGCAGCTCAAGTTCTCCTGCGTTCTAATTGGTTTCCACAGGATGGATACCAGCCAGGTCACCTGTTGCAAGCTGCCCTACAGAACACAATGGCTACAGTACTCTAAAGGTAAGGGGAGAAATGATGCAGTGGAAATCGCACCGGCATCACTGCATCGCCGCGCAGGGATTTAGGTCAGATTGGGCTGTTGGTTGACTGGTCTGGGGTGAGTTGCTTTAGAAGCACTTTCTACTACAGATGCCTGCTATGGCATCTGGGCCCATCAATTCCTGGCAAATAGAAGGGGCAGAAATGGAAGCAGTAACAGATTTTACTTTTCTGGGCTCCAAGATCACTGCAGACGGAGACAGCAGCCATGAAATTAAAAGACGCTTACTCCTTGGAAGGAAAGCTATGGTAAACTTAGACAGCATAATAAAAAGCAGAGATATCACCATGCCAACAAAAGTTCGTATAGTCAGGGCGATGGTGTTCCCAGTAGCAATGTATGGTTGCGAGAGTTGGACCATAAGGAAGGCTGAGCGCCGAAGAATAGATGCTTTTGAACTGTGGTGCTGGAGAAGACTCCTGAGAGTCCCTTGGACTGCTAGGAGATCAAATCAGTCAATTCTAAATGAAATCAAGCCTGACTGTTCCCTGGAAGGACAGGTACTAAGGCTGAAACTCAAATATTTTGGCCACCTAATGCGAAGAGAGGACTCTCTGGAGAAGACTCTGATGCTGGGAAAAATTGAAGGCAAAAGGAGAAGGGGAAGGCCAAGGATGAGATGGTTAGACAGCATCACCGATGCAACAAACATGAAAATGAGCGAACTCAGGAAGATAGTGGAGGACAGGAAGGCCTGGCGGGATATGGTTCATGGGATCACGAAGGGTCGGACACGACTTAACGACTGAACAACAACATGCCTGCTTGTGGCTAGCAGCATACTATGGTCTGGGTTGTACAGGATGGCTCCAGGGCGGTTGCTGGGAAAGGCCATTCATGGGACAGAGGCTGGCATGCTAGGAAGTTATTTAGCCTGGAATGGGAGAAACACAGAAAAAAGTTGGTGGTTTTGTGTGAAGTAGAAAAAAAGAAGGCGCGCAGGGTATATAGCAACAAGCCCTTGATTTAACAGACTAATAAGTGTCTGTTAATGCCAACTCCATTAAATCCATTTAAACTCCATTAAATCCAAATGCACTGAAGTCAACGGAGATGTGCATGTGCAAAACATATACTGTATGACTACATTTGAATGAAGGAGAACGTATCTGTTGTTTCCAAAGTCTGTTCAATCAAGAGTTCACTGTACTGTACCACAAACTGACATCCGTGTTCTATCACTTTAACTGTCATGGCTTCTTCCAAAGAATCCTGGAAATCCTACAAAATCTAGTTGGGTGAAAATGCTGAAACTACTCTCTGGCAGCTACTGCCAAATCCATTTCGCAGAAGAACTACAGTTCCCAGGTTTCTCTGGGGAAGGAAATAAGGAGGAAGCTTAAGTCTGTAGCATACATATACAGTACCTATAGTCAAGGATGACTTTTGAAAAGACAAGAAGCACCAAGTTGACACTGAGAATGGCAAGAGGACTAAGCGTTCCTGTGAGGCTGCTCAGGATGAACAGCTCAGCAAAAGGAAGACCAGTCTGGTCCCAGCCCTCGGCCAGAGACAAAACAGGTACACAGAGGTCATTTTCCTGCTCCCTGCCAGACAGAATTCTGCTCTGCTCCAGGACTGTAAACTTAAAGTAAAGCACCTCTGGTCTCTATCATTGGCCAGAAGATTAAGGGCCACAAGGTTGCGTGCATGAATGTGTGTGCCTGTGTGTGTATGGTAAATTATTGTATCACTGCAATCCAGTGTAAGCCAGTGAGGATCATTCCATTGAAAGGCAGGGTATAAACCTCCTAGATAGACAAATAAACCTCTCCAGTAGTTTGATCTTAATGCAAAGCTAGATTTTCAATCATTAACAAATCCTCCAAGCAAATTACTTGAGCACTATTGTAGTATTTGTATTTTGGAGAGGGGGCGAGAGCGCTTACCGTACCTGTTTAAAATATATTGCACCACCTACATTTTCCCACTGCACAGCACTGTATGAGGAACCTTTCTTTTTTATAGCCAACTAGCTGAAGACGGATAAGTCTGCACACTGGTGGCACTTCTTAAAATAATTAAATATTTGCACTCACTGCTAATTTCCTAAACACACCTTCTGACCTCACAGCAGATTCTGGGTAGTGTCCGCAGCAGCACGTGAATGTCCCTCGTTCTCGAAAATATTACAACATCATAATTGACATTTCCAGCACGGCAGAACATGGAACAAACAAAGCACACAAGAAGGTGCTGTACCCAATTATGAAGCGTTCCACAGGGGGGTTTGAGAAATTGCTCCCAAGGGACAGAGTTTCTTCATATCAAAAATGCTGAGCACCATCACCATCGTTTCCACTCTTCCATATAAAGCATGTTGTACCATAACAGAACTAATGACCGTCCTATCCCATGGCTCTGCTAAAGATAGAAACCCATCATAAGGCCTTCTAACCAGCCAATCTGGGTCGCTGGGTCCATATTTGTGGCAGAAGAGGAGTTGGGGGAGGCAAATGGGTGCAGTGTCTAGCAATGGTCCTTTTTCCCATTGTTCCCACTAGTCCACTGGGATATACTGGGGGAACTATACTATAGCTTTCGCAGCCACCACCCAAGACTGAGAAGCCCAGACAGGAAAAGCTCACCTTGAGAAACCCTCTGGTTAGCAAGGAGCTCCTATATCCAAGCAGGTCTCACTTAAAACCAAACAGGAGAGAAAACAGGGTAGCCTGGGAAACAAGACAACCCACTCTCTCCCTAGCAAATTGACCCCAGGCAGGTAATCAGTAAAAATAAAAAGGAGTTTATTAAAGGACTGAATAAACAGAACAAATAAAACAGAGATGAGATACAGAGGGTCGATAGGCAAGACACATTTTAAAAATAAAAGCAGGAGTGACCAAGGCGGCAGGGTGGTTGGCAAAGCATTGGCACAGTGTTTAAAAGACAAACAGAAAATAAAGTCCCTGAACACGATAACTGGATACATTTTCCTATTCAAAACTGAAGGGGGAAGGACAATCAAAAAGAAAGGATTTTAGCCCTTGCTGGAATGCCGCCAGGGACGGCACAGTACTCAATTCAACCAGGAAAGAGTTCCATAATATTGATGCCACTACAGAGAAGGCCCTACCTCATGTTGCTGCCAACCTGGCTTCAGTCAGAAGCAGCACCCAAAGAAGGGCCCTCTCAGCACAATCGTGCTGTCCCTTTAAATTAAACCAGAAGTCCCACACTGCCAGGCTTCATGGCAGCACGCGAGGTGCACAACAAGGAGGGGAATGATTTGCTTCTCGCTCGACTGAGCAGAAAGCAGATCACAGTGGCTTGTGTTGATGGCACTTTCTTTGGAGGTGGTACTGACAGACTTGGGGTGAAAAGCACCCCGAATCTGCTACCCCCTCAGGCCCCTCACAGTCTGCTGCTGATACAGCCCTCATTAGGTGACGTCATGGATGGACTGGCAGTTTTGGAAGGGGTCATTAGTTCAGTGGTAGAGCACCTACTTTGCAATCGGAAGGGCTGGGCTTAATTGTTGACACTCCAGGTAGTAGTGGCTTGCCGTATCACTAGGGAGGTGGCATCACTAGGGAGGTGCAGGGGGTGCGGACCGCACCAGGTGACACCCTCAGGGGAGTGACACCACTAGTGGCCAACATTGTGAAAACCTTTTGGAAAATTTGTATTTGTGAATAATGCCATAAAGTCATTGTGCCATAAAGTCATGTATCATTGAATGCAGAATGTAATGAAACAATCCATGCTGAATTATCTGTATTCTATCAAACGTTATGGCCAAATAACCAGAAAAAGAAAACACAACTGCCTTATGTAACAAAAAGTGGATTTCCTTAACTCAAAACTGACCAACAAGATTGACGAGAGCCAATGAGGTGCTGCTATGACACAGCAGGGAACCAATAAGGTGTTAGTATGAGTCAGCTCTCATTTCTATGTATCAGAGTCAATACTAGAACTCTTATTCAGTTGTGCGAGTGTCATCAAGTTGGTCACTGCTTTTTTGTTGGTTACTGATTCGTTGGGTGACCTGTACTGTTATATATTAAAATAAAATTAATGGGGGTGACACTGTGAGTTACCGCACCGAGTGACACCAACCCTAGGGACACTACTGGGGTTAGGCGATGAGCTCTCGGTTGCTCTGGGTGATGCAAACCCTGGTGACACCTCTGCCAGGTAGACCTTCAAAAAACCCTATCCAAAACCCTGGGGGACTCCTCTTGGTCACTGTAAACCAGGGGAGGGGAACCTCCGGCCCGTGGGCCAGATCTGGTTCGCGTGGCCATCGGCTCAGGCCCCCAGGGAGATTGCCGGGAGGCCGCCCAACCGGCGCCCGGAGGCTCCGCCGGGTCCGCGCGGAGCCTCCGGAGGCCGGGAGAGGGCCTCCACACGTCCTCTCGGGCCGCCGGCTCGGCCCGTTCTGAGCAGGCCCTCGTCAGCGATTTTGCACATGCGTACAAGGCCGATGAGGGCAAGCTGCCCTCATCGGCCTTGTACGCATGTGCAAAATCGCCGACGAGGGCCTGGTCAGAACGGGCCGACCGGCGAGCGAGGAGAACGTGCAGGGGCCCTCTCCCGGCCTCCGGAGGCTTCGGACGGTGAGCGCGGAGCCTCCGGAGGCCGATGGGGGGGGCAGGGGCCCTAAATTAAATAATTAATTTTAAAATGGCGGCCGGCCTAGCGGCCGGCCCGCAAACAAAATTTAAATATTTAAATGACCCTCGGCGGGGAAAAGGTTCCCCACCCCTGCTGTAAACAATACTGAGCCAGAAGGACTAATGGTCAGTCTCAGTCAGCTTCATATGTTCCTATTTTTTAAAGGAAGGGCCATACTTAAGGAGCCCTTACCCATACTAGGAGCCTTATCAGCTGTCCGTTTCGGGAGGGGTGTCAGCTGCCTAGGATCTTAATTCTCCCTCAGCTTCAAATGTCAAGATTGAATGAGAATCAGTCACTAGAAATGCAGAAGAGATAGAGTCAGTTCCCACTGACAAGAGGGGGGCTCTTTTTGAAAAGTTTGAGATTAATGAAAAAATGAAGGGTGGAGAGAGGTGATCTTATTAATCAATGAGTCATATCACATGCTAATAACTCACAGTCAATTCCTAGACTCTTAAAAAAATTAACCATCCCTCTTCTTTCTCAAACTCCCCCTCAAGACTTCCACAGAACTTTCCACCTTGCCTTGAAATATCCACCCGTCTGTCCTTCCATCTTCCCTTGCAAGGCGGGCTGTTTTCAAATGATGTTCAAATTCTAGCTCCCTCATTGGTTCACGGAGATGTTAAACTAACATTGTTAGTTACTGAAATGGCTTGTGCTTATCATTTAAGAGACTGACAGTGCAATCCGACTTAACTTTTGTGCCGGTTTAACCAGTGGCGCAGCGAGAACGGGAGGCCCCAGAACAGAAAAGGGATTCAAATCCCCTTTGAATTCCTCTTTTGGAGGGGATTTGAATCCCTTTTCCATTCTGGGGCCTCCCGTTCTCGCTGCGCCGCTGGTTAAACCGGCACAAAAGTTAAGTCAGATTGCGGTTCCTTTTGACTTTAAAAGCCCATAAGGTTTTGTTAAATTAACACAAAAAAGTTAAAAAAAATCAATGCAAACCATAACATAAAACAGAAGAACACAGCACAATAAAACCGGCAAGCCAGTAAAAAAAAGCAGCTAAAACCATATAAAAGGGATCTTAAAAGTACATCTTCCATATTTATAGCTCTACCTCTTTACCCACTATCCTACATTTGTGCCCTCAAGAGGGGAAATGAAAAAAGAGGTTTCTCAGCACTTCTCTCTCACTGGGAGACATACACCAGGCATGAAGGCACGTCGTCCTGCACCTGGATTTGTTTCTCCCCAGGGGTCTGTCCCCAGGTCCCAGCAAAAAAATCTATTAATACTAACCAAACACAGATGGGAAGCTATCCCTGGATCAAGATAGCACAGAATTCTAACAACTGCTAAGTTGATCCATCACTGGCCCGTCATTCATTCCAAATCACTCTCATTCCTGGACTATCTTATCGGACAGCAAAGAGACTTCGAACTCCTCCTCAGAAGACTGTCACGCCTTCCTTGGCTGGGAGAAGCATGTCTGAACATACTTCCCTGAGGTAACTGACGTGATCTGATGGCAACCATTTCCCACACCATCACCACAACCGAAAGGGAAAAAAAACCCTATCTTGAAACCAACAGCAAACACTTCCAATTATCTTATTTAATCACCCCTCTCACTCCAGATGAAAATTCATAGCACCCTTCAGCAAGGGACCTTAAACAATCCCAAAAATAAGAGTCTGGAATAAGAGTCATTTTAGTATCAAATTTCTCTTGGATTATTTTTCTTTTCATGTAGTCTTATTTTACATAACCTCCTCTAATGATTTGGCTCTTTGAAGAAAGAAAAGACACAAAGGCTCATGGAAAGGAGGTCTCCCAAAGCATGATTATAGCAAATGTTTCATCCACACATGTGGTCAGAAGAATTTACCACACATGTGGCAGAAACAGCAAAATGGCCTTGTTAGGTCCAGCATAGTTTCATCCTGCGTATTAATGTATTTGATTGTGAATAACTGAGCTGCAGGGATGGCAGAGAAGGATCAGGATCAGGATCAAGATCATGGCATGTGGGGAAGGGTTAGGGTTAATATTTTCCGTTCATTCTGTGCCTTTGATATAATTGTCATCATAACCCCACGAACAAAAGTCAAAGAAACTAACAGCCCAATCCTATATACCGTATTGTCCCGAGTATAAGACGCACCTGATTATAAGACGCACCCTTAAAGTTTGGTGCTATTAAAAAAATTTAATTAAATCACTGGCATTAAATTGCAACAGCCTGATTATAGGACGCACCCCTAGTTTAAAAACTTAAATTAGGAGAAAAAAGTGAGTCTTATACTCAGACCAATACGGTAACTCCCTCCCTTGCTGATGCAGCTGCGCCATCCTTGTGTGCTGCATCCTGTGGAGGGGCAGTCCCGGAGGTCTCCTCTGGATAAGGGAACATTTGTTTCCTTGCCTGAGGAGTAAGCCTCCGCTGCTGCAATGGGTCTACGTGGATCTCTGCGAAGGATTTTGCTGGTGCAAGTCCAAGTGGACGCGGGAAGGCAGATCGAGGTCAAGAAGGAGGGTAGGTTATTGGCCGATACTGCCCCCTACTACTGCTATCTGATACTGACCCCTACCCAGCCTCGACGCACACCCCTCTCCACCCCAGTCTTCTCCCCATTCCTACCTCTCCACACCCCGTTCCACCCGCCCACCGCCAACCCCCATGCCAACTTAGCATCCCCGGGAATTCTTCAGAGGTTGCTGATGTGTGGCCATGTGCACCGCTTGTGGTGGTGGCCCAGCTGCATGGAATGGCAGGTGGCCTTTTGTGACCACTGAAAAGCAAGCTGAGTCATTGGAACACAAGTCCCGTGAGTTCTGGCGGCATGGCAGGCCCATACGATTGGGCCCTAAATGTCACTCAAACCAGCCACTGCATGTCTACTCCTCCTCCCCCTCCATAACTTCTAGCAGGCTTACCGTTGCAAACTGTTTCAAGCCAGAGATTCTGATACCAGGGCCCAAGCACTTTACGACAAGAACTGCTGGTGTGTTCTCAGCAACTCCGCAGTACTACATAGATGAGTGAAACCATATAGCTTCCCCCACTCGTGATCAGATGATGCAAGGAACCAACAGGGTCTTATCCGAGGCATTTGGTGGGGCCACTGTAACATACAGGAAGCTAGACTAGATGGGCCCTTGGCCTGATCCAGCACAGCTCTTTGTATGTTCTTATCTGGCTTGAAAAAGCTGCTGACTCCAACTTAGCCTTCTCCAATGGGGAATTTCACCAGTTGCTTCTCCATCTGCCTCATGACCAGTTTCTCTGCCTGCTTGGCTACTTGCGGAACACTTTGCTGGCCTCAGGCTCTGGGCCACCAGCTCTAATCATCGCACACCATGTCATGAAATATACAACGTTCTGCACTGCTCTGCCACCACACGACATGGTTGGTGGCGGCTGGCAGACGGCAGAGAAACGCCAAATGTCATGGAGTCACGACACGAAGTACATTCTGCTAAGCATTACAGAAAGGGATGGGGAAAGGGATGCATGGAGCTCATTTTCTATGGTATTTCTGTGACACCTTGTTTGACCCCAAAACACTCCGTTTTTGCAAAATGGCAAGAGAAGGTGAAAAGATGAGAACAAGAGGCAAACTGTTTCCAGGCAGAAAAGCAAAAAATGATTGCCTGTAAGTTCCCCTTCTCTTGCTACAGGGAATATGCAGGGTTGGCACGTTGTGGGTGTGTGGAGGCTTTTTTTTTTTTGCAACCCTGTTTACACATGACCTCATTAGGTAAACAGAAATGGTGTCATTGTTATCTTTTCTAAGGTTCTGTCAGAATAAGAGGCAAGTTAAGTCAGGATTTCCTCCGGCATATCTAGTTACTCTGCTACAGTCATTAGTGATAAAGCAGCACTAGACTGAAACAAAAAACCTACCATCAAATGAGGTTCAACAAACAACCCACAACAAAACTGTAACTGTCTGGAATGCAGTGTTCCATATAAAAGTGGCAGGGAAGCATGCATTTGCTTTTTCTAGAAGCACAGACATCGTAGAGCTAAAGAGCTGCACTTTGATGTGGGGAAAACACATTCTGGAGGATTCCCTTCAGTCCGCCTTTCACATACATGTGCCCAGGGATGTGGATCAAGTCTCTGACTCCAAGTCTCGAGTTAAGTCCCAAATCTCTGGGTCTACTGTAAGTCTCAAGTCAAGACCCAAGTCTCTGACCCCAAGTCCTGAGTCCTTGGTTGCAAGTCGCGAGTCCCTATCTATTTAATGGGGAAAACAGGTTTAAACCTGAATAAAATTCTACTTGTTGTAAAAGGCTCCAAGTCTCGAGTCTTTTACAATCACCGAGTCGAGTCCAAATCAAGTCATTGACATGACTTAAGTCCGACTCGAGTCGAGTCAATAGACTCAAGTCTGCATCACTGCATGTACCTCAGCTCTCGTCTCATTAACCAAGAACCTTGGTAATATCCACTGGTGCTGATGGGTCATGTATACTCAGGTTCGCAAACGGTGGAATTCAGGTTGCCAGATCAGTTGGCCAGAGAATAGAAATCACATTTATTAATAATAATACTAAAGTTTCTATAGCTCTTTCTGAATGTGCATAGCACATGTATTCGTTAATTATAATGAGTTATTATTAGTCGTCATCATGGTGAGCTGTATTGTTTGATGGTTTTTAGGAGATATTGTGTTTTAGAACTTGTCGTAAACTTCCTTGAGTTCTTCAGGAGTAAGATGGGAGAGAAGCCTTTCAAAATCCAATAAATAAATAATCTTCATGCTGTCCTCCCCATACACAGCTGGGGAGCTGAGGCTGGAGGGAGGGACTTGTCCAACGCCACCTACTGAGCTCATGGTAGAGACAGGACTCCAACAGAGGACGTCTCAGTGCACAACTCACACTTTTAACCATGACACTCCCACTGAAGCGCAAGAAAAGGCAGCTGTGGTCCTCCTGCTTGTTCCTTCCCCATCCCAGGTGTCCACTCTCCTCTTTATGACCCTATATACTCGATACCCGCAACAGCTACATAACCTCCTGCCACGGCAGGCGATTGAGGTGGGCATGGAATCCCTGGCACGGGCAAGCACGAGCCAATGGAAGATGGCTTTCAATCGCTATCTTTTTTTTCCATTAAAAAAGATCACAAGAGGGGGGCCACAATTGGGCTCAGCACTGCTATGGGTCAAAGTACTAAAGCCCCCCTACCCCCTGCTGCAGTTTCAGCCAGTTTCAACCCTGCTGTGCACACTATTCACTCAACTAAAACAAGAACAGAAAGGGCCATATTACCGTCACGCATATACTCTACATACAATGTGTAGTTTGATCCAAAGCTGCCTAACAGCTGTGAAATGATCAGTTAAATTAGACTGCAATCCTGGGCTTACTTATTGGGAAGCAAAGCCCAAAGAACACAATGGGGCTTACTTCCAAGCAAACATCCATAGGATCATGCTGCACATTGCATTTTGAGTGGAGATTAGACAGCAAGACAGATAGATAAAAATCCATCGTCACCCACCCCGAGACTTTGGGGTAGTGTACACTACAAATTGCTGCAAAAAAAGGAACAGAATACTATATTATTTATCGTATTGTGCAATCAAAATCAAGACTATTGTTCTCAGAGTGTAAATACTCTTGTCAATTCCTAGATGAATAATGGGCTTTTTGGTTTAAGAAAAACTGTGGCTCACGCTTTTTTTTCCCCCTTTTGCTTCCTCGGTGTAAAGGTATAGTAATTTTTCAGTTCATTTCACCTGGATATAGATCAGCTGCTCCTGCTGTATTACGCTTAGTAATGCAGCCTCTCTTTTTCCCTCTCACTCACTAGTCAGGAGAAAAGGAAGCCGAAGTGCAGTTGGTGTAAAAATAAAGGAGACGCCTTGGGCGACTTTCCAAGGCCGGCAAGGGGTCACTCATCTTGCCAGAAACAAACATAACAAAACATAAAAGCTTAAAAAAAATGACAACATCAAACTCCCGTGCTGGAAATCAGAACTACGGTAGCGCCACAGTCCAGGCGATCAACAATTGAGATATTGTTTCTGCATTTGCTGCTAATAATAAAGTCCCCGTTACACTGTCTGACAATTGTTTTGTCTGGAGAGATCTACTGACTGCCTAATAGGCAGTGCCTATCACCGGTCACAGGATGCTCAGTGCAAAACTTCCAGGCTGGAAGAAGCTCATACACATCATGTGCATTTCAGGACATCTGCTACAAAATGTCTCAGCACAATCTAACTGGCACAGGACAAAAATAGCCCTTGTTTTGGAATGGAAATTACTGCACTGGCCAAATACACATTATTGCTTCTAAATTATGTGTATTATTATGGTTTGCATCACTGTTCAGATAGCTGATTTATTTATAAGACTACTGGTTGCATTATTGCCTTCTTTAAAGTGTTGCCTCGTTTCTACTACTCAGGGCCAAAAAAAGGCATGAAAAATCACATCATTTGACTTGGCATGCTTGCTTTTTTTTCTGTAAATCATTTCCAGAGGGGGGAGAGGTCTGAGCTCGATCAGAACCATGTTGAGGGGGGAGAGGGGCTGTGACTCTACACCCCCACTGTGGTTCCAATGCAGTCTGGGCCATTCCTGCGCATACTATTAGCTCCCAAAGAAGTCAATTGAGGCTTTTTCTTAGAGCCAAAAGCAAGCACAAGGTGGGACTGAGTTAAAGCCCCACCAGCCCCCTGCCACAGTCTCAATTTGTATCGCGCCCTCCTTGCATGTGTTACGCAAGTAAGGCAAGCACCCAACAATGTAAATAAACGCGTGTCTACTGTGGTCCTAAACATTATGATAAACACACAGCTGTTACTGAAAAAGGCAACCACATGTCTAGTTCCCAATCTCGCTTGGAAGGAAGTCTAATACAACTTCCTTGAATGCTGATGTCACAATGTTCTGCGTTTGTACACACACACACACACACACACACACACACACACACACCTATGATGTGAAGCAGTGGGAGCGGGAGAGGAAGTCAGACAGAATACAGGTAAGACACACAGATGTGAACACTGTTCAGATGTCACTCAAGTATATATTGTTTAAGGAAACAGGAGTTAATAGTAAGTGGGGTGTTAAAAAGAGCAGAGTGTTATACAGTGTTATACAAAATCACAGGAAGGGCAAAAGGGTTCAAAGAATGTCTTCAAAAATGCTCTACGGCCCAATCCTATGGGGGCTGACCGGCCATGGAGCACACATTCCGCTGCCAGAGTCTGTCATGAAGTGCCCATAAAGTGTGCTCCGGCAGCATGCCAAGTAGCACATTGCTGGGTCACTGTTGGGAAGGCCAGAGCCTTCCCGCGTGCCCCAGCGGATCCCCAGCACCCCGCTGACGACGGTAAGATGGTGGGGAAGGTGGGAGGGGCGGGGAAGGGTGGAACAGAGGTGGGGAGGGGTGAAACTGGGTGGAGAGGGGGCATAACAGGAGCAGGGAGGATGCGGGTTGGATTGGATCTGGTGGCGATGGTGCGCCCCAGATCCTATACCCCTTTTCTGCAGCCTCTTCGCCCCCTCTCTCTCCTTGGACTTTCCCTAGCGAAATCAGTAGCGTAGATCCAAGGGGACCCATTGCAGAACAGGAGGTTTACGCAGGGGTACGCGGATTTAAATCCCCTTTCCCTGCTGAAGCCTCCCAATCTCCCCTCCCCCCCCCGCTGGATACAGCACACCCATTTTGGTGTAGCTGCACCAGCAGGGAGGGGAAGGATAGGATTGGGCTGCTAATTTCAGAGACCAGGGGCATTATTTCAGCAGTTTTCAACTCCTACAATTGATCTGCCAATAAAATTTGCAGTGAAATGCAGAAAATTCAGGGAGAGATAGAAATATTCCCCCAAATATCACTGTTCTGTTGCTTCTTAATTCGGATCTGAAATTTACAGTGGTCATTTCAAAATTCAGCATGCTTTGAGGGTTCTGTATATCATGGCCTGGATTCAAGAGTAAGCATTACATCTTCCATTGATACTTCCTTGCAAAGCTATCTTCATCTTTGAAGAGTCCCCAATAAACCTACATTTTAAAAAAAAATGCTTCCTGTACTGAAGAAGTTGGCAGGGTAAGTAGAAGCATTTTAGAGGTTAGCCATAGACTCTCTTCCCTTTCCTCATTTGGCCTGCTAGGAGCCAGAGGGATGCGCTTTCCCTTATTACTCACTGCAAAATAGCAGTGAATATGTGCCCAACAGTCTCAAGATCATATCCAGAAGGCATAGCAAGAAAGTAAATAGCAAAAGAGACACTCTCACTATCAATACATGTTATGTGTGAACAACTCCTAAATCACCAGTTTAAATCATCTTGTTTTAAGTCCCTCCACTCGGCACTACAGTATGTCATTGTTTACCAGTCACATATTGTTAGTCATAATTACCATGATCTTTATCCAACGCAAAAAAAAAAAAAAAATCACTGAAAATTATTTTGGAACAGCCAGCCAGAATGAGGCATATGGCTGGCACAAAAACACAGGAGTGAGGACCACTATGGAATACAGACAATCTGTGGGCTAGCCTCCCTTGCCAATATCATTGGTAAAAAATCAAAAGCAATTCAATCCCCCCAGATTTTCTGTTTTACTATTGTACTGTTTTAATACCAACGTAATTCTGTCAATTTCAGTAGTAAGGAACCTTGCAGGAAAGATGAGATGGTGGTGGTGGTTGTGATGGTGATGGTTAAACTGGCCACTAGTGGCTTCTGGACAAGTGCAATGGGTGAGCATTGCTGCACTGGGCATTTCTGGCTATGTTGCTGCTGCTGTTACAGTCCATCGAATTTGACTGGAGGGGAAGTTGAGCTGGTGTGGCAGCTCAGAATGTTTAGGTGCTCAGAGAATAACAGCGCAATCCCGACTAAGGATCTGGCGGCCGGCCCAGGGCCCAAGGTCTATTCGTGGAAGGGGATGCTTGTCCCCTGAGTGTAAACCTGGGCCGGCCCTATTGGCCTCCTCGGATTTCCGCCAGCTAAATAGCTGGCGGAAGTAGAGGAGGCCATGTAACGGTGTAGCCGGCCCAGCAGGGACGGGAATATGGCCGACGCCATCCCCCGCCCCCTCCCAGGCCGGCTAGGCCAATGGCCCTCCCTCCCTCACCTGGCCGGACTGCCCACGTGGCCAGCAACGGAGTGCTTACCTTCTGCCGCCGTCCGCATGGAGATCCAGCGCAGGAGTTGAGGGAGGCTTTACGGCATGTTCGCGACGGCTTCCAGCGACAGAACACTCATTCCGTCGCTGGCACCAACGTCAGGATTGCGCCCTAAAGCAGGTTGCAGTTTAGCCTCTGTGAGGGAAGGGGAAATTGTCACTTTGTCTAGCATTAGAACACAGGGCTGGTTGGGGATTGGGAAGAACCAGGAACCAGGGGAGTAAGGGACAGAGAGACCAGGGACCAGGCAGCTGAAGGAAGAGTGCAAAACAAGCAAAGGACTAATGAATAATAAGGAAGTTTGAGAAAAACAGGGAGTGGATCATGAGACTTTGAGTCCCAAAGTGGCTAATCAGAGAGAGGCCGCTGAAGAAATCTCACAATGGTTAAAGTAAGGAGGGGCTAAATGATTTGGGGGAGGGAGGAGTGGTGGAAGGCTGGTCAAGGGACAAGGTGGCTACAGGAAATGACACAAAGTTGGCAGCAGTCAACTCTAAAAAGCAGGCACACAAAGAAACAATGGGTGGCAGAGTTTTACAAAAGAGCAACTGGAAGCCCTCGTCTCAAAGTCCTCCTCACATTTACTGTAACCTGAGTAATCAGAGTTCCTGATATGCCTTTCTCATGAAAGCCAAACACAGAGCCACCAGAGGGTACAGACAATGGGTACAGTGGCGTCAGGGGACATTGGACACAGGCCGCTTTCCCCCTTGCATTTAAGGAGTACGGGGAGGATTTCATGAGAAGAGGGCTAAGCCTAAGGGAAACTGAGGCCAAAATGGGACGTTGGACCAGGATCTGTTCAGTATTATCAGAAAGAAAATCCCTATTTGTGTGTACACAACTCTACTGATCTGTACACACGTATAGTTATTCACACATTACGTTCAACATGTGTACAGCAGTACACATGGCTTGTAATCCTCATTTTCGCATGATCTAGTCCAGACTTCTAAAATGAATGGATGTGCTGTCATTCACACAAAAAAACAACATCTGTATGTGCATACACATTCAATCCTAAATGAAATCAACCCTGACTGTTCCCTGGAAGGACAGGTACTAAGGCTGAAACTCAAATATTTTGGCCACCTAATGCGAAGAGAGGACTCTCTGGAGAAGACTCTGATGCTGGGAAAGATTGAAGGCAAAAGGGGAAGGGGGCGGCCAAGGATGAGATGGTTAGACAGCATCACCGATGCAACGAACATGAAAATGAGCGAACTCAGGAAGATTGTGGAGGATAGGAAGGCCTGGCGGGATATGGTTCATGGGATCACGAAGGGTCGGACACGACTTAACGACTGAACAACAACAACAACAACAACAACATGTGCATACAACATAATGTGTGAATGGCCTTGAAGGGGACAGGCAAAGGAGGTTTGGGACTATGGGGGAGGCAGCCAAAGGGGCCAGGGTTGCTAGGCTGACAGTCCACACTCTGATGGAATCATTCTGTCATCTGCCATTATTTCTACTGCCATTGCAGCACAGTGACCCAGCTATCCTAACACAACGATGGCCAAGGAGCAGAAAAGGGTATGGATTTTCACATTGGCTCAAACTAAGTAGCCAATGTTTTGGCTGAAAGCTTTGAGTAATCGTTGCTGGTGCCATGGCTCCAAAGAACCTGGGATACAAAGACAATATGGAAAACTACATGAGAAGCTTTGAGTAATCGTTGCTGGTGCCATGGCTCCAAAGAACCTGGGATACAAAGACAATATGGAAAACTACATGAGAAGAATGGCGCACTTGCCAATTTTCAGTGGTATATAAACAGTTTAGCTAGATCAGGCCTGCACAAATATCCACAGGATATGGATTGTGGTCTGCTAGGTGACTTAGATCAGGTCTGTTCACACATTAAGCTGTACATCTGTGTACCCAGGCACAATCACTGTGAGTTTGTACTGGAGTTCAATTATTCACACATCCCAGTCAACGGTAGAAGGATCTCTGTACAGTATACATGGACTGACTGACTGACTAACCTGTAAAAATGAATCCAGTCATTCACATGGAAATGTAAACCCAGGTACAGACAGTTGTACGTTCTGTACCTGGGTACAGCATAACATGTGAACAGTCCCAACCCTCTGTGTTTGCAGTCCCAAGCAGGAAGCAAAACTTGGAAGTTAAGAACATAAGAAGAGCCCTGCTGGATCAGGCCAAAGGCCCATCTAGTCCAGCTTCCTGTATCTCACAGCCAACGGCGGAACTAGGGCAGAGCGCGCGGAGCAGCTGCTCCGGGTGCGCGGCCCGCGCCCGCCGTGTCTCTCGCCCGCCGCCTCGTCGTGATCTGCTTCGGCCGTCTTCGTGTTCGGCCCTCCCGCCCTCCCTGGAGCCTGAACGGCTCCAAAATGCTAACAAAACCGGCGGGGGGGGGGTGTTCGGAGCTGCGCTGCGCGTGCAGCTGCCTCCCTCCACCCTCCTATTGGTGAAACAGGGCGCACGAAGCGCACACAGGGCGCAACCTCGTCGCCGCCTTGCTCCGGGCACCCCATCGGGATCCTGCCACTACTGCTCACAGCAGCCCCACCAGATGCCTCAGGAAATTGATCTAGCTCCTGGAGGGCCACCATATATAATTTGTTGGCTGTGTAAGAGGTCAAAAGCTGTACAGACCTCCAGGAGTACATTCTTCTTCAGTAAGAGACTAGCCTAGAAGATAATCTTTGTAACCTTCAAGCCACAAAATTCTCCCTCCCTTATTTTGTTCTGAAATCTAAGACTATGGAACATAAAGGCTAAGGTCGGGCAGAGTTCAGTGACCTCACTGTATCACTACGCTAAGGTCACAGGTTAAGGCATTTCGGAGCTGTAGAGAACAAGCATGGGAATCTATCAGCATTTTTAAAGAGTAAGGGCAACATTTCCCCAAGTGCAAAAGATTAGCCATCAAGATATAATGAAAGCCTTATATCCATCACACTAAAATTATGCAAAATTCATACATTAACTCATACACATATATCCTACTCTCTCCACACCCTCCATCCCTCCCATTCATCCTTTTTTCTATGTTCTTTTGGAGCTGCAGATAAAAAATTAACCATGTTGGGAGAAATATCTGTAATATGCAGAACATGGGTATCAATAATGCATGGTTTTTACTTTATCTTCTAGGTAAATTGCTGGAGGAAATGGTTCTCCCGACAGATTGCCGAGATCCTGGATGTATTATAAATTGCCTCTCCTTAGAAAAATCCACAAAATATTAGTTCTGTACCAAAATTCACTACTACTCAGTCACACAAGCAAAAGGCTCTGTACCCAAGCTTGCATGTCAGTTGCAGTAGCTTCCCTTTCTCTTAGGACTCAAACTGGGACAGGATGCCCAGCCAATGGCTCAACATGTGCATACAACCAAGATCTTGCCAAAGGAGAGGTTACTGGGAGACCAGCCATACCAGCAAGGAAGTCTCTCAAAAGCAACAGAAAGAAAGCAATTTGCCTAACATATAAAAGCTTCCAGGACAGGCTCTCTCAGTGTTCCAAGCAACAAAAGGATTCCGCTGCTCCCTACAGTAGACCTCCTCGGGTTCACAACTAGGTAGGAGCAGGATAAGAACATCCCTGCTGGACCACAACGTAAGTTATTTATTTAATTAATTTCTACCCCGCCTTTCTCCCAGTAACGGCACTCGAAGGTGGCTTACAACATTTAAAAACAATAAAACATTAAAAACAAAGAAAGCCAGTGGATCGCATAATATTATACAATTAAAATTACAATCAATTTAAATGCCAGTCAATCACGTCAGCCATCGATCGCCATCCTAAACAGAAACGTATTAAGGCCCTGCTGAAAGGTTCTTTAGTTCCAAGGGGAGATAATTCTATCATCAGAGGACCTCAGCTTCAGATTATGTCAGAGCCATTCTCCAGTTATTTTCATTGACGCAGACTAACAGCGCAATCCTATCCCCCGCCACGCTATAGCATGCAGACGTGTCAAAAAGGCACACACTGCATGCAATGATGGGTGGGGGAGATCAGATAGCCAGAAAGAGGTAAGTAAAAACATTTTCTGGGTCTCCTTGGACCTACACCAGCTATTTTACTGGCATAAGAATGAAGAGAGGTAGGGGGCATTCCAAGGTGAGGTTTTGGAGATAGGATCCTGGTACAAGTCACTGCTGCCAATATCCACCCCCTCCCTCCCCCAAAATGCCCTACCGCTCACAGAAGAAGCGCAAAACAATATTAACTCAAAATGTAAGAAACAAAATGCCAAAGGCCACAGTCCAAGGAGACCACAATGGAACTTGGGGAAACAAAGTGCATCAAAGATCATGCTGTATGTTTAATAGGCTAGGCAAGAAAAGAATTAAAGGCACACTCTCCTCTCCACTTGATGAGCAGCAATCAATATACAACCTCCATCAGTTTGTGGAGGTCTTCCAGTTGCATTAGTGGCAGCAAGAAATGCATTCTAACAAATTGAGTATTGCGGTAAAACAGGAAAGCCAGTTAAACATAATCCTTTGGACGCTCGAATGAAGGCTTTGCTTTCATAGCTTATGCACTTCCCAGCAGTCAATGCTGAACCTCAACAGAGGTATCATGTTCCACTCTGGTGCAAAATGGTTTTCGTATCATATCCACAAAGTAGTGTAAATCCCTCCAAACAATGTTAGCAGAAGATGTGCTAAGAACGAAATGAGAATTGATCATTTTCCCTCCTGCTGCTTGGTCGTCTGTCTAATCAATTTTGTACGGATACCAGCATATAATAATACTGGGGCACATTTACTAAAGTCCAAGAACACCTATATAAGCAGTCTGGTTTTAAAAGCACAACTGAATACAAAACTAGGCAGAATTCAAGAAAGGAGAGCAACTTACAAGTCCCAAAAAATGTGCTTTCAAATGATAAACCTCTCGGAGAAAAAGAGAATCATACAGATTATCTTGGGGTAACGGTAGTGAACTAGGATCCATTTTTACTGGTCTAATTTGCATAGTTACTCTTGATGTAAAACTACACACAGTGGCGTCACTGCAGGGGGGGTGGAGCTCTAAGTTCCGCTGAGATCGGAGCCTCCGTTACACGGAGGAACGAAGCGGCCCCGCCCCCTCGCCTTCGGAGCCTTTCAGGGAAGCGAAAGCAACGCACTGCATGTTGCTTTCGCTTCCCTGAAAGGCTCCGAAGGCGAGGGGACGGGGCCGCTTCGTTCCTCTGTGTAACGGAGGCTCCGATCTCAGCGGAACTTAGAGTTCCACCCCCCCTGCAGTGACGCCACTGACTACACAGTATTCCCACAAATGAGAGTCCATTTCAATAGATAGATCTTGACACACTAGAGCCAAGGTCAGAGGTAATGCTGGTTTCCTACAAACCACTGTTTCCAAACTGGCAGCCAGGCTTGGGAACGTCCTACCTGCGCAAATTCCTCCCCCACCCCCTTCACTTGTTGGCATGGTTTAGCAATACATGTATGCCAACAATAACAATGGTCAACACTAGCCATGGCTAACTAATCATGGTTCCCTCATAAACCAGAAACTGAAACCATTGATTGAGGTGGGCTTGCACTGGCATGGTTATAAGCCGTACCACCTCAAGGACCACCTTCCTACCACATAATCTCCTTGTCCTATTAGATTCTTCAGGGAGGGTCCCTTGTGGGTACCACTGCCTTCTGAAGTACAGTTGGTGGCTCCGCAATGGGGCCTTTACAACAGTGGAACGTGGGATCTGCTGTCATAAAGGCTCCATAGGATTGGGCCGTAAGTCAATTAATCATATGAATCTTCAAGTGTAAACCTAGGCATATCTACTCAGAAGTAAGGCTGAAATCCTATACCCATTTATCTGAGAGTAAGTCCCATTGAGCTCAAGGGCACTTACTTCAGAGTAGACATGCATAGGCTTGTGCTGCAAATCCCACTGAGTTCAATGGGTAAACGTGGTGGCCTCAATCAACTGCTCAATTTTAACACTCACGCAAAAATACCTAATGCAATTACATGAACGTTTTCAGAGGCAGACCATTTTATGGTTCACCTTCATGTCAGAACCATTCCATTATCAGTTATTAGAACTGAGGTGACAATCAAACATGACACGGTTTCTTCTGGCAAACACAGGGTCTTCATTTAACAAAGCCAGTGGCTTCTACGTACTGGCTTTTAGCATCTCCTAACCATGCACGCCTAACTTTCTCCCAACAGCACTAGCTGCTGCAGTCAAATTCCAGGGCTATATTTAGGCTAAAATCAATTTAACTAGCCCAATGAATTGTTTCCGTAGGTTCCTGCCTTTGTTTTGAGTTCCTGGAGCGTTAGCTAGTCCACCTGCAGCCAGCCATGCATAAACTCTGGTGCGGTATGTCTTGTCAGCAGCAAAAGCAGGGAACCTTCCACACGCCAGAACCCAAACATATTAACCAACACGTAACACAACCAAATGGCACAGCCCAAAGGAGCTGCGCAATTTTGTGCTAGGGCAGAAAAGGTAGGTGGGTCCACCGTGAACTGCAAGGGGGAGCTGCTTCTAGGTAGACTGGACGCTCCCAAGAAGTCTCAGATTGAGACGCACTGGAGACAAAGTTGTCAACGGTGTACCACTAGAAGGGGAGCCTTGGGCCTAGTTTAACCCTAACCCTGACTCCTCCCGCATAATTCTGACTGCCTGTTCAGATTGCCGGGCAAGGCCCAGGCCCAGGTCCCATCAGTGTCAAGGCAGCTTCACACTACAGGCAGAGGCTCTGCCTCCGCCTCCGCGCTGGAAGCAGGGGAGTGTCTTCCAGCCTGTTGTCCCTCATGTTGTCCCGCCTTCTTAAGAAGGTGATTGGAGGCCACTCTCCCCCCTCTCCTGCGATTGGCAGGCTGCAGTAGCTCCGCAAACCGCCCCCTTGGCTTACAACCCTAGCTTGGTTGTAAGCCAAGGGAAATGGTTAGAAAGCCCCATGAGAAGCTGGAAAGGGGGGGGGGGAGGAGGACATGTTTTGATTGTCCCGTTAGGAATGAATCTTCTTCAGAAGAGGGAGCGCAACAAGGGTGGGGGGCACTGCATACTAATTCAGCACCAAATCATATCCAGGCCACACTTTCGGAGCTACAGGGAAACTCAGGCACCACAACAAAGTGCCTGTGTAATCTCTAATAACAAAGAAACAGCACCTTATTGTTATTAACCATCAATATGGCACCCCAATATTTAACTTTTCACACTTGCGTTCTCTGCAAAAAAATCTCTATTTTACAAAGGAAAAAATGAGGCAAGTAGCAACCACTCAGGTCTTTAATGTCTGAGCCAGAAGCTCATCACAGGGCAATACTGATTTGTTATACGCAAGTACTGATTTGTGTATAAAGAGATTTAAAAAGAATCTCTGGTAAGGTTTGGGAAGAGCCCTACTGGATCCAACAAAAGGCCTCCCTTGCCCAGCAAGCGCTTCTCACAGTAGTTAACCATTCCAAGCAACTGGCATTCCATGGCAGACTGACTGCTCCTGTATATGGAGGCTCCATATATGGAGGCTCCATATAGCCATCATGCACTCATAGCTCTTGACAGATCTCTCCTTCCTGAATGCATCTCATCAAATTCATGGCACAAGGCAGTGGGCATCTTTTGCCCCAAAAAATGAAAGAAAGAAATGCATACAGACAAGTCCGGAGACAAAGGAAAGGCAGTATCAAATTCCTCGGTTTCCACTGGAAGGGAAGAGCTGATCTGGTGTGAGAATCATCTGCAGTCACACAGGGTGAACCCTGCCTCCCGCAGCTGCGCTATTAACATGTCTGAGAAGTTTGAATCGCCATAGCTGAACACTTGGCAGGCACAATAAAGCAGCAGCTACCACATATTTCAACAGGTTCAAAGTAACCTCAGATGTCAGGAGCAGATGCTCTTTCAGGCTCCCCCCCCTCCCCTTGCATCCCTCAGGACTTTTGAACTGGTTTGTGTGTTTCCTTCCTCTCCCTCTAATAAGCCAGGGTGCTGAAGAAATTAGCCAGAGAAAGAAAAAGAACAACAGTAATTACCCTCCTGCCGCCAGCCCAGGAGGCCTCTATTAATTGCAGTCTTCTCCTACCTTCTCCAGTCTGGATCCCCCACTGGGGAGAATCCACACTGGCCTGCGGGGTCAAGGCTGCATAATGATACCACTTCACCTGCCTCGACTAAGCACGTATCCAAAGCGCCTCAACGCAGCTCCCATTCATTCTAACCGGGCTGGCTTGCCCGGAGGAGGTTGTATCCTTTGTGTGACTGTTTTACAGGCAGCAATTTACAATCCTCATCAGTCCTCAGTCATTTTTAAGAACATAAGAAGAGCCCTGCTGGATCAGGCCAAAGGCCCATCTAGTCCAGCTTCCTGTATCTCACAGTGGCCCCACCAGATGCCTCAGGGAGCACACAGGACAACAAGATACCTGCATCCTGTCACCACTCCCTTGCATCTGGGAACTGCTTGTAGAACTGCTACCAGCATTGCTGACCGCGCATCTACTTTTGGTTACGGAAGGCCGGTGAGGATCTCCCTGGCCGAGGGGAAATGAGCCGGAGATCAAAAATTTGTATCACTGGTACAAAAATTTGTATCAAAAAAATTTGACACAAAAATTTGTATCACTAGTGCGAGGCAGCACTATGTGCATAGTGCTTAAAAGAAAAACCCCAAATCCTGCACCAGGAAATCTGCATAGTTGTAAAAATGAAGCAAAACGCTGTTTGCATAGAGTTGCTTACTTTGTATAATGTGTTCTGTTTCGGGACCCAGGACAATGGGCTAAACAAGGTACCTAAGCCCTGCCCCCCCCACACACACACATAGTGAATCAACTAGATATACATGCAGAACCACAGAATCACTCGCATGATCAATTATAGCAGGGGTTCTCAACCCTGTCCTGGCAGAGTACCACCTCCAGAGCCACTCTCCTGCTGTGTACCACCAGAAGTGACTGGTGATGACATCATCGCCAGTTACTTCTGGGTTTTCAGGTTTTTGGAGGCCAGAAAACACAGTTAGGAGGCTCTGGGCGGGTCGAAGGACCCTTCTCAGCGTTCCTGAGAGGCTTGGCCAAAGACAGGAGCCTCTCGGAAGTGAAAGTGCTCAACTGAAAGCACCACATCAGAGCCGGGTTCTAGTGGTCCGGCGGTCCAAGTACTACCAGCAGACGGCTGAAGTTCCACTGGTGGTACTAGTACCACTGGTTGAGAACCCCTGAATTATAGCATTATTTACCTATTTGCTGGGAGACCTGGGAAATCAGGGGGCTGAAATCCAGTTCCGCCACCCACATTATCCTTCAGATGGTTAGCACTACCATCAGTTATTTAGCTACACACATGAGGGGCAAGTGACTGAATGGGGCTTGTGGTTTTCAGGAACCACATGGACATCAGCCCACTGTGGCATTTGTGTTTAGTTAGACAGTAGCTACTGTCTGCACAGGTGTGAAAATGTTCAAATGGTACATACACCAGGGTATCAGAGAGCCCCATCCACCTCTTCAATTTGCACGTTCGACACAACATTTATATAGTGGCTGCAAAAGCAACAACTGCATTGTGTTGGTTATACAGCAAGATGCCCACCATTATGATGGGAGGGGTGTGTAAGCAAGGCTTGTATAGTATACATCACTGTTGTGATCTTCGGAGCTGCAGTACATCACTTCCCTTCCCCTCCCCTCACGCCCCCTCTCTTCTCTGAGATCCCTGTCAGCAAGGGCTGGACCCATTTCAGGAGCATAAGGAAGGATTTGCCCAGAGAGCAGGAACAGTGGTCTACGTTTCCCCATATGAGTGAATAGAAGCCATTCAGGAGAAAGAAACGGGTGCACTGAGAGAAATCTGGATGGGAATTTAACCTGCTCTTGGATCCTGGTGACTGCAGCCTTTGAGAGCCAAACAGGCTCTCATCTGCATCACTCTGTACGTGCTGATGTTAGTCGGTGAAGAACTGGAAACTGGCTGGACCTGGTGGTAGAGGATGCATGTCATCTTATGTTGTATGAATTTTTACCGAAAGGACAGCGGCACAGATGCTTAATGAATCACAAGTTCTTTGACCAATTCTGGGTCTGCTGGTCTTTTCTGAAACACTCTCTACAAACTGATCTTTGGCCAGCAATCGAGAATATGATCTTCATGCCATTATTCTCACCTTGAATTCAGACCACAACAGCAGCTGTGGCTCTGGGAAAACAATCTCCTTCATTCATCAATAATGATCAGCAGCAGCAGCAGCAGCAGCAGGAACTCCCCTTTCTTTCATCTCCACAGCTCCCACCCACCAACAGAACCAGGTGAAGAGACCTTTCTGAACCTGTGATGAAAGATCCCTTAATTATCATGGCAAAGGACACAAGTCTTTTGAGCATCAAGACCAAAGCAGTAGCTTTCCTGTGTTGATTTTGCCTGCCGGAAAGCCAGACCAGGATACAAAGGGCCGTCCCGACTTTCAGTGCTTACTGTTTTCCACTGCTTCTTGTGGTGAGAAGCAGACTTAATTTTCTTTACTCAAATATCTTATTTTTAAAAAAAAAAAAAAAAGACAGGAACATAAACCAAGGCTGCAATCTCAACCACGTTTGCCTGTGAGTACAACTATGCGCTATGATTCGTTAGGTTTGCTACATTTAATCAATGAAATTAACAAATTAGAAAAATGTCCAGCTTTAAAAAAAAATGCCCCAATTAATTGCGGAGCAGATTTTTAAAAACTTTTTACAAATCATTCTTAAACCAAGCACTTAACAGGGGAAGATTTCCTTGGCCTAGAGAGCAAGCGATCAGGAAAAAAACTTCACCTGCTTAATTTCTGCCTGTCAAATGTCTGCTTAACTTCTGCCTACAGTAATAACAGCTGTCACAGCAGCATCAAAACATCAATGTTTTTCAAAGACATGATTGCCGTCCCCTTACTTGTGAGTAGTAACTTCTGATTAAGGGGAGATTCAATAGCCATCTTCAAATACTGTATCTGAAGGGCCTTCAGGTAGAAGTAGGGGAGAACTGCTCTCTGTGGCCCCTGAAGGCAGAATTTGAACCAATAAGTTGAAACTACAGGGAGGTACCATAGAACTAGGCTAGACATGAGGAAGAATGTCTTAACTGTAAGTACTGTATGGCACTGGAATAGTCTGCCACATGCAGTTGGAGATTATCAAGCAAAGGCAGGATGACTACCTGTCAGGGATGCTGTGGCAGTTGCCTGTATTGAGAAGGGGGTTGGACTAGATGACCTCTAAGGTCCCATCTAACTCTATGATTCTATATGGAATTCTATATAGGTTTTCTCTGTGCCAGGTGCAGGGGAGTGGCAGCAGGAAACAGGTTATCTTGTTGGCTGTGTGCTCCCTGGGGCATCTGGTGGGGCCACTGTGTGATACAGGAGGTTGGACTAGATGGGCCTTTGGCCTGATCCAGCAGGGCTCTTCTTATGTTCTTATGGACCTTTGGTTGGATCCAGCAGGGATCTTCTTATGTACCTATGTTCCCCTCATTCAGTTCCACTGAGTTCTCTGGGAATGTTTCAGGGCAACCCCGAAGTAAAGGGCCTGCGATCTTATCTGGGAAACAAGCTTGTCAAGGTATTGACACTGTGGCAGCTATTAAGTTATTACTTTACTCAGCAGGCTTTGAAACCCAGAAGAAAAGGGAGGGATTCATTTCCTCTTCATCAAGTACTTATCAGAGGGGGTTCCTCTAAGACAGGCACAAATGAGACCACACAAATAGGCTTTCGAGGAGGGGGAAAGGTCCCCTCACCTGAGCACCTCAATACGAACCATTGACTTTCAGCATAAGTACTATTTGTTTTATTCCTCATGACAAAGACTGGTTTATAGAAAGGATTCCGTTGTTGCTTTTGGTGAAGGCAAAGGCTCAGTTAAGAACAAGCATTGTGTGTTCCTTGCAATGCCATTATACCCCACATGTGAACAATGGAAAATTAACCTTCTATTCACTAACCGGACAACGGGAAGTCTAGCAGTCTTGCCTTTGACATTTGTCATTTTACATGAAAAGGACTGATCCAAAACCCCTCTCAAGCTAACATAAAAGGCTCCCCCCTCCCATCTCTGGATCAAACCCTGAAATGCCAAGATTTGATCCCCGCAGCCTGACACCCGGCTACAATGCCACCCCGAAAGACAACTATATTTAGAGTCTATGGGAACTTCACTCCATCACACAGGAACTCTTTGAATGAAAATGAAGGCCGGGGAGGGGCTGGTTTCCTCTGCAGCCCCTCCTTGCTCCCCCCTCCCCCCTTGTTCTTGCAGATATCCACAGAAGCATTGTTCGGAAAAACAATATGTTACTTTCAAGCTTATATTTACACACACTTTTTTTATTTGCATCTTGAAAATAAGTTGCTAAGATCTTCATCTTAAACTTGACAATAAAGATCTTGAACACCATCTGCAGAATCTTGCTACTAACCATCGGTTGACAAAAATCTCAGAAGCACACCAGGAGGGGCTGCACCAATATATTAGAAACATTATGAAATGCGTCTCTTGATATTGGGCATGATCCAGTTGGAGTTAAGCACTTTTAAGACTCACTGATTTCAACCAATGGCAGAGATTTAAACACTTGCTTTACTCGTTCACTGGAATTAATGGGACATACAAGCGCTTGGCTTTGACTGAATCATGCCCAATAATACTATTGCTTGGACAGACATCTATCCATCTAAAGTACTGTATAAGACAGGCATCTAAAGTATATGCTTTGAATACAGAGCATCATGTCTTGGGACAGCACTGCAAGTTGAGATATATATCTCCCCCCCCCCCAATTCTCTAGTTAACACAAATGCTCACATCTCCATAGGGAAACCCCACTGTATGTATTATAATTAAGAATATTTACATACTGCTTTCTAGCAAAGAAGTTCACAAGGAAGTTTACAGAGCAAATCAAATCATATTTATTGCATTTATGCCCAACCATGGCAGCACACATAGTTCCCAGCTGCTCCACCCAAGAAGCACTAACCAGTTTCAAACCAGCAAAGTCGATGAGTCATTATTACTGAGACCACATATCCCACCCTTCTTCCCAGGGCACCAGGACAGCACACACGGATTACTCGCTTTTATGCCCTTTGAAGTAGGCTAGGCTAAGAGACCATGACTGGCTCAAGATCAGCCAGTAAGCTTCACAGTAGAAGGCAATTTGAACTCCCTAGCTCGATTCTGACACTCTAACCACTACCCACATTGGCACTCTGCCCTTGGCCTATATATGCTGCCATATCTAGCTACAACCCCAAAGGGTCAGGCATGTTACCCTCTCACACTGTAAAAACAACAAAGAATCTTGTAGCACTTAAAAGGCGAGCACAATTATTGTAGCATCAACTTTCATGGACTAGAGTTCACATCATCAAATGCATGACACCTGATGCTACCACCTGTAACAGTACCAGTAAGTTGCAATAATACACCCACAGCTTAGGTATGAGCTTTTTGCAATGAGCTTATCACAACGCGCATACATCCTCTTGATATGCTGATTGCTTCTACTGCCCTGCCAAGTGGGAAAGAGGATGTTACCACACTTCAACACTGGACCAAAAATCTTGGGAAACAAGTGAGAGGTAACATTGTCCTTGTCATCTGGCGGGATGAGATGTCTGACTGGCTTACCAAATGGTTACATGATGCACACTGTGATAAATTACATTTTAGTTAATGGATGTCTGCATTCACTTATTGCCTTTGCAAGATAATGATCCTGGTTATCTCAAGGCACTCCACCTCTTACATGAAACTCCCTGAAATTTGAGATCTGCTAACAAGACCTGCATGCATAGCCTTACCATCGTCCCGGAATCGACAATGGCTTCGGCCTAGAGCGGACCTGAGCTACTCCCAAGGGTGCACTGCATCTGTCCAATGGGTTTCCGGAACTTCCGGTCAACGACGCAACAGAAGCAGGAACCCTGTTGGGCAGCCGCAGTGAACCCTTGGGAGCAGCTTGGGTCCACTCTAGGCCAAAGCCAGCGTCAATTCCGGGATGATGGTAAGGCTATGCATGCACCGCCTTATAGGGGAGCTAGGCTGGTATCTACAAGATGCAGATCTTTCTCCGCAGTGGCCCTGAATTCTGGAATGGCTTCCATCAAGACATTCATTGGACTACGGCTGGCCCAACCACAAAGCCAGATGGTGCAGCTTGCATCAGGGCAGCTGGTGGAAGGAGCGGCAGATTTGGTGTGCCTTCACTCTGAGTCTGCTGCCGCCTCCCTCCAGTCCATTGCGAATACAAGCCACATTGATCCGCTCCCCCCTGGGATCATCCTCTTCTCTCCCCATGCTCCAGCCTCGCGTGGAGTTTAAAGGGATGTGTCAGTGCAGGCTGAGAACAGAGTCTGCACCATTTCCATGTCAAACAGAAACACCACGGACCAGGCAGGCTGCAGACTGTGCTCCTGGGAAGAGATGGGACCCATGGGGGGGGGATGCGTGTGCACAGAGGAGGTATTGGGGAGACTGAGGTAGCGGAGGACATGCTGCCTCAGGCCGGCCCTCAGGGCCCTGCATTTGGATCGCGCTCTGTCACAATTCCACAAACAAGCAAAAACGTGTTTGTCTCATTATGGGCCAAACTAGACAACATGCCTATTGCATAACCAGGGTCTGTCTGTGTTTGTGCCAGAGGAGTTTCTACGGTGGGCGCAATTTACAGTACCGCCTCCACCATAGAAACGCCTCTGGATTGTGCTGTTTTAATGCAATTAGTAACCATGCAAGGCTCTGATGCAAATCAAGGCCTTGCAGCATGGGACTTTAACTCTTTGCCCCCAAAGAGGTCACAAATCCAAACGTTGGGGCCTCCCCCACCTGCTACTTGCCAATGGAAGCTCTCAGGGCAAATAGCAGCCAAGGGGGAATAATTCCAATCCCAGTGGGGACAAAGAATTAAAGCTCCTGACTTCAGTCCCAATTCAAATCTGGAGGTCTACATAGCTGCTTTTTGTATATAAAAAAAAAGCCAAGCACCCATGCCCCAACCACACATTAGGTGTGCCATCTAGCTTGGTCCTATATTAGAGAAACAGTTGCATCAGTCCCTCCCACACGACAACCAGCCTCTGCAATTCCCTCAGCAGCACATGGGAATGAACCATGCTGAAGCAACTGCCAGACCACTGGAGATGCTGGAAGCAACTGTTACCTGGAAGTAAGCCCAACTGTGTTTAGTGATACTTACTTTCAGGTAAATATGCATGGTATCAGGCTGTGCAACTACCACAAGGCTGTTCAGTGATGTGTTTGCCTGGTCTGCAAGTTATGCTGCTGACACATTCATTCTTCTACCGGCAATCAACAGAAATGGGCGTACATGCAGATCACAGCAGTGGGCCAACTGAGAACAGACACAATGAACTTGAAGACCCCAAGTTCAGATCTCAGCTCAAAAAGGCTCTGTACACCTCATCTATCTGCTCTCTTCATTTTCAACATTCCATCACATCCTAGCATGATGAAGGAACAGAATAATTCAGAGTGCGGCTGTGCAAGCAGGAACAGGCTTGGTTCTCAATTGCTGAAGCCACCAAAGTCAAGGAGCAGACCGAGCCCCTGCACCAACCGTTCCCCACAAAAGGGCAGCTCTTTACTTTCCCCTCTATCAGTGAATTGCTGAGGTTGATTCCTATGGATGCAGTCAAGTTCTGCACTTGAGGAAAACAATGTATCTGGGGCAATACCAGCCCATCATTCCAACTCTGGAACGGCCCAGCCACCCCATAGGAAAGGACTGCAATGTCTCACAGTGCATCTCTGCACACACAGTAAATGCCTTCCTTAGAAGTCCTTGCAATATACAAACCATCCCTACACCTACACACACGCACGTACACACAGCGCCTATCCTAATGACAGGCCTCTTGCTAGGAAGAAATAAGGAAAAGAAAGAGATACCATTCAACAGGAATGTCTCCTAATTCGTAGTGCTGTGCGACATGCAGTGATATGCACAAGTACCAGCATACAGTAGCATGATGAATAGAGTTGCACACAGCTACTCCCGAGTACAAAAGATTCCTTGAATTTCACTCAGGGCTGTACAAAGGTTCTCTCCAGTGTGCATGCAGCATAGTACCAAGCACAAGAGTACACATGGAGATCTGTGCAGTGCTCAGAGTGTCAGGCAGTTCGTCCTCTACACATGCACAGCTCTCCTGTTGTATTTAACAAGAAGTACTGTACTCAAAAATAGCGAGCATCCGGAGTATTAAAAAGCATGATGGCACTGTTCTGAGATACGCACAGGTAACACACAGTGTGCCACGTGGTGTTCTGCATATAGATCAGATTCCATTCCAGGCAATGAGTGTGCATGGCTATCTTTCCAGGATAAAAGATCTGAGTATTGTGCAGAACAAGCCAAAGAAATCTTGCCCAGTGCACCAGCACATTACATTGTGCAACAGCATAGTCATCCTGTACCAGCAATGTGCACAGACACTAAGCAGTTCCCAGCAATACAGGACTATTCATCAGAAGCAGGGGGGGAGGGGAGAATGCTGTGCATTTTGCACCAATACACGCAGGAGTTTAGCAATTCACTGCAAAAAGAAGCAACACATTCAGTGCAATGCTCACAAGCACCTCCAAATACCACACAATGTGGGCAGATACCACACTACACAACATACAAGCACTTCACTAAGATGTAAAAGGTTACATTCAATGGGCAAAAAAGTATAGCACGAGGTGTGCAGGAACATATAGGATAGGAATTTGGCTGAACAATGCAATGTGCAGCAATGCCCCTGGGTACCATGTCATAAATGCAACACTGGAGAGATCTCACACAAAGTGCAGGGATGCCCACAGCTCCAGAGCAGTTCCTCCCAAGAAGCTACAGACAACTAAACTGCAGTGGGGCAAAAGCAGCAGCAGAAATATACAGTTGTGCAATGAACGTCCAGCACCACGTTTGGCAATACTGCCTATATAATTGGCTATACTACTGTATATTATATAGCCACATAAAGAGGGCAAATAGCAACCAAATGTCCCGCTAGAAGGTGCATCGGGACATAGAGCCCCGGGCCCCCCTTGCAAGGGATATAAACAGAATTTGCTTTCCATGCAGTGTGCATGGAGCTCGGACGTAAAGCGGGAACTTTTGCAAAGTGACCCGTACAAAAGTTGCCGAGCGAGCTCCGTACTGGCGCTTTGGGTCTATAACAACACCAGTCTCTTGAGCCGTTCCAGTCCTCGCACACCCTTCCCAGAACTCGGGGGAGACCTACCGGCGGGACCAGGGAGTTGCAGCCGGCGGCCAGCTTCACCGCTTGTCTCTTGAGCTCGGCTAGCTTGGCTTGGCAGCTTTTACACCATCCTCCCTTGACGGCCCTCTCGAAGTGGCTCAGCTCGCCCCCCGAGGCGGCCCCGGCTCCCTCCGGAGGGGGGCGGCTGCCGCAGCGGTCTTCGGGGGCGGCCGGCTGGAGCCTCTTCCTCTGCGGGAGCTCCAGGGAGAGCGGCGTCAGTTCGTGCCGGGGGCTGCCCTCGGCCACCTGGAAAAGAACAAACGGAGAAAGCGAATCAGGCGGGGCGCCTAGGGAGCGGGTCTCCTGCCAGGCGTAGACACGCAGGGCAAAACAGATCTATGCTGCTCCACGAGAAACTTTCCCCACGCAACGCAAGGGAGATCCAGGCGGCTCACAGTTGCCAACATCCCCTTCTCTGAAGACAGACGAGACCTCCCCACTTACCCCTTCTAACACTCGCATGTCAGTGCCCGGCCTCAGGATCGCAGCTCGAGAGAGCGCGCACCTCCCCACCGGTGCTCCAGACAGGCAGCTCCCTCCGAGCTGGCAGCGGCTACCACGCCGGCGTGAAGCCGCCTCTCGGGCCGGGGCTGCCCTGCCTGCTGCCCATCGCCAACGAGAAGTCCCGGGGCAGAGCGGAGGCTGGTTGCTCCAGAGCAGGATCTCGGCGCGCTGTTCCTCCGCCCTGCAGCTCCTGTTGGCTGCCGCGGTCGCCCTTTGCCAAACGCCGCTGCTGAGCTCTCCGCGCCGTCTCCCCTCTGGCGCTGCTACGTTATGTTTCCTCCCATGTTGTAAAAGCAGGAAAAGTTTAGGGTTGCAAAGTTAAAGGAGAGAAGTCCTGGACGGCGCGGAGGGGGAGGAGATGGCCACGGAGGGGCGGGGGAGGAGAGGAGGCGGCGGCACCTAAATCCCACCCCCGCTCGCAGGACAGGAGATGAGACGGGAGATCCAAGAAGAGCACGTGGAAACGGAGGGGAGGAGGGGAGAGCAGCTTCGGTATCCCCCCCCCCCTGCCGCCGGTTCTAGAATTTTGCTGGCTTCTGTTCTGTACCGATGTGTGACTGGGTTTGGTGAAGGAAGGTTTTAATGCTCGTTTCAAGACTTCACTGCGTCCTTAGGGTCTCTCGTACCAGATTTCTATGGGACTTCTCTAGAGTAGTTGGCCTGAAGATTTAAAAGCCGGGGGGGGGGGCGAAAGGCGGGGGAAGGGTGATCACTTTAAAAACAAATTTGCTACCCACTGCTAATAGGGTTGCTTCGGCTTCAAGGATGCGGCTGTAGCTCAGTAGCAGAGCAGGTACAGTACTTGGGCCTGCAGAGAGGGTCCCAGTTTCAGTGCCTGACACCTGGAGGTAGGGCTGGGATAAGACTTGGTCTGAACCCCTGGGGAGCTGTAGCCAGTCATTGTCAACCATACTGAGATAGATGGACCAGGGGCCTGACTGACTCCGCAGAAGTCACATGACTTCATCATGTGTTCATACTGCTTTTAAAAATGTCCGTCTCAGCTGCGATCCAAGGCCTTTAAACTTGATATCGGCTGCTCCCAAATCTCATTAGTTTTGTGTGCCTGCGTGGCTTTGATGAAAAACATGCCCCAGTACACAGGCCAGCTGCAAATCCCAAGCCTAAATGCTGGTTCTGAAGTTTCTTTAAACACATGTCATCCAATAATGTAATGCATAGGTGCCATATAAAAAGTGGTTTGTGGCTTGCGTTGAATGGTTACAGTCCAAGCAGTGCTTATTCCAAGTTCAGAATAGTAAGGAATAGTAAACTATAGGAATTTGAGTGTCCAATGGAAAATTAGAGTAGGGGGAATACTGTCAGTGCATGATTTACATTTATTTTGTTCACACTTTCTTGCTATTTCTCTAGGGTTGTGAATTCAGAAAAGTACAGGGAGGGGCCATAACTAGACACCAGCTGATGAATCCTGAGCTACAGGTCAGCAGCTGGCAGCTTCTGAGTCAAATCTGCTCCTCCACTCAGTAGTGGAGCTACGCCGCCCCCCTATGACGTCACGGCCAGATGCGACTTCACAGGGCCCACCCCCGAGGGACGTCATCCAGAGCCAAACTTCCCTCGGGGGTCTGGTGAGAGGGTGGGGGCCAAAACAAACGGCCGCGCTGAAGCAGGGGAAGGCGTCTCCTGCCGTCACCGAGCTGTTCCGCCGCCTTTGCTGCTGCTGCCGCCTACAATGCCGCCACCTTCTCGTCACCGCCGCCATCTTCTCGTCGCCACTGCCATTTTGTCACCCCCGCTGCCAGTAAGACGCCCCCCACTTACCGCCTGGGGGCAGACCGCCCCCCCCTGTTCCTATGTTACTGCCTCCACTTGTCAATGGGAGGTGTAGATTAACAGCATCTGTGACGTTGGAGGTTAGAGCATGGAGGTGGGGCATGGGTTTTTTGCTCTCAATTATTTTATCCAAGTCACCCTTCAATAAAAAGTATTCTCAGAATTAGAGGAAAAGAGCATTGTTCCTAGTTTCTCTAGAGACCCTAAAGCAGGCGCTGGCAACCTACGGCCCACGAGCCAAATCCAGCCCACCACCCAAAGTCATCTGACCCACACAGAGCTCAGCTTGGGAGGCAAAACCTCCCACCCAATTTGCCATGCATGGGACAGGGACTCCGCAAGCCTGGGCAGGCGGCTCTGCCATGCCCTTTCCAACACACGGCAAATCAGGCGGGAGGCACTGCCTCCCAAGCCGAGCTCCATGCAGCCACTTCCAGGAGTTCAGCAACCTGGAAGTTTGGCGATGATGTGATGATGTCATTGCCGAATGTCTGCCCCTTTGCTGAAAAGGTTGCTGACCCCTGCCCTAAAGGGATCGTGGTTAACAGTACAGACTAGAGATGGATAGTAGGTTTGACATGGTACACCTTGACTCCTTATCGCCTTACAGTATGTCAATGAATTGGAGTCTGCTGAAGGCAAAACTATCAATGGAAGCCTTTGAGACTTTAGTTTAAAACAAAGATGACTTAAGGGAGAATGTGATAGAGGTTTATAAGATAATAGTGTGGAGAGAGAGAGAGAGAGAGAGAGAGAGAGAGAGAGAGAGAGAGAGAGAGAGAAATGTTCTCTTTCATAATACTGAAATTCAGGGTCACACAATGAAACGGATTGAAAATAAATTCAGAACAGATAGTTTTTGTTGTTACAAAATGTGGTAATGACTACAGGCTTAGATAGCTTTAAAAGCTGATTCAACAAATTCATAGGAGATGAGCCTGACAACTGCTGTTATCTATGAGAGGAGCTATGAGGTACCTCCATGTTCAAAGCCAGTACACCTGTGTATACCTGTTATTGATGGTGAGCAGTGGGGGGATGACTAAGGTCACTTAATGAGTTCGTAGCAGAAGCAAGATTCAAACTTGGAAAGTCCTGATTTACAGCTCAGCTGCTTAACTGTGATGCTACGTCCAGGTCAGAATCAGCTACAGCCAGTGGGACTCCAGTGGGCCTGTGCATACAACTGGAGATTCACCAAGCCAAATTTAGCCCAGCACTTGTGCATTGTGACCTGCCAGGTGACAGTCTCTGGTTTTGCAGTCCTGTGCTGGGCAGCAAGAAATGGAGATTGTACATGAGCCCACAAATGCATGGCTAGCAGGCTATGTGCAGCATTGCTCCCTTCAATAAGAGGTACCATGAGAGGACATGGGATTGTGTGACTGCAGACTATGTGCTCTTCCATTGAGTGGTGACCCTTGCTACCATCACCAGTGGGCCAGTTGGGGTGATACATGTGATTAGGGGGGGTGCATGCATGTCCCTCTCCCCCCCCCTTGACGTTTCCCCTCTCATGTTTTCTATGAAAAGCAACTGGTGCTAAGAAAAGAAACTTGGGATGCCACTCTCTGGTACAAGCTTCTTGTCCACTAAGGCCTACTTCACACATTGCTTTTATTTAAGTTGCACACTTTTTAAAAAAATGCAATGGTATGAAGGAAACATCGACATCTTTTGAAATATGTGTATCTTCTTGATATCCTCATCGGAAAGCCTGGGTTGGCTGCAGTGGTCTGGTAACTGTGCACGAAATAGTAAGCTCAGCTTTCCTGCTTCCTAATGTCTGGAATGGCCCTAATGCCATTAGGGAGTGGTAAGGGGTTAATGCATTAATGCAATACTAAGGGGTTGGGTGTAGTTACTTGCAATGATAGAAACATGCTTTGTGAATACATTTATTAGCCATTTATTAGCAAACTACCTGCATTTATTAGCATGATCTGAACTCTGGCATCCCATACAGGTTTTATGGCCAAGCTCACGTTTGAGTTCAACCCCATTAATTTATGTGCTGCATTTTTATCACTTCCAGGAGTTCAAAGTAGCATAGAAGGTGGTTCTTCTCGGCCCCTTTTTTCACAATAACCCGGTGAGGTAGGCTAAGCTGAGAGTGAGCGACTGGCCCAAGTTCTCCGGTGAGCTTCATGGCTAAGCAAGGTGTAGATAGAACAAGGGTTTTTCAAAGTGAGGAACCTGGGGGATCTTCAGTGAGAAGACCAATAATGGTGGGCAAGGGTATGCCAGAAACACAGGTTGTCCACTGCTCCTAGTTCTGCCAGAGGCGTCGGTCGCTATGGTGGGGGCGGTACTGTAAGTTTCACACCGCGCTAATCCCCGCTAACTTCCCGGTACAAGGTAGCTTCACCCCCTCGCCATCAGAGCCATTCTATGCAGCGAAGGCAACGGGGGAGTCTCCTGCCCATTGCCTTCACTGCACTGAATGGCTCCGATGGTGAGGGGGCGGGGCCACCTCGTACCGGGGAGTTAGCGGGGATTACTATGGTGCAAAACTTACTGTACCACCCCCACCGTAGCGACGCCTCTGTCCCCTGCAATGCACATGGGCAGATGCTCAGTTAATGCATGGGGTGGTGATGATGAAGCCCAACAAGATGGGTCGGTGTGTTCCACGTGAATGGTGTGTGTACTCTAAAACAGTTTCCAGAATCCTCTGCAATGTATGGGGCTCCTCAGAGTGGAAAGGATTCCACATAGACACAAATGGTTGAAATCCATCCGGCTAGACTAGTGTCCATTGGGTTTAAGAATGGATTACTGCACTGCCTTCATGGTGCCTGCAGAGAAGCTGCCCAGTGCCAGACTAAAAGACCAAAAAAAGACTTCCTCAATCTTCTTACATAAAGCAATTGCTCCTCTTCAGTTTCAAGCAGAGGCCCACTAGGAAGCAAGCTGCTTGGGCATTCCAGGTGACGTACTAAGCACAAGAGCCCCTGCTTTGGAGCAGGAATGTTGTAATAACATAAGAAAGGTTCCCTTGAAACCACGTGGATCCGTGTGTGTGTGTGTGTGTGTGTGTGTGTGTGTGTGTGTGTGTGTGTGTGTGTGTGTGTGTGTGTGTGTGTGTGTGTGTGTGTGTGTGTGTGTGTGTGTGTGTGTGTGTGTGTGTGTGTGTGTGTGTGTGTCACTCCAGCTCTATAGGATCTTGCATGCTTTGCCCAATTCCAGCATCCCTTTAGCAATGAATTGATGGAAATGATTTCTGCCAAGGAACCCTGACCTGGCAGCTGGATAAATTAGCATAGTGAACTAATTGCCTAGTCAGCTACTATTTTCTATTGAAGACAGTCCCTGTGTTATTTTTTGAAAGCCATCCTTTTAAAAAGATCTGCCAGATTGTTTCACATGGAGAGCTGGTCATCCGGAGCCTTATCATGCTCTCAGAAAGGTTCTACAGCCTGAATCTACTGCCCATTCATTCACCCACCACACGAGATCCTTTTAAAGGTACCCATGTTGTTAGTGATTAAACCCCCACCTCCAGCCTTTGTATATGATCATTGCAGCATGCTTGGTTTCAGGAACCGAAGCTACATCGATGCCTCTCCACGTGGGTTGGGCAACTGTAGACTGATTCACACAAGCATGCCCCTCTCTGGATTACCACAGCTGAATGTGTGAATAGACCACACTAGGAAAAATTGCATAAGGCGATAGCGTTAAGGTGAGACATCTCTCAATGGTGTTTGTTCTGTGATGGCTATTTCACTTGATGCTGCAGTCATCAAATGACAGGCATGCAGGTGAAAGCCCTGCTCAGTGCCAAGAGGTCTGTTCCGATTTGAACCGCCCCGCTGCAACAACCAGGTGTGTATGCATGCCTTTCTAGTAACTCGTTACTCGTCCATGGCTGCTAGGATCTGTAGTTGCTGCGACAGCTATGCTTTCGATAACTCCTTTCCTTGGGTTTTCTTTCTCTCAACATGTCGCTAAATTTGCACAAACGCCCAAACCGAGGTAAAAAGCTAGAGAGAATGATTCGGCGACTGGTGAGTGTCTCCGGTCCCTGTTACTAGAGCGCCATCTGCCGGTTGCTTGTTGCTCTGCAACTGGCTGGCAGAAGAAAATTAAGCCATCTGCATTGGCAAAGGGTTTCCAGGAGCGTGCGGCGTTCTCCACTCAGTTGTCTTCCCATGAACTTACAGCAGCCTCGCCCCAGAGTAGCCGACGGTCTATGCAGGGGGCCCACCAGTTCCGTGTAGCTTCTTCCTAGCCCCGCCATCCCACGCACCCGAATTCTAACTTTTCCTGCCCTAAAAACGGCGCCCACCACCACCGTTGCTCCGCTCATTTAAGGACACCTGAGCGAGGAGGACACTCCTGGCTGGCGATCGTGCCCTTTTATGCCTTTGTATTGTTCCCGGGCGCACATGCGAGCCGGTCCTTCAAGCCACGCATCTGGCCAGCCGCCGTGGCCCTCCCTCGCGCTCAATTCTCATCTCACATCGATTTCTTCATCGTCGGCCACGCCTGAGCGGAGCCCCATCCCTCCAGCGCGAAGGGTGAACAGACTCCAAAGGAACGAGGGAGGGCGGACGCTCCCTGCTTGGCTTCGAACTTTAATCCGTCAAGGGAAAAGGGAAGCTGGAAGGACCCATGCTGCCCTGGGGAGGGGGGGGCTGCTGCTGCTGAGCCGTGGGGCTGGCGGAGGCAGCCTATTCAAGCGCCGTCTCTCTCCACCCCTGTTAGTGGCTCGGAACTCTGTCAAGCGCGATCTTCCCTCCGTTCCGCTCCACTTCCTCTGTCGCGCCCAGGCGCCTCGGCTGCTCGCCAGTCCACCCACCTCTCCCCACCACCCCCACGCGTGTCCTCGAAGGCAGAGTGGAGGAGAGACCCGGGCAGCATATCTGTCCCTCCGCCGCCCGCTCTCGCCACCCTTTCCCTTCCCTCCCCCCAAGCACCCTGACCCTCCCCTTCCAGCCCACCCCCCGAAACATCGCCCCCACCCCAGCCTAGCGGCGTCAGCAAATGTGGCACTTCGGATCCAATTTGCAAGAGCAGCAGGCGGAGAGGCAGGCAGGAGAGGCGCCAAGCCAGGCTGCTGGCCTTAGGGGAGCGGGAGGGAGGGAGGGAGGGAGGGTGCTGCTTTGAAGCTGTCCTGGAACTTTCCCCAGCTCCTGGGCTCTCAGCGCTGAAAGTCATAACCAAGAAACACATGCTGCCTGGACCATGTGCAGAGTGCTTTTCTTTGAGCCACAGACTAACCGCAGGGATTGTAGGAGTAAAGGGCAGGGCGTGACATCAATCCCAGAACATTTCATTTTCGATAAGAAACGGGGGGGGGGCTCTCATCCCACCTCCTCGTAAACCCGCTTGATCCAAAGCAGTAGCAAGAGTCTGCCTTTGTACAGCTCCAGAGACCAGACACGCGGCGGGGTCAGCCATCCAGGTGTTTAATAAAACTTTCCACAGGGACCTGCAAGAGCAGAGAGGCGAATGATGGATGGATGAGCCCAGGGAGGCGACCGACCCGTCCTCACATCCTGCGCAGTGCGCAGCTGAGGGATACTTCATTAGCATGGCTTTCTCTCCTTCTCCCCCCTCCCGCAATTAATCTAGGTGGTGGCAGAGAGAGAATCACAAGCCTTGCACACGCGCATCGTGATGATGGGGCAGGGACGGGAGGGTCCCGCTCCACCTCGCTCCAGGAGCTCGCAGGTCTCCAGGAACTTGCGGAAATATTCCATGTGCCTGAGAGTTAGTGGGCTACAGAAACATCGTTGGACTTCAAGGAATCGAGCTGCAGAGGATGGGGGGGGGGGAGAGAGAACGAAGAAACGCGAGGTCCTTCCTAGATCCTGCTTTCCAGCCCCAGTTGTATTGCTGGAATCAGCCCGTGTGCTTTTGCAAGAGAAGGACAAGCCAGGCTGTAGGCAAAAGGCAGGTACACAACAATACATGATGCAGTCACGTTCCCACACCTCCGTTGCCTGTGGAAATGCTCAGTGAGCTTCCCCGACCAACCCCTCTCGAGGAGGACGTTTCTTTCTGGCTCGTGTAAAGCACCTGTCAGCTCCGCGGCCCTCACCCGACTGGGCAGTCGCTCTACGGATCGCTGTCCCTGGTGCTGAAATCGCGCCGGAGCTGCCCAAGAGCCTTTTCCTGGTGGACAAAAACACCCTGCTTCAACTTTTCTCCCCAGCTTTCTCCCATCGCTTTCCGCCGCTCTTAAGTTTTTGCTCCATGTGCGCGGCCTACAAAAAAAAAAAGTCCAAAGTCGCGTGGCTGCCTGTTGGAGCCCTAAGACGCTCCTCGCCCAGTCGCCCGCCCGCTCGCCCAGCGCTCTCTTACCTTGCCTTTCCTCCTGAGAAGGTGGCTGGTAAATCCGAAGATGATCTCGGAATCCAGGCAGAGAGCTCCGATCTCCAGCAAGCTGGGGTTTTTCCTCGTCGCATTGGCAGGCTCCGTGGATTTTTGAAAAGCCATGTTTTTTTGTAGCTGGGGGGGAGGGAGGGAGTTGACCTCTCCAGCTCGCTGAGCAGTATCCGGGGGGAAGGGGGTGTGTCACTCCTTCATGGTCCTTTTGCTGTCTGAGGCGCGACTCTGCTATGACTCGGGAAGCAAGCAAAGGCGACCCACCGCTCTCGCTGTGTCTGTGTCTTTCTTCCCTTCCTTGTCTGCCTCTAACCAGCGCACCTTAGCTGAAGACCGCCTGTTGGAACAGCAGTAGTAGCAGCAGCAACAGCAGCTCCTCTCAGAGTCCCATCCAGGCGGGAGCCTCTCCTGGGTCGAATCCACCAGGCAGGCGGGAACCCCCTCTGCCATCAGCTAGCCGGGGCTGCGAAGGCGCGCTCTGCGGGCGCAGGGGGTTTAGCCACGCTGCCTTTCCTGCTCCCCCCGTGCAATTGCAGGATGGGGGCGAGGCTGAGGGGTAGGTATCCAAGGAGAAAGGGAAGCTGTGTTGACAGGATGAAGGTGGGGACCGAGTTGAAGAGCTTGAAGAAACAAAGAAAGCACTTTCCAAATCTGGGCAGAGCGCAGCCCCAGGGAGCCGGCGGGGGGCTTTAGGTGAGCTCGGAGTCTCCGCCAGAGCGTCCGCGCCGCCCAGCCATCCAGGCTGGCTCTGGCCACCCCAACTGGTCCCCCCCTTTTCCCACCCACCACCCGGTCCCTGCTTTCCCTCCGCGTCGCTGTCCAGCAGCTGATCAGCCTCGCCGAGCGCACCCTGGAGGCTGGCGCAGGGAGGAGGCAGCAGCCCAGCCCATGCTCACTCCGAGACGCCGGCGAGCAGCAAAGTTCCCGGGCTTGGGCATTGGCTGGCGGGTCTTTCTCTCGCGCTTCCTACGCTGCCAGGAGGGAGGATCCGTCCCTGCCAGAGCCAGCCTGGCAAAAGAGACGTGATCGCAGGCAGCAGCAGCCAGTCCCTGCTGCCGCAGCCGCCTCAGGGCTGGGGACAAGGAGCCACTAGCCCCCTTCTCCAAGCCAATCGCCCCCCCTCGAGCGCAGCTGCCTACGGTGACATCAGCTCGCAGTGACAGACAGACAGACAGACAGACAGACAGACAGACAGACAGACAGACAGACAGCGCCACAGCGCACTGAAGGGGAAGAACAGGATCGATAGGCTTCCAAGGCTGTGGAGAGGGGGTGGAGTTGGGGGTTGTGGAGGGGGGCTCCATTCACCGCATTAATCCCTTCTTCAAGACCCCCTCCCCGCCCTGGAACACCCTTCCTGACAAAAGCATTATTCTCCCACTCATCCAGTCCCAGTGTGTATGGTGAAAGTGAGTTGAATAAGCTGTTTAGCCTAGCTTGTGGGGGTGGGGGGGCGGTCTGAGGAAGGATTTGCTAAGTTAATCCTCTTAAGTTTGGCATTCGTTGTTGGCACTTCAGGAGCACTGGGGCAGGCAATAGTTGCCTTCCCTTTCAGAAACCAAGGGGTCTTGGAGATTTTGCCCCACCTCACACCCACTCCCAAGGCATAGATATTTTACAGAGAGATTTTTTTACAGGTTTTTACAAAGCGAAAGCCCCACAGTCATTTGAGCCTACTAAGTTCATCCATGCACACTTGATGGCCCAAAGCAATATGAACCCTGTGTCAATGGGCCATTGCAGATCAAGCACCCCAGGTAGCTCTTTCCTGTGACTTTGCACATAGTGCTGCTTAATGGAGTCAGTTCACACTTTCAGCCACCAGTCGTCAAGAATACAGTAAGGAAGTGCAGATGAGCCAAGTGATGCACATGCATGTGTGGAGCAGCCCTTTGCTTGCAGGCGCATGCAGGTTATTGTTCTCTCTTCATTCTGGATTCGAGAATGATAGTTGGTCATGATTTTCTAACAGAAGGGCATCTTGGCAACTTCAGGCTGCTCCTAGGCAGAGGTTTTTGGGTGTCAGGCATGGCGTGGGCAACAGGGGCGTCACCCGGTGCGGGAGGTCAGTGCGTCACCCCCATGATAGACCTCCTCTCATGCAGTGGGTGGGGCAATGCATCATCACCCCTGTATCATTGCCCCCCCCCTTGCATAATCTACACCATTAAAATTACAATATTATATGCACAGCCCAAATGTATGTTTGCAGCCTGGGCACTTATCCTCACGACTACAAGTGGCAGGTGAAAGTTTAGTAGGAGCAGCATGGGTGATACCACCTAGAACAGTACACATTCCAGGTAACCCCGGCATTCACGGGAACTTCTTCCCTCTGGTACTTTTGCCCTGTTCTTGGTTTCACATCACATCATTGAGGCAGCCATGGGGGCAAGCTGTGGCCTGGGCATGCCAATCTTAACAGTGCCCTTTGACCATCTACTTTCTCTCACCAGTATATCACCACTGGTGTGATAGTCTATTGGCAGCTCCTGAAAGTTTGCCATGCCAGATCCCTGATCTTGTCTCACCCTGCCTTCGCATACATGACATTGTTGTTATTGCTGTTGTCAATACGTATTAGGGATGGGGCAGAGATCTGACCTAACTGGAACCTGGGCTCAGGTTCCAGAGGGGGTGGATACGTTTCCAGAGCACACTCAGAACTCATTACATGATCACTCAGTGACAGAGACAAGTTTTGCATGCAGAAGGTCGTCTCAGGTTCAATCCCTGCTACTTACAGGATCTCAAGTAGAACTGGGAAAGTGCTTGACAGCTCAATCCTATGCATGTACACTCAGAAGTAAGTCCCATTGTGTTAAATAGGACTTACTCTCAGGAAAGTGTGCATAGGATAGCAGCCTAAGGGCCCAATCCTATTCAGCTTTCCAGCACTAATGCAGCTGTGCCAAGGGTGTGTGTGCGCTGCATTATGAGGGGGGAAGTCACGGAGAACATTTGTTCCCTTATCTCAGGGCTGCATTGCGGCTGTATCAGCGATGGAAAGTTGGATAGGATTTGGCCCTAAGTCTCACAGCCCAATCCTATCCTGGGATGGCATGAGGATTGCAGAACCACTGGCACGGTGTCCTGGGTGCCGTCAGGGAATGAGGCAGTTGAGAAGGTGAAGAGGGGAAATATTTACTTTCCCTTCCTGGCTGCTACAGGGTCTCCAATGGGACTCCTCAAAGCTATGCCAGCTCTGTTGCTCGTGTCACTCTGACAAGCCTGCTGGGGATGTGTCTGGGGGAAGATGGGGGTTCAGGATCCAGAGGAAGATAGGGGTTCAGGATCCAGCAGCCACTGGCTCCACCACGACCCACCCCATCCCGCCCTGATCTGCCCTGATCCCAGGCCCAATCTGCCCCTCCACCAGCAGAACCCTGCCAGCGGCCGGTTTGTGCCATGCGGCTGACACTACAGCACATGCTCTACAGCTGCTGCACTGGTGGTGGCCATACAGCTGCTGCTTGCTGAAGGGCTGGTTCCTGCCACAACAGTGGGGCCCTGGTCACATCGGCGCCCCATTCCAAGGGCTTCGGGTTCTTCCATCAGAGAGCTGCTGCCAGTCAAAGCAGAGAGTACTGGTCTAGATGGACAATGGTCTGATGCAACACACATTTATTTGATGTATTGTTTTATATTATGTGTATTTTTCTTTGACTGTTGTAAGCCGCCTTGAGCATTTGCTATGGCATTGGATAAGACAGGGTATAATTTTTTCAAATAATACATTAAATAAATAAAAAAATAATCAATCAATCAAACAAACAAACATAAGGCCACTGTTTATGTTTTGCCAGCTTCCACACCTATTGCAGAAACAGCAGGCAAGGCAGGTGTAACACAATTTAGGGGGCCCCTAAGCCCATGCTATGCCTATCTTGCATGACCAGAAGCTGCTAGAGCAGTGAACAGCTAGTGTTGTCCTTACCATACCAGGTAAGGCTTCGATCATGTGCAAAGAGAGATATCTATCCACTCCCAGAATAGACTGTATAATCTACTCTGGAGTTTGAGAGGAGATCATTCATTCCTGGCTCTGTCAAAACTCTCCAGGCCAGAACAAACATTTCTGAATTTCCTTCAAAGACCTCAAAACAATATACATGGTAATCAATCAATCAATCAATCAATCAAATAATCAATCATTAAAGAGATTTATACCCCACATTTCAGATCTGAAAAAGGCCCCCAGGTTATTAATTATCAACAGTTATCAATTAATAACACAATTATCCAAAACAAAAACAAAATCTATCTTAAAACGATAATATAAATGAAAATAATTTCAAGAAAAAATAAGATATTGCCCAAAGCTAGGGCTAAAATCACACGTAGTTAATTAATTAAAATTATTAACAGCCCAATCCTATCTAAACCCCTCCCCGTCGATGCAGCTGTGCCACCAGAGTGCATGCTGCATCCTGGGGGGGGGCAGTCCCTCAATTCTCCTCCAAGTAAGAGAACATTTGCTCCCTTGCCTGGGAGTAGTAAGCCTTTGCTGCCTGAATGGGTCTAATCAGACCAGTACCAGGGAGGGATTTTGCTGGTGCAAGTCCAAGTCGACCCAGGAAGGCAGATTGAGGCTAGGAAAGGGGATAAAATATCGGGGGCAGCACTGCCACTGATACCGCCCCCTTCCCAGCCTTGATCCACCCTCCCTGCCCTGCTCTCCACCCAGTTCCTCCCCTTGTCTGCCCTGTTCCACCCACTGCCCGCCCATGCCTACCCCACACACTGACGTAGGCACCAGGGCTGTTCCTGACTCTGCTGCTAGGCTCCGTGGCTGCTCACTGCTTGTGGCGATGGCCCGGCCACGCTCTGTGGTATGTCACCTTTCGCAACAGCCAGAAAGCATGCTGTGCCACCAGAACATGCGTTCCAGAGGTGCAGAGGCCCCACAGGATTGGGTCATAAATGTTTTTATATGAACCCCTATCTCCCACTGTGTGGTCTTCCCAGGTTACATTCAATTCAAACTGTTGGTCTTATCCTTTAAACACAATTGGCCTATGATACCTTAAGGAGCTTCTTCTCCCATATGTCAACCTCACTCCCAATCATTTAGATCTTTAGAGGAGGGCTCGCTCTTAAAAGTCCCAACCTTTCCTGAAATTAGATTGATGGGAACAAGCAACTGGGACGACTTACTAGTGGTACCCTTGTCATGTAATTCCCTCCATGTAGGTGACCACTAGGTTTACTCACCTTGTTTTGGAGGAAAAAACAAAACCCCATTATTAGTATTATTAGTATTATTGCAAGCATCTTAATTGCTGCTTACTGCTCTGAATTTTGATTAATAAATACGTCATTGTTTATTAGATTGTGAATTTAATTATTTAATAACATTTTGTTGTGGGTTCTGTGTATAGTTGGTGTTATATTGTTCTCTGAGGATACTGCGCCACATGGCAGGATATACATTTAAACACAAAATAAAACACAAACCAAAACAAAGTGTTTTCACACATTTATTATTATGCGTATCACTTCTGCAACTCCTGCAAGGCCACAGGCATCATTGTTATCATATTTGTTCTCATGCTAGGAAAGGAGGGTGAGAGGTGCATCCACAGGACAGAGAGCGATGGACTGTGCTCCTCAGCACACCCCAGGGCCTGTCGCCCCAGTCTCATTCAAAAGCTCTCGGGCATCCAGAGAACGTAATTTGGGAATTCTCACTGCAAGACTTCCCAGGAGGTCCCTTAGGACAGCACGCCAGGGAGTTCTGGTAGATGAAAGGAAGGGGCTTGGTCTGTTTTTTTCCTCAGTGTCATAGAGTGCTTGCTACCCCCTGGTTGACCTCCATCTGCTCTCTCTCTCTCTCTCTCTCTCTCTCTCTCTCTCTCTCTCTCTCTCTCTCTCTCTCTCTCTCTCTCTCCCTTCGATGTGCCTCCTTCCTGAATTTCTGGGTGGTCTGTGAGGACACAGTATCTTTTCCCCTACAGATGAAGAATCAAGTTTGGAAGAAGGCTTTTGAGTGGGAAAATTGCCAAAGCAGAAGGAGTTGAGCCTGCCTCCCCCTTCACTCACTGGCTCTCCTATGGCAGATTTTTCATGTCAAAGAAACAGGCGAGATCTACCTAGCCTAATACCTAGTTTGGCTCACTGATCCTTGATGAGTCTGCCTTGATTGATGTCAAAAGAACCGCATGAGACTCAACTGGAAATCACACACATGCACACATCCTGTTCCCATTTGGCTGCCACCACAACCTGCCAGTGCCTCGGCCCTGCCAACCGGAAGAGCCCTTTGCTGCTGATAAACCAGGGTGATGGATTCTCCTCTCTTTGTGAACTTTCAGGTTGCTTTATTTCCTTATCAGCTGATGTTATGAATGCTGGATGCAATTGTCAGGGGGCAAGCCAGGACGTAGGTGATGTAACTGGATAATGGGGAGTGGGGAACTAAGGGCGAACAGGCAAACAGGGGAGGGGCCATCGTCCAGTGGTAGAGGACCTGCTTTGCATGCAAAATGTCCCAGGATCAATCTCCAGGTAGACGGAGAAAGACCCCTGGTTGCTGCTGCCTGTCAGTGTTGACAATACTAAGCTAAATCGACCAATGGTCTGACTCAGGAGTGAGAGGTGGATGATATGTTGGTGCTCCTTTTGGCAAAAAAAGGTTTTGTTTGAGCAGGGGATGCAAGCAGCATATTGTCTATGTATCTTGTTTTTGTCTTTTATTCTGTATTTATTCATTCCATTTCTAGTCTACCTTTCTACTCTCAAAGAAGCCAAGGTGGAAAATAGACACAGAAAAGCAAGCTGTCCATCCATCTATAAAGCCAAACTCCCAACATTTCACCATACTGCAATATGGCAAAGAACCAAAACTCACAGTGGGGTATTGGGATGAAGCAAACCAAGAGCAAAGAGCTCATTTAGCCCCAAATCCCAACAGTGCACTAATAAATCATCTTTCCACAAGTTTCTCAAGGCAGCTTCAACAATAAGGCTTCAACAAGTTTCTCAAGTTTCCAAACAAACCCTAACCAGAAAAACAACGTCCTTCCTTTCCCATCAAGCTTGACAGGTCTTTAGTTAGCCCACAATTAAAACACAGTGCAAGTTCTCTGTTACCGTAGTGCTCCAACACAAAACCACAATATTTCATTCATTTTTCATTCATATCCTTATCCCACATGTTGGTCGAGATGACATGTAGTGTTATGTGGGTCTTGCACCCTCTACTTTTTGCACAACTCTTGCACCCTCTACTTTTTGTCTACTGGGGAACAGATATTGGACCAGGGATGAGACTGTGAGCAACTCATAGGATCATACTATAAGACATCTTTTCTGGCCTTCTAAGATCCCCTTTGTACACAGGAACCTGTCTTATATTTAAATCCTCAGTCCCTCGGTCCATCTAGCTCAGTACCAGGGATGTGGATCAAGTCTCTGATTCCAAGTCTCGAGTCAACTCCCAAGTCTCTGGGTCCAAGTTTCAAGTCAAGTCCCAAGTCTTTGCCCCCAAGTCGCAAGTCTTTTACAATCGAGTCAAGTCTTTCAAGCCTTTTACAATCGCCAAGTCAAGTCCAAATCAAATCACTGACGTGACGTGACTTGAGTCCGACTCGAGTCCGAATCAACAGAAGCCTACATCACTGCTCAGTACTGTCTATACTGAGTGTTAGATCATAGCATCCCTCCAGGGTTCAGCTGTGGGGGGGTCCTTCTCAAGTTCCCAGCCATCCCAGGAGATGTCAGGAACTGAAGCTGAGACCTTATCTACCTATGCAGGTGAACCATGATGTCACACGCTTTCACCTGCACGGATCTTGCAAATCTTTCTTGCTTTCTGTATGTCTTTAAAAAAAAAAAAACAACCAACAACCTCCATGTGGAATCAATACATAGGTCAGAATTTAGGCAGCCTGGAGGAACGATCCCCAAACCTTTCCTTTAGCCCCCCCCCCCTGACAAGTGTCTCTTTAATAAGCTCTGACAAAGTGAAAAATCCCCCAGGTGTCCTGCTGATAACAGGGAAGTTATTAGCTTTCATTCAGGGTGTCCAAACTGAAGTAAAACATCCACATAGGCGATTGTACATAATAATGGACTAGATAAAGTCCATTTTTCTTGGGCCCTCTGAAAGCGATCCTTGGGCGTTAAAGCGGGTCTCTTAATAAATATCTTATCTCCTCCCCACAGAGGCCTGGCTGCAGATAACCAGACAGCCATTACTGTACCTTTAATAATGATCCGAATTTCCATCAGGGTCCCTTCAAACAGGAACCCACCCCTTCCACCCCCACCCCAGCTTTTTAAAGGCTCTTTGAGGGGAAGGTCTTGAATCTTGGGGCTAGCAAAAACGAAGATAGAAATGCTGCTTTTTCACATCTCTGACACAAACCCATCTCCAAGGATGCTGAATTCAATTCCTTCTCTCTCCAAGGCCAGCCCCAGATTGCAATGCGTTTCCTTTGGCTGCTGTCCTGCAAAGACTTCAAAACCATCCAAGATAAATAAAAGGAACGAATTATGGGCTGGTCACATTGCCCAGGTGCTCTCAGTTAACACAGTGGTTCCAAGGGCAAGAAGCACAGGCCTTTTTATTCCCAAGGGATCCAGATTCCTCTTCCTTTGAATATTTCCAAGTCACAGAAATTGTGGAATACTAGTCAAATAAATGAAAATACAGTACAGATTTTTACTTCAAAATAGAATAATAAGAAACAGGGTAAATAATTACCAGCAATAATAAATATATATTTACATCTTGACATATTATCTATTTAAAACCTATAACAGTTTCACAATCTCTTTATCACAATCTCCACTGAAGAGATTGTATTCCTGGGAAGAGATTGTATCCACTGAACTACTCATCTGAAGAGACACTTCTTCCAGAGATTATCCCTCCTGTCTCACCTTCTGGAGAAATGGATTACATGAGTTCCTATGTATTTCGGAGTCCTCTGTACACTATTAGCCCTCTGGAATGGATCCCCTCCTCAAAAGCCTTCTCAGCTGTGGCCCACTTCTCTGCCCAATGGTAATTTCAGCATCATCATTCCACCAATGTTCAGACTAAACTCTAGGGCAGGGGTTCTCAACATACCCGACACAGCGTATCACCTACATGGCTGCCGCCATGCTAAGTATCACCAGAACTAAGCAGTGATGACATCATCGCTGCTTACTTCTGGGTTTTGCCCCAGTTTTCAGCGTAGGAGGCTGCCGGATGCCATGCAGGAGGCTGGTAAGAGGCTCCAGGTGGGCTGTTTGCTGTGCTCCTGAGAGGCTCGGCCAAAGGCAGGAGCCTCTTGGGAGCAAAAACGCGGCGCTGAAAGCACCACATTTTCATGGGGTTTCAGGGGTCCCGGTGGGGTTCAGGGGTCCCAGAGTAGCACCACAGGTACCCCAAAGTACCACTGGTGGTATGTGTAACACCGGTTGAGAACCCTTGTTCTAGCCTAGGCCCATCCTGTGGGGTTGAACTCAGCAAACAATGCCACGTTCTGTGCATTTCTTTCCTGGCTCCTTCATTGCCCACCTTCCTATACTAAATCCAAGAGGTCTTCTAAAGCACTGTGGAATATAGTTGTCCAGGGCAAAGTTTTGTATAATGCCTAGAAACCCCCAAAATTCTACAATCATGTAAGTTTCTAGCCATCATCACTGTCAGATCACACTGGAAAATGGCAGTTCCATTTACTAAGGGCATAATATCCAGAACAGGTTTGTATAGGACATTGGTGGTTTTTCTAGGGTTCCCCCTTGGGATCATAGATAGCAGTAGGGTTTCTTGCTACTTGATGATGTCACTGAAGGCCAATAAAGACAACTGAGAGTGAGGACCGTGCTTCCTAGATTAGTCATATGGGTGATCCCAGCCAATCAAGGATTACACAGTAAATAAGATGACATCACTAAGCTATTTAGCCAATCTGGTTTATTTTATGACATTAATGGTGGCAATGTGCAATTAACTAAAAGACAGGGCAAGAGAGCTTAATGTAAATGAATGCTAACATTTTCATAACAAATATCAACATCGCCACCATACAAGGGAGTCATTTTTCAAACACTTCCAAAAAGTTCCTGAAAAACAGTGCCAACAGTGAAAAACAATGAATAGTTTCAGCTCAGCCCTCTTATATGTAATACTTGCTGTAATTGATATATTTATTACTGTGTCTCATAGCTTATATTGAATTTTATTGAATATATTGCTACAATGATTTTTTTACCTTTTAATTTACTAAGAATACAAAGGTTCGGTCTAGAGGACCCAAGGGAAATCTAGGCAACACTGAGCAAAATCCATGAAATTCAATGTAGCACACTAATCATGGAGGCATTATAGTATTAATTGCTATAATGTTATACTTCTAATCCTATCTTATACACCACAGCATGTAATTTCATTGGGGAGAAAGAGAGGGGCTGAGGGTGGTGGGGAAAAAAAGAATTAAATTTAGCTCAGTTGTGTAACTTAATAGAGTAGTTTGACTCCTACATACTCAGGACCGCGGGGTTAATGCTGTGCAATGCAATTCGCAAAGGGACGGTGCAAGGACAAACAACTTCTGACACCCACATGGAAATCTGGATGTTAGATTCCTTGCTTTTTCAAGAGGCGCCCAGGCCACATAAACGATAATTAGAATTCGTTGTAAAGATGATTTATCAAGTCTATCATTGTGCTTGAAAAGGCTAGGTCACCCATGAATGCTGATGAAATTTCCAAGATCTCATCCCCAAGGATTCCCTGCATCTGCTGCCCTTTGAGATTGGGGGAAATAGCCCCGGGCAAGCTTCTCATTAATACCAACCGGAAAAATATAAGCATTTTGTCAGACATAACATTTTTCTTCACTTGTCTACCTGACACGATCAGGCCTTTAAATAACACGATAATGGGGAACACGTGGACGCCCACATGGAATTTTTTTTGGGGGGGGGGGAGATTATGTTCCACACAAGCTGGACTACATTTCCCAAGACAGTAGGATGGACAGTTGTTGCTTTGTGGCTCCTGGAGAATCAAAGACATAAAGCAAGTAAAACTGAAGATTGAAAGTCATCTGAGCAAAGGCTGCATCACCTCGTTGCCTTACATAACCTCTAACGCATTGTCATTTCTAAGTAAATGATAGTGCAGTCGTAACACACACTCAAGAAGTAACTCATTAGCCATGCAATCCTGTGTAGGTTGCGGCGACCGGCCTAAAGGGCCGACCACTGCATCCTATCGACAACTCGGGATAAGGGGACGATCATTCCCTTAACCCCATGTAAGCAGCGGTAGGCCGGCGCTGCTTGCTCTCCGGGTGTCGCGCAAGTGCTTTATGGCACTTGCGCAACACCCTGCCCCAGGGCAGCACGCACTGCCCCGGGGCAGCTGATTGCGCGGTAGGTCCCAGTCTCAAACTCTGTGGCTTTCCAGTCAAGTTCTGCATTTCCTAACATCCGGCTCAGATATTTTGAACTACTGTGGCTGTGAGTTCTCAGTTCAAACTTTACCTCAATTACAGCCTCACTGGGATGCCTGTGGCAAGCCATATATCTGCAAAATTAGAAAGATGATAATGGTACAAGATGTTGTAAGGATTGCTGAGTTAATACACTTGTGGTACTTTGCATATTTAAATTGTGCTACATAAACACCAAGCAGTAATAATAGTAGTAGGAATAAGAAGTCAATGGTATGTGAGGACTTTAAATGTGTACCATAAGCACTAATTATTGCTATTAGGAGGGGTTCTCCTGGATGCGCTGCTGCTCCTAGCTTACCAGGTGGCAGCTGTAGCGAGGGGAGCCTTTGCTCAGCCTCAGCTGATCTGACAGCTGCAACCATACCTGAATTGTTCAGACCTGACCATGGTACCCATGTTCTGGTGACATCTAGATTAGATTACAGCAACACGCTCTGTGTGGGGCTGCCTTTGAAGACATCTGGAAACTGCAATTAATGCAGAATGCAGCTGCCCATGTGGTTGTGGGGGCTCATTGGTTTGACTTAGTCAGGCTGCTGCTTCGGTGGTTACACTGGTAGCCAGTTCATTTCTTGGCACAATTTAAGGGTTAGGGTTAGGGTTAGGATAGTTTTGATGTTTAAAGCCCTTTACGGCTCAGGACCAGGGTATTTGAGGGACCACCTCCTTCCATATAATCCAACCCATCCTCTGAGGTCATCAGAGGGTGCCCTTTTAACCGTGCCGCCATTGATGGAGGTGAGGGGGGTGGCAGTGAGAAACTGGGCCTTTTCGGTGGTGGCACCCCAATTGTGGAATTCCCTCTCCTTGAAATTAAGAACAGCTCCCTCCTTGGAGAACTTTCAGTGGGGCCTTAATAAGACATTTTTATACAGGATGGCGTTCGATAGCTGACATGATGGACTGGCATTTTAATCAAATGTAATTTTTAACTGTTTTAAGTTATTCATTGGGGTCTGTCTTGTTTTTATCATTTTAATTGTTTTTAATGTTTTATTGTTTTTAATTCTGTAAGCCGCCTTGATTGCCCTTACTGAGAGAAAGGCGGGGTATAAATTCTATAAATAAATTAGTTGGAGCAGTAGTGGGTAAATTGATGTCTTTTATGGGATCAATCCCTAAGCATGTGCAAGCTTTTTTGAGTCACACCAAACTCTTTATTAGGCAGAATGCAATGGTGCAGAAGTCTCAGCAGACAAAGAAATGCCACTTGCAGATGTAGTCACTTCAAGCAGACATTCTCAATCACATAAGCTTTTAGTCCACATTAATCAACACATGCTTATTAGGAGTTTAGGTTACTAACAGCCTGATCCTGCCCAACTTTAGGTTGGCAGAGCTCTCGCTCTGCCAGCCTAGGATGTCGTAAACATGCCGTAAGGCACATTTTTGACACCATGGGAGCAAGCGGCACCGGCGCAGAGGCCAGCACCACTTACTCCACTGCCCTCCAGTTGCTGCGCCAGCTGACACAGGTAAGGTCTGCACCGGGTGGTGGGAAGGTGTGGCTAGGGTGGGCAGGGATGGCAAGGGAGGGAGCCATTGGCCGGCCTGGCCTGGGAGGGAAGGGGATATCGGTGCTGGGTTGCGCCAATATTCAACACCCCCTCCCAGGTCGGGCCAACCTTACTCAGCCTCCCCGAACACGTGCCAGCTAAGGAACTGGTGCACATCTGAGGAGGCCCATTGGTGAGCCTGAAAACTGCTTTTCACAAAAAACAGAAGTGGTCGTAAATCGCCACAGAGCGGCGATCTGAAGCTCGAGGAGGCCTGCGGAGGGGTCCGCAGGCCTCCCCACACCCTCCGGAGGGTTCCAGGCCCCCCGGTAAGTTAAAAAATCACCTTCGTTTCCCAGCGCCGGCACACCATCCCGTCCCGTCCCCCCTTTGCAACTACTCAAAGGTCTCTCAGCCTTGCAGTGAGATCTTTTAGAACCCTGGCTGTAGAACAGTTGGAAAGAAATTGTTCTTGTTTATTGCTTATTGAAACAACAGGCTTCATGATCTGAACAATGTGTACATTGTTCTCTCTGCTGAACAGAGAAAAATGGTTATATAAGCAACATTTTACAAAAATAAGTATGATAACATGATTTTTAAGCCTCTTCACATTAAACAAAAAAATTCCATAGATTGAAAAACCCTTTTTAAAAGCCTACTTGGATTTAAAAAAATACACAATTTCTCTTTTAAATTTCTTAACAGTCTGAAATTGCTAATATAAGCAGCACTTAATCAATCAATCAAACAAAGAAGCAAACAAAGGTGAAAGAAAATTTGGTTGCATTTTTAGTGGTTGAAATTGGGGGTTGGGATTGTAGTGGCAGCATCACCTGCTTCAGATGAAGATATAACCAACTAATGGTCTTTAATGAAGTTAAGCACTGATCACCCGACCCCAGTGAAGGCTCAGTTAGCCAAGAAGGTCACTCATTGATGTGCTGATGGGTATAGGGAACGCATAATGGCTTTTAAAGGGACTTCGATGAATGCTGTATAGCCAAGATGGTCATTTAACAAAAATGCTAGCTTTTCATTCTTTGTCTTTGTGTTATAAGGTGGGGAGGTTATTGCCATGGTACTGCAGGGCATCCTCAGCATAAAGCCCGACACACACCGCACGAGCTCTGGCGCAGAGGCGAGCAAGCATAGGTACCTGGCCGCTCGCCTCCGCGCGCTGACCTCGTCTCCACGAGTGTCTCCCAGCGAATAGTCCCTCTTGTTGTCCCGCCTTCTTAGAAAGTGCAGCGGTGATTCGCTAAGCACAAGTGCGGTCCAATACATGAGAGAAGAGAGAGGGGGGGCAGGAAGGAGAGAAAACTAACAAAACAATTTGTGCCTTCATCTTGCTAACTTTTGTGAGAAGGAGAAATGGATCCAAGAGAAATCGGAGACTCAAGTGAGTTCCGATTGATTGACAACCCCTTTCATCCCGCCCTCTCATCCAATTGGTGGCTGCAGTAGCTCCGCGTACCCGCCCCCTCAAAGATGGGCAACAAACAATTTTGCTTGTGCCGGAACTCGGGAGAGCACAGCTGCTCCGCGTTCAGCTGCTCTTTTCCGGAATGGTGACCACACAGCTCAGCACAGTTCCGCGAACGTCTGGGACGCGCCGGAAATCGCGTGGTGTGGGTCAGCCTTTAGTGTCATGTGCTGGGGATTTCCTTTCAGGAACAGCAGGTGAGATGGGCCTGTGCTTCAAGAAGGCAACAATTGCAGATTGAGAGAAGGTCAGGATCCATTGAAAGCTGGCTGGCCGGCCAAGGGAGCATGGAGGGACCAAGCAGCAGGACTGGCAAGGCTGGGAAAATGAGCTTTGCCAGTCCAAGGAAAGGAGCAGGGTACATGTGCGAGTCGAGATGGGTGAGCTAAGGAGCAGGTACATGTGCGAGTCGAGATGGGTGAGCTAAGCAAGCTCACTCAAAAAGAGATTAGGGTTTTCTGAATCACATACTCAAAAGCCTCAAGGGTTGGGAATGCACAAAATGTTGCCGTGGATTCCAGCAGCCACTGCTACCTGCCTACGCTCTTGCCTTTCCCCGGGGAAAAAACCATACCTTTGGGAGGGAGGAGGGAGCAGTGCCTCCAAGAGGAATTTTATCTGGGGGTACAAAGTTTCTTTGGGGCTCCTTCTCAAAGGGGAAGGGGCAAAATGGGTGGGGGAGGGTGGTGATGGGGGCCGGCAGAACAGGGGCAGGGAGGTGGCAGCGATGGAGCCCAGATCTACCTGGCTGGTAGACCTGGCCTCCCAGCGTGGCGTCAGCTGCAGGGATTGTGTGTGGGCAGCAAGTCTGGATGAGATCAGAAAATGTTCTGGGGGGTCCTCCTTTGGTTCCTGGGCACCTTTTTTGACCCTGGGCCCAGGAACAATATACCCCCTGTACCCCCTCTCATGGGCCCTGGGAGGGAGTAGTAAGAGATTAGGGACTTAAAGTTCTAAGAAAGAAATGATGTCTTGAACCCTCACTTTTCCCATCACATCAGCAGGAAGTGATGCCCTGAAAGAATGGCAAGATGTCCTTGGGTTCACTGAGCCCAGCAGAGTCACGGGTTCCAAGTTCCAACCCACTTCCCAGAAGGCCCAGGGCTTGAACCCAGCCCCTACTTTGGTCCTTACAATTAGTGACTTTTCCCCCACCAACCAGACTCTAGGCCCGGACCTCCGTGAAGGAGCATCCAAATATGCCAAGGCTGAAGCTACTCATCAGATTACAACGTAATGGGCAAGTAATTGAAACATCCGCACTGCAAACAGTTGCTGAAGGTCGAGGAAAAGCAGGCCTTGACACCCTCTTAATGAAAGACAGTTGCCGGCAATCTTTTGCTCAGTTGTCCATGGCTGGGAGGCCTGGGGATCTCTGTGTTGAGTTTTTTTCTAATTTCCATTCTAATTTGCAAGTCATAAAGAAAGAGGCTGTTTGTGATCCATGAGCTTCCATTTAATTTCTTGTCACCCTAATCATGCCAGTTTAACCCTCACTTGTTTGCCTGAATGCCTTGCATGCTTGGTTGCTCCACTGCCTTCTTCTGCAAATGCTGCGCCTCCTCAAATTGTGTCAGGCTCTCGCTCTCCCTTTTCTGCAATTAAAGGATGTCTGCATTCAAATGGCAGTGAAATTATCCCTGACCAAATTGCCACTGCGTAGCCATCTAGAAGACAAATAGGAAAGAAAAGTGAAAGGCCTCTCAAAGGATTTCCAGAGTTTTGATAAACTTGAGGTTGCTTTACCCTCAAGTACTTCACAAGACTCAGAAATAATCTGGCATTGATTGACCAAAGTTGGGCACCCAATGTCCCACCTATGTTGAGCAAGACAAAAGTTTAAACTTTTTAAGGAAATTCCCTCCCAGACAATTGTTACAAGAATGCCAGCCTCCCAAGGAGGGAGAGTCAGCTCACTGAACTAATTTCAAGAAATATTTTTTTAATTTATGTATTTCAATAAATAATTTTCTGCTTTTCTATGCAAAACAAATAGACTTATCCTTTCCTGTCTCAGTACGTCCACAACTGAACCTCTTTTTTCCCCTCCACCCTCCCCTCCTTGTACTCGTCCATTGACAATATCACCATCTACCCCACAGATCAGGCATGACTTTTTCTGAGTGCATATAGTTGAATTTGCTTAAATTGAATATGCATGTAAGATGCCGGTCTACTGTATTAATAATATCAATAAAACACAACACTCATTTAAACCTTGAATTTACTGGAACAAACGGGTATAGAGCCATGGCAAAAAAGTATTAAAATGGTACCAATAAAAAACAAGGAGACTAAGTGCAACTTAAAAGTAGTAGATTAAAATATCGAATATTAAACACACACACACACACACACACACACACACACACACACACACACACACATTAACACCTAAAATAACCCATTAAAAATTAAAACCATCAAATAAACATTGGAACATTTTGCTCATCTGTCACGAGCATTATCAAGCAATAGCCCTCATGTAGTGGAGAGATGTTAGCAAGCATGAGCTGTCAATCCACTACATAAGGGCGAAGAAAGCCTCATATTCAATCTGCTACAAAGAATCAGCTGTGTAGAAGATAATTGAAAGCATCCCTACCGTCCAACTGACCAACCAGCACACACATGGGTCTAATTAACTGCTCAAGGAACACCACCAGGAAACCCTAAAGACCAAAGATTTTTAGCATTTTTACTAAAAAATCCCATGAAAACCTAAAATCGTTTTTGACTCATTCAAACATACAAATAGCAGCATCAGCTAGCCACATCAAGCATTTAGAATGTATATGAAAGTTAAAGAATGTACGATTCATTGGGCGAAAAATGTAGGTCATGTTATTTTAATGGACCAATGGGAACAACTATGGCAGAGCCATATCTAGGGCGGAGCAGACGGAGCAATGGCTCCAGGCGGCAACTCAGGCTGGGGCGGAATGCCGCGCTGCCCTGAGTTGCCGCCCGCCCTCCGCCCGCCCGCCCGCCATGTAGCTGGAAATTCCAGCTACACGGCGGGCGATACAGGGCAGCAGGAGGCCGCCCAACCGGCCCCCGGAGGCTCTGCCGGGTCCTCACGGCTCCGGAGGCCGGGAGAGAGCGTCTGCCCATCATGCTGGCTCGGCCCCTACTGCCCAGGCCTTAACCGGTGATTTTGCACATGCATACAACGCATCGGCGTTGTACGCATGTGCGAAATCGCCGACTAAGGCCTGGGCAGTAGGGGCCGAGCCGGCATCATGGGCAGACGCTCTCTCCCGGCCTCCAGAGTCGCGCGGACCCGTAGGGAGCAGTAAGCCGGGAGGGAGGTAGCGGGCGGGCGGGGGGCACCCGGGGGTCGGGCGGGCACCCGGAGCAGGGTCCCTCCGGGTCGCCCCCCCTCCAAATCGTCAGGGCGGTTATGCTGCCCGGAGCTAGGGGGGTGTTGGCCACCCTCAGGGCGGCCAACACACCCTAGCTCCAGGCAGCATAACCGCTAGCTTCGCCTCTGTGTGGTGGACATGCCCCCAAGCAAAGAAGTATTGGACTCAGATTCATGAACAGATTGAGTTGATTTTAAATATTAAGGTTCAAATGAAACCGGAAACCTTTTTGTTGGGTATGAGGGATGATCATGTAGGCGAAAAATTTCAAACTTTGTTTTTATATATCAACGTGGTCCAACGCGTGGCCCGCGGGCCGCAGGAGGACCGCGAAGGCCTCCTCTGCGGCCCCCAGACAATCTCCAAATTCCCCCCCATAGTAACGAGTTGCGGCGGCGGCATCCTTCCGCTTCGCCGTCTCCCTTCCCGGGCCACGACCGGCCAGAGACGTCCTTCCCGGCCGGCCGGCCCTATGAACTGAGAGGGTTGAGAGGCTGCACCTGCGCAAAGTAGCTGCAGCCCAGCGAGACTGAGGTGAGGGGGCTAGAGAGGCTGCAGCTACTTTGCGCAGGCGCAGCCTCTCAACCCTCTCAGTTCATAGGGCCGGCCGTGGCCCGGGAAGGGAGACGGCTAAGCGGAAGGCCGCCGCCGCCGCCGCTGCAACTCGTTACTATGGGGGGGGGACTCGGAGATCGTCTGGGGGCGATCGCAGCAGAAGGACACCGAAGGGAGCTATTGTAGTAATTATGGGGTGAGGGGAGTGAAAAATGGGGGGAATCTAGGGATCAATATTGGGGCTATTATGTGGTGAAGGGAAGAGTTGAGGTGGAAGGGAAGTATGTTGTGGGAAATTCAGGTGGAGGTGTTGGTATTGGTGGGTTGTAAAGCAACTGTGTGGGAAGGGGAGGACTTTGGGCCATCAGACACGCCAGGATGCTTTCCTGCCTCTCTCTGTGCATCTCCTTACCCACCTGCCCCGCTGTGCACTTGTCCTGGCATGCCCCCAGTACTTGCAAATATTTGGGCACACGTCTGGGCTTCTGCTGGGTTGTGTGCACACATCTTCTCTTTTGTATGAGCAATGAGCACCTTTCTCAACAGCCTGTTTTCACGAGAGGAGCAAGGCAAGGAAACAGCAGGGAAAGAGAGAAAGGCCACTAAAATTTTAATTTAAGTTTTATTTTATTTAATTAGTTACACAAAATAATTTTTTATTATTATTAACATGTACCATGGGTCACGAGATGACAGAAAAATTGTATTTAGGGTCATGGTCAAAAAAGTTTGGAAACCACTGTGTTAAATCCTGTACTATAAATATTGCCAAAGCTTGTGCATTGGTCATTATTATTAATTACTTGTGCATCGGTCATTATTATTAATTAATTAATAATTTAATTTATTGTGCGGCCCCCGGGTTTCATGTCGAAGTTCGCATGCGGCCCTCGAGGTACAAAACATTGGACCACCCTGTTATATATGATAGCTGTGGCAAGAATTTTATATGCACAATATTGGAAGAATTCGGAGATACCTTCGCTGAAAGATTGGTGGCTGAATTTTTTGGACTATGCTGAAATGGATAAACTTACAATTTTAATTACGGAAAAGTCAGTTAACCTTTTCATGAATAACTGGAAACTATTTATCGATTTTTTTAAGAGAGAGAGAGAAGAACGATGTGATGATATGCGGATTTAATGAATAGAATGTGGGTGTTATTTTGGCTTAATTGGATATTATATGTAGAAAATGGTGAATAGTATGCTAGTAGGATGTATTGCTTCGTGCTTGCTATAACTTTATGAAATATGTATTGTTTTTATGTTTTAATATATTAATAAAATATAAATATATATGCAAAAAAAAAGAATGTATATGAAAGTTAATTAGTCAGAAACCAACAAGCTGCTGGAATAACGGTGCAATCCTGCGTAAAATTGCGCTGGGGGATCATACGCTCCCTGAGAACAAACTTCGTATGTACTGGTGGCCTTTGTATGTGTCTGAACGTGTGTGTATGTGCATACTGTACATATTTGTGGTTGTAATTGCAGAACAGTTAACATTCTGCCCATAGCATTTAATTAGGACATCATTAATGTTGCACATACAAAACAAAATAAGAGAGTAGGAATGCATTGTAGCAGAGAAATAGGCAGCAGGAACAGAATGCGTAAAAGAGGTGCCCCCTACTGGCTGCTCTTAGTAAACACCTCCACTTGGGTTCCGCCTAAGTAGGACTGAGAAATCTTCAGGACCTTGGACAGCTCCACAAGCCTTGTTGCTGCTCCTGCAGTAAATACTGCCCTTGTGGGAACCAACTGGACTGCGGGAAAATCCCACCCCTATAGTCAGCTGGAGAATTTAATGACACAACAGTCAGTCAACCCCTGTAACCCCAGGAGATCAGAGCATGACAGAATTATTACAGACAATCAATTAAATCTTCACATCCTACATGGGGACAGTTGTTTACATGATTGGCAGAGCGGGAAGAGCAGCCAACAGCTGAGGTCCTTCTGGAAGTTGCCCTTTCCTCCTATGTCAAATCCTTGACTAAACAGGTGCCCTTGTTTAGGAAACCCCTGCCGGTCTCCCAGCTCTGATGCAGGGCTTAGCAAACCTACGCAGGAGAGGGTTCCCATGGATCCTCCAGACCAAACCCCTTGCCCAAAGAAGGCTGATGAGAAGAATGAACAGATTCGGAGCAAAATATGTGCTGGAGACTGAGCAAAAGAATACACCGAGTATGTGGGGTGGATGGGTGTGTCTGCATTTTCTTTCAGAGGATGACATAAGCACCCTCTGTGGCAAAAGGGACTTGATACAGTACTTTATGAATACAGGTCATGTCCATTAAAATCCATAAGAGTTTTGCCATTAAATTCATGTGGCAGTGCATTTTATATGGCCGCCCGCTGGATCCTGAGCCCGAGGCTGCCCGTTGTATGGCGGGCCGGAGGTCTACTCAGGGAAGGGGATGCTCGTCCCCTTCCCCGGGTGTAAACCGGGGTCGGCCCGATAGGCCTCCTCGGATTTCTGCCAGCTAAATAACTGGTGGAAGTCGGAGGAGGCCGTGTAACGGCCTAGCTGGCCCAGCGGGAACGGGGATATGGCAGGAGCCATCCCCCGCCCCCTCCCAGGCCAGCTAGTCATATAGCCCTCCTCGCTCGCTCGCTGGACCGCCCATGCGGCTGCCGGCAGGAGAGCTTACCTTCCTCTGGCAGCCACTTGACTAGTCCAATGATGGAGCGAGGGAGGCCGGCCTCTACACCGGCCTCCCTTGCTCCCGAGAAGTCGCATATATGCTTTCCGGCACGTTTGCAACTGCTGCCGGAGCACTTGCTTTGGCGCTGGCAGCTTCGTCTGGATTGCGTCCTAAGAAACATAGGAAGCAGCAGCCCTACACTGAGTCAGCTCCCCATCAAGCCCAAGGTTGTCTATGCTGCCTGGAAGTGGCTCTCCAGAATTTCAAACAGGTGACTTTCACAGCCCTGTCTGGAGATGTCAGGGACAGAACCTGGGACCTTCTGCATGCAAGGCATATACTCTTCCAGTGGCCTATGGCTCCTCCCTAAACTTAGGGTTTTAAACGTAATCATGACCACCTTGAATTGCAACCAGGAATGGACTAGTAACTAGTGCAGTTGGTAAAGCAGAAGTGTAACACAATCCCCAAACCCAGCACCAGTCAGAATTCTTACAGTGGCATGTTGCCAGATCTGGAGTTTCTAAATGGTGTTCAAAGGTAGCCCCAACAGAGTCCACTGCAAAATTCCACGCTAGATTTCACTAAGCCCTGCATGACTGTGGACAGATTCACCCTCTCCAGGAACTGTATTTGACACACTAACCGAAGCTGGATGAAAGCACTCCTGGCCACAGCCACCAGTTGGGAAACCAGGAGCAACGTCAGATCCAGGACTGGAGTAATCCCAAGCTGTGAATGTGATATTTTGAGGGAAACGCAACCTCATCCCAAATGGGTTGACACTGGATCATTTCTTCTCCTGACCAAGAGCACTTCTGTCTTGCCCTGGGTAACTCTTCCTACTTCATATCTCAGCTGTACCAGCATGCAGCAGCCCTTACTCCTGGCAGATAATCCCAATGTTCCTCAAGGCTGCCATCTCCATAGCTTGCCGGCTGACCATGCTCTTCCCTCCCTCCTTTCGGAGACTTTATTGCTATCACAAAGTCAGACTTTTCCTCTTTCACCTTGCAGATTCTTTAATGGCAGGAGTAGTTGCCCACAACTCATTCCCTACCACCACCTACCCCATCTATACATTTGACGGTCTTTAAAATGTGTATCATCAGCAAAAAGGAATTCACCCCTTTTAACGGCAATTTTGCAGCTATGAAACTCATAAATCAGTTGACTGAGTTTTAGCTGTTTCTGGGGCGAGGGCGTGCTCTCCAAGGAGTCATTCTTTCCATTTTCATACCAGCCAATCTATTCCAAAAACGATACAAAAACGATACTATACTATATCCAAACTACTATTAGTTGGAGAGGGGGGTAGACAGGTACACATGAACCTGTTTTTCCCCCTCCGCAGCAAATAGCAGCAGGGCCATTCATTAGGCTAATTTACAGCCCAATCCTAACCAAATCCCCTCCCCCCCACCAATGCAGCCATACCAAAGGAGCATGTGCTGTATCCGTGGGAGGGAGGCAGTCAGAAAGGTCTCCTCAGGGTAAGTGAACTTTTGTTAGCTTACCCCAGGGAAAGCCCCCACTGCTACCATGGGTCTCCTCAGATCTATGCCTGTTGTTTAGCAGGTGTTAGTCCAAGGACTGTAATGGCAGTGGTGAGAGGAACATGATGGGGTTAGGATATCAGTGCACATGAGTGCCGCCAATACCGCCCCTGGTCTGCCTCCCTCCCTGCACTCCACCCCACCTGGGACAACCCCTGTTCTTCCCTGCCCCATTCTGCCCCTGCCACTATCACACTTACCTGTGCTGGTCTGGCAGTAGGCTTCCCGCATTGCTGCTCAAAATGGCTGCCAGTGGCGCACTGTGTGTGCTACCAAAATCCATTTTACAACAGCAGAACTCTGTTACGCTGTCATGAAACCCCCATGTCCCCAGATAGGATTGGGCCATTAATTCAGTCAAATTACATGGAGAAAGGATTTTTTTAAAAAGACAGCACTGTGACCCCAATCAAAATCATAATACACACCTCATGTGACTGCTTTTAACCAACACATCTCTTCCATAGAAGAATATGCATAAAAATATTATAACCAATGCAACTTCCATGGGGATTTTACAGAACACAAGCAGAATGGTATAATTTTACCCACTGCAGTTTGCAGTTATTATAACCCTCCCTCCTCACAATAATGAGTGGGAAAGAGTTGAACTAACCTTCACTTTCACAAAAACGAATCCATGCATTTGAAAATAATTGTGCATTTTTGTCCAAGCCCGAGTCAAGGACTCACTGCAGGGATGCTTCTTTTATGGTGTTATTACTGTTAATTTGGAAAATGGGGAAGGAAACATTCGAATTTCTTCCAAGACAACAACAGAAAAAGAAGAGCATTTATAAGGTGGCATCAGACTTCTAGCAACTCAATTCAAATCACAGTAGTAACCTTAACCCTCATTTTTCAGCAGGTGGCACTGTGCAGTCAAAAATTGACCTACGAAAATATTTACTAACCTTGAATTTTCTTATGGCTCTATACAGATATTTTAGGAGGAAAAGGAAATCTGTGGATAGCTAGACTAGATATTGCAAGGAAAGCTGTTTTTTCCCATATCGAGAACTGAATGAAAGGACAACATGATCTGCCTAAGAGTCTTGGATTTACATAATATCTTTGGGTTGATCAGATTATTATTATTATTATTATTATTATTATTATTATTATTATTATTCTTGGTCTTTCTGCCAGTGCACTCAAGGTAGTTTCATTTAAGTAATGGTTTCTTATTTTAATAGTACATTTTAATAGAAAGTAAAAAAGAAGAAAGAAAGAAAGAAAGAAAGAAAGAAAGAAAGAAAGAAAGAAAGAAAGAAAGAAAGAAAGAAAGAAAGAAAGAAAGAAAGAAAGAAAGAAAGAAAGAAAGAAAGAGGCAAATGCCAAGACCACGGCCATTGCATAAGAATTCTGGAAAGGGAAGAGCCCAATGGCATTTGGTAGCTAGGTCAACAATGGACCTGAGGAGATGGAGATGGAAGCTTGGAGATATAGTGTGACAAAGAGATGGAATGTTAGAAACTGGCGGATAGACAGACAGACAAGTAGGTAGGTAGATGCTGTCAGAGGTTGAGGTTTTGGATATCATTGGAAGGTGAGGTCTGAACCAAGAGGCCTTGGCTGTACCTGAGAATCAGGTGGGATAACCTGTGGGATAAGGAATACATAAAACTAGTTCTGTAAACTCCATCCTTTGCAGCAGTGACACCAATGTGCATGCTTGTAATAGATGCCATTGCCAATCTAAGACTTATATCCACATTGAGAAGCCATACAAACTAAGAACTCCAGTTGACAGTGCCTCTACAACCATCCATCCTTGCAATTGAATGTACCTGCTATCATGCCATGGATAGCTTGGTAACTTACTACCTGACTGTGTCTACATGACTCACCCTGATTTGAACCCTAGACTATTGCCTGTCACCCCTGCTGCTCTCGTCAAACACTCAAGGTCCTGAGCTCTTACCCATGGGCTCCTGTGCCACATACCAGTAGAGAAATGTTGGCATAAGACAGCAGCTAGCACAAAAGAAGATGGAAGTCCTGTATGTCTATACGTTCGTAAATTGTCACGACGTGACCAAATTTCCGAGTTGAAAATCAGCATATTGCCGGGCAATATGCTGATTTTCAACTCGGAAATCCTGTATGTCTTTCAGGCTAGCTGGTTGTTTGGTACATGATTTTTCAATAAACAAGAGCCACCACATCAGCATGAAGTGTGCAGGGAAGGTATTAGGTAGATCTGGTGGTTAGAGGTGTACATGGCTTGAAGTGATGTGATGTTTTTCATGGATCAATAATTACTGAAGGAAACCTCCTTATGACTCCACAGAGTCACATTCATAAGACAAAATGAACATTGTAGAAAACAAAATTTATGGAGCGCCATGATATTAGCTCCTAAAATTACCGGCCAGATGTAGGATGACTTTTTGTTAAGCAAGGACTGAATCATGGGAGTCCCAAACATCTAGTAAAATCATGATGTTGCTTAAGAAAGTCGCTTCAAAAGATGTTTATATTCATTGCAAATTAATGAGTCAGGTATCTCACTGGGAGAACACTGGGACACCTCAAATCTCAAAGTCAAAAAATGACAAATGTAGAATACAATTGCCCAGAAAATGGTCAGTAACGGAGAAGAGGAAGAAGTCCTAGGAAGACTCCTAGAAACCACCCCATTATTTTCTAAATACACACAAACAGAACATTCTACATAATAATCTGTTCCAGGATCTTTCCAGATATTGATGACCAGACTGTGTTTCTTTCTTTCTTTCTTTCTTTCTTTCTTTCTTTCTTTCTTTCTTTCTTTCTTTCTTTCTTTCTTTCTTTCTTTCTTTCTTTCTTTCTTTCTTTTACAGATAGGGACAATATTTGCTTGACTCCAATCCTCAGGAGTCTCACATTTCCATGAACAGAGAGCTGATTGCAGAATTATCCCTTTGCCATATGCAAAGTGGGATCCATTTTGTATACATGTGCCTGCAAAATCTACATTATGTGAAAACTTGACCATTTTTTTTCCAATTTTAGCCCCCCCCCCAAAAAAAAAAAAAACCCTTGAAAAAATCCTGACATACTGGTCATGGGACTACACACATAAATGCCTGATGAGGACGGTCTTTTTCTTAAGCTGTCCAGAGCATGAAATGCAATAACTAAACATTATTTTTAGATTTATTTCTTCTTGTCATTCCAAAGACTCCCTAGATACTTTATGATACTGTGAAGGTTAAACTGGTTATGGAAGATGAAAGAAAAAATTGGCACATGGGTGTCCATAAACATGTCACAGAATTATTTCTAATTTTAGCACCCCTGCCCTCAATTCTTAATGTGGCTTATCTCATATCAGGATATCTCTTTTTCTTAAATAAAAAAAAGGTGGATAATAATTCAACTGGAGAAGCACCACATGTTACGAAATAAGGACACAGAAAGAGGACATTTGGGCCAAAGCTGAGTGAGAATAATTACACAGTGGTTTAAGAGAGAATCATCAAATAGAGCTCAACACTTCAGAGAGAAGAGGATGTTAATGTCTTTCTCCTTTCACTCAGAGGAACATAGATGGTAATATATGATGCTGGCTGACCCCAAGTCAGATCCATTGGTTCATCTACTCTTTATTTATTCATTTACAGCCCAATGCAAGACTTCAGAAATGCCAGCATATCTCCCTAAGCATATGTTCCCTAAGGAACAATGGAGAAGGGGAAAACAAGGGAAGAGAACATTGCACCTCCTGCCACCCTCTGCCTCCCCCATTTTCCTACAATGGAGCCTAGGACACAGATTGCATGTGGCAGCCAGTGGCGTTTCTATGACCGCCCCCCCCTCGCGCCGGAAGTGACGTAACGGCTGCAGCCATTATTCACCATACAGAGGCGCAGGGCGGGTGGGAGGGCCAAACACGCCGACGGCGCTCCTCGCTCGCCCCGGTGAACGGTACGATCCACCCTGCCGCCAACCGCCATGACACCCCCCCACCTGACTGCCACCTGGGGCCCAATCCTGCTGCCCAGGGGCCCCCAAGGCCCCCTCCGCTGACGACGCCACTGGCGGTAGCCAATCACAGCACACCAACCCCAGTACTAAAGCCAGTACTTGCCAGGGAGACTACAGCTCAGATGACCAGACATGTGGCATGAGGCTATACCTCTGGTCCCTCAAAGGGGAACTTTGGTGATGGGAACCATGGTGAAAGGGCACTTGGCACACAAAGGGAGCACAAATGATCTCTTGTTCCTCACAACAAGTATAGCAAAATATTTGGTGAACACGTCATCTCAGAATTCGTATTACAGACACTCTGCCCCAAAAGGACTCCACACACAAACACCCAACTGTGTTCATCACCACCCTAACAGGTGAAGCAAGCACCATGCACCCCATACAGGTGAGCAAAGGGGGGAGGGAATTCCATGCCACCACACATTGGCGTGTGCTTCAGCTCATTCATCTCATGTCCCAACCCCCTGATCCAGCAGGACTCTTCTTATGTTCTTAAGCGGGGCAGTCCAGAGGCGGGCTTTCACATAAAAGCAATGTGAAAGCCCAGAAGGTTTGGGGCGACACGACGTGATTGCATCATTAAGTCACCCTTGAGCTTCTGGAACGCTGAGCTCTGCAGGTAAGAGCCGCACCGAGCGGCTCCTGCCCCAGGCATGCCGCTGCACATAAGGGGGCGCGGCTGGCAATGAAACCACATCAGGGACAAAGGCCTAAAGCAGGGGCGGGGAACCTTTTTTCCTGGCGAGGGCCGTTTTAAATATTAGAAATTTGCTTGAGGGCCGGCCGTAAGGCCGTGCGGCATTTTTATTTATTTAATTAATTTTTGCCCCCGCCCCCCATCGGCCTCCGGAGGCTCCACGCTCACCGTCCGAAGCCGCTGCCGGGTCCGCGCGTCACCTCTGGCGTACCATGCCGAAGAGGGCAAGAGCTTGCCCTCATCGGCGTGGTACGCATGTGCGAAATGGCCAACGGCCTGGTGAGAAGGGGTTGAGGCGGCGGCTGGGGAGGACATGCAAAGGCCCTCTCCCAGCCTCCGGAGGTGACGCGCGGACCCGGCGGAGCCTCCAGGGGCCGGTTGGGCAGCCTCCCGGCAATCTCTCCGGGGGCCGGACCGGATGGCCTCGGGGGCCTGATCCGGCCCTGGGGCCGGAGGTTCCCCATCGCTGGCCTAAAGCCTCCCAACCCCACCACCACAGTTCCACTCTCTTTCACAACCCTCCCCCCCAGCACTATTTTTTTTTTAAAAAAAAATCCCACTGGACCACATTGCACATTTAGGGTGATGAGTAGCTTGGCACTAAATGTAGCTTAACACAAAGAGAGTGTCGTGCTTTGAAGTACTGCTTGGAGTTTGCCTTACTTGTATGCTTGATCAGGATCTCAGATTTGAAATGTGATGTGAATGTTTCCAAATGGTCAGAGGCTGTTTCTTTAGGGGAGTTATTTGTTAGGAGATGGACTCTGGGTACCAGGCCTGAGTGACCCAAGGTGAACTGGCATGCAAATTCTGTCCCCTTCTTTGTTTGGCTCCCTCACCCCCTGCTGCCCCATCCACCTCCTCACCACTCCCACCACCTACTGTTTCTTCAAAAGTGGCTGGGTGGGCAAGATCCTGGCAGCAGAACTCCTGCTCCCAGGATCCTCCCTGCCTGGCCTTGTTTTGAAGAGGTGGTGGAGGAGGAAAAGAGGTGGAGGGAGGTGGTGAAAGGAGGACTGAGAAGAGGATAGGACAGTGGCAGGGCGGAGCAGCCTGACAGGCAGTGGGCTGGGGCTTGCCATGCCACCTCCCTCGCCCCACTGCTCAGAGCATTTGCTCCACCGGGCGTCATCATCTGTAGGCCAGTCCTGCTGCAGACAAAGGACTCTCTTGAATTAAAGTCGGAGGAGAAATCCAATGACCAGAAAGGCGGTATATAAATACTGTACTGTACTGTATATTATTATTATTATTATTATTATTATTATTATTATTATTATTATTATTATTATTTGGAAAGGGGCGGCCATGATCACAGTTTGGGGAAGGCAACACCTCCCACTAGCTTCCTGCTGCTAAGGAGTGGCACCGATGTGAGAGAGAGAGAGAGAGAGAGAGAGAGAGAGAGAGAGAGAGAGAGAGAGAGAGTAGGTGTATAGCAACAGCTTTGGGGGCAGGTTAAATCAGAGACAAAAATGCTGAGGGCGGGCATGTGAGCTGGAATCAACCTCTTGGGGAGTGCAGGGCCTCTCTCTGAAGGAGTAGATCCACTGACTGGCTTGCTTGAGTGCATTCTATTGACCCGCCCTGGTATTCTACTGGTATATTTGGAAAGAAAGCAAATACCATGGGGGAAAAAATGCCATATGGCTTCAGTGGGAACTGTCTGGAGGGAACAAAGGGAACCAGAGCCCAGGCAGTGCTGCCCCTGGAAATTCTCATCACTCCGGGAAAAGGCTGGAGAGCACACAATATACTAAATCTGTACTTTCCCCACATCTGGGAAGCATGAAAGACAGGCACTGCATTAAGAAGCCAGCAGTCAGATCATCCTGGGACTCTGAATGAAATTCTAAGAGCGGGCCGATTATTCATCCTCTTTCCCAGGCAAGAGTTTCTTCACGGCTTGTTTTGGCCTGCCACACAGCTTGAGAAACAGTGCCAGAGGGCCACCCTATGGTGACTCCCAGCAAAAATTAAACTCATTATGCCATCGTTAACCTCACCAAACCTGTTTCATATTTGAGACAATGGGGTTATACTCCCATTCCAAGTCGTTTTTTTCAACAGACTGCTTCTCCAGACTGGCTGGTATATAGACAATCACTGCAGTAGCTAGTCATTTATTCATTTAAGGAAGATCAGGGTGATGATGACGTATTGAGTTTATCAACCCACTTGATTCTCAGTTTTTATTTCTGAGATAATTCGTTTATCTTAAGATGCAGGCACTTCAGGCCAGTGCAAATTCAGCCACTGCTAAGCATTGTAAAGTCCCACTGATTTCAATGAGACGTATTGTAAGGTGCCAGCCGGGGGGGGGGGGCAAATCTCACACCAGAACTCCCAGCAGTCGGGCTCTGGCGCTTTAATTCCTTTACTGACTGCAGGAATTTTGACTGCAAGTCTGGAAGACTGATTTCAATGGTGCCACCTGGGCTACAATGCCAATCAGCTGGCAGACCCAACGCATCAGGCCCTATAATAAAGTCTGGGCTTCATGCTGGGTGGTACTGTGAGGCCAATTGCAAGCTACCTACCTACCAAGCAAGCTCCCATTCCCCTTTTCCTGATGGTGACCCTGACTTGGCCTCGTTCCTGCCTCTGGCCCTCTGATCCTACAAGCAACTCAACCTTTCCTGTTCTGGGCCACACCTCCATCTCTAGACTCCACGCTCCCCGACAGCTGGCTCCTTTGGTCTCAGCACCCGATAACCTGCAGGGGATACCTGCTGAGGCTTGATATACTGTATATTTAAGCACATGCTTAACTTTCCCAATGAAATCAAGGGGCC